>CAXIVR010000009.1:68521460-69948172 GCA_964035755.1 Teleogryllus oceanicus | reverse complement strand
ATTTCTATTTCCCAAGTATATGCTACTTGAACTTTTGTTATTGGAGGATTATTTATTACTTATTTATTTATTTATTTATTTATTATTTAGTCAAAACTATGTGACGTATGGGGAGAAAATCATCTGCGCACGCTTTCTTGAGTTCAGAACCCCTTCCCAACAATTTAACTTTTAATAGTTAAAAGATGAAAAATAATAGTAATAATAGTTATTTATCACCCAACAATATATCGACACTCGAGCGTTAATTTTATTCAAAAATAGTTAATAATAATTGGGGATGTTGAAATGTTAAAGTTTCCCCACCATCCATGTCTGTACGATGAATGAACTAATGGATCTTTCCTTTAAAGCGCTAATTTTATTAAAAAACAAAAGTATTTCTACACGAATCCTCGATCCGGTTCCAAAAGTGACCCCCTGATAAACCTTGCTCTGAACCAAGTAAAACCTTCCCCCCTGTAAGATGACGCCTGTGGAAGGACTATTGGTGGGGTCCAAACGCATTTTTTAATTGAGGGATAATGAATGTGCTCGCGATTGAATGGATTCCGAGAAACGAATCGCCGAAGCCGACATCAATTGGAGAAGGGTAACAGAAACGTAATTACATTTCTTCTTTCAGAACTCGAATGGAAGCCTTCAACTAAAAATACTTGAGAATTAATGTATTTCAAATGAAATGTAGGATGTCACAAAAGATCTGTATGCAAATTGAAACACAACAGCTGTTTCATTTTTCAAAATGTGAAAAAAATTTTAAAGAAAAAATTGGGTTTATTTCGGTTTTCAAACCATTGCAATTCCGCACCCAGAGAATCTCAAAATTGTAATAATATTTCAGAACCAGATTCAGGCTGGTTTCACCAAAATGAACCTAACATTCAGTAACAATCAGATCATTTATAAAATGTTCAATGTTTGAAATGGAGACAACCATATGAATTAGGAAGGAAGAATAAGACGAAGTCTCTGAAGAACAATCATTGAATCTTTGTTGGTAAGTTTTGAGTTATGACACCTTCCTATTTTAGAAGTTGTCTTTTTGTTTATATTATTTTATATTGTATTCAAATTCATTATAAATCTTATTGGTATAGAAAGGAGTTGGAAACATTAATTGGGTAAATATTATGTTTAATTAATTTTAAATGAGACTATTTGCCCTATGAAATAAATAGTATACCTATGTTCTGTTTTTTCTTGCTTTCTGGTAAAAGGTATTACACAAACATTAAAAAAAAGCTTTTATATCACATTATTTTCATAAATATTATAACAAATGAGAAAATGCATTTAAATCTAAGATTCAAAGAATTTGTATTTTTTTATTCCAACCAAGGGTAATCAAATACAAAAATCCGAAGAAAATAAATTTTACCAATTCTTTCAAAAAGAAAATTTCCCAAAGCAATTAGTTCAAGTAATAATCAAAAAGAAATACAATTTCGAAATTTTATAAATGAGAATATCTATTAGTTTCCGATGAAATTAAATTTTAATTAATCAGATATCAGGCATAAAGAGAACGACGACATTACAAGCGGAGCTTTTATCTTGTGATATATGACGCATTCGTCTTTCCTTTTGACTACTTCTATTAATCATCTAACTTTAATTTTATTTTCATTTCACGTAGAAATATTTGGAAACACGTTTATTGTTTTCGAAAACTCTGCAATTCAATACTTTTGCTGCCGCTCTGAACGAACAATGCATACAAACCGCCAGTGACATACCTTAACTAATTACTGCTGGCAAGCCCGATCAGTGAGTTTTTATATATGTACAATTTGAACATGAGAGTGGCTGTTTAAAAGTGATGCTCGGTAGCCAAATATTGCCACCCCTGCTACTTCAGATGACGTCAAAACCGCCGAATTATTGTTAGGTACCGTGGTTATTGCACAGAGTATTTTATTTTGACAATTGTAGTTCAAACGGCAGTTCATATTGATATTGAAAATCAGAACGATCAATTCTATAATTTAAGATATATGCTTGGACAATGTTAAAAGAGGTAGTATAATATCTAACACTGTTCATAGCATTTATATTTGCAATTTAAAAATGAATTAAGCATTTCATTGTCGAACAGATTTATGCTTCATAGTGAATCTTAATAGTACAATAAATCAAGCTTTTATTGACGTATAGTAAAGCTTATTTTTCTTTTGAAGTGTTACTCAATTTTTTCAGATGATTACGCCATGGAAACAACTTTCATCTGTACGAACAATTCTTTAAAATATCTAACATCTCATTTTAATTAAATTACATTTACTTTCATCATTTGAACTGTCTTAACAAATTATTTGAGCAGTTATGGGGCTTTGTAGGCTTACTGAACGCCTAGATTTACATGTCCAGCAATTTTTCATTCAATTAAAGGTTATTCAAAATTATTGCAAATGATTATCATTTTCTACAAACACTTCCATGTTGCATTAAATTATAAAAGTCTTACCTTTGTGTCTACAGAAACGTCTAATATTAAATACAAATTTGTTAACAAGAAACTACTCAATTTAAAGTACAGTGTATAGAAATATTGCATTTGTCTCAAGGGAATAACGCGACCTCAACGGGTGATAGCTCAAGCCAACGAAATTTTAAAATTAATACAGCGCGAGCAAATGCACCTAATGCATCTGCAACGAAATTGAAATAATATTTTGAACTTTTAATTGTTAAATGTTAATTTATTATTTTTATTTAAAAATATTTACAAAAACTGGTTAACTGATCGGAAGCTACTTCAATGGGCAATATCCATCTATAGATTGCGCTGAAAGCGAGCGCAATATTTCTATAGTCGATCGAGAAGTAGGCTATTGTTAAATCGATATTTGTCACAGTGATGATAACCTCGCGTAATAATTGTAGAGTGTTTTAATTTTGTCATGTTTATCAGTATATTTCAAGTAATTTTGCGTAATATCTGAATTTGTATTTATGACAAAAGGTGTTCGCGACTGTATTTTTTGTGTTTGTAGGATAATTTCAGGAATACATAAATTTTTCTCAACAGAGAAACGGGTGTATCACAATTACCTGTATGCGGTGCTCATATGTGAGTCTCGGAGGTGGATCCTTTTGGGCGGGACCCATCCTCGTGCGGACTTTCCTTGAATCCTTACAACCATGTTGAAAGTTCAGAAAACTCTACCCTGATGAAAATCGCAGACTCTCGTGGGAAAATAATATAAAACAGCCAACCTATTGAACAATCTAAATAAAGCGCTACTGAAAAGCTCCAGTTGATGTCAGGTATGCGAGTTGCACTCGGGAGCAGTTCAACTCGTGAACCGACAGAAAGGTACGATGGGAGGAAACCGATCAGCCCGTCGAATGCAAGCCGGAAGCGATCTTTGATAGATGTGAAACAAATTAACTTCGTAATGTCCATGGACAAATAGACCCCATTTTAATGCCCCCCAATACGTTCACATTAATGGTTACTCAAATAATGAACAAAACATAAAAGAAAAAAGACTATTCGTAACTACTTTTTGCATTTTATTACATAAAATTCAATGTTTTACTTAAATAGGTGAGTTGTTTATCATTTTCCGCTTGAAAATATTGGAAAACGAAAAATATTTAATTAAAAAGTGTGCGGGTTATATTTATTTTGTTTTTCTTTTACACATTTAAATATTTTATTTTGAATTGTTACGGTTTTAGTGTATGCAAATAGTTTTTTGTAGAAAAGTGTATTAATTCTATTAAGCACAGTCCTCCGAACTTTCAAGCATATAGAGAATTGTTATTTACTTAAACCAATATATAAAATATACTTCAACAGACAACTTTTCGCTACAGGGTGATCAAAGACATGTTTATTTATTAATGTGTTTAATTCCTAATTAACCAGATGTCACATTTAGTTAATCTTCTGGCACCATAGAAGAAGTCAGTTCACGCGACCCGGTGGCTGTTGATTTCCGTTTCTAGGATCTAATGACGCAATCTAACCACTTTGCAGTGGCGTTTATACTGATTCTTATTGATATATTCACGGTCGTTTAATGACATGGTGTAGGCTGACACACTATAGCAGACATTGAATATCATAGACGTAGAGCACAACAATACACCATTGCTCTTCCTATGATTTATCATGCATTTGTGTCATTTCCCGAAGTATTATTATATAAATAATTTGAGAATGACAATAAATAATTATTTACTGTCATTCTCAAATGCTTTAATATTGATGACTAAGAAAAGTAGAAAACCGTTAAGTTACCACTATGACTCTCCTGCTGTTAGCTGAAATAATAACAGAGCTGATTAGCCGACGTTCTCATGTTATTTATTTCTAACAATCGTCTATTCTCAGGAAAATAAATGAAACCATTATATGGCGAAAATGAAAATAATTGCATTTCTATCCCACCGTTCTTTTCCTACCTCGCTCAGGTTTAGCCTCAGAAAATGTCACGTCTACCCACCCCAAACCGCCCAATTCACCCAAACCCATCCCGCCTGCCCACCCCATTAGGGATTGCATTATCATCAGGTATTGTCAGCCCCTCACCTCTTCTACCTCGAGGTGTCTATCCTCCTCTCTCCAGACCTTTAACAGATTGTGAGGTATTCACATTGAAGGTACAATTGACGGGAGGGTATGTGAAAGGTAATGCATTGAATTGAATGTGCCTTATTTCACGGGGGAGACTCAGGCCATGAGGCCTGCTCTTCCGTCTGACCACCAATTTCCTAGCTTCTTTACAAACCATGGGAGAAGAAGTATTACTTGGGTGACGAACAGGCGATTTGAATTTAGCTCAGAGGCATCATTTAGGCGAGGATTTTTTACATGCAGTAAATCTACTAACATGGGACAGCCGGCTTTCTTCCTCTCGAAGGAAAAGGTGTACGAGATTTTTCGCCATTTTTTTAATCCACGGCTTGATCAGGTTCGAACCTGCATACTTAGTATAACAGTCCGATACGCTAACCGTTCGCCGCCGCCAAGGTACTCCCTGAAACAAATTGGAGAGACGACGGTGTTATAAAATTGTTTCCATTTGCGAAAGATAGACATTTTTTTTTTGGATGAATTTGATGTAAATACATTTCCAAACAATGCCTTGTACTTAATCGAGAACAGCATGAAACAAAGGCATTACTACTCTGAGATAATTGTCGTGCATCTCAGTATAGTTTTACCACAATCCATTAATAATCAAATAGTGGAACCCCAATATAAACGAATAAAATATCTGGAGTGTTTCTTGATACAGAACTAACATGGATATCACATATCTTGAATAAATGTAATGAGGAACAGGCCGCACTCTTCAAAATTTACTCTTTAATAAACAAGAAGTCGGGTTTTGTCCTTTTACTTTCCAAACTGCCATTCGCATTTTATTTATATTTTGTCCTGTATGGGAGAGCATACTCTTTCGGTGAAAAACTGTCTCACCTTTCAGAATAAAATCGTTCCCCTGCAGTAAGTGCGCTGGTAAGTTTCAACAACCAACTGCACAGAGTTTGATCTCACAATTGAACATTGTATTAAACATCTGTCAAACAAATTCTTTTATTTCCTCATCACCTTCAGCAAGTAGTATTTTAACAGTAGGAAGAACGTACAAAAAGCACAGGACAACATGAACGCAAATGCTAAACTTGCAGGTTACATTCTACCCCCGTTACCTCACTGTACAAAAAAATTTAAAAAAATACAAATTGATCATTGTTAATTAAGCTGTCAAAGGCTGATTTATGTTTATTTCTTACGAGGGGAACTGTCTCGACATGATTGGATCCGTTTTGAAACACCATCGATGTCAATGTTTTCAAATCATTGATTTTTTTTTATAAATATCTGTATTTGACAAGATTTACTAACTTCTAAATTGTTTAATATCAAATTTTACTCCATGTTTTATGTTGTCGGCGTTTCATATTCGAATTTGAAAAGGATATAAAGCATGTCATAGTTTTCATGTATCAGTTAGTTTTACATTTTCTTACCAAGTATGAAGGTCTGAACGGAGACGAATTCTACATTACAGAAAATCTCGCTTTCGGATAAAAGGTAATGTTCCCATAGATCCAACGCTTGTGATTACTTAAGTATCAGAACACTGTTTTTACAGAAAATGGATGTGTAATCAGTCAGTGCGTGGAAATGAATGTAGTACACTGAGTGCATAGAACTCCGAAGTGTTCATTGATAAGTCAGTCGATAATTTTGCAATATTCTTATCATTAATAAAATCTTTCATTTTTTAATTTGAGGCAATTATAAAGTAATTATAAAATAATAAACATAGACACTGACAAACTGAATTCTCCCCCCGCGCGAATATTAATGTTAGACTCTACTAAACCAGTTTTAGACCGGAGAGATAGCGCAGGGCTTCAACTGATGTCACTGCATTCCTCTGACCGGGAGGTTCTGATTCGAGTCCCGACGGTGGCAGGATTTTCGACACGGGCTTGTCAGCTAGGTCGGATTCAGTCGCTGTCCGGAGGAGAATTCTAGAGCCGGCTGCTCTGATCGGTGGTTTTCCGTGGTTTCTCCCATCAACACAAGGCGAATGCCGGGCAGTACTCTAAAAACAAATGGATATTTCACGCGCGCGCGCGAGATACTTCTACCTCTTTCTTCTCCTATCCTTACCCCTTACACACACTTACACTAGATTGACTACCACTAGAGATACCGGAGACCGGTCAGGAGCTTAGAGCTTGTCCGACTGGGCGGTGCCTGGCCTCATGAGGTACCTAGTTGGGGAAA
Organism: Teleogryllus oceanicus; assembly: GCA_964035755.1. NCBI lineage: Eukaryota > Metazoa > Arthropoda > Insecta > Orthoptera > Gryllidae > Teleogryllus > Teleogryllus oceanicus. The sequence continues at coordinate 69,941,412 of CAXIVR010000009.1, read as the reverse complement.
ACACCGCTAATTGACAGTAGGTCGACGCAGGATCTGCCATTCAGCGGGAAGAACACCGACACCTCCGAAAAACATACATTTCACTTACGGAACTAATGACGTTAGTAGTTGGCGCGCTGAAATCATTAAGAATCAATTCCAATTTAGAAACACCATAATTTAGTATCAATGGTTTAGGGCGATAAATGTCGATGTTTGAATTTTGACAATGGATATTTCGCTTCATCGATGTTTTATTGGCGATGTCGTATCTCTACGGGTCACCCAACATATGATGTTTAATAACAAATTTGATTAAAGTAATACCGTCACTGCAATATAACTGAAGTAAATGTAAACAGATGGTATCGCTCAATTCTTTCTTCTGTCGTCTCCCGCCGTCTTTGCAAATGTTCCGCCTCGCCGGAGGCCTCTTCCATCTGCGGAGATTTGCATTCCTGCGGCGAAAAGCTGCGCGCCTTGCGCCAGGAGATACAGAACACGCGTGAGCGCGCAGTCGGAAGGCGCGCGGCCCGAGCCGACAGGCGAATGCCTTGCCCGGCGCCGCCCCATCGCAGGCTTGCCCATCCCACCCACCCCGCCCGCCCATCGCCCGGCCGCTCGTCTCCCCCTCGACCGCAGTCCGCTCCCCGACACTCACCCGCCCGCCCACCCACCCTCCACGCATCGCCAGCCCACCCATCGCCCGCCCCGCCTCCCCGTCTGACGGCCCGCCGCCACACGCCCGTCGCCCGCCCTGCCCGCCCCTGCCCGTACACATACCCCGCCCGCTCGCTCTTCACTCCTTATTCACCCATTGCTGCCCGCCCTCCCCCCCGTTAAACCACTCCTACCCCTCCGCCTTTATCTACTCATTTCATTGACCCATTGCTAGACCAACCATCGCCCGCCTCCTCAGCCTTCGCATCCCCTTTCACCCTCACCATAACCGCATAACGCAGAACCCTCCCGTCTGCCCGCCTCCCCCCCGCCCAGCCGTCCTCCGACATTCAGCCATCGTTCACCCTCAGACGTCGCCCATCTCCCCGCCCAGCCATCGCCCCCCCGCCTAACTGTAAGCCCAATCGTCCACCAGCTCAAACCCGATGTCTGCCGTTTTTCGCCCACCCCACCCCTTTACGATCGGGTTTTTCCCCCAGGCACAACCATTCTGTCACTAGCGCCATGCTCACCTGATGTCCATCCCCCAGCCCGTCTGCCATCGCATCCACTCACGCTTCTTCCAGCACCCTCGCAGCCCAACCTACCGTCCCACCCACTCATCTACTCAACCATTAAACCCGCCCACCGCGCCGCCTGCTTGCTCAAGAGGCAATTTCGCAGAGCTCCATCTCGGCCACCGCAGAACCTCGCTGGGGGAGGAGGAGGAAAAGTTTCAGATACGAGATGGAATATTTATGAGATGCGTAAGACTGAGGATTTTTATTTTGAGAGCCATAAAAGTACGTTTGTTGGGTTTGTCTCTGACGAGTAGATGTTAATGTTAAGAGGATTTATCATGATGTTTGCTATTGACTTTCTAAAGTGTGAAATTGTAACTTAAATCTCGCGTTATTAAATTACAATTGTGCAAAACAGAGTTGTTGTAACGAATTCATCATAAAATGGATGTTTCACTTTGAAATGGTCGCGTTGAAGACTAAGTCAAACTCCTCGTACATTCAACGTGTCGTATCATTCAACTAATCTCTACGTCTAAAGAGATGAAATGAACCAATGTAACCGTATCCCAACTCTCACTTGCGTTTATATCTATGTTTACATCGATCAATACATGCAAATTTCTTCTCGCAATATAGTGAAAGTGTTTCTCCTAGGATTGAGATACACTAGTTAATATTATAAACATATTGGAAGGGAAATTCTAAGACAAGGGTGTAATAAACTATGGCTCTTTTTGTCTTTTTCCATAAGAAAACTCTTCGCTTACAATGGCAACAAATACAAATAGTCGCCTTCAAAGCCCATTATCAAATAATTATATTGTAATTATTTTCTACGATTTAGGGTAAGGCATTGTGTACATTACGCTCACAAGTGAAACTTCCTTCGAATAATTCGTTATTCAAATCACAACCCTGAAAGAGACGATGCCGCCGCAGCCGTTGCACTATTAGGCTCAACGTTCTTCTTCGGATGCTCGTAAACCTGCAGAGCCCTGTTATAAATTTTTTCAGACGAAAATTCCCCCTTTTTGCGCATCATTACATAACTTTCCTCTACTGCGTAAGCGGTAGTGAGAGTAAAGCACTGATCGATTTAGGTTACATGAAAGCATTATATTGTTAAGTTCTCGTTTATTACTTACGTAGAATGAAGTATTTTACTGTGATTATGATGAATAATATTGAAATAAACTGAATATATTATTGATTTATTTAATGTTATTCCAACGTAATCCGTTCCGAATTTGTATAGGCGGGCGCCAGGAAAAATTACGCTAATACTATCATACAAGTCAACCTTCAACTCTGATTATAAATAAATTAGTGTCCCAAATACCTGGATCGATGGGTTTCATAGAAATAATCACTTGTCTGCTAATATACCGTTATCCGATCTGCCATCTATACAAGTGGTCGAGGAATCTGAAAGCAAATATATTTCTATCTTGCTACGTCGTTATTAGAACTGGCTCAATGAGAATCATGTATTCATTTCACAAAACATGGGAAAATTTTTTAAACGGTTTTGGTACTTATTAGTTCTATACAATATAAAAAAACTTTGGTCATGACCTGTTCCACCCTTATAATGTAATATTCGTCTTCGCGCGCTTGGAACGACGGTGCCTCGTTGTACCGTCTTCATTCTTCTCCGACGTCGCTGTCCTCAGGTCCAGATACCATCTTCTCTTCTTTTCTTGCAGAAGCACACTTCAATCACCGTTCATCACTGCTTCCGAAGTTAATAAAGTCCAATTCGTTTCCAATTTACGAATTCCAAGTTCATCCCACGCGTATGCGAATACGATCAACAAACTATCTGCTGTTAGATTCCAGTCTAGTTACTAATAAATTCCCTAAGCCCTCAATGTCCTTCTAACTCATTCCTTGAAAATTTTAAGTCTTACCGTCCAAAATAGCATTCAAATTCAAGTTCTACCAATATTTACTCCCCAGTAAATGCTTACAAGTAAAAACTCTAACATTATTTGTCACGATCCTTAATACCACGCATCAGTCAGAATGAATGCCAATCATATTCTTTCAACCCTTCAAATCTCGCTTCATCTTTTCGATTGTTTTTACAGACAAGCACGATGTACATCCGTGCCAAAGTATCTAAATTTCTTACAAAATGAACTAGCGTCTCCGCGATTGTCACTGCATGAGATTGTTGATCTTGACGACGGCTCGCTTACCGTTGCTATGCTGGCATATTCACCTATTTATCTATAATTTACGTTGTTTATAATAAATATTGTACTATATTATATCTCACATATTGGTATGTCACAATATACACATTGTCTCTAACTATCCTACATGCTGTTACCTTACCTTGAAAGTAGAAATGATGAACGCAAACAAATATTCCATTATTCAGCAAGTAATTGTGTTTTCAATTTCCTTGATTTGAATATTTCATCGGGTGAAATAATAAACGAGGTAACTCTAATGGAATAAGGTATACGTCCTGCGAGAAACAAATAAAAACTTTTCAACTGACGTTTTCTCTTTCCAATAGTTTCCCCTTTTATTTTTAAACTATGGATATAATTATTTTTTTATTCAATTAATCTATGTACTAAGTGATTATATGGATTTATCTTCTGTAGTTGATATTTAGAGTTATTTTATTCTTTTTGATGATTTTTCCTTGTGTTCTTTTATCTGTTTTATATATGTATTATATTTATTTGTATTTACACTAAAGTTATCTGTAATTATTAAATTACTTTTTTAGGAATCAGTAATTTAGAACTATGTAATATATAATTGCTATCAGTCCCAAAATTTTTTATGCACTAAATTCCTTGTTGTTTGTTAATGGTAACATGTCTGAGATCTGCATACAGGTGTTTTCATCTCTGGATGATATATAAATAAATGAATGAAAACTATTTTCTTAGGCATCGTTTACATTGTAAACTAAACGTAAATGTAACTTTGCCGCAAAACCTAGAAATGAGTGACGAAGCGAGACCATTTACAACGCCTCGACGTAACCGTAGACTTAGAGTTCACAAGCACCAAGCGTTTACGGGAAGATTATGTCGCAATTCTACCGACGACTAATTAGAGAGTAGCCTGGAAGAAACAAACGCACATCAAAACTCCGCGAGACGCAAATGAAAGGTCGATTTCAGATTGATTCCAGGTAGTTTGTGGTTATGTCATTTCATTATTGTAATGTTGAGAACTAGTTTGCGAACGGTTTTGACGCGTATAGTGAATTAATAATAAGAATTTGGGCCATTTTTGTGACTATAAGTTGACATGGTGAATAAAATTATGTTCGAGGAATTACTCGTGAATTTAATACAAGAGAATCCTTCTTTATAAAATAAAGGAGATGCGAACACTAATACAGACTAATCGCATATACATGTAAAGACAAGTTGATAAAACTGTTGTATGGATGAGTAAATTTTACTGCCCTACTGCGATTTATTTACTGCTGCCTCTGACAGATCAGCTGTTACGGTGTCATCCAATCGGAAGCTTACACGTCACTACAATGACGTCACTATGGTGGCGTTCAACCTTCCAATTAGATGACACCGTAACAACAGATTTACGTCGCAAGTAGCTCTGATTAAATCCAAGTATAAGTTTACAGCAATACGTTACGTATAATTTTGCATTGTGAATTAGGCCTAAGGAAGGATGACCCTCCCTCGAAAAATGTGTAACCTGGCCAGGTCAACCAACGGCGAGCAGTCCTTGGGCAGGCCGGCAAACGGGGAACCGCACGCGTTTTCCATTTGCTTCCTGCCGCCTCGCGAAATTCCTACGCGGCGTGGCGTCGGGTGGGGGGGAGGGGGCGAGGAGAAGACGCGCGGCAACGCAGCGCTGCTGACCTCAAGGACGTCGACGGCGCCCGCGCTACTCACACAGCCCCGCGGACACATGGGCACGCGGCCGAGAGGTAATTTGGAAAACAGTTAGGGAAGGTTTTTGGGGACTTTTTTAAAATTATTTAAATAGTACTAATAATTCATGGTAATGTCAAATTAATAACGTTGTCTAGTGAGTCTCTCGACAACTCCATCAAACATGAAAAACAACAGATGAGCTGTCTCCGACAGCCGAGAAAGGGAGGGTTCTATCCATACCCAGTTGAATGGATTAACCCATTAATGCCGTACATTGCTCAAGGTTTAACGGTTTACTACTTCTTGTGGGGAAAATTGCTAGTACTTGTATAACAAGCGGTTAGCGTTTCGAAGAGTTCTAAAAGTTTAATTTAGCAAATAATAATCATTTAATGGGCGAAGGACACGAAAAAATCGGGAAAAAATTGATTTATCAAAATTTGCGCAATAGTATTCTATTCTCCTGAACATGCTGATATATGGTTTAGGCATGCTTTACTACCTTTTAATTCCCAAAAATAATATTTAATGGAACTATACAGTAGCCAGGGCATATAAAGAGTGGGCGTAACTGTTGGAGGAATGTAGAATTAGAAAAAATACCATTTTTTAGACATTTGCTAAGTTCCATATATTGTTTGGAGTTCATGACTGCACTGTTTGTTCACGTCTACCGTGTTCCCTCTGTTTATTCTAAATAAAAAGCATATTGTTGTGAACAAGAGTATAAATAATTTTTGTTGTAGTTGTATTGTTGTAAATAGCTGTACGAATATAGAAGTAATTGCGAATATAGAAATACGAATAGAAGAAAAGTATTGTTGTGTAAATAAAACCCAATTGTGATGATGAAATAATAGGGAATGTCTATTGAAAGAAATAAAAATTTCCTCCATTGCCAAACAATGTGCAAATGCGAAAATAAATAAATCTTATTCTAAAACAGAAACAGAAGAAGAATCTTTAAAGCAAAAGGAAAAAAAACAATTAGGAATTTCCCAGATACCCAAATATCAACAGGAATGCATGAGTGATAGAGTAATTAAAATTTAGAAAAAAACTTTTTTTAATTTACTCAAATTCTTTTTTTTAATTTTGGGAAAAATTTTTCTAGAAATATATGTAATTTTTTTACTTTTCTCCATTGTTTGTTGTCAAAATAAGGCAAAACTCCAAAAAATTAGCCATTTAAATATAAAAAAAATATACAATAAAAATGTGTAATTGTTTCAAAATTTTAAAAAAAACTTATGTTCATAATGAATGATTGCATATCATATTTTTGAGCTGATTTAATTAAAATGATTTAAATGTTAAATAAAAATCCAGTTGTTGGGTTTTATAGAGATTTTGGGATGGGTCCCATAGGGGCCCTTTAATCCTTGTCACCCTTCCCCCCAAAAATATACACAAATTTAGTAAAAACGTCCTGCAACAACAAAAAAGCTGCCCCACAGAACTACTGAAATGGCTTTAAAATAGTATACCTGTTTCAAAAAACAAATAAAATTTTCTTGTACCCTTGCACAAAAATGGGGGATGTCCCGGCCGAACTTTACCAGAGTTTTCCGACCCCCCGCCCGCCCGGGATCGGCTGACCAATCCCTTTGCTTTATTTCAGGGGGGCGGGGCTATTCATCTTGAACATTAAAAATGGCGGGGATGGCGAGTTATATTATATAAATATTTAAAATAAATATTAAATCAACCAACAGTTTTAATAAATTTTTTTTATATACATTTAATTACATAAATAAAGGCATACAATTTAGTAAAAAAATATTTTAAAACTGTTATAAAACGGGTTTTTTGAAAAAAAACACTGACAACGACTATTGCTATGTCTACATTTCTCGTTTATTATTGTAATATTTTTATAAAATGCAAAAAATTTTCATTGTATGCATTTCTAACCAGTTATTTTATTAGAAAAAATTTAAAAACTTGAAGAAATACGTTTAGAGCGTTTTTACAAACACGTCTCCGAGATAGCAGCTTTGAGTTGTAAATACTTCATCATAATTCTCAGATGACCCAATTAAAATATACTATATGGTCGCGAACATTAATATTGTAATAAAAAGTTTTGATATGAAAATACCAAAAAACTTAAAATTTAAGTTCATTTAGTCAAATGAAATTTTCTGCAGACATTATGATTTTTTAAGTGCAGGAAAAAATGAATGATTTTGATCTTTTTTTTTGGGGTCAATTAATTTCTTCAATCTAACTTAGGTGATTGCATTTTTCATGGACTTTTACATGGAGTTCTTTACTGCAAATATTAAAAATCATATGTGATACTCTAGTCTTTGAGGATTTTTGCGTGAGAATCAAAAATGACATATGACTCTTTATATAACATTTTAATATCTTAATGTTTGCAAAGGTAGAAACACTGGCTTTCTGTCTATTGTGTGAACATTGAGGAACACACACACACACACACACACACATACACACACATACACACATACACACACACTCATATCATTGAGCATTTACATGTAATTTATGTATGATTTCCAATCCAACGTAAATGAAATTAATATATTTATATTATTATAGCAAGTATATTTTACATTACGATATTTTATTTTCGAGAGACGAGCAATGCAATACAAAGTTTTTTTACACGTCATCGAATGTTACACCCACTTCTCTTCTAGATAAGCAGACCTATGCAACACTGTTTTTGCTAATCCATTAAGAATCACTAGAGATTCTCCGTCATAAATTATTTCCTAAAATTGTAATTGTTAATAATGTTTCAAAATTTTGTCAAACTTTAAAATTCAATACGATAATCGTTAAAAAAATGAATAGATCCTCTTCTGTAAAATATTGCTGCAAAATAAAATTTTCTATTTCATACATTTTTACATTTCCATACAAATTGCCAATTTATTGATATGTGTTCTACTAACGCATCTTCAGTATTGCACTGCATATTCATAATTTTAATGAATTGTTAATAAATATTGTAAACAAATAAGCAATTAATTTTTTTTTTATTTGGGAAAATTTCATTTAAGTTATAAATATTTATAAAGTAATTTAATTAAAGTACTATAATATGAATTAAGGTTGAATTTAAAACTATAACTACAATATTATTGAAACGCATTGCTACTATATTACAATGTAACGTTTTAAACAAAATTGCCCATTGATTGATAGTTTGTGTTCGTATATAGTATATCTCACGCAGAGACGATTTACAAAGAAAATCTAAATAATAACGAAATAACCTCAAATTTATAATTCATTGGCATTTGGTCGCACACTTCGGCGACCACTTTAATGCAAGGTCGGGAAGAAGGAGAAATTGCGCTGGGTTCGTAACCAAATCTTCAGGGTCACCATTGCGTTCCTTTTACTTAAGTCTTAGGATTCCGAAAGTGATACTAGATATTTCAACATTAACTTGAGAATATATGTTGCATACCATGAGAGAGAAATGATGAACAAATGTCTGGAGTTAAAAAAAAAATCTGCTTTGGAATACTGCATCAGAAGTCCTACTACACAGAATTACATTTTCTGTCACCTGTCGATAAACCGCCGAACACTTTCCGGTGAATTATGTTATCGCTGCCAAAGGAAAGATTTCCAGGTTAAAGAGACCTACATATGTTATTGGTGGATCGAAAATAGATTTTAATTGTGGAATTGACATTATTCATAGGTGCAAATATACAAGAAAATGTGAATTTACTATTTGTGCTAGTTTTCTTTTCACTTCAGTCCCGTCAATTTTTCGAAAACATAATTCAATCATCTTTTTTTTTACCTAAATACAATATTTAGCTTTCCATCTGTCAATTCGAAGAATAGTTGTTCCCATTGAAAAAGGATCATGCCGATAAATGGACAAGTTAATAAATATAATAAATACCAAATAGAGTAATATCTGTATTTGTTATTCAGTGACTCTAGAAATAATCAAATTTTCTTTTGTTTCTATTTAATCTTTTCAATAAGAACGTAACTTTGGTTTTGGTTTATATCTGCAAGATCTACAGATCTGCTCGCTTACTTGCGCCAGCACATAATAACAAGGCTTCTTCATCCGGTATCTTCCACTTCGGGTTTAAGGTAATTATTATTAATTCTTAAGCGAGTATTTTACAGTTCTAATGACCGTTTTTCGCAATCTATACACCAATGTTTTTTATTCCGTCAGGCATCTTCCTATTCTTCTGGGTTCCTTCATTGTCAAATCGATGACGCAATTTACAAGATTTCCTTGGCCTTCCTGTGCTTTCTTCTTTCGAAAGGGATTCACTTAAAGATAATTTTGATATTCTGTCAGCATGCATCTTTGCAGCATACCATTGGAGTTGTTTGATTCTACATTTCGATCATTTGTCTCTCAATCATTATTATCTGTCTAATCTCTTCGTTTCGTATTCTATCAAACAGTATACTGACAACGTTCCAAAATTCATTTTCATAGCATTTTAACCGAGAGTTTATTGCATCATTTTTAATCTCTAATTTCCGATTCATACGTAACACACTTCCACCATTGTCTTGTATATTGTCTCTTAGTTTTCTTTCGAAAATTTTTGTTTTATAAAATATTATAAGTCTACTAATAATTGGCCTTCCCTAGCTTATTTTTTAATAAAGTCAATATTATTAGATCCCCTGCTCTAATTATCACTCCATATATTTAAAATTCTCTTTCCTACTGAAATATACTATTTCTGTTCTAGATCATCGAGGTTTCCCTACAACCATGTGTCTTGGACTTAACATTATTTATTTTGAGTCTCCATTTTTATGTTTTTATTAATTTCTGGATTAAATGTTACAGATACAAAAAAATATTATTTTTCTACCTATTTCAAGTGATACGCTGACTCCAAAGTAGAAATCGTTATGTATGAATTCAAAAGGTTTTGCAGCCGTTCTCGAAGGTCTTAAACGATATCCACCAACATTTTTTAGTTATTTGGATTATGCACTAATCAAACCTTTCAACATTTTGTTTTACCAGTCTTGCATGACTGATTGGGTGTCTCCTAAAATAATGTAACAAGTATTTCAACGTCAAGTTAAGGTAAAGAACTGTTTCTGATGAAATAATATTTATAATAAAAGATCTTCTTCATTTACCTTCATTACTTAGCTTCACTAGTTCATTATAAGAGAGAAATGAATATTTTCTAGGATGAAGAGAGGTACGTGACCCTGAGTCTTTTATTTTGATCCGTGGTTGGGATGGTTTAATAAAATAGTTGTAGCATACTCTTGAAATTAGAATGATTGAGAAGAATATTTAATAATGGACTTGTTTATTAATCAATATCATTCATAAATAATGTAGCCTTTCAATGTTAGCAAATGGGCATGATAAATATATTTACTTCAACTAATAATCGAATATTTATTATATAAATACATGGTTTTAAAAACCAAGAATTATTTTTTTTTCAACTTCAAACTTATTCCTTAAAATTTATCTGCGTGACGCATGTTAACAAACACTTCATATTACATCTCCGGTATACTTACGCAGAGTAATATACGTAGTATAGAGAATGTTATATAATGCTGCGCGAAAAACTGCGCATTTTCTGCGAAAAAACCATTGCCGCGCTCTGGTGACGAAAAACTGAACTGCAAGTTACAAATTAAGAGAAAAGTCCTCTACCACGCGGTGTAGCCATAATTCCAGCTTCAGGATCCGTGATGCCAAAAATCCAATTGGAAGCAAATGTCTGATACAACTCTAGCGCCTCCAACCATGCATACGATTTTTCCAAATTGAAGAAACCCTGTCGTTTTCGCCCGATGAAGCCATACTTGAAAACATTCACACTTTGGGGGACTATTTTGTAGCCTTCCGGACATTTTAAATTTTTTCAAAAACGGTCTAATTTTTTCTGTAAATTTCCTTTAAGGACCGTTTACTCTATAGCAAAATACGCTTATGCTGCAGAATATGTCCAACTGTCACGGTTAACTCCGAATTTGAAAAATCGCTAAAATTTGAATATTTTGCGGCGTCCTACCACATAACCACAAGCAAAATTAAAGATAGAGATTTTGCTTCAAATGAAATGTGTTGCTTATAATTAGATCTTTTAATAAGGTCATGCAATTTTTTTAAAAGTTTTAGTTGATTTCGCACAATATGGCGGGCAATATTTGCAATTTTTAAAATTTACATTAACAAGATTTTCTCAAAAACGGCTCCAAATTTTTTCTTTAAATTTTTGGTTGGGGTAATGCCAAATGCAGTCTATCCGATGACATAAACGAGATATTGCTCTATTCTATTGTTTTTTAAAATTTACACAAATGTAATATTTTGAAATACCTCTCACGCTGTTAATATGAGCATTTGAATAGATTTGTATAGATTATTTAACTTAGAGAAGTGCTTCCAAATGATTTTAGGAGGAAGTTTTTCAAAACTCAATACATTCCTGTGAAAAAGAGTGCTATTTTGAATCGAAAAGTTGAGGAAAATGTCAAAAATGTATTTCAAAGTGGCGATAGATGTCAGCTGGCAAGAGAACGGCAAGAACCTTGCGTGAGTTGGCAAGAACCTTAAACCAGTCCACAAAGGAAATTATAAACATTTGCTACGAGAAAGTCTGTCCCATTCTGTAGCACCTCTCTAGTTCTTCATATTTTGGTAGTAGCGAAGTGTAAGCATTTAATTTTTAAAAGCAAAGTGAAAAAATTTCAGCTAGAAAACTTGACAAAGAACAGTGAGACACAAATAACAGTTAATTACAAAGAACGTGGCCACTCGTATTAGGGATTGGGGAAGGAAACGAATCAAACAACAAAAACCAAAACGGTCATGAACAGGAAAATATGAGTAGTGAATGATCTGGTAAACGACCAGTAATCGAAAGTACATCAAATTTTCTGCAGTTTTGTAAATGGCATCTTCTTTGCAAAGAAAAGGAATGTTTAGAACATTCTCGACATCGTTATTAGGAATTTATTTTCATTGCTCGTCAAGTAAAAAACTGCTGATATCGTACGGGATTTAAACACGCGTTCCTCTATTGTGAAGCCACGCACCTAAGCGATTGCGCTACCAACACAGACGTACGTAAGCATTTCCGTGAACTTACTCAATTAAGAATCTTACGAATTTTGGTCTTCAAACTCATTGCTTTTCCGCACTTCTGCAATTTAAAATATTAAATAAATTACTCTAAGAGACAATAAGAAAGCAAAGAAATTCACAAATTAGTAAAATAGTTAATTCACTTAAGAATGTTTCAGTTCAGTACTATGTAATTTTTGCGCTTCGGTTCTAGCCGCCTGACGCTCAACTCCTATCGTTCGCCCATGTGAGATTATTAGACGATAACGTTGGGCTAGCAGGCAAGTTTCGACACGGCCCGACATTCAGAATTCATTTGCTGCAAGTAATTACTAGAATCTAAGAAACATTTATTGACTTCAAGAAAATCACCTATCATTACGCAGTTATTATCTTTTTGACCATTCACTCACATTTATATAAAAATAAACTCTTATTTTCTCGTGTTATTGGTAATGTTTTCTTAATATATAACAATGTTAATTATTAACACTTCATTCGTTTTGAAAACTCTCAAACGACAACCGTAAATGCATACCTTAAATTATTGAAAGGAAAAGTATTAATTAAAATCTCACACATAGTCAAAAATAAAAAAGTTGCATGAACAGGCCAGGACGTGAACTCGAGTCTTCCTAGTTCTTCATAAACAAGCACCTGAACTACATGACGTCACTCCCGCAGTCACTTATACAATGCTTTACATATTAGGATGCTGACGAGTGATACTTGTTGAGTTTTGTTAGCTGAAGACAGGAATGTTGCTTGCAACAAAAGAAATAGTAAAGTACGATTTCGCAAAATCGGTTTTGAAACGTTTTATTAGTAAGAAAAGAAAACGGTTTCATTGCAGTTTTGTATTTCACAATTCTTAAAATTGTAAATATTGCTTACTTCTTTGCACGAAAATGCCATCATTTCAAGAAAGCCTACATGATTGTTATGCAAGAACGTGAATTATGGACAACAAATTTCATTTGAAAGACAAATCTGTTTCACTTTAGGGTTGTAGGATGACGCCTCAAAATGTTCAAACTTTAAATTTTCGAAAATTCAGAGTTAACCATGAAAAATTGAACTATGTCATCCTTCTAAGTGTATTTACTCATTCTTACTAGGAAAAATTGTAGCCGTTTTTGAGAAAATTTTGAAAATGTCCGAAAAGGTTTCAGTAGTAATTTCAAATTTTCAAAGATTTTTCAAAATTTCAAGCTTCAACTACAGCCAGAAAAACAGGGTTTCTTCAATTTGGAAAAAGGATCGTACGTGGTTTAGGCGCTAGTAGTGATCATAGACGGATGGACGGACGGTTTGGATAAAACCGTTTTTGACTCCAAAACGTGTATTACCGTTTAATCGCGAAACCGATTTTCCGCTGTGTCAGTATAACTATATGTATACGCATCGAATATACTACGTATATACGTCAAGATACGAATATACTGCATACCATGTAAATTCGTAAGTGCGCATACGAGAAAGTAAAACGAGAAGTATGAAGTTTTGTTTCTTATGCTGAGATAACGAATTATCAAAGTTCAAAATCCATCTAAACGTGTTACAGCAGTTCCAAAAAATAGATAAGCAAAACAGTACTGAGAATTTTCTGCATTATCGGATTGTCATTTCAAGGTGAGTTTATTTATGATAAATGATTCATATTGCAAATATGAATGTATTTATGTAATCAAGAAAACGATAAATTTGTCACAATCTAGGCAATGACGTTGCGTAAAAGTCACAACTTCGATATCAACATTTAAATGTCCAAACCTTCCTCATACTGACTTAGCATGTAAATGATGGACAGCGGTGATAAATATCAAATGCGTGGGGAATACACGAGCCCAAGAACCCAACTGTAAACGCATTTTGTCGGAAGCTCAGTGGTCAGAGTAACTGGTCGTAAATCGAACGATGCGGTTTGATTCTGCCCGAAGCGCGGGAATTACATCTTTATACTCAATTACTACGGTTATCAGGTCACAATATGGATATCACTAACGAACGGGATAAACATTTCCCTCATATTTCATTTCCCATAAAAAGTGACAGAGTTGTGACAAACTTTTTTGGAAGTGAATGCAAAATGTATGTCAAAACGTTCACTATCTTAATTCCAAGCGAGGTTAGGTTAAATTCTTACTAACTAAATATAAATAAATACACGTTTGTATAAATATTTGTAATAAAGCGGGATCAAACTAATTACACATTATATAGTATAAAAGTTCAGCAAAGATCTTATAAGCAATAAATAAATACAAGTATTTTCCGCTAAACATTCTTATCTTTAATTCTCAGACTTAGGTAAAACAGAACGCGGAACAGAAGAAAAAGGCATCGCGCAGAACTCGATCCTCACACCTCCGATTTAAAACCCGGTGTCAAAACGACTTCAGCTACAGAGAGAGTTATTGGTCTCTCAGTAATCTGGCAAGCCTTAATGTATCTACGAATACGAAATGTTTTAGTTCTGTAATTTCTCCATTTTCTCTGGAGAGTAACATTTAAGACGTAAGAAATCATATTCTAAACATATCTGTTCTCAAGCAGTACAATTTCTGAAAAATGCAATATTAGGGCAACTGATGTTTTTGTATCAATACAGATAATATTTATTTATCTAACTCCGTTATCATATTTATGAATTTTATAATAAATTTAATATTTAGATTTAAAAGAACGACATTATCCCAGATACTTTGAGATCCGAAATTCGCACCTCCTTTTGTTTTTTTTCCTCATATTGAGACTAAATGACAGGTGATTTGTGAATTTGATCACCTACACAAGCATGGCGAATAATCATTGGATATAACTTAAATACTAAAATTCCTTATTTTCAGGAAAATTGGGACTGGATTGAATGGTCACCACTTAGTCTCAGTCTATCCCGCAATTAAAGATAAGCCGTATCAAACATTGTTTATTTAAAATGGAGATAATAATAAAAAATATTGATTTCTTTCACATGACCACGCGTCAAATCGTACTTTATTTTGTTTTGGAGTTACTACATTTTGAAATGTGGCTCCACCTACCGAAGACTTACATTGGGTACCTTAAGAAGACTATAAAAGAAATAAAATTATCAATTGTTACAAATAATTAAGGATGCGTCTCTCCTGTTAGCATTTATCACAAAGGCACAAACACAAAAATGGTAATTTTAATGAGTTCGTAATAGTCGCTAAGGAACTTTTGTTAAACGTGTAAAAAGACATATTCCTTTCTAAATTAATAAAAGTAACGAAGAAATTACCTTTATTGCAAAAATTTTATAATAAACCCACAGACTTGTTAAGGATTCTGATTATCCCTAGAACTGTTAAATATATAAATTACTAAAGTGATTATACAACTTGGTACAGACTTTTCATATTATTTCTAACGATTACATAAAAAGGTAGATAATGAGGCTGGGTAATTCGGGAGACACTGTTAATATTTGAGCTAGTTCTCTCCAAATTCCTGTTTCGTCACATTGCTTGAATACAAGATACCAGCATTACACCAATCTTAATACTATAATCACACATCGCCATAAAAACAAGTTTGTTCCCTCCTTGCAAGAATTTCCGAATGTCTCTCTCGTGATGATAGTGGGATTAATGTGTTCCAGGCATCAGGTAAAAAATATATTCGGCAGGATTTGATCTGGTGTCCATTTGGGATTAAACGGGTGTTTAATCCACGGAGCTATCACAGAGTTACCTTTACAGCACTGGATGAGGGGTGCTTAGAATGAATTTATCTGACATTTATTGTCTTTATGATATACAACATTTACTTCAGGTTATAGCAAACTCACATTCTTGATAAGAATGTGAACCACTGAAGATACTATTCTACAGTTGATTCTAGTTAGAAACATTTCGATTCGAATAAAGCCCTTTGTGTAGGCTCGCGAAGTAGGTTCTATCCTGCGAACTGCCATCTTGCCCCTCCCATATCTTCTCAAGGTGATCTCCACATTGCGAGCAGATCAACTGTAACTCGTCGTGAAACACCAGTCTGAAATACAGAACCGCGTAGTATTAAGGAAGTAACTGTGTGATTTTTAAAACCAATTAACACAACTAAGAGAATTTCCGGACAAATTTGCATTCGTTATTCATGAAAACTTGTAACCTTAAACTTGAATGATATAATGCTAACAATATTTTAATTATCTGGTAAATAGTTGATTAGATTGTTTAAAGAAATTATAATGCTTATAATGTAAATAACGAAGTAGCTGTGCCAACAACAGCACATACTTTCTTCTAGAATGTCACTGCTCCGCAATATTATATTATTACATGAATTGGGAAAAAGAGTTTCAACCAGTAAGACTCTCTATTTTCAATTTTGTAGTTTTGAAGAGTTAACTTTTTTCAATTTTCAAAAATATATAGAGTTCCTCGAAAATAGGATGACCAGCGCCTCGGTCAGATAGTACAGAACGGAGGCTTCTGGTCGTCGTACTGATGGACGACAAAACTGGCCCTTTTAGGCCCCTAAGTCTTTCAAAAATTAATATTAATTACAAAATATTGGACATATTACTACTGAAATCACATTATAAACAGAAGAAAAAAATCACCTTCTGATTCGAACTCACAACGTTAGCAAGCTGACAGCGTACCATGACGTTAACCATTCGGCTAAAGTGGTTTCGTTTCAGTTGCCACTTAGAAAGTAGTTAAATATAATAAAACCTATGCTAAATAGAACATAATCGTTTCAATATATTTTCTGTTTTCAGAGGTCAACTTTTTATGTTTAAATATACTGTGATATATAATATAATATAAAAATGTATATCATAGGGAATATTAAATATATTAATATAATATAATTATATTTTAATAGAATGCGAACTTTTCTATAGAAAGAAAAAGCAATATTTTACTTTTCCTCATGCGTACTTCAGTACCACATTGTCATGTAAAAACTGGAGGACTTGCAATTATTCGAGAAGAGCCAATGTCTTAGAAGTAGGACAGTTTTAAAGAATACTAGTGATGCTAAAATAGCGTTGCATTTTTTTCTCACCCGTATTTTCACGGAAACGTATGCTGAAAAATACTAAAAGTTTCGAAAAATTGCACATGATCTTATTTAAAAATCTTATCTTTAAGGAAAAAGTTTCATCAAGGGAAAAATCAAATTTCAATATTTTATTTGTAGGAATACTTACGAAAAATCAGTTTACAAATTAAATATGAGATCTGCAATATTCTCTAAATGCACTTCCCACTATCCAGCCATAAAATGTAATAAAAATTATGGAGCCATTTGTTTGAACATTTGAAAATGTCCAGGGGCTACATGTAAAGTACCTCCCCAATTGAATATCGGTTTCAAATTTAAGGCGCTACGACATCAGCCAGATCGACTGGGAGATTAATTTGGTGAAAATCGGCTGAACGGTTTAGCCGCTAGCGTTGTTCAGGGACGACGACAGACATTTTACCGTCAGTCGATTTTTCGCTATCAACCACCCACAAAACATGGACTGGCCACACCACGATTTGGAGGATTTTTTTCTAAATTTAGCAAGTGGATTTATCCATTTTTTCGTCACAAGGGCGGTGTAATATGCGTTTTTCTGCCGACAATTCGCCGTTTTTTCGCGTAGCATTACGTAACTTTCTCTACTCCTTAAGAAGAAAGTGCAGTCAATATATGAGAAAATTTAGATTATGCGTTCACGGAAAATTTGTATAAGCCACTGCAAAGCAATTTTCTAAATTTGGAAACATTTATACAATTTCTTTTTATAACTCTTCACATTTGTAGAATTAGTTATACTGAGAAGAAGAGTAAAGAGTTCAAGAGAAATTTGAAACAGATTAGTAGTAACAATGTTGAAAATCCTAGAGATAGTAATAAAGGTGGAGCATTTACTACAGTATTTGTAATAACGGTATAGTGTATCTGAATGAAGAGTGTAAAGTAAAAAAGAAAGAGTTCTTTTTCAGAAAGTTTCAATAATGCAATATGAGCATAAGAACATACCCTCCAGAAATATTAAATATCATTGGATTCAGAATCCCAATGAACTTGCTAGTATAATATCAATTTTAAAAAAGTTAATACATTGATTTAGAAGTCAGTAATGTTTTAATTTTTTGCGGTACCATGCACAGGTCCTTTCCTACAAATTTATCTAAAAATAAATACATGTTCGCAGAGTCTTTTGAAATATTTTTTGGAGTTCGTGGATTTAAAAGCCGAATTTTCCTTCAAAACCCCTAAATACTATTTTTACTTGATATCATTGTTTCTGTAGTGTGCTGCGCATTCGAGAATGTAAAATATAGTAAAATATTTAATGAAGTCTTAACTCAATATTAGGCCAATTATTTTCGTCACTGTTCCTCAGCTTAAAAACTATGGAAATATTATTGTAATGAAAGAACATTATTAAATCTAGTGGTACTCAGTTTAATAAATATGTTTATTTTACCAACGAAATAGAGAAAGTGTGAATAAAATATGTATTGGCTACAATGAATATCATTGCAATATTGTAGGAAATCTCTGAGAGAGTTGAATATTAAGTTATAAATAATAATCGAATTAGCAGACCATATATGAAAATTTCATTTTTGATTAAATAAATTTCCATTTTATAATACTATTTTACCCAGGGAAATAAAGTCCTTAGGTTTTATTAGGCAACGATTATTGAAAGTCTGAATTCAAATATGTGAAATTTTCTTTGACAATTGGAAATTGTTGTTTTGTATATTTTTAATGTCTCTTTTAACTACAAGGTCATATAACGACCACTGTGATTTTTATGTTTGGGGTTTTCTGTAGGAGAATACGTAAGGACATCACGAACACACATCTATGTCCGAGGCGGAAACTCCGCGGCCCTTCGAACCCAGGAAGCTTACGGTTTTGTCGTCCATTTCCTTCTCTCCTAGTAAACTCACATCATATATCCAACATCAAATACATCGAAGATATCGCTTAATTCTCCATCATTTGAATTACGTTTTTTCCTGTGTCCTTGGCCACGTGATAAGTGGAAATGAAACCTCTGACTAGGTAGTAAAGTTGGCCTCGAGGAAGCCAGAAGACATCTTATGGTAATATCTACTTACTACCAAGATTTTATAAACATGCATTTCGGAGTGCAAACAGAGGGCAGAACTTTTTCAAACTCACAAGGATCATAAGACCCTTGTCGTGGTCATCCCGTGGCTCTAAGTGTTACTTTTGTTGATAAGGTAAGTACATATTACTCACATTATCAGGTCCGGCATATCAAACACAACAGAAATTGCGGATACAAACAAGTCGCAAAGTCTGCGAACACAAATGAATTCACGGTCGCCACCTGATATAATCAGAACAAACAAATTACCTTACTTTTTAAAGCAATTTGACAACAAATATGCCGGCTGACCACGTTTAATTGAGCTTCGTTCAGCGGAGTTAACACAAGAAATCTTCCTGAGGCAATGACTTCGTAAAATGGAAGCGGCGTAAATTCCAATAGGAGTACGCCATGCAAATTCGAGCTATTGGATAACATTCAATTGCCAGGGAAAAGAAAGGTTAATGATTACTAAGAGTGAAACAATCAAAGTACATTAACTTTAAATACTTTATTACAATAAATAATAACTTATAATATTCTCAAGCAGGAAATACATCTATAATTGAGGAATAACACAGAATTCATAAAACGGCGTCGAAAAACGTTCACTTCTAGAGTGTTTCGACGTCTTACGTACTTTATCAAAAATGACAAAGGTTTCACACAAGAACCTTTAAATTACAAAATTTTAAAATAATTCATGATACACTGAAATGGAAACATACCTCAGAACACAAACAGGAAGGCATTAAAACTGAAATACAGACTCAAAAGCCTGTTTGAGCTGGAAACAACAATGAAAACCTAATGTATAAATACCCAATGAAACATACAAAACAGGAACAAAAACATACATGGTAACTTTCAGGTGTCGTACTTAACACTTGATGGAATTACCGGATTTTTGTTGCGCTTATACTCAATAATTACATATGTGTGTTGTGCTGATTTTTACCACACAAAGCCGCTGAACCAACGGCCGGCCAAAGCCGACAGCAGCTTGTTGCCCGAGCTGCGTACAACAAGCAAGCCCACGGGGGCTGGCGCGGGCGGAGCGTACAAGTGAGCTACGGAAAAAAACCGCACGGGGCTCTAGCTCAGATTAACAAAGGCCCAGAGGCCCTACAACATCATTTGTTGACTTAGCGCGCTACGATACAACATATCACAATAAATTAGATTGATATTGCATCAATACTGCTAAGCAACGCCGCACTGCCCAACGCAATCAACAGTAACACCGTCAACTTTTATTCATCATTATACCATCATATCATTAATTTTTTGAACTGCATGCAAGTACAGATAACAACCATTAGTTGATGGAACCCGACCCAAATATTAACTTGATTGGAAACAGTTCTGACAAATACAAAGGAAAATCAGCACATGCGCAACACCAAACACGATACACTTGCAGAATATGCATAATTCTAAACATTGTACCAATCCAATCTCTCTGACACAAATACGGCATAAAATGCCGCTACAAAAATCTGTTGGCAACAACATAGCAGAATTTACAACTAATGACACCCGTTACCATGTTACCTGTCGGCCAGTTGATAAACCGACGCGCGGTCGGGCGGAACTACAAAAGCCGTTACCATGTTACCCGTCGGCCGAAGCCGATAAAACTGACGCGCGGTCGGGCGGAATCATAAAAGCCGGTACCATGTTACCTGTCGGCCGAAGCCGATAAAACCGACGCGCGGTCGGGCGGAATCATAAAAGCCGTTACCATGTTACCTGTCGGCCGAAGCCGATAAAACCGACGCGCGGTCGGGCGGAATCATAAAAGCCGTTACCATGTTACCTGTCGGCCGAAGCCGATAAAACCGACGCGCGGTCGGGCGGAATCATGCGCCGTTACCATGTTACCCGTCGGCCGAAGCTGATAAAACCGACGCGCGGTCGGGCGGAATCATAAAAGCCGTTACCATGTTACCTGTCGGCCGAAGCCGATAAAACCGACGCGCGGTCGGGCGGAATCATAAAAGCCGGTAGAGACAGCGCTCGCAGGCGCTTAAATAGTTTCTCCCTGAGGGGAGAGGGAACAACATGCATCGAGATGTGACGAGTCACAAATCGATCGTAGTACAAAGAGCAAGCAGCTTGTTAGGCACTCATAATAAACATTCTTAGAAATCGATAAGTACTAGCCCTATCTAGCGGGCGACAGGCGAACTATATACCTGCATACAAATAAATTTTTATTTTGTTAATAATTTTTTAATTCTAAGGCTATGAGGCCAAACAAGGTGTCTAAAATATCATAAATTTGATGTAAATTTCATATTTTATTAGCCTGCATACAAAACATCTGTGTTGTTTACAGCCAAATAAAAACCTGTTTTTTTATAATATGAAATTTTTTGCATTATAATTTTTTAATTTACCTTGTGGTTCAAATAACTCCTCTTAAATGTAAACAATATCAAAAGGTACATCACTTGAGTCTGTCTATGGCCATAGACTATAAAACACACTTTAAGATGGGTTTTTCCCATTTTATCATAAAAATATGACATGTACCAGTATAATAGCAACTTAAATTACAAAACTAACTACACTACAATAAGAGATTCTTCTCGATGCACAGATGACTTCAGATGTCGATGAGAGATGCATTTTGAAAAGTTAATTTGAAATTTAACACTAAGCCTGAGGCAAAATTGTTATCCACCGTCGGATCGCACCGCCACTTCGCACGGACATCTCGTGCAGTTACCCAATTTCCTATCCCCAGAAATGAAGAACAGACCTTACTGTAGCATGCCCTGTGCACTGCGATAATGAAAGAGCCGAAGAAGGCATAGCTTGTCGACTATAGAAGAGATGCTGGCTACTGTCCTCCGCAAACTCTTTTGTAAACTTTCTTAGCTATGGATTTATAAATTTAATACGCGTGAAGGGGATGATTTTTAACATGCCTTGCAATTAATTTATGTTTTTGATGTAACACTGTTCTTTGTCATTTATTTCATTTTAAAATTGAATATTTTACTGTTTTACTCTTTTAATCTTGTAATTATTAAAAATATTTTAACTGACTTTATACTAATTTTCAGAAAATTATGAATAATATTGCACTATGTAATTGACAAGATATTTGAGCAATAATACACAGTTCTTTATATTATTAAAGAAGGTATGAAGTTTCATTGTGAAAATAATAAAGACTGTAGTTTAGTTTTCAGATTTGAGAACTTGTGATCTCATTGAATCTTTGTGTTTTCCTGTGTTGATCTAAAACCAAAATGTATTTTCAGGTTCGATATGCATTCAAGTATTGGGATCTTATGAGCACAAATTATTTGTCATGCGTATATCTTACAATGTATAAAATTATTTCACAATTGTCTGTTAGAAAAAACAAGGACGGTGTGTTTCCTGTGAATAAAAACCGTTTCTTACTTCAATATCGATAACCGTGTCAAGGTTTCCGGATGTTTGAATTGCGGGAGAGCTTCTTGTATCGAACTAAACACTCCAGAAACTGTTTCTGGGGGTCATACAAAAACCTAACATAAATTGGAAAGATAATACGATTCGGAAACATAAATAAAGTTCCGCTTAAATATTTTAATTGGAAAATTGTCCCGGAATTGAAATTTTTTAACTAAATACTCAATCTCTTTAAAGTTTATTCAAATGCTTTGTTTTTCTTACAGCTCGTTTTAAGAAAATTACATTGATTCGTAACATTGTAAGGTTTTCAAATTTATTCTTTTTTTACTACGTGGTTATTCAAAAATATTTAAGAAAATATTTAACTTCAGTGTAGATTTTAACAAATTAAAAGAATTTAAAATTTGCTGTTTATATTATTAGCTATTTATTAAAGATATCAATTATTACAATTTTGCTATTAATATATGCAATGATACGTTGAAAAATAATTAATTATGTTAGCGCCTATTCAGGCCATATCAGATTTGTACTGTTGCCTGTATATTACCTTAAATAAATAAATAACTAAAAATATCACTGGGAAGGGATAGATATAATATTCTCAGCAGTGTAACAGAAAAATAGCAACTTTGAAAAATATATGAAAAATAAGAGCAATTATTTTCGAAATATTTCTAATGAGAGTCTCGTCTTTTCACTGATTATCACTATAAAATTGCACTAATTTTACAAATAGTCTAAACAATATTAACAATAGCAATTTTGCAATGATAATCTACTTGGGACACCTGGCAGTGATTTTTAATTGATTAACGAAATCGTTTGCATGCCTCGTTAGCAACGGAGTGTCTGTTTCATTCTCATCTTCTTCTGACTCGCTTTGTTCAGTTTCTGAATTATCATCACTAATTTATAGAAGATCTGCTGTAACTTAATCATCATCATCATCACCATCATCATCATCATCGTCATCTTCATCATAATTTTATTCATCTTCTATTTCCGAAAACCACGCGCGAATCACATCCGCATCCGAAGTCTTTCTTGTAACTTACTTTGTTTAGCAGGATTCATAATTCAAACGAAACACCACACTAGTTTCTGATCGCTAGTCGCAGAAATATAACACAGATAACATACATAAACACCAAAGGCGCGAAAGACACGACGGACGTACTGCATTGTTGCTGACACAAGAGGCGACTGAGGGACGTGAGTGGTAGGAATGTGCCCTTAACAGCTAAACCGCTATTTCTTAACCGTTAACGTTTCGTAACTGTTACGCAAAATAACAGTTATTTCGTTTATCCTGTTATTGGCTGTTATCGGTTGAAATGCATAGAACTGCAACCTACTGGGCCTAATCCGAACTGCTACAAGCTTTTGTGGAAACCATTTTGTACGATAACAGCTTAACTACAGCTAATCAAGCATGATTTGCCAGTGTTCAAATTATAGATTCATTAATACATTATTCGTCATTATTACACACCATGTGCCACAATATTTTTGTATTTTATTGTATACACTACACCAAGATGTTTGTCCTTTAAATTAAGTCCGTCCAATGTGTTAACTTATTTCTGTCGCATTGCTACTTATATGAGATCAACTAATATTTCCCTATGTCCAATAAAATAAAATGAGTTACGGTCAAATAACTCACATTATAATATTTAATATTCGATAGTCATTAACACTTTAGCTATAGGTAAGCAGAAACACTGTTTCTCCTCATTATTTTTGGCACTCGTCACTTCACTATGCACAAGTTGCATATTTGAAAGAATATTCGCAATCTGAACCCAAATCACTTTCATTTTAGTAATATTCTATATTCTTTACACATTCGCTACACATTATATGAATTACTATTCATCCTTGGAAGTTCTTCCAGTCTCGTTCATATCAGCTGCTTCTCTCTCCAAACATGTTAAGGAGAGAAGTGCAAGGAAGCACCATAAGGTAGCTGCACAAGCTTTACGGTGCTACCAACGTTATTCGTTTTGCGTGGTCTAACTCTTAGCAGTTGCTACAGTTGCTTTAACTCTTAGCAGTCGGCCATGTTAGGTTGCTGGTCATGGACCTGTTATTTTTCAACTGTTATTAATAACAGCTATTACGAGTCAGTTCTTTTTGTGATAACAGCTATTAAAGAAAAGCTGTTAAGCCCATCTCTAGTAAGTGGGCGCGTGGAGTACGACAGTGCTCCATTCAAAACAAATCTGGTATCACGAGAGAGATAAGCGGCCTTCATGAGATCAGTTTCCGACACGCAATTCGTAACAGTTGCAAAGTCAGCTAGCTAGAACGACAGCTCCAAGAATGAGCTCATACAAAAGAAATTAGGATTTAAAATTATGTGGAGTACAGCGGTACTCCACGCGCACACTGAAGGGTAACGTTTCTTGGACAAACGAAACTATTTACGAAGGTTTTATTTGCTTGCGGCTTCCTATACTCTATAAATTACTTCATGAATATCGTGCGTTGTTGCATAGGTAAGTCGTCCTATAAAATTATTTATTTCCTAAACAAGAGGAGTAATAAATTTCTGTTTAGTGTTAAGTAATAGTGTGATACGTCTGTTAATTATGTGTTTGGTTTTCTCCGATTGTGCTTGTTGGTTCTCTCTGTTTTTGAATTTAAATCTCTTGAATGATTTGACCATTACGATTCATTTTATCCAATATTTTTTAAATGCCTTTCAACGTTCATAAGTTGTTTCTAGGTGTTAAAAATTAGAAGTAAATGTCTAGTTTGTTACTGAATAGGTTTTTTTGCTTGCGGCTTACTATACTCTATAAATTAATACATTGCTTCATGAATACCGTGCGTTGTTGCATAAGTATGTCGTCCTTTAAAATTATTTATTTCGTAATGAAAAAGAGTAATAAATTTCTGTTTAGTGTTAAATACCAGTGTGATATTTCTGTTAAGAGATGTGTTTGCTTTTATGCGATTGTGCTCGTTAGTTCTCTCTATTTTTGAATTTGAATCTTTTGCATATTTTGGCCATTACGATTGAGTTTATACAATATTTATGTAATACGTTTCCACGTTTATAAATTGCTCCCAGGTGCTACAAATTAGAAGTGAATGTCTAATTTTGTATTGAATAGGTTTCATTTGCTTGTGGCTTACTATACTCTATAAATCACTTCATGTATATCGTGCGTTGTTGGATAAGTATGTCGTTATATAAAATTATTTATTTCGTAAACAACAGGAGTAATAAATTTCTGTTTAGTTTTAAGTAACAGTGTGATATATCTGTTAAATGATGGTCTTGGTTTTATGCGATTGTGCTCGTTGGTTCTCTCTATTTTTGAATTTGAATGTCGTGCTTGTTTAGCCACCATTTTCAGTTTATACAATATTTCTTAAGTGCGTTTCCACCTTCATAATTTGTTTCTAGGTGTAAAAAATTGTGTCTAATTTTGGACTCAATAGGTTTTATTTGATTGTGGCTTTTTATACTCTATAAAACACTTGATGAATGTCGTGCGTTGTTGCATAAGTAAGTCGTTCTTTAAATTATTTCGTAATGAGAAAGAGTAATGTTTCTGTTTTGTGCTAAATAATAATTTGATAATCTGTTAATAAATGTGTTTGGTTTTATGCGATTGTATTCGTTGGTTCTCTCTATTTTGGAATTTGAATCTCTTGCATGTTTTGACCATTACCATCGATTTTATACAATATTTATTTGACACGTTTCCACGTTTATAAATAGTTCTCAGGTGTTAAAACGTAGAAGTGAATGTCTAATTTTGTACTGAATAGGTTTTATTTGCTTGCGGTTTACTATACTCTATAAATTACTTCATCAATGCCGTGCGTTTTTGCATAAGAATGTCGTTCTATAAAATTATTTCTTTCGTAAAACACAGGTGTAATAAATTTCGGTTTAGTGTTACGTAATAGTGTGATACGTCTGTTAAATGATGTTTGGTTTTCTCCAATTGTGCTCGTTGGCTCTCTCTCTTTTTTAATTTAATTCTCATGCATGTTTTGACTATTACGATTGAGTTTATACAATATTTCTTAAATAGGATTCCACGTTCATAATTGGTTCCCAGGTGTTAAAAATTAGAAGTGAATTTCTAATTTGGTACAGAATGGGTTTTATTTGCATGGGGCTTACAATACTCTATAAATTACTTTATGTATATCGTGCGTTGTTGGATAAGTATGTCGTTCTCTAAAATTATTTATTTTGTAAGCAACAGAAGGTATGCATTTCTGTTTAGTTTTAAGTAATAGTGTGATACGACTGTTAAATGATGTGCTTTGTTTTATGCGATTATGCTCGTCGGTTCTCTCTATTATTGAATTTGAACCTCTTGCATGTATTGACCATTACGATTGAGTTTATCCAGTATTTTTTAATGCGTTTCCACGTTTATAATTTGTTCCTAGGTGTTGAAAATGAGAACTTAATGTTTAATTTTTTACTGGATAGGTTTCATTTCGTAATGAAAAAGAGTAATAAATTTCTGTTAAGTGGTATTTAACCAGTGTGATACTTTTGTTAAGAGATGTGTTTGCTTTTATGCTCGTTAGTTCTTTCTATTTTTGAATTTGAATCTCTTGCATATTTTGACCATTACAATTGATTTTATACAATATTTATTTAATGTTTCCTTTATAAATTGCTCCCAGGTGTTACAAATTAGAAGTGAATGTCTAATTTTGTATTACGATTTATACGTATATTCGTACTATTTAGTTTTCGTTCTAGTAGTATATATACGTATTATTTAGTTTTCGTTCAAGCAATAATTGCTCAAATTATTATGATAACCCTTTTCCTGGTGCCCATATTAACATAAATTCGGAAACGGGTTACGACGAAACGCCCAATAATTGTGAGCAGTTTGTGAGTATGTTTCAATATCTATCTATAAGTACAGATTTGGAGATAAAATACTTCCGAAAATTTAACATCAATGGTCAGCCTTGGTCAGAACCTTACAAAAATCATAAAAAGCCTATATCAAAAGTATCGAGAGAAATATCATTGGTTCATTATTACACGAATAAAAATGTTTCGGTCCATCTTTTACCACGAGAATCATTGCGTCCCACATGTTATTTAAAAATTAATTCGCTATCTTTGACTCTAAAAAGTACTGTGTCATTGTCCATATATCTGAAGAAAGGTTCAGAAATAATAAGCAGAGTGGCAAACCTACACGGGAAAAAATAAACAAAACGCTAAATTTATTTATTTTTATCTTTTATAAACTATTTTTATATTCTTCGGTTCAGCTTTTGA
The DNA here is from genome assembly GCA_964035755.1 of Teleogryllus oceanicus. Classification (NCBI taxonomy): domain Eukaryota; kingdom Metazoa; phylum Arthropoda; class Insecta; order Orthoptera; family Gryllidae; genus Teleogryllus; species Teleogryllus oceanicus. The sequence goes on along the minus strand of CAXIVR010000009.1, from coordinate 69,913,496 downwards.
CATCAAAATGACCATTTTTTAAATTACAAACGTAATGTTAAGATGTGTGTTTTAAAGTAAAGTAATTTTCAAAATAGATTACACAACTCTTATGTTTATTAATAATAAAGTATAATTAATTATTTTACATCAAAATGGATTTTAGCTTAAAATAGTTTCAAAAAAATATGATTCCTACTTGTCACAACGTACCCTCAATATAGAAATGAAGCCTTTTTTTGCAAAAGCTTACAGTTTAAAAAAAATACTTTGAGTTAGATCTAAAAGTTGACAAATTTAGTGAAATTTGGTATCATAGCGATCTACTATGTGTGCAATTTTCAGATTTTTATCTGGTCCCCCAAGAGAGATATTACAGTTGAAAATTTGGAAAAAATCGAAAATTCTTATTTTTAAGTGGGTGTAATTTTCAAGGTGTTCGTTTCATTCCAATTATATTTTATAAAAAAGTAACTATACTGTTATGTGTAAAAGCACAGAAAAATTTAAGGCTGAGATTCTATTCCTTGTGTGGGAAATTACTCTCCAAAAATCGAACTTGGTTCATTTCCGTTCCATTGATTTAGTTGCAAATATTTCTGAAATAAAAACATAGAAGGTAAATATGTAATAATTCGATTTGTAGGCCAGAGTATACTGAATTCAATGAATTTTATTCTAGAATGGTAGAACAACCCAGTGGTGAATACTTTTGGAAAGAGTAATCTTTTACAAACGCGAAAAATGGCGCACGGCGTAAAGAAAAATGGACGCCCTCTGTAAACGAGATAGAATAAAAATAAATCAAAGATATTTTTGAGCAGCCAAAATATAAGGAAATTTATGTACAAAATGTATTTTTTTTCGAGATGGTCGAGCACCAATTAATTAATTAAATTCTGGACCATTTAAAATGCATTGACTCATAGGCGACTGATTAATAATATTATTTATCATATCGGTGGTTAAGAGAAATTCTTCAAGTATAACGTAAAGTCAGGCAGCATGAGATCATCATGGAATGTTGGGGGTAGAATGGTTTATTGATGAGCAAGAAGGAACTTTCCAAGACCGATCAGAATAGTGTTTGGGGAGTTCCATCTCGGCAGCCGACCGAGACACATCGTGCTCCGATCGCGGCCAGTGAAACGTTGTTTTCATATTGTCATTCAGACAGTGAACTTAGTGACATTTAATTAGTGGTAATACTCTAGTTCCACGAGTTGTGAGTGTCTGAAATCAACTTTACGGTCAGCCGCTGCAGCGGCTACCCTGCTCGAGGATGGGGCCCACGGGCATCGGGGCTCCCATAACCTCAACAGCACCACCTCAGGTATCTACTCAACCAAAGCTGAAAACCTACGCAAATTCCACGCCAACTGAAGTGTTTCCCACCAAGGCCCAGGCCATAATCATTGACTCACTAGAAGGTCTCACCATTGAAGATTACATACACAGTCTCTCCAACATTATTGACCGTAATGAAATAAGATTTATTTCAAAAATTTCCAACAACAGAATATGTATTTTCCTAAGCTCTCAAACAATAGCTGACACCCTTACAAACAACCATAAAATCATTAAAATAAAAGACCATGAACTGAAGCTGAGACCACTTCTAACAAAAGCCAAAAGAATAATTATTTCAAACGTCTGCCCCATCATCGAGGGATGAGTGAGGACTCAGTAATAGAGAATATACTCACCACAAAGAACATCAAATTGGCATCCAAAATTTCATTTGTTAAAGCTGATATTCCTGGTCAGGGGTTCCCCCATATTATGAGTTTTCGGAGACAAGTATATGTCTCTCCTGAAGATGTAGGTCTACTAACTGAATCCACTACTGTATATTATGATGGCTCAACATATAGGATATTTTTCACAACTGATGAAATGGCATGCTTTAATTGCCACCAAACAGGGCACTTAGCTGGACAATGCCCTTCACCCAACACTTCTAATCACCATAAGACTACCAATTTAAGTAATGCTCCCATGGAATCTGAACACATTAGTGAAGAAGCCTGTGACATGCCAGATCCAGCAACCAATGGAAAAGACACTGAAGTAGCAGACATACAATTTCACCATGAATCCATAAAAAAATGCCCACAACTGATTCTCTACCACCTAAATCTGTACCTTCTACTAATGAAGCCAAAAGCAATGAAGAAATCTCAGCTAATAACAACATAGTGTCGTGAAGACATGATGGGAGGGAGTGCGTATCGGGAGAAAGATGAACTCGGTGTTGTTATATACAAAATGATTTATTGTACGTTCCTATGCAAGTACGTTTACCCCAACAGAGGCTACGCAGCCCAGCACTCAGTCGGTCGTTGCCATGAGGAGGGTGGGGGAAGGGTGGCAGGTAGCGGTGGAAAATCCAGCGGCTTCAAGGCGGCGGTGGCGTTTGCGGCGGAGAAGGCGGCGGCCACAAGGCGACGGCGCAGGCGGCGGCGAAGGCAGATAGGCTGGCGATGGGTCGCTCGGTTCGGCACGGCGTCGATTCCCGACTCGGTCAACCCGAAGGCAACCGTAGAGCGGGACGCCGGCGATCACTACCGCACTCACGAAGAGCGGGAAACGAGCGACCACTTCTTAGGCCGGGCCCGGTCTTATATACCGCCGGGCCAGTCCATCCCCGGCGTCAGCGGGGGTGGCGTTGCCTTTGTTGGTGGGCACCTACAGGGGTGCGGGGGGGTGGGGGTGGCGAACGGTCGGCTTGGACATCTGGTCGCCAGACCAGCGCGGTCCGAGTGGAGGGCGGGCGGTGAGGGGCGCAAGACGGCGTCGCCTCACCACAATAGTATCTCTCAGTACCAATAAGAGATGCCTCCAGACTGACTCCTCCTCACCTTCCATGTCTGTAAGCAACACAACTGAAACAAACAATATGGAAAAACTCTCAAAACAACCAAAAAAGAAAAAAAAGAAGAAAGAGAAAAATATGGAAGAGTTGATAACCCCTATCAAACACATTATTGAAGACTCTCCAAATAACTACCCCCTTACTTACATATAGTTTAAATCCTTTTTAGAGAACTCTTTCAGTACTAATGATCCTATACTCATAGCTACTGCCTACTCACAAGACATATCATCCATCACCAGAATGATGCATAGTTTATGTCCACATCTCACCAATAAAACCATAAAAGGCAGATTCACCAGGATTATCATAAAAATCAACTCAGTACTTCATACTGCAGATGAATCAAGCACTGAAACAGACTCCAGTATAGAAATCAACACCAGCCAATGAAAATTCTTCAGTGGAATGTAAATGGCTTTTACCCCAGACTAGAAAGTATACAGTACCTATGTAACCTATCACACCCTGACATCCTCTGTATCCAAGAGACCAACTTCAAAGACTCCAAGCATGGCAATGGGTATAATTGCTCCTTCGAAAATAGAATCAATTCCAATCATGCCAGTGGTGGTGTAGCTATATTCAATATCAAGAATTGAATATTCAATCAAACATTGAAGTCAATGCTATAAGGATCTTGTCACCTGTTCAAATCGATATATGTAATATCTACCTACCAAATAGCTACAAGTTTGATGAACAAGAAATAACTGATATTATTAACAATATGCAAAAACCATTTCTCATTATGGGGGATTTCAACAGCCATAATCCAATTTGGGGATCCATGCTTGAAGAAATATTTGATAAACTAGATACAGTTGTTCTTAATACTGGGGAACCTACTCACATCAATACTAGTACCAACAATTACAGTGTCATTGGTATTTCCATTTCCTCCACACAATATGCCTATAAATGTTCATGGAATGTCTTAGATTACTCCTATGATAGTGACCATTTCCCTATTTTTAACATTAACAATACTCCCAACATGTATAAACATGACCAAGCAATCCCAAGACGGAATTATAACAAAGCTAATTGAAATAGCTATAATGATCTGATCAAAAAGTACCTACCTAATACTAATGTTATTCTAGAAACAGAAAACATCGACACTATCATCAATTCATTCAACGATGTCATAACCAAAGCCGCAAATGGATCAACTGAAATAATCAAATCATCAAAGAGAACCAAACTAGTCCATTGGTGGAATGACAAATGTAAATTGGCACTCAAAAATTCCAAACATGCCTTCAACAAATACAAAAAACATAATACTGTTACGTTTTTAGGTGGTGAATTAAAAATCTCGTATTATTTTAACAAAAACGTTTATTTTGTTACTAAACACAATCACTGAAAACACTTGATTATTTATTTGCACTACACTTCTCTTCAGTTATTTACACTACACTTCTCTTGCTTTATTTACACTACACTTCTCTTCAGTTATTTACACTACACTCCTCTTGCACACTCGCACAGTCCTAAGCACTGGCCACAGTTCACTGCACTGATCACAGTTCGATGCACTGGTCACCGTTCACGTCACCGACCACAGTACGATGCACTGACAACGGTTCACTTCACTGAGCACACTCACTGCACAGCTATTCACCGCGATGCACACACTTCACAGTTCAGCTTCTACTGCGGACTCAAGACTGACTCGCGGTCGCCGGCCGTCGCGTATTTATACCTGTCAAGACAATCCAGTACCTTCCGGACGCCGCGACTGGAAGGAGGAATCCGCCGGCAGGTGATGCAACTCGTGCTCACCGGCGGCTCGTGGTCGCCGGCAGATGACGTAACCAGCAAGCACCTCGGAGGGCGCCGGGGGATGACCAATTTCGTTACAATACGAAGAAAATAAAATACAAACAAAAAGATGAGAGCTGTTACAAGAAGAACCATAAAAGAAAGTAAAGCAAACTCCTGGCACAATTATGTCTCAAGTTTGTCAATACATAATAATATTAGTGAGTCATGGGCAAAAATAAAAGCTATCAAAGGAACAAAAAAATTTCCAAAAAAAAAAAAATATACAAACCTTCTTAAACACAAAAAAGATCAAGAGAACCTTACAGAACTTACAAATAATGAAGATTTGGCTACTTATCACCACCTTAATGATCCTATTGGAATTAAAGAACTTAATTCTGCTATCAACACAACTAGAAACTCCTCACCTGGACCAGACAACATTCCGTACACTCTTGAAGAATCTACCCCTGGAAGGAAAAGAAACATTACTAAAAATATATAACATAATATGGGATAAAAATGTATTTCCTGAACTATGGAAATCAGCTATTGTTATACCTATACCAAAGCCTGGAAGAGACCCCACAAAAAATGAAAACTGAAGACCCATTTCTCTAACATGTAATATGTGCAAAATTCTGGAAAAAATAATTAACATAAGACTCAGATGGTTTCTAGACTTTAAAAACATCATATCCAACAATCAGTTTGGTTTTAGAGCAGGGCACTCAACTACTTTTCAAGAAGCCTTGCTAACAAACAACATGTTTTAGCAGTGAGCCTAGACATTGAAAAAGCTTACGACATGGTTGGACCCATAGAATCATGACAAAATTACAAGAATATGGACTTAAAGGTAACATATTTCAATTTATCAAGAATTTCATCAAAGGAAGAACTTTTAATGTGAGAGTTAATAGTAGCTTATCATCAGTACAACATCTGGAGAATGGACTACGACAAGGTGCAGTACTTAGTGTTACCCTATTCCTATTGGCCATTAATGATGCAGGCTCCGAAATCAACCATCCGGAATCATAAGGAAGTATGCAGATGACATTACTATTCTTTGCAAAGGAACATCTATTACAACCAGTCAAGATATTATACAATCTGCCCTAAACAATCTACATGGATGGTCTTCAAATCAGGTTTTAAATTTTCAGCTTCCAAAACCCAATGCATAATATTCTCCAGACAAAATATTGTGAATCAGCCCATATTAAAAATGGATCTACATAACCTAAAGTTTGATCAAAATATTAACATTTTGGGCATGCTTTTTGACTCAAAAATGAGCTGGAAAAGACATATACAAATTTTATTAGAGGAATGTAAGAAAAGACTAAATATACTCAAGTGCATTTCCCATAATAACTGGGGAGCAGATAAACATCTCCAGCTAATGACCTACAAAGCAATAGTACGATCCAAGATCGACTATGGATCCATATTATATGATTCAGCTAGCAAAAAATACCTAAAAAAGCTTGATGTTATACATAAAGCTCTACGAATAAGCACTGGCTGCTTTTATACTAGCCCCATTGGCAGAATTCTAATAGAAGCCAAAGAACCAACTCTAGCTCATCGTAGACAAATGCTAACTCTCAAATATGCTATCAAAGCAGCTGAGTCAAATAATCCTATAATCTACCACGATATATACCCAAAACTTCAATATTACTACAAAGAACAAAAATGCTTTTCACCAGTATATACCAAATTGAAAAACCTACTAAGGCAGCTCAACTTTCAGGAAAAGATATTAATGGAAAAAAGGAATAACAGTATACCACCATGGACAATTCCTGATATAGTAGCAGATATAACAAGAAATAAAATTTCAAGAAATAGAAAATAAATACAAAGATTCCTTCAAAATATATACTAAGCTTATCAATAATAGTGGTGTAAAATATGCAACTACATTTACCAAAGATGTTAAAGTTATAAACAGACTGCATTCCTATGCTAGTACTACTACAGCTGAAATATGCTCTATAATGACAGCCTTCAAAATGTCTCAAAAACTCAGACATAACAAGTTTGTTATTTTCTCACTTCCCAAAAAAATTAAAAAAAAATATATCATGACATCATTCAATCTAAAAAGACTTTTTTAATTGCCTGGATACCAGATTACAAAACAACACAATGAGCCTGAACACAACACAATGAGCCTTGAAGAGGAAAATGTAAGCACCGAAACTGAAAGTATTTTAACAATATCACACACATACAAGGATTTATGGACACATATCAAGAAAGTAATGGATGAAAAGTGGAGCAACCTTTGGAAAACCATGAAATCCAGCCCTCTACACAAAAAAGAGCAAGGATAAGAACTGGTCATTGCAAGTTCAGTCATCAACACTTGCTAACTGGAAATCCCCCACCCACCTGCCAGCACTGTGATACCTTTCTTAACTTTCAACATATCTTAACTCAATGCCCTATGTTTCAGCACAGCAGACAGAGATACCTAGAAGATGAGCAAAACTCCAAATTGATACTATCATCCAACGAATTCCAAAATAAAATAATACAATTCTGTAAAGACAGCTATTTTCTTAAAGAAATCTAATTGTATTAGCATAGATACTGAAAACTAATATTGTAACATTGAAAATACATATAATGTCTGTATCACAAATTTGTATATATTTAGTGTATATTTAGTGTAATTTTCTGTTTAATTGCCATATTAATATTGTAAAGTTGTATTTAAAGTAGTCGCTAATGACCTCAGTTGTTGATGCGACTTTAATAAAAAAAAAGAATAGTGTTGGACCATAACCATAAATTTGCTCTCTAATATCTGAAAAGAATTTTGATTCTACTAAGTCGCCGGCGGTGGTGTATTTGGCTCACAGAATTTATTTATTTTTACATAAAAACGCTAAAAACTTTACGTGACGTAAATGTTTATAGATACATTTACCGTAAACGAATGCGCTATATGCGCAACCGTTAATTATTTATTGTTTGTAATGCTCAAAAATTTAATTTTTTCGCATATTAATTGATATGATGATTCAAAACATAGATATTATTTTCCATTCAACTGCAGAAAATTAAAACATTACATGTTCATTTCATTTCGATAATGTCTGAACCTCGATTACTTTTACCGAGCAGAAAAACGCGTACCGGAAAATTGGCAAAATCGGGGAGGAAGGAACTTTACGTTGGTTTTATTTGAAGGAACTTGACGTTCTCTCGGTGTTATTCTTTGTTCGTTGTTGTTAATGCACAAGGTAGAACAGAAGAAACGTTTGAAATTATAATAAACAAACTCCTGAATACAAAGACAAACGTACACGTAACAGATTTTCCGTCGAAATACCCTGAGAGCAAAGAGAAAGAAAATAACTGCACGTCATTGAGATCTGCCTTCTCTCACCGCGCAAGGCCAATTCCTGTGAGAGCTAACGCGGACATTAAAGAAAATACACACCTGAATTATTTAACGAAAGACGAAGTTCGATTTGCATATTCAACACTTCTGCGAACCTACAGAAAAAGGAGTGCTTCCATTTCACTTTCAAATGACTGCTATATATTTAACAAGAAGAAAACAACCTTTCATGTGAGAGTCTCTCAAACTGAAACTAAACCAACGTTTGCTCATTTCTGCGAGAGGCTCTTACAAACGCTTTGCACTGAGCAGACGAAAATTTTGTTTATTCAGGTAGTGCTGCAATTCCAAACGAAGAAATTCAGTACTTTGCATTTGAGTAGATTCAGTATGTACCATTTCTGTTCGTACACCTGATATCCTTTTGTATAAATTCTGATTTTCGTTCCTCGCTATTGATATACTTTAAAAACAATTTTAGGTACACTTCCTACATGTACAAGAGAGGTATTGCATGCCTTAAAATGCTATTATTTTTCGCAGTTTTAGTCATAGAAAATGTAGAAGTAAAAAGGTCACCAAATTGATGCACCATTTCTGTTCGTACAATTGAGTTACAATGTACAAATCTGAGTATAACTGGAGACTTTTGAATCCATTGTTGTATGCGGAGATTTTAACATTGATTTTCTGGTCGAATCTTGTGAGAAAGAAAAGTTTCTCAATTTAATTAATTCCATCAATTTAGACATTACAATTAATGTACCTACACGGATCACACTAAATTCGATGAAGTCCTTTGATCAAATTATAATTAACAAAACTACTACTCGATATGAAGATGAAACAAAAGATTTAGGATACAGTGACCACGATGCACAAATTCTTATCATTATAAGAAATGCGATCACTGACACAATAAATAATTCACGTATGACTAGATTGTTTACAAAAAGTAAAATAAAATTATTCATTGATTACTTGATGCAGGAGTCATGGGAAGTGGTTTATAACACAGTTAATACAAACGACAAATATAATTCTTTTTTCAACTCTTTCATTACATTTTAACACTTGCTTTCCTCTTCAAAAAAGAAAAATAAATATTTCACGGAAAAGCAATTCTTGGATAACACAAGGGATTAGGGCATCTTGTAAAAACAAGCGAATTCTTTCTTTCATTTCTAAACGTCATAACGTATCTCATGATTTTCTCATCTACTTTAAAAAATTCAAATCATTGTAACAAAAAGTTATAAGGCAGGCTAAAATCATGAAAAACGATCAGGATATTTTGAAATCAAATAACAAAACAAAAGCAATGTGGAATGTAATAAAAATACGACTAAATCAACTAGAAACCCTGTAGAGAATGTCGTTTTAAAATATAACGATATAAATGTGAACGATCCGGCAACAGTGGCTAATCTCTTTAACCAATACTTTTCGAGGATTGCTGCCGATCTCACTGTCTTCAGCCAAAAAATTCAGAAACAGACAGTTCACCCAAAATTTTAGACACGATGTTCGTTTCCGAAACTTCTTCCTATGAAATTCTCAAAATAATCGGTAAACTAAAAAATAAATATTCGTCCGGTTTAGATGAATTCCCGGATTCTTTGTTACAGACCTGTGCGTATGCCATTATACACCCGTTAACTCACATATTTAATTCATCGTTATGCACCGGAACGTTTCTAGATATTTTCAAAACAGTTAAAATTAAGCCGCTTTTCAAAAAAGGCAACAAAAATGAAATTCAAAATTATCGGCCCATTTTTCTTCTATCAGTTTTTTCAAAAATATTAGAGAGACTTTTTTACGTACGAATGGAAACCTTTCTCAGTAAACACGACGCGCTTTCAGATTGCCAACATGGATTTAGAAAATCAAAATCAACGGAAATAGCTATATTTTCTTTTCTTAAAGATGTCGCCTCATCATTGGATCAAAACGAGACACCTATTGGATTATTTTTAGATCTCTCAAAAGCTTTTGACGTCATTGATCATGGCATTTTACTTTCAAAACTACCTTCATATGGAATCGGTGGTATTGCTCTAGATTGGTTATGTTCGTACCTTAAACAACGATCTCAGAGAGTTGAAATACCTTACTGGAATGGTGGAACATTACGTACGCACCTTTCCAACTCTTTGCCCATTGCACGTGGAGTTCCTCAAGGATCGAGTTTAGGCCCTATTCTGTTCCTACTTTACATAAACGATATGCCCTCGACGATTCAAAACGGAAGAACGGTTCTCTTTGCAGGTGATACAAACATCCTTTGCAATAAAGAAACAGTAAATAGTACAATATCAGATGTTTCAAATTGGTTTCGAAATAACAAATTAATAGTAAACGAAAAGGAAACGGTTTTAATGCAGTTTTCCATTTCAAATAAACAATTCTGTGATCCATTGAAAATGAACGGTGTACCATTGACTGATGTTAAGGCAACAAAATTTTTAGGTCTCTCAATTCAGTCAAACCTTAAATGGAACGTCCATTTAAATGAATTGAACACAAAATTAAGTTCATTATGCTACGCGTTCAGAATTCTTGCCAATTCAGTCAGCCTTCATACTGTTCGTTGTGTATATTTTGCGAATGTTCATTCCCGCCTGAGATCTGGCATAATATTCTGGGGAAATGTATCTTATAGATTTTAGATTACAAAAACGAATTGTACGAATAATAACCAAATCCTACCCACGTGATTCATGTAAGCCTCTTTTCATTAATCTAGGAATTTTACCATTACCTTGTCTGTTTATTTACGAATCAGTGGTTTTTGTCAAAAATGACTTGCTTAAGGGCGGGAATATATTTTCAGAAAATGCCGAAGTCTATTACTATAACACTCGACGTAGAAATCATATTCATCAGGTGACAGTATCAACAGCTCATTACAAAACATTCACATACAATACATGTGCATTATTTTACAACACTTTGCCAGATGACATTAAACGATTAAATTCGATAGAAAAGTTTAAATCCCAAGTGAAATCGTTTTTGCTGCATAACTGCTTCTATACAATTAGAGACTATACTGAGCATCACAGGAAAAGTAATATTAATTTTAACAATGATACATAATGCATTAGTTACCATTTGAACGGTATAAATGTGTATAAACAACCTGTAACAAGTATTGTATTGCAGCCTCCGGGTCAATGACCCCCATCTCGATCAGGTTTTTCGTCCAGTTTCCCTGATCCATTGAGCAAATGCTGAGATGGCCCCTTTTTTTTGCTTCTGGACATAAATGTAACTTCATTTTCTGTGCACGTCTTCTAGGATTCAGTGGGAAATACAATTATTCAAATTATCGTTTCCATGTTGTCGCGCCAGGAAGTATTATTCTGAAGGACAACATGGATAAGAGCCAAAATGTATTGCCTTTTTATCCTTGAAAATAGATTTTATTACATGGGAGTTTTTCTTTTTCTCCCTTTCAAAATTCAAAATTTAAGTAGTATATGACTTAGGGATTACAGAATTTTGAAAATGTGCACACAATTCACTTTTCCCCATAGCACGTCATACGCAGTTTTTAACTGTTTTTTGACGTAAATAAAGAAAGAAAGAAAGAAAAAATTTTCACACGAACTTCGAGTTAGTAACTGTCTGGGCAAAGCTTCGAGATCAAGTGACCTTGAGGTCTTCACGCTCGTTTTATCTCCTAGAAAAGGGCTATGCGGAAAGAATTCAGTTCTTGTATGAAAGAAGTAATCGTTAATCTAGCCTTCAAAGGTAATTCAATAAGAAATATAAGATAAATGGTTTATAAAACACAACGAACGGTGCAACAGTTTTTTAACTAATTAACTAATTAACTAACGGTTTCACAAGAATTTGTTTCGGAGAAGCAAGGAGAAAAGGTTGGGCTCGAGGAAATAGCGCCTTACTGTACACCCTAAATTAAGCGTACCAAAATTCCGCAGTTGCGTGCTACAGATAAAGGAGTGAACCACTTCACCCTCCGCTGGATACTCTAGCCATGGATGGGAATTCTCCCATGAAGAGGCCGTTTGTAAGTAAGAATAGGCACGCTCTGAGACTCAAGTTTGCAAAATAGTATGATAATAAAGATCAGGAATTCTGGAATCCTGTGACGAAATAAAAATTTATGGTTTCGGATTTTTATAGTGTCCTTAGGGTATGGAGAATGTCCAACACAGATAATGGCTAATAACCTGCCTACAGTCAAACGAGGAGGCGGATCACTCATACTTTGAGACTGTTTGTCCTCGAACGGTGTGGGAAACTTACATTTTATAGATGGCATTATGGACAAAACAGTTTATAATCTTATCATAAACGGCGCCGCAGAAGAAATTCCCTGATGCTAAGATCGTTTTAAGTGTTGTGCTTCGGAGAAGGGATATTGCGTGGAGGTACATCAGCAAGGTGAATGAGGCCTACGAGTGGGTGGTAGAACAAAGAAATGTAATGTTTGTGGACGCGAACTCTTGGATTCAAGGTGGCCCGAGGGATGATTTTGGACCCATAAGTGACTTCGGACGAGACTGCATTTCAATCGGAGAAGAGCAGCTAGTCTTGGGCGGCTGTTCTCAAGAATCGGTGCAAAGGATGGCCGGGGAACATCTCCAGCCTCTGGGTCTGACAATGCGTAGCGGTGGATGAGAAGGGTAAGTCTCTATTGGTGTTGCAGGTAAATTGTAGAAGCTTAGTTAACAAATATGAACAATTTTGGAATTTGATAGATCAGTATTGCCCTGATGTTGTAGTAGGTACGGAGTCATGGCTTAAACCGAAATGCAGAAATATTTCGCGATGATTATGTTGTTTTTAGGAGAGACAGAGATGGATGCGGGAGTGGGACGTTTATTTGTGTTAAATCTAGTTTGAATGCAGAACGTTGGAAATAATAGGTGCATACAGGTATCCAAATTAACATTTAGAAATGCTTAATAAACTTAGTGCGCTAACGCGTATAGAGAATGATAAGAATAAACGTTGCATATTTGGGGGAGATTTAAATATTCTTCATGTAAACTGAAAGGGCGAGGTGACTCATTGGGAAGGGGCGCAATCCAGTATAAATGAGTTGGTTTGGGAAAACGGATTCACCCAAGTTGTGCGGGAACTTACAAGGGGGGGGGGCACTGCTGGACGCCTTTCTAATCCGACCAGAGGACTTGCTTGTTAACTGTGAAGTAGTTCAGGGGATTAGTGACCATTCTGCGGTTCTTTTAGAAATAGCAGTAAATGTTTCTCGGGTTGAAGATTCTAAACGTACAAAGGTCTATAACTATCATAAGGTAAATACGAAGGATTTCCAGGAATTTCTGAGAGAAAATTATTCGGACTGGTGTAGTAAGGGAAGCAGCGTAGACAAAATCTGGGGGAACTGTAAAAAAATTGTGATTGAGAGAAGAGAACGTTTCATACCACAGAAATATCTTAAAAAGAATCCAGATCCCGTGTACTATAATGAAAAGATAAGGAAACCGAAATCAAAAGTAAGAAAAGCTTACGGAAAGCGCGGGAGAAGTTTAGAAAATAGGGGAAAATTCAAAATTCTCTCTACGGTGCTTCTCCAAGTGAAAGTGACCGCACAAGAAAATTATTTTTTACGTTGTATATTTTCCGAGTCTAAGCAGGGGGCAAATCAGTTTTTAAAATATGTAAAAAGACGGAAGAGAAGTAGGGATAAACATTCCTGTGTTAAGAGATGCAAATGAAAAAAAATAACATAAGAGCAAAAACAAGGTGGAACTCTTTAATTCTTTTTTTTTTGTTCGGTATTTGAATAAAAAATGACGAATCTGTTTTGAAAGGGTCGGGAGAAAGAATTATTATTAGATCACGTGATTTTTGAAAAAGAATAGCGAGAATTGCAAAGAATAAATCAGTGGGTCCGGATGACATTTCGGAAGATTTATTGAAAGCAGGAGGTGAAGCCATGTTACGACTTTTTAATATTACCTTAAATAATTCACGTCTGCCTCAGGATTGGAAAGAAGCATTTGTAGTTCCCATTAATAAGGGAGGGTCTCGATCAGAAGTTTAAAATTATCGGCCAGTTAGCCTAACATCAGTTGTCTGTAAGCAGATGGAGCATCTAATCGCTAAGTACATTAAAAACCTTTTGGAGTAAAGAAAATTGGCTATTTGGGGGACAGCATGGATTTAGAAAGTGTGAAAGTCAAACAATAGCTTTTTGTCAAGATATCGCGGATGCACTAGATGAGGGTGATAGAATTGATGTGGCAGTAATAAACTTTACGAAGGCTTTTGATCTTGTCCAACATGATAGACTACTTGAAAAACTAGACAGAATAGCGCTAGATTCGAGAATGATACTGTGGATTAAGGATCTTATAAATAACCGCCACCAACGAGTGAGGGTGAGAAACAGCCTATCCGAAAGAGTTAGTGTAACGTCTGGGGTTCCGCAGGAGAGTGTACTAGGACCTTTATTATATTTAGTGTACGTAAATGACATAGCAGAGGGAATAGGCTCAAAAATTAAACTTTTTGCGGACAACTGCCGTATTTACAGAAAAATCGAAAACATATCGGATCAGAATAAATAACAGCCAGACTTGCGATGCTTAGAAGAATGGACGGATATCAATAGAATGAAGATAAATCCGGATAAATGCAAAATAGTTAGTTTTACGCGTAGTAAAAATAAAGGGACAGCTAAGTATTTGCTTGCGGGCAAGATAATTCCACAGGTAACTAGTTGTAAATATCTGGGGGTGATAATTAATGAACAACTTGGATGGGGGAGCACGTCAACTTTACTGTTGGGAAGGCATGGAAATCGTTACACTTTGTAATGCGAGTGTTAAGGAAGGGAAGCAGTAAATCAAGAGAACTAGCATATACAACCATTGTGCGCCCGGTGTAAGAGTGCGGAGCAGCATGTTGGAATCCATATAGAAAGGGCCACATATACTCCACCGAAAGAGTTCAGAAAGTAGCAGCAAAATTTGTTAAAAGGGGAAATTCGTTAGGAAATATTTCCAATGAAGTATCGTCATGGGAATCATTGGCGAGCCGTAGGGAAAAAGCAAGGTTGTGTATATTTTACAAAGCGTTAGGGAAAAATCCGGCATGGAGGGAAATTCAGGAAAGAATGCATGAATCCGTTTCTTAGCTCGTCACGACCATATAAGGAAAATAGTCCAAGGAAACAGAGAACTGAAGTTGGAAAATACTCTTTTGTAAATAGGACTATTGAGTCATGGAATAGCTTGCCTGCAGCACAAATGGAGACTTTTCCCAGAAACATCAACACTTTTAGGTTTTGATTAAATTCCAATAATAGTGTAAGCGTTAGGATCAGTGGTCTGTGAAGAGCCTCGGCATTTAGTAGGCATGCTTTAAATGTAGTAATTTTGTTCTGTTTATTGAATTGTATGTATTTTTAGTATTCATTATTATATTACGGTATTAGATGTAAAGTAAGTGTAAAGAATTTGCCACCGGGCTTAATGTCCAAAGCAAATTAAATCAATTATCTATATATCTATATTTTGAAAACAAAGTGTACATAAATTATAAATGACATCTGATTATATCTTTAAGGAATTCATTTCGACCGCAAACATATGAAACATTGTACAATAAATGGCTAATTTGGAACGTACAGTTCTCTCACATACTCTTCCACAATCCGCTGATTGAAATACAATCATACATGGACCTTATTGAAAGTCAGAACAAGAAAATACAATATTACAACAAAAAGGCGTAAAGAAATTTGTTTTGGAACAGTGGCAAAAAATAGTCCGGAAGTTTTGTAGAGTCTTGTTAATTCAATGCAGCGAAGATACAAATAAGTTATCAAGACTAAGGGGTATTCAACTAAATATTAGAACTCTGTATATTAAATTTATTGAACTTTTTCAATGTCCATTACAAGTGTTTTAGTTATTTCTTATTTGTGTACGAACAGAAATGGTTCAAAGAAACGTGACACGTTTTTGTTTATTGCAATATATTTTTCTGCTTTTGTCCAATTGTCGCGTTTTCTTTTGGTGTATATACTCGTATACATTCAAAGAATGCAATACCATTGAGAATTAAACCAATATTTATTCTAACTAAACACTCTGCATCATATTTCCCAAATGTACGAACAAAACTGGTACATACTGTATAATCAGTTATTGTCTTTCTTAAGGAATTCATGTGAAATGTATTCATTGTGAGAGACATTCATAAAGAGTCGTCCATCATTGTCCCTTTTCAGTTTCTAATTCTTTTGTGAATATCAGCAGACTATTACCGAATGTTCTTTTGAAATTCATTATAGAACTTCTTTCAACATAATGCCATATACCCTTCAATTGCTTGCAATAATTAGTTTAACATGTATATTGTCACATTGGTAATACAGAATTAATTTTTTTTTCATTTTCAAATTTTATTTGCAATTGAAATATTGCAACGATGTGCAATATTTTATTTGCACATGAGAGGAGTAAAGTCCATTGACCGTACTCCACTAATATTACATTTTTAGTAGTTAACAAGCTGCACTAAACATATTTGATAAACATACAATAAGAAATGTATACAATAATTTATTTATAAACGGAATTAATATATGAACGGAAAGATATGAACAAATGTCGAATTCCGATATCAAACTCTTTTAGCGTAGAAAGTGGTTTCTAAGCAGAATAAACGTAAATTATTGTAGTGTAGATTGTACTTTTCTCAGTTAAGACTTCTTCTGTAAAGTAGAACAATAACCAAAGTAATTGTATTTTGTGGTACAAGTGACCAAAAACGATTTTAACGATGAGTAAATATAATGTACTTTTCGCAGTTATTTCAAAAATGTACACTGCAAATTCAAATTTTAAAGGTTGAAATGCATCGATACGATTCGTTCATGCGCGCGAGTGCGTACAATTCGTGCAGGCGCTGGAATACATGGAGAAAAAATTTGGGGAGAAAGCAAGAAATTAGAGGGTTTCCGGGAAAACCTGAAGAAAATGTACTCGCCAAAATATTTTAAAAGTGTATTCGCGTAAAATATGTCAGTAATTATGCGTTGGACAGGATGTTTTATGTTAAGGCGAGGGCTGAATGCCCGAACCTCGTCCTCAACTTGGAACTGCGTACTGAAGCGTTATTTACAGAGGAAAGTGTGTCGGCCGCGCTCACTTTCGCCGCGCCGCTGGTCACTCTTTCTCAGAATTGGCAGCACACGTGAACGTATCGTAACACAAACTGACTTTCTACCTTTTTTAAAAATAGTAAAATATTCAAATATGTACGTTAAAGCACAAGTAAAAAAATATTATATCAACGAAATCAACGAAAAAAATTGTGCACACGGTTTAGTAAACAAGACAGAAAAATATTTTATGAATTAATTTGTAGTTCTTAGAATGATTTCCATGGGAGCAAGTAATACAAGTGCAAAGCTTAAGACCATTTGTATCCTTAACTCTTTGATATAAATTAAATTTTTCACAAACGAGAAAATAGTAAAGAAATTGTGTATTTATATTTTAACACTGCAGCGAAAATGGGCGAGTTTTCGGCAGAAAAACTCGTATTTTGAGTTTCTGATAACAAAAAAGGAGAAAACGTTTGCTCATATACGTAGAAAATTACTTCCTCTACTAATTTGTTTGGCCAGAATCTACGTTTTGAGTCCTTAATGCCAAAAAATTGGCTTTACGCAAAATGTTCGTTCTTCTGTCCGCCCGTGAACATCGTTTTTGGGTAAACTATAGGCTAGATTTTAACTAAAATTCATATTCCCCGATCGATCCGGCTGATGTCGTGCCTCCTTGAATTTGAAACGGATATTTTAATTTCCGAGTGAATTTTTTATGCATCTTTAACCACATTTTCAACCCTTTATCAAAAATTGGTGAAATTTTTTCCTATTTTTTCGCTTATAAAAACGGCGCTAATTTGATTTTACTGGAACTGTCTGAATGTTTAAAAACTGTAAAAGTTAAGAGAATGTTTTGTGTCCTCTTACAATATTGAAGAGAGATATTTTCTTAATGAAAATGTTTCTCAAAATTAAATCTCTAAATAAGGTCGTGCACATGTTTTAAATTTATGAGTAATTTGAACAATTTTTAGTGACTGTTGTAAATAATGCAAGAAAGTTCGTACTCTTGAAAAACCATTAGTTTATCAAATAATTTTGATGTTTAATCCGAATTTTCGGACTAAACGTCATACTATCTCCACTAATCAATGTATTCATTCGTATAATATTTTTAAAGAAGAAAGAGTGAACCTATTTGCTAACAAATAAGAAGTAAAACTTATTAATTATGCTTTACTCTAAATATTAATAATTCATTTTCATCATTTAACTTATTATCGGTGAATCTATTGATTTCTGGACGCCTTGCCACTGATACGGGAATAGAAACACAGCAAACTTAGGCTAGTTACGGGAGAGGAAAATGGATGGGAATGGGAAATTACTACTTCCAACATAGGAACGTAACGCTCGCCCAAAACATTCTAGGGGATAAAAGAGCTAACTTCATGAAAGAATTAGGAACATTTCTCGGAAAGGTTCGGACCACTAGAGAAACTGAAATTAAGGAGTGGGAAAACAGCATTGGTTAGTACGAGCAGAGCCTAGACTGGAGAGAAATATGTAATAAATCAATAAACTAACAATAATTAAGTCATTCAGTAAATTATGTTAGGTTAGTAAACAGTACAAAAAAAGTTATAAATTGTAGTCAATTGTTAAGTATAAGTAGATAAATAAGTCAATAAAAAATATATATTAACTTAAAATAATTAAAATAAGTTAAATAAATTAAAATTAAATTAATTAAAATAAGTTAAATAAATTAAAATTAAATTAATCAAAATAAGTTAAATAAATTAAAATTAAATTAATTAAAATAAGTTAAATAAATTCAAAATAAATTAAATTAAAATAAAATAAAAGGAAACGGTTAAAATAAAGCACATTAGGGGCGAAGGGAAGTGGGAATCGGAAATGTTAGGGCAGAGGCGTTGGTGCGGACGATTTTCTGTGGTGCTGTTTGTTTTCAGGTGCGGTGGAGGCCAAACACTGGAAGGAGAATGCCTGACGCCCGCGCCAAATAAATAAATAGTTTAAAAACCGGATAGAGTAGCATGTACTCGGCTTCTGACGGCAGGTTTTTCCCCCTTCAGGGGTTTTTCCCTCAGCCGTACCTTATGGTCTCGTTTCCGCGGCTTTGATGCGATGGAGAGACCATTTGGGGTGAATACCAGAAGGCGAAAGGTTAGAACGCGATAGAATGTAGGTATTGTAATGGCTTAAAGGCCTTCGGCCTAGCCACATTGCATCAAGTTTTCTAATTTGGCTGTAATAATTACCTATTAAATAAAAAAAATAGTTACGGGACTTATTAGAATTATCACGATAGTATAAAAAACAGTCAAAATTTAAAGAAGTTGCTCGGGGCAGATTACTAACGTTAACGAAGAAAGAACTTAGTTCCCGCCAACCACTTTGAGAGTAGAGAAGTGAATGAGATCTCTGAGAATTGAGGTGATTGAAAAGCAATTCGGCTTTTATTGTTAATGCAAATTCACTTGTAGTCCGAAATTAGTAATGGTAACTTTTATGAAAACGATAAAGTGAGATGTTTGCGCTGTGGTTTTTGAAATTTCCCCCTAGTGATGCGGTGTATCCACGCCGATCGTTGGTTTCAACTAGAGGTTACTTAGTGCTACTAGAGAATCTTTTTTCTCTCCGTACCTTTCCCTTGATCCAAAATTATAGAGTTCCAAAAACAACGGCAACTTTTTAGAAGCAGTTTTCATGACGAATTTGAACGACGTTAATATTTGGTCAGATGATTTCGTTAACTCTTTAATTAAACACAAATGTTTTAATATACAAGGGAAATGTATACCCGAAAAATAAAAATAAATTATATAATGACTACACTACACAAACAGGCAGATTATGATGCAGAAAGTGTTTCTCCATGAAGCATTATGAAGATTAAAGTCTAACATGTTGATATTTGAGGCACATTTTTTCTGAAAGCGACCCGTGTAAACTCAAATACAACATATTTTCCCAGCGTTCATTACAGTTTCAAGGATGGTAAACAATTTGACCAATTTTGATAGGCATATATAAGTTTTAGCAGTGGCAAAAATTTGCACAAGGGATTTAAAGCTTTTCTGAAATTTTACCAGAGAATAAAGCCGTTAATAATACTACCAAGAACAACAAAATGTCTGATGGTCAAAAGACAGCTGTAATATGAAACATGCCCGACGTTGACTGGTGCCAATTTGAAGCAAGCTTTTTCTTTCTATTTAAAAACAAGCCTCACTTGGAATTTTGAAACATAACTATTACTGATAAATGTGATTTGGGCGCCAGGAAAAATTTAAACTTGAAACCTAATGATTCCTACGTAATTTAAATATCTCTCATTCCAAAATTATGTTTTACTAGCTCAATTAATTGGGGTTCAAAGTCCATAATTGTTGCTACTTACTCTACAACCAATTATTCAATCTGTCATTCATACGGAGAGGTGAGGAATCTGAAAATCTTATAAAAATGCTGGATTGCACGTAACGAACGATGATAATAAGCTTTCTTTCAACTTATCAAATTAAAATTTATTATAATATCAACTATGATTCTGTTGCAAGTTAAACAGTTATTACATTGATAATCAAAAATGAATTGATCTTTGGCCATGGCCAGTTTTCTCTATATTACAATAGTTATAAAACCTAGTTATTCATTCGTGGGTCTTCGCGCGCACTTCACTTCTTCGTTCGATGGCGCCCCATTGAATCTTCTCCGTCGTCGCAGCAGAATCTTACTTTTGGATAAAGTCCTCGCCCAATGTCCGTGATCTGGTTCCAAATTCTCCCGGCGATACTATTATAATCCGTGACTTCTCTCACTTGCGTCTCGGGTGGACGCCTAGACACGCATTTACTGCCTACAAGAACGCTCTATCCTAATATAAAAAAAAACACGATAGTTAATTTTATACAACTGTCAATTACAGTCTTTCCTCGACCTGGTAAAATATATCGGGAGCCGACCCGCTCATCGCCGCGTTGCTCGAATGTTCCTCTAAATACTCGGAAGCATCCGAATTTTATATCTTTTTCTTTTGTCTTTCAAAACAATGCTTATTCCTCCTCTGTTCTGTCATTTCAACGTAACGAAAATGATCCTTAACGCCGGTTGTTTGTCACATAGCGATCCCCTCGCGATCATCTATTGTCATCCCTATGTGTGTCATGTGTCATGTTATGTGTCATATAAAATGACATTTCCATAATGAAAATGGTTCGTCATTTCGGTATATCACAAATGTATAACTACGTTTGTTGTCAAAAACAAAGAAACAAGTGTGTTAAAATAAAAGAAATGGTTAAATATGTATTTTTATTTTAAAATAACCAACCACCGTTCGATTTTGTACGCATAAAATGTTATTTTCGTTGGTATATTATAATAAAAGTGTCTCAGGATATCGTCCGACTGTGTATCTGTCTAACATTGTTTTCAAAATATATTTTTATTACTTGTCGAAATATTCTGTTTTGCCTCAGGAGTTCGAATTGAATATTACGAGGGATTTTGTATAACAGATGAATAACATGGGAATAAATCTACCTCAAAATTGGCGTGTTGAGAATGGAAATAATTTCAAATTTGCTAGCCATCTTACTACAGTGTGATTAAAATTATCCACGATATTGAAAGCTACGGAGTAACGATGGAGAGGGGGGTTTGGTTATGCAGTCGGAAACTTCAATTTCTGATAATTTCACTGTTGTCATAGCCCATAGAAGAACATTTGACTGCTCTATTCCGTGAGTCACTGATAATTGAAAATCACACCTTATCACTCTTTTAGGTTATTGTATTCTCCTGGTGTGTACGCCACGGTTAGATTGATGTATTCATTACGTTTCATTCGTTGTGTTTCTTTCTTGTAGACTCGGGTACTGTTGCTACTATAGCATGTGACAGTGCTTCAATGTTGAATATTTTCTTTCTCTCCCTAGGACTTTTTCCAGTCGACAGACGGTTACCCTTTACGTCTTCATGAGACGCATATTTGACCATACACTAGGCACCTTTGCGAGGTCCTCTGATCTGGCGACAGCCGAATGTGAGGCCCCCCGCGACAACGCATACATGAGAGACAAGGGACTAACAACCATGCCCAAGGCGGAAGTCGAACCCGCGAAAATTCGGACCGAAGCGCTGCGTACACGCTCTTAGCCTCTTCATCCATCGAGGTGGGCATTTGTTATTTACAAGAAGGCAATTATTGCAGATACAATTAGTTGTTTATTTTTATATTTTACTAATATTTTATTTTACATAATATAGATGGATACTAAACATCATCATGAGCATTATGTAACTGAGAGCCCAAAAAGGAGCTCGTCTTGGGTGATCGTATTAGTTAACAAGTCTCGTAAACCTGGAGCATCTCCGTGCGCGATACTGCGCTGAACTCCGGCGCCATCCTCGCGGCACCATCTGTTCGCCGCGCCCTGTTCGGCCTTGCCACCTTGCGCGGCGTGGCGTGGCGGGGCGTGGCGGGCGGGGGGGGGGCGGCCGCCTCAATGGGCGCGCCGGCAGGGGCGTTGGGGGCGGCGCGGGTGGGGCCGCCGCCGCAGCCGCTGCCGCCTGCGCCGCCTCCATCGCCGTCGTCACCGCCGTCGCCTCCGCCGTCGTCATCATCGCCAACTTCGTCGCCGTCTGGAGCGTGGCGTACAGCGGCGCGCCCACGCGGAGTCGCCTGCTGCGCCCCGTGGGACCTTCAGCCGCCGCGTGCAGGGCTTTCACCCCGAGTGCCCCGCGCCCGCCGCCGTGCGCGCGGGCGAAGCCTCCGCCAGCGCCGCCGGCGCCGGCGCCGGGCCCTCCGCCGGCCCCGCCGCCTCCCCCGCCGCCGCTTCCGCCCCCGCGGCCCCGCGCCCGCCCCCCGGGAGCGGCGCTCGCCGCCATGACGCCCCGCTGAGCTCACCGCCACCGCCGCGTGCCGAGCCCGCCGGCGCCGCGCGATGCGCGCCCAAGACGACGCCGCCGCGGCGCCCTGCGCCCTCTAGCGCCCCCGACGCCGCCGTCGCCTCCACGTCCTCCGACGCACGAGCTGCCCCAGGCCCACTATCCGTTCGCACCTTCCGCATCCCGCACGCGCGCCACCTGCCCGTGCTGCCCACGCGCGCGCGCAGAGTGCCGCCCAGAACCCCGCCGGGCCGCTGCGCCGGCGGCTAAGACCGAAGGACATTGGCGTCGCGGCGCAGCGAGACGGGTAGCGCGCGAGGACCTACGACGCCTCGCGTGCGAGGACGTCGCCGTCACCACCGCCGCCGTACCATCGCCACACGCTATCGCGGACAATTGGGCCGCCACACGCAATCGCGCAGCCGACACCACCAAACGCGCCCGACTTCCTAACCTTGTGGAACTCCCAACAGTCAAGATGTACCCCGTTCGTTCGCTCGGCCGCGCTAGACCAAGCGTCATACGAGTTTCCGCTGTGATGTGACACACCACCGACTATTCCGCCAATACCGTTCGGAAAGCGTTTGCGAAGCGCTGACGCGTGCGGCGAGGCCACGAGGCGGTCGCCGCAACGCTGCGCGCCTGCTGGCCAACGGGCAGCGCCGCTCGCGGCGCGGGCCCCGCCCCCTGCCCCAGCCCCAACTTTCGCGGCCGTCTCAATAGCACCAGTTTCCGCCCGCGCTGCGCAGAGCTCGCCGCCTGATGGACGAGCCGTCGTCCGCCGCGCCCGCGGCCGCCGCCGAGATGCCGGGCCACGCCAGCTACGCCATGTGCAACAACGTGTCCGGGGATGTCATCTCCCTTTGCGCCAACAACACTCCGCCGTACGTGGGCGTGGAGGCTGACAACGAGATCACTCAGAAAGTGGTGACAATCGTGGTGCCCATCCTCTTCACGCTCATCGTGCTCATCGGGCTGATCGGCAACGCGCTCGTGGTGATCGTGGTGGCGGCCAACCAGCAAATGCGCAGCACCACCAACCTGCTCATTTTTAACCTGGCGTGGGCCGACTTGCTGTTCATCGTGTTTTGTGTGCCGTTCACCGCGACCGACTACGTGTTGCCGTACTGGCCCTTCGGCGACGTCTGGTGCAAGATCGTGCAGTACCGGCGTAGCCAGCGTGTACCCTGGTGCTGAGTCACTGGACCGCTACCTGGCCGTGGTGCACCCCATCACCTCGATGTCCATCCGCACCGAGCCCAACGCGTTGCTGGCCATAATTGTCACGTGGGTGGTGATTCTGACGGCGTCCGCGCCCGTCTACTTCTGTCACGGGGAGGTGACCTACGTGTTCACCTCGCAAGAGCAGACTGCGTGCGTCTTCCTGGAGTACGACCCCCTCACCCGCCCCGAAGGCTACAACAAGCTTGCCTTTCAGGTACCGTCTTCTGAAGTCATCGCTTACGAGTTCAAGTGTCTTAGTTGTTTTACACAATTGAATTTGCCCGAGAAAATAAATTATTTGTACATGTTGCTTCGGATCATATCTCTTCGAGGTGCCGCCAATTTCACGAAATAGATCAACGAAATCTAAGATTTTGTTTCATAGTTCAATTGAGAACGGTGCGTTTTAATTAAGTAAAAATGTATTTGGACATAAAACGCGTAGGTTTTGCTCAAGGTCGTTTAATATTAGTCGGAAGGTCGGAACGTCGTCATGAAACTGGACACGCATAGCGAAGTTTCAACTCGTGTTGAACATTCGAGTTTATAACATACGTCGTCATTCAGCTTGTAGGTGCGTGTTGTCGTTGTTGTTGTTGCTGCCAAGTTCTTGCAGAAGAGAGCAATTGTCCCTCGTTCCTTATGATAAAGGAGAAGGGCCTATGTTTCTGTATCAACAAGTCAATTCGAAGGTCTAATTGTAAAGAACTTAAAAATCGAAATAAAGATGTGTGAAACGCGGCTCATGTGAAAGAGGAATTTTGTAGATTGAATGTATTTTATAAATACAAACTTTTCGTGGTATCTCCACGATCTCTCTTCTAAAGAAAGACTTCTGGTTCTACATTAGAATGACGAGACACTGGTAGCGTTCAGAATCTCTGTGACGAATTGTCGCAGTATGTCAGTTGTTAATTTTCTGTTTTTTGGCAGTACATTTTGGGGGGATGAACTACGATAAAAAAATACAGAATGTTATTTATGCAGAATTAAATAGTAAGGTTTGAAGTCGAATAGACGTTTGAATTTTTTTATTAACATACACTGAAAATAATAACATTATAATATTTATAGTTATATGACGATAGTTATTGTTCTAAGGAATCTGAAGACAATATCTCAGATCTGAAATTGGTATAATTTTTTCAAACTCTTTTGAATACTTTCATTTTCTCTATA
This sequence comes from Teleogryllus oceanicus, assembly GCA_964035755.1. Classification (NCBI taxonomy): domain Eukaryota; kingdom Metazoa; phylum Arthropoda; class Insecta; order Orthoptera; family Gryllidae; genus Teleogryllus; species Teleogryllus oceanicus. Next base: position 69,888,119 of record CAXIVR010000009.1, on the reverse strand, counting down.
TTTATTCTTACTCTTTTTCCATTTGCTTACTCCATTTTTGTTGCATGTTCAGATGCATTTACCATTATTTAAAGATTCTGAATTCTGTTCTTTTGTTTGTAAATGAATATAAACTCTTTAAAATATGCGCCTTGTTAAAATCGACGGAAGATTCAGAAAAAATGGAAAGTTCTTATAAGTTGGTTAATTTGTATCTGTGTTGAAAATCTTCCGAAGCCTCTTAATTGCGCCAGTAAATCCCCGGTTAGTGAAAGAGAGGCAGTCGGTAAAACGTAGCAAGTGTTGATGTCGGGTCTCCGAGCCCAAACAAACTGCACTGAAAAGTTTCGCTACAACTACATTGAACCCTTTAGTTCGTTGATTGCTCCCCAGCGCTGTCAAGAGCAAACAAAACTTCAAACGATCGTTCTTACCGAGAGGTTTCAATGACTTTGCAGGGCAAGTATTATGAAACTCACTCGTCAGAAAAGAGAACTAAATATTTGTAGCATAATACGATGGTGGATAGACATCCCCCCTTACGTTTCAATGTGTGTATTTGTGAAGTCTCTATTTTCGTTAATTCAGTTCTTCGTGGGCGAGTAATTAAGCAATCAAAGTTCGCTCGTAATTAGAGGTGTGTTACACACACATTTCAAAATTTGCTCTGAAAGCTATTCACATATTCTGTGAAATGAATTAGAAGTTCTAAGTTTGTGTACACAATCTCAGATACCATATGTTATTGGTAACTCGGCTTTTAATAGATCAGTTTTTGTGAGTCTCCAGCCACATTTTAAAAGGATGCATATTTAAGTTCCTCAGAATTGCTTCGGGTGGGGCTTCTAGGCGTGCCTGCCATCTAGTGGTGAACCTTGGAACTGACGTATGAGCTTCCCAAAGGTTTGAAAATGAAAATTTATTGCGGAGCTGGGAATCGTATTCTTGTGTATTTGAAATGAGGTGTTTAACCTGTTTTACTTGTTTAGTACTCGTTGACATGAAGCTTCATGTTGGACGTAGTCCCTCTTCACGCTTGGGTTTTCTATCGTTAGAAATGTTCTTATTTATTGTGTAATTTGCATGATTAAATTATTTTTATTTCCCTAACGGAATTGGAACGCCGAATACGTCATTGAGATATTTTATTACAATGTGATCTGTAGATACGTCATATACTAAATGATCCAATTACCTGGTGAGGATATTTGACTTTCTCATATGTGGTATATGATACATGAATTATCAATTTTTGGCAATATTTTTAATTTCAAAATTTTAAAAAGAAAAAGGATGTTTAAAAGAATTTTTTTGAAAATTTTGGTTCTGTGCCATTTCAGGTAGTTGAAAATACACCTTTTTATTAAAGTTTCAATATTTCTAATGCACACAAAAATGCTATTAAAATTATAACACATCCTATGGTTAACATCGTATATTCTACATGCATTTTTTTCCTTTCAATCCTATTGAGAATGTGCTAGGACAATTCAAGCGGACTACTGTTTGTATTGGTAATATTCCGTAATTTCTTCTATTAATACCAGCCGAATATCGGAACAGTACCATTTGCAAACAGGCAATGGACCGCGCGTGATCTTTCATTTCTTTTCCCCCTCCTCTTACACACACACACACACACACACACACGTACACATACACATACACATACATACACACATACAAACACATACACAAACACATACATACAAACACATACACACACGTACAAACACATACACATACAAACACATACACATACATACATACATACACATACATACATACACACACACACATACACATACACACATACGCATACACACATACGCATACACACATACGCATACACACATACGCATACACACATACGCATACACACATACGCATACACACATACGCATACACACATACACACATACACATGCACTACCTCATCTGTCGAGATACTAGTTGAGAGCTTTAGAGATTGTCATGCTTGATGCGGTCCCTGATGCATGCCTGATGGACATCCCTGGAGACGAAATCCCCGTAGCCATCGCGCAGATCGACGCCCTATGTCAATTTTGTAGATGGAGAACAACACATCCTTTACCCGGGATATAACATTTACTGGACTGACAACCACTGCACTTGACGCGCCTGGAATAAAAAAACCAGTGATATGTTTCACGTTGAGTTGATTTACCCGATGTAGAGAATAACATCATTCTTCATATTGTTTCCAAATTCTGTAAACTTTCATTCGAATATCGTTATTGGGATGTAATATAATGTCCCACTTTTTTCCATTGCCCTTGGACTAGTATCTAGCAAATCTGAAAGCTGCTTTTTTTCCCTTTAATCTACGAGGGTGTGTGATGAAGGTGTCCGTTGAGCGCTGTCTACGTGTCGAATTACATTGTTTTCTTATCATTATATTATACCTAGACCGCGGATTTTTAGGTTTTCAAATGTGCGTTTTAGGTGCCTAAAATAGGTTCTTTCGGCATCTCAGTTAGACTTTTTAAATGGTAGAATAGACACAGTCATCGGTGTATAGTTCATTTGTCAGCGTGCCCGCTTTCCATGCCGCGACCGCGGATTCGATTCCCGGTCAGGCAAGATTATAATGTGCGTTTTCCTTGCAATGTCCCAGGATATGTTACTATGTGACGATGAGGAAACTTACTTCTCAGGTTGAGAAGACCAGCATACGGCGTGGGAGTCTTAGTGTCAACCCCACCTACCCCATTAACCCATGGCCCCGAGGCCGGGAAGCTGCTGGTAGGCCATGGCCCGTAGGCGGCTGTTGCTCTAAGTGCAGAAATAGAAACAGAACAGACAAATAAATCAGGAAATTTATAAAAACACGGTTTTTGCAATGTGTGTGTATATATATATATATATATATATAATATCAACATAATATCAATTTTTTTTAAGTTTAATTGTTTATCCTTTAGTTAGAATTATTCATACCGTATTTTGCCTCACAATAAATTACTAATACTTTCTTCAAGTTATCAAGAAAAAATGACTGTCTCTTTTTTGGCAGAAGATCTGCCAAAAAAGATCATTTTTTGGCAGAAATTGAATCGCTTTCTCTTGAAGCGGAGGCAGGCTATTAAGTGATTAGTCAAGTATTATTCCATTAAGTCAGGAAGTAGGGGCATGCAGACTTTTATTGCAAGATCCTTGTCCTGTATATTCTTTTCTCGCTATCTTACAGATTAACGCAACTTAAAATTAATATCATCCTTATATGTTGAGCCGACACGCAAGAAAATATTTAAAACATGCTTCAGACAAAAGAAATTAAGCAAATTAGTCTTATTTTAGGTTTTTAAAAGTAAAATAGGCATTAATGTTGAAATTGGCTCTTTTAGTCGCTATAAAATTCACGGGTTTTAGTTCAGATAATCGTAAAATGTATATATGAAATTTCATTTAGTACAAGCTACCCTCCCAAAAAAATAGGTTTTTACCGAAATATCCGAAGTCTAATTATATCATACATAAATTTTTGTTCTCGTAAAGGCTTAAGGGTTTTGGAAGATATCAGCAATTACGACAGGAAATTCTCAGAACCGATAATTTCAGCGTTTCGAAATTTAGCTGGTCTATCTCTATTTTCAAAATAATTCAAGAAAAGGCTGATATTTAATATTACCTAACAAATAAATTTTTATTGAATTTTGTTCATTTAGTAGAAAATTATACACGCACTATTATTATTTTTCAGTAATTATTCTGTAATTATTTCACACATTATATCATTTCATTTAAATGATTAATTATGTAAAGACCTTTAGATCTGAAATTATGTAGCTAGAACATTTCATCATATAAGTAATTCCAGTTTTTCGGTTTTCGAGATAGGTCAGCGGTCTGAATCATTCTGTAACAGAACTCTGGATTTCTGGTTCCTCTATTATCTTCCAACGCAGCTGTCAAGAGTGCGATAACACGTCTACCACGGAAGTGATATTGTTATAACTCATAGAAAGGAAGGAGGGTTCATGACACTAGGGATAATGGATAAGACATTTTCAAATGCATTTTGAATGGTGTCATTTAGAATTCTAGTTTTATGTAAATTGTTTGTTAGTAATGAATATAAAATTTTTACGTTTTACTTTTGTGGAAAAATGGCAATTCTTACAGTGTAAAGTTAGTTTATTATTTTCATCATATTAATGAACTCTATAATATTCGGAGATATTCACATCTTAGCTTAAATGCTGAATCACCCAGATTTTTATTTTTCATTTCAAAAACTACCATTTCGTATATAAATTATAATAATTTTATTGGACCATACACACTCTCAATACAATATTATATGAATCAATGTAAAAATAATTCTGATGCGAATTTGTTATTGACACTCAATTTATCCCGACATAGCACTAATTTATCCCAACATAGCACTCCGCTCAGCAACCTATATTTAAAGTGTCTGAACATGCCAGGCATGTGATATCGAGTGTCGAGAAAAGGTCCTTGGATAAGAATTCCCGATTGGAAAAATGCAAATGATTAAAAGAAAGACAATGTAAAATAGTGACCATCAGTTACCTAAGAAAGGAAAAGGAAGCTCAGCGAAAAAAATGACAAAATTGAAGGAGAAGAAAAATAGGAATGAAAGAGCTTGAACTCACAAATTGCTTCCCGCGATACAAGTTCACCAAGTTACAGAAGAAGAAGAACAAAAACATAATACACTGTGTCGTCATTTCAACTGAGTTTTGCTGTTCAATTGTTTATAATTATAGATATATCTATGCGAAGATAATTATTTGCACGTCTTACAACTTTCACTTGAAAATCATTCAGTATATTTCAAGAATTGTGTACCTCTTGAAATAAAAAGTATCTCTTTAAATTTCGACGCTAACTACATTCATTGTAAAATACAGAATTTGTCCGTTTCTGTAGATAAAATGGAAATGGTAGTGTTTCATGAACAGGAATCAAGTTTTTCCTCAGTAATCCAAACGAAGGCTATAACTGTACTAAAAGCACTAAACATTCATTGTAAGGAAACCTGCATCCTCACAAATTTAAAAGATTAACGATAATATCTCGTTTTCTTACGTGTCTGCTCAATTCGGAAACTCCAAGTGTTGATGACAACGACCTGTCATCACAGGATTTGTTGCATATCTCATTACTATACTCTGCCCATAACTCTGCGCGCTCGGAGTGGGATTTGAATTTAGGCTTAGGCCGCGTTGCGGCTCATAATCTGCGCGTTTCGCGGCGCTAATGGAGCGCTCAACGCGGCTTTAGCGTGCGTTTGTCGCAGGGCCCCGTGCGCATTCCCATTAGAAAGGCTACACCGGGCGTTGCCCCAGCGAACGACAGCACCCGAAACTGGGAAACGCAGCGCGCCCGTCGTGGAAGTCCTAGAACAAAATCGCGTGAATAATAGTATTTTTCTGTATACCAGCATTGTAAACAACCCTTTTCCATGAGCAAAATCGTTCATAATACGGCATATTATGGCACGAATCATTACGTCATCGTTATTTCTGCACGAAATATGAGTCATCACTGACAATAGTCACAGCCCTTATTTTTCTTCAGTAATGGAGTATAAAGAAGGCAGTGGTACCATGTAAGCAGATTCTGTGTTCGCAGCCAAATCAAATATATTGTGAAAAAAATTTACGGTTTTACGGTCGAAAACTTTAGTATTTAACAATAATAACAAATAACATCTAATTAGTTTTTATGAAAATGATTATTAATAGTTTTGGATATTGGATAAATGGGATGTGAGTAATGGATAAATTTGTCAAAGACACTTCAGAAGATGTATTTAATTCCAAAGTGCTTATTTTTTCTTTAGTTTTTGCACTAACCAATATCTTATTGCGATGCAAATCTTATTCACTGATTCTTCAATCTAAGATTCAGCTGCATTTGAAGATCGCCACTCTCCGTGACGTGTAAGTGCAGTAATTTGACCACCATTATCGGCGAGAAACCTCGCAGATGTCCTCTTAAATGAACACATTTACACATTGCTTTTAATTTCGAATATGTGCACCATAAGATAGACGCTTTACATGCTGTGGACTTAATGTTTAAAGAATCATGCATCAAAACAACAGTTTTTATTCTAGCATGTGTATTGTAGTAACTTAACCAACCTATTCCGACAGACAGGAAAGAACAACAGCCTCGCATACAAAATTTGCATCTTTTTTATCCATCAAGCATTCATTTTCTGCTTTTGCAGCTTCTTACAAAGTTTCTTTTGGCAAAGAATCCATAATGTTTGAAACGTAACTTTCAACCTAATTGCCATTTGTAAACAAATTAGTAGCTTAGCACCCATGACGTCATAACATCTATACGAGGTTACAACTTAACATTGAAATTGACTTCGCTTCCTTCAATTTTTTTAATACTGTTATATAAAAAAATAGCGTATGCAAGTCGTTAATAAAGTCCTTTTTTGCACTCATAAGAAATTATTACCGAAATCACTCCTAACGTCGTTTGTCGGTAATATTTTCTTATTCGTGCAAAAAAGGACAACATTATAAACTAATTGCATAATTTTGTTTTGCATTATGGCCTTTCAAATGGATGAAAATGTCATTTTCTCATGTACCATCTTTTGTTGCTTTGGAACGCAGTAGTAATATAGTTTAGCAACATAACAATTGTTTAGCAATAAAAGTTACAAATGTAATCTACTCGAGTGTTCCAACAATGACACTGTGCACATGGACGCGACGAGAATGGGTGAACGCCGACGACAATGGGCGAGTGCTATGCTATATATTTGAATGCAGTGACATAAATTTCCATGCACTGTAAAAACTTTAAATTCGTTTTTCACAAAAGTGTTTTCTTTTGTACAAATGCCGCATTTTCTTAGAAACTATACATCCAAAACAATGATTTTTTTACGCAATGTTGTATTAATATAGTGAAACGAATTGAACCTGTGTTGGGCTACCGAATAATGATTTATGTCTCACGTTGATTTGTTCACTAGTCGTAAATCATTACAATATTAATATCTACTGAGTTTGTGTTTACCTTTTTCCTGCGAAAATGGTATGGGAATGAAATATAGATTGTCAAAAAATGCAACAGAAAAAGGTATATTCATCTAATATTATTTTAAAGCCGTACATTAATACGATGATACGGTGACTCGTAGATGAGGATCTGAAAAAATTCAGTAAATGTTGGATTAATTGGACATATCCAATTAATAGTTTCTGAGAAAATGGGTCACAAACTTTGAATATTTAACATTGCGTGCATATGGCTTATCACTTCCCCTCAACTTTGATTCTCCTATAAATTTATAATGCTGCTATACTGAAAATAATATATTCACTTCTTTATATTGTTGCTTTATTGCATTCGTACAAAGTTGAAAACTCTCACCTAACGTCGTTTGTTTTCAAATCATGTACTCGCACAGTAAAGCTTAACATTATACACTAGTTTAGCAATACCAGGATCGGCGAGTGTAAAGGCAACGCCTTACGGTTTCAGCGTATCAGTGATTGGGAGGTCGCGGGTTCGCTCCCTGGGCGGGTGCTGGAGATTGACCGTGTTCATAATCGGCGAGTTTGTGGCGCTAGTCAGAATAAAATTTGTAGGTGCAGACTCGGGGAGGTGGTTGACTCAGAGTTTTGAACATCTCGTTGACGCATATTGCGTTTACATAATAACATTTAGTGCACGTAGGGTCTGAGGGCGACGTTTAAACGCCTTCCTAGTCCCGACAGTGGCAGGATTTTCGACACTAGTTAATTAAGTTAAATTCAGTCGCTGACCGGATTCTAGCGATCGGCTGCTCTGATCGTTAGTTTTCCGTGATTTCTCCGATCAACACCAGGCGAATGCCGGAGCAGCACCCTAACAAACGGGCCACGAATCGCGCGCGATCTTTCCTTTCTCTTCCTTGACATATCCTGACCCCGTACACGCACTTACACTAACATGCACTACACTAACAAACATGCCGGGAGATTGGTCGGGGACTTAGAACTTGTCCAGGCTGGGACGGTGCCTCGCTGGTGGGCGAAACCTGGTTGGGGAAAACCCCGTTAGGGGACGGTAGGTCGGCGCCGAATCTGGCCATGCAGTAGAGCAACATCGCACCCTCTCATTATAAAACATGCACTACAATTACGGAACTAACGACCTTAGCAGTTGACGCGCCCGGAATCACTAACTAATCAATCGATGACCCACTGTTCGTATAAGTAGTTTTTGTGGTTTCCCTTATCGCTTCCAGGAGAATGCCAGAGCAGCACCCTAGAATATGGGGCGCGGACTGCGCGCGATCTTTCCTTCCTATTCCTTAGGGTAGACCGATGGACCCGATCACCTATCCTCGTGTGGCATATTTTACAGATCCAGAGAATCTCCGTCGAGCATGGGAGGTTCCGAATACGACCGTTAGTCTAGGAATTTCATGAGGCAATTTGTAGACTGTGGTGGAATAGCTAGAATTTAAAAAAAATCGACATTTAACTTCAACTTACTTTTTTCCTGTTGTTAACATAAATTCATCACATGTTTTATAGAGACAAATTTTCCCATTTTAACCACATATATTTAAACAATAAAACGTTGCCTCCGTGCTTTAAACACTTACATGTTACTTAAACACTACGTGTCAGAGAAATCTACAAAATCCTACTACTTAGATCTGCCAAGTTCTATCGCTGCCTGAGCGCCGCCTAGATCGCGGCGGCCGATACGAAGGCGTGGGTGTGACGTTGGGCTGCCCTCGACGACGCATCTTATTTTTTCTGCTTCGGAGCACGACGCGAGAAAATGAACCCCAGGGAAGTGGAGTTGATGGATGGTAAACTAGCGGTAGTTTCAGCAGTTACCGCGAGGGTTGTCGGCGGAGATTTTCCTCGGTGGAACTAATCGTCATGCAGATAAAACAGTGACAGTTTTTCGCCTTTTTTAAAGAAATAAAATAAAAGTGTAAAATGATACGCATTTTGGATGGTTGTTTAAATTTATTTCTCTCTAGTGGCGACGTTTTGCGTCGGTAAAACGCAAGAATTTTTGGTGAAATATGACAATTTCAAATAATTTTCAAAACTTTTCTGATACTGTAGTAAACAAGGAAGAGTAGATTTTTCGATCCAACATTTATTTATAAAAATCTGTGTATAATGTATTTTAGTCTTGACATAGTCTTGACATTTAGTATTTTAGTCTTGAGTTTTGTGCAAGAAACTCTCACTCACTTTTGTTTTAGAAGAAAGGTTAAAAACAGCCACATATAAGTAACTTTCATAAAATGGACTCAGTTTACATGAAGGCACATTAGTAATTGTTCAGGGATTCATAATTTATACATTTCAATGTGAAATAGGTGAATAGATTAAATTGAATCAACGCATGAGATTGAAAACTACCTACTTCTATGAATGTTATTTTTTCTTGTTGAAACACAAAGGACGAATCCTCAAACATCATGTCTTTACTCAAAGATGTGTAACCGGTACAACCAATTTCAGCAAAAGTTAAGAACGAAATATTCTTTAACAAATTGGATCATTTCTCAAATAGATACCGTAAAAGAACATGGTGTGGCACTCCAAACCTGAACAGTCAATAATAGTTGGAAAAATAGAATTTTCTCCATAACTCATTTCCACGAAATCACTATTTTTACTTTAATATGAAATTCTGGAGTGTGTATCTTGTTCAAAGGACCTCCGTTTGCAAATTAACTTTAGAAAACAAATATTTCTGGCATAAATAGTTTGTACATAGTTGAATCATATTATATTTTTTAAATGTTTTAAGCAATGGACGTAGCTATCAAAAAGGTTTTCGAAACTCATTGAGACCAAAAGTTAATTGCCCAAAGTTCAATAGAACCTTATAACGTACTCACCGTAAAAGGTTTTAGTTTCTGACTCGTAATTAACCCCCAAAACCTCTTAAAGTCACTGAACTATCATCAGAAAGAAATACACTTACGTATCTCGAACATTAAGGAAAATTCAGAGAATTACTCAGAATATCGAATGCAATTTCTACTCATGAGAAACTCATGGCCATTTCTCCCGCTTCCAGAGTCCTCCCTTTGCCCTATTGCTTGAAATAAAAAAGGGCTGGCTTAATGAGTGTCCTTGACCTCCATCAGTTCCTCTTCGCACTTCGCGCCAGACGCGTCCGCAGACGTCACAATCTCCATAAAATGTTTATAGCGGCCCTACAAAGATGTTGCGCTTTCTTCTAATCCAACGATTTATGGTGTCTTTTATTTCAATTATTTCATTTCTTACCGGGACTTTTTCATTTCTTTTACTGTCGCCTCCGGGCGTGCATTGTGTCCATTATGTCCGACGCTCTCGTCTCCCCCGACTTGACGCTCTCACACCAGCTGGAGGAGGCGGCGGCGGCGACAGTGGCGCGGTGGCGGAAACGGCCGTCTCCGAGGCTACTGCCCGCAGCCGCTGGCGTGTCAGCGTAACAATTCGTTAGCTGAATGCCCTCACTCGTGGAATGGGACAGACTTGGAAATGTGCAAGGACGAAACTAACCTCTCTTAGCACAGTCATCCTTGTAAAAAGACGGCGTCGGTGGTCCCTCAGATAGTGAGTTTACAGTTGTTTCTTTACCGTGTGGCAAAAAGCAGCAAAATAAATGTACGGAACCATGGACAACATAATAATAAATTATCCCTTCTTGTCTAGATTCTTTGCAAGATGTGAACATAATGTAATACTTGTTGTATTTTACTGAAATATATTGGCAGTGATATTACGGTATACACTTCATTTACATGACAAGACAAGAATAATTCCGTAGTACATTGTTTACTCTGTGTGACGTGATTTATGCGGTTCTTCGGTGCGTCACAATACATCTTCATTTTTGTTGTTAAAATAACACCAAATGCATAAATTAAGCGTCACATACGTACGGGTAGTTGTCGTTTTAAAATAGGTTTCTGTATTTTAGAAATGTGAGGTATCTGATAGCGATTTTATGGAATGATTCAAAAGTTTAAAAGAAAAACCCTACTACTATTTTATCCCCTTTAAATTTCGTGTGCCATCGTGTAAATTCGTGTGTCAACCTTGCTAACTCTGGTGATTTTGCCATTGAAATTTTACAAGTCTTGTACTTCAAATATGTCCTCGTTTACACTTCGTTATCAGTTATTTGATGTTTACACACTTTTCGAGAGAAAAGAAGAGAGATCTTCTAGCCAGTTGCATTCATTTTCTTCTCAACAGACAGAGAGGAAAAGCGTCGTTTCCTTTTTCGACTGGGGACCTCTCTTATAATTGCTGGTTCCTGGAACTATTCCGGAGATTTGCAACGAGTGTGCATTCCTTCCGGTAACAATTATCCCAAGTTTCCTTGCAATATGTCCGACAGTCCATCTTGTTTCTTTTTGTGTTTAAATTGTACAAAGTTTTGTGACATTTGTCCAAGAGAGGTAACAATTAAGGAGTTGTTTATTCTGAATGAAATGTGAATAAAATTTTGTTTTGAGTTTAGTTAGAATATCCTGAATCCCCCAGGATTTTTAATAGCAGTTCCATTACATGTAATGCAAAAAAATTGAAATTTGAAAACGGATTCATTTTAAATTTAATATATTTTCACAACATGAACTTGTAGATCAATTTGTTGGGGATATTTTATGAACATTTTATTGAAATAATGATGAGATTTTACAATATTTTGTGTAGAAAAATCAAAGCTATACAAGAAATCATTTTTCTGCAATGTCCACGTGTTTAATTTGCCATATTTATCTTTCGTGACTGACTTTTAAAATATTTATCACATTTATTTTTTTAATAATTAAATTGATTAATAATGCAGAAATATTAAAAGTATTTATATTTTATAGTTATAGTACTGCGAGAAATATTTTATGTAAACGAGTGTTTATTGTAACGTCACCACATGGCGGTGAGGGTTTCGAACATCCTTAGAAAGTGTCGAAGATGGCGAGCAGAGGGGAGGGCATCCGGTCGGCTAGTACAAAGGCTGTTAGTAGCTTTAGACAACTGAAATGGGAGCCATTAACACTCCGGGACGCAAGTCGGCCGGGCAGAGGGTCTTGACCCTCCGCCGGAGGACAGGTAAGGCTGGCTGGCCATGTGGTCGCAGAGCCACCCGCACGTTCAGAGAAGCTAGGGGGTGGGGGGGATGACCGCCAAGAAGCTAGCTGGCCGGAGAGAGTTCGTTTAGAGATCGCCTCGCGTGCGGACGCAACTGCGGCCCGTTGGCAGTAGTGCATTCCTTGGACACTGCGAGTGCGTAGCACCGGGTGTCGGGACACCGGCGCGGTAAAGCGTCTGGGTGGAGGATGCACTAGACGGGAGATGGGAGCAGTGTGCGTGGAGTCGCGGAGGTATATTGCGAACGTAACTCCAGAGCTGTAAATACTTGTATATTCTGTAAATAAATATCATTGTAACTAGAGCTCTTGTCTGTGTAGTCATTTCGCTACCACGACGCCACATTATTCTTAAAATTATAAGAAATGATTGCTTTCATGCGCTTTTTTTTAAATGTCTAATATTACCTCTCATATTTTTTTTTTAACTAATTGAATGAAAAATGAAAATAGTTTGGACACTCTATGATGGGACACTCAATCATTATCAAAATTAGTTTGGACCGTCTAGGATGTAAACATATAAAAATATTTAAAATAAAGGGTTCAATTTTCCACGTTATTGAAAACAAAAGCTACGACTTCTGGTTACTTGAAAACTGTAACGATCATTACAGACGATCCTGAAGATATTGCAATAAAAGTTTAAATTATAAATTTTTCGTTATTAAAATACAAAAAAATCTTAATAATCATTTGACAGGAAATTGAAACATTTCGTTGGTTGATACGACAACAAATTGCCCCTTCGCCTTTATTTAATTTCTTAACGATTACAGTGTACTACTTGGTGAAAATTAATCATAGTTATTTATAAAGCAAGGAAAATATAATGAAACTTTACTCACGAACACGGGATTAACTAATTAAAACGCAGGTTTGCAGACCGGCGGACGCTGCATTTAGGGTGGCTATAGTGTGCTTGAATACCTTTCATCACGGCTTCTTTTAAAGAAGTAATACTTTCTATACGTAATGTGGGATATACAAAAAAATCTGAAATACCATTTCAAAATCAAGTGAGTACGTCTCCTCACGTTTATATAACCCTCAGATACCGCGGATGATGTATTTTCAGGCAAGTACAACAGTACATGTTGTCTTGCCTCGCTACCAAGTGGGGATGTACGATGTTTGAGCGCCTTTTCTTTGCTTTTTATTTGTCACGAAATATAAATTCATTTCGATATTTTCATGACACTAATTGAAATGTATAGTTTTCTTACATACATTTCAAATGTATTCCTACAATATTTTTGAGACATTGGTATTCTAAAGATTTTTCTATACTCGGAAATCATGTTCTTGTAAAACTTCGATAAAGTTATTGTCGAATCATCTCTTCCAATCAGAATATACTTGAGTAAGGAGCTTGACCTATTCTAAAATAACTTAAGGAATCTACATTTCAAATTAAATAATTTAATTGAGTGCGCGTGTTATTAAGTAAGCTGAATATTCTAAGAACTTTAGGTAGTGAGAAATTGGGGAAGTAATAAAACCAGTCGAGTCAAGTTAAAATGAAAAATGCGAGTCACGTATATGTGGTGATGACTGGAATAAAAAGTTGTGGTAATGTTGGAATGGAGGCACCAAGGCAAAAGTAATAGGGGAGCAGCGTAAGAAATAATGATGTGAATTCGGAATGTTTCTGTCACAGTGCTCATGCAAATGTAGATTATCATGGCTATCGTGAAGGAATTGGGTGCCTTGAAGGAGAGAAGAAAGAGTAAGGGATAGTAGACGCTATCAAACAGTTATGGAATTGTATTGCATATGCGATTGAAAATCTTTTTAATTTTAAGTTTCACCAACCAGAATAAGTGAAATGTTACTTTCTTTCATTCTTTCTATTTTCTTTTGTCTTTTGTCTTTCCATCTCCATGAAGCCATCAAGGAAACTTTTGCTTGAACAACTGATTTCAAACAGTGGATTGTCAATAATCCTTTTTGTTAAAGTAACAAAGCATAAAATTGATTTGGTGATTTTTAGCAATGTTCTTGTAGATGAATTTGTTGATTGATTACATATAATAATAATAATAATAATAATAATAATAATAATAATAATAATAATAATAATAATAATAATAGTTTTGTGAAGCATTATCTTTAAGATTTTAAAGTGATTGATAATGCTATGTGATGAATTAAAAGAGTTTTCTTTTTATATTTTCGTTCTCTTTTAACTATCCATGTAATAAGAATGCCTTAATTAATTTAACATAATGCAATTGAAGTATTAACAATTTATTCCCGTGTTTTAAGTTATTGTATTCTATTTATTGAACAAATGTTAATGTTTTCTTTTTGTATGAACGCAAAGGAAGTGCATGCAAAGAAAGTCAACTCCGTAGTTTCTCCGATCAACACCAGGCGAAAGCCGGAGCAGTACTCTACCAAACGGGCCAAGGACCGCGCGCGTTCTTTCCTTCCCATTCCTTGTCTATCCTACCCCTTACACTTACGTTTACGTGCACTACACTACCACACATGCCGGGAGACCGGTCGGGAGCGTGGAGCTAGTCCCGGCTTCAGGGGTGCACCGCTGCACTTATACTTGAATAAAAAAACGCAAACCGACGGTAGGTCGGCGCCCGATCTCGTCATCCAGCGCCACAAGACCACAATCCCAAGCAAAAAGCATGAACTACACGTACGGGAATAATGACCTTAGTATCCAATGCGGTCGGAATCACTAATCAGTCAATAAAAATTAAAAGTAAATTTAACGAACATTTCCAACCATTTAATCATCTCCAGGATAATTTTGGTTTGGTTTGGTTTCTTCGTGTTTCCGGGCGCGTCAACTGCTTTGTTCATTAGTCCCGTTAGTGTAGTGCATGTTTTCTCTGAAGATGTTGGTGATCTTCCCCCGCTAGATGGCGAGATCCGGCGCCGAACTACCGTCGGTTAGTGGGGTTTCCCCCTAACCAGGACTCTCCCACCAGTGGGGCACCGCCCCAGCCGGGACAAGTTCTAAGCTTCCGACCGGCCTCCCGGAATGTGTGGTAGTGTAGTGTATGTTAGTGTAAGTGTGTGTGTGTAAGGGGAGAGGATAGGACAAGGAAGAGGAAGGACAGATCGCGCGCGGCCCGTGGCCCGTTTTGTAGGGTACTGCTCCGTCATTCGCCTGGTGTTGATCGGAGAAACCACGGGAAACCACCGATCAGAGCAGCCGGTCTCTAGAATTCTCCTCCAGGCAGCGACTGAATTCGACCTAGGCGAAAAGCTAGTGTCGAAAACCCTGCCGCCGTCAGGACTCGAACCTAGGATCCAGGATTGTTACTATAAAAAATGCAACAATTTGTCTTTATGACAAGCAATTTTTCTCCTTCATGATATTTTAACCTCCTCAAAACATGCGTGTACTTTAGTTTTGCGGCATTGTCCCGTAGGGGGTCTGACAGTTTAGAAATATAGATTGAAGAATGAATTATAATGGACCAGTGACCCTCCCTGCCAGACACATACACGAGAATTCGTTTAATGGCAGTAAGCAAATGACTTTCCCCAAAATATAATAAAAGAAGGGCATCATTGTGTCATCATTTGATGACAAAAGTTGCAGACTATTTGTGGCGTACCATTGCAACACCTGGTCGCAGAACTGGAACGGCGATGCAAAGGCAGCTGCGCCTCCATAATGCTGGGCGCTGGTGGGCGTAGGGTTTGGAGAAAGGGGTAGTACCTTCTCCCTTCCCCACTCTGTTTCATTCTTTTCCCCATACCCACCCTTTCCACAACCTCTTCGCACACCCTTCTTCCTCCCTTTCATCGTCACTCACTTTTCTTCGTTCTATTTCTCCCCTTCCTCGTTTCCTAACTTTCTCGCTTCCTCGCTTGCTCCCTTCTATGGTTTTCCTTTTCATTCGCTCCCTTTCTTTCTTTCTTTCTTTCACGCTCTCTTCTTTATTTGTTATTTTCTCAGTTTTTCTTCTTCTTTCTTCTCATCCCTCTCTTTCATTCTCCTCCCTCTCTCTTTCATTCTCGCTCCCTCTCTCTTTCATTCTCGCTCCCTCTCTCTTTCATTCTCGCTCTTTCGCTCCCCTCTTTCTTTCTTTTCTTTCCGTTCCCTTTTTTTTCCCTCCCCGTGTTCTCCGTAATTTCCTGCGTGGGCTTCTTCGCACTGATGCCGCTCTCGCGAGACGCCGCGCCGCGCCGCGCCGCGCCGCGCTGCCCGAGATTTGCTGCGGCCGAGGCGGGCTTCCCGAGCTCCTCGGGCGGTGTAGTATCGCCCTTAGCTAACGAAATGCTTTGCTACGATTTCACTTTTCAACACGATCCTCCGTGATGGGAAAAGGTTATAGTGGGAGGAATCTTTTCAAGTCCACAAGTGAACTTCAAAACTTTCATTTTGCTTGGAAGGTCCTTATTTTTGTTTAAATTTTATTGATTTTATTAGACAAGGTTTATAATAATTAAAGAATCTTTTTTTTTTTGTAATTTTTATTTCATTTAATTTTTTTAAAATTTTTTAAAAAAATTTAAGAAAAAAAATTTTTAATTTAATTTTTTGGTTTATTAATTGATGTATATAAGGAATCGGGGGAGGGGTGTCTACAAAACTCGGCTATAAGACGTTGAAAATTATCAAGATTTGACGCTGATGTGTCACTGAGAAGCTTGAAACAAAGAGCATCCTGCAGTGATTTGTGTGCCGTCATTGGCAATCCTGCGTTCTGCTTTACGTCTATTTTGTTTAGTGGGATGTCCAGTTGTGTCCAGGTTCTTGTTTTAAAGTGCCAGCATAGATTTTAGTTTGTTCCCGACCGTGGTACTTGTTTATTTACTTCTGAGTATTCTAGAAAAAGTTATGTAATTCTGGAGAGAAAGTGAGTTTTTTTAATAGAAAAGCACAAAGGGGGTCCTTAATATAGGAAAAGTGTATTTTACTTATTCCTCTGTTTCTGTATAGAATACGTAGTGGGATCAGAATTCACGTATTGGGGGTCCTCGATACCGAAGAAATTTTTGGAAAAATGTCTTCTGTCTTTGAGCAACGCTTAAACAACGCTTTGTTTGATAGACTTTGAACCACCTCCTCTTTCGATCTGAATGATATCGCGGACTCGTGAATTTGAAACGGGTTGACGGTTCTTTATTTGAAACTCAAACGAAATTTTTAAAATTTTCTCAAAATTGGACAAATTTTGATTTTTAAATTTTTCTCTTAGAAAAATGGCAGAGGTTCCGATTTTTTTCTGAACCGTCAGGTTTCAAAATTAGCAAAAGTTTAAAAAAATATCGACCTACTCCTACAATTACATTTTTGTAGATTGAAACTTCTTTTTTGATGAAATCTGTTCAAAATTGATACTTTCAATAATGTTACGTACAATGCAATGAAAATATAAAGTTTCTCGCAATTTTAAATGAAATTGAGGTTATTCATTTTACTGAATGATATTTGGCCATTTTTCTCAATGATATTTGGATTAGAAACTCTGGTTTTCGAAAGTAAAAATAAATTGTTATTTTCGAATTTGGACCTTCCATATTAAAGCTCGAGACTTCTTTTTTAATGTAATTTTGAGTTTTATAGTTCAATTTTAGTTATTAAGACTTCATTTTTTTCGAACCAAACAACCTTTTTAATTAAGCAAGATAATTTTTCTTAATGAAATCTATTTCTTACTGTTAGGTTTTAAATCATTTAAAGTAAACTTGTTCGAAATATAAGCAGTTTTTTCGAAGTTTTGGGTTATATGGTGTGAACATTTATATGGTGTGAACATCATGTGCATGATAGATGGTGCATATTATGGTATCTCCGGCAGGCGATGGGTACATGGTATCTCCGGCAGGTATTTTCACGTTAAAAAAGTTTTATTTGTTCTTTGCCGGTTCATAATAAAAATACATTTTGAAAACAATAGACGGCAACGCCGCGCGCTTATAATTCTCAGAAGGTAGCAGAAAACGCAAAGGGCGGAAATGGGCAACATAAACAATGGGTAGAACCTGATTTTAGAAACATTTTAAAGCAAAAATCACGTAATTCGAGCCACGGGTTATAGAAATATCAGAAATTGTCTGAATTGTATGTAACACGTCTAAGAACGAAGAACATGGCACCCATTGTTGTGCTATTGAAAGTGTATAAGAAACTTAGTTTTTGTTGAATATCTCAAGAACGCCTGGACGCATTAACATCAAATCTTCTGGAATTATAAAACAGAATATTTGGATTAGGACAAAATTAGTCACGGCACGGGGGAATTCGTACGGGACTCAAATTAGTTTAATATTTACATTTATGACGTGGGGGATTAAGAAAGAAAAGAGACGCGCCGCCTGAGAAAGTTAAACGACGTCATCACGGAGCAAGAGCACGGCATCACGGAGCAATAATTGTTTTCGTAGAAAGAAAGAAAGGGAAAAGGAATACAGCCGTGTGACAATTATTAAATAAAATTTAATAAATTTATGAAGCAGGTAGTGAGACGTAAGACATCCGCAAATGATAGAAATATGAATATTTCTAACATGTTGTACCGTGATGGGCGGGTGTTTAAAAAAAAAGAAAGTTGTCGGATTAGAGGCCAACAATGGGAGAAAGTGGTAAGAAGAAGAACGAGTTGAGTTTTGGTCGTGAGTACACGCATTATGTCGTTGTGTTGAAATTTTTGGAATTTCTCGGAAATATTTGGTGGAAGTGTTTTCTTAAAGTATTATCAAGTAAAGGATGTCATTTGAACATTGTGTAGCTAAAATTTAACCTTTTTTTAAATTCACGGGCAAAATTGTGAGAACATTATTTCGCGTAAGTGGGCATGGGAATGAACAGTGATTGGCATGAAGGCAGCGAACTGGAACACTTGTAAGACATAGGCCAGTATAAAATTAAATTAGCAGTCATTCAGGACGTCGAAAATATACGTCCGCGCCGCGGGGAACGTAAAAAAGCAAACAAATATTCCCGTATTTGAAAACGTCGTGTGACATAGGAAAACACTCACGGGAACGTAATTAGTTTGTGAGAAATAATAACCGAGTAACGATTTTGAAAGTGAGTTAGTGGCGTCCAGGAGCTGGTGGCAGCAGAGTTGCAACTTCGTACACGAGCGGTGCGCGAGACACCGGGCAACGACGGGCGCTGACAGTGTGCGGCGCCGCAGCAAAAGGAAGTGGCATGAATTGCATATGTACTTTATTTTTTTTATGTTCGAGACAAATACGGGAAGCTTCTGTCGAAGATCAAGTTTTGGCAATTAAATTAAGATTACAAACATAAGACGAGGTCACGACAGAATGCGCATTCCTGTGCGAATGAAGATTTTATTAATGTTTTAAGTGTGAATGGTATTTTTTATGTTGTTTGTATTTTGTTTTTGTTATTTTTTTTGCAAGCCTAAGGTTTATTGTTGATGTGTTAAAATTTGCATGCCATTAAAGGGGCAAACAGTATCAAGAGAGGCAGTAATGTATTTGCCTTGGCAATGTGCTGCAGGGGAGCTTGCAACAAATGAATGAGCACTCAGTATGGCTCATGATTGCCTTGAATATGTGTGCCGTTTTTTAGTAGTTATCTAGAGATTGACCCATGCACGAACGTGAGGTATCCCGTCTCAAGTCCGTATGGAATGAGCACGCGAGTCACGCCCAGGTAAGATTTAGTAACAGTATACGCTAACCGAGGTACGGGCGACTGATAAACGAAAGTGTTAATGTATCCAGAAAATATCAAGAGCAAGGGCAGGGCAAATAGTTGAAAGAATAGAACAAAGGTATAGTAGAAGGCAGCTACGATAGTTTAGTTCACATTGTAGGGTGAACAAGAAGATCAGTTACAGTGCACGCCAACGTGTGGGCGTGAATAGTTTACTTTGTCACGCCGAAGTGAGGCGCAAGTAAAGTAAGAGAGAGGTACGTTGCATTGGTCGCCCAACGTGTGGGCGTGAGTAAATATAGTGAGTAAGCAGGACAGGTTGCAATAAGTTTTCATATTTCGAACTTTTTTCTATTTCTTTCTGTTTGATGTTGTGGGATAATGGTACTGCGATGTCTATTATTATTCCTTTCTTCTTTTTATCTGTAAGGAGAATATCTGGCGTATTGTAATCGACAGTACGATCAGTTAAAGCTGGTCTGTCCCAGTACAGAAGGGTGGAACAGAATAGCGGTGTCAATTCATCCAATAATTGATGCTCTATTGCAATTGCCCTGTGCACGATTTTTGCAACTTGATTATGCCTTCCTAAGTAAGCACTGTCTGAGAAAGAAGAGCATGCAGCTGCGATGTGTTTTATAGTTCCTCCTACAGCTCCACACTTCCTACATTTATCCATTTCCATCTTCCATCCACACACATCTTCTTTTAAACAATACTTTCGATAGTTTCTGGTTTTGATAACTCTGTCTTGAATTTACATTATAAAACCCTCGGTCTCAGGATATATTTATTCTCCACAAGCCACTCCACCGAGGAACGTCTGTCAACATCATCTAGAAACAAGAGTTAAAGCATCTTCCATGTATTTCTTGTTGTTTCCCTTCATTAAAGTTAGACTGGGGGGTGGGTAGGTAGAGATGTTTAAATCATAGTTTCGTTCATGGAGGTTCAACGGAGTGTGGCCGCGGTCCTCATTAACAGTTAATTTCATTAATATGACGGTGGAGTTTAAAAGAATCTGTCGCATTTTTTCCTCTTGTCTGAGGCAACCCTCTGCCTCCCATCGTTCGAGGTAGATATAATCTTTTTACTGAGGAGTTTCGATGAAGACAGCGGAATTTATGTAACAGTCTTCTCGTTGATCTGTCCAGCTCCTCCAGGTCAGATGCAGTCCACTTACCAATACCAAAGGAGTAGGTTAGGACCGACACAACCCAGGTGTTGATAGCTGTTGTTGTTGTTGTTATTATTATTATTATTATTATTATTATTATTATTATTATTATATTAGTAGGTATATATTTTGTTCATATGTTTATAATCAACCGCCCATCCTCTGGATGCTAAGATTCAGAAATGTCGATTGGACTATGTTAGGAACGACGAATGGCGCTCCATTACTTGCAATGCTTTCACATGCGGCGTTAACAATGAGACGGTTCTCGGCCTGATTAGTATTGATGTCAACTGAGCTCCGGTTTCTATGCCCTTAATAGAGAAATTGCAGTGACGTTCTGGTCATTCTATTAGACATTGTTAACTGTAGATATATATATATATATATTAAAACGTGATATTGAAAATGACGTACGAGATGGCTTTAAACTACAGGAGGTATGTTGTAGCATCTTGTGAAGTTTATTATTATTTATTTATTGTCTTTTTTCGTCCAAGGGACTTGTATGATAGTATTAGCGTAATATTTTCCTGGCGCCCATCTATTCAAATTCGGAACGGATTACGTTGGAATAACATCAAATAAATCAATTATATATTCAGTTTATTTCAGTATATATATATATATATATATATATATATATATATATATATATATATGTGTGGGGTGTGTGTGGGGTGTGTGTGGGGGGTGTGGGGGGTGTGGGGTGTGTGTGGGGTGTGGGGTGGGGTGTGCATATGCAAGGGGTGTCTCAGAAAAAACGGGAATTTTGTTATTGCGAGTGTGGTAATAGTCTGGTTCGCGAGATATTTTTGTTGTTGGTAAACATATCTGGAGTGAATTTGTACACTAGTTCCACTGTTGGATGGTTAGTCTTTCGTCAGTTGCGAAGAAGGTTACATGTGTTTGCCTAGTAGTGGCGAATTTTAATTAGTTGAAAAAGATCAGAGGATTTGCATTAAATTTTGCTATAAGAAAGTTTGCTATAAAATGTAAAAAAAGTTCTGGAAATCTTGAAAACTGCTTTTGATGAGTCTGCTATGAGCAAAACAAGGGTTTATGAATGGTACAAACGGTTCCAAGTTGGCCGTGAAGACGACGAGCGTTCTGTACGCCCCAGTACATCAACAACAGCTGAAAATGTGGAAAAAGTGCAGGAAATATTTATGAACGATCGCCGAATTACAGTAAGAGAAGTTGCTGAAGATGTTGGCATATCAATTGGCTCATGTCATGAAATAATTTCGGATGTTTTGGGTATGAAACGTGTGACAGCAAAATTTGTGCCAAAGTTGTTGAATTTCGAACAAAAACAGCGGCGAATGGAAGTTTCTGAGGAGTCGCTAAATGAAATCAGTAATGATGCAAAGTACTAAAACATGTCATAACAGGTGACGAAACATGGGTGTACGGGTATGACGTGGAAACTAAGGTTCAGTCGTTCCAGTGGAGGTCTCCTGGATCGCCCAGACAGAAAAAAGCTCGGCAGGTGCGGTCGAATGTGAAGATTATGCTTACATTTTTTTCGATTTTAATGGCATAGTGCACTATGAAGTTTTGCCAAAAGGTCAGACAATTAATAAGGAGTACTACCGCCAAGTTCTACACCGTTTGCGGGAAGTAATTCGAAAAAAACGCCCGAATTTGTGGCGAAACAATTCATGGCTTTTGCATCACGATAATGCACCTGCGCACACGTCTTTGCTTGTTCGTGAATTTTTGGCAAGAAACAACACTGTTATGATGCCCCAGCCTCCATATTCGACAGACTTGGCCCCTTGCCACTATTTCCTTTTCCCAAAAATACAAAGAACCTTAAAGGGCCGTCGTTTTACAAGCATAGATGAGATTAAGAGCGCATCGCTGAAAGGGTTAATTTTGCTTTAGCAATTAAGGGTTAATTTTGTTGCCTTAACATCAGTCAATGCTACACCGTTCATTTTCAATAGAGCACAGAATTGTTTATTTGAAATGGAAAACTGCATTAAAACCGTTTTCTTTTCGTTTACTATTAATTTGTTATTTCGGAACCAATTTGAAACATCTGATATTGTACTATTTACGGTTTCTTTTTTGCAAAGGATGTTCGTATCATCCGCAAAGAGAACCGTTCTTCCATTTCGAATCGTCGAGGGCATATCGTTTACGTAAAGTAGGAACAAAATAGGGCCTAAACTCGATCCTTGAGGAACTCCACATGCAACGGGCAAAGAGTCGGAAAGGTGCGTACATAATGTTCCATCATTCCAGTAAGGTTTTTCAACTCTCTGAGATCGTTGTTTAAGGTACGAACATAACCAATCTAGAGCAATACCACGAATTCCATATGAAGGTAATTTGGAAAGTAAAATGTCATGATCAATGACGTCAAAAGCTTTTGAGAGATCTAAAATAATCCAATAGGTGCCTCGTTTTGATCCAATGATGAGGCGACATCTTTAAGAAAAGAAAATATAGCTGTTTCCGTTGATTTTGATTTTCTAAATCCATGTTGGCAATCTGAAAGCGCGTCGTGTTTACTGAGAAAGGTTTCCACTCGTACGTAAAAAAGTCTCTCTAATATTTTTGAAAAACTGATAGAAGAGAAATGGGCTGATAATTTTGAATTTCATTTTGTTGCCTTTTTGAAAAGCGGCTTAATTTTAGCTGTTTTGAAAATATCTGGAAACGTTCCAGTGCATAAAGATGCATTAAATATGTGAGTTAACGGGTATATAATGGCATACGCACAAGTCTTTAACAAAGAATCCGGGAATTCATCTAAACCGGACGAATATTTACTTTTTAGTTTACCGATTATTTTGAGAATTTCATAGGAAGAAGTATCGGAAACGAACATTGTCTAAAATTTTGGGTGAACTGTCGGTTTTTGAATTTTGTGCCTGAAGACCCTTAGTGAGATCGGCAGCAATTCTCGAAAAGTATTGGTTAAAGTGATTAGCCACTGTTGCCGAATCGTTCATATTTATATCGTTATATTTTAAAACAACATTCTCTACGGGTTTTCTAGTTGATTTGGTAGTATTTTTTATTATATTCCACATTGCTTTAGTTTTATTATTTGAGTTCCAAATATCCTGATCGTTTTTCATGATTTTAGCCTGCCTTATGACTTTTCGCAACAATGTTTAATTTTCTTTTTAATAGGAAAGCATGCGTTAAAGAGAAATGAAAGTTTGAGAAAATAAATTATATTTTTCATTTGTGTCAATAGCGTTATAAACTGCCTCCCATGATTCTTTCAGCAAGTAGTCCGTAAATAGCTTTATGTTAACTGTAGTAAATGCTCTGCACATGCGTGTTTCATTTATTGTGTCAGTATTCATGTTATTAGTAATTGTAAGAATTTGTGCATCGTGTTCACTGTAACCTAGATTATTCGTTATTATTTCATATCTAGTTGTGGTTTTGTTAATTATAATTTGATCTATTGCTGTTTGTGATTTAAGAGTATTCCGTGTAGGTACGTTCACTGTAATATCTAAATTAAAAGAATGAATTAAATTGAGAAACTGCTCTTTCTCGTGGGATTCGCTCAGAAAATCAATATTGAAATCTCCACATACAACAATGGATTTAAAAGATAGATTACTTATTTTGTTCAGAGTTATCTCTAGATTTTCTACGAAATTGAAATAATCTAAAGCTTGCTTTGTTGGAGGTCTGTAGATGCAAAGTAAGATAATTTTGAGCGTAGTAAGATGTACAACTGTTATTTCAAAAACTTTTTCAACTGCATATAAATTGAATTCTGACAAGAAGGTAGAATCAATATTATTTCTTACATAAATACACGAACCTCCGTAAGCAGGGCCTTTATTTGATTCCTTTGCTCTACAATAAGATCCTGCAAGGTAAAAACTAGGAATATGGAGTGTGTTTAGATCATTATGAGATAACCAATGTTCTGTAAAGCAAAGAACATCTATTTGACTGAGATCACACTCTAATGCTGCCTCGATAAATTCAATTTTATTTGAAAGAGATTGCACATTATGATGCATTATTCGAATCTTTTGCATGTACCTACACGAATGCTTTTCTGTGGCATCTGACTGTAGTTGCTATTTATTTATCTCATTTTTACCTCGAGTGCGTGGTCGAAGGAAGTATCGTGTCCCAGCAGTGTTAGGAGGTGAGGAAGGAGGGGTTACAGATGTAGGGGAATGAATAATGGGAGAGGTAGTACAAGGATTAGGTTCAGGGGATAAGGTAATTGGGTCCAAAGGGGTTCCGGAGGATGGAAGAGAACTAGGAGATGTAGGTGGGGATGAATCTTGGATAGGATACTGCTGAGGTGTAAGGATGTGTTCGGCAAGTTCGCTACCGAATGCATGTTTTCCGACAAGGTTCAAGTGAAGAACATGCCGGGTGAAGTGTTTTTCTGAGAGAAAGTTAAGCTCAAATAATTTAACATGTGTGCTTCTCAGATGCAGTTTTAATTTGTTGTTTGCGTGTCTAATTTCTTTGCACAGTGTTGGTTTGTTGTACCAGAAGGGCAGAGTCGAGATTACAATGTTCGTGTTTTGGGCGGCACGTTGTAGATTTTCAACATGTTGCTCAGGTGTAAAGTGACCACCCAAATTGATGTCATTCTG
The DNA here is from genome assembly GCA_964035755.1 of Teleogryllus oceanicus. NCBI lineage: Eukaryota > Metazoa > Arthropoda > Insecta > Orthoptera > Gryllidae > Teleogryllus > Teleogryllus oceanicus. The sequence goes on along the minus strand of CAXIVR010000009.1, from coordinate 69,862,614 downwards.
CCCTCCTATGATGATGACTGTATCCCGTTTGGTGAGAGCTTTTGTGTGGGTGTCCAATTCACTGATGACGTCGGCAAACCTCCCGTTAGGTTTAAACACACACATGACAGAGAAATTGGATGGGAGTTTCCCACTGAGCAGGGAGGAGATTTGTCGCCCATGGCTATCTCACAAAATTAGTACCTTTTTGGTGGGCTCAGTAGGAATGTCCTTGTTTACTTGTGGGCCAGGTTGCGCAACTCTACGTGTCTTTGTTTCTTTGCGCTTGCTAGCCTGTTTGCGTCGGTTTGTGGGTGGACGTGTCGATGATGGGAGGGGGTAGTGAGGATTGGGAAGGCATGGAAAATCATTTTTATAATCTAACACAGCAAATCTGTTTTGAGTCATGATTGGTTGTGATGATTGTGTTTTTGCTTTCGCGGATGGACGGTTGAAGGTTTTTTATGTATGTATGTATATATGTATATGTATGTATGTATATATGTATATGTATGTATGTATATATGTATATGTATGTATGTATATATGTATATGTATGTATGTATATATGTATATGTGTATGTAAAATTCACCGTGCCTTTCACCAAAGTTTGGAGGTCGCTCGCAGGCGCCAAAGACGTGGAAGGGCACGTCGAACGTCAGCGCGCTGCCGCCGTCGCCGCTGGGGTTGTGGTTGAGTGGAGTGGTGTGGCGGGAGAGGAGAAGGGGTGGCTAGTGTGACGCAACGGCAGAGCGGGACGCAGGGCGGCCGGCGCGGGTATTAATAAGCGCGCGCCAGGGCGCCCCACCGCCTGCGTTCCGTCAGCCGCCGCCTTTCAGAGCCTCCTGCTCCGATCGACACCGGCGCTGCGCCTGCAGTCTCGGCCTTTGGAGCTCCAACTGCTGGCGCTGCGGACAACCGCCGCGGGACGGTGGAGTGGTGAACAACTGATTGATTGATTAAATATTTAGAGTGTATCGTTGAAGGTCATAATACCCGTAAGTGTAGTGCCTGATTTTTTCGGGAAGTGCGGTGATTTTCTGCAGCTGGATGGCCAAGTCCGGCGCCGACCTACATGTCGACTAGCGAAGTTTTACCCAACTATGCATCTTCAAGTGGGTCACCGGCACTGCCGGGACAGGTTCTAAGCTACCGATCAGTTCTCCCGACATGTACGGTTGTATGGTGCATGTAGATGTAAGTGTGTGTAAGTAATGGGTGAAGATAGAACAAAGAAGAGGAAGGAAAAACGGCGCACGATTCATGGCCCGTTTGTTATCGTATTGCTCAGCCATTCGCCTGGTGTGGATCGTACAAACCACGGAATTACACCACACTACACTCTAGTATTACTCTCCAAAAAGAAACTTTGTGTACCCTACACGTAATGACATTTCAAAGCCTGGATGGAGAGGGGGACATTGTGATTCAATGGGGAGCTTCAATAACTAAAATGTAAGTCGTAGCGAAGATCCCAATTGGATGACAATGCCCCCCTCTCCTTCCAGCTCGTGCCACTGTTTAAATCGGAGTATAAGTCAGGTTTGTCAAGATCGCTGGCTAGATATACTCAGATTTCAATGTGTAGTGTCTCTTCTACTTACCACAATTGGAGGGAATTGCAATTCAAACATTTACAATAAGAAAAGAAATGATCAAAGAAAGAATATAAACTTGTGTATGATGTGTATGAATAAATGAAGAGAAGAAAAATACAGTTACTTTATCCAAATCTTGAGGAAAGAAAATTGAATTAGAAATTTTATTTTTTTAAATCGTAAAAAATTAAAGTTCTTCAGCATTAGCCTTGCCACAGCAACAAGGCATAATAGTCCAATCCGTGGTACTGGTAGGTGGTTTTAGGGCATCCCTTTGTGTTACTGCAATGACTCTGGAAGGTCCTACTCTCTGAATCTGAATCAGTGAAATTGTCGCTGATTCAATCAGTGAGAGCAAAGTCACTGATGTGACACAATCAGTGAGAGCTTCAGTCGAAATGTGTAGTTTCGCTGACAATCAGTGAATATGTGAATCTTTTCATAATGACCGCCAGCATTTCACTGGTTGTCAGTGGCATAGTGCCACGCCACCATACCGACTGGTCCACAGTCATTCACGTGCTCTGTTGTGTATGTAAGCAAAATCCCACGGCGGAGCCAGTGGAATAGAAGTTTCCTGTGAGAAAACTGACGTGTGTCTGAAGATTGTTTTAATTGCGTTAGGTACGTAGTGTGGAGTGGAGGGGGAGTGCAGATGGTACGTCAAAGCCATTTGCCACTCCTGAGGTTCCCAATCCAGACCTCATAATAATTCTGCCAGTTAGTATGATTTTGTATGTAATCTGAAAAATAAAGTAACCATTTTTCCTCGCATAACTTCTTGACCTATCTATGTTTTAGGAGGGCTCTAATTTGCATCTGGAGGAATTGGAAAGGAGAAAAATCTTCAAGAAAAATGTTCAGCAATATTTGATAGGGGTGGAAGAATAGGAAAACTATTCTTGTTTTGTTCAGGGTGATGGTTGGTTTTAACATCTCCCCTTTTTTTTTAATAATAAAATATTCCTTCACCCATTGCAGCATCTGACTTACTGTTTAAATTAATAATTCCAACAAATTTGGCATACCCAACATCATTAGCAATTTTTTTTTCATTTTTAGCAGTATATAATTATATAGCATTTATAGCAATTATATAGCAGTATATAATTATACAGCATTTATAGCAGTATATATATCCATCGAGAATTTAATTTTAAATAAAAACTCAGTTGGATTTCTGTAATAAACCCACCTCCTGGGAAATGAACAATGCTTCTGCAATTGTTCAATTATCATAACCTTCTACCATTGGAGTTAGTTTTGTTATATGTTAAATGTAACTTCATTTTCTGTGCACGTCTTCTAGAATTCAGTGGGAAATACAATTATTCAAATTTGTTTTATGTTGTCGGGCAGGAAGTAATAAGAGCCAAATTTATTGCTTATTTATCCTTGAAAATAGAGTTTATTACATGGGAGTTCTTTTGATTGTTTTTTTTTCCCTTTCAAAATTCAAAATTTTTTGCTTATTCATCCTTGAAAATAGATTTTATTACATGGAGTTTTTGTTTTTTTTTTTTCCCTTTCAAAATTCAAAATTTATTGCTTATTTATTTTTGAAAATAGATTTTATTACATGGGAGTTCTTTTGATTGTTTTTTTTTCCCTTTCAAAATTCAAAATTTATGTTATGCTTATTTTTTTTCCCCATAGCACGTCATACGCAGTTTTTAACTGTTTTTTGACGTAAAATAAATAAATAAATATATCATAGAAATTTGATTCTTTTTTTCTGTGTCCGGTATTGACTTCATAGATTGACTTTAAGATTTTCCCAATATCGAGTATGGCCCAATTCTCAATTCATCTAATTTCTTCATATTCAGGCGAGTTTCATGTTCTATGTACACAAGATCTCCCTTTTTAATTCAATTTGTCTCCTGTGTAGGTCGAAAATTTTTTTGTTATCATTATGAAGTTTTATTGTATTCTTGAGTACTATTTTTCCTCTCTCTTTCTAAATCTTCGGCTGCGCATTTTAGTTTTAATTCATGTGGTAGGATATTTATGGTTTTACCCTCTAGCAAGTATTTTGTTTAGAATTTTGTCACATTATGCTCTGTCTCGTATTTCTCGATATCTTTTATATTTTCTCCATAACTTTTAGGTAATTATTTTTTAATTTTATATTTTAGCATTATTATCAACATTATTATGTTATTTGCATGAAAATTAATATCTTACTTATGTAATTAACTGCCACCGGGTTACACCCAATTGCAGTTTAAATAAATTTATCTTTATCTTTATCTTATCTTTATCTTTTTTCACAATAGTTGTCCAACTGCCACCGGGTTACTCCCAATTTAATCTTTCATTGAGACCATTGGAGAAAGGCATCTATGGCAGTAAAAAAACTATTTTATTTTTTCTTTACTTGGGAAATTTTTTTAATTCTTTTGAATTTATTCGATATTGATCCGTTAGTACCATCTGGATATCATGTTTTTGTTACTTCTCAGTTAGTTTGAAATCATCAGCGTTTTGATTTTTTGATCTTAAAATATAAGCATATCTTGTAAATGGTTGACCAGTAGGTGTAGGTATTTTTTGTTGACCGATCCTCCGTAACTCTCCGATGGTATCTATAGAAATTATCTTGATTGGGTACGTTGTTTATATTAATCCAAATTTGATTTTCTTCATGATTTATTCTTTAAGCAGATGTCACAAGTTTCACAAATCTTCTATGTTTATGATTATATTTTGCTGTACAGAATGGGGGTTATTTTTTTTTATCATCTGCCCTTCCCAGGTGACAATAAGTATGTGTACATATTTTACTAAATTCTTCTGATAATGAGAGTTTTTCTTTTTTTTAATTTTTATAATAAATTTCATATTATAATATTAGTTTTTTCTAATTGTTTTGTAGTTCTGTGCATCTTCTTTGATACTTTTTTATGTCTTCTAATTTCACTAGGTTTACAATTTTTAATATGTCATCTGCATTTTCATCAGTCTCTAGAACTGGATGCGTTTAAACAGTCTGCCTCTTGGTTTAATTTTCCAGGATTATATTTAACTTTAAAATTGTATTGGGACAGATAGTATGTCAAATTATCTAGTTCTTAATCTGATCTTGCTTTTATATTTAAATTTTTTTAAAGGTTTATGATTGGAGTGTACCAAAATTTCTCTTCCAAGTAGCCAATGTTGCCAATATATCACAACCTCTTTTATTGACAAGCACTCAAGGTAAATTGCTTTTTTTCCCTTTTGAGCTTCACTCCATTTTTTCGAAAAATATGCCACTGGCTTATTGTCCCCATTTTTGCCCTTGTTTTAGTACAGCTCCGATTTCTTTTATGCGTGCGTTCTTTTTCCAATTGTTCCATTCTGATTCTACTGTATTTTTCAAAATCATACTTCAGTACCAATCTGTGCTTGCATTGTCAAGATAAAATTATAGAATTCCTCGCCCACAAAACAGCATTCACACTCTTTTTCAAACTCATTTATCCATTGGCATGTGTTGGAGTTTCTTCCATTAAATAAATTGATAATAAAATCATTGGCAATTTTTCTCAAATTTTTTACTTCAGATATTTGTTGCGTATTTGTTGCTACCTTTTTTTTTAAATGTTTCTCAATTGTTTCATCTGAGGTACTCGGGTAGATTTTTCTTTTTCCTCTGTAATCTCTTCTATGTAGTAGTTAAATTTTCTCTTCATCAAATATATTTTGTAATTTCTGATAAAGAAATCCAGACTTTTCGAAATTGATGTCTCTTTTTTTAGTATTTCTTACCTTACCAAATATTTGTGTTGTAATTAGCTCCTTGTGAAGGTTTCTGTTTTGGAGTTCATCTGGTTCAGCTTAGAACTTGCGCTTCTTAACACATGCCATCATTCATCAATTGTATTCCTGTCTTTGAAATCATTGGTCAGGTGCCTCCATTGCGGTGTCAGGTATCAGTCATTTTTGGTGCATGGCAGATTCGAATTTTTAGAAAACACACACATTAGTCTTTGTTTTCTTTATCACATATAGTGTAATACACATGTGTATTCAAATAATGTATATATGTACATAGAAACAAAGGCATATGCAGTGCTGTTAACATTTCCAATTTTAAGCTTGGCAATGCTGCTAATTTTAATTATGAGAATTATAATTAGCAGAGGAAGCTGATTAAGTTGCCCTAAAACTTGCCAAATACTTGTATTAATACCAAATGTTTATTTGTATTTTTACTTTAAAAATGTTGACAGATTTAATGTCCTTTATTTATTTTCATTGTAAAATTTACATAAAATCCATTGAAATGTATTTATATACATTTATTTTTTTTCATTGTTTTCTTTCACTACTTTCTTCCCAACTTTTTTTTCAAAATTTTTTATTGTCCCCAAAAATTCCAATAATATGTACTGAAATAAAGAGGGTTAACTGAAAATTTTTCTCCTGTGAGTTTTAAAAATTTCCCTGAACACTTTTTCTTCTCTGTTGTTTTTTTCATTGGTTTAAAAAAAGACTTGTATTCACCTACCCCAAAAAAGGCGTTCCCCTTTTATCCTTAATTAACATATCTTTTACGTATTCCTTTTTGAAAAAATTTTTTGTAAGAAAAGGTTTAAAAAAACTCCCCCAAACCCCCAAGGATAATGTGACTTAAGGAACTGAAAAACATTGGACAGTTGTTTTCCTAGGGATAAAAGAAAAAATAAACCCGATATTGGATTGCTCTTTGAAATAGAATACTGATCTGTTATTACCTCAATTTTCAAATTTGTTTTGTGAGTTAAGATTCTGAGTGACTCAATATCTTAGCCGTAATATATATATATATATATATATATATATATATATATATATATATATATATATATATTTTAAAGTAGTCCTCGAAAATAATAATAATAAAAAAAAAATAAATAAATAAAATATTGGTCACAATTGGGAGAGGAAGGCGCGCCCCTACAACGCACCAGCCCCCGCGTCCGTTAACCCCCCCCAGGGGGGCCGGGCCCCCTCCCCGTTCGGGACGCCCCAGCGCCCCCCCCCCAGCATAACTCGTTTCAAAAGGGTCCTTGTTTGGCCCCCCGGCCCCAAACGGTTCACCCCCCACTAAGTACTCGATACCCTTTCAGCTGCCCTTTGACGCCAGTTATAACCCTACATCCATTTTGGCCCCCCCTCCCGGCAAACTCGGGACACTTTACGACCCAGGGCACTTTGTTCTTTGGGGCCCCGGGGCGTGACCCCCGACTCCGGGAACCCTGTAAATTTAAATCCCTACGTGGTCTAAATGGCTAAAATTGTTACAAGTGTGCATACGTAAAAAGGACAAACCGGGGCCGGCCCCGTGATAAAAAAAGGGAAAAAATGTAGCTGACAGGTCGCCGCGAGAAAGGAACCCCCCAAGTTGCAAATGTCCATCCGCGGAGGCGCGGCCCTTCAAACACCCTTAGAAATTCAAACTCGCGGGCAATTGGCCCGCGTCCCCCGAAGAAAAGGGCCAGCAAATGAGGAAGAGCCTCGCCGATCCTGGAGGGAAGGCGTGCCTTCGTCCGTGGGCGAGTGTCCCAGAAAAACTTGATTTTGACCTAGCAGGCCGGCGTTTGGCGCCGGCTACTTCACTTAGCTTTTTGGCACTCGTGCAAGTCCCTGGCATTTGGGCCCTCGCCACCCAACGTTTTTTGGCATTGATCCTCATGACATTTCCAAATCGCTAGTCCCCGATTTTTTGGGCCCCCGGAGGTTCATATTCCCCGACTTTTCAAAACTTTCTCAACCTAAATTCCCCCCACAACATTAAAATTTACGAAACTTTTCGTCTGGAAATTCCCCTTCTTGACCCGCTGTTGTGACCGGGGACGCGTGTCGAGGCATGTGCCCGAAAACGAGAAACGGTGGACCTGGGAAGTGCGCTGGGGGGATTCCCCCCCGTGGCCCCAAAACCTCGACGCCGCGGGGGGTTCACCCCCACTGCGACCCCGCGAAGCAAGTGGAAAAATTTCCCTAAGCGACGCTCCCCTGGGTAAGTGCGGACAGACTTTAATTCAGGGGGCTCGCGGACGTGCCGGTAATAGGCACGAGGGTAGGGGCCGGTTTGCCCTTTTGTGTTTTTAAGCATTTCGTAATAAAAGGCCGCAGTAAAAACATTTTCCATTGTACTGTTGTTTTACGGGCATGCTATCACCACCATCATCACCCATATATTTTTTTAAATTTTGTTTAAATTTAAAAAGGTTAATTTTTAAAAACGTTTCCCATATAATTATTGAACATCATGAACCCAGAAAACTGAGTGGGGTTACAAAATGGCGCCTGAACGTGGGGCTCGAATAGCTAAATTTAGGTTCGAACCCAATTTAAAATTTTATGAATATGGGGGGACGAATAAAAGGGGAATGCTGTTCGCTAATTACTTATGGTCTTGTATGATGTTTTCTTTCAGCTTGTGTGTAGTGTTTACTGTGTTTGCGTGTGTTATATTGTGGGTTTTTATTAAAAAATTTAAATGTAAAGTAACTGTGAAAGAATTTAAAATGGAGGTAAAAATGAAACCCAGGGGGAAACCCGAGGCGCGCACCTCAGGCCCCCACTGTTACAAGGGCCCGATCGTGATGATTTAAATAATGCCCGAGCAGACAGATGCGAGATTCGATGACAAAGGAACGAGAAAGATTTCTAAAATCAAATTCATGCAGATAAACCGGGAAATTAGATGAGGCATGGGCAAGTGTCGAGGAAATTTTCATCGCGAACTTATCGAGGGTCGGGGCAAAACCCGCAGCTGAAATTCGAACTAAATCTCTTTCTAAGCACTCGCTAAAGTAAAACGGGCCGGGCCACCATCACCCCTTCTTAATTAGATGGCGAAATAAACAAACCCTTCGAAATCCCGATCGGGGGACAGATCGCGGGAAGGGCGGCCGTTTAACTAATTCGGGTACAATCAGGGTGATTAAGGGAACAAAAGAAAATGGATAACACCCCGAGTCAGTAAAATCTTCGATTGCGAAATAGGAAACAAGGGGAAGTGGTCTGTAGGCGGTTATAAAATTAGAAAAAAGGGGATTACCGATATGCAAGTGTCACTAATGAAATATCAAAATTAAAACGGGTCCAAAAACCCCTAAAAAAAGGGGGAAAAGCATTCAAAAAAATTCGGATTCATGCTCGGGGAAAGGGGAAAAACCCGGGATTTTGGATAAAACCCCGAAAAGAACAAAGGGGCGTCCCCCATGGAACCCCCCAACCTCTTTTTGGGAACATAAAAACTTAATTTTTGGGGGGTTGGGGACCATGGATAAAAGCTTTTCCCAAAATTAAAATGGTTTTTGGGGGAGCCCAAACCCTTTCCTGCCCTTCCCCCATTTTTTTTCCCTGACAAGTCCACGACCTTTTAGAGCTCGGTATGTTGGGATGATGGAAGGAGATGGGGGGAAAATGGGGCATTTCATTTTAGATTACGCGGTCGATAAGATTGCGGCACGAAATTATGCGACCCGCAAATCTCAGATAAAAAACGGTTTGGATATTCCCCATTCCCTTTCAAATTAAAAAACCTGTTGAATAGTGTAGACTCGCTCGATTCAAAAAAATGCAGTTACTTCTCGCCGGGTATGATAAAACCCGCATGTTGGGTGGGGAATGATCAAAAGGCGGACAGAGGAGAAAATCAAGGACCGGACAATGGCGGCGAGAGCAATGAGTTCCGCCAAAAAACGGTGGAACCCCCATCGCATCAGGTAGCGAACGGGCCCCCCCTGGCGCCCGTGATAGACACGGAGGAACGTGGACAATGGGGAGGCCCCGGCCCGTCAAATAAGTCGTTCGGTGTCGGGCCCCGGGAGCGAACAGTGCAGGGGCGGGCTCGGGCCTATGGAAATGGGAATTTAATTTGCCATCAATGAAGTAGAGGACGAGGGCAGGGCTTTCTCCGGGCGCGAAAATGCCCTTTTTCAATTTTACGTGAAAGGGGTCGGGCGAGGGCCCCCTTTATTCAGGGCGAAGTTTGGCCATTTCGGGAAAATACTCGAAATTAAAAAGGGTGTCGTATTACTCTTTCCCCAACCCCCAAAAAAAATGTTTTTTGTGGGGTGGGGAAGAAAAAAGCAACCCCCTTACCAGGCAGGTCCTTTCTTTTTCGTTTGCCGATCAATTCAATGCCGTCTCATTGTGAAAGAAGGATATGACGGTTTTGGTGCGATTTTTAAGGAATAGCGGAAAATAGATTTTAACAAAAATTTGGGTCGGGAGATTATGTTTGGGAAGGTGATGGGCGTTCCGACCAAAAGGGATGTTTTTGATTACGCGGGGTTTCTAATTAACGGGAAAAAGCGGGGAAAAAAAATCTCAAGCCCGGGAAAAGCACTACCCCTGCAGGAATTGCTTCAAAATTATAAGGACGTTTTATCAGGCCAACCGACCCATCCCCGACTTTCAATTCCAATCCCGGTCAAACCCCCCAATCTTTTAATGAAAGTTCCTATACCAAGGCCCTTAAGGCGGACGTAACCGCGTCTTTTTTGAAATGATCAGAACGGCATTATCGAAGGGAAACCCACCGCCTATATTTAAACCCCCTGTGATCGTAAGAAAAAAAATGGGGTGTTTAATTTTACCCAGGAGAATAAATGAATCACTGTGCCCATTATGATGCGCCGTTTCAATAGATGTTTGGGGAAATTCCGGGGGACCAGCTTTTTTCGGATAGATTTACGGGGCCGTATGTGGGCCTAATAAACCCACCCAAATGTTTGTGAAATTTAAAAGCGAACGGAGTTCCCATTGGAAAATTTTAAACCCTTACAACATGGTTCCCTTTAATGAGTGATAAACAAAACCACGGGTTTTCCACCGCACTTATCAAAAATTTAACTTTTGAAATTTTCTAGCACTAGGTTTCAAATTTTTAAAAAATAATTGGGATTCTTACTTTAGGTCTGTTCTTTCTTATGGGGGTTATTTGTTGGGCAAATTTTTTTTGATTAATCATTGTTTATTTAAAGGGTTTAAATTTTATTGCTTTTGGTTGTTTGGGTTAAGTAATTTTTGCATTTCTTTTCTGTTTTTTTGTGTCGTGATCACAGGCCGTTTCCGTTGGTTTCTTATAAAAATCCATCGCCATGCCAGTATTTTCTTGGGGGGGACCAATGTAAGTAGTCCTCCGGGAAAAAAATAATAATAAATAAAAAAAAAAATAAATAAAATATTGGTCACAATTGGGGAGGGGAAAGGGGCGCCCCCCAACGCGACCGCCGCCCCCGTCCTCGCCCCCCAGGGCCCCCGCTTCGGGGGAAAGCCCCGGGACCCCCCCCCCCGCCTCTCTTTCTAAAGGAGTCCCTTGTTTCGACCGCCCGGCTCCAACAAAAGTTCACCCACCCCCTCTACTATGCCCCTTCCGCTGCGCGGCATTTGACGCCGTTATGACCCGGCTCATCCCACTTTTGGCTCCCCCCCGGCAAACTCGCGGACCATTTACGACTGCCAGGGCACTTTGTGTCATTTAGAGCCGGGTGCACGCCCCGGGCTGCCGGGACCCCGTAAATTTCAATCCGCGTACGTGGTACTAAATGGCACCAAAATTAGTTACGCACAATGTGCATACGTGAAAAAAGGGCGAACCCGGGCCCCGGGACCCCTGATAAAAAAAAGGAAAAAAAAGGGTGACAGGTCGTGCCGCGAAAGGAACACCCATTTTTACCCGGTTTCCCTCCCGGGGGGGCGCGCTTACCTCAAACACACTGCATTGTAATATCAAACTCGCGGGAATTGGCTCAAGCGTCGCCACGTGCAAGGGGCCCGCAAAAGAGGAAACCTCGCCGATCCTGGAGGGGAAAGGGGGCCCGTGGGGCGAGGGGGCCCAAAAAAAAACTTGATTTTTGACCTGAGCTAGGGACGGCGTTTTGGGGGGCTACTTCATTTCTTTGGGACTCGTGCAAGTCACCTGGCAGTTGGCACTCGACCACTCCAACTTGATTTTTGGCCATCAACTCACTTGCTTTGCCAATCGGCTAGGCACTTGTTCTTTGTGGCCCCCAAGGGTTTATCATGTCAGCCAAGACTGTGTTCGGAACTTGGTCAAACCGAATTGGCTCCCCACAACATGTCATGTTACAGAAAAAGGTTCGATGCTGGGGGGTTCCGTCTAATTGATCCGCTGTTGTGACCGGGGACGCGTGTCAGGCATGTGCCCCACAACGAGCCGGTGGACCTAAGGGAAATGCGCTGCGAGGCCCGCCCGTGAAAACGCCCAAAACCCCTGCGCCAGCTGCGGGATCTCCCCCCCTGCAGACACCCGCAGAAGCAAAATGAGTAAAATTTGGCCAAGCGACGCTCAGCCCAAAACCCGAAGTCGACAGCTTTAATTCAGGGGTCGCGGGCTGCCTAACGGCACGAGGTGCGGAAGGTTCCACTTTTGGGTTTTTAAAAATTAACTAATCAAAACCGCGTAAGCCATGTTAACTCCATTGTACTGTTTTATTGTACTGTTGCATGCATCACCCCACATTCCATCATATTGTTTTTTTAAATTTTTTTATTAATTAAAGGGTTTAAATTTTTTAAAAACTGCATTCCATATAATTTTGAACATGCATAACCCCGAGAGACTGAGTGAGGTTACAATATATATATATTGTATTTGTTTTTAGTTAAAATTACAGTGCTGTTCAATAGATCATTTTCCCATAAAATCTTTCAATAAATTTTTCCTAATTAACTTTTACTTTCTTTTCAAATATTCGCTACCCCCGTACTATACTGCACAAACCCAAAATCTCACTAGTAGATATCAAGAAAAAAACTTAAATACAATATAAACTATTATCATATATTATTATATTATTTAAATAATTATTATATAAATTATTATAATTATTTTTTGTATTTATTTATTAAATTTTAGGTTTTGAAGCATTTTTTAAAACAATACAGTGATTTCTCAGTAGTAGGATTTTTGGGTTTTTATTACGATGGGAACATGGATACTTCACTGATTCAAAAATGAACCTTTTTCACTGATTCAACGCTTTAATTCCACTGGTTAAATTGTTGTCACAGATTTCACTGATTCTGTGGTTTTCCCGATTCAAAAAGGGACCCCTTTTTCATGATTGATCAGTTCAATTCACTGATTGCCTGGCGGTTATAACTACTACAATGTGAATAGTATTTTTTTACTGATTTCACTATTTTTTTACTGGTCAATCAGTTTTTTCATGACGGCTGGGGAAATATGGATGGAATCCATGAGGACAGGTTTTCGCACTAGTTCGATTAAAATTAGCCGCTGTCTGAAGGAGAATTCTAGTGGCTGGCTTCTCTAATTGGTAGTTCTCCGTGGATTTTGCGACCATTTCAAAGCGAATGCCGGAGTAGTACTCTAACAAGCGGGACATAGACTACGCGCGACCTTCCCCGCAGGGGGGAATTACGATGGCGCAGTTTGTCGTGGTTTCTGGTGGAGTGTCAGGCACGACCACCCGGACCCTGAGGTTTGCGGCGTCGCCAACGTCGTTGGCTTGAACGTTCAGACAGTGAGAAGGCGACGCTAAGCTCCTGGTAGCCGGGCCTGATCTGTTACTCACCATTCGGGCCCCTGGGGCGTCGATCTCTGGGCAGGATTGGGTGAAAGGTGCTCTTCGGACTTGTATGGATCTACGTATAAAAGTCCGGCGGGAAAGCTGATATCATCCGTCAGGTTGCCCAGGTTCCGGTGATACGCAAGTCAGCCTAATGTGTAGGCATGGAGAGACGGGATAGGGGCTCTGAACCACCCGAACCTTAGATCAGGTGGCTCCGAGTTGGGCTCACGGCTTTGTCGTGGCAGTGGCCCGATACTCTGGACAAAGAGGAGGTACTAGTTCCCGGCGCATGTGAGTAGCGCATTGTCTTGACTCCGGTACTAGCCAGGAAAGCTAGGAGCTCTGAGCGAGCAAGGCGGCCCTTACCCATGCATTGTATGGGGGTCCCTTATGGGGGCCCTTACCCATGCATTGTATTGTATGTCATGAAGGTAAACTGGGTTCCGCCTGGATCCGGATGGTGGCATACATGTGCGGCGGCGTTTGAGTGTAAGAATAAAGACAATAAGCTATAGGTTCGGTTAACGCTGCAAGATAGTTTCAGTAGAACTGTTTTAAAGAGCAATAGAACTCGCAAAGCGTGGCTACCCACTTCCTAGCTTCCCACTAGGGAAAATGATGAAAAGCAATTATTCGAGAACTATTAGTTTATCTCAGCGGGATAAATATTGATGATGGAAGAATCTTGTCAATTTTACCTTGTTGTCAATGTTTACTTAGACGAACAGAAGATTGTTTTCTATTATAATTCATGCGACATACTACTTCAGCTTACTCACGCGCACTAAACACCCACTGCTACCACTGCTACTGCTACTAGTCAAAAATAATTTCTTCCATGCCGCCCACATGTGAATTACCTCGCCTTTTTACTCACGAGGGATCTTTTGTGTATACACACGGCTGCAAGATTCTTCAACAATAAACCCCAACAATACGATCAGAAAGCCGTTGTATTTCTTTGAAGTCTCGACAATGAGAATGCTTTTGCGCGCCAAAGCCTCTCAGCTGATGTCGCAATACCAACCCTACATAATTAAATTAATAGTCGGTAGCATATATACGTGCATCTTAACGGTGTTTTACTTGCGCGAGGCAAGTCGAGTAACCGCTTAACTGTCTTCAGCCACTACCCCTTTAAATAATGCTATTCTATCGCGCCTTCATTTGGAGGACTTTTAACTTTGTAATGGTAAATGCACCTACGTACAACAGTATGAAGTATTGCGTAAGAGAAGCAAGGGATATTTCTCTCAAAAATGTACGCGAGAGAAATATGGCTTTTCAAAAATTATCTAAATGACCGCGACCGGAGCAGGCGCTCTGTTGCTTATCTTAAGAACATTTATGAGAGGGCTCCGAAAACCGCTGTCAACGCCAACATGGACTCAGGTTGTGTATACAGGGAAGTTTAGAAACTTATGAGACAGTGACTTCAAAAGGGCAACAGTCCTCAGAGAGTAATGACAGTTTATTGCGTTCAGGACATGTAGAGTTCTGGCGAGGATGGCATAATGGCCTCATAAATTTCCCAATTTTCTATATAAGGATCCTCTAGCGTTGATAACGGGCCGACAGCCAAGAGACTTTGCTGTATTCACTTCACGCTGCTCTGAAGCTCTACTTTTCAATTAAACATATTTCATACTTCATCGGACTGGGTCTCTGTACTTGAAACCTCGCTCACCACCACGCTCCTCCAGGGAACTTAGCTTCCCTGGGAACTCAACATTTTTGCATCCTGTACTGGAAGCATTTGTAATTGCCTGCAAACACTGCTAGTAGTACAACACCTGCAGTGAAAGGCATTACAACTTTAAAATGTTGATACTTCACAGTGTCTCCGGTACCTGGAGCTGCCTACCGGACTTCTGCGAAAATATTTCAACTCTTCAACTGTTTTTGTCCTTCCAAAGAGTTTCCCGCGAAAGATGTTTTTGTCTTTCCGCCTGGAAGCAAGCGCGCCGTTTTTGGAGAAAAAATATTAGAAATCCGACGCGGGACGTTTAATGCTTTTTGATGTTAAATAGCGACAAGGAATTGTTATAAAGATAGGTTTCAAAGTACGGCGCCAAATTTGAATCAATTTTGGCCGCCGATGTGCTAACAGGTGCCCACCCCGGTGTTAAATAGCCCCCTGACAAAACAAGGTACGCGTGGTGTTGTTGATCACACGGGGTTCGTAAGCGCGACTTTTCCTTCCTCAACCTTGTCCTAATCACACACCTTTCTCCAGCGCTTTACTTACATGTACTATTTTACCACACACTTCGGGAAACGAGACTTCGGGAACCATTTTGTCCCGACTGGGGCAGTGCTTCACTAATGGGAAGTATCTGGATGGGGAAAACCCTGCGAGCTGACATGTAGGTAGGCGCCGAATCTCACCTTCCAGTGGGGGAAGAACACTGCAAACTCCTACGCCGTTGTAGAAAGCATGCACTGCACTAATGGGGCTAATAATAAGAGCAGTTGACGATCCAGGAAACACTAAATAATCAGTCAATTAACCCCCAACTGGCGTCGTGGTGCCATTTTGATCCCACTCGAATTTCGAAGTTTAATATCTTGCCTATTATTCAAATGAGAACGTTGTTATGCTGTTTACCATAAAAGAATGTGCTTTTGTTTTATTTTGAGAAGTACTGTTAAATTTCGTGCAGTTGTTTTGGAGTGGCATGAGTGAAAAATTGTTTTGGGTCACAGTGGCAATACCACGCCAGTTACGCGACTGTTTTTGTAATTTTGCGTTTTCATTGCCATGATATCGCTATTTCTAGATGGTTAGAAGAGGTGGAGAGTGATTATAATGACACTGAAGACGGACAAAATGAGCATGACTGTCATTCCTAGAATTCTTGAAGATGCTGGTATGTCAACTTGCCGAACCTTACATGAACATCAGTCTTGAACGTGCACCTAACTAGAGAGCATCGTGAAACCACTTCAATAATATTGAAGGTTCTGAATGTAATCCACAAGTAGTCAGGCAAATAAAGCGGAGCGCAATATGTCTGAAAAAATTACCGAAAAATATTTTGATACACGTTGCTGGTCAATGACTAGACATCGGATGTTTAGGGAAATGTCTATTTTATTCTAACGGTTTAGTCTAATTTAAAGGCTAATGATATATGTGCGCGAATCATGACAAATGATAATATAACGAAGTTTTATAATGCTTATTTTAGCATAAATGCCTTTTTTGCATAAATACCTTTTTAGGACTTCTTTCCTTTTCATTTATTATTTTTATACACAATGATAAGATATCGGAAAATCAGAGATGGTCCAACGTGACCATTCATTACGAAATCTTCAATTCACGTCTTGGTATTTTAAATTCGAGAGAATTCCTGGAAGTATACCAACTGATTTTTCTTCATTTCCCTATTTCACAAATACCAACCATGATCTGAGTCGACATGGTCGATTGACAAAACACCGAGAGCACCGAAATTATAAGTGGAAATAAATATAATTTTCCAGAAGGTTTCAGTGTTGCTAGTGTTGGACTTCTCAAATATATACCATATCATTGAAATATCCTTCTCCGCATTCAAACTGATTTGGTCTCCCAATCGTCGCAAATTTTAAATTGTGATCCTTGAAAAGATACTGGTAATATGCAAATATTACTGGCTAATGCAAACTATTAAGAATAAAATGTAGAAGAGTTGTAAATACGTAAATCTAGTTTTACATTAAAATGCACGAACTTGTTTTGTGCATTTATGTTTACAAAATAATATAGACAAAAAATATAATTTTTCATTTTATTATGTAGCTTATGACAGTGCCTTTTTTCTCTTTATTCTTGGCATTTTCAATGCCTTTTTAGGCGCCTAAAAGACTATTTTTAGTGTCTAAACATCCGATGTCTAGCAATGACTATCAGCGAAATATTTTTTGGTACCTTTGCAATAATATTTATTTGTTATGGTTAAATATGTGTATCAGAAAATTTTATTTTTGCAATATATTATTATTATTATTATTATTATTATTATTATTATTATTATTATCACAATTTAACTTGTTTCCACTCGTGCATCTCGGTTACCATGAACAAGAGATACACGTTCCAACTGTCATAATCAGCACTGGATCAACCATCAATATTCAGAAACTTCCTGACGATGTTACATGTGTCCAGTATGACAATCTTTTGCATCTGGATGTATAACCCCTTCTTCAGTTGCAGTTCAGCTAGGGATTCATGTAGGAACTTTGGAATTTCACCAGTGGCGCCTAGAATTATTGGTACAATCGTCACCATTTCCACGTCGCTCCACATTTCCTTTATCTCATTTGCCAGAGGTTGATATTTTAGAATTTTTTCACTTCTTTTCTTTGGGATGTTGTGAGTTAGCGGGACTGCGACATCAATCAGATACACCTTTTTATTTTTCTTGTCATGCCATACAATGTCCGGTTTATTAGATGATACAGACCTATCTGTTATTATGGACCTGTTCCAGTACATTTTGTGATTATTTGTGTCAATGACTGGTTCGGGTGTGTACTTATAGTATGGTGTTCGGTTACCCGTCAAAAGGTTATTATTGTGGCATAGTTGCTGATAAACCACTTTACAAACGTCGTCATGTCGTTTTTATATTCTGAGGATGCTAGAGAGCTGCATCCACTGATAATGTGGTCTATATTTTCTCATGTTCTCCACATAGCCGACATTTGTCATCACGAACGTTATTGTCTTTCAGGATAAATTTACGGTAGTTTTAGTTGATACTACTTGGCCCTGAATAGCTACCATGAAACCTCTGTTTCAGCAAAAAGTTCTCCAAGCACAGCCATTTAATTGACGACTTACGGTCCATCAGTTTTCCTCTATCTGGTATGGGTAGCGTCCGTGAAGTTGCTTCTCTTCCAGTTGCTGATTTTCATCTCATTGGTCTGTATTTGCTTTGTAGGTTCATTGTTTCATCAGACAAATTCAATGGTGTAATTTTCCGGTCAATATATGTTACAATCCGATGTATCTTGCTTCCATTAGCTTTTTCGTGGAAGTACTGACGCAGTCTCTCTAGTGGTTGGTGATGGAGATTCACAATATCTATGACACCTCTTCCTCCTAAAGACCTAGGTAGGTGGAATCTCTCAACTGCGCTTTTAGGGTGGTGACATCTAAATCTGGTGCAAAGTACTCTGCAGTTTGTATTAAATGCATCTAGTTCGGTTTGTGTCCATCTGACAATACCAAAGCTGTAGGTAAGCACTGGAATTCATAGGTATTTATAGCCTTAATTTTCCTGCCAGCACTGAGTTTAGTTTCAGAATTTTACTCAGACGTGTATTAAATTCCTGGGTAATGTTAGATTTTGTAATTTTTGGTCAACATTAAATTTTGTAAATATCCAAGATATTTGTAATATTCCTTAGATTCATGGCATGAATTCGTTCGTGTTTAGCATTTTTCTCCAAGGGTGTAATCCATCTGGTGTTGCCACTTTCCTTTCGCAGTGCATTTAGTTTACATTTCTCGACGCCGAAATGCATTCCAATATCATTGCTAAATTTTGCTAGTGTCAAGCAAATGATTGCTTTTTCTTGTGGTGCTGAATAATTTTAAGTCGCCCGTGTACAGCAGGTGGGATAAGCGTACATGATCGATTTTGCTGTTGATTTTGTAGCCCATTTGATCTTTATTTAACAAAGTCGATAGGGGATTCATAGCAAGGCAGAACCACAGAGCGCTAAGAGAGTCTCCTTGGAAGATTCCTTGTTTAATATGTATGTCTCCTGCATTGACATGATTATTTTGCGTGCAAATGTGCAATCTGGTTGTCCCCCTTTTGCATCTGTGCCTTTAGAAACGATACAACCAATGGGTCTATTTTGTACATATCAAGCACATCAATTAGCCAGGAGTGAGGTAAGCTGTCGAAGGCTTTTTGATAATCAATATAAGCTGTATATAACGTCCCTCCTGTTTTCTTCACATGTCCAGAGACTGCCGCATCTATAATGAGCTGTTCCTTGCAGCCTTGTGACCCCCTCTTGCAGCCCTTTTGCTCTTCAGCCAGGATGTTATTGTCTTCAAGGTGCTGATATATCTTATCTGTTATTATGGAAGTTAGTAGTTTGTATAAAGTTGGTAAGCATGTAATAGGCCTATATTTCCCGGGATCAGAGCTGGGTATTTTGGATTTTGGGATAAGATAAGTTAATCCATAAGTTAAAAATGATGGTAAGGCTTCTTGATTATTCAGGGCTTTTGTGAATAACCCTGCCATTGTTTCGTGAATGCTGGGAAAGTTCTTAAACCAGAAATTATGTATGTTATCTCTCCCGGTTCCCTTCCAATTCAAAGTTTTCTTTAGAGCTCTTTTAACATCTTCAATGTGTATACTATGGTCATTCATCATGGGTATGTCTTCGCACTCATCTTTAACAGTTTGGATCCATTCAGCATTGAAATTGTGCTGCATACTTTGTGTCCATATGTCTCCCCAATACCTATTCACTTCTTGCGCGTCTGGCATTTCACCTTGGTTCAATCCTTGAGCATTATCCATCTGGATAGAGCGGTAGAACTGTTTTTCATTTATTTGGAAGAGTTTATTTTGTTTCTTACGAAGGTTGCTTTCGCGGTATCTTCTTAGCCTGTTTTAACAGGCTAACAGAAAGAGTTTGTTTGAGATGATGAAGTACCGTGATGATTGTCTGGTTTCCTTCATTTTTATATTTGAACATAATTTTCTCTGCTTCTCTTTTAATCTTGGCACTACAGTTGTCTTTGAGTGTTTGAGAAAGTCTACCAATGCTCTTACGCAGTGTTTCAATTTGGTGTTGAAGTCGCCGTTCCCAAGGAGGCTGCACAGGCTGAACTTGCTTTCTATCACTCATTAAAATTAGCTTCTGGCCATTAGCTTTAAGTACTGTGACAGCACCAATGAACACAAAGTTATGCAGTAATTCTATATTGTGCATATTCTTTGTTTCATACTGAAGAATTCTATCGACTTCGCTCAAAATGAGATTTGTTTTAGCCCTTAATTGAAGTTTTGGCAGTTTCGGTCTTTGGAGAGGGTCAGATCCATAAAATTCGGCATACGATTCCTCCCAGTGTTGTTTTACTAAGTTCTCCAGTTCATTTTTGTTGTCAGATGGTGGGGTTTCGCTGAGGTTGATTCTAACGTTCCCATTACTAGAACAAGTTAAATCTGTTAGGTTTTCATTTTCTTCCGTTCCCAATGGATGCAGTCCCAGCTCTTTTTTTATTTTTTCCTTAATTTTGTATATTTGCGATTCTCGGAGTCGCTTGTTGACTAGTATAGAACGTTTTTGATCAACAATGTTTTGAACTGTCTTTGTGGAAAGTTCTGGGTATTTGCTAATAACCATTTGGTACAATGGTTCTCTATATGCTGTTAAGTCGGATTCCAGTTTAGTTATTTTGAGGTTGTTGTTGTTGTTGTTATTATTATTATTATTATTATTATTATTATTATTATTATTATTATTATAGTTAATTATTTACGTCCATTTGCAACAGAGAAAAACGCCTGTGCGTTCTAACTATGCACCCAGAGATAACTGTCAATTTGGATCTAGGCGAGGAATACAGCTTCATTGCAGCAATTGTGGAGAATGATATAGATGCAACGAGCACATGGTGGATGGCGGTGGCCGTTTGCTTTACGTGCAGGTGGGTGGGTGATGCTTTGATTTTTCCGCTGCGATGGCGAGGCCTACAGTGGGTCGAAACACTAAAAACGTGCACATACCAATTTCGTTACTTATGGAGTGGATTTCCGGGGAAATGTTACGATGACCGTAGTTGTGAAGTCATAACGGGTATCACTGTCTTCGTGTCTCTTTGGTATGGATTTTTTTCATGATGATTATCACGACAATGGTAATAAAGATGACGATGACGGGGTAATGAGCATGGAAATGGGGAAGTGAAATTATAGACTTATCAAATGGGAGAATCCATGTCTTTAGTATCAGAGGGTTTAGGCAGATAGTTTGTTTCTTGTCCTTTGCAGGCTCTGCGAGAGGCAACGAGACTACGAGATTCTCGTATCTCGTAGGGACAGAGTATTCTTCTAAGCAGTCCAAGCCGGCCGAAGCTCGGAAGAGACTCATAATCAAAACTGCTTAGTGTAGAGCAACGATTTCTTCCTGATTAATTGATTGATAATAAATACTCTCTAGCGTAATAATGAAACGTTTTCTTTAACTTTTGTAAAGTTGAAGTATTACATATCGTCGTACACAAGAAAAGTAATAAATAAATAAACAAATAAATTAATTAATAAAAAAAGAAGGAGATGGCTCACAGCAACAACTGTATTAAAGTGTATTCTTATTATTGTAAACGTTTTGTGTTACGGTGTTTACGTTTTGCATACTTTGTATGCAAATGAAAACCTCACAAAATTTTAACTTCGTAAAAATTGAATTATGAAATAATAATTATTGATTCCATTGAAGAGAACCTTTTCTTAGAGTCCTTCATAGAGCTATCTCCCATCTGACCTGAGAGATGACCTAAGCCTATCTTCGTATTTCGCACGTGGAGAGGCTGTCAACGTATGCGCCGCGCCGTAGGCGTAGAACAAGCGAGGAAACTTTGACACCTCCATATGATATGAGCGTTCAGAATATTTGGGATATGTTTTGTATCTGGAAATACTAAGATCCCTTCCCTTCCCCGAGCGCGCGCTTGCTGGTGGAGCGCTGCGTGACATGTAGCGGTCTGTTACATTCAAAATATCCGGTAAGAACTGGTCGCAAAAGAATCAAAATTTCTCAAAAAAATCCTGTTCTAACATATGACAATATGTATATCATTGGATTCGTCGTTTTACGCTCTTTATGATAGACTGAAAAAATATGTATAGTTCCATTTGAAAAAACAAAGTTACCTCAAATATGTCGTAAAATACAAGTGATAAAATTGAAATAAATACACGTATCAGTTAGCGCTATTTTCTCATCACTTCTGTCAAAACTGCATTTTAATATCTTCAACCGTTGAAAAGTTACAGGAGGTGCTAAAGTTACGTGACTCACCCTGTATATATATATATATATATATATATATATATATATATATATATATATATATATATCGTATATGTATTGAAATGAACTGAATATATCTAAAACAAACTACCTGAGTCGAGGAACCTGAAAAGCAAATATCTTTCTATCTTACTACTTCATTGCTAGAATTGGCTCAATGAAAAATCGTGTATTCATTTCACAAAAACATGGAAATTTATTAAACAATTTAAAGGTTATTAAATTTATTAACAATGATTAGGTATGGTATAACTTTATCTAATATAAAATTAAATCTTTCTCATGACAATTCCAACCTTATGTCTTCGCGCGCTTTTGGACCATCTTTATCCATCTCCGACGCCGCCGTCCTCAGGTCCAGACACCATCTTCTCTCTTCTTTTCTCGGAAGCACACTACGATCACCGTTCGTCAGATCAATAAACTATTTGCTACTAACATTCAAGTCCAATCACTGGCAACATCGCTCAAGCCCTCAATGTTTCCTCCAACTCGTTCACTTGAAATATCTTAAACTCCACTGTCACACTTAGTATTCAAGTTTTGATGTTCTCTCAATATCCATTCCCAAGTCCCTAAAGAAAAAACGCCTAACATTAATCGGAGCACGATCCGTTCATGAGCACGGCATCAGTCAGAATGAATGTCTCTCGTATTCTTTCACCCCTGCAAAGCTCGGTCCATTTTTCGATTGTTTATTTGCAGATAACACTTCGTACCTAGCCAATCCCTAAATTTCTTGCAACACGAACTAGCCATCTTCACAACTGTCACTTCTTTTTCGGCCAATCCCTGAATTCTATACAAAAAGCCAGCCGTCTCCGCGATTGTCACTGTATGAAGATGTTGACCTTGACGACGGCTCGTTTACAGTTGCTATGCTAGCATATTCACATAATTTATCCCCTTTAATTCACGCCATTTATAGTAAATGTTGTACAATATTCAGTGACATATTGGTATGTCACAGTATATATGTTTATATATATATATATATATATATATATATATATATATATATATATATATATATTTGAATACTATTAAATTTTCTTAATTACTTTAGCGTCATTATACAGTTTTGTTTGCATGTTTATTGTTGACAGAACTGTATCACAGTTAACAATTAGGGTTGCATATTTACTGTTGATATAAGTGTATTGAAGGTAATAATTCTTGCAGCAATATAGTCCATTTATTTAGGTATTTATTGGTTTATATGTATTTCTTATTTGTTTATTTCTGGATGTTTTGGCTCATTTTGGGTCAGCGAGCGCAGACAGCGTGGGTGATATGAAGCTTGCAAGGGCACGAGATGGAGCCCAGAACACCAATTAGTGTCTGTGCCTTTAATTAATGGAGAGCGGGGCGTAGCAATTACGGAGCTCTATTTACAGTTTCTCCGAATGCATTACAAAGGCGAATTAACCTACATCTGCGACGAAGTGGAGCGCGCCAGCGGGAATGGCCACCGATGGGCCGAAGATAAGAGGGAAGGGAAAGGTATGAGGGGAAAGGGGGAAGGGGAATGATGGGGGAGGATAGGCGAAGAGTGAGTTGGTTGGTTGGTTAGTGATTCCGGGCGCGTCGACAACTAGGTCATTAGTCCGTAAGTGTAATGCATGTTTTGTCATCGGGAGATGGTGGTGATATTCCCCCTAACCAACGGGGCACCGCCCAGCGCCCTCTAGAATATAAAGCCAGGTGACGGGCAGCCATCTTGCCAATGACGTCACGGTGAGTAGGCCCTCTAGCCCCGTCGCGGGCCTACGATCTCTGCTGCAGTCAATAGCAAGGGCATGTCACGATTTATTTCTCCCTAGCACTTCATTTCCCAACAACGAATTTCAGTAACGAAAATCTAAGGATTTATATTTTTAGAAACAAGTTCCTTTTATTTCTGGAAAATGTTTCTTTGAAAGAAAAAAATAAAACTTCCTGCAACTACCAACAAAATTGGAATCAGAAGTTAATAAAAATACATTTTGATTAATTTTAAAAATAGTAATTTATTTTGAAAAAATCATAAGGCAATTTACATGTACAATACATATTTTGTGTATTAAAAAAGAAAACAAAAAATATTTGAGTTATTTTTTCTCCATACATGTGCATACACATTCCATTTAGGTATATTGAACATGAATACTCCTTAACATTACAAATATGTTTACAGAATATGCGATTTAAAATATTTCAAGTAATAAAAGTAAATGCAGAAGTATGGTGAACGCTAGATTTCAAGCTGGGATATCAAGTAATAATTATGTTTATATTACAATCGTTTTTACAACCCAAAAAAGTGCTTTTGGAAAATGCCTATGATAAAGTACGTTATCAAAATTACCGTTTCACTTTTTACACAGTTCACAGTTTCACTTTTTTAAGGGTGATGGGGAGCTGGCCCAACACCCAACTCTCCTCCTTTATCCGGGCTTGGGCCCGGCAACGGTCTACTCAGGTACTCTTATTTCCCCAGTGCCTACTGCAGGCGGAGTTAAAATAGTGGACTGTGCTTCTATCAAGGCCTGAGACACCAATTTGTGGAAGTCCAGCAGACAAGAAAAGAAGAAAAAGAGATGGAAAATCTTAAAAGGACAATAACTGGTAGTCGGAGACATAAGTGGAGTATAATTCATCTCGTTTTCAAGAGTGTAGATGAACTGAAAGCATTGTCCCTAGAATTTAACACAGAATGACCATGAGTGTTAATAAGAAGCTCCTTGATATGTTTTATAGTCGTAAAAGAAGAACCACAGCCACAAATAATATGCTCTATTAAAGTCGATGAAAAATTGTGTGTTTTTGTCCATTACAGGAGTGTGTAATTACCAGCTAAAGTAGATGATATTAATGATTTACAAAAACTTGTAAACGAATGCCACTTCAAGTTTTGGTGATGAATTGGGCATTACTCGTAATGTCAATGATTTGACTGCACTGCATTTGGCTGGTTTTGGGATGCACATATTTTACGTCAGGTGGGTCAGAAAATAACGATATAGCTTTTCTGTTGACAGGATTGTTGTCTAATATCACTCCAAAAACTTCAAAGCCTATATCCTCCTAACCAATTACTATTTCTAAAATGTAAGAGTGAAGTTGTTTACCAGTCATTTTGTGCACAGGTATAATATGTGCAACATCTTTATACGAAGATTGCAAGCTGCAAACCATAAATACGCACACTCTTGTGAATTTCTCTCCATTGTCACTGGCACCCACTATGCTGCCTCCTTTGTAATCCATAGCAGATGTTACATGAATTTCATCCATCAGTAAAATAACTGATTTGTCATTGGCCCCTAACAAGGAAAATTTTCCCTGTATATACCAAAGTAGCCTCGAGGAACCTTGTTCAAACAGTGGGCTGGTCGAAATATTGCAGTTGAGACACTTCACTGTTAATTCACTGGGTAAAATAATAAAACTCGGTGTTCTTATAAAATGATACGCGTGAAATAGATTTTAAGAAACTGGAGAAAATTAAAAATTCCGCAGAATATCTTGCACACCTTCGGTGGGCATTCAAAAAAAAACAATGCCTCACTTTTTTCTGGTAAAAGTCCTTTCAGTGATTTCAATATGTCCCAGGTCAAAGCAGTCAAATCCTTGGTATTACAAGTAATGCCCAATTCCTCACCTAAACTTGAGTGGCATTCGTTTAGATTTTGTAACTCATTAATATTATCTACTTTAGCTGGTAACAACTTATTGTTTACTTGAGTAATTAACACACTTCTGTAATGGACAAAAATACACAATTTTGTATCCACTTTAACAGAGCATATTATTTGTGGCTGTATTTATTCTTTTACGATTATAAAACATATCGAGGAGCTTCTAATTAATACTGTCCATTCTGAGTCAAATTCTAAGTGTAATCCCTTCAGTTCTTCTGAACTCTTGAAAACAGAAGGTGAATTGTACTCTGCATACGTCTCCAGACTAGCGGTTATTGTCCTTTCAAGGTTTTCCATCTCTATTCTTCTTTTCTTGTCTGTGGGACTTTCACGAACTGATGTCTCAGGCTTTAATAAATATGCTGGAGAATCCATTACTTTTGATGGTACTGCACCTGAACAAAGAATTTTCAAACAATTACTGAACAGTATATAACAATTTAGCGCCAATTAATTCCTTTAAATTCTAAAATTAACATACCACTACGAAGTCAAGGATGTGATAGTGGAGCTGTTAAATACTCTCCGGATTCCTCATTAAACATTTTCACTTCTCTTTCTATGTCTGTTTCATGAAAGTGAAGCTCGCAGACCTGCAACAATTTAAAAGTCGGCATTTGTCACACGCCTCAAGAAAACGCTTGTAAGTTTACAATATATTTTTAAATACCTACCTTTGAGTTATTGTAGGGAATGAAAGTTTTCTCCCTACAAATAACTGGAATCCACACACTCCTTTTTTCTTTCTCTTTGGGAAACCCGAACACACTAACTGCAGGGCCATTAAGATAGTTGCCTTTACAATTGGGTACACAACACTTGTAGGGCATTATTCTGATGAACTGTAAATAAAACAATAAGGGTTTGAAAAGTTCCAAATTTTCCAACATTTGTATACTGTGTATTCACGACCAAAACTAAGTATGTTCAATGAGTACAATAGCCTACAAGCCTTGTAACACGTTTTTACAACTTCAAGCATAAATACATCTTTTGCTTATATTTGCCTTAATTTTAGGTATATGACGTAAAGTAAACTTAATCAGAAACTAATGTTAATAAACGGTACTTACCAAGTTCAAATTTCCATAATTAAAATAAGGCCAGCCGTGGGTCTACTCGTGCTCACGTCACAAAAATCGTCTCCTGGCTTTGAATTCCAGAGGGCGCTGCACCGCCCCCACCGGGACAAGCTCTACGCTTCCGACCGGTCTCCCGAAATATGTGGTAGTGTAGGACAAAGAAGAGGAAGGAAATATCGCGCGAGATCCGTGGCCAGTTTGTCAGAGTACTGCTCCAGCATTCACCTGGTGTTCGGAGACAGCACGGAAAACTACCGATCAGAGCAGCCGGCCGCTAGAATTCTCCTCCAGACTGAATTCGACCTAGCTGAAAAGCTGGTGTCGAAAATCCTGCCGCCGCACACTGGTTGAATCGGTCCTAAAACGTGGTCATAATTGCAAATGCCAATGGATTTGCGTAAAATTTGGTGTCAATGGGTTCTCGCGGTCGCTGATGACGAATATCGAAATTAAATATCAAAATTCAAAATTGAAGCTTGAAAGTGAAGGGATTGTAAGTAAAAATATGGTTACACGTAAAGTTCTGTTTTCGAAGTTGCTGAATACAAATATTGCAACGAAATTCAAAACCACTACTTTAAAAAGATATATCGGATTTAGAGGATAAAGAATTTTTTTTAGAGGGAAATGTGACTTAAGAGAGTTTTTGACTTCCTTGGTTCATTGATTTACTTAACGTATAAAAAGTGAACAATCGTTATGATGGTAAAGTAGCATCTGCGCACCTTTTCTTGTGCTCTGGAATCTCTACCCCTTCCTTTGCCTAGACTATTTTTTAAATTGAATTATGAAAAAAGGGAGCTTTTGGTAACATTTGATATATTAACTGATCATATTAATTATACTAAGTTCTCTTCTTTGAAAAGAAAAACCTACAATGTGTCATTCACACTATAACTTAATTGCTTAGAGACATTATTATGGCAATTTATGATTTCACGTCTTATCCTAAATACACCGTTATTAACGGAATATCTTGCCCAAAATCGTGGTGATTTTAGAATATCTGTGCAAATCCTAACTATCGTTGGGCATTTATATATCTTTTCATTCTTTTGCCCTAAAGGAAAAGAGGCAGTGAAAAGAGACACATAACGTAGGAAGTGGATGTACTAAGGACTGAAGACTCCTGGGAGATCCAAACTGAGCATGAAGATCATGACACTGGAAAACAAAGATTACTTCCATGCATCACTGCAAGTCAGATGCTCTAAAAAGGAAATGTTTAAGAAAACATGCCGTCATTCAAGGTCAAAAGAAATCAATTTGAAATGGCATCTGACACACATTTCCTTGTACCACGTGGCGAACAATTATTTACAAAAAAATATTAGAGGTAGACTCACAAATACGATAATATATAATATACGATAAGAAAGGCCCGTGAAGTACATATTGGCGATATAAGAAATATTTCAAAAAATATTTTTGTTTAATTTAAAAAATAATAATAAAAGAATACTTCACAATGGTATTTATGTCGTATTATTAAGTCCATTTGGAACTATCGGTTTAAAAATTTTAAAGCAAAAATATGGAGCCCCTTTTGAGAAAATTGCATTTGAGCGTTTTTGAAAATGCGGAATTTAAATCTAGATACATTTACAATAGTATAATTATATTATAAGCTATGTTATAAATTATATTTGTATATTTACGTGTTACTCAATTGCCACCCATATGTTGGGAATCAACGCTGTACAGGCCTAACCGCGTCAGCACTTATTTATTGAAAAATATTACATGTTATTGAAAAAAATGGTCAACTATAGTTTGAGATAACATCATTAAGCTCACTTTTACACCCGTAGAACTCTAAGTCTCGGTTTCTACGACAATAAAATAAGTATCTTTCAAGTACACTAAAAATCTTAAAGTGCTCGGTGGCTCGTATTAATATTGTTTAATCATTCCAAAAATTTGTTTCAGTAATTTTCTTATTAAAAGTAATTATCAGAAGAAGAAATCGAAAAAAATATACCGAGAAAATAAATCCTCGTGGCGTCGAAGACACTTCCGGGATATCCAGTGTTAAATCTTGCTCTGTAGCATTGCAGTAAAGTGACTTAAAAATAAAAAGTTGCAGATATATGCAGCTAAATGTGTGTTATTCTGATTAAAGACATTCTACTTGATAAATAAAAAGATTTATTGAGGCAGGAATACGCAGGACAAATATATAATCCACAATAAACATGACTAACATTGTTACGCTACACAGGTTAGAATTCAGTCATATTACAATAAAATAATTAGACACTTTTTCTTAAAAATATACCTAACTTATAGTCAAAAGTGTCTTCTATTCGGAAACACGAAAACAATCCATAGAAAAATAATTTAAACACTTTTTTAATTTAACAAAAGTAGTCGACAAGAAGCAAGGAATTCGCGTGTTTCAAGCAACGGTAACTTTACGCGACCGCAAGGACGACAAAAATGATTGAAATAACGTTTTGAAGCTAAAGTAGTGTGCTCCAATGCTTTCCAAACGAAATTTGATAGGTCAGAATTCCGAACGCGCACTTTGAATTTTGCCATTATGGCCAGGTTTTTAGCTCGATAAAACCAGTGTGCGCCGTCAGGACTCGAACCTAGGACCTCCCGGTCAGAGGCGCTGCAGTGACAGTTGACGCATTGATCTACCGCTCCCGGTACGAAGAGTCAGGATGGGGGAGGGTGATAGGGGAGGAAAGAAGTGAGATGCGATCGGGAGGAAAACTGCTTCCTTCTCTACTCAAACACGTGTTTTCCATAAGTAATCTGGCTGCTCCATCTTGCTTACTTTCCATTTCCAGTCGTTTCTTCGTCTTAATGTTTCATGGCGGCCGAAGATAAAAAGGGATGGGAAAGGTATGGGGCGAATTTCGGAATCTGAGGTCGGGGGAGGGGAGGATAGGGGATGAGTGAGGACGGGAGGGAAATTGCTTGCTTCTCTTCCCGAACACGTGTTCTCCATAAGTAATATGGCTGCTCCAACTGCCGTGCTTTCTCCTTACAGTCGTTAGCTTGCTACCCTCTCAATGTTTCTCCTTGTTTCATTATCTTTCATTTCTCTATCAACTTTTAACTCTCTATGAACGTCTTGAGATCTCTTATTTTCCCTTGTTGATAGGCGCCACCTTTTTTGCAATTATTTACTTAGC
This sequence comes from Teleogryllus oceanicus, assembly GCA_964035755.1. Classification (NCBI taxonomy): domain Eukaryota; kingdom Metazoa; phylum Arthropoda; class Insecta; order Orthoptera; family Gryllidae; genus Teleogryllus; species Teleogryllus oceanicus. The sequence goes on along the minus strand of CAXIVR010000009.1, from coordinate 69,832,525 downwards.
TAGTGCTCATAACTCATTGTATCCAACCATTTCTTATTGTCCAATCTTCATTGGTGTATAAATGTGTGTGTCATATGTGTATATGTGTATATATATATATATATATATATATATATATGTGTGTGTGTGTGTGTGTGTGTGTGTGTGTGTGTGTGTATTGTGACTGTACCTACCTTATTTCCCTAAATTAGGGATACAAATTGGTCGAGCAAGTACTGACAACATATTAAAATTTTGAAAGCAAAATATGTTGTTGTCAGAAATGATTAATGGACAAGGGATCATTCTAGGGGCCTTAATCAGGAAGATGTTGGAATTGAATTTTGCTACTTTTCTCATGCAATTCATTAACCGCTAATTTACCCCTTTATTCATTTATTCATAGAAAAACAAAGACAATGAAAATATTATTGTAACAAATACATGAATCTCCATTACTGAATTGCTCTGTATAAATTAACCTCTTTTCTCATCAGTGTTATTAGAACATATTGAACCATCTGGTAGCTCCCACACTCAAATACATAATGACATATTCCACATTTCACATTCAGTGTTGTTTTTATTAGCTAACATTACACAGTTCTAATCTATTCTTCCTGCTTTGTATCTTTGTGAAGGTTCATCAATAGACTCTGTCCCTCATGGTACCCTCTGATCCGTACGACTGTAATAATTCCCCCGATTTCCACGGATATTGCAAATTCCGCTACTTATCTGATGATTCCCGTGTTCCTGACGAAGAAATACAGCCGCCTCTGCTCGTGTCCTTGACGCCGCGAAGTTGATGAGACCCTCGCTCTGCTGCCGGCGTGTTATCCGCGTGGCTGCCGTGCCGAGTCCAGTACTCCGTTACTTAACCATACATTTCTGAGATCGGTGCATGAATGCGGTATTCTTATGGTGGAGCATTGTCTCAGAACTGTTCATTTCACCATACATAGATGGCTGATGGCCCACGTGTATCCGTCCACCACATGCTTTCACTTCACTGGAGTATTTTTCGTTTATAGACGTTCGGATCACAATGCCTTTAATTTAATACTTTTGTCCACTGCTCTTAGTAATCGTCTACTACTCATCAATAATTTCACACACATTTACTTCTCGATGCTTTACGATTGCATTCCCTTGTCTTACGCACGCCGCACAGCCCGTGCACGCCATATGCCAGATCGTCACACACTGCTTCCGACCCGCGTCTCCTCTTTCGGTTGGTGACCCGTTCACGGGATCGTTCACCTGAACTATCGATTGCGGTCTCTTCTGTGCGCCCGATTTGAATTGGCGATCTCGGTTTTTTTGGTTGACGGCTAAATGACCGTTAGGTCATAATATGTGTGTGTGCATATATATATATATATATATATATATATATATATAATATACACACATATATATGTATGTATTGAGACGAGCTCTCACATGGGCCCGCAACGAACCGAAACCCCATGCACGAACGGCCGAAAACCATCGCGGGTGTCCGCCATTTCAAACGTGGCGCGGTAATCACGTCATCACCCGACGTCAGCCGCAGCCACGGCGAGCGGAACGAATGGTCGCCAATGGGATAGTGAGAAGATAAGTATTGGAAACCGAATCCTGCAATTGGCCAAATTCTAAAAATCGAGGGAAAAGTCTCTGGGGGAAAGGTTTTCCGTTAACGTAGATCGAATTGACGTCAAGAAATTTTCCGAGAGCCACAGAAGACGCAGTCATCTTGAAATTTCCGAGAGCTACAGATAACATAGTCATCTAGAAACTTCCGAGTGATGTAGATCGGTGAGTTGTTTGTGAATCTCCGAGAAATACAGAATTTAAGAGAAAGGACGCGCTACCGGTAAAATCTGAACGTGCGGAACGTCTGAACGTGCGTTCAATTCTTGCCACAATCGTGGGGTCAGAGTAAATTGAAAGAAAGCGTTTGAGTGCAAAAGTTGCAAGATTTGCATGAATAATTAACTTGTTCTAATTCTTTAATTAATTAGCAAAATACTTGGATTTCTGAAATTAGAATTTTATGATGTTTGTGTACTTAGGATAGAGATGTTATTTTTCTTTTTTGCACAAATTGATGCAATAGTAATAATTTAGACTGAGTCGCAACTATTTGTGTATGTAAGACAGAGGAATTACTTGCACATATTGGTATAGTATATATAGTTTTGATCAAAGTGCGAGATGGGAATTTATTTATCTCTCTTCAAGCCTAGTTCTTTCCGTTGCTTATAGTGGTAGCAACGAGGTGTTACGAGCCGGCTTGAACGCTCGGTAAAGAACACGTAATTGTTGTCCAAATTTAGGTGTATATAGAATCGCCATTTGCTTTGTATTGTGTGTTCGTCTCTAGAAAAGTTTCAGAATACATGAGCATATTTACCAGAGTCACTAAAGTGTTTCCTTTGAATTTGAACCGGCCTGTGTTCTATCCATTTCACAACACCCAATATTGGCCTCCTAGAGGCAAACCGATTCAACAACCTGACAGGCCTGGCGTCGGAGCGGCAGTAGGCTGCCGCGCGGCGCTGGTAACGCCCGAGCTGTGCACTCAACCCTCATGGTTAACGACCCCTGGTCAAAACAATGTTGCATTGTGTGCGGCACGTCGGAGTCAGGTCCACGACGTAGGTTCCGTCACAAATATATTATAACACGCCCACCTACTACCTTCCAGCCGGTGGCGATGAAGCGTGAAACTATGAATGCTCGTGAAGCGAGCTTTGAATTCTCAGGAAGCAGGATCTTTCGGGTATGAGAATGGTCTGAACCCTTGACACAATGAATTATATAAAATTCTGGTAAAATGAGCATATATTCAGTAAACAAATTACACAGTGGCACAAATATACAATAAGTATGTATTTTACGTAGATGGTCACTGCAAAGAGAACAGAAACAAAAAGAACAGAAATAACACAACCATAAGAGAATGTATAGGCGTCACCTTGACTGCCTGATTACTTCAATACGCACTATTTACAATATTTTTGCTTTGACCTCCTTCTCAATTACTTCGTGTACCTCATTTAACTTTTGTTAATCTAAAGTTTCCTCCGTGCACGGCCCTTTAAGTGATTCTCTACAATTATTCTTTTATAGACTTCACAGAGGTCAGCCTTGAGCTGCACATTTATTACAACGCTGTTAACTCTAGCACAAGAATAAACGTGACACACACGTTACTAAATCGTCCTCTTTACAAAATTATAGCAACTGATTATCCCTGACATCATAAATGGAAACAATACTTTCAATAAGATTACTTTTACATTACATGAAAATTATAATTTACTTTAGAAAAGTTGTACAAGGTATGGCATTCAAACGAATTTACTGGTGCGTACAGCGAATGAAATCAAACTGCCGCTCATACGTTCGAAATATTTTCCCAGTAACTATTTGGAACTTTCACCTATTTTAGGACGCTACGCCTGGTGTTTAAAGCTACACACTTTCCCAACAAATTGTCGCATAGAAGTTGCCAGTTCTTTACCTCGACATTTCCTTCCCGCTCGCCGTCAGTTAACCTTGGAGTGTTCGGTCGCTCGCAGTCCTCGCCACGTCACTTGACTGGTTCGATGCCCCTTCTTTCGCTCGATCTCCGGAGGCCGCCACACGTCCAAATTCCAAACCTTTCTCTCGTCCTCGGACTCGTACACACCATGGATTGGTCCAAGTCCTTCTCGCCTACGCTTGAGTGTTGGAGTCGTCCTTCTGCCGGCTGCCGCGTACCCGTTGCTCGCGCTTCCAGTTTTAAATAACTAACGTGCTTGAATTGACTACTTCTAGCACTCGGCCGACATACCACACTTTGAGCGTGCGTGGTCGTGGCGTACAAAATTAAATACTGGATTTCGTTCAGAGTCCTTCTGCGCGAATTTACTTCGATGATGAAACTATTTCAAGTTCGAGCAGTCACAACGCTTACTTACTCGCGTAATGTTAGTGCAAATGCTGTACATGCACTTTGCTTTTGAATTCTATCACTTATTACCGCGTTTCTTAAATCAGCTTTACTAAAGCAAGTAAAATTATACTCCTGCACTAACCGATTACTACCGCTGAAGAATTTCGTTGAGTCGCCGTCGCTGTCGAAGTCGTAAGAGAGCTCTACCAAAGTGCGTCACGGTATTTATGCAACTCCGCCTGGGGAAAAATTTCTGGAGGGGTGAATTTTCTCCTCCTTCGCGCCCTCTCGAGAAAATATTATCCGCTAACTTTGGACATCGGAGTGCGAAAACCTGCGGGTAGATGTCGCCTTCTCGGACCATCGCTCCGCCGCGTACCCTATTTCTTAGTTCTCTGGTCTTTTCTAGTGGCTTATGGTGGCGTTACGGGTTCGTATAACCCCGTGACGTCACAATATATATATATATATATATATATATATATATGTCTGTGTGTGTGTGTATAAATGTATATATGTATATATTCTAACACACCTACCTACTACCTTCCAGCACGTGATGAGTGCGTGACAGTATGAATGCTCGTGAAGCGAGTTTAAAATTCTCAGGAAGCAGGATCTTTGGGATGTGAGAAAGGTCTGAACCCTTGACACAATGAATCAGATAAAATACGAATAAAATGAGCATATATTCAATGAAAAAATTACAGTGACACAATTATATAACAGGATCATGCACTTTAAGTAGTTCGTCACTGAAAAAAAAACAGAAAACAAGGCAAAAAAAAAAAAATTGGCGTCACCTCGACTCCCTGAACACTTTCACCAATTTACAATTACAATTTACAATTTGCTCATTCCTCTTTCTGAATTTTCATCTACCATATTATTATACTCTTTCTACTCTCTAGCTTTTCCGTGCACGGCTTTTAAAATGAATTTTACACTTGTTTTAAGGTATCCCGTTCACAGGTGCTAGACTTGGGCTTCCCACTCACTATAACACTGAACTTTAAAGAGAAAAAAACAATAAAACGTAATATACACGTTACTTAAATCTGACCCCTTTATATATCACAGAAAACAATTACTTTTAACACAATACAATAAACTATGATTTTCCAGATAATCAACTGTACAACATGTGAAAATCATGAATTATTTAAGTAAAATTGTACAAGGTATGGCCTCTTTGAATGAATTTAATGACACGTGCAGTAAATGAATTTGAAACTGCCACTCACACCGTTCGGGATACTTCTCTCAACTGTTCTGGACTTTTCACCCACTTTTAGCACGAATTGTCGTGTATTTTACGGTTATTCTCTTTCCCCAACTGATCGCCGCATAAAAGTTGCCAGTTCTTTTACCTCAACAGCTCCGCATCGCCTGTAGGTAACCGTGGGGATTTGCTGCCGCTCGCCCCGCGTTGCCATTCGTCTTCGCTTGCTGTCCCACGACGTTACCAGTTTCCTTCCCTCGAACACTGGACTCCGCTAAGCCTCCAATTTTCACACCCTTCTCCCGTTTTTCGGACTCGTACGATTCTCGTTCCAGTCCAAATCTTTCTCCCCTACGCTTCGCTCTTCCTGGGGTCGTCCTTCTTCTTCCGTGCCTCGTGCAAGTTTCTTCGCGCTTCCAGCTTTGAATAATTAATGTTGCTGAAGTTATGCTTTAAATGCTCGGCCTACCTACCACACTTTGGGCGTGAGTAGTCTCAGCGTGCTATATGAGATGCTCGATTTAGTTAATGTCCTTCTGCGCGAATTTTACAAATTTGAAATTATTTCGGAGTCAAAGTCATTTCGCTTGCTCTCTCAAATATTGTGTATGCGAAGAATGTTTGTGCACTCCACTTCTTAATTACTTCACTTTCGAAGATACGCTTCTCAAGCTAACTTTTTACTACAAAGTTAAAATAAACTCCTATGCTATCAAGTTACAATCGCCGTCGCTGCTGCAATCAAAGAGAGTTCCTCATTGCGCTCATTCCGATAATTTAGTGTTCCCAGAAACTAAAGACTTCCCGATAAAATGTTAAATTTTTTATTCAAAAAGACAGAAGACGGCAGCGCCGCGCGCAGATATTTTTTAAAATTAAGGGAATGCGCGGAAAAAGGGGAAATTCAACATAAACATTGGATAAAGCATAATTTCTAGAATCGTTAGAAAGAACAATCAGCAAATGGTTGTTCTTTAGGGGTTCACTAGATTTCGCCAGGGGTTCACTAGATTTCGAAATCATCGTAATCGTACATTTCACGTTCACAAGCATGGAAGCCATTGTTGCTAGAAGAACGCTGAGGAAGAATATGGTTTTCAATAAATATTACGAAAACGCCTGAAATGATCGGGCAGGAACTTTATAGAATAACGGGGCGAAATTAATGAACAATTTCAAGACTAATCACGATTTTGGGAAACATCTAGAAAGCTAATTTAAATTAAACGTAGAAAAGTATAATTGAAATGCATATTAAAGCAAGAGACGCATCGTAGTGATGTTACGACTGACGTCACGACGATATATCGAACTAAAAATGATTGTATTTAATAATGTAAGACAATGAAAGGAGAAATAGTGCAGTAATTATCAGAGAAATTATAGACAGTATTGAAAACCGGTGGCAATGCATAAGAACGCTTAAAACATAAAAATAAGAAACATTTTTTAAAATCTTGTTTGTGGTCACGGGCGAGCGATCTGCGTCTGTTCATTGTAAATCTATTTAAGATATTGGACAACAATGCAAAAAAAGATGATGAGACGGTGTTGTGCGCTTGAGGAAGACGCTAGCTCCGCGTTAGCGTAAATGTAAAATTTTAAAAATTATTGTTCGAAAGTGTGATTTGAAAATATTTTTAGATATTTTCATGGGGACAAAAAGGTGGTAACAAACGGGTGAATGGATTCCTAAGTAATAGCGAATAATTTACAGGTAAAAGCAACTTTGTGTTGCAGTGTTTACAACACGATGTTTAGCGTGCTCCGGACAGTAAAAGGAAATACAAACAGAGTATTTTCATTTTAGTTCGCGTAACGAAACAGTGTTTCTTCGCCGTGGGAACTTTAAATATTTTATTTTTATTCCTGAATGAACAGTGTTTCCTCGCCGTGGGAACTTTAAATGTAGTGAAAACTTTGCGTTTCATCGCCAAACGTTTCGTAGTGGTTTTTTAACTTTGTGATTTCGTGGTAACTGGTGGTCCTGGGAACTGGTGGAAGCTGAGACGGTACTATCGCCGTACACGGGGAGTGAACGAATCGGCGGACTCATGATATGCGCTACATGTTGCAGTGTTCTTCCGGTATCAGGGAAGTGATGCATGGATATTTTTTTATTTGACAACTTCAAAAGCATCGGTCGAAGACCAAGTTCCGTTAATTCATCATAGAATAAGAGGGTCAACAATTTCAAACGACAGAATGCGCATTCAGTGTGGATGAATGTATTTCTCTATGTAATTTTCGTCGTGAATGGTCATTATTCTTTTGTGTTTTAATTAAAGGTATTGTTTGTTTGCTATGTTTTGTTTTGTGTGCCATCAGACGGCACTATCATTGTGTGTATATATATATATATATATATATATATATATATATATATATATATATTTCATTATGAAATATCAGAGGAAAAGAAACAGTCAACAGGACTGAAATAAATTGAGATGAACACATTCGGGTTCATCAGTAAACCATTAAAGAATGTGTTGTGATTCATGTAGTTAGACGCAGACCCACACGCCCGCGCATAGGTAACTCTTTTGAAGCCCAGTACAGGGCAGTCACCTATTCACGCCCAGAATGAATAAGAAGTTGTATAAAATTAGCTAGCAAACGGGCGAGTGCAAGAGCTAAAGTAGGTTGGAAAGGAAGTGTGTGTACAACACCCACACAAGGCGCCCATTTGTGTTTAAAGTTACATAGGAATAATAAGTAAGTGATTATTCGTCAGCCCAAGTTAGGAGTGTGTGTACGTATTTATATTAGAAGTATACTTGTGTAGCAAGGTAGAGGAGTTGAATCTATTGCATCGGCAGCCCAAGGCGCGGATAGGATAGGTAGCAAAATTGGGCGAAATTATTACAAAATTATAAATAATTTTTTGTGAGCATGTGTAAGTTTCCCTATGAAAGGGTGTCGGCTATCCTTTTTGTGGTTTCGTAACGTGAGAAGACGTCGTCAGTCCTGCGGATACGACTGATCATTGAATTCCCTTCCCGTAAGGTAGCAGAAGTTTACTTGTAATCCGGGTTATCTTGGTATTCAGTTTTCCACGAACTGTGGTCCTGCGAATTGATTACAGTTCGTACGTAAGTTGGAGTGACTCGTTAATTCCAAACGGTCATTCATTTTGTTTTCGTCCTGAATGCTTTGTAATAAGCAATGTTACATTTGTCTGTAATTGTATATTTATTTATTTAACAGTTACAAATTAATTTTGTCATAGTTGTCCGAAATGCGCTTTTTGATGAGATTGAAACCGATCTGATAATTCGTATTTGTCGATGTTTCTTCGTTGATGAAAACAAACATTTCGTAACATATTTCATTATTATGTTCTTCTATTCCATTCTTATGTTCCACATGTTCTTTTGAAGCTACTTTTGGAAGATTATTTTTAAATTTAATGCAATTATAATTGTTTAGAATAAGATATAGATTCAACTACACAAGATGTGTGTTTCTAGATGGTTTCTATTCCTTCTGAAATGGGGAAAGATTAGTACACAATCAAATATTAAGACACCAAAGGCACAATTCAATGTTTAAAAATTTGAACCAGAGCTTTAAAACATCCCAAAAATGTCGCGACTGTTTTAGTTCAAAAACTTATTAAATATTTATACATGAATACTATTAAAAATAAGTTATTTGGGCAATCTATTTACGAAATTTAAACATTCTGCTTTATTTCCTCTCTATTTTATCTGTTGGTTCAATTTTTGGTCCATACTTTGAGAATTTTAGTCCATAGGTCTACATAGCATTACACATAAATCCTGCTCTAGTAATAAACATAATAGAGGGAATCTGAGCAAATGAATATATTTTGAAGTTGTTCGTATTGTTGTTATTTGTTATTGTCGTTTTTTGGTTGTCGTTTTGTTATTGTTGTTAGGTTTGTTTTCATTGTTGTGTGTGTGTTTTTGTGCGTTTCCGACCGCATTAACTACTAGGTAGTGCATGCTACAGGCGGCTGTTTTAGGGTTCTGTTCCAGTATTCGCATGGAATTGTTCGGAGAAACTACAGGAAACTACTTTTTTTTCAATTTATTGGTTTTGATGGTAGGCACATAGATTATTTGTTAACAACTTTACATATTATTGATTTCTTATTAACTAACTTAAAATTAACTTATAATTAACTTACAATTAACTTACAACTATTACAATGGAAGAGGAATTCCTAGCGGGTCCTCTAATGAGGTTCCAATTCGGCGACTTTGATGAGAAATGAATGATAGGGGTATTTATTTGTAATTCTGGTTTGATGGATGGGATCTTTGCAGAGTCTGAAAGGCACCAGGGAGAGGATTTGATCAAATCTGGAGTAGAAGTTAGTGGAAATATAAGCTATATGCTGTGATAACGGTTCAAAGTTAAATCCCTTATTGAGTTGGAGGTTGGAAACGAACCATGGCCATTGTTGGCTATTTTGCTAAGAAACTGATTCTGTTAATGTTGGTTTTAGAGGCGTTAATCCATATTGGGCAGACGTACAGTAGTATAGGTCTTATGACTGTTTTGAATATTAATGTGGCGGAATTGAATGGTACCGAGGTATTTCTGTAAATAATTGGTTTCAGCTGCAATACTTTTATTTTGGCTTGAATTAGTTTATCTGTGTTGCTTCCAGTTTAGTTGGGTGTCTAGTTGAAGTCCGAGATATTTAACTGGTTTGTAGGGGGGTAGCCATTCTATTGTGTTATTTTTCAGTGTCAGGAGTGGGTGGAGTGTAAGATCTTAGTGAGAATATTTTGGCGGAAATTTTACTTGGATTTCACTCTATCCTGAGTTTGGAAGCCCAGCTATCCAACATGTAAAGGTAAATTGCATTCTGTTTCTAATTCGATTCATGGATGTGTCTGAAGAGAATATGACCGTATCATTCGCAAATTGAGCAGTTTGAATATTATTTGGTTTGGGAAGATCATCCACATACAAGTTGAATAAGGTCGGAGAAAATGGAGAACCTTGAGAGAGTCCAGCGTTTATTAATCTCGAATTTGAAAGGTGGTTGTTAACATTTACCGAAAAGGTTGTATTGTCCAGAAAACTATTTATTATTGAGATTATGTAGTGTGGAGTACCAATTTTGATTAGTTTGTAGTTCATATGATGATGTAGTTCATGTAGTGATGTCTATGAAAATCCCTATGGGGTGGTGATTTCTTTGGAACTCTGTGTATATATATATATATATATATATATATATATATATATATATATATATATATATATATATATACAGAAAAATATCCACACAACATCAGTTACTCCGTATTACAGAACATATTCTGTAAAACGGAGTAACTGATGTTGTGTGGATATTTTTTCTGTGAATCTAAATTTTTCTATTTGTATAGCTTTTGTTATGTCGAGATGTTCGTTTAATCTTTTTAGGATAATTTTTTCGAAAATTCTTGAAAGGTTTGGTAACAAGCTTATAGGCAGGTAACTGTTGGTAATGGCAGCGATTCTGTTTGGTTTGGGGATGGGAATGATAATTGCATGCTTCCAAGTCAGTGGGAAATAGCCGCTTCTGAAGTATGAGTTGAAAATATTATTTTAAAATGCTACTGCTCGGGTTGGGAAATACTTTAGAGCTTAATGTAATCGTGACTTGGGGATTTTTTAATTAGAAGGTGTTTTTAGTCGGTCAGAGATGTGTATTGGGTTTTGTGCGTTCTCTGTTTTTATTATGGTGTTGTGTTCAGGATGAAATTGTATATTATTTAAGGTGAATTATCGATGCAAAATAGTAAGTTCTTCAGCTTCATGATATGATAAATAAACTTTACCTGTTGTGGTTTTTAAGGGAGGGATTGTGTTTTTCTTTTTTAGTATTGTCTTGGTGAATTATCAGAGCGAGTTGTTGTTGGTGTTTAGTGAATTTAGTAGATAATGAAATTGTTGATTTTTGTGATTTTTTATGATTTTTTGACAATGTTAGTGATTAGATTTAGTTCCCTCTTAAGTTCTTTAGTTTTAAGTCGAATCTACATTCTTCTGGTTTTATTTTTTGTGATTATTGCATTTTGAACAGATTAAGGTAATTTGCTGAATGTGTTTTTGTTAGAGTTTGGCAGTATGGTGGGTTGAGATTTTAGTGGAGATAATTAGTTCGTTGAAATAGTTTATTGATTGATCTATTGCGAAAGAAGTTTTCAGGATCTTCATTCTAGGAATTCCATTTCTCATTGTTTGATACTTTACCCAGTTCATTTTTGAAGTATTTATTTTAGGGGCAGGGTCGTGTGTAGGGGTTAATTCTTAGGTAGTCTTTAATCTGATCTGAGTCTAGTTAAAAATGGTTGAAATGTGAAATTTTACTGTATTGGTTATGGCTAAATCAATGATATCCGGTTTGCGCAGACGGTCGAATGAATAATATGTTTGTTCGGGAGGAGATAAAACTTTTAAGTTAAATTGATTAATTATATTGGCTAAGATTTTGCCATCGTGATTATTGGTTTGGCAGCTCCAAATTGTATGTTTGGCGTTGAGGTCACCTAGCAATAAGACATTTTCCGTGGGCTGGATGAAATTTTGTAGGTTTGCGTTTCGGATTTTAGTATTTGGTGGCTTGTATACTGATATTATTTTCCATAATTGATTGTTTAGGTTTATGTTAATTGCAATACCTTCAATAACGGGAGAGTCGGGAAAATTAGTTTGGTAGTGATTATAGCATGGTTTTACTGCTATTAGTACGCCTCCATCTTTGGTTTCAACATTTATCAATCTGTAAAGAGTATAATTTGGGTTGAATAGTTTATTTAATTTGATTGCGGTGCGTTTCAACTATGCATGCTATGTCAACGTCGTAGTGGTGCGGAAAGTGAACTAATTCTACCTTTTTATTGTTGATACCATTGGAGTTCCAATTTATGCAGGTTAAGTTATTGTTGAGTTTATCTGCCATTATTATTGGTTAAATACGCGGTTTGTATGGTTTTTTGGTATTAAATATTTGGTGAAATTAATTATGCATGAGATGGTTTATTATTGTGTTGATTATCGGGTTGCTGGCGTGAGGTTTGGCGTGGAGAACTTGGTGGGGAAGTGTTACGGGAGTTTAAGGCGGTTTTCGATTGATTTACAGGAAACTACTGTTCAGAGCAACCGGCCGGTAGAAGTATCTTCCAGTCAATTCTTAATAATAATAACTTAATTCGGCCTCCCTGTAAAGCGAATTTTGATGAGACCTGCACGAGACGATTTTGCTCGAGTGTTACAGTAGTTAACACAAAATCCGCTAGAAGGCAACACAGTATCGTTAGGTTCTAATTACTCCGCTAATTGTGACGATTTAAGGTGTAAAACGTAAAATTAAAGATGCCTCAAAGTTGAAAGTCTAAATAAGGAATACAAATTATGTGAGAATGTGGGAACGAAAAGTGGAATTTACTGGGGACATAGCAAGAATATTTTGTTTTTTGGGCGCGTCAAATTCTAAGAGTAGCCCCGTATGTGTAGTGCAGCCTTTATGGCAGGAAGTGGCAGTTATTTCCCCCGTTGGATGGCGAGATCCGGCGTCGACCTACACGTAGGCTTGCGAGGGTTTTCCCTAACCAGAGAATTCCCGCCCGCAGGGCCGCCTCGCCCCAGCCAAGACAAACCCTTAAGCTCCCGACCGGCATGGGAGGTAGTGTGCTTCTGAATGTGTGTATAAGTAAGGGGAGCGGATAGGTCAAGGAAGAGGACAGATGTCGCGCCGTCCGTGGTCTGTTTGGAGAAACGGAAACCTACCGATCAGAGCAGCTGTCCGCAAGAATTATCTTCCAGACTGCGGCTGAATTCGAAAAGCAGGGCCATTGTCAGTTCTGTGAATCAGACAATCGTGAGCGAATGCAGACCCCTCGAACTACGATGTTCAAAGATAAAACGCTTGAGTGAGTGAGCGAGTAAATGGAGCCTCTTGCATCAAACTCTATTATCCACTCTTTAAAAAATGAATAAAACTTTCTGAATTTGCTGGCAGTCACTATTCTTTACTAATTCTCAATACTTCGTGTTGAATATGCGGGAAAACAGGTTTGTTTTTCATATCTCCTAACCAAGACAAATACAGAGGTCTAGATAATATAATATCTATAGTTTTATCAGCTTAAGAGAAAAGATGGAGTTTTCAAATGTTTATAGTTAAAAAATATAACCAGTAAAGTATTTTGGCAGAGGCAGCTGAAATCTTGTGGTGTGTATGGTAATTTTTTTTGTATTCCAGCGTTATAAACGACCTTTTCTATTGTAAGAAATTGTTCGTAATGGGCCATTTTACGGCACAAATGACGTATTAGATTTTACGGCATGAATGATTGCGTCATCATACATTCGGCCAATCACTGCGAGAGAATCGGGGGGAGGTTTAGGTAAACCGGACAACCGACCACAATTTTCTCGCAGAGATGTCAAGAACTCGAGGTGTCATAAGAAAGTTGTTTCGCAAAATTAAGTTTGATTCTCTTAACTCGATCCTAACGTCACTCGTTTTCAAACGATGTACTGATGCAATAAAGCTTAACATTATAAACTAATTGCATAAAGGACTTGTACTAGGAGAATACATCAATAAATAACAAACGTCTAGAAAAATACTTTATTAGTTTAAAAATAATTTAGTTTACAAAAAATCATGATATTACTGGGAATTATTTAATGTAAAAAAAATTAAATTTTCATGCAATAATTTTTGTAAAAATAAAATTAAACGTTTATGCTTTATTAATAAAATAAACATTTTAACTAGTAACCAATAACTGCAAAAAGGCACGTGGAAATAATTAATAAATAATAAATATAGCGGACTGTTTAACCCAGGGCAATGATACTGTGATGCCCATGGCAATATATTCTAAGCAATGAAGAGAAATATTTATGGGTTTGATTATCCATCCAACTCAAACTGCTAAATTTGACTCTGTTAACGAAAAGCGTCCACAAGGACTGCGAATAGCTAGATGCGCTCTGCGCCCCACACCGAAATCCAGTTTGTTTACCTTCAGAAGCTATGGCCTTACTGATCTGTCAAAATTCCCAGCAAACGCTTCAAAATGGTCAGATTAATCAAAATAAACATTAGCAATTTGTATTTGATAGTTCTCATGGATTTTAGATTCTTTCTTTGGATTTTGTAAGAGGCATTATTATTTTCATCGCTTTTATGAAAGTATTTGTTAAATATGAAAGAAATGTAAAACATTAGCACCATTGTGAACAGTTTGTTATTAAGTGAAGGCAAAACCGTGTAAATCTCGATATTCAGTGTAATTTTAGAATAATTTAGGTGTATACTACGCATACGTATGTCTAGATATAGTGCAGCAGTTATTAATTTTGTATATTAAGTAATAAAAATGTTAATTGTTTCTTTCGCGATAATACAGCTATACGGAGCGAGTGAATCAAAGAAAAATTTCCGAAAGTTCATAATGTAAAATTGTACACCCAGCAACTATTGTGCTTGCGTTTAGGAAAAAAAAATTATCTTTGAAATTAAATATAGAAGCAGAATGGGAACGGTAGAGAATGCATACTAATCGCTTCCTAAGTTTGTGTGAATGAGGGGTTATTTAACAGAAGTATGATATTTTTGGACGATATTTTTGGAAATGATTATTACGAAAGTAAAGTAAGGAGCGTGTTGATGTTAGGAATGGTGCCTAAACAGTGTTCTGAGTAGCTTACGCGAAACAGCGTTGTCAGGACGGGAGCAAGAAAATCAATTCAGTGAGAAGAGAGAATGGCAAGCAGAAAAATTGAAGGAAAAGAAACGTTAAAGAGACAGAAAGGCAATCAGGAGTGGATCGATGAGGAAGATTAGCTGAACTAGTCAGGCTTGATAGTGGTGGGTCAGAATGAGAAAAAAGCAAATGAGTAATTTAATATTGAGTGTTGGAGAAAGATAAACAATGGGGTAAAAAATGACGCGATAGGGAAATTGTGAGCTCTAAGGAAGATGGCAAGCCAAAAAAGTACCTCTTTCAATATCACATTGAGGTGATTTAATGACAGGAAATTCTAGGCAGGTAGTGGTGATGCAACGAAGAGACTGCTTTACTTTCTGCTGTTCCTGTTGACTCGTGGTTCTTCAAAGCTTCTGTTTTATCTATTCGTTATTCATACACGTCCATTCCGTCGAATCTAGTTCGGAGGGAGCGAGGCGAGAAAAGCGGTTTGCGAGGTTTGTGGCTGCACTGTTGTAGATGGTGCGGTGACGAGAGCACTCCACTTGTGTGCGTTCAGACAATTAAGCGGTTGCGTAACGGGCTGGAGCTGCAATAGCCTCTGCCCGGCGCGGCGCGGCGCGGCGCGGTGAAGTGGCTGGCGCTTCTTGCGTGTCGGCGTGATGCCGTCCGTAGCAGAGGGCATACGAGAGCCTGGACCACGAATAAACCCAAACGTCAGCGGCCAAATGCTGCGAGCATGTGTGAATGGCCATTAGCTACGATTCGTGAAAAACCGGAAGAGGTGGCTCAGGGCATCAACTGATGTCACTGCAGTCCCTCTGACTGGCACGTCCTAGGTTCGAGTCACGACGGTAGCAGGATTTTCGACACTAGCTTTTCAGCTAGGTCGAATTCAGTTGCTGTCTTGAGAAGAATTCCAGCGACCAGCTGCTCTGTTCGGTAATTTTCCGTTGTTTCTCTGATGAACATCAGACGAATGCTGGAGCAATACCCTTATCAAACGGGCGAAAGCGCGAACATTCCTACATCTTCTTTGTCCTCTCCTTTCCTCATACACACACTTACACTATCATACACTACACTACCACGCATGCCGGGAGTCCGGTCGGGAGCTTAGAGCTTGTTCTGGCTGGAGCGGGGACCCGCTGGTAGGAGATACCTGATTAGGGAAAACCCTGCTAACCGATGGTAGGTTGGCGCCGGATCTCGACATCCAGTTGGGGAAGAACACCGCTACCTCCCAAGGAAAAATATGCACAACACTTACTGGACTAATGACCCTAGAATCTGACGCGCCCGTAATCACAATCAATCAATCGTGTAAGTGAAAAACATTAATGAAAATGAAACAAGAATTAATGAAGCAAACGATGCATTTACCCTTCGATGCGCGGAGCTCGGATTTTGCGTCTTTCCACTTAGTGGACCTCCGTGGCACGGTGTAAATAATACACCGCAGTGAAGAAGAAATATTTTGTATTATTAAATGAACTTGTATTGTAAACTTTTAACGCACAATAGGAAATTTTAAACATTTAATTTGTAATTATAGCTCAGAATGATATGTTCAGAATGTTCTTGGCAAACATCTTTATACATAAAGCTCTGTAATTTTGTTTTCCTGTCTTTTTTCCAGGAGCATAATTACCACGTAGAACGAAAGTAAGCATGTTAGTATAAATAGTTTATAATGATTTTACCATGTTATTGGCATTTCCAAAAATTCCTAATTTCTGATTGTGTTCCTGTATATATCAAAGGTTTGAAGAGCATTTAGAGCTATTTTGTGGATATTAGGGTTTCTTACTCTCTTCATATTAACACAACATATTTAGTTTGCTAGTTGCTTCCAAACAATACGCTGATAGACTTGGAGCATTTTTGTGAAGATTATGTATGGATGCAAAAATATTAATCATGTTATAAAATGACCTCCTTGAACATCGACGAGTTTTTCTTCGCAATGTGTAGTCATCGACTATTTGATCCATGAAGTCAACTCCAAAATTTCGTTTGCTCTATGCAAGAATAACTGACAATTCATTTTGTTTTCGTTTAATTGTCATTACTTTGTTTGTACAGATGTATTGTGCTAGGAAGTTACATATTTTTTTTTACTCGTATGACACAATAATGCAGAGTTTCAATTGGATGGCGTGAGAGCATGTTCGCGTGAGCTTGTTCCATCTCCCCTTGCAACAGCATATTTAAACCAGTAAACATCAGGCTAACAAACACCGAAATTCCAAACAGAGAAAATTGTGTTTAACAGAACTAACATCGGCTGTAATGCTCGACTTCAATAAAGGTCTGTGCCTCTCTCTCATCTCTGGTGATATTCCTGTCTACAAACTGAAGAATTAATGCTTCAGGGAATTGCTTGAGAAATATATTATACGCAATCCGGATGAGTCAACACTTAAGATGTGTGCTTCAGCTATCTACCATGAAACTATAACAGAAGATAAGAAATGAAATTAAAGAAGGTCCAGTAAGGGTTTTCACTGATGAGACAACAAAGAGAGTTGGCTTGTTGGCAATGTAGTTATTGGTTTGTTAAGTGAAAAGTATTCTGAACGAATTCTTCTACATTGTGATGTTCTTGAAAAGTGTAATGACAAAGCAATAGATATTATGTAGGAAAAGTGTTACTATTCATTAGTAGAGAGCTTTTACAAGTAGTAGATTTGAAAGACGTAACCCGACAGTTCTGGGGAGAATTGTACTGTGCATGCGCCGGCAACAAATGACGGCATTTTGTTGGCAGTTTCCGTCATTCTCCTAGGTTTGTCCTCTACGACAAACTTATACTTTACGTAGTTTTTGCCGCCGCCACTAAACAGGAATTCAATACTAACACACAATGAGCATGGAAACAATGGTAAATACAATATCCATACTACCAACATAATATGGCAGGAAATTAATGGTTAATTTTTTCTCAAGTTAATTCAGGTAGGTTAGGAATAAACTAATATAAGTGTTTAGGATTTGGAGGTTATGTATATAATGAGGCTACATTGATTGTTTCAAAAAATATATTATTTATCCACAGAACGTTATAATTGCCAAACATTTCCCATTCCTAATTTAAACAATATAAACCTGTTATAGTAAAATAGTGGGATTATCTAGGAAGCTATAGTTTTTTTGGGGATAGACAAGTATTACCTATTCGTATGATACAATGAGATTTGATGTATTTACTATCTTGTAATTCTAATACAAGCAAAAATAGAGAAAGAGATACACAAATGTTCCACAAAAGCTTTTAGATCCTGTTAGAGGTATTCAGTTCCAATTAGTTCTTAAATTTAACGTACGTTTGCGATTGTACAACATGCAAAAACTCATTTATCTGAAGATACACTATTTTACTTTTACGCCAAAAGATGGACAAGCATTATCTGTTGTTTTGTCCTAAAAAACAATTTGAACTAGATAAGGAACGTGTCTGCTAGAGGTTGAATATTATGCCGAACATATAGACTCTATTAATAATGTTCTTCTTGCATTGGACTCTGAAGATGTAGTCTCAATTGATACCGCGAAAACAGTTACCTGTAACACAAGTGCAGAGAATGACTTGAATTACATTCTGCATACATTTTCATGCATCACAAAAAACAGGAAAAAATCTCCAAAATACGCACTTTTCACTTATGAAAGCTTTGAAATTGTAAATAGTACTGTGAAACAATTGTATCGTGGTCGAGATGAAGTTGCAGACGCAGTGAAAACTAAGATGGACATAGTACTTTCCAAAACCCCTAGATGTGAAGAACAGCAAAAGGTAGTTGCAGTGTTGAGTAGTGATTCGAAACAAGATAAACTTGGACTTATCCCTCGAGCAGACATTGTAAAATTGAAATATGTTCCAATTACTTCTTGTGAAGTTGAACACAGTTTTCGTCAGTTTAAATCTATTCTCAGAGACAATACAAGGAGTTTCGCCTTCGAACACGCGAAGGAAATGTTTATAATTCATTTTTATGGTAACGTAGTAAAATTGTTTTATGTGTTGTTCATATTACAAAGAGCTATGAATGAAAAGTGTGCACATTCATTATATTCTTTACAGCATTCGATTAAACTGTAATACTTACCACAGTCATATTTTATCCTATTACGTCAGCTTTAACAAAATTTCTGTTGTACATCTTCCTTCGCTAAAAATATTTATATCTACAGGCTTCCAAAAAAAAGCGCTCTAAATTATATTTTGTTTTTAGAAAAACTGGAAATAACACTTAATACAGTCAGCAATCGTTCTTTTGAAACCATTGTTATATGCGGAGATTTCAACTTTGATTTTCTGGCCGAATCTTGCGAGAAAGAACAATTTCTAAATTTAATTAATTATTTTAGTTTAGATATTACAATAAATGGACCTACACTGATCACACTAAATTCAATGAAGGTAATCGATAAAATTATTATTAACAAAACTACTACTCGGTATGAAGCTGAAAGAAACAATTTAGGATACAGTGACCACGATGCACAAATTCTCACCATTATAAGAAATGCGAACACTGACACAATAAATAATATACCTAGGACTAAATTATTTACTAAAAGTAAAATAAAATTGTTCATTGATTACTTGATATAGGAGTCATTGGACGCGGTCTATAATACTATTGATATAAACGATAAATATAATTCTTTTTTTCAACACTTTCATTTCATTTTAACACTTGCTTTCCTCTTCAAAAAATAAAATGAAATATTTCCAATCCAAATATATCCAAGAAAAGCATTTATTGGATAATACAAATGATTAGGACATGATGTATAAACAAGGGAATTCTTTCTTTCACTTCTAAACATCATAAAGTATCTCAGGATTTCCTCCTCTACTTTAAAAAATACAAAACATTGTTACGAAAAGTCATCAGGCAGGCTGAAATCATGAAGCACGTTAAGAATATTTTGAACTCACATAACAAAACGAAAGCAATGTGGAATGTAATAAAAACTACGCTCAAATGAAATAGAAACCTTGTAGAGAATGTTTTAAAATATAACGGTAAAAATGTGACCGACCCGGCAACAGTGGCTCGTCTCTTTAACCAATACTTTTTTGAGAATTGCTGCCGATATCACTAAGACTCTTCAGCCACAAAATTCAATATCAGACATTTCCCCAAACATTTTAGACACGAAGTTCGTTTCCGAAACGTCTTCGTATGAAATTCTCAAAATAATCGGTAAACTAAAAAATAAATATTCGGCCGGTTTAGATGAATTTCCGGATTGTTTGAATAAGATCTGTGCGCCTGCCATTATACACTCGCATATCCATATGCACAAGAACTTTTCTAGATATTTTTAAAACAGCTAAGATTAAGCCGCTTTTCAAAAAAGGCAACAAAAATGAAATTCAAAATTATCGGCCCATTTCTCTTCTATCAGTTTTTTCAAAAATATTAGAGAGACATTTTTACATACGAGTGGAAACCTTTCTCAGTAAACACAACGCACTTTCAGATTGCCAACATGGATTTAGGAAATCAAAATTTACGGAAACAGACATATTCTCTTTCCTTAAAGATGTCGCCTCATATTGGATCAAAACGAGCACCTATTATTACTTTAGATCTTTCAAAGTTTTGACGTCATTGTTTGACATTTTACTTTCAAAATTTTCATATGGAATCCGTGGTATTGCCCTAGATTGGGTACGTTCGTATCTTAAACAACGATCTCAGAGAGTAGAAATACCTTACTGGAATAATGGACGATTATGTACACATCTTTCTGACTCTTTGCCAATTACACGTGGATTCCCTTAGGGATCGATTTTAGGCCCCATTATCTTCCTACAATGCGTAAACAATGTGCCCTCGACGATTCGAAACGGAAGAACAGTTTTCTTTGCGGATGATACGAACATTCTTTGCAATAAAGAGACAGTAATTAGTACCATATCTGATGTTTCAAATTGGTTTCGAAATAAATTAGTAGTAATGAAATGAAAACGGTTTTAATGCAGTTTTCCATGTCAAATAAACAATTCTGTACTCCATTGAAAGTAAACGGTGTACAATTGAATGATATTAAAAAAATTTGGAAAAACCTTAAAAGAATTGAACACAAAATTAAGCTCATTTTAATTCAAATTCAGTTCCTTTACTACCTAAACATTTCGCGAATGTTCATTCCCGCCTGAGATATGGCATACTGTTCTGGGGAAATACATCTTATAGCTCCCAGACTTTTAGATTACAAAAAATAATTGTACGAATAATAACCAAATCCCACCCACATGATTCTTGTAAGCTTATCTTTATTAATTTTAGAATTTTACCATTGCCTGGTCTATTGATTTACGAATCAGTAGTTTTTGTCAAAAATGACTTGCTTAAGGGCGGGAATATATTTTCAGCAAACATTGATGTCTATAACTATAACACTCGACGTAGTAATCATATTCATCAGGTGATAGTACATAGTGTATTAACTGCTCATTACAAAGGGTTCATATGCAATACATGTACGTTATTTTACAACACTTTGCCAGATGACATTAAACGATTAAATCAGATAGAAAATTTTAAATCCCAAGTAAAATCGTTTTAGCTGCATAACTGTTTCTATACAATTAGATACTATACTAAGCATCACATTAATTTTAACAGTGATATTAAATGTAATATTTATCATTTGGACTGTATAATTCTAAACAACCTGTAGCAAGTATTGTACTGCAGTTTCCGGGCCAATGAACCCAACCTCGATCAGGTTTTTCGTTCAGTTTCTCTGATCCTTTGAGCAAATACTGAGATGGCCCCTTGTTTTGTTTCAGGACATAAATGAAACTTCATTATCTGTGCACTTCTTCTAGACTTCAGTGGGGAATATAGTCATTCAAATTATAGTTCTCCATGATATCGTTGAAGGAATTATAATTCCTTGACAAAGGACAGGATGAGGGATAAGAGCTCAAATGAATTGGTGATTTACCCTTAATAGATTTTATTAAAATTAATAATAATAATAATAATAATAATATATAAATAAATTATTAATTTTATTTATAAACTTTTATTAATAGGCGATTTACCCTTGAAAATAAATAAATAGATACATAGATATTTACATATTTCGTATACTTTAATTCATATAAATCCGTTCCCTTGTAATATCCAGCTCTTTCAATAAAAACATTTTCTCTCTGTGTGTCTTTCTCTCTCTCCTTCTCTCTCTCTCTCTCTCTCTCTCTCTCTCTCTCTCTCTCTCTCTCTCTCTTTGTTTAAAATGTCGAGTAAATCAACCGAATAATTTCATCCTTCCTCTTTTATGTAGATCACTTGATTATTAAAATAAAATGTTTCTACTTGGTGCAAGTGTGATCTCTCAGAGACTGAGTGGATCCTTGTTGGAAGTTGAGCAGTTTTCTCGGGTGATCTCTGAGATTTATTTCTGAATGTTAGTAATGAAAGGGGGTGTTAGCGTATACTGAACGTACGTAAGGACTGACCACTGTAACATTCTCTTACACCAATCAACTCATTGCTGGATGGATTTTGTATGGATTATGTAGTTTATATTGAGTGACAGTTTCAGGGAGACGTCGAATCAACTGTACCACAAAGTCCTGTAGGAGGGAGTGGAATGAAAAACGTTTGGTGGAATGTATTTGCAGTTTACGAAATGAATAATGTACTTAATGGTTATATGCAAAATGGAAAATGTTCGCAAGTAAGGTAACGACAACTATTTACCTTATTACTCAATCTACTGAAAAGCATACTTTTCAGCGCAAAAGTAATAATTAATTTATCGGTAAATTAATAATATACAGATTGTACCTTTTCTTGGACTAATGGAGAATTAGATTGGCTCCAGTTTGATTGGTTTTAAGAAGGTATTCCCAGGGATCTGATGAAATATCTTTTGCATACCAAATGGAAAAGACCACTTGAAAGGCACTGCTCACGTCATGCCTATTTACTTTTGTGATTTTTAGGGCCTTGGGTAGGGACTTAATCATAATTAAAATAATAATAATAATAATAACAATAATAATAATAATTATTATTATTATTAGCATCAGTATTATTAATAGCAAAATTAGGATTATTATAATAATTAATCGTTTCTATTGGTAGATATTGATAAGCCATGCAATCAGAAAGTTGTAACCAATGTGGTAGAAAAATATCTTAAATACCAGGATCCGGAAATCAAGAACAGGCGAATGTAGGGCAGCAGTACGCTCTGAGGAAGGCCGAAACGTTAGGTACGACCAATCCGACGCGGCTTGTCCCGGACAGCCAAGAGACATACTCCGGCCGCGGAAGCCTACGTAGTCATATCGTGTATGGGCCTATTATTAAAGTTTATTTTAATTCTGAGTATCTCTGAGTTTTCTGAGTTTCTCTTTTCTCTAATTCTTTGAGGTTATGATAAATGAACATTCTTTTCAAGCTCCATGTTTGATTTTTCTTTAGAGAATAGTACATTATGAAACGATGATGTAATGATGGGTATTAATACATGAGTGTGTTATTCTGATACGAGCGAGGAACGAGCGAGTATCGTAAACTTTGCACGAGTGTATTACATCGCGTAGTGAGTGCCATTACATCGCGCTTCATACGGTACTTTGACTACGACTTTTATAAGTTAAACTTTCACATTGAATCGTTTCCTGCCAGTTGACGTGAAGGATTCTGCCAAAGGGCATCTAGCGGATAGATTCCTACCCTACCCTTGCATGCTGCCGCAGGTGGCTGTGGAGACCAGTCCGCCTGGGAGAGAGTACTACGATAGTCAAATAGAATCAATGTGAAATTACGGTCCAATTCATTTTAAATAATATTCCACGAAAAATACTAATAATTAAATAAATGAAAACTTACAAGGATAATATAATATCAAAAACAATTTTAATGTACACAATCGAACGAAACATTTACTTGAACGATTCTCAATGATTTATTAAGTAAACTTGGTTTGTAAACTTTTCTGTGATAAGTCAACAACCTGTATCACAATGGAATTTCTGTCGTAATGAATATCATTATGCAACTGGTTGCAGCCATCAAATGACTGCATTATAGAATGGAAGTAGAAGTTAATTTCAGATTGATTGATTTGATTTATTTAAAGTCGCATCAAGTACATGTGGTTATTAGCGACTACTTTTATAATTACACAGTCAATGCAAAATAACACAGTAACTCAAAATTATACATATTTGGTTAAATACTATTATAAAATTCAATTTCTCTTATAAAGCTAATGAATTTAATGCACTGTTCTTTGTTATTGAGGTCTTTAGGAGAACATAAATTGTACTTGTTTCTTGAACTTTCATATTTAGGGCATGCAAACAAATGTTCTACTAAAAGAGAAATCTTGCATAAATTGCAGTTATCAGCATCAGTCCTGTTCAATAATTGGCTGTGAGAAAATTTTGTGTGTCCTATTCTGCATCTTGTCAAGACAACCTGATCGTTTCTGCAGAAGCTGACCGTTGGATTATCATCTTCAAACTTTCTAACTGAACTTAATTTGCACCCCTGTAAGTTGTTCCATTCATTAGTGTCAAGATCAACTAATTTGTTCTTGACTCACTTGAGATATTCTTGATAACTTACTGCTATATCACTTCTAACTACGCTTCGTGCTGCTTCTTTAGCTTTTCGTCTGCCAATTCGTTTTCTGCAATGCCAACGTGCGAAGGTATCCAGCTCAACGCTATTTCTTTGCCCTCACTGCTTAGTTGGTTGATTTTTCCAACTATCTCTTGGACCAATACATTATCAATAGATAGATTCATTATAGCAGATACAGCACTTTTAGAGTCTGTTATTATCATAAATCTTTTTTTATTGGCCTTGTAATGTTGTAAGGGCCTCTACTATGGCATATAGTTCACTGGACATCACTGAAAAGTCATAGGAATTTTTTGGTGATCACCTCACATGAAGCTATTACTGCGCAACCTACGTTGTTTAGATTCTTTGAGCCATCAGTATAAATTGTGTTGTAATCATTATATTTTGCTAGTTCATTTCTTATTTGGACACAGATTTCACGAAGATTTGCATTCTGCTTGTTAGGGATGTTCGCCAATTCAATAACGTTGATGTCTCGTATTATCCAAGGAGCATAGTCAGGTAAGTCGTATTCCTTAGGAGTGGAAGTTTTCTTGTATCTTCTCTAATATCTGGATTGCCCGTATTGCTAAGGGCCTCGGGAGCTTTTTTTAATTTAATTGTAATGTTTGTATGCATATTCGAATACTCTGTTTATTGGATTCAATTTTTTGGCTGCTACTTTGATCGTATATCCCATAATTAGGTTTCTTCTACGTTTTTCTAAAGATAATAAATTGGCTTAACACAAAATACTCTTAGTTGGGCTGGTCTTAAAGGCCCCACACGTCAGTCTCGCTCCCATAGTATTGATAGGATCCAGCAATCTCTTGATATTCTTCTTGGCCGCATCATATAATATACAGCCATAGTCCAATTTGAATCTAACTATTGCCTGGTAAGTTCTTATAATAGTATAACCCGTTCCCCAGGATGTATGGCTGATGACTTTGACAAGGCTCATTCTTTTAGTGCACTCATTCTTTAAATTTATTTATTTATTTTACGTCAAAAAACAGTTAAAATTCTTGATATGTGGAACCCATGTCATCTTTTCATCTAAAATGATTCCTAAGATTTTAATTTCCTTACTCTGTTCCAACTTATGTTGTCCTATTTTCAACTCAATGTTTCTTCTGAAAGATTGTTTCCTAGAAAAAATTATGAACGTGGATTTTGTCTTAGAAATCTTGAGCCCAGTTTTCTTTGAAAATTCTATGGCTGCGTCTAAGATGTTTTGCGCCTTTTTTTCTAATGATGTAATATCTTTGCTAGGTATGCTAATATTGCTATCATCCGCATACATATTGATGACAGCTGGAGGTTTAACTTTGTCTTGGAGGTCATTGATGATAAGTAAAAATAGAGTTACACTAAGTACCGATCCCTGCGGGACGCCATTCATAACTTTATAGCTGTCTGATAAAATTCCGTTTACTCTAATCTTGATTGAGCGTTCTTTTAAGAAATTGTAAATGAACTTGCTAATGTTGCCGACGTTATTATATTTACAACTCGTCTTCTCCACACCATCTCATAAGCTTTTTCTATGTCTAAGTTTAAAACTAATATGTTCATATTATTAGCAAAATCGTTGTATATGCTGTTTTCTAGTGAAGCAAGACAGTCCATTGTTGACCGATTTTTTCGGAAGCCGCTTTGATATGAAGTAATCAGTTGATGCTTTTCCAAGAACCACCTCAACTCTGATTCACTATTTTTTCTGAAGCTTACATAAGCAGCATATTAAAGCAATAGGCCTGTAGCTGCTTATCAAAAATTTATCTTTCCCTGGTTTATGTATCGGTACAATGATAGCTTCAGACCACTTTTTAGGAAATACATTGTAAATGTAAATCAAATTATTTATATGCAACAGATACTTTATTGCAGATGAAGGCATCTTCTTGATGAATACATTGGGAATTCCATCAGGGCCGGCAATGATGTTTTTAAGTTTGCGTATTGCTTCATGTAGTTCTCTGAGTGTGATAGGAGCATTTAAATGTTGAATATCATTATCTACTGTGCTTCCTTCTTCAAGATCGGGTTCAATTTTCTCAATTTCTTCTTTGTACTTGATGAAGGTTTTATCATAATTCTGATCACTGGAATTTGATGAAAATAATGTCCCAAAGCTGTTTGCAATATCACAAGAGTCATGTAAGTTGGTACCATCGGAAGTGTAGAGTGACGTAATGCTGGTACTTTTGTAGTTTCCATTTATGGCGTTGATTCTTTTCCACGCTTCTTTGCTGTTTGTATTGGAATTAATGGATGAAATAAATTCCCTCCAACATTTTCTTTTGGCCTCTGTTATTATTTTCCTTGCTTTTGCTCTGGCAGACTTGAATCGAATTTTGTTTTCATCAGTATTGTGCCTCATAGGTATTAAACAATTGCTTATATTTCTTTACTGCCTCCTCACAGTCATTTGACCACCACGGTAGTTACGGTAGTCCTTTTGCCTATTTTGCCAGTAGTTTTCGGAATGGTTTCCTCGGTGGTGGTCATTACTATTACTTCAAATCTATCCAAGTTTACATCTATTTGATTGAAGTCAGAATCATCATTACTGTTTAAATGATTAATTTTTCTTCAATAATTCGTTGATATAAGCTCCCATTTGCCTTCGAAAAAATCCATCGGGGCGCATAAATAACCTCCGTTTCCGGAGTGTCCTCGAAGGTCACGGTGATAGGATAATGGTCGCTGTTGAATAAATCATCGAGAACATTCCATTGTAAATATCTTACTAGATTCGGCGTACACATACATAGATCGATAGTGCTTACATTTCCTGTTGCCACGTTAAAATATGTTGGCTTGTTGTCTTTATTTAATAGAACAAGGTCTTCTTTCTCTGAAAAATCACCTACTATTTTTCCCCTAGTATCCGTTCTTTTTGAGCCCCATTGTGCATTGTGACAATTAAAATCACCTACTAATATCAATGTTTTTTTAACTTGTTGAATTAAACTTTCAAGTTCACAGCTACGCAGTTAAAATGACCTTGGAATGTATATATTACATAGCACGATGTTCCTAGCTCCTATATTTATCGAGACAACAACCACTTCAAGATCACTTGTTATTTGCGCTTCACTACTCACTATCGATTCACGAACATAAATTGCCACACCTCCACTAGCATTCACACATGGCGATCTGTTTTTGTAGTAACACTTAAAACATTTGATATGCTTACAATAGTTAGTTTTGAAATTAGATTCATGTATACAGAAAATATCAAAGTTATTCTCATTTTGAAGTTTCTGGAAGAACTCGTATCGTGTCAGGAAGCCATTCACGTTCCATTGCAGAATTTTAATTTTCATTCTGCTTTTTCACTTGATGAACATTCGTTCTCCGAGGATGCTCTTGAGGAATCAGAAACTACTGGATCCTTCAACCTTTTCATGAGTCTCGTGAAACGAGGCTTCCTACCTCTGTCCTCTAGCAATGGGTACATATCTCTAAGCAATGCAATCAACTTATCAGTTTCCTTAGTATAGTTAAGGGATAATTGTAGAGCATTACTAGTTCCTTACGTACCTTCCAAAATATCTTTGAGTTGTTCATAATTAAGAACATTGGAGGTTACTTCTAATATTTCTTTAACTGGAGCTAACTGTTCACTAATGTTCTTTTTCTCACTTTTGTTTTCGGAGTTGTTTTCACGGTTGATCTTCTTTTTCTTCTTTTTTGCAGGTTTAGCAAACTCATGTGTTCTTTCTTCCTAACTATTCAGGGTTAGTTCAGATGTTTTATTGCTAGATGTACTTGTAATTTGCGACATTGTTCTTTTAAGAAGAAATAAAAGAAGTCATCTTCGTCAACATATCAGATATCTGATACGTCAACATATCTGATATGTTGACGAAGATGACTTCTTTTATTTCTTCTTATAAGAACGTCAACAACATCCAATCAGAATTCCCACAATTGTTCTTTTAGTTGTCTTTCTAGTCGCAATTGGGGGAAAGTCTTCATCAAAAGTAGAATTATTGTTGTGTTTGTTCTCAATGTTCACGTTTCTTGCTTGTACTACATCTACATTGCTATTGGTTGGTATTGGTGAATTAATATTGTCTACATTTTTACAGTTTCTTGCTACATGGCCTTCTTCCTTGCATTGATAACATTTAATATTGCCATAAGATATATAAATCCAATTTCTCTCTCCTTTATACTCAACTGCTATAGAATCAGGTAATTTGTTTAGTGAGTCTTCGGATATACATTTGCCTACGAAAGCTTAAAATATGGGTGAATTCTTCTTTTCCGAAACCCGCTCGAAGGAATGACACTTGTGAACTTCGCACTACGTTCACTTTATCAAGTTCTTCTTCAATTATAGCATTAGGGATCAATGGATATACATTTGAAACAACTACTCGCCACTGCTTACTAACAAATGGTCGCATATTTTGATCACTGCCATCAATATTAATGGTTTTATATTTATCTGTTATTTCATTAACTAGTTCTTTACTGCTGAGAAAGATGCACACTCTGCTGTTCGAGATCTTCGATGCGTATATTATGTTTCGTGATGAAACAATAGTAGCTAAGGCTTCTACATACCTTTCTAGATCCTTCCCTTCAATTAACAATCCTTGTTCTTTGTCCGGATACATAGAATTCTGTACGATTTTGTTCCAGTTAGTGCGACCTGAGGCGGGTTGGCTCCTATAGTCAGAGGCCTTCCCTTCAGCCGATGCTTCATGCCGATGCGAGGTCATTTCACGTCTTATCCCCCGTAGGGGAGGAAAATGAAGTTTTATTCTACTCTTGCAGTATTTGCTGTTCACTAAAATGTCCACTAGTAACACTCAACCTAGAGAAAATCACACGCTCTCCACGTACAACGAATACTGTCACTGCGTACAGCACGATGTTGACTCGACCTGCCTGTGACGAACTAGTTAATTTCAGAGGTTTACTGGTGAACAACACTATAGTAATCGACTTTCATACTTCCCTTCAACTGGTAAAGACGTAAAAGATTTTCCGGTAATTAGCCCACACCTAATATTAGTCATGAATGAAGGAGATAATCAAATACAGTAAACCCTCATTAACACGAATTCCAAGGGACCAAAATTATCGGAGTTGTTATAAAAATTCCTGTCATCAGAGTATTATGAATATTACCGTAATCCCTTGCCGGGATGGACGTTTTGTCTGTCTTACGGCGAAATTCGTGTTAAGCAAGTTTACTGTAGGGTTTACTAACGAGGATTTACTGTAATATTAGTAATACAAGTTGTAAATCATATGGGTGCGATTTTAAATTATACCGTTAATGTGTCGCAAGTTACAAAATTTCGAAAAACACAGAGCGCCGGAAAGCACATATGCTGTGACGAAGTGGCAGATGGTCCGCCCACAGGAAAAGAGGATTGAGGCAACGCCGAGTGAGCGATGCTATCTGGGCGTATTGTAAACGTCTCCACTTGCGTCACTTGGATTAGGTTATCAACAGTCAACTGGGCTTTTCATTATTATTCCCGAGAACCAGGAGATAACTCGTTTAAGAATGGTTTCCTTTCGCAGATGTCCTGCATTGATTTGTGTCGTAAGCATTTTTATACAAGACACTTGCAGTAAAAATAAGTGACATATTATTCGATTTGTGAGGAAAAATTAGAATACTTATATGAGACTCTTACTTGTGATGATTCGAAAAGATTCGGAAACGAATCATTTTATTTCTACAATACTTTTACATTTCTACAATCTTTACTACATTGTTGGTTATGAATTGAAATTGTCTTATAGTAACTAACCAATTGTATATTCATAATTTTCCTGTTCAAACTTTGTGTGTTGGCTACATACTTGCACTACTAAGCTCTAAAGAATTTATATTGGTATTATTGCCAAATAATGTTTGACAGTTGAAATGAAATTGACAGTTTCTATTTCACCTAAACGGAGGGAGGTTGTGTTTCCCAAATGTGAAAATGTACAATTTGTAATGTAGATCTCAAGTGACAGTTTTCATTCAATGAACCAAAATTCAGTTTCGGTTCAAATTTATTCTATATTGGTTTTGTGAAGCGCGATGAAGTAAATCGCTGAGTTTAATGCACGAAGGGATGCAAATAATGGTAGCGTTTAATATAGAAATATTCTTTGTGTTCGGATTGAGACTGATATAATGCTTTTGTAAGATACATTTTCTTTTAAAATCAATTTATTGCTCTCCGTTCATGTGTTGCTTTGGCTTTTACACAGACATATTACGAATATCGAACGTAGTTGCAATGTGAATTTCTTATACTATATAATATTCATCGAATATGGATTGTGGAAGTAATTTTTAATTGCATTGAATTATTTTGAAATAATTAACTCGAATAGGACTGCAATAGTCATCACGTAATCATTTATGTTCATAGGCTCGATCAAAGTTGGAAATCTTAAAGTCTCCATCAAACTTTGATATCTACGTACAGAAAGCGTGCAGTCCAGACTGTTCGTGAACATGCATGTAAAGTTGCAGTACATTTTCTGTATGTAAGTCTGCAGGAAAACTGTAACGTTAAAAAGACCTTCAGAATATGAAATATGTGCTTAATATTGTATTATATGTTATTGTACAATATGAATAAATCATAATTTTGTATAAAATATAAATATAACTATTGAAATGTAAGAAAAATAGTTTGTGTCGAGGAAAATTTTAAATTATGATAATGACCCGGGCACTTTATTTAAGGGATATTGTTACTGGCACATACGATCAATAGATACAGAAATGCTTTTGTATGTCTGTCTGTACTTGGCGCGACAGCACGCGTTCAGGCCATGGCCAGCCCATAACCCATGGCCTGCAGCTGCGTCCCGGCCCTGGCGGCCATGCGTTATGGGAAGATGTAGTCTTCGTTATTTTCGTTATTCTTCGTAAAGGCACACAAAAAAGTTGCCAGACCCAAAGGCTTGACACATGTTTCTGTATGTATGTCGACGCGCTGAATCCGAATCTAAAGATAAAATTGTGCCACCGTTTCTTTTAAATCGCGAAAAAACATCGTGAAACTGTAAATTGTAAATTTCATGGTGATTTTTGTTAATAAAAAACTAAATGGTGGTTGTGCAATTATAACTTCATATTCGTAATCAGCGCGTCGACTACTCTAAACATGTTCAAGCCTGCAGTCTACAACTTTACTGAATAAGACAATTTTTGACTTCTGTAGAGTACAAGCTACAAGACACCAAAATCTGGTATTGACATGTGTTTTCGCGATAAACGAAGCTGGTTGCGCAATTCTGGTTTTGGGTTCGGATTCAATGCGTCGACAAAACAAAAACCTGTTTTTAAGTCTTTGGGCCTGACAGCTTTTTTTGTGTATGCCTCTGTATTTAACTGTGAATGTAATTGACCGGTTACTTCTTTCTATGCCCTTGCTTGTTGCATCAAGTACATGATATTCTCACGGGCTTCCTTGTGCTTCCGTAGGTGAGCTTCTTCCTGACGTCGTACCTGGTTCCACTGGTGCTCATCTGCGGCCTGTACCTCGGCATGCTGCTGCGCCTGTGGCACGGCGTGGCGCCGGGAGGTCACGTGTCCGCCGAGAGCCGGCGCGGGAAGAAACGCGTCACGCGCATGGTGGTGGTGGTGGTGGTGATCTTCGCCGTCTGCTGGTGCCCCATCCAGGTGAGCTCCCGCTCTCACACTTCCACGATTCCGGGCCGGGTCAATCTTGGGGGGAAGCAAGTTTCATTTAGGATGTTTAACATCTATTGAAGAAATAAAATTCGCTAATTATATTACTTCATGTCAAACAACAATGAAAAATCTGAGATCCTCAATTGGGGACCATGGCAGTTCGTTGGTTGTCATCTCTTCTAATGCCCCCGCTGTTGCCGTCGCTATTGCCCTCGCTATATTCCCCGCTATGGCCTCCGCTATTCCTCCAGCTATTGCCCCCGCTATTGTCCCGCTATTGCCCACGCTATCGCTAGCTCAATCGCCCACGATCTCGCCAGCGCCCTCTTCCATATCCTTACTCACGTCCTTGCCCGTGCTCTCGCTCATGCCTTCGCCTTGCCCACAATCTCCTTCTCCCTAGTCCTCACCCCACGTTCTGGCCTCCACGTTCTCACCCGCCGCAAATCAAGTCCCGGAACAATTCATTATTGTGTTACACACTGTTAGCTACAGTGGTTCCATACCTGGACTCACTATTTACGACGGTAAATAGTGAGTCCATGGCAATGTCAAGCATCCGAAACACATTAACCACGTGATTCAATCCCAACATGAGACTGATGTCATTTGCGTACTGTGATATCTAAACTATCAAATTTTACACTGTCCAAAACTCCATGACATTTTTATTTCTCAAGAGTATAAAGTCCGTTTCTCGAATTTTTCGAATAACTTCAATTTTTTTACTATTTTATTACTACAACTATTTTTGAAAAGTATCATTTTAACTAGGATTGCGGATTTTAATGAACTGCCACTTTTTCTTTTCACTTTTGAACAATATCTTTTAGTGTAGGTGTTGATTTTATATTATGACAATAGCAAATGACCCGTTTTTATATGACTTTTTGTGCATTTTTCGTCCAATTTGACTCATAAGTCATTTCTTACCGTTTTCTATCATTTTGAAGCATTTTTTTTACCGATTTAATTAATTTTAATATTTTAACGGTACTTGCGTATCATATTTACGAGTGCAACAAATGTTCTCCACTGCATTTCTCAGTAATATTTGATTTCCTCGCTCAGAAATTGTAATGGCAACTATTGTGAGAACGGAATCGGAAGTGACACCTGTCTGCGCCATTGTCGGATCGGCCGATTTCAAGCAAGATACCGAGAAGATTTTAGGGTAACTAAAGGCATTTTCTGGTAAAGAACAGTCCAAACCAAAAGTTTGCAAGCTGAGTTTACTTGAACATCAGGAATATGTTACTGATGTAATCGAAGTATCTTCAACAGCTTGAGTTGATCATGTGAGCTGGTTTTGATCAACATTTTTACAACATTTGCTTTT
Organism: Teleogryllus oceanicus; assembly: GCA_964035755.1. Lineage (NCBI taxonomy): Eukaryota > Metazoa > Arthropoda > Insecta > Orthoptera > Gryllidae > Teleogryllus > Teleogryllus oceanicus. Next base: position 69,799,070 of record CAXIVR010000009.1, on the reverse strand, counting down.
CGGTCATTTTGAGGGTACCATGTATACCGCTTATGTTAAATTTGCTACTTTTGATGAACCTTTTCTAGAAAATGGTTAACTAGAAAATGTTCATATTTCACACACTTAAAGATAAAACCTTTGTAATCACTTGGACGTTAATTTGAGTTGATTAAATAATTTGGTATTTTTTCAATTACAACTTTTTCCCTTATTTTTTCAGCATTTTGGATAAATATTATTTTTAATATTTTTTATTATTGAAGAATGTTTGTACAAAAATGTCAATTTATTGCAAATTATATAAAAAACGTTTCCTGTAAGTTTAAATTGTAAATAATAGTTTCTGTAAAAAGAAACATTAATTACAAAATAAGTACATTTCCGGGAAACCCCCTTTGAAAAACGACTATACAACCCGCTGCTCTACTAGAACATTCTTCTCCGTATTCTGGATCATTTCTTCAGTGTAAAAGACCAATGCTACCAACGTATGAACAAGAGCATGTTTCAGAAACTCATTAACAACCGAACATGTGTTCAAAATTGCGAAAAAAATAGCTATACTAGTGTGTAGTGTCAAAAAAGGGGGCGTGGCTCATGCGCACTAGGACATTTAAATTGAAGACTTAAATTGACGATTAAAGTGAAATCTAGTTGACGTAGAAAAAATGTTAATATATTTAAAAAGAGCAAGATTTGAACAATTTATTTAGCCAAAAAACACAAAAAGCTGTAATTTGATCCATTTCAAGGTACCCTCTCCCCTTATAAACTTTTTAAGAGCATTTTATTGATCATTTTTGGGGATATTTTAAGCCATCAAAATTCGCCCCCTAATTTAATTTTTTAATCATCCGTATTTCTGAGCCAATTGGGGATCTCGAACCGCGAAGCGTGTCCGGGCCAGCTCCAACTCGATCTACTCGTGCGATCTCCCTCTCCGACGATTTCCTTCCCTTTTCCCCCTTGCCCTTGCCCGGGGGCGTCTCCCAGGCGTATCAGACTGCGTCCCGAATCTCATTCCCGTTCATGTTCGGCTCCAAATCCGCGCCCAAACTAACCTGCTCCCTCTCAATCCCCAAAGGTACTCTGCCAGCGTACGGCGTTGATGAGCTTGTTCAACCCAGTGGAATACTTCTGAGCTTTATCGTAAAATTTTCTGATGCCATTGTTTTCAATGTCTGCTGTATATTATAAAATGTTGTAAAGAATACCATAAGGGATTCTAAATCGTGAAGGTCTGAAGACACTTTAATTAATTTATTAGGTTTTGTATGTTAAATTAGTAGAGAGAAAGTTAATTGCATTTACGAATATAGCTTTATAATTTTCAGTTTTAAAACATTTGTGGCTGATCTTAGGTTCAAAATTTAAAATACCGTGATGTTTCAAACCTTCTGTTGTTGAAATATTTTTATCACTAGCAAATAATATGACAACGACACCATTAGTGGCCACTGGGTCTGTAAGGAGCCTGAAATGAGAAAAAAATATAAATTGGAAGCTTCCTATTTGTTGCAAATTAGCAGAACGTGAAGATTACGCCTTCTAATGGTAAGGATTAGAATGAAGATATTTTTTCCCTTTATTTTGTATTTAAAGATTCAACTGAAAATATATAATGAAAACTGTAATTGCAATAGGTAACTTGATAGGGACTTATTTGATCTCGAGCTCAAACAGGTAGTAAAATATTATTGATGGGATATTACTGTATCGAGCATCTGACCATTACCAAATTTTGCAGTTTTCAACTGACCACTATTGAAACAAAATCGGGGATACGGTTTGATAGAATAAAAAATAGAACAAATTAAAAAGCGCAATTTTAAGGCAAAGAAACTATTCCAATCTGTCATTTAGTTTGAAATGTTGAATTTAGTTCTGATGCCCAAGAATATTGAGAAAACAATGAAAATGTTCTTAATTGTAGCCACTATTGTTGCGTGTACCGTATTTCTAAAAAAATTGTTAATATATTTATTTATTTTAAATCAATACATACGTAAAACGAGCATAAAATTTATTTGTTTTTTTTTTTCAATATCGAAGTTTTGTTTGAACTTAAATGAACTTCTTGGCGTCATTGCCTGGAAGTTCTTCCACATCTTATATCCACATATTATTGCAGCACTTCATATTATTGCTTGCTTATTATTGCAGTTCTTCCACATGTGACGTGATATCGGAAAAGACTTCTGCAAAGGGTGTTCTCGAGCTTCTACGTGTAACGTCACGATGGTAATTAGAATATAAATAAGGCAACGCAACTTTCATCAGAAGTTGCGTTATTTGCAGCGAGGCTGTTGGGCGAGCGAGTCTTCGTCCTCGTAAATTAATCTTGACTGCTTTGAAGGTGAGCCTGTGCATGGCAATAACGAGTGCGGCCGTGCTTTTCCTGCTCACTGGGCCGCGATTCACCGATGAGGGGGGTTGGGAGCGGGATTGAAAGCGGGGTTGGCGTGCGTGATTAATGGAGTGGTTAGCGGGGTTGATGAGTGTGGTTGGTGAGCGGGGTTGGGGAGCGGGCTTGGTGAGCGAGGTTCGTGAACTGGGTTGGTGAGCGGTTGCTGCCTACCAGCAGCGACCCGACCTTGCAGCCATGGGTTTTGGGGTACGCATGGTTAGCATTACCTCTACGCCGTATTCTGGTCTTCTCAACTTGAGAAGTGTGTTTCCTCATCGTCACACCGCACTATATTCTGCGACATTGTAAGGAAAACGCACACTAAAACCTTGCCCAACTCAGAATCGAACCCGAGGTCGCGTCATAGAAAGCGAGCACACTGACCAATGAGCTATCCGCGAGGGTCTTGCAGAATATACTGCTGTAAAATTTGAAAAGTTTAGTGCAATACGGGAAGTGTTTGCTATACACCAACCTGTACATTTTTACTAATGTTAATAGTGCTACTAACATCTATACCATACATTGCATTCATTTATTGTTTATTTCTGTGAATCCTCTTGCTCCACCACTCAACCCCTGGCTCCACCGCGCGTGCTCGCAGGTGATCCTGGTGCTGAAGACGCTGGACCAGTACGAGATCACCAACACGACGGTGATGCTGCAGATCGCCAGCCATGTGCTGGCGTACATGAACTCGTGCGTCAACCCCATCCTGTACGCCTTCCTGTCGGACAACTTCCGCAAGGCGTTCCGCAAGGTGATCGCGTGCGGCCCGGTGAGCGGCGCCCGTGGCTCGGGCACGCGATATCACCGCGCCTCCGTTAACCAGGCGAACGGCCGCGTCGACGCCGATAACAAGACGTGCAACACCAAGACGACGCGCACCAACGGCAGCAGCAACGACATCTTATGAGCCCCGCGCCGCCGCAGCCGCTGCCTCGCCACCCCCGCCACGCCCACATCCCACCACCTCACCCGCCCCCTCACCCCCACGCTTCCCCTGCGCCGTGACGCGTACGACGTCGCCCCTACGTGGTGCCGTCGCTGCCGCAGCTTGCTTGACTTTTCTACGAGATTGATACTTTTGTAAACGTTTTCGATGATGTGTGTTTTTTCCGTTTTTCACTACCCCCTCCCGTGTTCTGCGTCCCTCCTTCCTTCCCTGTTTCAAGATTCACGCACCGCTCGTTCGTTGGCATCCTCTGGTTTTCTATTAGATACGTGTGTGAGTGAGTAATACGAATGATGCGGGAAAATTATAAACTGACTCTTGGTGCGAGAATGGAATACACAGGGTACATATGATTGGTGAATTATAATATAAAATAGTTCGTTTCTTTTGCTAAATGGATCGATTGTTCTGTGTTCGTGTTGTAAAAAGGATGTTGAATTCCCACGTATGTGTGTTCCGAATGTGGATGTTTAGAACCTGCTTTTGTGTTAACCTACAGTGTGAAACATTTGGGAACTGACGAAAAATTTAATAGAATAGGACTTTTGTAATCACTGCAATACATCTCATCATCACGAAACACGACTTGGTGTCTTCGAAGCTGCGGGTGTGAGCTGGGTGCCGTCTCCAACACGCAAGGTAAGTAGGATTTTCCCTTAGTGTATTGTATGCGTTTCTTCTTTACTTTGAATGTGTTTGAAATTGAAAACTAATGTTCAAAACCGAAAATGTAACTACAATGTTTCAACTATCTTGAGTTCCTTAGAGTTGTTTAATGTTGCTAATCTTTAAGAAACGAATCTAGAACATTTAACATATTAACTTAATTAAGAAACAGTATATTTGCCGACCTGGATGGTCGAGGTGGCTAAGAGCGAGTACCGATTCAGCCCTTCGGTCCGAAGGGTCGCGGGTTCGAGTCCCTTGGGCATGGTTGTTTGTCCCTTGCCATTGAATGTGTTGTCGCGGAGGGTTTCGCGTTCTGCTAATCCCAGATCAGAGGAGCGCGCAAGATTGTTGGCCTTGTATATGGTCGAATATGCGTCCCATCGGGACGTAAAGGATAACCGGCTGTTGGCTGGATAAAAGCCCTAGAAAAAGAAGAAACGTATTTAAAAACTTTAAACCTTTATTTTGATATTCTTGGTTTGACAATAGTAGCCGAAAGATATTTGTAAAAAATTAATATAAAACGAAGAAAAAATTTATTTTTTCGCATTTTTTATTTTTGCACGTTTCAATCCTCTAAATTTGTAAGTGAATATCTACATTCTTATTCCAAAAAACATCGCCCAAAAAATATCCCAAACGCTATACTTAATTTGCTATACTTAATTCATTACTATTGCAATGAACAGAATGAAACTCATGTTGCTTCTTCGATTCAGTTTTTTTCTCATCACGAAAATAATTGGTCAACTACACGAGATACCGTGAACAATTTTCATAAAAACGAAACGTGAATACTACGAACCTGGTCACTATTTACAATATGTAGCTATCACCGCGAAAACATGTCACTTGATCGATATTGAGAGTGGCTTGCTGTAGTGGCGTTTAATTTTCGTTTACGATAAAAGCGTATGAACAAGCACCTCATGTAATGATTGGGAGGTATTTTGTATGGAGTAATAGCGTTTCGTAATCCAGAGGGACAAATATTGACGATGTGACACATGGTTCTTGAAAGATTCATTGGAGGTTAGAATAGTGTTAAATCTGTGATTCCTCCGTACAACTTTGCAACCAAAATAACGGAAAGGACTGATATATCTAGTGAAATGGTTATGGTGTAAGGAGGAATTGTAAACAAAATCGAACGTCTTTAATATTTGTACATCTCTATATTAATATTGTTACTGTCGCTCCTGTTGTACTTGGAATAGTTTATTCGCAGTATTTAAATTAATCATTAATAAAAAATTCATAAATCATTAATATAAATTAAATTTTAAAAAATTAAAGTAATAAATCATTAATAAAAATTTATCAACAAATTTATCTTTAAATTAAATATTTGAAATTAATTCACAATTAACTTTAATTCAGTTTTGTAAAATTATTGCCCAAATTTTGACAGTTAAAACATTTTTCATAGCAGTCTTAAGTAATTACTTCAGAGTAGTAATATAGTTTTCAAATAATACTCTGCATAAAATCTACGCCAAAACCCATGTTATAAAATTCCATTTTAACCAAAAATTATATCCCCATCATTAAGTGAATATTCATTGAGTGTATACATATTATGTCATAATATGATGGAATGCGGGGAAAATCCAATATTGAACTGTTTTATCGAATTATTGGTTTGAAACTTCCCCAATTTCATTTATCTACATTATTATTGAGAAGCCTGTGTGTTGGTTACTAATGGATTCTCATAATTTGCTTTCAATATTCCGTTGTATGTAATACTGTGTTGATTGGTTATTTCTAAAGCAGGTTTCTGAATACCACTTTACATGATTATCCTTCCTAATAATGTCAACCTACTCCTTGTCATTAGCTAATTCTTTCAAACCAGAAAATATTTAATGCATTTATGTTATTATTAGTTGAAGTTCATAAGGGAAAGTAAAGAAAATCATTAACATTTTTCTTGCAATATTCCTTAATTACTCCGCAATTGCCTCTCTTCGACTCCGCGCCATCCGCTCCACACCGCCCATTCCACCGGGAGCGGTGGCTCAGGGCATCAACTGATGTCATTGCAATGCCTCTGACCGGGAGTCCTAGATTCGAGTCCCGGCGGCGGCAGGATTTTTGACACTAGCTTTTCAGCTAGGTCGAATTCAGTCGCTGAGTGGAGAAGAATTCTAGCGGCCGGCTGCTCTGATCGGTAGTTTTCCGTGGTTTCTCCGATCAACACCAGGCGAATGCCGGAACAGTACCCTAACAAACGGGCCACGGACCGCGCGCGAACTTTCCTTCCTCTTCTTTTTCCTATCCTCACCCCTTATACACACACGTATACTAACATGCACTACAGTACCACACATGTCGGGAGACCGGTCGGGAACTCAGAACTTGTTCCGGTTCGGGTGGTGCCCCGCTGGTGGGAGATACCTGATTGGGGAAATCTCCGCTAGTCGATGGTAGGTCGGCACCGGATCTCACCATCCAGTGGGGGAAGATCACCGCCACCTCCCGATGAAAAGCATGAACTACACTTACGGGAATAATGACCTCCGTAGTTGATGCGCCCGGAATCGCTAGCAATCAATCAACTGTCCATTCCACTGGATTCCACGCCTACTTCACTCGTCGACGTGTACTTTGCATCACACTATTTCACTTCACACTCTACGCCCCCTGCAATTCCTCCACTCCTCTCCTCTTTCCACCACGCCATCCTCGTCAGGTCTTAACCTTTCTGCTCACTGGCCACAACCCATTGTCTGCTTTTCTACACATCCGCCATCGGTTTCTACTTGCGTTCGGCTCGCGAGCCAATCCTTTGAAGTCGTTCCTGAGATCCATGTCTCTGATGGGTTAAATGGGCCTTTGCTTTAAATGCTAACTCTAAATTAGGTTTACTATTTGTCTGTTTCAGTTCGGTAGATATTCGCATAAATATTTGAAAATTTGTTTCCAATACCTCCAAGAGTAAAATATAAATTTTTTCTTACTATTTACTGAAGGAATGTAGGAGAATAATGTCTAAAATGATTGCCATATTTATGAGTAGAAAGAAAAATTAGTGAGCAGGTTAGTTTCTCTTTGCACATCTACTTTGTGATATATCACACTTTCAGTTTTTTTCAGACTTTATTTTTAAACTTATTTTTAGAAACGAAAGATTAGATTGTTCATAAATTTTGTAAAGGTACTTTATATTTCTAGTTTTATGTTAGTTACCAAAGAGTATTTTCTTGAGTGTCTAGACTCTATTAAAATTTTGGGTTGAAACTAGTTCATACTGCATTCAGTTGCTGCAAGTGAGGTGAAACCATGCATATAATCGCAATCCAACCAATCCTAAATGAATCAAATTTGTGCGCTTGTTCTCAGCAAATAAGCAATTAGTATTCTCAAAGACCATTAGGAAACAATTCTCATTAGTTTTTATTTATCTTAATATTTGGGCATTTTATAACTATTGACATGTGTTTCCTTCTAACCAGACAAGACTCGGCCCCAACCCATTAGTTCCATTTCTCTATTTATTAGGTGCACGTGAGGCGAGCCGCGATGCAGCCAGGAAGCCAAGATGATTTTTATATAACACGTAACGAATGGTTTGAAATAATTAACAAAGTAAAAGCTTCACCATGGCTGTGAAATCAGAAACAGAATCTCGTGCCGCGTTCGGTGCAATAAATCTGGGCAGTAAAGAAGAAATGTTTTGAAAAGGACTGCACGTAGAGGCAGTATACATAGGAAAGAGAAAATTTGTGGAAAAGAAATAGTACAAGAAAGAAACCCCATATTAATCCACCCCAAAAATAATTGACTTGCCTGAAGGAGCAGCATAGTCACAAAACAAAAGAGCACAATTCGTTTAATTTTAAGTTAGTCATGTGGTTCGACGGTTTACTCTGTACCTCTTGACTACTATCGACACGAACATGCATATAGTGCAAAGAATGTACCAGCGAGTTTATTGATCACTTTTCTGAAGTAAAAATTTGGTAAAAAGACTTAGCAATAGGACCTTAAGGTAAGATAATTATTTTGTTTTTAACTTGTTATATAAGATGTATCGCATGTTTTTTTCCCACTGAAGATACTTTAACGTGTACAACTACGCTATTTCTCACTTTCTCATTTGGCAATCACAGTGAAATAAGATTCGATGGCAACCACAGAGGTTAGAAGTATTGCAGACGTAAACAAACATCTTTAGTTTCAGCATCGAATTTTTAATTTTTTCTGTTCAACTAATGCTAATTAGACTAAATAAACATTTGAATAAGATTCCCTAAACCAATCCACTAGTATTTTAAGCCGGGGAGAATTCTCGTTGCAATCCTGACGATTATGCACAATATGATGTAAGACATGTCTGAATAGACATAATCAATATTGTACAAGCATGATATTGCATGCTCCATTAGCTATCTTGCGAAGTTGATGCCAATAATTTGGTCTAAGAAAAAGCTGCGACAAAACACAGGCAGAAAACCTAGGCAGAGAAAGATGTATACAAAACGAAGATTACAGGCAAAAAAGTCGCATCCCAATAAGTCTCAGCACGCGTTAGAACAAGACTGCGTAAATCGGCCCCCAACTCTTTAAGTCGAGCGGAATTCAGAGCGCGTCGTAAAAAGCAGCTCACGCCGATCGCCGCCAGTGAAGAAGGTGCGACAGCACGCAAAACAGGACAACCAGTTAGGGAAAGATGTACACAAAACTAATATTACAAACAAAAATTCGTATCCTGATAAGTCCCCCGTCTACGCGACTACTAGGCTGCGTAAATCAACCCACAACTCTTTAAGTCGAGTAGAATTCAGGGTGCGTCGTAAACTGTTTGCTGTTGCAAACGCCGATCGCTGATAACGAAACGCGCGGCGCGCAGCGGCTCCATGTTCTGGGCTCAAACGTTCACTCCCTTCTACTCCTCCATCTCTTCTCGTCTCTCAGATCTTTCCCCGCAAAAAAGTCCGCACTTTAAAAGAACTTGAACTACAAGCGGCGTTTTCAGCGGCGTTGGGTGGGTCGAAATTCCTCGTGTTGCAGATGGAGACGCACCAGAGTCGTTGCTTGGCGAAAGACTAATGGCGTTGAGGTCTGAGTGGCGAAGAGAACAGCAGAAACACCTCGAAGTAAAGTGGAGGTGACATGAAAGGTGAGGCTTGAGTGCAAGAGCTCTGGAGATCTAAGAGCTTTGATGTAAATGAAGTGGAAAGGATGAAGCGTGAATGGTGAAAAAGTTTGCATTCCAGCTGGGGCGTTACAAACGTACACAGAGAAAGTTAGAGTTTATTGCAAAATAGGCGGGCAGAAGATAAGTTACTTAACAAAATAACTATATCTTGGTGCCGTAATTAAAATATTATTCGACTTTTCTTCTTCTAGATATAATCCACTATCGTTTTGATATAATCCATCAAGAAACGACGGTTTTGTAGGATGAGACGGTATCGACATTCGTTACCATGGTGCATAACAAAAGCTATGCGTTCTAGACCCTTAAATCCATTTTCTCGGGCCCGCTAAGGAGACTTATCGTTTCTTATGTGGTATTATACGAAATGAAACGTTTGGGTCTCTTTATTACATTTTATGGAGATTTAACATCTGACGACCTCATTTCTTAGAATGGGTGGTCAGAAACGGACAAAAAGCCTAAATGAAAATGAAATTAAATTTTAAAATTAAATCTAATTTCTGCCTGCATCGGAAAAAATGCTGCTGAACAAAACAATACATATTTTTATCCGAAAGCTGATGTCACTGCAGCGCTTCTGATCGGGAAGTCCTAGGTTCGAGTCCTGGTGGCGGCAGATTTTCGACAGTAGCTTTTAAGCTAAATCGAATTCAGTCGTGGTTTGGAGGAGAATTCTAGCGGCCGGCTGCTCTGATCGGTAATTTTCCGTGGTTTCTCCGATCAACACCAGGCGAATGCCGGAACAGTACCCTAACAAACGGGCCACGGACCGCGCGCGATCTTTCCTTCCTCTTCCTTATTCTATCCTCTCCCCTTGCACACACACACTTACACTAACATGCACTTCACTACCACATATCCCGGGATACCGGTCGGGAGCTTAGAGCTTGCCCCGGCTGGGGGGTGCCCCGCTGGTGTGAGAGTCCTGGTTAGGGGTTTTAGCCGACGGTAGGTTGGCGCCGGATCTTGCCATCCAGTAGGGGAAGTTCACGGCCATATCCCCTGAGAAAAAACATGCACTACACTAACGGGACTAATGACCAAAGCAGTTGACGCCCCCGGAAACAGGAAAAAATCGATCAATCAATCGTTATCCGAAAAGTAGCACTCTTATTGATCTAGAAAAGAAATTATCTCGTGTAACACTGCGATAAAATCATTATTTTAATAAAAACAATCTTTAAATAATTCTGCAATAACATAGTACAATATTATACACTATAATAGATTTTTACATACCAACAATATTGAAGTTTCTGTTCCATATCGCAAAAAGTAAATAGCAATTATTTAATGGCGAGTGACGTTTTCCTTGAGATTTTGCAGTTACATGACGTCAGCTCTGTCGTCATCAGTGACTCAGTATGAGATTTCAGTAGGTACGGGCAGATCGAGAATATGCAGAACTACGTAATTAAATACTTGCATCTTTCAGTTAAAATCGAAACGGTTTCATTGTTTTTCGATTTTCCCAGAATTCCTGGATAATTAACGAAGCTGTAAACAACTCTCACATTGGCGGAGGTTACGTACTTTTAATTCAATTTCTGCGCACATTGCAAATTAGTAACACGCCTAACATACTCAATTTCATTCCAAGGATCTAACAATAAACTTATTTGTTTGTTAAATAAATTTTTAGCAATATTACAGTGTTCTAGGAGGATGGAACACAGTTCAGTGCATAACATTTCGGATTTTCGTCCCTGATGATGCAATTTTCCTTTTAAAAGCAATAAGTCCGGAACGGTAGCACGGGTCCCACTAGTTGCTTACATTAACCGAAATAGTAAACAAAGCGGCGTTTAAGTGCATTAATATGTATAACGAACGAGCACGATAGCGCGAATTCGATAGTGCTATTACATGTTGTTTGTGCACGTTTGTGCTTGTATCGGTCACACACACACACACACACACACCACATTAAATTAAAATTTATTTCATGACTAAATTTGACTTGCGTATATGTTGTAAACAGTTTTGTATTCACACGGTTACGATGAAGAGGCATTACCATCTATTGTTGAGGAACCTGAACATATGTTTGTTACTAGAGTAACAATCTAAGTTACTAGAGTAAAAATCTATTCTTATGTCCTCAAAAGTTTCTTCTTCAACTTTTTCTCCTTCTTTTTCTCCTCCTTTCCTTCTTCTTCTTTTTTCTTCAAGATTTCGATTACAACTCCATATGGTTAGTTAAAGAGCTCATAAAGTGTATTCGAGCGTCAGTTGTGTACACATCTCAAAGCAATTCCTAGCTGAGGCGCAGACTTGCGAGAAATAGGGATCGGTGTAGAGAGGAGAGTGGGGATGAGGGAAAACCGGAGGGGAGGGAGGGATGGCGCCGGCGAAGTTCTTGTCACTCAACGTGCCCGGGGGTACCAGGTCACCGGCGGAAGCGTCTGCTTGGGCTGATACAGCGGCTGAGCGAGGGTAGGGGTGGGGTGGGGTGGGACGGGGTGCGTTACAGGGGCCTGGCGCTCTGCCCAAGCGTCGCCGCTATCGACCATGAATTGCAAAACACTCGGCCGCGATTGGCCGATGCGACCGGAGAGGTCTCCACCGCTGTCTGCCCTCCGCCGGTGACACGCGGCTCTCGCTGCCTTGCCACTTCCACCACACCCCTAACCCCCTTCGCCTCACCTACACCACAGCGCCCTCCTCCACTTCCACATTGGCCGACTCTATCTCTTCCTTCACTTATTCCACCACCACTTCCCGGCCCCCCTTTTTTCCTTTTCCCCTCTTTCCGTTCTCCTCTTCCTCCTTCTCCTCCACCTCCTCCTCCTTCTCCACTACATTCTTCTCATTCACATTGTCCTTCGTTTTGGTCCTCCACCTTCCCTTCCTCTTGTTCCTCCACATCCTTCTCATCCACCTGCTTTATCTTCTTCGTTTTTCCTTCTCCCCTATCCTTCGCTCTTTTTTTTCTTAATTACCTGGATCTTCCCTAAGAGGTGATTTGCCATATCTGCCCATTAAGCTTTGTTTGTGCTTGCAACAACTACCTTTTACTTTCCATCTTCAGTTTACTTGTTTCCCACTTGATCAATTCATGATGTCTTCAAAACCTTCATTTGCAGTTCTACTGAATCTTAGATTTCCACTTTTCTCTCCATTCCATTCACAATTTCTCCAGGTTTTCCACAGTCATCTTAATATTTGTAGACTCTTCACTCCTTCCTCCTTTGACACTCCTTCCTATTTATGTGATGTATGTTCTTTTCCCTTTGTATCCGACTATGTTGCTAATTTGAGCTATAATTTCAAATCCATCTCCACTTTAAATCCTATATTCCATGTCCTCTGCTCATCTACCGTTGTCTTCATTCTTCTTACTTTGATTATCTCTGCTATCTCCATTCATCACTTTACTAGTTCTTACGTCGATTTACGTTTGTAGTCTCAGTTTTTGTTCCCAATCCCAAACTGTATTCGCCTTTACGCATTTATCGTGAAGAGGCAAATAAGAGCACGTGCCCTTTTCTAAACGGTCTCATATTTTGTATTTAACGTTTGTCTCTTCCAACTTTAAGCACTCGTATCCAAGTATTTTGAAGGTACCATACTTTCTTAATCTGTTATATATATATATATATATATTATATATATATATATATATATATATTATATATATATTATTATATATATATGTATATATATATATATATATGTATATATATATATGTATGTATATATATATATATGTATGTATATATATATATATATATGTATGAAATATATATATATATGTATGTATATATATATATATATGTATGTATATATATATATGTATGTATATATATATGTATGTATATATATATATATATATATGTATATATATATATATGTATATATATATGTATATATATGTATATATACATATATATATGTATATATATGTATATGTATATATGTGTGTGTATATATATATATATATATACATATATATATATATACACATACCTTTTAACATCATACCAGGTTTTACTATCTTCTTTCGTCACTTTTATGACTGCTTCTACACGCTGTCTTTTCATTATCTTTACTTCCTGCGTCTCCAAACCTTCTAGACTATTACCACCGCACCCGTCTTCTCTCCTGACGCGGCAATGAATAACATACATACGAATGGCGGGTCGGCGCGCGTCGCGCCCTCCATAAAGCGCAGACGCGTTCTTTTCCTTCCACAAGCAGTCTCCACCCCGCCCTACCCTTCACCGTATCGTCCCGCCTCCTCCGTCATCCTACCCCTGCAACCCCCTCTCTCTGGTTCGTCGTGTCTCCTCACACCACGTCAACTTTTCCAGTTCGTCCAACTCGTGTCAACTTTTCCAGTTCGTCCAACTCGTCAACTTTTTCACTTCAGCTCGTCGTCAACTTTTTCACTTCGTTAACCTCGTCGTCAACTTTCTCACTTCGTTAATCTCGTCGTCAACTTTCTCACTTCGTTAAGCTCGTCGTCAACTTTCTCACTTCGTTAAGCTCGTCGTCAACTTTTTCACTTCGTTAAGCTCGTCGTCAACTTTCTCACTTCTTAAGCTCGTCGTCAACTTTCTTCACTTCGTTAAGCTCGTCGTCAACTTTCTCACTTCGTTAAGCTCGTCGTCAACTTTTTCACTTCGTTACGCTAGTCGTCAACTTTTTCACTTCGTTACGCTCGTCAACTTCTCTTCTCGTCAAATTTTCATTCAACTCTTCAGTTGTTGTTCTCCTTTTTTTAAATTTTACTTCCGATTGTCCCGTACAGCTTGACCTCGTACAGCTTTTTTCTCGAACTTTCGTCCTTTTTGTCCAAAGTGTTCTTCTCTATCTCGTCCAACTTGTCCAACTCGTCCTGCCTGCCGCGCTCTGCTTAGCCAACTGTCACGTGCCCTTCACATGTCCATTGCACATCTTCACTCCACTCTACCCGTTTTACTTCAGTTCGTCCCGCTTTACTCCCACCCGTCTCGCCCCATTCCTCTACAATCCGCATCTCACCAATTTTCTCTCGATCCGCCCCGCCCCATATCCGTTGCCTTACATTCATTCAACCCTTGCTTCCCAACGCCGCGTCATAGTAATTCCGTGCCACCTCTTGTTTTCCCTTCCCTGTTATACCAGCCCTGCTATACCCATTCTCTCCCTGACCCGCCCCGCTCAATATGGACCCGCATGACCCCTGCCCGCTCCCCGCGGGAGAACCTATTGCGCGGGGAAATGGAACGTTTTATGATATTGGACGCGGAGTCCCACGGGAATTCCGCGTTTCTTGTATTGGGCGACATCTTTGTTTCGGCTGTCGCGATATACGCGCCCAAGCCCTGGGATTCTGTGTAAATTTTCCCCAGCGCTTCTATTAAGGGAGTGCTTTCGTCCGGAATACGAATGCAGGGACGTTTCTCTTTCATCTTTCTTCGTTGGCATTGGCAACGCGAGGTCTTCTGCCGAAGTGGTTCCCGCATTAAGAAATAAGGTTTTTGCGAACGTTCCTCGCTCACATCACTGATGCTCTTTCTGAGGGTGTTTGGGAGACGGACTCGTGCAGTTTTTATGAAAGTGATGGATCGTTTCGAATTGACATAATTCTCGTTGGTAAACGGAGATGTATAGGGACTTTCTTCTTCACTCAACATTGATGAGTTGTATTTGACGTCCGATGGCTCCATCAGTGAATTCGGAATGATTGAATGTTTTTTGAAAATGATTTGATGTATTCTTACATTGCGTATGGATTCCGTACCGTGAAAAAATGACAAACAATTTCGAGTGACATGTATGCATATTTTTTATGTAAAGTATTTTGTAAGAATCGTGCAAGCAGTGTTGTCTGGTAAATGGTGACTATAGAAATTATGTATTTCCGATTTTGATAGGTCGCATTCAACTTATCTTACGGATAAAAAAATACTAAATTGGTTACAATGATCTCAAACATATCATTTGATGAGAAATATATAATATACAGCAATGAATTTTAGAATTTAATTGATAAAACCGTTTCATATTTTATTACTTAATTTTTATTTATACGTGTTTATTTTTAATTAAATGTATTTAAGTGTGATTAACAACAAAATTTTATAAATCATAGTATTAGCGCTCGTGACAATTCTTGACAACAGGTGTTTAATTTTATTTGTGCTCTTGTTAACCTTTGATGATATTTACTCTTTTCATCAACGAATGTAAATCTCTTGATTTGCCAATGAAATTAAGTGTATGCGACGGAGAAAATGTATGCACTGCAAAGAGAAGATAGAATATAAATGTTTGTCTGCAATTGAATGGTTATTAGCTCCGTAAGTGTAATTTATGTTATATCCCAGAAGGTATTTGTCACCTGCTGGATCCGGTGGCGTCCGTGGACTTGTGGTGTTTTTTCTTCTGTTTCTATTCATCTCTTGCAGCAGGACTCTGCCTCAGGGACAAGTGCTAAGATTTCCTACTGATTTACTGACATGTGTGGTTGTTCAGTTCACGCTCTGGCATGTGTGTGTGTGTTAGTAATGGGAGAAGAGGAGAAAAGTAAGGGAAGATCGCATGCTCTGAGGAAGACCACAATATATTGACCGCAACAGTTGCCACCACTACACCAACGCGACTCGTCTCGGACAGCCAGGATCATATATGGTTGCACGCATACTGCTCCGGAAGTTAGGGTGCTGCTCCGATATACGAGTAGTATTGATAAGAGAAACCACAGAAAACAATCGGAGCAGCAATCTGGTAGAATTCTTTCCCAGACAGTTGTTGAATTTGTCCTAGCTGTTTAATTATCGAAAATCCGCCAACGATTGGACTCGCAGTCCAAGACCTACTCAGAGACTCTGCGAGAGCACTTTATTGCCGTTTCAGTTAGAGGAAGGGATTGAGTAAATGAATTGACAATGAGACGACAGACGTAAGAATTATATGGATACGGAGAGGGAGGGATATAGATAGGGGAGGTGAGCACTCGCACAGAACGGGCATGGAAGGGAAGTAAGCTGCAGGGGTGTAGGAGCATAGGATGATGTAGGAAGGCGAGCAGCAAAGACAACGAGCAATCCTATGACCTTCTGGTCAGACCCTTTAGCGATAGACGTGTAGAGATAATGAGGGTGTGTCCTAGTAAGGGCGTTGCAATGAGAGGGAGGGATATAGGTAAGGGAGGGACTCGGAACTGTGCCGAATGTAGTGGCGTATTGAGCGGCGACGCAGGGAAGTTGTACGTTTAAGAATGGAGGCGGTCATAGTGAACGGCGAGGGCAGCAAACAAACCTATGATCTTTCGGTAACACACTGCAATGGTAACGCTGTCGATCACACACTACCCAGATGCAATGGTAACGCTTTCTCTGAGCCATTTCAGCCTGTGCGGGGAATAGATTGGACAAGATCAATCAGAGGGGGCTATATAGCAATTGCGTGGGTAATTAGGGGTGGGACAACGATAGGGAAGGATATACGAAGGGTGGGGACTCGAACAGAAGGGGCAGACGGAACGCAAAAATCTGTGCCGCGGGGGAAGGGGGGCCAGGGCAACAAGCAAACGTTTGACCTTTCAATCACTCTCTCATCAGAGACAATGACAACGCTGTATCTGAGCCATTTTAGCCTGTGCTGGGAATAGAGAGAACGAGATCTATGACATGACGGGGTGTAGTTAGTACGTGGATAATAGGTTTAGGACAATGAGAGGGAGGGATGTAGTTAGGATGGGGCCTCGCATTGAACTCGCAGGTGGGAAGCGACATGTGCCGGGTGGCGTATTGAACAACGACGCAGGAAACGCCACACATTGAAAAAGGGAGGCTAGCAGAATGTGGAGCAAGAGCAGCGAGCCAACCTGTGACCTTCCGCTCAGACACTATGACTATGCAATGGTAACAGTGCCTCCGAACCATTTCAGTCTAAACGGGGTATAAATATGACATGGATAATGAGAGGGGACGATATAATAATTGCGTGGATAACTAGGGGTGGGACAACCATAGGGAGTGATATACGAAGGGCGAGAATTCGCACATAACGGGCAGACGGGAAGCAAAAATTTGTGTCGGGATGGGCAGGGCGGAGCCAGGGCAGCGAGCAAACTATTGACCTTCCGATGACGCACCCTTCAGAGGCAATGACACTGCTGCCTCTGAGACATTTCAGCCTGAGCGGGATATAGGACATGTCAAATGAGAGAACAGGATGAGGTTACGAGGATAATGAAGTAAGTAATGTAGTATGTGTGTGGACAATGAGAGGCCGTGATAGACTTGTAGGTAGGGCGGACACTCGTGCAGAGCAAGCAGGCGGAAAGCAACCCGTGCCGGGTAGGGTGGCTCAAGGCAGACCGTGCGTTGAAGAAGGGCCGCGGGTGCAGGTCGGCCGAGGGTCGAGGGGGCGGGACGTCGACCGGCCGCCGTGACCGTAATGAAGCGCCGGGCCAATCCGAGCGGCTTCGCACCGCCACCTGTTGCTGCCGCCCTCCGGCACGCCGCCGCCGCCCCGCCGCCCCGCCGCCCCGCCGCCCCGCCGCCCCGCCGCCCCGCC
Source organism: Teleogryllus oceanicus (assembly GCA_964035755.1). NCBI lineage: Eukaryota > Metazoa > Arthropoda > Insecta > Orthoptera > Gryllidae > Teleogryllus > Teleogryllus oceanicus. The sequence goes on along the minus strand of CAXIVR010000009.1, from coordinate 69,781,379 downwards.
GCCCCGCCGCCCCGCCGCCCCGCCGCTCCCGCCGCCCCACCGCCCCGCCGCCCCGCCGCCCCGCCGCTCCCGCCGCCCCGCCGCTCCCGCCGCCCCGCCTCTCCCGCCGCTCCCGCCTCTCCCGCCGCCCCGCCGCTCCCGCCGCCCCGCCGCCCCGCCGCCCCCGTAGAAAGGCGCCCGCGCCCGATATTCAACGCCCACGCCGACGCACAGGGCACGTGCAGAAGGGTTTCGCTTCAAGCTGCTTGCTTGGTGAGGAACTTGCAGTTACCTAGCAGCGGTCTGTATGAAACCCCATGTGGTCTACATCACCACATTGTCTTTACTCATCAGAGGGAACAGCAGGTGGATCATCAGGGGGACAAGTCCTCGCGGTGGGCACCTATACCATTTCGGCTTCTATTCTCACCTCCCACCGACGCGCAAAACGCCAGCGGACTGATGTCCGACCGGATCCGGTGGTGTGAAAAAGTAAGCAAACGCTTAAAGAATTGAGTGTTAGCATTAGTATTTACTAACTAGTTTCAGCTCCTAGCACTAGCATTTACTAGCTAAGGAGTGATTAAGCTTTTGCTAGTACTAGGAAGCTACAGCTGGAAAATTGTCGTATTTGCTAGGTAGACACCGGACGCCGTGTTCATAGTTTATGTATACATTCGCTTACGTTCACGTTTTGAAGGTGAAGTTTATCATGTTTTAAGGTTTTACCTACAAGTTTTACGACTTTAAAGGTATTAAATATGGAAATTTTAAGTGATTTGAATATGTCTTCCGATGAAGATGTACAAAATAATGATAGCGACTGTGCTCAGGGCCGCTTTTTAACTCTATTAAAAGAGTACAAAATACTTTTTAATAAATCACAGGTGCCACGAATTAAATTAGCTAAAGAAAAAGCCTTATCTTCATTTAGAGACAAATACATGGAACAATTCGGGAAGGAAATAATGCAAAAACAAGTAAGGAAAAAATAAAAACATTTGTGAAATAATGGGAAAACAATTAAGGAAACAAAATTCAAGACAGATGTGAAAAGAAAAAGTGATGTGAGTGCAACAGGAAATAAAAAAAAATAATCTCAAAAGTTGGGAGTGTGATTTCTTGGATTTAATGAGCCAAGAAAGTAATCCAGTTTTTAACAAAATTCCAGGTAATATAGTACGAGCTACTATTTCATGCTATATGTTTCTATATTATTTTATACTTGAACTGAGGTTAGGTTACGCTTCTTATACGTATAATTACAAATTACAAATTACAAATAAACTAAAAATTTTATGAGAAATGATTTTGAACACGTTTTATTAAACATATCGTTTATTTTTAGGAAAAATGACTATATGGATGATGCCGGAAAATTTATCCTCTGAGCCCCAAATAAAAATTACAACATCAAACCTCTTGCCACCAAGTCACAAGCGACATACAAAAACAAACACCCACCCACAATCTGATGAGACTGCTAATCTGAGTTTGCAAGAATTGCAAAGGCTCGAACTTTTAGAGCAAATCACATTGGTGCGAAAACAAATCAAAAGAGAAGTTTTGCTTATGTCAACGTTAGAGCACGAAGAAGAACCATTGCCTTCTATTGGCAACCAGATTTTCACATTACAAGAAATTTGATTGTCCTACACTGTTACATGAATTTAATACTATCAGGAAATAAAGATTTTTAAAAAAATTTTGATTTTTCAAGTGGGAAATAATGTTCTTTATTTCTTCTCTTCTTATTTATCCTCTTCTATGCAGGTTCTGATATAATACAGAATTTTCATTGTCGATGTTTATGTAGTCTGCATTTTTAATTTCATATTGAAATTCTTCTGGAATTCATCTTTCAAAATTTAGCAATATTGTGCAGCACACAACATGCAATAATCACTGAAGAAACTCTTTCTAATTCTATTCTTCTTTTGTACTGGAGCACAGGAAATCTCTATTTCAGCTGCCCAAAACATCGTTCTATTATAACACGCTCCTTAGCGAAGAGGTTATTGTATGCCATTTCCTCGGGTGTTGAAGGATTTCTGTACGGTGTAAGCAACCATGGCGTTATGCTGTATCCGATGTCTCCAAGTAAAACTACGTCACTTTTCTGTTTGTTCATAAATTCATAAAGGTCAGATTGTTTGAGTATTGTCGTGTACAGATCCGGGCCACTGAACATCTACACTAGTGAACTCTTCCTTCGCATTGTAGCTTGAACGTTTATGCTTGCAAAATGCTTACGATTTATGTATTCATCGCCGTGATAAGTAGGTTTTTTTATTGGGACATGAGTGTAATCTATAACGCAAATTGCACTTGGGAAACGATATCGTTCTGCATCGTCACTGTTCCCCAGCATGGTTCATGTGCATTGGAAACTTAATGCATTCGTGAGCTTTCTTTAGAATTTTATTCATTACAAATGTTATAGTTTTGCAAACAGTTGTTCGGTGTACGCTCTCTTCTCTTGCTACACCTGCTTGAAAGCCAGGGTCACTAACAAAGCGAAGAAATATCTGCATCTTCTGAATAGGCGATAACGCTCCACCTCTCGTTTCATGTGACTCGCTTAGGAAATAAGTAGCTACCCAACGCACATTTTCTTGATTAAACCGATATAAGGAAAAACAATCACTTTCGGCATATTCCTTCTCTTGGAGTAACGTTTGCGAGATCGAATGTGCATAAAAGCAGCCATTTTTTAAATAAAAACACACACTTCAAGAATTCCAAGACACTGGACTGGCACACTAGAATAATGATCAGCTTTTGCTTAAAAAAGAAAGCTTCAGCTGATCTTTATTCACACCTTTTTAAGCATTTGCTGGAAAATTTAGCTTTAGCTACTAGAAAATGCTTTTGCTAATAAGTACTAGCTTTTGCTTATTTTTATTCAATTTAAACAAAGTTTTGCTTAAAATTACCAGTCAAAGTTTTGCTTACTTTTTATTCACACCACCCAATGCCTGGGTATGGGCCGCCCTGCCAGCTCAGAGCTCCTAGGTTTCCAGGCTAGTACCGGAGTCAACACATGCGCCGGGGACAAGTCCTCTCCTCATTGCTCAGAGTATCGGGCCACTGCCACGATGAATCCGAGAGCCTAACTGGAGGCCACCTGAACAGGCGGCTCGGAGCCCCCATTTCGTCTCCCCATTGCTTACCGCCAGTTATCGACGTGGGTACCGCCAGAACCTGGGAACCTGGCGGTATCTAGTTTCCCGTCGGGCTTTAAAATGTGATCCGGAGTACTCCAAAAAGCATCCTTCGCCTTATCCTGCGCAAAGGACGACTCACCATAGGCCCAACTGATGGATAGCCGGGCGAACCCGACTAACAGGAACTTAGCATCACCTTCTCACTGCCTGCTCCTTCAGGCTAACGACGTGAGTGGCGCTGCGATTGTTTTAATTAATTGAAACCTTTCCTTTGCCAATAATCATACATTAAGCAAAAACTCTGTTTAAAAATACACTTTCATCTATTCAGAATTGTTATTTAAACGACATAATTGTAGCTACTCACGTTAAATTCATTTAGTAGGATATTAGATTAAGTATGATTAATGAAATATTGAGATCAATTAAGGAAATGCAGAAATACAATATAGTCACTATTTTATGTAAATGCTCTTTTGCAAATTCTCAACATAAGAGAGGTTCGAATGTTTCAAATACGACTTCATATTCGACTTTCTCATTGAAGACGCCATATGTAGGATTTAGGAATAGACTCGTAGAGCAATTTATTTAAGTCAGGAAATGTAATTGATTCCATTTGGATTAGTACTAGAGGAGGGAGAAAGTGCCGTACATTATTTAAATTCTAATTTGAGGCTTCTTTTGTAATGTGCAAACAAATCTGAATTATCTGGAGTGCAAAAATGTCATTTAATAAAAGGTCGTCTTGCTCTCGAAATTTCGTTTGAAATCAAAAAATCATGATAATATAATCAAATTCTGATGCTCTTCTATTTTAGTTATATTTTGAATTACCACAGCCAGGATTGAATTAAAATCAGAATAGTATTAAAGAATTACATATTTCATCCCATTGTAGCAGCCAAATGTTTATCAAAACGTATTTATTTCGGATATGTTACTCTGTTCATTTCGTAGTAGGTTGCTTTTCAAGTGTACTAAATTTATTTACTTCTCCTAGCAGTGCTATTGACCTCTTTGTGTAGTACGTTGACTGTCTCTATCTCTTGGGGTTCCTCATATTTTATGAAGGCTGTGTTGCTTCAGAGATCGGAAAATCTTAGCCTTGATGTATATTGAACGCATCAGTCTTCTATACCTCCCAGTAAATTTCTTTTAGAGCCATAGAGTCTTCCTCCCAAGTCTTCCATCTTCTCGCATGAAACTGAACGAGTAAGAAGATATTTCGAAATCAGCGAAGCTCCGTAGGTATGTGAATACTATACCGAGGAGAACGTAAAGTTAATGTTTCATGTGAGCATTTGGAAGAGGTTCGGAATATATCATATAATAAATAAATCTGCGGCATAATTACATATTTACTCTACGCCTGTCAAGTAGAGTAATTGAAAATGTTCTGTTAAATTCAATTGGAAGTAAGTGGTGGCAGCTGCATCGTTCTTTATCATTAAAATAATAATAAAGAATAATAATATCATAAAATTCCTTCTTTTTGTTAGGTTGTGCAAGGAAAGTATGGATATACAGTCGACTCCGGTTATAGTGAACTCAAATATAGTTAACCCTCGGTTATAGTGAACTTAAGACACTGGTCCCGTTTCACATACATTACAAATAAACAAAAGAAAACTCGGTTATAGTGAAACTGAACCTCAGGAACGTAGGAAATACAATGTCCTGGAAAATAATATATTTCTTCAGTGCCACAAATTCCAACACGAGTCTGTTTGAAAAAAATGTCGTCGGCCAAAAGACAGTAGTAGTTTCCCCTGAGGTGATGGTAGGGGCGTCGAGCGAGGCCAGAGTCTCTGATATCCGCCAAGTCTCGCGGGAAAGCGATCATTAGCCCCTTGTGCCATTCCGCTACCGAAAGCATCTTGTATTTCATTTGGCGAGTAAACGGTCCTTTGGAGAGTGGTATGGTATTCCAACAGTGCACGAAGCGTTGAAGTGTGTCAAGATTGCATTACGATACGTAGACACAGAGGACAATGCAAAATCAATTGTGGAGAGAGCACGAACTCTTGAGAAATTTATAGAGAAAAATGAAATACTAATGAAAAACTACGAAGCAAACAATTGAAAAGATATTGATTTTTAAGGACCAGTAAAGATATTAAAATTTTCAGTTCGTGTTGTTGTATTTTACTGTGTCTCTATATTAATAAAATCAATAGTTTTGGAGAAATTCTATTTAATTTTGACATCATCGAATATGGTCAACCTCGGATATAGTGAACCAAAAATATTAGTCCCTAGGGGTTCACTATAACAAGAGTCGACTCTACGTACAACGCAATAATTAATTTTATGAAATTTATTACGAAATAAACGTAGATTCAATAAAATATGTTTTACAAAATATAATTTTATTTGATTCGGTGAATCATAATGAACATGTTTAGTTATTTAAAAAATGAACTAATACTTATTGATTAAATTAAATGTCACCTCTTTTCTGCGTTAAACAAGGCGTTTGTTTTTATTTCTAGATAGAGTATCAAACAGGAAAAATATTGTAATGTAATTTGTGATAATTTCCTGTGCGTATTGGCTTTACACGAGCCGTGATGTTGCACCCACCAAGTGTAGATAAGATTTCCCCATAAACCTGAGATCACTTATCTTACTATGTTACATCATTTTCTAATATAATGATACACAATGATCGTCAATATTAATTATCTGTAATATCTTTTACACAGTATTTTTGTGAAATGGTTGAATAAAATGTAGAATGAAATGGATGACTTTCCAAAGAAATCTGTGAATTGACACAACATGTATTGGTGTATGACATTCACACGCATAACGCATTGATGACAGTGATGCATTAATGCATGATGTCAGGATTCTTCTTGAACGTTAGTAAGCGATTATAAACCGAACTCGTGGGATTTTTTTAGTTAAATGCAAGAACAAAGATGAGAAAAGATATTTCATCAATGAAAATACAAATTGATTGCAGTATCAATTTTTTTGACTATCTTCTTCGTTGCTTAACGTAATAATGATGTAAATAATGACATCTGAAAATATTTCCTCTATTTATAAACAAAAGTGACACAATAGAGAGCAAGAAAATTATTATTCCTATCCACATTTATCGATTAAAAAACGCCTCTTTCCTATCATAAAAGTAGTGTAGGTAGAGAACTAAGAATGCCGAGAAAAAAATAACATTTACAAGTTTCCAAAAGGCCGTTGAACTTTGGACTCGGCTTGCAATTCCCTTCATTGCTCCCGCTAATGAAAATAGAACAAAAAGCGAGGAAAACGATATTTAATCGTGCGAGGTCAGAAAGACTCCAAGAGATGGAGCTAGGAAGATCTAGAAAAAGCCCGGAATAAAAAAGGATTTAAATTTATAAATAACATGATATATTGTTTGCGAATTTATTTGAACACTATTGACAATTACTTTGAAAATTTAATATTTTCAACGGTTGCAACGGGTTTGCATTCAGTTACTTCTTGATGGAAAAATAGTACCAATAAAAAGATACCTACACATGATTTAGTTTCATTTTCAAGTGTTTTCAACTCAATGTGCAAGTTCACTTAAGTGGATAGAAGTGCTTCAGATACAAATCCAGCTTGATCATAGGTGTTATAATATCCTTGTGTTCTGCATAGTAAGCGCTGATGTACATGGAATTAAGAAGATAGATGGCACAGTTGTGTTTGTAGATATGCCTCGTGTACGAGTTCTGTGAGAGCTGTTTTGAGTGTGTAGAATTCTCAGGATAGGATAATAGGGTTCCCACCTAGTGGCTGCTAGTGCCGCACGAACGAAGTTGTTGCAGACACGTCATTCCTCGGTCTCGGACTATTAACCTATCAATTACCTAGTAAATGACGTTTGACTATTGGCAATCACCGTAATTCTGTGCACACTCAAAACAGTTCATACAGAACTCGTCCATAAGGCATACAAGCATTCGTAACTGTGTCATCTACCTTTTTAATTCCGTGTACATCACTGTCTGAAATCTATCATGGGCTTAAGAGCTGCTGCTACACTTGTGGGTGTAAGGAATCATTTGAAACACATTAGCGAGAGTATGGGATAATACAAAGAGGTTTGGCTCGTATCGTACGCCAGGACATTGCTGAAGCTGAAATCCAACTCCCTCGATGACGTCAGCTCTCGGACGCTCGTTGGGGCTTCATATGTTAAGGCTTGTAAATACGAATTCGTTCATTCGAAGATAGACCACTTGCATATTATTAAATGTCTTTGTTTTTTATTAAATTTTTAAATTTCTTTCTTTTTTATTAAATTTATTTGATTTCTTTGTAATGTTAACGTGTCAAAGGACATTGGCCGAAAATTTCTGGTTTTTGTGCAATCAGAAACCGCCACTGCTCCCATCCACCATGTTGGGACACCTTTTGAACCTTTTCCCCTTTTCCCGGCCTGTTCAGGTGGCGAAAATGCATAACATGCGAGACATTAACCTGGCAGGCGAAATTGTGCTCCCTCTCCACACAAGACTGTGTGAGACTGGTGACGCAAGGTTGCGCTGAGCCCTTAGGCGGGGGCTGCATGGGCTCCAGTGACGTGGCTTAGAGCAGGAATTGATGACATTGCTGTGTCTCTGACCAGGAGGTCCTAGGATTAGAATCCTGACGGTGGCAGGATTATCGAATCTAGCTAGGTCAAGTTCAGCAGCTGCCTGGAGGAGAATTGTACCCACCGGGTGCTCTGATCGGTAAAATTTTCCGTGGTTTCTGCGGATTCTTCGGTCAGAACCAGGCAAATGCTGGAGCAGTACCCTAACAAACGGGCCATAGGCTGCGCGCGATATTTCTTTCTTTTCCTTTGCTCGGCTTTTACTAACACGCTTATATTTGCAGTCACTACCTCATTGTATACCCCTTGCACAGAAAATGGGTGATGCCCTGTGCGGCCAAATCTGGCTTTTCCACAGCTTGGACAACCATCGCTGGACACTTGACCAAATCCTACCGTCTAGGCCTTGCCGCTTTAATCATTGGCTCTTGCTCCAAGTTTCAGACACTTCCCTCTTCCTCCCCTCGAAGATTTTCCTCCTAGTTATCTCAAAGGGGCGGAGCAATTTCTGAGGTCAGTGACGCTGCCTCGCTAACGTGAGCAGGGGGTAACAGGAGAGGGAGGGGTGAGGGGAAGTAAGAGGAATAAGAGGAAGTAAGAAAAGGTAACAGGAGGGGGCACGGAGACGAAACGGATTGGTGCGCGTTGGCGCGAGGATCACCCATTTTTGCACTGGACGTTGGCCCTGAACCCCGTGCACGCTGACGAACCAAGGGGCAGCGGGTCACGGGAAGGGGCTGCGACATTTTTTATCGAGTTCTTTACCATGAAAATTAACTCTAATTTATGGTATCTAATATTGTGAGAAATTTGTGTCAGATTAAATTAATAGAATTGAAAGTTTTGTTTCTTACAAACTATTTTAAAATGCTAATGGTTCTAAAGCAAGGAACACTAATTATTACTTAATCATTTTCGGGAAACACACAATAAAATGCATTTACATAATATAGACATTTCCTATCAAGCAAATTGAAATTCATGTTCACGTATTTAAAAATTTGTATTTTGACATTATTACTCGTTTATTAAGGAAATGCAAGCAATACACACATTTTCTTACACATTATGAAAATGTAATCGCCCATTTTTTCTATATGAGCAGGTGCATGCAAACAGTGATTTCGTTAATCAATTAAAAATCACTGCCGGATGTTCCAAGTAAATTATCATTGCAAAATTGTTGTTGTTAATATTGTTTAGACTATTTGTAATATTGATGCAATTTTATAGTGATAATCGGTGAAAATGAACTAGGAAACCTCTCATTAGAAATATTGCGAAAACATAATTGTCTTATTCTTCATATATTTTTCAAAAGTTGCTATTTTTCTGTTACACTGCTGAGACGATTATATCTATCCCTTCCCAGTGATATTAATAGCAAAATTGTAATAATTGATATCGTTAATAAACAGCTACTAATATAAACAGCACATTTTTAATTCTTTTAATTTGTGGTTAAATATTTGAAGTTAAATATATTCTTAAATATTTTTGAATAACCACATTGTAAAAAAGAATAAATTTGAAAACCTTAAAGTGTTGTGAATCAATGTAATTTTCTCAAAACGAGCTGTTAAGAAAGAAACAAAAACTTGTTTGAATAAACTTTAAAGAGATTGAGTATTTAGTTAAACATTTCAATTCCGGGACAATTTTCCAATTAAAATATTTAAGCGGAACACCGTCTCCCAATCGTATTATCTTTCCAATTTATGCTAGGTTTTTGTGTGACCCCCAGAAACAGTTTCTGGAGTGTTTAGTTCGATTCAAGAAGCTCTCTCGCAATTCAAACATCCGAAAACCTTGACAAGGTTATCGATATCGAACGGTTTTTATTCACAGGAAACACACCGTCCTTGTCTTCTAATGATTAATTGTGAAATAATTTTAGCCATTGTAAGATATACGCATGACAGATATTTTGTTCTCATAAGATCCGAATACTTCAATGCATATCGAACCTGAAAATACATTTGGTTTTAAATCAATACGGAAAACACAAGAGTTTCAATGAGATCACAAGTCCTCAAATCTGAAAACTAAACTACTGTAAATTCCTTTTTAATTAGATTAATTTTCTGAAAATTAGAACAGAAGTCAGTTAAAATAATTGTTATTAATTACAAGATTAAAAGAGTAAAAACATAGTAACAAATTACTAATTTTAAAATGAAATAAATAACAAAGACAGTGTTATATCAACAACGCAAAATTAGTGTATAAAAGGCATGTTAAAAATCATTCCCTTCACGCATATTAGATTTATAAATCCATATTCTCTAAGAAAGTTTAAAGAGTTTGCGGAGGACAGTAGCCAGCATCTCCTCTATAGTCGACAAGCTATGCCTTCTTCGGCTCTTTCATTATCGCAGTGCACAGGAGCATGCTTTACAGTGAGGTCTGTTTTTCATTTCTGGGGGATAGGGGGTGGGTAACTGCGCGAGATGTCCGTGCGAGAAGTGGCAGTGCCCGATCCCAAGGTGAATAACAATTCTCGCCTCGGGCTTAGAGCCACGGGATGACCACGACAAGCGTCTTATGATCCTTGTGACTGTGAAAAGAGTTCTGCCACTCTGTTTGCACACAAAATGCAAAGTTGGATAAAAGTCTTGGTTGTAAGAGCAGATATTACCATAAAGATGTCTTTCTGGCTTCCTCACGGGCAACTTTACTACCTAGTCAGCGGTTTCATTTCCACTTATCCCTACGTGGCCAGGGACACAGGAAAAAACGAAATTCAAATGATGGAGAATTAAGCGATATCTTCGATGTATTTGATGTTGGATATTTGATGTCAAAGGTTTACAAGGAAAGAAGGAGGAAATGGACGACCAGGCCGTAGCTGCCTGGGTTCGAAGGGCCGCGGGTTCCGCCTCAGACATAGATGTGTGTTCGTGATGTCCTTACGTATTCTCCCTACAGAAAACCCCAAAGATAAAAAATCACAATGGTCGTTATATGACCTAGTATTTAAAAAGAGACATTAAAAATATATACAAAAAACAACAACTTCCAATTATCAAAGAAAATTTCACATATTTGAGTTCGGACTTTCAATAATCGTTGCCTAATAAAACCTAAGGACTTTATTTCCCTGGGGAAAATAGTATTATAAAACGGAAATTTATTTAATCCAAAATTAAATTTTCATATATTGTCAGCTAATTCGATTATTATTTATAACTTAATATTTCAACTCTCTCAGATATTTCTTACAATATTGCAATGATATTCATTGTAGCCGATACCTATTTTATTCACACTTTCTCTATTTCGTTGGTGAAATGAACATATTTATTTTAAACTGAGTACCACTGAATTTAAGAATGTTCTTTCATTACAATATTTCCATAGTTTTTAAGCTGAGGAACAGTGACGGAAAATAATTGGCCTAATATTGAGTTAAGACTTCATTAAATATTTTACAGTATTTTACATTCTCGAATGCGCAGCATACTACAGAAACAATGATATCAAGTAAAAATGGTATTTGGGGTTTTGAAGGAAAATTCGGCTTTTGAAATCCTGAACTCCAAAAAATATTTTTTCAAAAAGACTCTGCGAACATGTATTTATTTTTAGACTGGTTGTAGGAAAAAGACCTCCTGTCTACGCATGGTAGGTAAAATTAAAACAGGTATGTTACATTATGCTCATATTGCATTATTGAAACTTTCTGAAAACGAACTCTTTCTTTTTTACTTTACACTCTTCATTCGAATACACTATACCGTTATTACAAATACTGTAGTAAATGTCACATTTGATTAATATCTCTGGGATTTTTCAACATTACAATTACTAATCTGTTTCAAATTTCTCATGAACTCTTGACTCTTCTTCTCGGTATAACTAATTCGACAAATGAAGTTATTTTCCAAATTTGGAAAATTGCTTTGCAGTGAAAGCATAAAAATTTTCCGTGAACGCATAATCTAAATTTTCTCATATATTGATCAATTGCACTTTCTCTTTAAGGAGTAGAAAGTTACGTAATGCTGCGAGAAAAAAAGGGCAAATTTTCGCAGAAAAAACGCATATTACAAGGCCCTTGTGACGAAAAAATGGATAAATCCACTTGCTAAATTTAGAAAAAAAATCTTCCAAATCGTGGTGTAGCCAGAATCCATGTTTTGTGGGTGGTTGATAGCGAAAAATCGACTAACGGCAAAATGACTGTCAGTCCGTCCCTGAACAACGCTAGCGGCTAAACCGTTCTGCCGATTTTCACCAAAATTGATATTCCCCAATATATCTGGCTGATGTCGTAGCCCCTTAAATTTGAAACCGATATTCAATTAGGGGGGAGGGTACTTTTTATGAAGCCCCTAGGACCTTTTTCAAATGTTCAAACAAATGGCTCCATATTTTTTTATTGCATTTTATTGTTGGACAGTGGGAAGTGCGTTTAAGAGAATACTGCAGGTCTCATGTTCGTTGAAAACTGATTTTTCGTAAGTATTCCTACAAGTAAAATATTGAAATTTGAGATTTTTTCCCTTGATGAAACCTATTCCTTAAAGATAAGATTTTTAAATAAGATCATGTGCAATTTTTCGAAAATTTTAGTATTTTCCGCATAAGTTTCAGTGAAAATACGGGAGAGAAAGTACGCGCTGTTTTAGCATCACTAGTATTCTTTAAAACTGTTCTTCTTCTAGACATTAGGCTCTTATCGAATAATTGCAAGTCCCTTTCCAGTTTTATTATGACAATGTGGTACTGAAGTACGCATGAGGAAAAGTAAAAATATTGTACTTTCTTTCTATAGAGAAAAGTTCGCATTCTATTAAAATATAATTATATTATATTATTCCCTATATTATACATTTTTATATTATATTATTTATTACAGTATATTTAAACTTAAAAAGGATCGACCTCTGAAAACGAAAAAAAATATATTGAAACGATTATGTTCCACTTTTCATAGGTTTTATTATATTTAACTACTTTTCTGAGTGATAACTGGAACAGAGACCGCTTTAGCCGAATGGTTAACGTCATAGGTACCCTGTCGGCTTGCTAACGTTGTGAGTTCGAATTCAGAAAGTGATTTTTTTCTTCAGTTATGGTGTGATTTCAGTAGTAATATGTCCAATATTTTGTAATTAATATTAATTTTTGAAAAGACTTAGGAGCCCTAAAAAGGGCCGGTTTTGTCGTCCAGTACGACGACCAGAAGCCTCCGTTCTGTACTAATCTGATCAAAGCGCTGGTGGTCCTATTTTCGACGAACTCTATATATTTTTGAAAATTGAGAAAAGTTAACTTTTCTAAACTACAAAATTGAAAATAGAGATCTTACTGGTTGAAAACTCTTTTCCCAATTCATGTAATAGTATAATATTGCGGAGCAGTGACAAATTAGAGAAGAAAGTATGTGCTGTTGTAGTACCACTACTCCGTTGTTTACATTATAAGCATTATAATTTCTTTAAGAAGCAATCAATCAACTATTTGCAGGTAATTAAAATATTGTTAGCATTATATCATTCAATTTTAGGTTACAAGTTTTCATGAATAACGAATGCAAATTTGACCGGCAATTCTCTTAGTTGTGTTAATTGGTTTTAAAATCACATAGTTACTTGCTTAATACTACGCGGTTCTGTATTTCAGACTGGTGTTTCACGACGAGTTACAGTTCAGTCTTATCGCGTAATGTGAGATCACCTTGAAGATATGGGAGGGGGGCAAGATAAGCACTTCGCAGGATAGAAGCTACTTCGCAAGCCCTACACAATAGGCATTCGAATCGAAATATTTCTAACTAGAATCAACCATAGAATAGTATCACGCTGATGATTCTGCATTCTTATCAAGAATGTGAGTTTGATGTAACCTGGAGTAAATGTAGTATGTCATCAGAACAAGAAATTTCAAGATAGAATTCATTCTACAATAGCTCTCATCGGTGCTGTAAGGTACTCTGTGATCGCTCCGTGGATTAAACGCGTAGGAGACAGAGGAATGGACGCCAGATCAAATCCTGCCGAATAGGTTTTTTTGTATTTTTTTTACCTGATGCATGAAACACATCACTGTTATCACGAGAGAGACATTCCAAAATTCTTGCAAGGAAGAACAAACTTGTTTTTGTAAACGCTAATGTGAATATATTAAGATTGTGTGCTGGTATTCCAAGCAATGTGACGAAACGAAATTTGGAAAAGGTAGCTACAATATTAACAGTGTCTCAATTGCAATATCAGTATGATATTTTTATGTAATCGTTAGAAATAATATGAAAAAGTCTGTACGAAGTTGTACAATCACTAGTAATTTACCTATTTAACAGTTCTAGACATAATCAGAATCCTTAAGAAGTCTGGGTTTTTTTAAAATTTTGTAATAAAGGTAATTTCTTTTTAACAATTGAGAAAGGAATATGTCTTTTTTACCTTGGTATTACGAATTCATTAAAACTACCATTATGTGTTTGTGCTTTGTGATAAATGCTAACATCCCCTAATTGTTTGTAACAATTGATAATTGTATTTCTTTTATGGTCTTCTCAAAATGTTTAATGTAAGTCTTCGGGAAAATCAAAATGTATTAACTCCAAAACATAATAAAGTACGATTTGACGTGGTCAGGTAAAAGAAATCATTTTTTTTATTATTATCTCCATTTTTAAATAAACAATGTTTCGATACGGCATATCTTTAGTGCGGGGTATACTGAGACTAAGTGGTGAGCATTCATTCAGTACCAATTTTCACAAAGAAAATAAGTAATTTTAATTAAGTTACATCCAATGATTATTCGCCTTGTTTGTGTAGGTAATCCAATGTACAAATCACCTGTCATTTAGTCTCAATATAGGAAAAAATGTTTAAGAATGTTTCAGTTCAGTACTATGTAATTTTTGCTAGCAGGTGCTTCGGTTCTAGCCTGACGCTCAACCCTTATCGCCTCTGTCCAAGGTGAGATTATTAGACGTGATAACGTTGGGCTAAAAGACAAGTTTCGGCACGGTCCGACATTCAGAATTCATTTGCTGCAAGTAATTACTAGAATATAAGAAACATTTATTGACTTTAAGAAAAATCACCTATCATTACGCAGTTATTATCTTTTTGTTTATCTACTCACATTTAAATAAAAATAAAGTCTTAGTTTCTCGTGTTATCTATATATTTAAAAAATAGGGTATTCTGCCATGTCTTCTTTTAGAGCTTCTACTGAATCGACTATTGTATTTTTTCTTTTAAATGAAAGAATATGATCCCTAGATGTGTTATCGTATATTGTTTGTGTTAATTCACCAACATTTACCATGTAAATTAATTAATTAAATCATTCTTTAATAGTACGCTTATCAATAGTCAATTGTATTCTTTCAAAGGGTGGCAGTTTCAAAATCGATATACTACATGAGCCCATAGAGCCCATAGTCCACGTTGCTTGATGTTTTGTTTTGATTGTTGAGATTTGTTTACAATTCGTCAAGGTTTTGTTTCAGTGTAATAATTGCATTTGGTGTTTTTATTTGTTTCTGGGTGTATTTTGTAGAGAACATTCGCACGTGGGTTTTGTTCTGTTGTAATACTTTAGTGAAGTTGTTTACAGGTTATGTCGAATTCCGAATCGTTGCCACGCGCCCCAAAAGACGCAAATGTACATTATCTGGACGCAGGGA
The DNA here is from genome assembly GCA_964035755.1 of Teleogryllus oceanicus. Lineage (NCBI taxonomy): Eukaryota > Metazoa > Arthropoda > Insecta > Orthoptera > Gryllidae > Teleogryllus > Teleogryllus oceanicus. The sequence goes on along the minus strand of CAXIVR010000009.1, from coordinate 69,766,003 downwards.
AAGAGAAAGTCAGCGTAGGTGTCGTGATAGTGAGCTCATTTCGTTTTCTATTGGGTCATTGTATAGGAAGAAGATACTAGGAGGAATATAGAGGAAGATGCCTGACGGAATAAAAAACATTGGTGTGTAGATTGCAAAAAACGGTCATTAGAACTGTAAAATACTCGCTTAAGAATTAATATTATTTACCTTAAACCCGAAGTGGAAGATACCGGATGAAGAAGCCTTGTTATTATGTGCTGGCACAAGTAAGCGGGGCTAACAGATCTTGCCGGAATACCAAACCAAAAGCAAAGTTACGTTCTTATTTGAAAAGATTAAATGAAAATAAAGAAAATTTGATTATTTTCTAGAGGGGAGTCCTTTAGATAACAAATATCAGATATTATTCTATTTGGTATTTATAATATTTATAAACTTTGTCCATTTATCGGCACGATCGCTTTTTCAATGGGAACAACTATTCTCCGGAATTTACAGGTCGAAAAGTAAATATAGTATTTAGGTAAAAAAACATGATTGAATTATGTTTTCGAAAAATTGACGGAACTGAAGTAAAAAGAGAAAACTATCACAAATAGTAAATTCACATTTCTTGTATGTTGCACCAATGAATAGTGTCAATTCCGTAATTAAAATCTATTTTCCACCCACCAATAACATATGTGGGTCTCTTTAACCTGGAAATCTTTCGCTTTAGCGGCAATAACATAATTCACCGGAAAGTGTACGGCATTTTATCGACGAATGACAGAAAATATAATTACAATAGCCAGTAGGACTTCTGATGCTGTATTCCAAAGGCAGAGTTTTTTTAAAACTCCAGACATTTGTTCATCATTTCTCTCTCATGGTATGCAACATGTATTCTCAAGTTAATGTTGAAATATCTAGTATCACTTTCGGAATCCTAAGACTTCAGTAAAAGGAACGCAATGGTGACCCTGAAGATTTGGTTACGAACCCAAGAGCAATAGCGCAGATTTCTCCTTCTTCCCGACCTTGCATTAAAGTGGTCGCCGAAGAGTGCGCCCAAATGTGATTGAATTATGAATTTGAGGTCATTTCGTTATTATTTAGATTTTCTTTGTAAAATCGTCTCTGCGTGAGATATACTATATACGAACACAAACTATCAATCAATGGGCAGCACATTTTAAAGCGTTACATTGTAATATAGTAGCAATGCGTTTCAACAATAATAAATATTTTAGTTATAATTTTAAAATTCAACCTTAATTCATATTATAGTACTTTTATTAAATTACTTTATAAATGTGTATAACTTGAATGAAATTTTTCCCTAATAAAAAAAATTAATTGCTTATTTTGTTTACAATATTTATTAACAATTCATTAAAAATTATAAATATGCAGTGAAATATTACTGAAGATGCGTTAGTGAACGCATATCCAATAAATTGGCAATTTTGTATGAAATGTGAAAAATGTATGAAAACAGACAAAATTCTATTTGGCAACAATTTTAATTTGACAAAATTTTGAAACATTATAAACAATTACAATTTTGAAATAATTTATGACAGGAGAATCTCTAGTGATTCTTAATGGATTAGCGAAAACAGTGTTTGCATAGGTCTGCTTATCTAGAAGAAATGGGTGCAACATTCCGATGACGTGTAAAAAACTTCGTGTGCATTGCTCGTCTCTCGAAAATAAAAATATCGTAATGTAAAAATATACTTGCTATAATAATATAATTATATTAATTTCATTGCGTTGGATTGGAAATCATACATAAATTACATGTAAGTAATATATTGATATGAATGTGTGTGTGGGTATTCCTCCAAAGTTCACGCAATAGACAAAAGCTGGTGTTTCTACCTTTGCAAACATTAAGATATAAAAATGTTATATAAGAGTCATATCTCTTTTTTATTTTCACGCAAAAATCCTCAAAGACTAGGTATCACATATGATTTTTAATAGTTGCGGTAAAGAACTCAATGTAAAATGCAATAACCCTAACGTTATATTGAAGAAGTAATTAATTGTGATCCCCAAAACAAGAGATCAAAAATCATTCATTTGCTTACAGCTGCACTTACCAATCATAATGTCTGAAGTAGAAAACTTTCATTGTGACTAAATGAACTTTAAATACTTTTAGTTTATTTAGTATTTTATACATCAAAACTATTTTATTACAATATTAATGTCCGTGACCATATAGAATTTTTTAATTCGGTCATCTGAGAAATTGATGATGAAGTATTTCACAACTGAAAGCTGCTATCTCGGAGACGTGTTTGTGCAACTACTCTAAAACGTATTTCTTTAAGTTATTAATTTTTCTAATAAAATGACTAGGTTAGACAATGCATACAATGCAAATTATTTGCATTTTATATTAAATATTACAATAATAAACGACAAAATGTAGACATGGAGCCTAATACTCGTTGTCCAGTGTTATTTTTGCAAAAAACGTTTTATAGCAGTTTTAAAACATGTTTTTACTGCAAAATTGCATGACTTTATTTATGTAATTAAATGTATATACAAAAATTTATGTAAAACTGTTGGTTGATTTAATATTTATATTCAAATATTTACTATAATATAACTCGCCATCACCGCCATTTTGTAATGTTCAAGATTAATAGTCCCGCCTCCCTGAAATGAAGCTAAAGCGGATTGGTCAGCTCGATCCGGGCAGGGGTCGGAAAACTCTGGTAAAGTTCGGCTCAGAACATCGCCCATTTTTTGTGCAAGCGACGGTACATGTTTGGACACCAGTCGGGAGCTTAAAACTTGTCCTGGCTGGGACGGTTTCCCCCTGGTGTGCGTTATGTAGATAGAGAAAACCTCGCAAGCGGACTTGTAGGTTGGCACCAGATCTCGCTATTCAGCGGGGGAAGAACTCCACCACCTACAGTGATAAAACATATACTTCAATTACAGGACTAATAACCATAGCAGTTGGCGCTTCCTGAAACACGATATAATCTATCACTCAAATGGGCTTCACAATTGGTGCTATATTGCCGGGGTCATATGCCCTCGTATTTGAATACAAAATGGAAGGCGACAGTGGGCTGAGCGAGTAAGATGTTGCCAGACCATATTGAATGTACATAGTATGTGCCTGCGGACTTGGAAAGGAGAAATTCCGTAGAAATAATTTAGTTGATGCAATAAGAATTCGGTAGCCTCATTGGAAGGATGAGCCAGTTTGTGGTAGTGGAGGGAGAATGAGAAATCTGAATGGATAAAATCAACCACAGAAGTTCCAGAACAGTACAAATTGGAAGTAATGGATAATTTAAAAAGAAACGAAATTCTTTAAAAAAAATGTTTTATTTAACTTACAAAAGTCTCTGTTATTCAAAACAGATGTAGAGAAGAGGTGCGTCGGATATCATCGGGGTGGGGGAGACAAACGAGAGTCGCAAACTGTGGAAGCAATGACGAGAAAGAATGCTAGCTGTGGTGGGGTGGGAAGGCAGAACGTTGCTGACCGAAGAATCGAGTTGACGGGACGGTGGTGAGAGGGAGACGCCAGTAATTGCGCGTTGGATGCGACAACTGCGCCTCTCATGGAGCAAATTGAAACTTATTAAAACGGTGTCTTGTCTTCCAACGCTGTCGGAGGTGGCAGCGACTGCGTCGTAGAAATGAACTTTTCATCGGCTGCTTGTGCTTGCTTCGTCTGTGACACGCAGGCCTTACTTGATATTGAAGCGTTCCTTCTTGTCCTTCGTATGCCAAGTTTTTTTCAGATTTCCTCTTTCAGTTTTCAGCATTTTTACTTTCTCACGTTACGAATACTTTGTAAGAACAGAAAGTTATTTAATCGTGCGCCAGAAAATGTCTTTTATTTTTCTTTTCACATGTGGTCTATTTGACCATAAATATATACGCATATTTTGTGAAATCTCTTTTATGCATAGCTCATTGTATCCCCACTTAATGTCCCAAACAATTTGTTTTAGGTATTTTTTTAATTTATTCGGACCTACTTTCATTTATCTTCATTGAAATAGTTAATTAGTATCTCTCTATAGGTTTTGTTTGGCAAATTTTATGCCTACTTTAAATTTTGGTTAGGAATGTTCCTTTTAACATGAGTTACAATAGTAATTTCCTTTTTCTTTCGCAACTTTGTGTTGTTGTATTCGTAAATACTTCTGTTATCTGTTACCTAAGCCTTAAAAGAAAAGGCTGCCAAGAAAATAAATGTATCGTCAATCTTTAACTTTCTAAATCCAGCCTTATCTAGTTAAAAAACACATATCGTTCTTTCTCATGCAGCTAATCGTTTAATCAAATTCATATAAGTGATGGTATAAACGATTCGAGTTTGCGGATACAAACTCTCTAGTGTGTTCACTGTCTAGTGTAATCACGAAAGTCTTTACCGCCGCTTTCATACGAAATCAAGAACAGTACATTACAATTGCAGAATAAACGAACAATACAGCCGCACGTTATTTGCTCATCATATATTTCCGTTAACGAAGGTGCCATTATTGAACGTCAATACCCGCAACCACACGTTGATGGATAACGAGTTTCTGCAATTAAGAGACCGACGTCACCAGGGAAGCCAGTCACTCATACACGGCAGATTAAAGTCGCCGCGTCCGAATTTCGTGTTTGTCCAGCCACTTTGCAGGGAAACCCACCCTCGCACGGCTGTCGTGGCAACCGACAACTCTCGTGTTTGTTCTCCGCTCTTTCATCGAAGCGCTCGCACTCCCCCGCCTGCCCGCCTGCCCCATTCCCCACTCCAACCCTCCCGCCCAGGGCGAACGCCACAAAGCGCCCGCCCACCCATGCTCTCCATTTCGCGCAAATAAGTGTGTTCCGCGAGCAATCCATCTCAGTCAACCGAGCGCCACCGGCTCAATGTCGGCGCGTGTGAACTGATGTTTGCCGGAGCAGTCCGCAGTTGCTCAGTTTCTGGTTGACGGCGGAGGGTCCACCGCGGGCGCTGCCAATGACCTCTCTGAGAATTGTTGGTCATGTTGTGTATCTCTTGTGACCTTACATTATTACAATGGCGAGCAATCGATAACCCAGTACTTCTTATAAAGGGCACTCAGCATCTGAGCTATGTCAACGTATTTCGAATTTGCAAGGTATATATTACTTATTTGTAGTTTGTGTAAACAATTTATTAATGCGTTCATTTGATAAGAAAAATAACATCTGCATATATTTTTATTCAAAGGATCACTATTTTAGCGTAGGCTAAGAGTCTGTTCACAAGCTTGTGATTTTCTATTATTACTAATTCTCATTTCATTTATTTCATACTTTCAGAAGGGATCACGGAGGGGACTCATGCTCATTTCTTTCAGGATGCAAGTTCAAAGTAATCATATTCTGAAAGTCTATGTGCGAAAACCTGAACACCATACGGTTTTGCAAAGCTTCAGTACATGAACCGTTTTAGACCAACACCAGATGCACAAATCCAAAGGTCAATTATTCCGAATGCGTATGCGCCAAGAAAATGTATTTGCGCTATTTTGTGGGCGTGCCGAGCGATATAAAACATGACCTCACACATTTAGAAAGTAAAGAGAAACTGAATGAACACACGGCTGTTGCATGAACCGAAGGGAAATGTTCATATGTGTATCTCAATTGTGTTGCTTCTGCATGTCTTGAAATGAAACTTGATTCCTCATAGGAGTACGTCAAACTACGTCCTTCCTCACATTAGCATGTTACTTCAAATAAACCAGAGAATTTGGCTATTTGAACTTACAAGTGGTGTAACAAGACATTTTGAGCATTTTTTAATGGAAACTGTTTTAAATCGTCCATACCGAATTTAGAAAACTCGCATTCTGATAAGAGAAATTAGTACCAAAATAAAACGAGTCTGGGAAGGAAATGCAATTATGAATGAAGGATATGGAGCTGAAAAATTCCGACCATGTGAAGAAAAGTGATAAATTATGGGGCAGATTCTGATATTCCCCAAGATTCATAGGTTACGGGATATGAGTTAGCCTCAAGGGCGCATGACCGTTGTATCTCCAGCGACTCTGTTCAGAATGTCCTAGTATTCGAGTCCAGACGGTGCACAGTGTGTAATTTTGACGATCTAGGAAGAAAAAATTAATAACTCCCTTCGAAATGAATTTCTCCTAGTTTTTGGAAGTCTGTTGTGTAAACAATGTACAAATAAACAAATTTGCTTGTAGAACTTGAATTTTTACGAAATATTTTTTAAAATATTTAGGAAATTTGAATAATTGTATTAGCCTTCATGAGAGTATATGTTTGTCAAACATTGCATTTGTTGAATATTATGGGACATAATATTTGAATTTTACAAAACATACTCTGCAAGAACAATAAAATGAAAGTATACAAGAATAAAAAGTCGAAAATGTAAACATTATAACAAAAAAATAAAATAAGAGGAATGTACAAAAATACTCAGAAATTAGTTTGAATCACTACTCGCGTATTCTTCTGTTGATGATTCTTCTGAGTATATTTCTTTTGCCTCATTCCTTTATTTTAATAACATTAAGAGTTCAGGTTTCACTTTTTTGGGTGCAGTTGCAGGTTTAGCCCCGAAGATCGAAATGAATCAACGGTTCAAGGTCTCTCACTTGCTGCTCTATTTTCCCAACTTCTGAAGTTATTAAATCTACAGTTTCTTTGGCAAAAATGAATTTAATTGGTCTGCAAAATCTTGTTGAAAAAGGTGCTGGATTTTCCCGAACAATTATTTTAATCTCATCAGCTCCATTGTAAATTTATATCTGGACCATTGAAATACTAAATAAACTTTCGTCAGTGTTGTTCATCAGAAAATTTTTGTTTATATCTGTTTTGTTCAGACCTATCAGATCCCCACTTGATTATAATGTCAAAAGATGTAGTTTGAAGCGAATGTACATTCTGTCACTTTTTTTAATTTTAAATGTCCGTGCCACGGTATGGTCAATCAATGCTTGAAGGAGAATTTTAGCCGATTTTTAAGTAAGTGTAATTTCCACTGGATAGCATAACAGTTTCGCTTCCTTCACTTTATGATAGGGGATAGAAAAAACAATTTGAGTCTTTTGCTTGTTGGCGTGTGCGAACATACTGGGGGGTTAAAAGATTGGTATCCACCATCAAAGCAAGTGCGTGATCAACTGACAATGATGGCGGCTTTTGAAGAATGGATCTCGGCTTTCTTAATTGTAATTCCCTGTTGGGGCTTCAGAGAGCTCCTTAACTATAGCTGCGAATCTCTTTGCCATCCTTCCTTAGTTTCATTTCAGTGGCCATGGATAATTCTTCTGAACTAGTAGTATCCAAAAGAGGTTTCAATTTTAGGGCTTTAGCTTTATTCCCACAGCTTTTGACGGGCTTATTAGGTCTTCCAGCTCTATTAATTTTTACATTAATTTTCGATGGGCCTGGGACTGCCTCTAAAATATAATCAGGAAGTGAAAGGGTTTCTTGCAGCCAGGACGAATTGTATTTTAGGAACTGTTCTTTACTTCTCACGGATTTTTGCCATCTGGTTTCAATTTTTTTACAAATCTAGCATATGGCTTAATTTTATCCAACAATGCCTTTTCAGGTTCTATAATACCTAATTCACGCAAAAAACAGTTAATACACCTTCAAATTTTTCAACAATTGATTTTTTTACCCATGTATCAAATAACGACATACGGGTAACTGGAGGAGCCATTCTCTAAAAAAAATTATATTCGGCAGATAAGCAGATATAAGCAGCTAGTCTTTTCACGATAAAGAACCTAAAAGTACTAGTTTTAAAATGTATATGGCCAGAAAGGTGTATAATGGTGTATAATACACTAAAACTCTAAGTGAATTTAGAGAACGTGCAATACATTTAATATAAATCACTCACCTTTTCGATTAACGTTTTTAGGCACAACAAAAGTCAATAACTAAATAACATTCACATAAAAATGATCGTAAAACTATGAAAATTACTTCTGGTATGCACACAAATCACAGAATCAGTCAAGAGGTATATCACGACCAAGGGAACTTTGCGTACTGAAAAGGGTCATTCGGAGCTGAGTCTTGCCGGAGCGGCGATGGACGTGTTTCAACATGCACCACGGGGTTCATGTGATCTTCAAGAGAAAAACTAACAACGTACCCACATAGCTGGGACATACTACTACACGGAAACCTAACAATTTTACTGTTTCAATTCAGTCGAAAATTTAATTTTTTCCTGCTAGATGGCCAAAATTACACACTGTGCGGTGGTGTATTTTAGACACTAGATAGATAGGTAAATCCAATTTATCACTGCCTGAAGGAGTCTACTATTGGGCGGATGCTCTGATTGGTTGTTTTCCATGGTTTCTCTCATCAATTATGGGTGAATGCCGGGGCAATACCCTGACAAACGGACTGTGGACCGCACGCGATATTATTTTTCTCATCCTCATCTTTCCTTATTATCATTTTCCTTCACACTATACACACACACACACCACACACGTACATATATTTACACGCCTGAACTTACTAGGACACATGTCGACAGACCTATTGGGAGCTTAGAGCTTGTCTCGGCTCAATGTTGCCCCGCTAGGAGGGGATATATGGAGCCAGAAATACCCTGCAATTGGCCGTGCAGATCGACGCTGGATCTCATTATTTAACCGGGGGAGGAACACTGCCAGCTCCCGAGGAAAAATTCACTATATTAACAAGACTAATGAATACAGCAATTGTCATGCTCGGAAACGTCAATCAGTTTCCGAACACTTCAAATTCTATGGAGATTAGTCCTGTAAGTGTAGTGCACATTTTATTGCGGGAGATGCGATGATATTCCCGGCGCCGACCTCAACGTCGGCGTGCTGTGAATTCTTCCCAAGCAAGAATCTCCCACCAGCGGGGCACCGCCCCAGCCAGAATAGCTCCTGACGGGTCTCCCGAAATTTGCGGTTGCATAGTGCACGCGCGCGCGCGTGTGTGTGTATATATAAGGTATGAAGGTAGGAAGTGGAAGGAATGTTCGCACGCAGTCTGGAGTCCGTTTGTTATGGCAATGTTGCGGCATTCGCCTGGAGTAGTTTGGAGACATCACGGAAAACGTCTGATTATAGCAGCCGACCGCTAGAATTCTCCTCCAGATCGCGCCTGAATTCGACCTAGCTTTGTAGCTAATGACGAAATTCTGGAAGTAGAATAACTGGCAATGCAGTGACATCAATCTAGCGAACTCGAGATTCCACTGTGTATTCCTCCATGAAAGGATTCATGCCCTAGGGATCCCGGGTTGTGCGCTGGGTGGCGCTGAGCGCAGGGTGTTGGGCGGGGTCGGGCGACTGGCAGGGCTGCCCCTTGATGCGAGGTGCCGCTGTAATTAAGGAGACCGCTCGTGCGCGGGGCAGGCTGGCCACGGAAAGCGGGGAGCATACGGTCTGGCAAGCAGGCCAATATGCAGTGGATGGGAGAGAGGTTGGAGATACTTGGATGGCTGATTGGGCGGGAAGAACGGACAATGGGAAATAAGCGGAAGAGAAAGAGGTGGAATATGTGTGAATGTGAGGGAATGTAAGAGTGTGAAAAGGAAAGGATACAGTTGCATTGTGGGTTACCGGGTTTGCAATGTCGCTGGCAGTTGAGAAGTAATTATATGTATATTACGTGGGTGTGCCAGGAAATCGGTAGTTGAGGAACGGTGAGGATAGTGAGAGGAGCGAGCTAGAGTATTAGAATGGGGAATAATGGGCTGCAGTGGTGACTTCTCCGATACACCGCTTATACTGCCGGCACACCGTGCAATTTGAAGTGTATAAGAAATATTTCATAATTTGGTAATCCTCGAAAATTATTGAGATTTTGATTTAAAACAGAAATCTTTAAAACAGATGAGAAAAAATAAATGTTTTTCTACCGAGAGCCAGTCAATCTTCCGCATCCGTAAGCAGGGTCCTAGGGCACATCATGTTTCAAGAGTGGGGAGAGGGGAGAATGCGCGTCTGCACGGTCGGTAGGCACCGCAAAATATTGCGGTGAACAGTTCTTCTTAGGTCGTTCGTAAGTTACGCTCCTCTCGAGTTTTTGCGAAAATGGTGTGTGTTAGTGATCCAGAAGTTAGTGGTTTGAGTAATTGTCTTATAAAACAATTCTTAAGAATGGAATTTCATAGTATTGGAATTTCTGAAATGCTCAAAATAAAAGAGAATGGTAGAGGTAGCGGTGTACTTTAAATAATGTTCAGGATTCGCCACTAGTTAGCGGAGATAGGGGATGGTAATTGCAGAGAAAGATGGGGAAGGGAGAAAGGACCAGGCGGCGGGTTGCGTGATGTTGGGAGGATGGACGGGTTGCAAAGGGGAGGGAAGAGATAGATATGGGTCTAGAGAAGTGCAAAACCTGTGAAGTTAAAATATTTTGTGACCAATACCGTACCCGTAAGCCCGAAGGACACTTATTTCTAAGGCACAGATGTCAAGAGCTACCCTGTCGAGCCATTTAAAACATGACCTCAAAAATTCACAAAGCAAAGAGAAACAGAACGAAGAGACGGGAGATGCATGAACCGAAGGGAAATATTCATTTGTGAATCTCAATGCAATCAGCAATGCAAGGTTAACGGGGAGAAATGGGATCAGGTCGGTAGGGAGGGTATAACATGAAAGGATGGGTGTTGGCGGGATGGTCAGCCGTGGGCGGGGGGTGCGGTTGGCAAGGAAAGGGAGTGAGTAAGTGGAACTAGGGATTGGCCGAAGGGGAACTGGACGAGGACGACAAATTGGGGATTCAGGACGGCGGGTAGAGAAAAGGGGCAATATGACACTCACGGACAGAGTCCACGCCCAATATGCAGGACTTAATAACGAGCGCCTCCCGAAATTCTGGTTCGGTGGAGGCCTTTACCAATTATTGGAGAACCTCCGTCTGCGTGTAGATGAGGTAAATCTATGAAATATGCTCCTCATCAGTGAGCTGTTTTTGCAACACTGAAATTCTGATGTAATAAATTTAAATGCCATAAACTTACATTAAAATAAAACTATGTACTGCGAAATATATGCCGTGTAAATAATAAGAGTTGTTAATGATGTTTCAGGAAATTAACCGTGCTCCAGAGAAATTTGTATATACACAATATCATGATATGTTAATTTCGTGCAATTAATTCGTTAATTTCGTGAGATTCATTATTATATTTTGTCGTCTCGTTCGTAATCTTGGTATGCAACCCGCTGTACATTCGAGGAGAACGCATGAGGTCCCACGGAGCCCGTTCATGCATTTAGAATGTGATAACGAAAGGAGATCCTGTGATGAAATCATACATCTGGAACAATTCGTCTAATGCGAAGTGAGTTCATTTGGATATTGAGATTGATAACGAGGATTCGCATTATGATTACTTGCGACCTTGTATTTATTTCTCCTTCTCCGTTTTGTACTAATGCGTACCCAAAAAATAATGTAAAAAAACAACAACGTATTATGTATCTTATCATGTTACAGCGGTTCACATTACAACACATGCCTACGTTTTATTTTTATTCGTAACGATTTATTTTGATTGGTGTTGCACAGACACGGGTGCATATTAATGACTAATTTCTCTCCAGAACAAGCTTTTATACTTATCCAATGATCATAAATATCTCTTTTCCTTTGTTCCGTTTTTAGATTACCTAATTCCGCGTAACTAGTCATAAATTAATACATGATGTTTTGTCGTAAGATGTTATAGCAGTGGCTACCTTTGGATTTGGATGTATATTGTACTCTATCCACTGATGCAGGGGGAGTATTACTATCCACGGAATTCATATCTTAATAAGGGTTATGAATTACTACCGCTTGTTTCCTAATCCCATTTCACGATGCCTCACCTTGGTCCATAACCCGCAACGACCGGGGTAGTTTATGTGTGGGGAAATTGTTTGCTGCTAGTCCAGCTTCACGAAAGTGCTTCGTCCCGCCGACCTGTCGCATCTCTCTCATCGCTTTACGATCCCCACGCACCTGGAGAGAGAACATGGTATTAACTAGGCGATACTTGTGGATGTGGAATTGAGGGTGATGGAAAGAAAGTGAATGAAAGAGAGAGAGAGAGAAGGGGGGGAAAGAAAGATAGTTAGGGAGAGGGAGTTCCGGGGACGAGAGAGAGTGGAAGGAAGAGAGAATTAGGGAGGGGGGAGAGAGTTAGGAGGGAGGAGAGAGAGTTAGGAAGGGAGGAGAGAGAGTTAGGGAGGGAGAGGAGAGAGTTAGGGAGGGAAGAGAGTTAGGGAGGGGAGGGAGTGTTAGGGAGGGAGAGGGAGTGTTAGGGAGGGAGAGAGGAGAGAATTAGGGAGGGAAAGAGAGAGAATGCGGAAGAGTGGGAGAAGAGAGGGGTGGGTAAGATGTGCTCAAGGTAATGGATTGGGAATGAGAATGGAAAGTGAGCAGTAAACTGAGAAGAATGTTTTATGTATTGTTGAATATTAGAGTAAATATTATTCAAAATGTGGTTGAATGATGATTCTTGAGAGTAATAGTGGGGCATGAAACCTGGTAAAACTCAGTAAGGTAAAGAAAGGTATAAGAACATTCTCCATAAAAAGAAAAAATGCCTCCTGATCTAATAGGAAAAATTTAGGGAAAAGGAAAATGTGCAGCTTGAGAGAAACATCCTCTTTCTTTTAATTTATTTTATCAGTCTGGACATTGAATTGTATTACAGGCTGATTTAGTTCATTGCCGCTGTGTCTGCAGAGACACCGATCGAGTAGACAAACGATTCGATTACCGAGAGTGGAAAATAATTCGACATAGCTAGATTATCTGTTATTAATACTGGACGAATGTCGGAACAGTACCCTGTCAAATGGGCATGGACCGCACGCCGCACGCACTTTTCCTTCCTCTTGCTTCTCCAATCTCCGGAGCACACACACCTACTTCCATGCACTACCTAGCACATATGTCGGGAGCTTCAAGCTTGTTTCGGTTGGGGAGGTGTTGGCTAGAGGAGTTTGTCACCTCGCCGCGGGAGCGAGACGCTGCCTCAGACACCTCTGGGTATAAAACGTCCATTACACTTGCAGGACCAATGAGCACAGCTGTTGACGTGTGCGGAAAAGCCAATCAGTCAATCAATTAAATTACTTTGCCAAGAAATGAGAGAATAAATAGTATATTTGAATGGGACAGATGAGATGGAAAATAACGTGAACACTTATTCGGAAAAGGGATCATTTCATGTAAAACAATGTTTGCATAAAATACAAGAGAAATAATTAAAGAAGCTGAAGAAAATGTACAGACAAGTCTCTGTGTAAATAAGGGGTAATGCTTTCAAGAATGTCGAAATGGAACCGAAGGGTGAAAGGAAATGGCGGAGCTCATATGGGACAAAAGAAATAGTTTCAGAAACAAAGAACGAAAGAAAGAAAATGAGACATTAAAAGTACGATGGAAGAATTCTGCTAGACAGAAGTTATTTGAAATGTTTATTTTGAGAAGAGAATATCTCCCCAAAGACGAGGAATCAAAACCAAGTTCAAAAAGTTAGTGTTCTGGGGAAGGGAGAAGTGAATGAAAGAATACGATCCGGAACAAGGATCTGAAGAGGAATGAGAAGAAATCTGTAAAAAAAACAACAAAAAGAAGTAAAATAATATAGGGAGAAAAATGTGAAGATGGATAGATATGGAGCGGGAAAAAGTACATTAGAGAGCGTGAAGAAGAAATAATGAAAAATATGAGAGAATATTAACTTAAGTTACAGGGAAGAAATTTGGAACAAAAAGAAATTACGGATTATATAATCAAGAAAGGAAGGATTATCGAGGGAAAGGAAAAAAAAAAAAAAAAAGTAATTTCGGAATGATGCGGAAGAAACATAAATATGGAATGATAGTATCGATAGAAAACGGGTGAGATCATGGAGAATAATGGCAACAATTGCCAGGTCAAATCACCGAAGCAAGGTGCGGCAGAGAGGTGAAGCAGAGGAAGAAGGAGGTGGGTCCGCGGCGTAAAACTGCCAGACACCAGCTCTGCGGTGACGGCAGCGACGGGGGGGCGGCGAGCGGCGGCGAGGGTGGCAGCGAGGGCGGCGGGGGGAGGGCGGCGGCGAGGGCGGCGGCAGGCAGGGCGGCGGCGGGAGGCGGCGAGCGAGGCGGCGCGAGGGCGGCGGCGAGGGCGGCGGCGAGGCAGCGGCGGCGAGGGCGGCGGCGGGGGCGGGCGGCGAGGGCGGCGCGAGGGCGCGGCGAGGGGCGGCGGCGAGGGCGGCGGCGAGGGCGGCGGCGAGGCGGCGGCGAGGGCGGCGGCGAGGGCGGCGGCGAGGGCGGCGGCGAGGGCGGCGGCGAGGGCGGCGGCGAGGGCGGCGGCGAGGGCGGGCGGCGAGGGCGGCGGCGGGGCGGCGGCGAGGGCGGCGGCGAGGGCGGCGGCGAGGGCGGCGGCGGGGGCGGCGGCGAGGGCGGCGGCGAGGGCGGCGGCGAGGGCGGCGGCGAGGGCGGCGGCGAGGGCGGCGGCGAGGGCGGCGGCGAGGGCGGCGACGAGGGCGGCGACGAGGGCGGCGACAAGGGTGGCGACGAGGGCGGCGGCGAGGGCGGCAGCGAGGGCGGCGGTGAGGGCAGGACCGTTCGGCACTGGCACTTCGTTCTCCGAGATGGCTGCGGGAGTAAACCGCGTTAACGGCGGCGATGGCGACGTAAATCTGGATTATAAAGCTCCGCGTCAATAAGGGCGATGATAGTGCGAATTTACGCTCGCTCCTTCTTGGCCCGGGCGCCTTCTCCAGATAGTCCCGCCTCATCCCCAGCAGCGCCATATTGGCTTATGAGTGCTTAGCCGCGGACTTTACGCTTGGTTTTTAGGGAAAAGTCAAATATAGCAAGTGTTGCTTTTGTGGTACGCCGTTGAAAAGGAGGGCGTTTGGGTGGTAAAAGTCTCATAAAAGTTATTTTTTCTTGAAATAAAATATTTAAAAAAATCTGCGATGAGATCGTACTTTATCACTTTTATGTTGAGGTACATCATGAACCAAATTTAACTCAGAGAAATATGTGTGGTCTTGAACTAATGACATAATTGCCAACTCGAAAACTTCAGTAAGGAAGTTTTAAGTCAGTAAGGAAGTAAGGATATCTTTTATGATAAGTTTTCATTATTGGCTACATGAAACTATGTATATATAAACTTTTATTTGGCTTGAGAGTTTGTGTTACGAAAGGACACTTGATTTTCCAAGTTAAGCATTATTACAGAATAAGTCCGTACAGTTTAAATATATTTTCATAAGGATTTTTACTCGCTCTTATGTCGGTCCTCCGTTTCTTCAAGATAGCATTTTCTCATCCCATCTGTCCTGCGTTGACTTCTCAATGCTTTACTGATTTCAGGGAAAAATGAAGAATAGTGAGCGACTCTAGTGTGACATTTGATAATGCCATAGGAAAGAAATCCTCCAAATAGAACGTAATGGGAATACAAAAATGTATATTTCTGAACGAAAAGAAAAAGTAGCAATATCAATATCATGTTTTTATCTCTTTTGTGTATTGAGATATATTCACGTTTTATTCAGTAAGATCTCTTTCCGCATGAACATATTTGAAGACTCCTACTTTTTGTTTTAGTAGCTTCAACATCAACTTATTTTGCGTACGAATAGAGATCCACATAAAGGATCTCTCTCTCTCTCTCTCTCTCTCTCTCTTTCTCTCTTTCTCTCTTTCTCTCTCTTTCTCTCTCTTTCCTCTCTTTCTCTCTCTTTCTCTTTCTCCTCTTCTCTCTTTCTCTCTCTTCTCTTTCTCTCTTTCTCTCTCTCTCTCTCTCTTCTCTCTCTCTCTCTCTCTCTTTCTCTCTTCTCTCTCTTCTCTCTTCTCTCTCTCTCTCTCTTTCTCTTTTCTCTCTTTCTCTCTTTCTCTCTTTCCTCTCTTCTCTCTTTCTCTCTCTCTTCTCTCTTTCTCTTCTCTCTCTCTTCTCTTCTCTTCTCTTCTCTCTTTTTCTCTCTTCTCTTCTTTTCTCTCTCTTTCTCTCTTTCTCTCTTTCTCTCTCTTTCTCTCTCTTTCTCTCTCTTTCTCTCTTTCTCTCTTTCTCTCTTTCTCTTTCACAGACACTCACAGGTAATATCTTACGTTCTGTGAATTTATTCGTCATCGAGAGCATATGGTAAGCTAGTCTTTTCTGGCAAAGGAAATCTCGAAGACCATCTCTTCTTCGATATTGTTTGGCCGTATTGTATAATAACCCTGCTGTTGTTCCTTTATAGATGATTTTCTTAGTTCTTTCAATAGAATTTTAGCTTGTATTGTTATCTATGTTGGTTTGCAACGTGATTAAATGACCTCGCCTCCCCCCTAGACTTACCTTAGGAATCCAGTTTATTCAGAGTTCATTCTTCTGTAATACATCCATGTAGATAATCAAGTCTGGCAACTATATGGAACAATAGTTATGATTATTGTTTAGTAAATTTTCAATTTAGCTTTTGTACAATTAGTTTTCCTTATATTTTTAATAATAATGTAAGTAAATAAAAATGTTGATAGATTTTATGTATATTATAAGTAAAATGCACAATAATTATTTCTGGTTTGAGGGTTCTTTCTTTCATGGAGACATTGACTTTACCAACTCTCCAATCTTTATATTACGAAGCCATCCGTTTGCAATCAATGTGAGTGTTTTCTGTTTTTATTTGATTACGACCTTCTTTGGTTCTTAACATAGTATCACAACAAATCTATATACACCGCATATTTGGTGGCTGAACGCACTAATTTTCTCCATTCATATTTCGTCTTTTTGAACTTGTCTCGTTTTATCCCACATTTTGCATATAACTCAGTCAGTATCCTTTTAACAATTACTATCAGTTTTTGAGTAAACAGTCCGTTCTACCATTATGTGATGTTAAACACTTCGTGTCTGTCATCTAAACATGTATGTCATCCTCGACGACTTTGGAAATGTACTTGTTAATGTTGTTCAGAAAAGTCAATATTTTTAAATTCATATACAGAGATATGCATATACTATCTACGGGTAATATGTATTAATTATAACGTTCCCTATATTGAGAGTTCGTTCTTTTCATGTAGATGCTCACATGTTCTAACTACGACATACTTATGGTAGCACAAGCCCAACAATTTGAAAAACACCATTGTCATTTTTTCTTACGACGCCATCTGGTTTTTAGGACTATATCGCAAGTGTCGTCCATTAACCAACGATTCGTTGGCTGAATACGTTCAATTCTTCTTCTTAATATTTTATGTCTTACTTCATCATCCAGTCTCGTTTAATTCGCCGTTTTGCACGTAACTCATCCAATAGACTTGAGACGAATACCTATCCGCCGCCGAGTTAATAGTCCATCCTTCCGTCATTTATGATTCCAGACGCCCGACCGTCAATGCCCCGTGGAGCGCGACAGTTTGGGAACTCGAACGGGCGGGTGAGGATGGAGGGAGGATGTTCTGCGCGGGCATCCAATTCCTCTCGGCGTCCCATCCCTGATCATTAAAACGTCGTAAATGGGGCCATAAAGAGACGCATCGTGTTCCGCCGCGGGAAGTGACGCTTGACGCCGCGTCGCCGCCGGCCCGAATCGCACGTCGCTCGCGCGTCTGTCTCGCCAGGCCCAGCCGCGGGCCCAACAGCCCATTTTACACGACCATTTTTTTCATCAATTTTCATCGGTTTAGAAAAGCGACTTACCAGATGGGTTGTAATTTGTACAGAAAAATGACGAATGCGTCAGTTTTACACGGTCAGTTATTTGTCATTTTTCATTAGTACGGAAAAATGCTGGATTAGACGGGATGTACTTTATACAGAAAGATGACGCGTGCGTCATTTTTCATCCAGTTTAACTAACGCGCTCCTGGAGTCACTTTTTGAGCTTTCTGGTTTGCAATGTTTGTGGTGGGATTTGGTCCTTTTGTAGTTTCGAGGGCATTCTAATGCGTTGAATTGAAAGAAGAACTGATTTTGTAATGAGAAATAAAACATGTACTGAGATCTAATGTCGCATCGTTCCCTGCTCTGCTACTATAACCTAATATCATTTCTTACCGTAGGTACTATATTCAACTGTTTGATCTTCAGCGCTTTTTGCAGCGTTTCAATGAAATATTTTCATCAAGATTATGTATATAGAATTATGTAATAGACAAAATTAAATACGAAATCAATCTGCAAACTCATAATTTTTTTTAAACTTTACAACACCAAACAACACCAAATCAGAATAAAAGGGCACAGTCGACCGACTTTTGCCGAAAGCAGCAAGACTGACGATGACGGCAAAGTCGTCGAAAGTCGGCTATCTTAATAAAGCTAATATGTTGACGAAGATGACCTCTTTTATTTCTTCCTATAAGAACGTCAACAACACCAAATCAGAATTCCCACAATAATTACTCAACTACAAAAAATGTAAATAGCTAATGGTAAAAAATGTCATAGTTAGTATGTAAATAGCTGGTATCTCGCCAAAACATTACGTAACATAACTTTCATTCAAAACCCTGAAAATGGTAAAAATTGAACACGTAGCAAAAAATTAAAAAACGATAATGTGTAGAAAACTAAATAACCATGTAAAACGCTAGTTCTCGTTCATCCAGTTTCGATGCCGAGTGAGTACCGCGTAGAATAGAAAAAAAAATATCATGTATAACGGGGCTTAAAACTGGCGAAACGTTGTGCTTTAACATTTGAACATGATTACCAGGGCTAGCATGTAGTTTATGTAATAACATATACCTAACTCTGTGCATACTATGGATTAAAAATAATATTATGGTTTCAAAATAATGAGTAAAATGTGGACCAACAATTGAATTAAAAGATAAAAATAATGTATTACGCAAATATTTGTCGTATCAATAGAACTCTCAAAGAATTAAGTTTTAACATTAGCTGTAGAACAAGCAGCGGCGTGCATTCAACCCCAGCAACCCCAGCACTGCTGGGGTAAGTAAGAATGAGAATTTCATGAATTTGAGAATTAAAATTACAATGAACCGTAGGCCACGTGATCAAAATATTGCACCCACTGTATAGTCTACTGCGATCTTTGCACCGGCCCATTGCTCTGCCCCAAGAGCGCTGTAAGGGCCGTCTCGGTTCTGCCATCTTCGCCGGGAAAGACAGCTGCGCGCGCATCTACCATGGGCCAGGGGCAGGCGGCACGCAAGGGGGAGCCGCCGCAGATACTACAGTATGAACTCACCTCTCTTATGCTAGCACTACCAAAATCGGTTACCACAAAACCACATACGCCACCATTTAGAACTATTTAATTGGTAATTAATTACACAAAAATATTTTTTTGCTCTTCAAATTTTTGCGTAGTTAATGGTGAGCTAGCGGAAGATTACGGTGGATCTACCACAATTAGTTACCACAAAACCAAATATGCCATCTTGTAAAAGATATAATTGATATTTAATTACCCAAATTGCTCGTCAAAATTTCAATTAAAAAAGCACTTCCGGTTTCCGCTGGCACTACTAAAAACGGTTACCACAAAACCACATACGCCATCTTGTAGAGCGACTGAATTGCTAATTAAATACGCAAAAGTTAAATCAATTGCTCTTCAAACTTCCGAGTAATAAATTGTGAACGGCCGGGCGCGCCTGCAACCAGCAGGCCGGCCGGCCAGTCGACCTTTTGGCCGCGTGACGTCACGGGCAAGGGCAGCGAGCGTGGGCGCCAGACCGTCGGCACCGCTGCCCGCTCGGTTAACTGACAAATTTAAATAAAATACACGAACAGGCTGGGAGCTCACTTTGATATTGAAAACATTTGTTCCATTACTATTTGACACCTGTCCTCAAATGTTGACTGATTTTGTAGGTCCTCATTACATATATCTGTTGACAAGAATTATCTATATTCATATTCCTTCAAAATATTAAATTTCAAACAATCTGCCATCCCCTTTTCAAAATAGTCTTCCTTATTCCTTAAATATATATAATGACAGTGTTGTCGAAATATTTGTTTTTTGAAATCACTGTAGTTTTAACAAATTTGAGTTGATGTACGTAATCCACAAAATAGAGCTCTGGTTTGAGCTCTGATAAGGTCATCGGTGAATCATTGACAATGTTGTAAAGCCTTAACAAATATACCAATTTTTTCAAAGAAAAAATTAAAATTAACTAGTAAAATATTAAGAGATTAAAGTAAAAATATAACAAAAAAATATACATAAAAATGAAAGCCAAATATTAAATTAAGTATTAAATATGTTGGCCTTTCTTTTAGAGACCGGTAAGTAGAAATACAAAAAATATGTAATTACATTAAAATACGGTCTCTACTGATGAGGACCTACAAAAATCAGTCAACATTTGAGGACAGGAGTCAAATAGTAATGGAACAAATGTTACAAAGATAATGTTTACTCTCCATAATAATTAAATATCGACACATGTCCAAAGAGGCGTCGATCGCATTAGCGATTTAAAACTAGCAGATGCTACAAAAAATGTCAAAAATTCAAACCTTGATTTATAAATAATATCACATAGGAAATGTTTTGTGATATAGCCCGACACAATTAAAACAATACAGTTTCAACAAAAACATGTAACTCGATATCACAGTTGTTTAACGTACTACGATTGAATCAATTCTTTTCCAACATACCGTACACGCTTATGGTTATTCAGCGATCATTTGCAATGTACTTGGAGGTCCTTCATGACCATAACAAATTATTGGTATAATTTTCAATACTGAAGTCAGCTCTCCGCCAGTTCGTGTATTTCATTTAAATTTGTCAGTCAGCCGGGCGGGCGCCGGCGGCCTGGCGCGCTCGCTGGATACCCCTCACCCGTGATGTCACACGGCCAGCCGGTCGGCCAATCGGCCGGTCGGCCGACCGGCTGCGACCGTTCACAATTAATTACTTGGAAGTTTGAAGAGCAATTAATTTAATTTTTGCGTATTTAATTAGCAATTAAATCCCTCTATAACATCGCATATTTGGTTTTGTGGTAACTAATTGTGGTAAATCGAGTGTACTATTTATTACGCTAGCTCACCATTAATTACGCAAAAATTTGAAGAGCAAAAAAAATAATTTTGCGTAATTAATTAGCAATTAAATAGTTCTAATGGTGGCGTATGTGGTTTTGTGTATAACCGATTTTGGTAGTGCTAGCGTAAGGGGGGTACTGAACTCAGCTAGCTGGGGACAGATGACGTTTCTCCCCCTCCCTCTGCCTCATGGCCAGGCGTCGCCTGGCGCCCCCTGCCCCACGAACGTGATTGCAATATTCCCCGTTAGAGAGCAGATGAGAGCAAACCATGTTGTAGTTTAGTTCATTAAGTATTTTGTGTACTCGTATGTGATATAATAGTTGTAACTATGTACGAGTGGACTTCACTTGTTTTTTTGATGTAGAATTGGATGACGGACTGATCTACAGAAATAAATGTACTTACGTTGAATGGCACGTCTTATTCTTCCTGAACGTTATCAGTAAATGGTACAAGTACTGCCGATAACAAGTAAGAATCTGGTAGCAGAGCGTGGTTTTATTCAACGTAATCTTCGTAAGAATAATGTGTGATGCGATGGCTTCACCTTTAGCAAGAATAGAATTGCTGACGGAGCGAAACTACGATTTATGGAAAATAAAGGTCAGTGCATTAATTAAATCTAAACATCTGTTTGATGAAGTAATAGTTCGAGACGAACCGCGTAAGATTGATGGTGACGAAGAAAGCATTAAAAATTGGGAAAATTGGTCGAAGAACAATGACGAAGTTATGGGCATTTTAATTTTGACTTTCGAACGAACAAATTTTGGCAAGTAGAGGAATAAATAATGCGAAAGAACTGTGGATTTATTAAAACGACGTCATGAAGGAATTAATAAAAACAAATTAGTTCATTTAAAAATGAAATTAGCAAAATTAGAATTAATGAAGCAAGAATCGATAGATGATTTTTTAACAAGATCGAGGGGTTTAACATGTGAATTGCAAGAATTAGGTGCTAATATTGATGAAGAAGAATTGATACAATACATTCTGAATGGTTCAAGAAATTACAATGAAGTAGCTACGGCACTATTAGCAAATCAACATCTACATTTGACCACATGCGCGAGAACCTTCTACGTTTCGAAAAAGGCAGAAGTTATTTAATACCGAAAATGAAAATAATGCGTACAAAGCTAGAGAAACTAAAAATTAGCATGTTACAATTCAGGAAAATTAGGTCATTTAACGGAACTGTTGGATAGAAAGTGTAATAGGGATAATGTTGATAACCGCAAGAATGAATCAAAGGGCGAACTTAATAAAATAAACAAAAACTTGCGGAAGTAGATAAGAATGACATGAACCTCGAAAATTTAATTCTAAAAGTATTGGGAAAAGAACAGGTGTTAGTGGTGAAGGAAACAAGAAACGAAGATGATGATAGACGAAAGAAAGTGTGGTTTCTTGATTCGGTTCATGACACACATGACGTCGGAAAATGATTTTCTGCAGGATCGGATTAGTGAAGATAGAAATTGAGACAGCAGAAACTGGGAAAAAAATATATTCAGATTTCGTCGGAAAAGTTAAGGATATTGTCGAAATGATTTGGGAAATATGTCTAAAATCATCATGGAAAGGGTTTTATATGTTCCATATTTGAATACTAATTTACTGTCAGCGGCAAGTATGGTAAAGAGAAACAAGAAAATCGTACTTGACAAAAGGTGTGAGAATATATGATACTACAATGAACTCGTCGCGAATGGAACGTTTGATGGAAACAATTTTATATTAGAGATGACTGTAGAAGATGTAAATAATTTTAGTGACAACGTAGGAGATAATTGTTCAAAATCTGGACGTATTGTGTTTAAAATGTGAAAATGTCGTGAATTTATGGCATAGGATTTTGTCATCTTAATCACAGTTATCTTGAAGAATTATGGAAGAAACAGATGGTTAGGGATTGAACAATATCGAGGTCGAAAGGTGATTGTGAAGCATGTATACTTGGAAAATTTACTAGAGCTTCACACAAGAGTATTCATGGGAGGACCACGAATCAAATATTGGAGAGGCTGCATGTAGATCTGATTGGTCCAATGTCTGTTAAAACAATAGGAGGTAACAGATATATTTTGACTATTGTGGATGAGTACAGCAGACGGTATTTTATTGAATTATTAAAACTTAAATCGGATTGCGCTGATAAGATTAAGGAATTTATAACAAGACGGGAGACAGAAACGGGTTTCAAAGTAAAATACGTGAGATCTGACAACGGAGGAGAATTCACAGGATCAGAATTAATTGATTTCTACAAAAATAAAGGTATAAAGTGCGAAAGAACAACACCATACAGTCCTCAGAGCAATGGGATTGCCGAAAGAGCAAATCGTACCATTTTAGACATGACCAGGACGATGTTGATAGATTCAGGGCTGCCAGTAAATTTTGGGAGAAGCTGACAAACAGCGGTATATGTTCGTAATATTACACCAACTTCACATGACAAGGATAAAGTTCCACTGGAAATTTGGTCAGGAAAACCAAACGTACAACATTTGCGAATATTTGGTGCAAAGGCTTATTATGGAACGTTGATCCTGGAAAAATAAACTGAGCCCAAGAAGTAAACCTGGTATCTTCCTGGATACAAAAACAGAAGAGCCTATAAATTTTTGACTCAGAACAAAACTGTATTATTGAAACGAGAGATGTTCATTTTTGGAACATACTATGGGTAGTAAGAACAACGAGAAATAAATAAAGAGAAATTGCGGGAATTTGATTGATGACCGTATAACAAATTCTCAAATAAACGAAGAAGTGGTTGATTCCAATAGCGATGCTTTTGTACAAGTGGAAGTTGGAACGACGTCTAACAACTCTGTTCGAAATGAAACGAATGGAAGAGAACAAATGTACGATGACTTGACAGTTGAACCTGAAACTCAAGATATACAAAATGAAGTGAATATACAAATGAATTACGACGTTCGTCCAGATTAAGAAATCCTGTTATTAGGTATCAAGCGGCTGCCAGAATTGCTGATAGCGAATTTGAAAAAAAATTACCAAAGACCTATTCGAAGGGATGAATTGACGGAAAATTTGATTGGAAGAGAGCAATCGAAAAGAATTAGAATGTTTACAACGTTACGAGACGTGGGATGTGATGGACAGAGATCAAATAGGAAATATAAAGATATTGAGAAACAAATGGATTTTCACAAAGAAAATCAATCAAGAAAATGTTCAATATAAAGCACGTTTAGTAGTCGATGGATCAAAACAAGAATGCGGAATTGATTATGAAAATGCCTAAGTCCGGTTATGAAATATGAAACACTAAGAGTACTGTTGTCTATTGCAGCTACAAATGATTTTGCGATAAAATGTAGACGTAGAAACGGCGTATCTCAACGGAACATTGGAAAGAGATGTATATATGCAACCTACAAGGATTCACATTGAAAAAACTAAAGTACTGAAGTTAAATAAAAGTTTGTATGGGCTTCCAGAGGCAGGTAGATGCTGGTATTTTAAGTTGTGTAATATATTGAAGATTGTGGAGATGGTACCTTGTAAATGCGATCCATGTGTTTTAAAAGGGAAAGATGAAGATTTTTGGTAATTATTTTTTACGTTGACGATTGCTTGATTATTGGAAAGAAGATGAATCTAGTCGATGAATTGATTAATCAATTAAAACGTTATATCACCATTAAATAAATTAGTGATCAGAATAAAGTGACGTTTCTAGGGATTCGAATAATTAAAGATGAAGAAGGTTTTACACTCGATCAAGAATATTTCGTAAGGGAAATGTTAAACAAATTTAAAATGAATGATTGTCACCCAGTGAGCACTCCAGGAGCTCAAAGTGTAAATCTTTATGAATTTGAAAATTTTAAAAAGATCAACCGAAAATATATGAAGAAATGTTAGGTAATATAGGGTACCTAGTGACTGCGACCAGACCGGATCTCGCATTTACGTATAGCAAACTTTCTCAATTTTCAACTGATCCGCGAATCAATCACTTGCAAGCACTTAAACGCGTATTCAGAGGCAAACGCGTATAGCAAGGCACAAAGAATGTCAAACTAAGGATTAATAAGAATCGTGGTTGGTTGACAATATTCACAGACGCGAGTTGTGTGACAAAAGATAGTAAATCTTTCGCAGGATACAATGTAAAATCGGAAGCAACTTAATAGTTGGAAGAGCAAGAAAGAAAAATTGTAGCACTATCGTCAATGGAATCAGAATTTATAGCATTATGCGATTCTATAACTGAAGGAAAATGGTTAAAGGAATTAATTAGTGAAATTGGCTTCGACAAAATTATCAAGAAACCGACGAGCGTATATACTGACAGCGAGTCAATTATAGATTGGAGTAAAGAGTTCAAAATAACAGCAAGAAATAAGCATATGATGCGAAAGATTAATTTTGTAAGAGAAGATATAGAATCTGGAGAAACGGATTTAATCTACTGTCAATCGCAAAATCTAGACGCAGATATGTTAACAAAAGATGTGAATAAAAATACATTAGTTAAACATATGCCGCCTTACTAATAAAGGTCTGATTTAAGTCAGGAGTAACATTTTACTTCGGAAGTAACTACTTTCAGTGTAAGCGTGGAGTAAGCGATGAGTAATTTTCTACTAATAATCGCGGAGTAAGCGATGAGTAACTACGCCAGCGTTACTCCACAAACAACGTTTGCAACGTCTAAAACCCGTGTCGACTTCTCAAATCGAATGTTCAATCGATAGTCTTCGTTTAGGCGTGTCCTTGGCAGTTTGTTGTTGTGAATCAGTTGTGAGTGATCGTAAGTCAGCATGGATATCTTCAACGAAATTGAAGACATTGAAGCTGTGGAGGAAGTTGAACTCATTGAGATGATTTGTGAAGACCGTCTGAGGAAGCGGAAAGTATATCGCCTCAGACGGAATCCTTTCGAGGAATATTCGGCGGAGGAATTCCGGAGGGAAAAATAGATTTTCGAAGGAAGGACGATGGAGCTCATAGATATATTCGGGGAGAGTTTGTCTTTTGAAAGTGCCTGAGGTGGTAAACTTCACCGGAGATTCAATACTTACAGCACTCAGGTGCTGGGGCGAAATATGGTAACGTATTCGTGGAGTGCAATTGCTGTATACTGCTGCATGGTTACATAACCTAAATTTTAATGCATATCCTTTCAGATGCAAGACGACTGTGCGGACTTGCATGGCATTAGCAACAGTCAGTCCCCAATATTTGCAGGAGGGTGGCTCTAGCATTGCAGAGCTAGGGCAAATTATATTTACATGCCAGTGAACAATTGAAGAGGAAACACAAGCGCCCATTTATTCTCTTCAGTAGCCGGATTCAGAAATGTAATTGGGTCCATAGACTGTACCACATCCGTATTCCCAACATGAGAACGGATGGGCAACACTTCTTCAATAGGAAAGGCTTCAATCTTGAATGTGCAGGTACTTTTACAAATATTGACTGTAGTAAATGTTTATTTGAAAAAATTGTAAAATATGAAGTAATTGCAAAATATGACCTCTACATGAAATATATTTTCAGGGCGTTTGCAACGCCAAATTGAAATTTGTTGATATTGTGGCGAGATGGCATGGAAGTGTCCACGATGCCAGGATTTTTAATGAATCCCGACTGCGGCGGAGAT
The DNA here is from genome assembly GCA_964035755.1 of Teleogryllus oceanicus. Lineage (NCBI taxonomy): Eukaryota > Metazoa > Arthropoda > Insecta > Orthoptera > Gryllidae > Teleogryllus > Teleogryllus oceanicus. Next base: position 69,739,350 of record CAXIVR010000009.1, on the reverse strand, counting down.
ACGAGGCAGGAGTTCAGAGGAAGGTTGCTTGGGATTCTGGCTATCCCCGCACTCGTATTTATTTACCTGTGCGGAATCCTAGGCGTGCAAACGAGCAGGAATATAACGCCAGCCACAAAGTACGCAACACCATGAAAGGTGCTTTGGCCTTTGGAAAAGCCGCTTCAGGTGTTTGCTAACAGGTATTTCATCTGTGATCAGCCTTTAATAACATTTATTACATTCTCATCTCAGTTGCTTTACATGATTGTGAAGTAATAGCTAACATTTTTTTCTCACAGGATTTAGAACATTCTGGAGCAAACAAAATTGACAATTGTAGCTCTGGCAGTGCTACACAAAATTGCCATTGAGCTGAAAGAAAGAGAATTTCCAATAGACCCAGAAATTGAAGAGGATGAGGATGAGCTAGAGCCATGGTTTTGAAAACAATCCGGGGAGCTGCTGTGCGTGCTGCATTTATTCAAAATAATTTTTAAATTTTCTCCGCTTAATTGAATCATAGCTGGCAGCAAAGTCCGATTAGTCTAAAGGGTTTAACTAAGTGTCATTTAATAAAACGTCTGAAAATTGTTTGTTTATTTTTATTTTGTGATTCTTTTAACATTTCTAACAAAACTTTGTTTTGTTCCATTATAATGGCATGTTGCTCCCGCATGCACTGAAATTGCTCCCTAATGAATTCCAATTTTAAGGAGTGAAGTTGTTCCTGCCTGGTCCTCTTTCTCCCTGTATTTTTCATGAGACATGAATGTCTCCATTGTAGATTAAATTCCTGTAAAAATGCAATTATTAATATTGTGAATTTGACAATAAAATTCTGCATTGTATTATTTAAATGAATCAATTTACACCTCTGAGGTAGTCTTTTCTGAGCAGAGGTTCTCTGTCTGTTGAAACTCTAAAAATTTAGAAAGCAAGCTTTAATAACACTAAATGATAATGCTAGCTACTCTTTCTAATCGCAATTTAATGGTAGAATTAAAAATGATTAGACAGATCAAGTCCTTTCCCACCTTTCGGCCATTGGCAATTGGTGTGCCAGGTATGTCTGCACAGAGGCTCCTGCTGTCTGCTGGTTGCGGACTCTGGAAATATATTTAGAAAAAATCAAGCCTCAATTCATCTGTGCGTTCAAGAAATTTCTACTTTAGAAGATACACTGAACAAAAAAAATAATGGCAAAATATTATCACAATATTCTAGCAATATGTAGCAAGAATCCATAATTAATTACTTGTCAACATCAAAATTTGACTAATTACAAAATTAATCAAACTAAGAAACTTAGAATTTTGGTTAGAATTCACATTTTAGGACATTAATCAAGCACAACTTTGAATTCACAAAGTCTTGTGCAGATCTAGATTCCTATATAACAAATTCTCTCATAAACCAATATATTAATTAACTTCACGTTATGATTGCCACCATCTATAATTAGTATTTCGTGATTATCAGTTCCGTCTGTGAAAACAGCAGATAATGATTTTTAAATTATTTTATACTTATATAAGTTTGGCTTGGTTATCTCAGAAGGAAAGATACTTACGTCGCAATCCATTTCATTTGTGCCTTCGGAAAATCCAGAGCAGCATGGATAGTACATCCATGGCTTGTTGAGATGGTTGTGCCGGCATTGGTCCACCACGGTTTTCTCTCGCCTGCTATAGGCAACTAATTCTTTTGAGGCAATTTTCATTCCTTTCCACTGAATTTTGATTTGTTTCAGGCTCCTTCCGGAGTTATGGCATTGAATCTGAACAAATGGACAATATAACATTTTGAACGAGTAAAATACACCGAAGCGAATACACATTGCACTTCTGTACATACTCATCAGTGAGATCCTTCACGCTTGCGTCTTCGCTTTGTTCACCGAAGTGGAATTCTCTTTTATTTAATACGGAATGAACTTTTTACAAGTTCCAAAAGCAGCCCTGTAGCAAAATCAGTCATGTTAAATACGCACCGCATACGAAATCTGTTCTCGATTTTTAAAACCAGATACCGTTTTATAAAAATGATTTGTACAATATGATATACATACCTCTCTTCCCTCTCCCAATTTTCGCTTCTTTTGCTCCATTTTAATATTCAAAGCAAAAGCACCAAACACAACACAGAAGCACAATTCCAACACACCGCCACACACCACCACGGACGATAATAAGTTTGTACTTCGAATACACCGACTATTTCCTCCTTACTCAAAGCTTAAACAAGGGACGACTGTGAGTAGCGGTTGCCATGGAAACTACGACACTCTTACTTCCAGCTTACTCTACGCTTTCGTTACTCCATGTTTATTAGTAAAGATTTTGGCTACTTCAAGCTTACGCTAGAAGTAAATTTTACTCAACGTTTATTAGTAAGGCGAATGATGTCTATGGGAATAACGTGATTTCGTGTTAACGGCGTATTCCCGTATCACACGAAAAGGGGGGATTGTTGTAGTTTAGCTCATTAAGTATTTTGTGTACTCGTATGTGATATAATAGTTGTAACTATGTACGAGTGGACTTCACTTGTTTTTTTGATGTAGAATTGGATGACGGACTGATCTACAGAAATAAATGTACTTACGTTGAATGGCACGTCTTATTATTCCTGAACGTTATCAGTAAATGGTACAAGTACTGCCGATAACAAGTAAGAAACCATGCATCATGTTTTGTTAGTATAAATTACCGTATCGTTTGTCGAGAAGTTTATAGTGTATAAGATTATTGTAGGGCACATATTTCTCTCTGTAATGAGAGTGAACAAAAATGTTTAGTAGAGATTTTATTAATTTTTCTAAGGAAGGTAGTTCTGATACATGTGATCAAAACCCTTAAATCCCCGAAATTTTGAGTAGCACAGCTTTACTCTTCTCAGAGCATCAGTGTGCAGCAGGTGTGCAGGGCAGTGAGTGACGTAGTGATGCATTGTACAGTTTGTGACAAATTGTCGTGTTTTCTCATAATTTCGTGAGAATTCGTAGTAACTATGCAGTGTACTAGTATATGCTTTGTCTAATTTTATCCGTATTTAGGAATATTATTGTGTGTGGCATGTCTTCCAGTGAGTGTATAATTGATAATATTTTGAGGATACCATTTTCAACGAGGCCGGTCGACGAGCAGTAGCAGGTAATTGACGGTAGGCCAACACCAGCCTTAGCATAATTACAGCAGATAACATAAAAAATTCACCAGGCTATTCAGTTGCTCTGCTTACAAAAAACATAAGTGGCTAGCTGGCAGGAAAGACTCAATTCTTTGTTTCGTTGGTCTTGTTAGATCTTTGGTCATGAACAAAGTACCTCAGAGACAAAATCGGGATACAAAAATTTGGGAAGTTTCACAAAAGCAGCAACTGCACACGAACTATCAGTTGGACACATAAGAGCTTTGTATCTTCTGGCGTCATTCGGGCATGCTCGCATTGAAATGCAACTCGACCAGCAACTTCAAACAGAAATATCTCTCCAGAATAAGAAAGTGCAACAAAATCGCGAGCTTCTCAAAAGGTTCATAAATGTCGTATGTTTCCTAAGTAAACAGGAATTAGCATTCAGAGGACATGACGAATCCAGATTGACACTTAATCGTGGCAATTATGTGGAACTACTGCACTACACATCAGAATATGATTTTCTCCTGAGGACTCATTTGGAAACTTCGACAGTTTTCCGCGGGTTATCCAATCGGATACAAAATGATCTTATAGACTCCATATCTCATTCGCTGTAGCAAGAAATTAAATATGCAATAGCAAATACAAATTTTGTCTGGGTTGGTCGATGAAATAACAATGTACTGCTCAATAACAGCAATACTGCAACAAAAGAAAAGTTTATCGGATTTCGTGATGTAAGTGCGAACCAAACGCCGCGGCGAGAGCAGAGCGTATAAGAGAGTATTTGACAGAATTTGACTGTAATAACAAACTTACGACGGTACAGCGTCCATGTCTGGAAATGTGAACGGCGTCCAGGCCCTTATAGACAGACTCATCCTCAGGCAGTTTATATTCATTACTAGGTCATGTGTTCAATTGAGTACTTTCTCGTAGTGTTAATAACATCCGAGAATGTAGAATTTGCTTTAGTAATTTGAGTCGTATTGCTGCCTTCTTCTCGCGGTCACCGAAAAGAGCAAAATTTCTGGACAATTTCTGCAAAGGCGGTTGCCATCTGTTTGCCCAACTAGATGGAACTATACGGAGCAACTTGTGAACACACTATATGTGCAGAAGTGATCTTCAGAAAGTATTGACTACTGTGCTGAATAACCAAGATGAGGTTGAAAATGATATATTGGCTCCTGTTAGTGTTTTTTTGTCAATTTTGTCTGATTTTTTGTTTTGTTTTTTGTTGAGAACGTTTGATAAAATCTTTTCGTTCTCGGGAATATTGTACATTCTCCAAACAAAGGCGCATGACATCGGTTACTGTTGACAAAAAATTAAAGAAACACGAAGAAATATAGGTGATATGAGGAACGAGTATGAAAGTTTACATTCTGAAACCATTAGAGAAGTAGGCGCAGAATCTAGGAGAGTTACTGTAAATTACAAGTGACTATATTACGAAATTTTCGATAATGTGGACAATCAGTTAGAGATTCTATTTCAAGAGCATGGAAATTTGCAGTTCTTGGAATTGATGTCAAATGATATTGGCAAGTATAATACACACAAGAAACAGTTTCCCCAAGAGGAATTTCTAGCTTGCTTGGAGCTTATGGGAGTAATTTTGATGAAGATGATGGGAGTAATTTTGGGTAACAGCTTATGGGAGTAATTTTGATGATGATAATTTTTATTTCGCAATGAACTTACTGTATTTTATAGCACCGAAGACTTTCAAGAGAAAAGCCCATTTGAACTGTTGAAATCTTTGAATTCCATGTCGCTATCCACATGCTTTCCACAACTTACGCCCCTTGTATCGCTGATATATACTATTCCTGTAACAACAGCATCGGTAGAAAGATCATTTTCAGCTCTGAACTAATGTGACAACTCTCATTGAATTTATGTGTTTAATCCGTGTTACTTGGGTAAGTACTAATTTTAAATAAGTATTTTATTGTTCATTAGTTTATATATGATTTTGTATTTAGGTTGATGTTGATACATATGTTAATTTGTTTTTGTACTTATAATTGGAGAACCTCTCAGGATGGAAAGAGTGTTCCCGAAACACGTGTTTGGCTAAATGTAATCACATTAAAATTATAATTAATACTATTGTGCTAGATACCTATTGACACCGAATAGAAAATCAAATAGTTTCCAATTGCTTCAAAATGTCTAATTCGTGAACATATGACCGAAATGTGATTGACATAATGAACAAACAAATATGTAATAAAGTTAGCAACTTTTATAAATGAAAAAGTCTTTCAAATTTGATGCAGCAAATTTGTAGCATTCTGAAAAAATCAAACAAGGTTAAAGAACAAAGAAAAATATTTATCATTTTACACATTCTATTCCATTTTTGCGGATGAATATTGTACTTTTCTAAGTATTTCGAGAAAGCAATGTTTCACAGGAAGTCATTTCGAACGGGAAGTCCACATTCGTTGACAATATCCTTGTATATGCATGGGAATTACGGATAGTATATGGATATACGGCATTACGTATGTATAAATTACATTGGTATTTCAGTGGACTATAATAATTCTATTGTCGCAAATATATTGTTTTAGGTAGATATCGTTCATTAATTGAATTTATATAATATTAATATCACACTCACAAAATTCAACCATATATATATATATATATATATATATATATATATATATATATAATGATCTGACGGTCATTTGGCCGTTAAATAGAAAAAGAACGGAGATTGACAATTCAAATTGGCGCGTATAAGAGCACAAGTCGATCTCTTAGGGGAACGATTCCGGGGAACGAATCACGGCCGGTGAGAAGAGGCAGACTGGTCAGAAGAGTGCAGAGGGACATGATGAATGGTGCGCCGGGGTGTGTGGCGTGTGAGAGTCGAGAGAAGGAGATCGGAAAACATCGAGGGGTGAAGGTGCGTGGGAGTGTTAATATGCGAGTAAACGAGCACTCGGAGCATCGGACAAAACCATAAAACTAAAAATTATTGGGTTCCGAGTGTCAATGAACAAGAAACTATTAAGTGACGTGAAAGCACGTGGTGCAGCGGTGTACATGGGTTATAAACCATTAGGGTAAGGAGAAATCAACGGCTTCGAGCAAGTACATCGCCATAAGAGGACCGAATTCGTTCCCGGACTTTGGAAGTGAATGGTTAAATAGCAGAATGCTGGGTACGGCATCACGACCACACGGACAGCACGCAGTCGGCGGCCGGGTAGTTACCACAGCTCGGCTACGTCAAGGTCATTAGCAGAGGCGGCTACATTCCCACGACAGGACTGCGGGACCCTCAGATAAGTAACGAAGCTCGTAATATTCGTTAAAGTCGGGTGGAATTATAAGCTTCAGAGTGTACAATGTGGGGAATGGACATAATGATGAACAATCACAAATATTCACAGAGGGAGGGATAGAATGTAACTGGTTAAGGTTAGGTAATAATAATACTGAATGTTAAAATGCCGGAAGTATAATATTGGTATTTCATTATTGCAAACTAGAGTGGGAGTTCCCGGATGATTAGATATTTCAAACAGTATTGATTGGTAATGATGTTAATCACGTTAATAGCATGCGATTATGTAATGAAGATTTATCTAGTTGTTAAACATATTCATGTTTTTATGAATAAACGAATAATTGTAATGTGTAACTTGGCGCATCGTGAATTGAATAACAAAAGTACCAAGCCGAAAGCCAACATCCTCCTAATAAAGGCGCTCCCCCCTAGAAGGATCCCTTGTCCTTAATCATTTCGATCCTGCATTCAAAATTCTAATATGTAGTAAGTACTTGCTTGGTGAACTTGAATCCCTAATTCGGGAAACTGAGGTAAGTACGGTCACTATATATATATATATATATATATATATATATATATATATATATATATGTATATATATATATATATATATATATATATATATATATATCGATTTAAAATAAACATTACCACAGATAAATCACAAATCTCTTTTAAAATTAGCAGTCATGGCGTTTAAAAGTGTACAAATGCAGGTAACCAACAGACAAGTCATCATTAAAAATTATTAGACATTGACGTGTGTTTATTCAATGTATATAAGCGAAAAACCTTGGTTTTGTTTGAACATTTGCCGCAACCTGAAACCGGCACTGAGGGGGCTTGTTTGGCGGTGTAGAGGCGCCTCAGGGCTGTAGGCGATAGGCGCGTTGGCAACCCGTTTCCCGGGACATCATAAATCGACGGGGGGTCAGCGGAGAAACAAACTGGGCTCTGAAAGCAGGCGCGCTGCACAAACATTGTGGCGATGTCCCGTTGCGTCCCGCCACTTCAAGAGACCTCGCCCGTCCCCTCCACGCCCTCCATTCTGTTTCCTCCGTGCTTTCGTCCTCCACCCTCTTTTCCTTCGTCTCACCCTTCTTTCTACCCATTTGTACCCGCCCATTCTACTCACCCATTCTCCCCGTCGTTTTCCCCCGCCCTTTCCTCCCACACTTATTCCTCGTCCTTTCCCCCGCTCCTTTCTCTCCACCTTTCTCCTCTCCTTTCCCTTTCCTCACCCTTTCCATCACCCTTCCTCTCAATCATTTGTCCTCGACCTTTTCCCCCGCCCATTCTCTCAACTTTTCGCTCGTTTTCCCCCCTTCCTCTGCACCCTTTCTGTGCCCTTCCTCATCACACTATCCACTTCACTTCCTCCTCACACATTCCATCGCCCTTCTTTCCAATCTTTCTCCCCACCCTTTTCCCCCACGCACTTTCCCACCGTTCGTTTGTATTCTTTTCCTCGCCCTTTCTCCTCAGCCTTCATACCCCTCTTCTTCCCAGCCCTTCCTTTCAAATCTGTCCTTACCTTTCAATCCATCACATGGTTATTTCTGATAAAACTATTCATCTAGTTTTAAACGAGACAGAGATTAGCATTTCTAGGAGCAAGAATGGTTTCCTTCTAAACTGGGAAATTGTAGAATTAAAGCAGCAATGTAAAAAACATATTGTATCGTAAATGGTAGAATGCTCGACTGGTATAAAGTTCTCGTTATGTACTGAAAATGTAACATTTGTTACAATTTGCCAAGTACTATTGTAAAAATGCATGTGTATTAAGCTTTCATCTGTTTTTGGTAGCGTTGGATGATACCACTGCACGATTACATATGAGAACAGGTGAATTACATATCACGACGAACTAATGCACGGTATCCCCAATGCTATTTGCTACACGCTACTTTCGAATGCGTCCATTGTTTTCGCGGTAGCATATGATCGATGTCATGTAATTTTTACTTCATAAATTGTTGCACTACTGCATTAGCGGAAATTGCTGCTTTAAGAGTTGTCACTTATTAGTTTATTAAAATTACTTTTCAGTATATGCATTTCACCATTTGTTTCTTGCTAAAAAAATCAAAATATCTCGATTTTGTTTTGGATGATGGTAGAGTGAAAGACCTAGAGTAGCTTTATTGGTTTGCACTAGAATTAGTCGTTCAATTTTAAAAAAAATATTGGATTCGATTGCGTCTTGAAGTGTGTTTTGGCGAGTTTGTTTCTGATGCTTTTTTAAATGGTAAATATAGGTGTAAAAGCTTGCGTAGTTGGATCAACTATTTTTTACTAGTTACGTTTATGGTTATTCCTTCCAATAAACTTCAGCCAATTCCAAGAAGAAATCAGGACAAATGCTTTAGCTTTCCATTGCCCTTGAAGTGATCTGCACTGAGATAAAAGCTAATGGTGAGTTCATGCAGAAAAGGTACTTGGAGAGCAGGAGAGACAAAGAGTATTGTTACCGGAAGTTCTTATTTTTACGAGATGCGTAGCAGATCCAACGTATGTGGAGGGTGCACTTCCCACGATTTTACAGTGAGTAGGGTTTATAGGCAGTGGAGATGAACGGACTCTTTTCCCTAGGAAGATAGATGCTCAAATTCCAAATATTACAGGTACTGTGAATAAAATTGCCTACGAAACGATTTAAAAAATACATATTCCTCTTATTTATTTGAAATAAATCATAATGCGCAACAATTATGATAATGATGATATTTGCGATATACATTTCATTACAAAGAGCAAAAAGTATTCTTATTGGGCCAGAATGATTTTAAGAATATATTAGGAAGAATTCGGTAACTCCTTACTCCTTACAATATTACTGAATTTTAAATTTTATTTATTCATTTTACGTCAAAAAACAGTTAAAACTGCGTATGACGTGCTATGGGGTAAAAAAGTTAATTGTGTGCACATTTTCAAAATTCTATGATCCCTACACTAAGTCATATACTACTTAAATTTTGGGAAAAGAAGCTCCCATGTAATAAAATCTATTTTTAAGGATAAAAAGGCAATAAAATTTGGCTCTTATCCATGTTGTCCCTCAGAATAATACCTCCTGCCGCAACAATATGGAAACGATAATTTGAATAATTGTATTTCCCACTGAATTCTAGAAGACGTGCACAGAAAACGAAGTTACATTTATGTACAGATGCAAAACAAGGGGCCATCTCAGCATTTGCGCAATGGATCAGGGAAACTGGACGAAAAACCTGATCGAGATGGGGGTCATTGACCCGGAGTTTCCATTGCAATACAATGACAGTACAATACAATGATAATACAATACAAATACAATACTGAAAAAAAGTCACCAACATATTTTGTGTCATTGCTACCTGAAACAGTAATGTATCTGCAATAGATGCTTCTCTTTTTGTTCACTTAACTTGATTAATTCTGAAACGTGTATTTATAATGTTTATATTTATCGCAAAACGATAATTCGTTTCAATGACCTTAAACTCGCTGAGAATGTCAGAGACAAAATTTACCACAATGAAAGACTTCGAGGCGAAAATTGAGGTTGGAAAATGTACTCTAACAGCGCCTATTGGAGTTGAAAGCACGTGCCGTACTTACTGCTCAGCGCACCACAGGACCACTCGAGTTTAACAAGAAGCAGAAGGCGCCAGGGTACATAAGCTGCTTTGGGCAGGAAGGAAATTTAATGCGGTTAGATTTTAGAACTCCTATGGGGAGATTCTGTGGTATTCGCCGGATAAAAGCAACAAGAAAAAAAGATCTGAAAATGTGGGTTAGGGAGAGAGGTCGTACTTTCTCTTTTTAATGTTTTTTACTAACTAACTTTCACTAACACACAGCAAAAAACATTCTCGTTTAGACTGCAAACTGTTCGTTTTTTCAAGCTTGTGTGGGCGGTTGGCAGTGTTTTAACTCGACAGAAAGTTTATGGGGTCGTTGAAAAAGATTCTGAGCTGAAAGGTCGGAGTGGCCAATGACTATTTACACAGCACTTCCAAATCGCGAAAAAATGGGGTCTGCATGAAGTTCTATTGTGGTTCTATTCGAAGTTGTTTGATTTTGTATTTCTTTTCTTTCTGACCCAACAGCTCTTTCAACGAGAGACGTGATATAAAAGAGTCGATTTGTGTGTATTCAGAAACGCTAGGAGCGGTTTAAACGAGATGTACTTTATGCATGTGAATGCTCAACGCCATTGACAAAATCAGAATTTTGTCTGATGTGAAACTTAATTTTACGCAGATAATTTTAAATATCGAATATCCAATATAGAATTAAGATATTTTAAATTTTGTCAGAGATGCTCAGGTTTTTAGTAGAGTTCGTGAAAAATAGAAAACGCTAATGATTTATCTCTTACAATTATATGATGTATGTGTGACACATAAAAATGGGAGTGTGCGTGAGTACATCTTCATGCGACAGAAGTGTCATAAACATAGTTTCATTTTCTAATACAGGTCAAAAAATTTGGTCTAAACTAATTTACCGGTTTATTAATAGAGAATATTTTGAAAAGATTTGAAATGTGCTAAAGTCCCTGGGAGGAAGGCATAAATTGCTATAGAGAATTTTAAACACATGACTGGGAACCCATACTAAAAGATTCGATGCCTCGGAATCGATGCAGAAATTGCACTCTGGGCGGAGTTTTATCTCCATTTCCATATCATGCAATATTTATGAGCGCGTCTTCGTGTTTGGTGCCTTGACGCGGCGACTGGCGGAGTTCACTCGCGGAGAGCCGCACGTTTTAGGAAAATGATTTGAGTTTTCGTCAATACAACGCATCAATACAGCGCCGACTGGGCTGGAATGCGCTTCTGGTGGTATCACCTCAAGATTGTCTTATGGCTTGTTCACGTGTTCCTCTAGTTCCCTCCTTCAACAAACGATGGACCTCTGTGTTTGATTTGCTCATTTGTAGCCTACAATGTTTCTTTTTCAATGATTGATTTATTATTTTTGTGTTTCCGGAAGCATAAAATGTCGATATTTTCATAATTGTAGTACATGTTTTGTCAAGGAAGACTGTGGTGTCCTTCCCCCTAGATGGTGAGATCCAGCGTCGACCTATACGTCGGTTTGCTGGGATTTCTTATCCAGGTATCTCCGACCAGGGAGGCGTCGCCCCAGTCGGGAGAAGCTCTATGTTGCCAACATGTATTGTAGTGTAGTGCAGGGTGTGCATGTACGTAAGAGGTGAGGGTAGGACAAGGACAAGGAAAAGAAAGGAAAGATCGCACGCGGTCTGTGGCCAGTTTGTTAGGGTACTTTTCCCGCATTCGCATCTTCAGAGCAGCTGACCCCTAGAATTATTCAAACAGCGACTGAATTTCACCAAGCTAGGGCGAAAATCCTCCCTCTACTCGAACCTTGCGACTTTCACATTGCAGTGACAGTTGATATTTCCGCCGACGTATGCCTGTTTCGACGGGGTGAGTTAGAACCGGAGTTCTCTGCTTACTTCGCGTCGTACCAGTCCATATTTGGGGAGCCATGTTGTTGATGATGACGGAAAAGGAATGGCAAGGAAACATCGCGCTTGATCCATGGCCCTCTGTTTGGAGGCTGCTGCGACATTAATCTGATAGAGATCAGGGAAATCACACTTCCAGGGCAGTCAGACAACGAATTCTCTTTCACAATCTGAAGATAATTTAAGTAAATTTCTGGCATCCTTCCGGTTTCGAACCTGCGACCTTTCAATTGCTGATTTGCTCGTGGCAAAACCGAAAGACTTTGCCATCATGCATTGTTAATAAACTCCCGACCGATTACATTCCTGAGAGGAAGCTTCTAAAATTAAGTGTCTTGATACATTTGATTTTGAATCTGTTTCATACATAACAAATATGTAAATCATATTTTTGTTGATATCGAATGAAGTTGTTCGATATTCGAATGAAAATGTTTAGCGCCCGAGGTGACATTAGGATACTAATTTTCACGACTGAATACATTTCATTTACTCTGGAGTTTTCATACTACTTTACTCATTACCGTATTGTCAGTGAAAGAGAAAAGTTTAAATACCTACTATAAATATTGTCATATCGAAATTATGCATCCATGACCATTTTTGTTTTAGTTGAATTGTTGCTCAGGCTATGTTAGAGGCCATGTGTAAATGGGGGGCCCAATAATCACATCATCTTTCCTCGTAAAACTTACTTTCTAATTCTGCATGTAAATTAGGGACCAAACGAACCCAAGTAAGGAAAGATTGAGATTGATTGCGCAGGTAGCGCGGTAAGGGAGCCTCCGACTGCACACTGCTCTCCAGGGTTTCCTTGTGGTTTATTGAAAATCTTCCAGACTGGCTCCTGTACCTAAGTGAAAAGCAAAGAAAGCATTGGAAGAGTGTGCAGATTTCATGTTCAATGTTGTAGACGATTAGCTGAGAAAAAGGAAGGAAATAAAATGTCAAGATTAGCATAATTTATTCAATCAACAAATGATTCAACTGAATGAAAACCAACTTAAACCAACCCACATTTCGAAAGACAATTGTCAGTTCGGAGTCTCGAAAATTGCGATGGAATTTGTGTTTAAAAATAATGGCGATGAAAATGTTCTTTCAAAACTAAAGTGTCACCTTCCACTTTTCCCTGGAAGGGAATGAGGAACCTAATTTACTTATACCCTACTCTGGGTCGGTCCTCAATTTACATGTGGATTAAACTATTATTTTCCTTCTCGTCACCAATTTACATAGGTCGATGTTGAGAAACTGACACATTGGAATATATTAATATTGAAATCAAATAATCTGCAATTATTAAGAGTTTTTATTTAGAGTGAAAAAATTAAATTACCAAAAACAACGAAATAAATTATAGTTTACATATTTGTATTAGACACAATACTTATTTAACTGTTATATTTTATTTCTCTGCAAATAAAAACAACACGCAACAAAATGTATAGATTGGTTTACACCTCCGTAACATCCTCATTAACGTAATAAAAAATGTGTTCCGTTTGAACATTCAGAAAAGGGAGATATTCACTTGAACTGCCTTGCTTCCACGTAAAAAGTCGCAATGAATAAAAATATGTGACACTTACGATTTAATAGATTTTGTGTACTCTTCAAAAATGTCTTCTCGCCTACTATTGTCGTGTAACTTTTTAACTAGCGAATAAATTCTTATTTTAGTCTCCTTTACTGTAAATTACTGTCTTTCGGGAAGAGAAATTTTTATGTAAAATATACTTGCTGATGATGATCAGTAATTGAGTTTTAGACTTATTGAGTTTTTTGCGGTCTGATAGAGTGCTGTTACAGTGTATTGACCTTCTTTCTTTTCTTGCGGGCGTGTTATGCATTGAAAAAAGAACGACGAAACATGTTAACAATATTGTCGAAAACTACTGGGTCATCTTTACAATATTACTCATTAATTTTCGATTTTTCTTAACACTCCTTCATGAATTTTCATCATATAGTGTGTTGGAACAAGGCTTCGAAGAAAAGTGAATTCTGTCACAAAATCAATCCTTAGAGACGAAATATTCAATTTGTATACACTTTTATGGTCATGTCGCCTCCAGATAACGTGAAAACGATGGTTCCCGGGTATGCCATTAGTTTTCAAATACCCCTTTCGTAGGAACTATTGTGGTTATGACTAATGAATTGTACTGAACTATACCAACTTTTTAAAATATTTCTTTACTATATGGTTTTCGTTTTCCGGGCGTGTCCCTGCCAAAACTACTACGAAACAATCTAACATAATGAAATTAGTTAAAGGATAAATCAGGGATATTCAAGGCAGAGTTAGTTAAATATGAGTGTTGGCAATGCCGATAATTATGATTTTCGTTGAAACTGTATTAGGTTTCCGTGTATTCTCATGCCATAAATATATCTTTCCAGTGAACGAAAGAGTATTTTCTGAAAATCTGTTTTTTTTTTCTGCGACCATCTTGTACGTACCCCCACATCACCAATGTGGCAACAGTCTCTCCCGCAAATGGAAGAGAATCAAACCGGAATCGGCTAAACAGTAGCGCTTTATCTCAATAGAGACACGCCACCGCAGAGAACTTGCCTGAGCCGTGTGCTAGGATTACGAGTCGAACAGATAAGGTCTCCAAGGCTTTTGCTTGTGGTACGCAAAGGCGAGGAAGGGAAACCGACTCTGTGGGTGGCAAATGCCTCGGGAGAAGATGAGACGGTGGCGGAGGCGGCGTCAAGCACAACACAGAGCGTCTGTTTGCTTCATCTCTGCGGGATCACGTCTCAGTTTATTTGCGCCGAAGCACAGCCCGTTGCCCGCCCCTGTGGGTTCTTTTGCGTTGTGACACCACATCTAAGTGTAGTGGTGCAGCAGATGATGCGGGATGATTGGAATAAAGGACATGCGGATATTAAACTTCCTTTCAGAGAATAAACACGACAGAGTGAATATTGACATGCCGGAGGTACGCCCATCGTGACTCAATTGTTCCTCAACTTCCGAGTCGGCCTTAGTTTTTGTGGTAGAGCAAACATTTAATTGTTGTGCTTTTGGGTTTCGAGAGAGTTAGTCCGACGAATTGTTGTTTGGCAAGGGTTGATTACATGTCTCATAAACTGAGAAGATAAAGTGTAAATATAAGTGTTCGAGGAGTGTAAATATTATGAAGGGAAAGAGTGTTGCGTGATGAAACCAATTTGGCTCCTATAAAAATTTCGTTTTAGCGTTAAAATATTAGTACGTTGTTCGTAAGCAGTGTTCTATTTAAAGAATTATTTTTGCCCTTAGGAAAGTTTTCTTACTTATGTACGCTGCTATCAGTGGTAACAAACTGATAGACTTGGAGAAATTGATGTAATAAGAGGAAAAACGTGAAAAAATCACATATTTAAAAAAAATTAGTTTAAAGAAGTATTTTTCTAAAAATAATGTTTAATTGTATATATGAATATGTGTTTCAATTAATGTTTTAAATGATCGCTTAAATTAGTAGTTTATGCAATTAGTTTATAATGTTAAGCTTTATTGCATGAGTACATGTTTTGAAAACGAGCGACATTAGGAGCGAGTTTTCAAATTTGTACGAATGCAATAAAGCAACATTATAAACGAGTTGCATACGCAATGTTTTTGTATAACAGCATTATAAATTTATAAGAGAATCAAACTTAATTTCGCGAAACAACTTTCTTCTGACGTCTCGGGTGCTTGACATCCAACGCCCTCTGGAAATCAAATTCAAGATGGCATTGTTGACATCCGTGCGAGAAAACGGTGATCGGCTGTTCCGTCTTCTTCTACCTCCCCATGATTCTCTCGCTACTATTGGCTGAATGTGTGATAATGTCATGTCGCGTTTAATAATGGCGATGACGTCATGTATCGTGCGATAAAATACTGGATTATGCACGATTCGGGGTATCGAAAAGGGTCGTTTATAATGATGGTATACAAAAATAATATATTAAGTAATTTTAAATGCTGATGATTGAATATCATGTTTTATTGGTTGGTTGAAAACGCTATTAACATTTTTCTAGATACAGAGAGAATTATGTATTGAATGTCCAAAAAAGATCATTCAGAAGTCACAAACGGAATAATCATGAATTACTGATATACTGCTGAAGTGAAACGGTTCGTACATCCTCCAAAACGTCTGATCTTCTGCCAATTATTTCGAACTCTAGTACCGTGCATCAATCTATATAATGCTTGACAGTTTTTATAGCCCATAATATTCTTAATTCCCATGCATACATTTAATTGGATAACAAATTATGGAATTAAAACTGCTAAGAATAAAAATACTATTCTTGTACGAGATAAGGCATGTAGTATTCATATTGGCATAAAACGTTATAAAATAGTAAAATATTTCATTTGACCAACATAAATAACAATAAAAGAGGATGAGGGCTATGAATGTCATGTTTTACTTCACTGCCTTTCAGTTGCATACAAATATGTGACTAAACAAATATATATCGTGTTTCCTTGAGAATATACAAAACAATTCTGATTTGAAATGACCTCGAAAATACAGGTTGATTAAAATAAATGATACGTACATCTAAAACATATAAATGAGGCGAAAATGGTTACATTTTCGAAT
The DNA here is from genome assembly GCA_964035755.1 of Teleogryllus oceanicus. Lineage (NCBI taxonomy): Eukaryota > Metazoa > Arthropoda > Insecta > Orthoptera > Gryllidae > Teleogryllus > Teleogryllus oceanicus. Next base: position 69,722,822 of record CAXIVR010000009.1, on the reverse strand, counting down.
GAATATGATATGATGAACACGTTTAACGAAGTTACATAACATTTCGGACATTGCATCCCTGATTGGTAGGTCGGTAATCCTTAACAGGTGTTGACAGGAACAAACCGTCAGAGGTCGATCTCCCCGTTCGCAAAGGCAATATTTACTTCATCTTTAATATTTAGCTTTAAGAACAAAGCTCGAAGCGACGGCCATGAGTTTGATGCTTGCGATATTACAACGGCGATCCACCTTCAAGTACACTCTTAAAAAACATTCTGTATGACGTATTCTGGCCTGGAATTCTGACCATTAAATATTTCTCCTTCATTACTGGCGTTTCAAAATTTACCCTAAAATGAATCCAGGGGTAATATGTGACCCCAGGTCTTTCGTTTATGCAAATGACAGTTCGCGAGCGTGAAGTTTTGTATAATCTCCTGTGGTTGGTGTAAGGTTAATGTTCGTTTGTCGCATGTCTAGCATTCTTGTAAAGGAAATTAAAGAAAAACTGGGGTAACAGATTCCGTGTGAAATATACGTGTATGTTGATAAGGAAGCAAGTACGTCGCTCCTTCCAAAAAAAAATCTCTTATTTTGCACTCAACCATGAAAAGTGCCTTGAGGTTCTCTACTATGCCCTCTGAGAAAACTATAAACTACCGTACAAGCAAAGAAAAAATTATTAAATCATTGAAATTAAGTGGATGACCAAGGTCAGAGATCAAAAGTACATGCATATATGGATGCTTCAAAAGGAACAAACCTATCGTTCAAGAAAATAAGTTAACGGATAATAATATAATTTTGCAATATCAACTCATTACAAGTGAAACAAAATTGCTGTTTACTTTAAATAAATATTGAGTAACCTAATATTATTTGATTTGATTCTATACTCTGAGGTAACGAATTACTCCACGTATCCATATACCGGTGTAGCACTTATGTATCTTTTTTAGGGCTGAGCAAATTCATGATATAGATGTTTTCTTTCTCTTCCGTTCGATGGACATTCGGTTTTGCCCGATCCCTTTAGCGCTCCCCTTTATCTGTGACTAAGGAACCATCCAGCGACTCCCACGGTCACTAACGCTTTCCTTGGAACTCTTCCATTGAGAAGCCCCTCTTACTCCCTGAATATCTCACCGAGCTACCACTTATGCCCATTTTGGTTTGTACCGTTATATTTATGACCGAGGTGGCCCGTGGTCCCACCTCGGTTCTTACGTCATTATTGTGAGTGGAGAGTGTAAGTGCCTGTTTCACGTACACAGATGACACACCCAAGACTCCTACAAAGAAATGTATGTTATCCCGCAGCAGAGTGCCTATCGGCCAACCTCGACTGGAAAGCAATGGGACCGTCTGTGCCAGAGAACCGTCTGTGCCGTGTGCGTGTTACACTGACACTCCCGAACGGAGACGGAGATATGTATCGATGTCTCGTTTTGCAGCCATATGCGATGCCTCGTAATAAGAAATGTCCGGGTTATTTAAAGCACGCTGCAAAAATTACCTACCAGACTCTGTACGCGATACAAACTCTTTCAGCACAAAACGTGTACTCGTTGATCAAGGGCGCGATGTCAGAAATGTAATTCAATTCGTTCAATGTGTTTTCCTAGCACATGCTTTCTTATATTGATCATCTTTAAACAAAGATAGTTCTATTAGTTAAGAACATTCCGTTTAAGAAATAATATGTGAAAAATATTAAAGAAGAAATAAGAAAATCGTATTTCAGACAAGAAAAGAATTCAGACTTTTTGCAACACGTCCTGTATGATTTTGCATCGAAGTTGAAGGAGATGGAGAGAGAAAGCACAAAAAGAATAATACAAACAATAGATGGTATTTTGAAGCGAGAGGCTAGCAGTTTAATGTTGTTTGTTAGGGATTGAGCATGGCCCTTGCAATCTGATACTCAGCCTTTCTCGATTACCTTATTAACAAAGTTGCCGGCTCCGCCGTCGCCGTCTCTTCCCTCTGCAACCGCCGCCTGGGCTGTAGTGTTACGGCTGTTTTACGAGCGCTTTTATATGCTCGGCGTTCGGGGACGTGCCCACTGCCCGGCGCAGCCCCGCGGACGGTCGCCGTCGCCTCTGCTTTATTTGCCCATAAGGCTGCGGCGGCGAACAGAGCGCGCTGTCCTGTTTGAAGGTATCTGGCAGGAAGGGTGGGAGCAAGGGGAGCAACGAAGCGAAGGTGAGTGGGAAACCTAGAAACCAACGAAAGAGTACGAGGATGGCTGTAGGGACAGAATTGAGATTGTCGAGGTTGACGTAGTTGGAAGATTTGGTTTGGTTTTTTCGTGTTTCCGGGCGCGTCAACTGCTTTGGTCATTAGTCCCGTTAGTGTAGTGCATGTTTTTTCTCGGGAGATTGCGGTGATCTTCCACTGCTGGATGGCGAGATCCGGCGCCGACCTACCGTCGGCTAGTGGGGTTTCCCCCTAACCAGGACTCTCCCACCAGCGGGGCACCGCCACAGCCGGGACAAGCTCTAAGCTCCCGACCGGTCTCCCGGAATATGTGGTACTGTAGTGCATGTTAGTGTACGTGTGTGTGAGGGGAGAGGATAGGAAAGGAAGGGAAGGAAATCGCGCGCGGTCCGTGGCCCGTTGGTAGGGTACTGCTCCGGCATTCGCCTGGTGTTGTCGGAGACCAGGAAAACTACCGATCAGAGCTAGCCGGTCGCTAGAATTCTCCTCCAGGCAGCGACTGAATTCGACCTAGCTGAAAAGCCAGTGTCGAAAATCCTGCCGCTGTCGGGACTCGAACCTAGGACCTCCCGGTCAGAGGCGCTGCAGTGACATCAGTTGATGCACTGAGCTACCGCTCCCGGTAGTTGGAAGACCTTCTGGCGGGGCCATGGGATGGAATCCAAATGCATCATCGTTTATTTCGTTAATACGACATATGTATTTGTTTCATTTAATCAGCATTTTTTATAATCACCATATATAGTCTTCTTATCTGGAGGGATGGAAAGGTTGGCTGAGGTTGGCGGATTTGTCGAGTATGTCAGGTTGGCCGTGGTTGACGGGTTGGCCTGGTACTCAGGATGCCTGATGTCAACTCTCTGAAGTCCGTGAATGTCGTAAATCATTATGGCGTAAATCATTAATAATTTTTATGACATTTCGATTTGAAAGGCTTGGATTCTCTATCGATGCCTTAAAAATTCAATAAACAAACATATAATGCAATAGTAATTCAAATAAAACATTTTTAAAATTGTAAAATACATAAAATAATAATTTTACATTATTTAAAATATATTTCATTCTAATAAATGATTTAAATAGCAATACAAGTGTATCATTGTTTATTTTTTAATGCAACATTTATTTGCTTTTTTTTCCCTTTTCAAAATGATTAATAATATTGTCTTCTCTATCATAAGTTAACAATACTTCATTTATTGCTTACTTCAATATTTCATTTAGTATTCTATAGCATAACTTTGTTTTCACGATGTCAAGAAAGTAATGGAAAGAAACTTGCACTTCATTTTTATTTTCAGGAAAAATTCTTTAAATTAGCAATTATAACGAAATGAATTACAGATCAACTAATAAACCATATCGTTTACTGAAACTATAATGTAATACATTTATTTATGTAAGCAGAACATTATGCGCTGAATATGATGTGTGAAATAGGAGTGTCGAGAAATCTGTTTCTGAGGTAGGAGAGTGCGTGCGCGTATAAAAGACTCAATTTTTTGTCAAAAAAATTTACTTCTGATTCTGGATAAAATTCGTTTTCTCTTTCTTAGAAAATAGTGTGATATTGAAATGAGATCGACAACAAAAAAATGAATTCTACCAGCGATTCTTCCACAGGAATATAATCTAGAATGAAATGTTGAGTAGTCTCGCAGTTTTCACGAAAAAGTTATGAACACGCACATGTGACAATGTATTCCACATTTCTTTGAGAACTTTATTTGGAATTTACTACATATTGCTGGTCTTAATACAAAATATGGCTGTGCCACTACTCTTTATTTGCAAATTTTGTCGAAGAGATGAAACGGCGGACGCAGTCCATTATTCTCTTGGCTTTTTTGGGGAGGGGGAGGGGATTATCATCAACACTAGAAACATTCGGATTTTTCCATTGCGTGTTGAATAGATCTTTCCTCCAGCGATATACCACGTTAAACATATCTTCTTGGTAGGAGAATACAATAGCAATAGAGTAAATTATGTAAGAAATATTCGATACAAAAGGAAGAAGAACATTTTTCAAGTTATTGAATGTTTCTCGTTAACACGTTTTTTCCTTGGAAGGAAAATTAAATGGGTATAAAATATAACAATTATTATGGAATTCGAACAATTAAAGTTATTATTATTATTATTATTATTATTATTATTATTATTATTATTATTATTATTATTATTATTATACATGAATAGCTTGTTGTTGTGACAATACCTGCTCGAGCCTTTCATTTATAAAATATTTAAAAAAGTAGGGAACAAGGATGTTATGAAACAGTGAAACAAATATATTAACAGAAAAAAATTTAATCACATTCTTTGAATTTATCGCGGTTGAATTTATGTGTGATTACAATTGAAAGAGATAAATCAAAAGTTAACAAGGAATTCGAGTACCAACATAGTAATCAAATTACTTGTATATCCATGGTTTGGCAGGACCTCATAGTATCCATGGTAGTTTTTATGGTAGTTTATAACGGATATTGTAAGGATCTTGAGTTTCAGTAGCGAACGTAGTCTATCACCGTCCTGGTTTCCTCGGGACTTGCATCTCTGGCACCGGAGGACATGCCCCGTCCTGCCCCGGCTCCGTCGCCCCCCCCCTCCCCCAGCTTCCGCTTAGGCCACCGCCGCCACCTTCGCCACCGCTTCCACTGTCGCCTTCGATGTCACTGCACACACACACTTTCCCTAGTTAAGTTAGCGACAGCTTCCATGAAAAAAACATGAAATAAAAAAGCTAAAAATACCACAATTGTGTACCAATTTTTAACTAATTTATCCCCAAATTTAAAAATTCTGAAGTGATGAACATCAAAATAAAAAATGTATAAGTGTGGGTGCGCTAACGTTACGTTAAGTTAGCATACTAAACTAAAATTATCACAATTTTGTACTTATTTTGAACTTATTTATTCCTCAATTAAAAATTTTAAACGATGCACATGAAAAGAAAAAAATGTATAAGAGTGGGTGCGCTAAGTAAACATTAAGTTAGCGACGGCATCCATGTAAAACCCATGAAATAAAAAAAAGCTAAAAATACCATAACTGTGTACTAATTTTGAACTAATTTATACCCAAATTTAAAAAAATTTGAACAGATTCAGAACATCAAAATAAAAAAATGTATAAGAGTGGGTGCGCTAACTTAACGTTGTCACCAATACCGCCCATGAGAAACCTATGCAATAAAAGAACCAAAAATAGCGGAATTTTGTACTAATTTTGAACTAATTTATATCTAAATTAAAATATTTTGAACGGACGCAGAACGTCAAAATGTACAATGTTTAAGAGTGAGGACGCTATCTTTATATAAATTCAAGAACCGCACCCAGAAAAAGCCCTTGAAACAAAAAACTATGAATACCAGAATTTTGTACTACTTAAGAAACAATTAAATTATTTCGCGGATTGAAACATATTTTTAGATATAATGATAATTAGAACCGAGAATATTCAATGGCTCGTTAACAGCCAGTCAATAAATTTCAAGTACTTGCAACAAGCAAACCCGTGCATAATATTCAACTGATACAACCACAGAGATGAGTATAGGTCATTTCTGTTCGTTATAAAGGGCACCGTGGCGTGGTTGCCCAAATATATGGCAATCATCATCCGTTAAAGATGCGTGACCTGCTTATGTTGTGTGGCACAGGCTTCGTTCCAGAGGTTTTTCGAGATTGGTGTGGAAACCTGCCAACGTCAGATGAAATAAAGGACACTATTCCAGAACTTGCTGCAGATGACACTGAAAATGAAGTTTCAGACAGTGTTCGTGCAGTGAATTTATTTAACATATGAACAACTGATCATATTAATTCTACTAATGTTCTCTTCTTTGAAAAGAAACCTCTACAATGTGTCATTCACACTATAACTTAATTGCGTTAGAGACACTATTATGGCAATTTATGATTTCACATCTTATCCTAAATACATCGTTATTAACGGAATATATTGCCCAAAATCGTGGTGATTTTATATCGTGGGATATCTGTGGAAATCCTAAGTATCGTTGGGCATTGATTTATTTTTCATTCTTTTGACATAAAGGAAAAGAGGCAATTAAAAGAGACCCATTACGTAGGAAGTGGATTTACTAACGACTGAAGACTCCTGGGAGATCCAAACTGAGCATCAAGATCATGACACCGGACAACAAAGATCACTTCGATGCGTCACTGCAAGTTAAATGCTCAAGAAAGGAAATGCTTAAGAAAACATGCCGTCATTGAAGGTCAAAAGGGCCATCGGAAATGCAGCTGACACATATTTCCTTGTATGACGGGGCGAACCATTGTAATGGTTTCGGTTTCTCCGTCGCGCCCTCGTCGTTGGGGCGCCACTGTAATCGTTCCCTCTATATCCGTCCCACCTGCTCCATTCATTAACGCACCCCTTACGTCCTTGGTCTCAAACACTATGGTGCCCTAGCTCTTAATATTTTCCTATCATAATCCTACACTTCGTAGTATTACGATTGGTTTGGTTGAGCGCCTGGTTTCGTTGACACTCTGACAAAACAATATCCTCACTCACCTGTTGCCCGTACCTCAGCTAGCATATACAAATAGAGCCTTACCTGGGCGTGACTACTGTGATCAATCCATACGGAATTAAAACGGGAAACCTGCACGCTCGTGCCTGGGTGAGTTTCTAGCTAAATACAAAAGAGTACTCATAATCCAGGTATATATGAACCGCAATGAGCGTTCATTCATTTATTTGCTTTTTCTTTTAATTAACCAGTGGTCAAGGCGACTACTTGACATCCCTTTTATGTAAATTGCCACTGTTTTTCATTGATTTTTTCGTGTTTCCGGGTGCGTCAACGGCTTCGATCATTAGTCCCGTAAATGTAGTGCATTTTTTCTCGGGAGATGGCGGTGATCTTCCCCCGCTGGATGGCGAGATCCGGCGCCGACCTACCGTCGGCTAGTGGGGTTTCCCCCTAACCAGGACTCTCCCACCAACGGGGCACCACCCCAGTCGGGACAAGCTCTAAGCTCCCGACCGGTCTCCCGGAATATGTGGTAGTGTAGTGCATGTTAGTGTAAGTGGAGAGGATAGAACAAGGAAGAGGAAGGACAGATCGCGTGCGGCCGTGGCCCGTTTGGTAGGGTACTGCTCCGGCATTCGCCTGGTGTTCATCAGAGAAACCACGGAAAACTACCGATCAGAGCAGCCGGCCCCTAGAATTCTCCTCCAGACAGCAGCTGAATTCGACCTAGCTGAAAAGCTAGTGTCGAAAATCCTGCCGCCGTCAGGACTCGAACCTAGGACCTCCCGGTTAGAGGCGCTGCAGTGACATCAGTTGATGCACTGAGCTACCGCTACCGGTGCCCCCTGTTATGGCATGCAAAATTTTACACCATGACATAAATACCCTGGATTTGAAACATAAACAAATACAAAACCTCATTCATACTTAAAAAAACATAAACAAAGTAAACATTCATACCGGAATGCGCATTCTGTCGTGACTTTATACTGTTATTACTCTTAACTTAATCAGAATTACTTGGTCTTCGACAGAATCTTTAAAACTCATTCCCTCTCTTCACTTTTCAAATAAAAATATAGATATATAGTTGTTCATGCGACTTTCCTGGTGCTGCAAATATGCGGCGACACACACTGCCATCCCCCGTTGTCGACCAATGTTTTGTACACAGCTCGTGTACCCAACTCCATTCAATCAGCCGCTACCAGTTCTTGAAATCCATGAATCACCATCAAAGTCCCCGTTCAAAACTGTACGATGCACCTCGCACGAACTCATCAAGTTTCATTAAAATGTTCGATCGTTTTCGCGTCCTAACTTATGCGAACTACCGTTTTTGCAATTTAGCCCACTAAATTGTTCGCAGATAATTTAAACTTCATGTAATTGATAGCGTTCCCGCATAAACATTCACAAAACTAATTACGCAAAAAATTTCGAATTTCCTATCACTCTGATACGGGTCATGCGTATGCTGCGAGAGCTCAACTCACACAGAACTATCCTCATTGTTGGTCCAGAAGCTGGAAACCTTTTTATAAAACACCTGCCCATTACTGAAAAAACATATCGTAATATGTTCATAGTTCTAGTTTTACGGGCGTCTTGCGTTTCATTACTGGTTTCATAAATTGTGTATTCTTTAGTTAAGAAATGTATCATCGTTATATTTCTTCCCCTTCTTTTTCACTCTTTAAAATAATTATTTTCGTGTTATTCATCTTTGATGACGTCACTCCACTACGTCAGGCGGTGCGTCGTTTGTTTTTACTAATCCTTCGCGTAATAAATCCAAATATTCAATTTATCTAGGTCCTGTGTTAATTTTCCCGTGCCGTGGCTAATTTTGTCGTGATCCTAATATTATACTCTACAATTTCAGAAAGTTTGAAGTCATTTCATCAAGGCGTTCTCGAGATATTTATGAAAACTGGTTACTATACAACAATGGGTTCCATTTTCTACGTTTCTAAACGTTCTTTGTCCTTTTTGTATCTTCTCAACTCGCGGTTCATTTTCCTATTTTGCTTTAGTTTTTCCTAAATTCTGTTCTGACCTTGTTTTTCCATATTTTTCTTTTTCAATTCTAAATGTGTCATTTTTCTTTCGGGATCCGCGCGTTCTGGGGTTGTTGCAAATCATTACACAATTATTTACAAAAAGTTATTAGAGGGAACTATACTCACAAATACGATCATGTATAAGAAATGCCCGTAAAGTACATATTGACGTTATAAGAAATATTTCATAAAATATTTTTGTTTAATTTATAAAAAACAATTAAATAATTCATCACAATGGTATTTAGGTCGTGTTAATAAGTCCATTTGGAACTATCCGTTTAAAAATATTACAGCAAAAATCTGGAGCTCTTTTTGAGAAAATTGCATTTGAGCGTTTTTGAAAATGCGGAATTTAAAGCTAGATACATTTACAATAGTATAATTATATTATAAGCTATATTATAAATTGTATGTGTATATTTACGTGTTACTCAATTGCCGCCCATATGTTGGGAATCAACGCTGTACAGGCCTAATTTCGTCAGCGCTTATTTATTGAAAAATATTACACGTTATTGAAAAAAAAATAGTCAACTGTAGTTTGAGATAACATCAATAAGCTCACTTTTACACCCGTAGAACTCTTGGTTTCTACGACAAGAAAATAAGAATCTTTCAAGTACACTAAAAATCTTAAAGTGCTCGGTGGCTCGTATGAATATTGTTTAATCATTCCAAAAATTTGTTTCAGTAATTTTCTTATTAAAAGTAATTATCAGAAGAAAAACGAAAAAAATATACCGAGAAAATAAATCCCGTGGCGTCGAAACACTTCCGGGATATCTAGTGTTAAATCTTGCTATTTATCATTGCAGTAAAGTGGCTATAAAATAAAAAGCTGCAGATATATGCAGCTAAATCGGTGTTTTTCTGATTAAGGACATTCTACTTGATAAATAAAAAGATATATTGAGGCAGAAACACGCGGAAAAATATAATCCACAATAAACATGGGTTAGAATTCAGCCATATTATAATAAAATAATTTGACACTTCGAAAACACAAAAAGAATCCATAGAAACATAATTTAAACACTTTTTTTTAATTTAACAAAATTAGTCGTCAAGAAGCAATGAATTCGGGTGTTTCGAGCAACGGTAACTTTATGAAACCGTAAGGACGAAAAAAATGATTGAAATAACGTTTTGGAGCTAAAGTTGTGTGCTCCAATGCCTTCCAAACGAAATTTGATAGGTCAGAATTCCGAACGCGCACTTTGAAGTTTGCCATTATGGCCAGGTTTTTGGCGCGATTCAATCAGTGTGCGACGGTAGGATTTTCGACACTAACTTTTCAGCTAGGGCGAATTCAGTCGTCTGGAGGAGAATTCTGGCGGCCCACTGCACTGATCGGTAGTTTTCCGTCGTTCCTCCGATCAACACCAGGCAAATGACGGAGCAATACCCTAACATACGGGCCACAGACCGCGTGCGATCTTTCCTTGCTCTTCCTTGTCCTATGCTCTCCCCTTACACACAGACACACTAACATGCACTACACTACCACATATTCCGGGAGACCGGTCGGGAGCTTCGAGCTTGTCCTGGCTGGGGCGGTGCCCCACTGGTGGGGGAAACCCCAGCCGACGGTAGGTCGGCGCCGGATCTCATCATTCAGCGGGGGAAGATCACCGCCATCACCCGAGGAAAAAAAGCATGTACCACTCTTAAGGAACTAATGACCTCAGCTGTTGACGCGCCGGAAACACTAACGAACCAACCAACAAAACGACGCGTCACCTTCCCCGCTTCCACAGCCTCCATCCCCTTCACAGTCTACATCGCCTCCACCGCCGCCACCGCCTGTACCCCTACACCGCCTCCAGCGCTTCAACCGCCGCCCCCACCTTCATCGCCGACTCCAATACCCACGTTACCAGCGCCGCCACCACAGCCCCGCCACGGCCTTCACTTCCACCAAGGAGACTTTCGTAAACTCCGCACTCCCTTCGCCGTGGCGTGCAGGGCCGGGCGTCTCCCTCGCGTCCACTTCCCGCTCGGAGGCGGATTCCCCCGAGCGATATCATTCCCGACGCTCGCCCTGGGAGCGCCACAGTCTGTGCAGAAGGAGGGCGGTAGTGCTAGCGACGACGCCCGAGTCACCCCCGTGAAGATGGCGGGAGAAAAACGTAGAAATTCTAATTTTCATATGCATACGTTTGTCCATCGTTTGACCACGTTTGCGCACCCTTCAGAAAATGTTGACCAGTCTCCGTTCAAAAATTACAGCAAAACAATTTTTTCAGGCCAACTTCACACTCTAACGAAATTACATGATTTTGCCTACAATATTAAAAATACCAAAATTTGAGGTGCACTTTCCTTTGTCCATCGTTTGACCACCTTTAATCACGACCTAGATTATTTTTACCACAATTCCTCAAGCAGATATTGGCGAAAAAACTTTCAAAGCACCCAATAAGCGTGAAGCGGGCCCGAATGAAGTTCAAAAATGCATTTTTTTGATTGATTTGTTTGTCCGTCGTCTGCCCACGTTAGCCCACCGTTTAGAAAATTTTTACCGAGCCCGGTTCAAATATGATTGACAAAAAACTTTTTCGGTCATTTCCCAAATCGACATCACTACAAAGAAAGAAAAATTTCGAAACTTTTCATTTGCATTCAACACTTTGCCCCGAAATAACGCCTTATTCACCTCCAGACGAGCTTTATCACCAACAAATCAACCAAAACATTTTTTTAAACCGTGAAGATGGAGCAAATAAATTTGGAAAATAGAAAAATTGGATTTTTTATCGTGGCTTCATTTGTCCATCATTTGATCACGTTTGACAACTTTTAGAAATTGTTTACCAAGTCCGGTTCAAAAGTTGTAGAAAAAACCTTTTTCCAAAATATTAAAACCGCCATATTTTCAATTCAAATAAATACCCAGAATCGCAAGGAAATTTCGAGATCTTGCTGTCCCCTTCGTTAGTCCATCTTTGGAAAACGAATATCCACCACTTAGAAAAGGTATATTACGTTTAGTTAAAAAATTACAGAACAAAAGACACGTTTTTCGCCACTTTTTGTAAATTTGACAAAAAAGGAAAAACCAGGCTGAAATTGTGAATATTCGCATTTGCATGCTTTGGTCTATTGATTGACCACATTTTCCCACCCCTTAGATTATTTTTACCACGTTTCCTCTAGCAGATATTGGCGAAAAACGTATTTCACGGCACCCAGAAAGCGTGAAGTTGGACCGAATCAAATTCAAAAATGCAATGTTTTGGGTGGATTCGTTTGTTCAACGTTTACCTACGTTTGCCCACCCTTAAAGTAGTTTTTTCCATCCCCGTTCAAAAATGACAGACAAAAACCTTTTTACTATTACCTATTCTGTTAACAAATTTTACCACTAACTTGTCTGTTGATATACGAATCAGTGGTTTTTGTCAAAAATGACTCGGCTTAGGGAGGAAATATATTTTCAGAAAACTCCGATGTGTATAACTGTAACATTCAACGATGTAATCATATTTAGCAGATGACATGTAGTGTGCTGTTGAGCACACTACAAAAAATTCACATACAATACATGTACATCATTTTACAACACTTTGTCAGATGACATTAAACGATTAAATTTGATAGAAAAGTTTAAATCCCAAGTAATATCGGTTTTGCTGCATAACCGTTTCTATACAATTAGAGACTATACTGAGCATCACAAAAAAAGCAACATTAATTTTAACAATGTTACATATTACTATATTTACCTTTTGAACTGTATAAATGTGTATAAACAACCTGCAACAAGTATTGTATTACACCCTCCGGGTCAATGACCCTCATCTCTATCAGGGTTTTCGTCCATTTTCCCTGATCCATTGAGCAAATGTTGAGATGGCCCCTTGTTTTGCTTCAGGACTTAAATGTAACTCCATTTTCTGTGCACGTCTTCTAGAATTCAGTGAGAAATACAATAATTCAAATGATCGTTTCCATGTTGTCGCGGCAGGATGTATTATTCCGAAGGACAATTTGGATAAGAGCCAAAATTAATTGCCTTTGTATCCTTGAAATAGATTTTATTACATGGTATCTTTTTTTTTTTTTTTTTCAAAATTTAAGTAGTATATGACTTAGTGTAGGGATCACAGAATTTTGAAAATGTGCACACAATTAACTTTTCCCCATAGCACGTCATACGCAATTTTAACTGTTTTTCGACGTAAAATAAAAAAAATCGATGTCTTGAAATTCTTTTTCTTCATGATGTTTTATATTTTTTCTAACGAGGATAGAAGTACCATGTGCATGACCGTCAGGATGTTTGGTATCATATATTATATTGTTTTTTAATTTGAAGTAATTCTTAACTGTAAAATGTGTTTCTGATATTAGTATGACGTCAATTTTGTTCTGCGAAAGAAATATTTCTTGTCCATTTTCTTTGCTCGGTTTGTCATCATATCTTGAGTGTTTCCGAGGCTTCTTCGGGTGCTGCAAGTATATTTAGGTTTTACATTGACGGGTTACTAACCCGACGCACATCCCCCAACCTGGAGGACCAGAGCTTTTTATTCAGTAGTATCTCGCATCAAGATGTATCCAAAATGGCGAAAAGCAAAGAAAAACTCTCCAAATGATGATGCAGAGAAAGTTGACAAAGTGCACGTTCTAGAAGATGAAATTACGAGGGAATTGTACCAACGTAGACTCAAGGAACACTTACATCTAAATCTTTTAAGTAACAATGTGAAAGAAAAGTGGGTTAATTTGAAAATGTCTCTAAGGCTTCTAAGGCTGCTAAGGAAGCCCTAGGGATGAAAAAGAAATTAAAAAGTAAGAGAATGTTAAAAATCCGGTCTACAGAAATAGAACAATTAGTAAAATAAAGAACAAATGTTATAATAAATATCTAAGGAACCCGACATACGTTAATAAACAAGAGTTCCACATCGCAAGATATCAAGCAAAAAATGCAATGAAGAAAGCCCACAATGCATCTTAGGAAAGATTTATTGCAAATATTGAACATAATGTACATGGAAGACAGTCTTTAGCGTACAAAGTTATGAAGTACCTAAATAGATCCATAAAAGAGGATGTAAATGTCAAAAGCATAGAAATAGACAAGTGGGCAGAACACTACCGATCTCTGTAGTACGATGATACAGAAAACGCTGCTGCTAACCACAGAGCAAATAATCCAGAAGGTGACGACATCACATGGGAGGAGCTGACAATTGCTTTAAAAGGATTAAAAAATAGGAAAGCACCCGGACCAAACGGAATAAACAGCGAATTCCTGAAGTATGGAGGTCAGACTCATAAACACCTCTTAAAACTGTTTAATGTGTGCTGGAGACAGCTCGAGATTCCTCAAGAATGGTTACAGGCGAAAGTGGTGTCCCTATACAAGAAAGGTGATAGAACTGACACCCAGAATTATCAAGGAATAAGTCTGTTAGACACTACCTACAAAGTATACGCTTGAATTCTGAATCAACGACTGAAGGCAATAGCCGAAGCACTCTCAGAAGAGCAAACGGGATTTAGAAAAGGCCGTTCATCTACAGATGCAATATTTACCTTAATGCAACTGATAAAAGAGCGAAGAGAACATAACAAAGACACGTATCTTGCTTTTATAGATCTTGAAAAAGCTTTTAACAACGTTGGACGAATTCTTCTATGGGAAATATTAGCACGGAGAGGTTACTGTGACGTCGTCGCGATGTGAAGAACAACACAGACACGGAGTTCTTTGTACAGGTTTATTTAATATTTCTGTATAGTACAATATTTACATCCTCCTCCGGTAACTACCGCTGCACTCCACAGCACTACCATTCCTGAGGCAAGCCGCCTCAGCCTGACCCAGCGTACCCCAGCGTGCTAACCCGTAGCACCGCTTCCGGCATCTGCTGTAGCCACCCTCGCAAACCTGCAACCACACCTCACGGATCAGCAAAGTGCCTCCGCACCGCGATTCGGCCCAAACTCGAATACAATTGCCAACACTTCACCAGCGTCTATAGCGAGGAGTCACGTGACAGACCTCCGACGCTGAAGACCCGCGGACCGTGTCACCTCATTACAGAGTTTTGGGCCGGTCGCACAATGGGGCCCGCCGACCAGCTGCAGACGATCTGTCCTCACACATCATTCTGCGCTAGCTGACCCCCGTATGTTCCCAGACACGCCCCCGCCGGCCTGCACCCTCGAAACGACCGCTCCGGTTGCACCGCCAGCCCGACGCCTGGACCACCCCCTCCCACGCCCTGGCCCGCGCCTTGTGCGGTCCGACGACTAGTGAAATGCTATGACGTTACATTACCCAAGACACCTTATCGAAGCTATAAAGAGTGCATACAAAGAAACTTCGATCATCTTAGGAATCTGTAAACCTAATATAATTGTCCCTACAAAGAAAGCAGTAAAGCAAGGCTGTTCAATATCACCAGCACTTTTTAACATATATCTAGACGACATATATAGAATATGGAAAAATAAAGTCGATAGAGGTGTACAATTAAAAGGCTCTTTTTATATCAATTCAATGTTATACGCTGATGACAAAGTGGTGATACAAAAGACTGAAAACAAGCTCCAAATGTCCATTTTTATCTTAAAGAAAACACTTGAAGAATATGGACTTCAAATGTCGCTCAAAAATCAAAAGTCATGGCATTCCGAGGCAAATATCCAGTAAAAATCAAATATGTACAAATAAAATAAAAAGGTTTGTGGAATGATACATGAATATCTTAGAAACCGAACACGAAAGGAGACACGGCTTAAGTTTTACAAGACAATTGCAGTCCCCACACTCATGTATGCCAGCGAAACATGGGTGAACACGAAAAAATCAAAAATCAAATACAAACGGCGGAAATGAAATTTCTTCGAAATACACTAGGGTGTTTGCTACTCGACAAGAAACAGAATTATGAAATAAGAGAAGTTTTAAAAGTCAAAGCATTATATGAAGTCATTCTCGAAAACAAGTTAAAATGGTACAATCATGTATCGAGAATGCCAACATACCGACTTCCATTCATAGCAATGAACTATAGAACAGAAGGAAGAAGGGACATTGGCAGACTGAGAAAAAAATGGGTGCCGGAAAAAATGGGTCACATGACATGAAGAAGAAGAAGAAGAAGAAGAAGAAGAAAAAGAAGAAGAAGAGAAAGAAAGAAATATTTCGAGTTCTTGGCGATGTTGCACCAAGCCGTTGGCATTCCATACTGCAATTCGAAGAAAATTACACATTGGATAATTTAGTCACTAATGTTGATACTAGATTTAGGAGAGCATTTATTTGCTGGCTTTGTTGTAGCAGAACAATTTCAAATCTATCAAATGGCTGGATAATGCTCAAAATAGAGTGGTTCTCATCAAGATATTGAGGTTCTGTACGCTTTGACCGAGCAATATCCGCCCACGTTCTTTCGTTACAGTTCGTTCTTACGGCGAAACAGGTAGAAGCTTCAGTGCCAGAGTTAAAGAACATTTACATGCATGGAAGCACAATACAAATAAATCGCACTTTGCTACACATCTTATAAACGCAGGCCACACTTTCCACACAGACTCGAACATTAAAATTCTTGAAATAGAAAATAAATTCTGAAACGGAAGCGCTTTAGAAATCTTTCACATATTTCAAGCCTAGCAGAAATCTGAGGCCCTTCTCAACGAACAAACTAATTTCCCTCTGTCCCCTCTACTAATAATTTTACACACCCCGACCTCACTAACTGACTCCCCCGCCTCCTCAGACATTTCCAAGAGAACACTAAACAGACCTCCTCCGACCCCTCGCCGGATCTCCGGAAAGCAATAAAAACCCCGTGTCACGTTTCCTCTGGGCACAGTTGACCGACTTTTGCCGAAAGCAGCGAGGTAAGCAAAGCGGCTCAACTTATTATTCAATTATTTCCCCATCTTTGTAATAACATTTGATATTAATTATTATTACTACCCCCCATATATATATATATATATTGAGACGAGCTCTGATATGCGCCCCAGCGAGGAAGCAGAACCCCAGGCAAAAACGCCCAAGATAAATCGCGGGTGTTTACCACTTTGAACGTGGCGCGTTGGTACGTCATCATCTGACGTCAGCCGCGGCTGAAGTCGGACGTAACGAGTGGTCGCCAATGATTTCCCGGGGCGATAAGCGTTGGAAAATTAAATCCTGCGATTGGCCCGTTGACAAGAAAACGAGGGAACAGTCTCCGAGGGGAGGAAGGGGTTCCCGAGAAACCGGACAGTCAGAGAAAAACAGTCAGAGAAAGACAGTCGGGAAGGACAGTCGGAAAAAGGCCGCCGGAGAGTTTTGGTAGCAATCGCGACACATTCTGAGAAAAGGCCGAACAGTCTGATAGAGATCGCCGAGAGGTCGAGTAGACTATCATTACGTCGCAACTACGCCGCATCGCCAAAGCGGAAGGCTGAGGCGACATTCCTGGTGCAACACAGCCAAAGAAGCAAGTTTGTTGGAAACGGAAGACGGGCGTAGAGGCACGGCCGTCCTACGGGACGACTGGAGAAGATTGTACTACTTCACGAGCGAACGGAGGGCGGGCCAGGAGCAGCGCGGACCGGCGAGCGTGTAGCGCAGCGAGGGCGAGGTCGAGCGTCACCGCGGCGCGAGCAGCCGTTCGCAGCGATAAGCAGCTGAGGTCAGTCACTGCGTTGGCCGAGGTCCAGGTTACGTGTTCCCCAATCGCCGAAGCGTGAGTACCCGTGCGACATTCAGACCGCGAGGTCGTAATATTTCCAAAGGTGTGATTAAAAAGGTATAACTAGGAAGTGTTCTTGCCGAACGCATAACACGGGAATTCAGTTCAATCCAACATAGTGGAACGAACAGACTGAAAGAACATTTTAGTGCTAAGATCAGTAGGTTTGCATAAACAATTAAATTGCCCGAGTATTGTAATTAGCGGGCAAGATATGATTTTGAGTATTTAAGGTAGGGAGGTTATTGTTTATTTGCACAAGATGGAGCAAGAATGTTAATCCAGAATTAGGATTATAATTATCATAAAAATAGGATTGCAATTTGTTTATTATAATCTAGTGTGTATGTGTATGTGCCTCTGGAAAAGTTTCAGAATACATGCCTAATTTTACCAGAGCCATCCAAGTGTTTCATTAGAATTCGATCCATCCTGATTCTATCCATTGCAAGCTACCCCTTTTTTGCCTCTCACAGGCAAGACGAACGAACAACCTGACAGGCCTGGCGTCGGAGCGACAGTAGGCTGCCGCACGGCGCTGGTAACGCCCGAGCGGTGCTTCACACCCTCAGGGCTAACGACCCCTGGTCAAAGACAAGGTTGCATTGTGTGCGGCGCGCCGGAGGGCGTGTGTGTTCCGTCACATAATTTGGCGCCCGAACAGGGACCCGCATATGTTGGCATTTACTACGGAGCGCGATAGACGTGCATCCATAGCGCCCACGCGGGTATTACCTTATCAAGTAATTTTTTTTTTGTTTCTACGCGTGTTTCGTCAGTCATTTAGCGGACGCGCGAGGCGCACATTTTCGAGGAGATTTCTTATCTTATTATTTTCAAGACCTGGATTTTTCCTCATTGAAATTGTCAACCAGTTAAATTTATTCCTATCTAATTGCAAAATTGGTAACATTTTACCATTCAATTAACAGATATTGGGTAGAATACAGGAAGGTCACGAATTCACAGCGGCAAACACCTTACATTGTTGTACCGCATTGTGGAAAATTGTCTTTGTTTTCAGCAGTGAATTATTGTATTTATTCAGTGTAGTGATATGTTGTGATTTTTGTTATATTTAAAAGTGTATAGCATGCAGTGATTCATTTTGTTTATTCAGTGCAGTGTTGTCTTGTGATTTCGTTTTGCTTAAAGTGTGTCATGCATTCATAGTGTTTTTGCAAGGTAACATTGTGATTCCTTGAGTGATATTTCTTTCTGTACATTGTGGAGGTGTTAGGGTACTTGGTGAACAACTTAATTTTGTGGAAATATTTATTACTTGTAAACGGGTACTCAACTTCTCGCGATGGCGGATAGATTTATGGAATCTAGGGGGCTAGTGGGAGAAAATCCTGTAAGCAGTGATTCAGATCAGGATTCGGAAGGACGGGACCGCGGAGTAGGGGCGTTGCCGCAGGAAGAGGGAACGCCGATTGAAGCGGATCGCAGAACCGAGAATCCAGAAACATCATTGAACGTGCAGGGGATGGAATCACCACCAGTCAATCCGAATGACCCCATGCTAAACCTAATGAGGGCATTATTGGGTAATTTCCATACAACCCTTACAAATAAAATGGAAAATATTCAACAACAGAACCACGCCATTCAGCAAGAAATAAGGAAAATATTCAACAACAGAACCACGCCATTCAGCAAGAAATAAAACAAGAAATTCAGCAAGAAATAAAACGAGAAATTCAACAAGTACAAGAAAATATTCAGCAAGAAATAAAACAAGAAATTCAACAAGTACAAGAAAATATTCAGCAAGAAATTCAACAACAAAACCAGGCGTTAGCTGCGGAGTTGACGACCAAAATAGATACCGTCAACGACAAGGTCGAAGCTATTCAGCGCGCGCAGGAAACCTGGGCGGCCGAATTGAAGAACGAAGTTGATAAGAAGTTGGAAGCGCAAGCGGAGAAATTGGAAAAACATGCGGAGAAAATAGAAACTGTACAAAAGAAGTGTGAAGAAATGAACACTAGAAAAATGTCGAGTAGGTCAGATCGGGTGGAAGAAGCGCGCAAGAACGTTTAGAAGTGCAAGCGAAACTAAACGACTTACAAGCAACGGTGAATACCATGCCTGTCGCCGTAGGTTCAACGCACCCGTTAAACGTAAATGTGCCGCCTACTTTGAAGTTTTCGGGATCTCCCGAAGAGCATCCGTATTCTTTCTTAAAGGCACTAGACAGTTTTATGGCTCTTAGTCGTCTGCCGGAGCAATATAAAACTCATTTGTTATATCAGATTTTACAAAAAAACGCGAGAACTTGGTTAGAAACTCTTGAACCGTTTCCTCAAACAATCCAAGAATTTAAAGTAAAATTTTTAAATAGATATTGGAGCGAGAAATCCAACTCAACCACAAGATGACAGTCATGAACGCGTACTACAAGCCGACGCTTGGCAGCATGCGCGATTATGCTGCAGGGAAAATCGCCGCACTAAAGTTATGTTCGCCACCTATGGAAGACAAAGAAATTATTTGTTTGTTGACCAGACATTTTCCATATGGCATACAAAACTTAATAAAAGTATTGCTCCACGTGACATCGAGGCATTTCAGCGATTGTTAAGTAATTACGATATTACGGCAGATAATATTGTAAAGGGAGGTAAAGCTAGCACGACGACGAACGCTATCATTACGTGCGTGGGAGGTTCAGAGGCGAAATCAACCAAACCGGGTGACCAACCAAGCAATAAAAAGAATGATCGAGGTGCGGAAGAAAATAACTTTCGAAATGAAACGAAGACCGGACTTCAAAACAAGGAGGGGAGAAAGCAAAATAATGAAGAATTAGGTGACAAACACCACATCAGCCATCAACATCGGAAACTGCACAGTTCGATGTGAGCGGGACCCCATATCGAACAACGTTCAAGCAGAATACAACGTGGTTCCTATAATTTCTGTAGGGATCCACCAATGGGTGTCGTGTGGAATATGGCCATGACGAACGACTACCCGTACCGCTGCCCAGATGGTGAAGTACGCTGTGGTAACGTGACGATGAAGGCGTTAGTGGACACCGGCTCCATGGCAACCATCATGGATGAAGACACCTACAATGCGCTAACGGACTCGAAGATCGAAATACTTCAATTGCCAGTCAAGAGTACGCGAATTACAACTGCAGTTGGAAACAAGTCAAGCCCAATAAGAAAGCAAATATATGCACCGTTGGAAATAGGAGGCAAGGTCTATGACACGCCATGTCTCGTCGTAAGAGGACTTACGTATGCACTAATTCTAGGCATCGATTTTCTCGTTGAAAATGATGTAATTGTAGATTCAAAAGCCGCAATGATTCTGATAGGTCATGGAAATGCAAAAATTAACACAACGATGAAATCAAATGAAAAAAGTGATTGAAACTAATGATGAAATAGATTTATGTTCATCTGAGATAAATGACTTGAATAAAATGATTGAAGAAAAAGTTAATTTAGCTTCCCTCCTAGACGACGAACAAAAGGCCAAGTTATCGAAATTACTCATCAGCGCCAAGAAGGTGTTCGAAAAAAATCGCGAGCCAGTAAAAAAATTACGTGTTTCGTATCCAACTCACGGACGAGACGCCGTTTAAAGGACGCAGCTACCCTATACCAGTGGCGTACCAAGAAGAAATTTCAAAACAAATTGAAGAAATGTTACAAGAAGGCATAATAAAAAGGGCAACGACAGCTTACGTAAATCCAATCGTAATTGTGAAAAAGCAGAACGGCACTTTGCGCTTATGCTTAGACGCGCGTCACTTGAACTCGCTGACAGTTCCGTTTAGAGATGTACCGCCTAAAATTGATGAAATATTGTTACAATTCGCCAATAAAGGATACTTCTCGTCAACTGACTTCAGCAAGGCATACTATCAAATGAGGTTACATCCAAGAGATCAGAAGTACACGGGATTCGTCTACAGGGGACGAAGCTATGTTTTTCAACGTGTTCCATTCGGATTGCGCAACAGTGGTGCCGCGCTGGTTCAATGTTTGGACGAAATCATGAACAATGCTGGGTTACGAGACACTACCATTTACGTAGATGACGTCATCGTTCATTCAATAGATTTTGAACGCCACCTTGAAGCATTGGGAAGATTGTTATCGCTATTAATCAAAAATAACCTGGTATTAAATCTCGAGAAATCGCATTTTTGTGTACCACAAATAAAATTTCTCGGGTATGAAATCACGAAAAATGGAATCAAAATGGGATTGGATAGAATTAAAGAAATTGAAGCCATACCCCGACCGAGGAATATTCGGCAACTAAGAAGAGTTTTAGGAGTTTGTAATTACTTTAGCAGGTTTTGCTACAATTACGCTCTAATAATGGCTCCGTTATATGAATTATTGCGAAAGGATCAAAAATGGGAATGGACAGAGCGTCACCAGAAGGCTTTCGACGATCTCAAACATATGTTTTTGCAAACGTGCACGATTTCGCACCCGGATTTCACGCAGACGATGTACCTACAAACAGATAGTAGCGATCTGGGCGTGGGAGCAACCTTGTACCAAATCATTGATGGGGAAACGAAAATCATCAATTTGGTCAGCACTGCCTTGAAAGGACCGCAGGTTCGTTTCACGACGGCGGAAAAGGAAGCTTATGCCATTGTTTGGGCTCTCACAAAATTAAAAAATTATTTGATGGGGAGGAGTTTTGTCATCAAAACCGATCACAAAGCTCTGATCTTTTTAAATCGTTGCAATTGGCAGAACGATAGACTGATGAGGTGGTCACTGTGGCTGCAACAATTTGACTTTCGAATCGAGTATGTCGAGGGGAAGAAAAATGTATTACCTGACTTACTCAGTCGTCGGTTCCCAGCCCCGGAGACAAACGTCACCCATGACAGCGTCGAACAGATCAATGCAATCGATCTAAGGATTCCTCAAAGTTTTTTATGGGATTGGTCCACATTGGCAGGCATTCAAAATCACGACGACGAAATTAGCAAAGTCAAGCGTGTACTCGAGGGAAGAGCAACCGGAAGATGATGAAGTCGTTGCAAAACTGCAGAGAGATCCCGGGAGATGGAGGTTGACTAATGACATGGTGCTGATCCGAAGGGACACCGATCCTGTTACCTACCGGATCTGGATCCCAAAAACGCACGCGGAGGAACTCATTAATTATGTCCACTCGCGAGCTGCGCACTACGGGTTCGCAAAAGTTAAAAATATTATGAGCGAATTATGCTACTGGAAAAACATGGATAGAGATGTGAAACGAGTCATCAAGTCATGCGAGACATGCATGAGGACAAAGTTCCCGAATCGATCTTTTGCGGGAGCAATGATACCGATAATCCCCGATGGGAAGAATGATATTATTGCGGTCGATTTGTATGGACCGCTACCAAAATCTAGGCGCGGGAACAAATACATAATGGTCATCATCGACTTGTTCACAAAATTCACACAGGTTTACCCATTAACAAGACCAGCGCAAACCAATGTTTGCGACAGGTTGAAAAATATATGGCATTAGCTGGACATTATCGTAGGGTGTTGAGTGATCATGGGACGCAGTTCACGAGTGAGCAGTGGAAGCGGTCAATGGATGAAAAGGGCATGACCCAGTTTATTCATCGATCAGGCACCCAGAATCCAAACCCAGCGAGAGGGTAATGAAAGAATTATCCAGGTTGTTCCGCACGTACTGCAGTCAGAAGCACGATGACTGGAGCGAGCTAATCCGCATATTAACAAATGGCTAAATTATGTTCCACACGAGAGCATAGGCATGAGCCCCTATGAAGCCCAATTTGGACGACGGCCACCTCATATCCTTGAATACCTGGATAGGGAGGAGCTGACGGGTGAGGAGCAACCGCCATCTGAACAACAAATCATGGAAAAACTAGTAAAAGCGGCAGAGGAAAGAAAGAAGAAAGTGAAGACAAGACCATATTCCTTTCAAGTGAATCAAAAGGTCATGTTACGAACTCCAAGAGTTTCAATACCACGACTAAAGTTGTTTTCCAAATTTTTCCATCTGTACGAAGGGCCTTACACCATCAATAGAATGGTGGCACCGAATGTGGCAGAATTAATGGATCATAACGATCAAATTGTGGGGACATACAATTTTTTTAACCTAAAACCCTGCTAAAAGAAAGGAAAAGAAAAACAAAGAAGGAAAGGATAGAAGAGGGCCTGTTACAAGATTGTTTTTCCATTACCTTGTCAAGTCAAGATTACGAAAAAAAATCTTACTGGTTGGGGGGCAATGAGACGAGCTCTGATATCGCCCCAGCGAGGAAGCAGAACCCCAGGCAAAAACGCCCAAGATAAATCGCGGGTGTTTACCACTTTGAACGTGGCGCGTTGGTACGTCCCAATGATTTCCGGGCGATAAGCGTTGGAAAATTAAATCCTGCGATTGGCCCGTTGACAAGAAAACGAGGGAACAGTCTCCGAGGGGAGGAAGGGGTTCCCGAGAAACCGGACAGTCAGAGAAAAACAGTCAGAGAAAGACAGTCGGGAAGGACAGTCGGAAAAAGGCCGCCGGAGAGTTTTGGTAGCAATCGCGACACATTCTGAGAAAAGGCCGAACAGTCTGATAGAGATCGCCGAGAGGTCGAGTAGACTATCATTACGTCGCAACTACGCCGCATCGCCAAAGCGGAAGGCTGAGGCGACATTCCTGGTGCAACACAGCCAAAGAAGCAAGTTTGTTGGAAACGGAAGACGGGCGTAGAGGCACGGCCGTCCTACGGGACGACTGGAGAAGATTGTACTACTTCACGAGCGAACGGAGGAGCGGGCCAAGGAGCAGCGCGGACCGGCGAGCGTGTAGCGCAGCGAGGGGCGAGGTCGAGCGTCACCGCGGCGCGAGCAGCCGTTCGCAGCGATAAGCAGCTGAGGTCAGTCACTGCGTTGGCCGAGGTCAGGTTACGTGTTCCCCAATCGCCGAAGCGTGAGTCCGTGCGACATTCAGACCGCGAGGTCGTAATATTTCAAAGGTGTGATTAAAAGGTATAACTAGGAAGTGTTCTTGCCGAACGCATAACACGGGAATTCAGTTCAATCCAACATAGTGGAACGAACAGACTGAAAGAACATTTTAGTGCTAAGATCAGTAGGTTTGCATAAACAATTAAATTGCCCGAGTATTGTAATTAGCGGGCAAGATATGAGTTTTGAGTATTTAAGGTAGGGAGGTTATTGTTTATTTGCACAAGATGGAGCAAGAATGTTAATCCAGAATTAGGATTATAATTATCATAAAAATAGGATTGCAATTTGTTTATTATAATCTAGTGTGTATGTGTATGTGCCTCTGGAAAAAGTTTCAGAATACATGCCTAATTTTACCAGAGCCATCCAAGTGTTTCATTAGAATTCGATCCATCCTGATTCTATCCATTGCAAGCTACCCCTTTTTTGCCTCTCACAGGCAAGACGAACGAACAACCTGACAGGCCTGGCGTCGGAGCGACAGTAGGCTGCCGCACGGCGCTGGTAACGCCCGAGCGGTGCTTCACACCTCAGGGCTAACGACCCTGGTCAAAGACAAGGATTGCATTGTGTGCGGCGCGCCGGAGATGAGTCCACGGCGTTGTGTTCCGTCACAATATATATATATATATATATATATATATATATATATATATATTCATATACATATATACACACACATATTCATATATATACACATGTATTCATTTTGTTTTTCTTTCTTTTGAATATGAGAATGTATATTTCTTCACATATATTTATAATCTGAAATTTGAACTGCTATTAATCCTCCCGTTGCGTTTCCTTTTCTTGAAATTTTATCTGCTATCTGTATCTGAATAATTTAGATGTATTGTAATGATAAATGTGTGTGTCGTCGCCCTCTATCCAACCTCGCCCAACTCACTCATGCCCTCACGTTGGGCCCACAATGTAATGCCACACACCTAATACCCTTTCTCTTAATACCTCTGGGCGCACAATGCAACCGATTTCTCTTATATCCACCCCATTTGCCTTGCCCTTGCTCTTGCTCAGTCGCCCGTACCTCGGCTTCGCTCACTATAATTATTCAATCTTACCTGGGTGTGAATCGCGTGCTCATTCCATACGGACCTGAGACGGGATACCTCACGTTCGTGCCTGGGTCAGTCTCTATAGAACTACTAAGAAATAACACATATATTCGAGGCAATCCTGAGCCATACTAAATGCTCATTTGTTTATTGCAAGCAAAATTCAACACATTGACAAATGAACCCTTGGCTTGCAAAAAAGAAAAACAAATAACGCAAAACATGAATACAAACAACATAAAAATAATCCCATTCACACTTAAAACATCAACAAACTTTTCATTCACACAGGAATGCGCAATCTGTCGTGACCTCATCTTCTGGTTGTAATTTTAATTAATTTTATTGCCAAAACTTGATCTTCGACAGAATCTTGGCGGATTTTTGTCTCGAGCATAAATAAAATAAAGTATATATGCAACTCATGTAACTTCGGCGGCGTCGCGCACTGTCAGCGCCCGCCGTTGCCCGGTGTCTCGTGCACCGCCCGTGGACGAAATTCCAATTCGGCTGCCACCAGTTCCTGGACGCCACTAATTCACTTTCAAATCCGTCGCCTACAGTCCCGGTTATTGTTTCTCGCGACTAATCACATTCCCGCTAATGTTTTCCCACGTCTTACAAACGCGAAATAATGTTTTCACAATTTTGTCCGTGAATTTAACAAAAAAATAATTTAAATTTTATCTCCACGATGTTCCAATGACTTCTTTTACTCGATAAAACCGAGAGTTTTATCGAGTAAAAGAAGTCATTGGAACATCGTGGAGGTAAAATTTTAATTATTTTTTGTTAAATTCACGGGCACGAAAAACCACTTCCACTGAATATTTTAAGAAATTCTAAAAAATGTCAGCACGACGATATAACGCGAGTGCTCGCGACCAAAACTCAACTCGTTCTGTTTCTTACTAATTTTTCACATTGTTGGTCTACAATCCGACAACTTTCTTTTTTCTCAAAACACCCACCCATCACGGTACGTGTTAGAAATTCATACTTCCATCGTTTGCGACCGTCTTTTCTCTCTTAATCCCCCACGTTATAAATGTAACTATTGAAATAATTCAAGTCCTGTACAAATTCCCCCGTGCCGTGACTAATTTTGCTCTAATCCAAATTTTCTGTTTTATAATTCCAGAAAGTTTGACGTTAATCCGTCCAAGCGTTCTTCAAATATTCAATAAAAACTGAGTTCCTTTGCACTTCCAACAGCACAACAATGGGTGCCATCTTCTTCGTTCTTAATGTGTTACATACAATTCATACACTTTCTGATATTTCTTGAACCTGTGGCTCGAATTACTTGACTTTTGCTTTAAATTGTTTCAAAAATCGGGTTCTACCCTTTGTTTATGTTGCCTATTTCCGCCCTTTACGTTTTCTACTGCCTTCTGATAATTATAAGCACGCAGCGTTGCCGTCTATTGTTTTCTTTGCATACTTAAATTCTCCTTCACCAGTAAAGTTCTGTTCTTTTTATATTGTTCACGTTCTGGGTCTTGGAAAGCATTACAGTATCCATTAATTGTAATTTAATTTTCTATCTTATTATGTATTTATTTATAATTTTGTTATATCTTTCTGAATCTTGTAGACTGACGATGACGGCAAAGCCGTCGAAAGCCGGCTATCTTAATAAAGCTAATATGTTGATGAAGATGACCTCTTTTATTTCTTCTGATACCTGTCCTAGGCAAAAATAGCCAGGACCAGCCAGTAAATTTAACTCGTGGGCGGATTGGAGGCTTTGGAAAAACGGAGAGAAAGCTACGGCCGGAAAAATATTCTAGGGAGAGGCGGCCTCGCCGCCCTCATGTTTTGATTTTTTCTGAAGTACAAACGTCTCCGTCATTTGAGAGTTCACTCTCTTCTCCCAATTGTATTTTATCATGAACATACTTTCTTTTTAGTTCTTAAAATTCAATACTTGTTTGTTTATTTATTTGTTTGTTTGTTTATTTATTTATTTATTTATTTATTTATTTATTTATTTATTTATTTATTTATTTATTTATTTATTTATTTATTTATTTATTAATTTATTTATTTGTTTATTTATTTATTTATTTATTTATTTATTTATTTATTTATTTATTTATTTATTTATTTATTTATTTATTTATTTATTTATTTATTTATTTATTTATTTATTTATTTATTTATTTATTTATTTATTTATTTATTTATTTATTTATTTTTTTACTTATTTATTTATTTATTTATTTTACGTCAAAAACATAAAAACGATGTGTGGCGTGCTATGGGGAGAAGTGAATTCTGCGCACGTTTTCAAAATTCTGTGATCCCTACCCCATAATAGTTGCATTTTTAATAAAGAAATAAAATGAGAGTTTATTGCAAGGATTCTTGACAAAACATTTCCTCCGATGTAATAAAATCTATTTTCGAGGTTAAATCAGCAAGAAATTGGGGCTCATATCCGTCATCATGACCTTCGTCAAGGAATAATACTTCCTGCAACATAGAGAACGATAATTTGAATACCTACATTTCCCACTGAATTGTAGAAGATGTGCACAGATAATGAAGTTACATTTACGTACAGAAGCAAAACAATGGGCCACCTCAGCATTTGCTCAAAGAATCAGGGAAACTGGACGAAAAACCTGATCGAGATGGGAGTCACTGACCCAGAAGTTGCGATACGCTTCTTGTTACAGGTTGTTTAGAATTATACAGCCCAAATGGTAAATAATACATTCAATATCACTGTTAGTCTCTAATTGCTTAAAAACCGTTACAGAGCAAAACCGATATTACTTGGGATTTAAACTTTTTTATCAAATTTCGTCGTTTAATGTCATCTGACAAAGTGTTGTAAAATGATGTACATGTATTGTATGTGAATTTTTTGTAGTGTGCTCAACAGCACACTACATGTCATCTGCTAAATATGATTACATCGTTGAATGTTACAGTTATACACATCGGAGTTTTCTGAAAATATATTTCCTCCCTAAGCCGAGTCATTTTTGACAAAAACCACTGATTCGTATATCAACAGACAAGTTAGTGGTAAAATTTGTTAACAGAATAGGTAATAGTAAAAAGGTTTTTGTCTGTCATTTTTGAACGGGGATGGAAAAAACTACTTTAAGGGTGGGCAAACGTAGGTAAACGTTGAACAAACGAATCCACCCAAAACATTGCATTTTTGAATTTGATTCGGTCCAACTTCACGCTTTCTGGGTGCCGTGAAATACGTTTTTCGCCAATATCTGCTAGAGGAAACGTGGTAAAAATAATCTAATTCGTGATTACAGGTGGTCAAAGGATAGACAAACGACAACGTACCCTAATGTTTGGTATTTTTAATATTTTAGGAAAAATTTTGAAATTTCGAAAAACATTTTTGCTCTAATTTGTGAAAACAGCCTGGTAAAAATTTTCTAAGGGGTGGGAAAATGTGGTCAATCAATAGACCAAAGCATGCAAATGCGAATATTCACAATTTCAGCCTGGTTTTTCCTTTTTTGTCAAATTTACAAAAAGTGGCGAAAAACGTGTCTTTTGTTCTGTAATTTTTTAACTAAACGTAATATACCTTTTCTAAGTGGTGGATATTCGTTTTCCAAAGATGGACTAAAAAAATGTTTTGGTTGATTTGTTGGTGATAAAGCTCGTCTGGGGGTGGATAAGGCGTTATTAACGAAGTATCGAAGGGCAAAGTATCGAATGCAAATGAAAAGTTCCGAAATTTTTCTTTCTTTGTAGTAATTTCGTCGATTTGGGAAATGACAGGAAACATTTTTTTGTCAATCATTTTTTAACCGGGCTTGGTAAAATTTTTCTAAACTGTGCGCAAACATGGGCAGACGACGGACAAACAAATCAATCAAAAAATGCATTTTTGAATTTCATTCGGGCCAACTTCATGCTTTCTGGGTGCCGTGAAATACTTTTTTCGCCAATATCTGCTAGAGGAATTGTGGTAAAAATAATCTAGGTCGTGATTGAAGGTGGTCAAACGATGGACAAAGGAAAGTGCATCTCAAATTTTGGTATTTTTAATATTGTAGGCAAAATCATGTAATTTTGTTAGAGTGTGAAGTTGGCCTGAAAAAATTGTTTTGCTGTAATTTTTGAACGGAGGCTGGTAAACATTTTCCCAAGAGTAGGCGAACGTGGTCAAACGATGGACAAACGTATGCATATGAAATTCGGAAATTTTAAGTTTTTTTTCGGGCTAACTTCACTGGGGTGACCGAGTCCCATCTGTCTTTTTTGCAGCGGGCGGCACTTACAGTGTGGCGGGAGAATGGGACGTGGGAGAGTTCTAGAAGAAATATGGGTGAAATGACCCGCGTAGGCCACATAGAGAGGGTTGAAATACATAAGATAAGATAAATTTATTTAAACTGCAATTGGGTGTATGGTGGCAGTTATTTACATGAATAAGATTATAAATGTCATGCAAATAATATAATAATCGTAATAATAATGCTAAAATAATTCAAAATATAATAATAATATAAAAACTGATAATTCTTAAAACATTGAATTACATGGAAAAAAAAGAAAAGAAGCGTCTATCATCCAAAGCCGCACTGAGTGTTGATACAATTATGACCTCGCTGCACAGTTTTGCACTTCATTTAACTATAACACTAAAAAACCTTACTGTTCCATGAAAGGTCACACGAGCGAATGCAAAATGTTCACCATACGTAAGTATTTCCGAATAAATCTTATGATATTATTTAGTGATTATGTTGCTTCTTATAACCACAAATTGAATGTCTCATCTTTCTCCAAATTTTTACGTAAATCTGTGTGTGTGCTAGAGGAAACTTGTGCCTTTTATTTGAAGGTGACGTCGTGCAAGTTCGTGTGCAAATTAATAGTATACTGCTTGTTGGTTGAGGAGGATCATTCTCGCAGGCGCGTTGAGACCGCCTCCATCCTGAAGTAGGAGGAAATGCGACACCCTTGGTGACGACCGGCGGGTCCCAACCATCTTCACAGCAGGCGACGTTTATAGTTTGACTTACAGAGTGGCATGCAAGAGAACTGTGAAAGAAATACGAACTGATATGAGTAGGGGACTAAATAAAGATTAACCCAGTGTTACTTGAAAACTCGTAAAAAGGAGGTGTCTAAAATGTGTCACTAAACTGACTTATCTGATAATAATTAGACAATACTATTGCTTTTTTGTTACTTGATGTAAGATGTTTGATTTAGTTGTTTTTTCCGAGTATCGTCAATATAAATAAAATTAAACCCAATTTTGCAGTGAAACAAAAATGTGTAACAAGTACTTTTTAATTATTACATTTTCTTGTGACCTATATAGTTCGAGAACGGACGAGCCAGGTAACTTTATACATTTAATAATTTTTTAACGACAATTTTCAGTTGTTCAAATGTTTTTATCATGGAAGAAAACCAACGGAGGCATCTCTTTAAGCTACTATTATGTGTGCTATATGAACTACTTGACTTGATTTATAATTGAAGAATAATCAGACCTACTCTACATTACTAATATTTAGTGACCCACTCTACATTACTAATTTTCAATACGCGCAGAATTGAAAAGAAAATTATGTAGTCAATAGCCATGTGAGAGGTGTGTATTCTTTCTTTAGAAGCCGAGAAACACTGAGTTGAGCAACTGAACATCGTCGTAAAACAATTATAAACACTAAAAAAACAAAAAAAACTTTGATTGATATTGACTGAAAAATGCAAATATTTGATTGTATTTTTTCAGCTATTTTCGTACTGGGCTTACAGACCATGTTCATACTCAGTGTGTCACTGCTTACGTTACAGAAGACGGCATGCGTCAGTAAAACTCCAAGGAAGAGACCGTCCGCCATTAAATATTTGCTTTATAACTTTTTTAATATTCTTGTTTATTTTGAAATATTTAATTTATTGCAATGCTATACAAGATGTTTTAATCCGTTGTCTTTGAGTTGTATGCTGCTACTTTATGGCAAACTTGAATTTTAGATACTTTAATAAATAAAACAGGATTCACTGGATAAATAAAAAATATGAATAAAATGAATATATAATATGATAAAATGATAAATAATATGAAAAAAACGATGATTCCAGTCAATAAAGTATATTTAAAGCATAGTTTCGGCCTACATTGTAAGGCCCTCTTCAGTGCCTGAAAGGTCAACACACCAATCAGTTACAATCTTACATAATATTACTAGTATAAAAAAATTAAAAACAAAAACAATGAGAATAAGACGTGGTACCTGTAAGTTGCTTAGGTTATGTCACACCATAGTGTTGAGATATCATATATAACCAGGCATTTCTGATCTAAACCCATGGTGGCCTAAAGGACCATATTAAAAAGGCATAGAGAAATGCAATGTTTATTTTGGAAGATCTTCTTCCAATTGAAAATTAATACTTTAAGGTATCGGAGCATGTTCGATACACAACGGTTCAATGTACTGTGTGTGTAGGTGGTGCCAACGTCGGTACAGTAAAACAGCGCAAGTCTAAATGAATAAGAAGATAAAGTGGAGGGGGAAGGGAGCCATGGGTTACTCTGTATGTAAACATAATATCAAAGAGAGGAGAATTTGTACTAACCAAAGGAAAATTGAAGCCAATGTGTTCAAACATAATTTACAAAAGGATTAAAATGAACAGGGAATAGAGGGGGGAGAGAATCACCTACAATGAGTTAATTAATTTATCGTAAATATTGTTTAGGTTGGATGAATCTTTTTAGTCACTGAGGATGGAATTTTGTTTTTTAATAAAAACTTGACCAGGAAACCAATTTGCATAAAAGGCTAATTTCAGAAATGCTTTTTATACATACATACATACATACAGACATTTATTTGAACTGCAATGGGGTATGACCCGGCGGCAGTTAAATAACAATAATTGCAATAATAATAAAAATATTAATAATAATAATATAGTAAAGGTTTAAATATATTGGACCAAATAGATCCATCTTTCTACTATCAGGATCAACAGGAATAATTCAACCATCTAATAATAATCATAACAATAATAATAATAATAATAATAATAATAATAATAATAATAATAATAAATTAATTAGTACAGTACAAGCCGAACATGCAATAATCATACTATCACTAATATTAAGTATTATAACAAATATTTGAAAATGTCTCTGTCATGATAATTATATGTCGGTGACGCTAAAATTAATACAAGCTACATAAATATTGGCTAAATTTTTTTTTTAAATTCATTGATCGTGTTCACTACACTTAACTGCACTGCACTACACTACACTACACTGTTTTTGCTTTGAATTACTGACCAGCACTTCACAGCACTTACTCATTTAATGTCTATTACTCTCATATTGTTCTAACTTATTTCTAGAGCTTCGGACACTTAGAGGAAAAGCTTTGAAAAATTGCTGCGGGTAAACTGTTCCTATCTTTAATTGTTCTGTTGCAAAAGGAAAATTTCCCAAGATCTGAATTTTGTTTCCTTGTTCGAATTTTGTGAGTGTGATCGCTTCGGCCGAAATAATTTGGTTTTTCTAGTCTAACCTGAATTTCCTTCCCAGCTGATTGACCTACCTGATTTATAAAGAGCGCAAAGCCTGGCCCTTGTTCTTCTCGTTTCTAAGAGGTTCCCATGCCTTTTTTATTGCGTTAGTTCTATAGGTAAACTTATTCGCTTTCCTCTGTATTGTATCTAGATTTTTCCGGTGCGACTTTCTGTATGGATCCCAACACGCCACTCCGTATTCCATGAGAGGGCGAACCAGCGAAAAATATGCTAATTCTTTTGCGTTTGCAGAACTTTTCTTTAGAATTCGCATTACAAAATGCAAGAACTTCCACGTTTTTCTTACTACCTGATTTATATGCTTCTCCCACCCTAATTTACTATCTATATGAATGCCTAAGTACTTGCATGATGCGACTCTTGGGATGACGACCTTACTTAAACGATAGTCTGGTTCCTCATAATTTTGTCCCCGCCCGAACGTTATTGTTTTGCTTTTCGATCCGTTAATTCCCATGTCATTTTTTTCAGCCTAATCACGTAAATGTTCTAAATCCTGCTGTAATATTTGTTCGTCAGCGCTACTTTTGATTTTTCGGTATATAACACAATCGTCTGCAAATAATCGCACCTTTGATTGTATGGTAACATGGAATCTTTACGTACGCTAAGAAAAGTAATGGCCCTAAAACACTTCCCTATGGAACCTCTGAAGTAACAATACCCGTAGTCGAAAACTCAGTGCCAATTCGAACTTTTTGTTTCCTGTCTCTAAGAAATTCGCTTACCCACTTCACCACTCTAGCATCAATTTCTGAAGTTAATAATTTCCTGATAAGTAGATTATGCGGTACTACGTCGAATGCTTTCGCAAAGTCGATTACGATTGCATCCACCCTCCCACCCGCGTCAACTTCGTCAGCTAGATCTTGAAAAAGAGTAACGATTTGGCTTTTGCACGAATATTTACTTCTAAACCCATGCTTTCCGTGAAAAATCCAGTTCGCTTTTTCCCATTCGCGGCGAATGTACCCGGCTATTAAATGCTCCATTGTTTTGCGTACTACTGATGTGAGTGATACTGGTCTATAATTACAAACTTTCGTTTTATCACCATTTTTGAAAATTGGGACCACTGTAGCTGTCTTCCAATCTTCTGGTAAACTTGCATTATTAATAGAAACATTGAATGATCTTAACAAATACGTCAATACTGCCCCGAGTTTAATAAAATCTGTCGAGATGCCGTCTGGTCCGCGTGATTTACCGTTTTCCAGTGATTTTATACGTTTGAGGAGTTCCCATGCATGAAGCTTGAACTGGTTTTCTATTGGAAAATAATGAACTTGCTCTTGCACCCGTTTTGTCACAATGGTACAGGGAGTCACAAGTTTAATGTCACAACGGTGCAGGGAAGTATAATAGAGGGAAAGGGATGAGTATAATAGATGGAAATTTCGGGAAGTACTAGAAGGAGTGAATCTCACGTTTCTGGAAAGTTCGTAAAATCTAATGTAAATGTGTGCGCGTGGGGTCGTAGTCTCTCACCTAGGAGGAGGAGGCGCGGCAACTACTCCCACTGCACAGTAGGCGGTACTTGCGATTTGACGTAGAATGACTCGTGCAAGAATTATGAGGAAAATGAATGAGCTGGTCGCGTGGAGGGGAATGTCAATAATAGTGAATTGCATAAAATTTTAAAGAGTCCATGTTTAATTTAATTTCTTCATAATTCAAAGACACACCTTTGCTCTGGTAATCCGGGTTTGCTATTTTGCTTCTTTGGTTCCTTACTATCTTTACTTGCTGCAAGTTCAAATTGAAAAGCCAAAAAACAGATTTGATCATCTTTCATGTACTACCATCAATTTTATGTATGCGATTGCTAGGGGAGTTCGATTTAAAGGCGGGATTCTGCAAGTTTATTTATTTATTTATTTATTTTACGTCAGAAAAACAGTTAAAAACTGCGTATGACGTGCTATGGGGAAAAGTGAATTGTGTGCACATTTTCAAAATTCTGTGATCCCTACACTTACTCATATACTACTTAAATCTTGAATTTTGAAAGGAGAAAAAAACAAAAACTCCATGCAATAAAATCTATGTTCAAGGATAAACAAGCAATAAATTTTGAATTTTGAAATTTTGAAAGGGAGAAAAAAAAACAAAAAAACTCCCATGTAATAAAATCTATTTTCAAGGATAAATAAGCAATAAATTTTGAATTTTGAAAGGAGAAAAACAAAAAAAAAAACTCCCATGTAATAAAATCTATTGTCAAAGATAAATAAGCAATAAATTTTGGCTCTTATTACTTCCTGCCGCGACAACAAGGAAACGATAATTTGAATCATTGTATTTCCCACTGAATACTAGAAGACGTGCACAGAAAATGAAGTTACATTTATGTCCAGAAGCAAAACAAGGGGCCATCTCAGCATTTGCTCAATGGATCAGGGAAACTGGACGAAAAACCTGATCGAGATGGGGGTCATTGACCCGGAAGCTGTAGTACAATAGTTGTTACAGGTTGTTTATACTCATTTATACAGTCCAAATGGTAAATAATGCATTATGTATCATTGTTAAAATTAATGTTACTTTTCTTGTTATGCTCAGTATAGTCTCTAATTGTATAGAAACAGTTATGCAGCAGAAACGATTTCACTTGGGATTTAAACTTTTCTATTGAATTTAATCGTTTAATGTCATCTGGCAACGTGTTGTAAAATAATGTACATGTATTGTATGTGAATTTTTTGTAATGAGCTGTTGATACTGTCACCTGATGAATATGATTTCTACGTCGAGTGTTATAGTAATAGACTTCTGCATTTTCTGAAAAATATTCCGCCCTTGAGCAAGTCATTTTTACAAAACCACTGATTCGTAAATAAAAGACACGGTAATGGTAGAATTCCTAGATTAATGAAGAGAGGCTACATGAATCACGTGGGTGGGATTTGGTTATTATTCGTACAATTCGTTTTTGTAATCTAAAAGTCTGGGAGCTATAAGATGTATTTCCCCAGAATATTATGCCATATCTCAGGCGGGAATGAACATTCGCGAAGTATACACAACGAGCAGTATGAAGGCTGACTGAATTTGCAAGAATTCTGAACGCGTAGCATAAAGAACTTAATTGTGTGTTCAATTCATTTAAATGGACGTTCCATTTAAGGTTTGACTGAATTGAGAGACCTAAAAATTTTGTTGCCTTAACATCAGTCAATGGTACACTGTTCATTTTCAATGGAGCACAGAATTGTTTATTTGAAATGGAAAACTGCATTAAAACCGTTTTCTTTTCGTTGACTATTAATTTGTTATTTCGGAACCAATTTGAAACATCTGATATTGTACTATTTACTGTTTCTTTATTGCAAAGGATGTTCGTATCATCTGCAAAGAGAACCGTTCTTCCGTTTTGAATCGTCGAGGGCATATCGTTTACGTAAAGTAGGAACAGAATAGGGCCTAAAATCGATCCTTGAGGAACTCCACATGCAACGGGCAAAGAGTCGGAAAGGTGCGTACGTAATGTTCCATCATTCCAGTAAGGTATTTCAACTCTCTGAGATCGTTGTTTAAGGTACGAACATAACCAATCTAGAGCAATACCACGAATTCCATATGAAGGTAATTTGGAAAGCAAAATGTCATGATCAATGACGTCAAAAGCTTTTGAAAGATCTAAAAATAATCCAATAGGTGCCTCGTTTTGATCTAATGATGAGGCGACATCTTTAAGAAAAGAAAATATAGCTGTTTCCGTTGATTTTGATTTTCTAAATCCATGTTGGCAATCTGAAAGCGCGTCGTGTTTAGTGAGAAAGGTTTCCATTCGTACGTAAAAAGTCTTCTAATATTTTTGAAAAACTGATAGAAGAGAAATGGGCCGATAATTTTGAATTTCATTTTTGTTGCCTTTTTGAAAAGCGGCTTAATTTTAGCTGTTTTGAAAATATCTGAAACGTTCCAGTGCATAAAGATGCATTAAATATGTGAGTTAACGGATGTATAATGGCATACGCACAAGTCTTTAACAAAGAATCCGGGAATTCATCTAAACCGGACGAATATTTATTTTTTAGTTTACCGATTATTTTAAGAATTTCATAGGAAGAAGTTTCGGAAACGAACATTGTGTCTAATATTTTGAGTGAACTGTCTGTTTTTGAATTTTGTGCCTGTAGACCCTTAGTGAGATCGGCAGCAATTCTCGAAAAGTATTGGTTAAAGAGATTAGCCACTGTTGCCGGATCGTTCACATTTATATCGTTATATTTTAAAACAACATTCTCTACGGGTTTTCTAGTTGAGTTGGTAGTATTATTTATTATATTCCACATTGCTTTAGTTTTATTACTTGAGTTCAAAATATCCTGATCGTTTTTCATGATTTTAGCCTGTCTTATGACTTTTCGTAACAAGTTACGAAACAAGTTAATTGGCGAGCGAATTAATTTTATGCAGTACTCGCGTCTGGAAGTTTATTCCTCATTTCCAAGGTGCGCGTGGGAAGGATGTGTGTCTCGTAACTCCGACTGTGATGAGGAAGAGACGCGCGTGAACTTAAGTTCTGTCCATCTTCGGAGAAACCGGTGCTTGCAGGTTGAGGGAGGAATAGCATTGGAAAGGCGGTAGACGATTGTGAGCGGGGGTATTAGCTGAGGGAATTTGCCATGTAATGATAAATAATCTAATTTGATGTGAAGAATAGAAAGGGTGTTTTGGAAGGGTACACATTCTATTAATTATTGATTATTTATTTTTATTGATTTTATTGATTAAGTATTGAAATAACGGGGTGATTGTAAATCAATGCATGCAAAGGGAGCTCCCATTTACAGTATGAAGTGTAAAGTTAAAGCAGAAAGAAAGTGTTCATTAACAATATTTACGTAGTTAGTAAGAAAATTGTTCATGTTTGTCAGTATCGTGAGAAAGTTATCAATGCTAACCATCATTTTGTTTACCTTCTACACATCCAATGGAACGATGTTTTTGTAATATCTATTATCTTTCCTGGGAATAAAGCATTCTGTGTTTTTTTTACATAAAAAGTAATTGTTTCATTGTTGGTGCATGCACTCAGAGCCCATTCGCAAGAAAGAATACCTGACCCCTTTTACAAATTTACTGTAGAATAGGACCGAATCGCCGGTCCGTCACAATAATATATATATATATATATATATATATATATATATATATATATATATATATATATAATTTTACATTGCTAAATAGTACATCGTTCAGCCATAAGGCTCTTCAGATGGCTGGCCGAGCAACTTTATACCAGCAATGTGTGAATGGGATAACTTCTTGTCACCTCCCTGATAGTAATTTCATTAGTTTACGCCTTCAACCAAGGTTAGTTTGAGGAAATTTCGTTAGAGAGCGATGACAGAGTTAAGAGGAAATACGATGGGAGGAACAGGTAAATGCAAGAAATCTTCTTAGCTTATCTAATATCGGAGAGGTATTGAAGAAAAAAGGGGATTGGGAGTATATTTATTAGGCGGGAGAGTGGAGATTGATCAGTTCCTATTTCATAATGACTGCTTCTTGTACTTGGTTTCAATTATTGGAGAAATTATATGCCAGTTTCGTAAAAAACGAAGTATTCGGTTCTTCAGCAAGTTGTGCACTGTCTTATTGCTGACAAACCAGGGGAGATTTACTGTTATTCTGAAGATTTCGTTTGAAAGATTTGTAACTTATTTAATGTGGTTGGGTTAGATGAAATTTATGCTGGTCATGCATAGGTTAATATCGGACGAAGAATGGATTTGTAAATGGGTTAAGGGGTACGTGCGGTTAACATAGCCTACGCCGTATTCTGGTCTTCTCAATCTGACAAGTGAACTTTGTCATCGTCTCAAAGCAACAGATACTGGGACATTGCAAGGAAAACGCCCACTATAACCTGCCACGATCGGGATTCTAACCGTGGTTTGTATCATGGAAAGCGAGCATTTGGAAAGACTACGGGAGGAAAACGCGTAAGCTGATTGACATATACGGGAGGATGAATTACACGATACTTGAAAGCTGATGGACTCTAATGTAAATGTGCTGTAATAATACAAACAAATGCGACAATGGTTTGGTTTCTTACTCCCCTCCTTTGTCTCGTTACCTGATGGCAAAAACAACTTTTCTTCATTTTCTTGGGTGCTATAGCACATTTTTTGCCTTGATTTGAAGATCATAACGTCAGAGTTATTTGATGAGCGAATTAATTTCATGTAGTCTCTGAGGGTGGAGATTTATTCCTCGGGACAATGTTATTTCCTACGAATTGATTGACTGAATGTGATTCCGGCGCATCTACTGCTAATTAGTCCTTAAGTGTATATGTATGTTTCTTTCTCGGGAGGTGACAGTGATCTTCTCCGCTGATAATTTCCGAGGCGGGCGCCTCTCTCTTCTCCGTCTCCAGAGAGTGGGGAGAGATAAGCATGGGAACTCAAGATCTGACGTTGTCTTCTCTGCAGTCGATGCTTGGTGATCGACAAGAGAATGACTCCCAGAAAGAGTAAAAGAGAGATATGGGCGAGTACAATCTCGCTGAAGAGGTGAATAGCATATTATGAAATATCAAGGAAAACATTATGCAAAAAGTAATGTTAAATGTACCCAGTACAGAGAAGTTAGACATTCTTTCACATGTCTTTTGATCTAAGTACATGATCGGCATAAGTTTCGTGATATGGCTCTTCTTTCGTCAAATAACGTTAACTTTATACTTGCCACAGAAAACGCATCTAATTTTAATTTCTGAATTAATTTTATTTTTCCCCGCCCCTGGAAGCAAATGTCTTCGTGTGATATTGTTTTGACGCTTGCGCGGGAGTATCTGTGGTTAAAGAGCGTGTTTATTTATTTATATATTTTACGACAAAAAAAGATAAAAACTGCGTATGACGTGCTATGGGGAAAAGTGAATTGTGTGCACATTTTCAAAATTCTGTGATCCCTACACTAAGTCATATACTACTTAAATTTTGAATTTTTGAAAGGGAGAAAAAACAAACAAAAACTCCCATGTAATAAAATCTATTTTCAAGGATAAACAAGCAATAAATTTTGAATTTTGAAAGGGAGGAAAAAAAAAACAAAAAAACTCCCATGTAATAAAATCTATTTTCAAAGCAATAAATTAAATTTTGGCTCTTATTACTTCCTGCCGCGACAACATGGAAACGATAATTTGAATAATTGTATTTCCCACTGAATTCTAGAAGACGTGCACAGAAAATGAAGTTACATTTATGTCCAGAAGCAAAACAACAGGCCATCTCAGCATTTCCTCAATGGATCAGGGAAACTGGGCGAAAAACCTGATCGAGATGGGGGTCATTGACCCGGAAGCTGTAGTACAATAGTTGTTACAGGTTGTTTAAACTCATTTATACAGTCTAAATGGTAAATAATGCATTATGTCCCATTGTTAAAATTAATGTTACTTTTCTTGTGATGTTGAGTATAGTCTCTAATTGTATAGAAACAGTTATGCAGCAGAAACGATTTCACTTGGGATTTAAACTTTTCTATCGAATTTAATCGTTTAATGTCATCTGGTAAAGTGTTGTAAAATAATGTACATGTATTGTATGTGAATTTTTTGTAATGAGCTGTTGATACTGTCACCTGATGAATATGATTTCTACGTCGAGTGTTATAGTAATAGACTTCGGCATTTTCTGAAAAAATATTCCCGCCCTTGAGCAAGTCATTTTTTACAAAAACCACTGATTCGTGAATAGAAAAACACGGTAATGGTAGAATTCCTAGATTAATGAAGAGAGGCTTACATGAATCGCGTGGGTGGGATTTGGTTATTATTCGTTTTTGTAATCTAAAAGTCTGGGAGCTATAAGATGTATTTCCCCAGAATATTATGCCATATCTCAGGCGGGAATGAACATTCGCGAAGTATACACAACGAGCAGTATGAAGGCTGACTGAATTTGCAAGAATTCTGAACGCGTAGCATAATGAACTTAATTGTGTGTTCAATTCATTTAAATGGACGTTCCATTTAAGGTTTGACTGAATTGAGAGACCTAAAAAATTTGTTTCCTTAACATCAGTGAATGGAACACCGTTCATTTTCAATGGAGCACAGAATTGTTTATTTGAAATGGAAAACTGCATTAAAACCGTTTTCTTTTCGTTTACTATTAATTTGTTATTTCGGAACCAATTTGAAACATCTGATATTGTACTATTTACGGTTTCTTTATTGCAAAGGATGTTCGTATCATCCGCAAAGAGAACCGTTCTTCCGTTTCGAATCGTCGAAGGCATATCGTTTACGTAAAGTAGGAACAAAATAGGGCCTAAAATCGATCCTTGAGGAACTCCACATGCTACGGGCAAAGAGTCGGAAAGGTGCGTACGTAATGTTCCATCATTCCAGTAAGGTATTTCAACTCTCTGAGATCGTTGTTTAAGGTACGAACATAACCAATCTAGAGCAATACCATGAATTCCATATGAAGGTATTTTGGAAAGTAAAATGTCATGATCAATGATGTCAAAAGCTTTTGAGAGATCTAAAAATAATCCAATAGGTGCCTCGTTTTGATCCAATGATGAGGCGACATCTTTAAGAAAAGAAAATATAGCTGTTTCCGTTGATTTTGATTTTCTAAATCCATGTTGGCAATCTGAAAGCGCGTCGTGTTTAGTGAGAAAGGTTTCCACTCGTACGTAAAAAAGTCTCTCTAATATTTTTGAAAAACTGATAGAAGAGAAATGGGCCGATAATTTTGAATTTCATTTTTGTTGCCTTTTTGGAAAAGCGGCTTAATTTTAGCTGTTTTGAAAATATCTGGAAACGTTCCAGTGCATAAAGATGCATTAAATATGTGAGTTAACGGGTGTATAATGGCATACGCACAAGTCTTTAACAAAGAATCCGGGAATTCATCTAAACCGGACGAATATTTATTTTTAGTTTACCGATTATTTTGAGAATTTCATAGGAAGAAGTTTCGAAACGAACATTGTGTCTAAAATTTTGGGCAAACTGTCGGTTTTGAATTTTGTGCCTGAAGACTCTTAGTGAAATCGGCAGCAATTCTCGAAAAGTATTGGTTAAAGAGATTAGCCACTGTTGCCGGATCGTTCACATTTATATCGTTATATTTTAAAACAACATTCTCTACGGGTTTTCTAGTTGATTTGGTAGTATTTTTTATTATATTCCACATTGCTTTAGTTTTATTATTTGAGTTCAAAATATCCTGATCGTTTTTCATGA
This sequence comes from Teleogryllus oceanicus, assembly GCA_964035755.1. Taxonomy (NCBI): domain Eukaryota; kingdom Metazoa; phylum Arthropoda; class Insecta; order Orthoptera; family Gryllidae; genus Teleogryllus; species Teleogryllus oceanicus. The sequence goes on along the minus strand of CAXIVR010000009.1, from coordinate 69,680,473 downwards.
TTTTAGCCTGCTTTATGACTTTTCGTAACAATGTTTTGTATTTTTAAAGTAGATAAGAAATCTTGAGATACGTCATGACGTTTAGAAATAAAGTAGAGAGTACGTTTATTTTTACACGATGTTCTAATTCCTTTTGTGATCCAAGTATTACTTTTTCGTGAAATGTTTAATTTTCTCTTTTTAATAGGAAAGCATGCGTTAAAGAGAAATGAAAGCTTTGAGAAAAATAAATTATATTTTTCATTTGTGTCAATAGCGTTATAAACTGCCTCCCATGATTCTTTCAGCAAGTAGTCCGTAAATAACTTTATGTTAACTGTAGTAAATGCTCTGCACATGCGTGTTTTATTTATTGTGTCAGTATTCTTTTAATTAAAATTTGTGCATATGTTCACTGTAACCTAGATTATTCGTTATTATTTCATATCTAGTTGTGGTTTTGTTAATTATAATTTGATCTATTGCTGTTTGTGATTTAAGTGTATTCCGTGTAGGTACGTTCACTGTAATATCTAAATTAAAATTAAATTGAAACTTTTTCGTGGATTCGCTCAGAAAATCAATATTGAAATCTCCACATACAACAATGGATTTAAAAGAGGATTACTAATTTTGTTCAGAGTTATCTCTAGATTTTCTACGAAATTGAAATAATCTAAAGCTTGCTTTGTTGGAGGTCTGTAGATGCAAAGTAAGATAATTTTGAGCGTAGTAAGATGTACAACTGTTATTTCAAAAACTTTTTCAACTGCATATAAATTGAATTCTGACAAGAAGGTAGAATCAATATTATTTCTTACATAAATACACGAACCTCCGTAAGCAGGGCCTTTATTTGATTCCTTTGCTCTACAATAAGATCCTGCAAGGTAAAAACTAGGAATTTGGAGTGTGTTTAGATCATTATGAGATAACCAATGTTCTGTAAAGCAAAGAACATCTATTTGACTGAGATCACACTCTAATGCTGCCTCGATAAATTCAATTTTATTTGAAAGAGATTGCACATTATGATGCATTATTTTAATCTTTTGCATGTACCTACACGGATGCTTTTCTGTTGCATCTGACTGTAGTTGCTATTTATTTATCTCATTTTTACCTCGAGTGCGTGGTCGAAGGAAGTATCGTGTCCCAGCAGTGTTAGGAGGTGAGGAAGGAGGGGTTACAGATGTAGGGGAATGAATAATGAGAGAGATAGTACAAGGATTAGGTTCAGGGGATAAGGTAATTGGGTCCAAAGGGGTTCCGGATGATGGAAGAGAACTAGGAGATGTAGGTGGGGATGAATCTTGGATAGGATACTGCTGAGGTGTAAGGATGTGTTTGGCAAGTTCGCTACCGAGTGCATGTTTTCCGACAAGGTTCAAGTGAAGACCATGCCGGGTGAAGTGTTTTTCTGAGAGAAAGTTAAGCTCAAATAATTTAACATGTGTGCCTCTCAGATGCAGTTTTAATTTGTTGTTTGCATGTCTAATTTCTTTGCACAGTGTTGGTTTGTTGTACCAGTAACTTCAATGTTCGTAAAATAAACGTCTAGGGTTTCCATAACTCAGTTTATGTGAGTAATTTGGTTGATTTCATCGCATTAATTTCATTTATTAAGAACAAAATTATATATTATCAAAATGTATTTTATAATAATCTCTGCGAAAATTAAGAGAGATTTGATCATGTTTTAAGTACCTAATCTGTCTTCTTTGCTGAAAAGTGTGCTTGGTGTTTGATCATAGTGACATGAAAATACTAAATTGTGACATTCTGGAAGGACGGCTCGCGTCTTGTTTAAAATCTCATAACATTTTACGCAAAAGAGCTCCACGAGAAATTGGGGCTTAAATCTAGTTAAGCAATTCTTTACTAGAGTTACTTGAGAAATGAAAAAAAAATCACAAAACCTAGGTTTGGGTGAGTTGCTATATATTGCTCAATGTATTTACAGTTTGGTGCAAAAGTAAAAGGGGTGTTTGTATGAAGAAAATATTTCATCTGATAGTCGTTCTTCTTAAAACGATAAAATTACTAATAAATAATTCCTTAAAAAGTATATTTGACTGTAATTTGAATTCATCTGGTGGTTCGGGATATTCGGATTTTCATTTGAATTTTCACACACACAAACACACACGCATCCAAATATTAACTAAAATGTTTTTATTTCCATTTTTCTCGCTGCAATAATTACATAGATATGGGACTGTTTTTAAAACTGACATAAACACTAGTCTCGTGTGATTTGCTTTTTACATTTTGATCAATTTAAGAATTTGATGGAAAAATTGCACGGTCTAGGAATATAGTACATAAAATATAAAAGGTTATTTACAAATGTATTTTTGCCCAGGTAAATTCCTGAAGGTACCCCGTTCTTGCATCTTTTAATTATATATCTCAGATATATATTAAAGAGTGTTGGAGAAAGACTGTCTCCCTGCCTTACTCCTTTATTTACAATCCTCTTCCCGGAAAGAAATCCATTGTATTGTACTGCGATAATAGTATTGAAACAAATGCCCACACACAAACTGCTTATAAAAGTATGGGGCGTTTCGATGTAACCCGTTCTAAATTTATGTTTTAAACATGGGCGCCAGGAAAAGGCTTCGTTAATATTATTAAAATTAATGCTTCAACCGTTATTTAAATAAAATCAATATCTCGCTAGCTGCATCGATGGGTTTCCTTAGAAATAATCGCTAATACGTACAAATATCCGATTATCCGATCTGCCATCTATACGGAGTGGCGAAGAATCTGAGAACAAATATATATTTTCTAGTTACTTATTAGCTGGAATTGGCCAAATGAAAATCGTTTGTTCTATTTCAAAAGAAACTTATGGTTTATTATCAATGCCAGGCAAAAATATGACTTGAAAAATTTGTAACAAATAAAGAATGTTCTCTTTCATGAGCTCTTTCGAACCTTGTCCTGCAATACCCGTCTTCGGTGACGAGAATTCCAGAGTCCAAGTACCAGATTCTTCTCTCCTGTTCTTGCACAATGTTGTCGAGTCACTGATCCTCACCGCCTCAAATACTTGGTAGTTCTAATTTAATTTACTTCGCGAAAGTTCCCAGTCCTTTTTAATTACGCGACGAGAATGTTAAAGTTCAGCAAACTATTATTTACTCAGAATTATTCCACGTCCTGATGCGTACAAATTCATTCAAATTCTAATTTCCGCACATCGCAGAAATATTCAAAATCCCAACTTGTAGACCGTATTTTTTGTATCAGTCTGAAATTATTAGCTCACAGACGATAATTACAAGTTACACATTTTTACACAGCAATTATTCGAAGTCCATCACGTTATTTATCCTGAGAAAATTCTAATTTCCTTTGTCGCACTCAAGAATTACTCAATGTCCGATAACTATTCACTCCCAAGAAAAATTTACAAATCCCATTCTCACAAAATTAATCATCCGCGAGCGACCCGCACAGCACCTCGACAAATGTCAGAATGTGAAAATAATCTTTCTGTTGAGCCCTTCAAGACTCGGCCTATTTTTTTCTACTGTTTTTCACCAGACATTCGACGCACTTCCGTCGTGAATAGACTGTCACTGTTCTCCTTGTCAATCCCTAAATTGATTACATAATCAACTAGCTATGCCGTAGACTGTCATTGCTTTCTCAACCAATCCCTAAATTGTTTGCTTGATCAGCTAGCCGTGCACTCAGGTCCAATGCCAGAGTGACCTTGACAACAACTCGGCTGCCGTTACTAGGGCGCCATATTTCTATTTGTTTATTGTATATTTACCCCATTTACGACAAATATTAGTAAATAAATGTGTGACATGTTGGTATGTCACAGTATTGTCATACATACTTTTCACCACTTGCACTAAATGACTTGAGTACCCTTCTTCTTTCACAATGATCCATAATTTACACCGGTTGACATTATAAAAAGTCTTCTCAATATCCATGAAGGCTAAGTGTGTTTCTCTATTCCACTCCACTCGTTTCTCAATTATTTGTTTTAATGTAAATATGTCATCTATTGTTGAGCGACCTTTTCTAAACCCCTGTTGTTCCTGAGGTAAATTGCAGTTGGAGCAATTCTGTTATTCACAATATTTGCATATACTTTATAACACGAGTTAAGTAGACCTCTATAGTTGTGACATTTACTTCGATCTCCTTTTTTAGAGCATGGAGTAATTACTTCCCACCATTCATCTCGTTTTGTAGAACATTTTTGGCAGCATTCATTCAGTAGGTGGAGCAGTCGAAACATACCTCCATATTTCATTAGCTCTACGTTAACCCCATCAGAAACACAGACTTTCCTATTCTTTGGGGATTTTAATGCATATCAAGCTCTTTCATATCTAACATACCTACATTTCTTTTTGCTCCTTTTTATTCATCCGGCGTGTAAATTTCTTCACTCTCACTCCATAATTTTACAAAGTAGTCCAACCACTCTTTCCCAGAAATTATATTCAATCTTGCCGTATCTGTTTCTTCTAAATTCATAGTTTTTAATACTTCATAGTCTATACTTTGTCTTTCAAATACAACCTGTTCTAACATATTCACATATCTATCCCAAGATTCTTGACGGGCCTGACTCAATAATGATTTAGCTTTAGTCCTTTTTTGTTTGTAGCTCTATTTAGTCTGCTCGTTTCTATTTTGTAAATAATTTAGGTATGCTATCTTTTTTCCTGCACTGCCTCTGCTACCGTTTCATTCCATATTTTTAAAGTTTTCCTTTTTCGCCTAATTTTTCGAGTGCCTAATGCCTCATATGCTACCCTTCTTATTGATTCTTTAATGTTTCCCCATTCTTCATTTAGATCTTCTGATGTGGCGATGTTGTTCAAGGACAGATTCAACCGTCTCTGATACAACTCCCTTGTACTATCATCTTCTAGTAGATACGCTTTATACCCTACATCTTCTTGTTTATTTTTCTAAACAGTTTGTTTCTTCCACATTGCTCTTCTGTTTACTTTTCTTTCCACCAGCTAGTGATCTGAATAAATGTCATATCCTCTAAAAGCACGTGTATCCTTCACGTCTGAACTTAACTTTTATTAACTAATACATAATCTATCACTAAGTGTAGTCCCCGGGTACTCCAAGTATATTTACGAATGCTCTTTTTTTCTAAAATATCTATTGGTGATTCTTAGTTCATTGTATGTTACAAGTTCTCTGAGTTCTTTTTCATTTTCATTCATTACCTGTTCTCCATAGAGTCCTATAACATTGGGAATAGGCATGTTTCCCACTCTCGCATGCACATCTCCCACTATAATTAGCAAGTTATTTGTATTGCATTTAGTTTCCTCTGTCTGCAGCTTGTCATACAATTTTATGGTCTCTTCTTTTTGACCTTCCTAGGGGAGATACACTCCTATAACAGTAAGATTACCTCAACTCATTTTAAAGTCTACTCTTAGTATTATTTCATTGATGTATGTGTAGCTCGTAATACACTTCTTCCATTTGTTATCCTCATACATCGCTACATCAGCTTTTGCTCTCTCTCGCTGTTCCACTCCACTTTAGATATTTACCCAGTCATCGATCTCTCTTGTTCTCTTTGTTTTCTTTTTTTGTTTCTGTTATTACAGCAAAGTTGGTTTTTCTTTCTTCAAATATCTTTAATAGTTCTATTTCTTTATTTTGTATGCCGCGAACATTCCATGTTACTACATTTAGTACATCGTTATTCCTTTATGCTTTAACCTTTTTCGTTTGCTGTGGTTATCATCAAATCGGTCCGGCTTCTTTCCTTGAGGCTTGTCAGTAGTAGAATACATCCCCTGGCCGCGTGATGGGCGCTGCGCAGGTTGAGTTTGGTAGAGGCTGCCTCCTTTCTGCTTCCGAACTTGCAGAATTTATTTAAGGTCTTTTCCCCTAGATGGGTTGGTTTCACCTCACCTGAAGATTCCCATCAACCCAGTGTGAAAGAAATGGGGAGGAAACCATAAGGATGAGGAGCCTCCGAGTTACTCGATCCACCCGTTGGTCCCGAGGGTAGGGAAGGATGGGATTGAAGGATGGATACATTAAAAGGTGAGGACAGCGGTCAAGCGCTCCCTTATAGGAGAAACCAGGCTAACTGCTGCATTCCCCACCCTCTGGTAGGGATGTGCCATACGATATATCTGATATTAAAATGCGATTATTCAAAATTGAACGTTGCTATAAACGCAAAGAGCCTTAAACGATGAGTAAGATAAGAGGGAAGCTGAATCACATGTTACTAAAACTCATAAAATCAGTTGCTAAAGGTGCTACAATTGAGATTTTCCCCCGTAGTTTTATGCAGTTGTCATTTTACATTGTTGCTCTGTGTTACCAAATTTCAGTATTTTAGGTGTAAGTACAATATGGATACCCAACGCACGTTTTACATCCAAATTAACAAAATATTTAAAAGATTCATCTGTTTTATACTACGTTTGTCACAGGAGAGAATTTTCTGACTGATGGTTATAAAAGAGCTCGTAACTATAATTAAGATTTTTTCACGTATACATAATTTTTAATTAAAACAATTTCACAAATTAATAAAAAATAGTCGAAATTAGGAATGCCATTGGCATTCTAAAAAGAGACCGTACCAGCTGTACACTTCCAAGAGTACAAAACAAAAATTACGGAAACTAAGAAAAAAATACTACACCCGAAATGAATACCTATTTTAATGTGCAATTCTCACGTGGATAAAACTCTTATTCAGATGTACTTTCAAATAAAGTAGATGTATTTATTTATCAATATCACAAAACGCCAACAAAGTGGACATGTGAAAAATGTTGATAACGCCCTTGATAAAAACAACAAAAAACAAATTAATTATTATATACGCGCAAAACAGGATATTGAAGGTTAGCTCTTGAAATGTAAGGATATGATTATCTAGAATACAATATGTATTTCTACAAAAGAAACAAACCATTAGTACTTGAGTGTTTATTTTTGACAGTGGATATATTTACCCGCTCTGAGGTACCTCATTTTAACCTCGTTTATGTGCATTAAAGTAATACGAGGTGTCAGCATGGAATAAATAATCTACCATAAAACAACGACCCAACAAAACCCAACACAATCTGCAAATGCAGCTCGCGTTGAAACCCACCAGCGTTGTTTAGCGCGCGTCCTGCTTTCCTACGCGCCCTGCAACGCCTCCCGCGGGGGGTTGACGCCGTGAGGGCGCCAGGTGGGAGGCAAAACGCGCGCAACGGCCGTGCTCAACGCGCGCCCCAACCATTATTATTTTTTATTTAATAGGTAATTATTACAGCCAAATTAGAAACTTGATGCACTGTGGCTAGGCCGAAGGCCTTTAAGCCATTACAATACCTACATTCTACCGCGTTCTAACCTTTCGCCTTCTGGTATTCACCCCAAATGGTCTCTCCATCGCATCAAAGCCGCGGAAACGAGACCATAAGGTACGGCTGAGGAAAAACCCCTGAAGGGGGAAAAACCTGCCGTCAGAAGCCGAGTACATGCTACTCTATCCGGTTTTTAAACTATTTATTTATTTGGCGCGGGCGTCAGGCATTCTCCTTCCAGTGTTTGGCCTCCACCGCACCTGAAAACAAACAGCACCACAGAAAATCGTCCGCACCAACGCCTCTGCCCTAACATTTCCGATTCCCACTTCCCTTCGCCCCCTAATGTGCTTTATTTTAACCGTTTCCTTTTATTTTATTTTAATTTAATTTATTTTTAATTTATTTAACTTATTTTAATTAATTTAATTTTAATTTATTTAACTTATTTTGATTAATTTAATTTTAATTTATTTAACTTATTTTAATTATTTTAAGTTAATATATATTTTTTTATTGACTTATTTATCTACTTATACTTAACAATTGACTACAATTTATAACTTTTATTTTATTTTATTTTTTTTTTTTTGTACTGTTTACTAACCTAACATAACTTACTGACTAACTTAATTATTGTTAGTTTATTGATTTATTACATATTTCTCTCCAGTCTAGGCTCTGCTCACTGGCCCCAACCAGCGATCATCGCGCAGCGCGTTCAAACCCCCGGGGTCCGCTAAGCGGCGGAGGGAAAACCCCGCGCTGGGGTGGTAAATATTTTTGGTGGTTGTAACGGGTGGGTTGATTGGTTGATTGTGATTCCGGGCGCGTCAACTGTGGAGACGATTATTTCCGTGAGTGTAGTGCATGCTTTTTCATTGGGAGGTGGTTGTGATCTTCCTCCACTAGATGGCGAGATCCGGCGCCGACCTACCGTCGACTAGCGGGGTTTGATTTTCCATCGCTTCCCGACCGCCACCCCTCAGTGCCTAGTGGCGACGAATGGACGCTTCGAATGTCCGACTCGGCCGAAACAGTGATGATGATGGCAGTGATGTTTTCTAAATGAGAGTGATTGATGTGGCAACAAGGGCGATGGAAGCGGTGTCGTGGGCGGTGTGGGCGGCGTGGGGAGGTAGTTAGGCCGGCGGCGGGGGCGATGGAGGTAGTGGCGGTTTGGGCGATGGAGGGAGCGGAGGAGAGGGCGATGGAAGGAGGGGGGGAGGGGGGAGGGAGGTGAGGGCGATGGAGGAGGCGGTGGTGGGGCGATGGAGGGTTCGGCGGTGTGAGCGACGTAAGAGGTGGTGTGGGCAATGGAGGAGGTGCCGGCGTGAGCGATGGAGGGTCTGTGGAATAGGAGATGGAGGGAACGGTGGTGTGGGTGATGGAGGGAGCGAATGCCTAGGTGATGGAGAGGATACCGCCGGCGGCGTGGCGCTGGAGGTGGCGCCGTCAGAACCTGCGGTTATGGGGCGAGGACATTAAGATTTGCAGAGGCGACCATAGAATGTGGGCGTAGTTGATGGCTGAAAATAATAACGCACTCTTTCATCTCGGTTTACGCATAGCTATGAAAATATTTTCTACTAACCGCCGAGAGCTGTGAGTCTTGCGGCGGTCGTAAGCTGTATTCATTATCGTAGAAAGGAGCTCTGAGCTCGTTCCACAAAGAGAAACAAGCTTTCTGCACTGAGTACCTTTTGGTTTAAGAGCCCTGATATACCTGTTATCAGCATAACTGGAGGGCGAATGAAACAAATAAAGCGTCTTTGTACGCAACTCTGTCTGCATTTACATGAGGCAGATGTTTGTCCGAGATCGTTGTATTGTACCACGTAGTGAGTGTTCTCTGATTTATTCTTTTCATCGCATTTTCTTTCATTGTGGCACATTCGCATTCATCGTCACATTTGTTTTTGCTTTGTGGTGTCTCCCCCTGAAAGACTTCGACGGCAAAGATGCAATAATTTTTATGTGGTTAATTTGCACTCAGTGCCATTGATTTTTTTATTTTCTCGGTTGTAAAATTGCAAAGAGCTCGTTTGAGGAGGAGCGCTGTAAAATATAATACATATGAAATATTTTGTTTAAAATATGGAAAGGTGAGGGCTCATTCATTCATCGGCAATTTGCTTTCGACGACTATGAAGAATATGTTCCGAAAAACGCTTAATTTAATTTGCTGGTGATTCAAATAAACTTTCTTTCTCATATTGAGCAAATAACCTAAAAGCGTAAACGATGTGTCCTATTGTGAACAAACACGGATATAAAAGAGAAGACTAGTAAGTCAATGATTAGAGACACGCTCCAATGCTTCTTTAATTGATGAGAGGGAAAAGAAACGCTTCTGGTTTAATGTCACAGTGACAGCGAACCGTATTTGATTGCAATACCTGAGCTCAGGCGTCGTTCCAAAAATTGTGAAATTTAAGATCCTTTTGTATCAAACCATTTCACTGTTGCTGGTATCATTCTTTGCGTTGCTTTCCGTGGGAATGTTATTTCCTACAGCTTCCATGATTTACAAATCTTCATTTGTAAATATGAAGCACTCCTGCTTCTTGCGGTTTTGAAATGAGACCATAGACGATTTGAAAATAATTGCTCGAATATTCTGAACTGACTTTGTATGGCATAATATCTATGGTAAATATTTTAGGTAATGCTTTATGTCATTCCATTGTTGAAAATTTTAAGACGTGAATTTGTTATTTTTACTACAATATTTCAATTTACAGCAAGCAAATATCTCTCTCTCTCTTTCTCTTTTTCTCTTTCTCTTTCTCTTTCTCTCTTTCTTTTTATCTATCTCTCTTTCTCTTTATCTTTCTCTCTTTCTCTTTCTCTCTCTGAGATATATCACTTTTAAACTTTGTTTTTTTTTCGCAGCCACGAATTCTTTTTGGAGGCAACAGTTGAAGGATAACGCAGCAAATCATCTTTATTCATTATACACTGTATCCGGCAATAACCATCACTTCAACAACGAGCTTTGCAATTCATCTTGCCTTATCCTGTTTACATTGCACCCCGATTTTTCATTATCTTTGCTTCTTTCGTGTTCCGATTTTCCTACTATTTAACTCGACCTGGTACAATTTGATTCTGTTCTCAAAATATCAATAGTCATAGTAATCCTGAGTTTCTTTTTACTTTATTACTACATTATTGAAACCCACCTTTCCATTCTTTCACTCTAAAATACAAAAACAAAGAAATATTACTCTTCATCTGGTGGTTCGAGAAAAGAATTCAGTGTTCCGTTCTTTACTCTTTCCGCAGCCATAAATTGAAACATGCTATTTTTCTTCCCATAGCTTATTGTTCCTACTAGCAACCACTTCTGCAAAAGTCTGCCGAGAGTAACATCTAGTTTACATGCCGTGCATTTATGCGGTTTTCGTCTAGCATCTTTCCAACATCCATTTGTCTCTCACACTCTCCTTCCACCAAAACACATTCATTTTTCTTGTTTGCATCCATTATTGAAGTGCCCGTCCATTTACCGCATTCGAGGTAATGCGATGTTGACGGTAATGGTGACAGTGAAGGATGTGAGTGAGTGGGATTTGGATGAACGCAACCGTTATGATAGTGATGAAGTGATGTGATGTAGAGAAATCGGCAATAAACTATTACTACGGTCAAAAGGTTCGAAGACATAAAACTGAAAATACGTTCAGTAATCTATTAATGCTGAATTTTGTAGAACAGATCTAGGTACTGAAGTCGTTATGGATATTAATAGGAGCTTCGGAGGAAGCGAAGGCAGGGAAATGGCGCTGGTGATGGTGGCTTTAATGGACACTAGGTGTCGCTGGCAGTGGACTCGGTCGTTCACAAACGCAAACGTGTCAACGTGCATCAGCAGACATCTTAATAGTGGGTACCAACAAAGGAAGTAATGTTTTAATGGACCACACCTGCAAAGCGACGTCAAAATATCGACCTGGGACGACAGGGATGAGGGATGTGCTTTTCTGAGAAAAATACTCGGGGTGGGGACAGTATTAAATAAGAGAGAAGCGCCGTGAAAGAATGTGAGACGCTAGAGTACGTGACTGTAGTAATGACAATAGGAACGGAAACGGTAGGGAATTTAGCAAAGGCTAAGAAATGGAGTTTGATAGTGGTCACGGAGATGAAGTGTGCCCGCGGTCAAGGCAGCGGCTTGGACAGTGGCAATGACAACGCATGATGTGGGGAAACGGCAGTGTGGAATCGGCAACGACACGAAACGAGGCAACAATGACATGAAGTGAGACAACAAAGACACACAGTGAGGCAACAACGACATGCAGTGAGGCAACGGCAATGACATGGAGTGTGATAAGGGATATAACTGCGGCGTGAAGAGTGACCATAGAGCGCGCAATATAAGACAAGAGGACGTGCTATCTACATTTATGGTTCCCGTTTTCTATTAAACTTTTATTTGTGTCTGACATTTTAATAGAAAATAAATACAATGGGCAGTAGAAGATTGGAATTATAAATTTAATAATAAAAATAATAAATATAATTGATTTTATGTTGAACCATTTGCAGGGCAGCCAGAAGTCTTGGAGATGCTCTTTCCTCAATGGCGTCAACTTCGTTAAAAAATTATGAAAAAAATAACGAAATTTCCAGGTTAAAAGCGGGAGTTGTACAAGAATTGTACATTTTACAAAAATAAAATGTATATTACTAAGGGGATCCTATCAATATTCGTTGGAGGCAACGGCGTCCCTATGTCCGTATCTATGCGGGTGGGAACTGTAACGGCGTGAAATGAGGAAACGACATTGGCAGTGAGGTGGAATGTGGCAACGTCAACGACAGGGGCGGTGGCAAAAGCAGCGGTGGGCCGTGGGGCGATTTCGTTGGCGTCGGCGTGCTCACCTGGCACGTCCTGCCACCGCCCGAGCGAGCAGATGGACGGCGGACGGGGCTGCGGCGAGAGATTGATGGCCCCTGTCGCCTGGCGATGCTTCCTGCCCCCTCCCCGCCAGCGCTCCGGCCGCCGGCCAACCACGCCCCGCCCCATCTCCCGCTTCCTCCCTCTACCTCACTCCTGTTACTTTCTCCCTCGCTTCGTACTGGCTTAAGTGGCTCAGTTCGTGTTACTGCAGTGACTCTGAGCGGGAGATCCTAGGGATCGAGTCCCGACGTTGGGAGATTTTCACCGCTCGGTCGAATTCAGCCGCCGTCTGGAGGAGAAATCGAGCTGCTCTGAACGGAAGTTTTACGGTTTTTCCGATCATCACACGGATGACGGAGTAGTACCCTCACAAACAGGGCACGGACCGCGCGTGATTTTTCCTTACCCTTCCTTGTTCTATGTTCACCCCTTAATTACACATTCACTTACATGCACCACACTACCATACATGTTGGGAGACTAGTCTGGAGCTTAGAGCATATCCCGGCAGTGTCCTGCTCCGCTGGAGGAAGATACCTAGTTGGGAAAATCTCTCTAACCAACGTGTAGGTTGGTGCTGGATCTCGGCACCCAGCTAGGGAAGAACACCGCTACCGCCGCGGTAAATACATACACCATATATACGGAAATAATGATCTTAGCAGTTGGCGTGCCTGAAATCACTAATTTAATCAATCAATCCTGGACTTCGTCCCATCTGCTCGTGTCAGTCTTAGGAATAACCCAACTATTGCGGGTCGCTGGTTGGTGTCACTCGTCTCCACTATATCCTGCTCTGCTTCGTAACATCTCTACTCTTTCTGCCTATCTCTCAGCTTTATTTTCTTTTGGCTCTGCCTTTCGATTTTAGCCCGCACTGCAATGGTCCATTCTGCGTGACCAGTTTGCTCCGTTTCGTCCAGGAAACCTTTTCCATTTACGACTCATTTGTCCCAGTCACCTCCGCTTGAAGTCATCGTTTGTTTTGTACATCTCGTCTTCCTTTGCTCAGCTCCGCCTCACTGTATCTCGCTTCCAAACTACAGCGCTCTTCTTCACAACACTTCTATTTTTCCGTTTACTCTGCCCGTCATTCCATTCTGCCATGAGTTTCTGCTCCCGACTTCGGCACGGAATTCTTATTTGCGTGTTTCTCCTTCTCTTTTAGTCATTGGCCGCCCTGTTACATCCCGTTACATCGAGTATTGGTCTTTTAATTGAATCCCTGCCGCTCTGACTTGCACTGACTGTCCGTCTGTGTCTTACTACGTCCCATCCTATCCACCATCGTTGTCGACATTCTGCTTCCTACTTCTGTAAAAGGCGTTCGCTCTTCAGGCTCTTCCACCCTCACACCACATCCCGCATCATCCCTTCAATCCACTCAACTTCATTCCATCCCATTTCATCTCATCTTGCCACAGCCTATCTAAAAGCAACTCATCTAATTGAATTCAATGACATTTAATTTCAATGAACTCCATTCCATTCCATTCCAATCCATTCCTTTTCTTTCCATACCGTTCCTTTCCATTCCATCCGTTCCTTTCCATTCCATTCCTTTCTAAACCCGTTCCACACGCCCCACCTTACCCTGTTCTCCTCCGGCCCACCCGGTCGCTGCCTTTGCTAATATTTGCGTGGTCGCGCACCTCGGAGGCGGCCAATAAATCAGGCGGCGCGGGGTTTCGGTGACTCTTCCTGTCCATTAGCGGGCGCCGCCGCGGGCGCTCCGCCGCCCCCGGGCCCCGCCCCCGGGCGACGCCCTACAGACACGCTCACGCCCCGGTTACGCATAGCCAAGACCTTCTTTAGCGACAATCTGCACGCCTCAGGGATGAGGTCCTGGGATTCGGGTGGAAGATTGCTGGGAGCGAGTTAATTAATAAAATTTTTGAACGTGTTGGATGTGCGGTTTTGAAAAATATGCGCATATAAAATAAATTCGTTGTTTGTCTGTGTTAAAATATTTTTAGTATCATGCATGAAATAACTCCCCATCTGTTGAAGTTGACCTACTTACCCAAAGGTTTGAATAATGTGGAAACATCACATCGATTGGGATCACATTCGAAAGTGAAAAATTACTTCTATACGTGATACAGTAAGCCTACTTAAAAATAAACTAGTAAAACCAAAGCGTTGATAGTAATGTTTGTGTGTGAATATATATTTTAAAAGACAACAAGGTATTGGATTTGAAATTCAAAGACGTAATTTTCAGCATGAATTCTTTCATTCATTTACTAAACAAATTGTAGAAGAAGGATTATTTAATATATCAATGGCTTGTACGTATGTCTTTGGAGATTTTCATATGAATTGTCTGCCATTATCCTATATTTCTTTATACTTTTCAATTGCATCCTGTCCTCGAGAAAAAAAGGATTTTTTGGGAGAAACACACTACATCAGCCCTTCTATTAATTTTTTTCATTTTTCCACGAGTTTCTCTGATAATTTCTCTCAGCCATATTGTATTGGACTCATGTTTTCAAGATTTCGATATATCTGAGAATTCATTTGAGAGTTAGCTCTGCTCTTAAAAACAAATTAAGACCACGACATGTCTGAAACGGTAGCCGAGATGACTCTGATTACCTCAGAAAGCCGAGAGCTAACACTAACCCACGACGGTTAAAACTCACGAATTGGTAGTATTGGGAATATTAGTGTGGCTTAATAACCAATTTCGTTTAGTGTGTCCTGCAACCAATTTCAAAAGCATATAGAAGGTTCTTGGATAATCATTTCTTCTCAATGAAAATGTGGTAGGAAATTGCATTTAACGAAGTTTCACATCTTTTGCCCCTGCTTTTATGCAACGTATCATCTTCTGGTGTTTGGCGGGTATACGAAATCCCACTTCGGGACGCGGCCTGCTAATTACCAACGAACGATAGGTTGCTCACAAGTCGGACAAAGAAACAAAATAAATAAATACATACCACATAATTAAATACATAAAAAATAGATGAAAAATAAATGAATAAATAAATAAATGATAGATAAATAAATAAATTATAAATAATAAATGAATGAATAAAAATAATAAATATTATAGTTTTTACATAAGTTAACAAATACTGTAGACACTACCGAGTGAGCAAATGCTTGTGCTCGAGTACGGTTCAAGTAACCTTAAAACAAAAACAAAAACAGATATGGTACAAAGACAACACAATTTATGTAGTAATTAACGAAAAAAGTGCATAAAGAGGTGTATAATTGCATGAATGGTATATTCTAAATAAAGAGCGACGATAGCAGCGAGTTTTCTTATATACCATGAGTGCAATTATACCCTTTTATACACATGTTAGATTCAATTTGTTTCGTTACCATTTACGAATAATTAAAATTTTAAAAAAGTCTAGCTAATCTTTTCCACCCAATGTATGCATTTCATGACGTAGTATTGCTTCCGAAAAATATCTATTTTTAGTAGGCCTTGCATTGTTTTAATTTTCACGAAATATTTGCAAATGAAAGATTGAACATACTGCGGATACAATATTAGAAGCTGATCAAGGCAAGAAAACATTAATTTTCACGAAAAGTAAAGACAGGTAAGAGTGAGAATACTACATGTATAAATATTGGGGGAAAAAATCTAGTCACTTCTGAGGCAGTTTTGGTGTAGCATACTTTTTAGAACTGGGAAACTCAACTGTGGTTTACATTTTTTACATTCGTAATTCTAACACCAAATGTTTTACATGTGAAAATTTAATATATTCACGTTAAATAGTTTATGTTGTTCCATAAGTCAGATAGCTTAACATTTACTACCCTTATTTAGTTTCCTTCATTCGTTGTTTATATGTACTTGTAGTTACCCTTTCCCTCACAAAAATTGGCCGGTCATTTGGACACTCCGCGGCCAGGGGGAGGGTAGAGATGCGTGACTAATCACTAGCAGGCAGAACCACAGTTGTTTGTGATTGGTACAACATTCCAAGGGGTAGAAAGCACGCAGTCTCAGGGGGAGGGAGTCAGTTCGTTTACGTACGAGGCGGAAATATCGTCAAATTTCCCTGTCGAAGGAGAGATTTTTCCTGCACGTACGCCAGGACGAAAAAATATTAGTGAGCGGGGTTTTCCGTCCACAATTACTGTCACTAGACTAGTAAATATTTAGCATGTTAGCAACAATTGTTCTAACTTTTAGCTATCGATTTGTAACTCCTGTCAAACTGCTATTTTGATATGTTAATTTCAGGCACAATTTGAGGACCCTTCCCGGCCGTTCTAACATATATTTCCATTTTTTTATAAAATTATAAATTGTTGCAAAATTGTTACTTGCTAAACTCGTTTTAGTAAGTATGTATCTTTGTTATATTTTAAGACGCTCCAATAATTGAATTTTAGTAGTATTTATTTCCAATCATTTAGGAATTCATTTAGAAATTTCATTGAAATGTTCGCCAATCAAAAAAAAATTTAATATAATTATTAATATTGTTTAAAAATATGTATTAACAATGCAAACAAATACAATTTTGCAATGAAAGTTCATTGCGGATGATATATTGTAACCGCTCATATGTCGGTTACATTGATTTTTAAGAAGCACCCGAGAACGTCAAGACACGACAAGTTGCAATTATAGTGTTAACGAATTGTAAGAGATCGCGCAAGCAGTAAATGGTATCCTTTGCGAAAATTTATTAAAGTTTCTGAACGCACTCGCGTACAAGAGATCGAGGACCAATCACAAATCACTTTTGAAAATATCGGCCCTAGCGCAAAGCATCGCTATGAGACGCTCTCTTTTTCGCTGCCGCTCGCCGATCTGGACAGACCGCAATTGTTCGTGCTGGACGGAGAGGAGAATTCGCCGTAATTCGACGATTAGAAGCTTGAAAAAGTTTTTTTTTGTTTTGTCTTTCAACTTGGCGTAAGAAATTCATTACGCGGAGATATTGCAGTCAAATTGTATAAAATTCGAAGGACTGTGGTAGCGATTCACCAGAGCACGTGTTCACCGAAGCAAGGGGTTGCCACGACCTTGAAAGGATCTGGGTCGCCGTCGCCGCTCCAACCTGTGGAAATATTTCTTCGAGACGTTTTGTGAGTCAGAAAATTCACTAGAAATTCTCATAAAAAGAACTGTTTAAATAAGCGAGAATTATGCTACAGAGATAGAATTCACCTCACTTACAAACGTAGATAGTCGAGTTAAATTAACTAAAATCATTTAAACGTTATCTCATATATATTATTGCAGTCGTATAAGGAAGCCAGATAGCTAATTCCTGTAAAAGAATTGTAAACTCCTATTTATTTCATTTTTCTATTATCGACAATATTTGTTCTTTAGGTGTGTGTTTTCAATGTAGTGTTTAATAGTTTTCAAATGGTTCAAAACCAATAATTAGTAAAAAAGTTATTATTACTACGTTCATTGCATAACAATATTCTTTTTGCTGGCTAAATTGTATAAAGTAATAATCTATGTGAAAGTGAAACTACGACTAAGCAGGATAAAAGACGAACCAACTCCTATAGAGCAGTTTGGACATATAAAACTATTCCTAATTTTTGGTGTGACATTGTCATAACAAGTCACAGATCAAGTAATACTACAAGGTTAGTTAAGTGACCCGCTGTAGGCTTTTTAGAGAATAGTGAAAAGGTAGAGCCGTCACTATATGTAATCTATCGAATAACGTAGTTTAACCTTGGCCATTCTTTTTATATGTATTAAGAATTCGCAATGATATTTCACATTGCAAAATTGTACACATTGTAAAATTCCCTAGTGAATTTCTATTGGTTAACGTTAGAATTTAAAAAATGTGCAATTTTACTGAATTTATAAGGAAAAAATATTTTAAAATTCACATTGATACTTACGAGATCCGCTAGTGATCTTTAATTTTGTAACAAAGAATCTGTGTGCTTGCACTTACTAATCTAGGGAAAGAGAGAATGTAACACGATTTCACATGCATTCGCATTTGTATATTATAACATAAAAACAACGAATTAACAGTTTTAGAACGATGATCTTGAATTATTGAATGATAAATTGAATTGAAAATATTAACATAAAGTTATATACGTTCATTTAGAAATATCTATACTTGTGTAAATGAAGTAGTATTTTGTCATGTGTGATTCTTACTCATGTGATCTTTCAACACTCAACATTGAATATTTCCGTATTTGAATACCTTTACACACCATTCATCCAATCCGAAGCAGTTTACAGCAAACAGCTAATAGTATATTTCCCTATTTTTTAATGGTAATGGTTAAGCAAGAGGAACACATAGTTTCTGACTCACGGTTTTAAAAAAATGGACCCTTTAAAAAAATTAATAATACAGCTAGCTTTTCGGTTGCTCAACATCCCATTGATAGAATAGCAGAAACAATCGTTTGGGCGTAATGAACCTTGAAAAATAATTTGTTTATAATCAATTTACTTCCTATTTAATAAATATATCTACTTGCAAATTGCAGGACTTAAAAGAAAATATAAAAACAAAATGGGTTGGGTTGGGAAGATAGAATTGTGCTGGCCAATTTTTTTAGGGAAAGGGTACGTAATATGTGACGTAGTTCCTTTTTGTTCATGTTTCATGGCAAACTGCAAATACCTTGGCTAAGACTGTGTTACAATTTCTTAATTAAACGATTTTTCTCTTTTTCTGAATTCTGATTGGTAGGTAAACATTTGTAATTGCTTGGTGGAATATTCATAGCACCAAGCAATGAAATGCTATTAGCATGGAGATAATCAACGATTTTTCATGGAATTAATTAGCATATTTAGTTAACTAAACGAAAAAAATAACAGTTTTACAAAACTGCATCCTAATCATAGGTACATAAAATAACACAAAAGATTTGTTATAAGGAAAAAAGAACTAATGCAATCTATTTCATGATTAGTCACATGTGCCACATTGTGTCATTGTGTCATACTTCGTTGAATGAAATGTCCCATCGCTTTCTCATTAGCGGAGATGTGATCATTTTTGCCCACCCGTTCATTTCCTACATGAACATTTATTCCGAGACATCTGTAAATTTATAAATAATTGGTGTCATATCGTTTTTGAGATGACTGAGGTGAATTTTTACATCTGTAGTTCTTTTGACCAACGTCGGTACTCGAAACCACGCTAATCATTTTCACCCAACTTCATTCTCAAAACACCCATCTTCATCACCAAACACGCTGAGTGCTTACCGGTCCTTGTCTCTATCAGTCTCTTGTCTTGTCCAGGGCACTCCTCTTGTTAGTCACCCGCTGCGTCGTCCGCTGTGGCATTCTGCCGCCACACCTCGGACACTGCCTCTCCAATCCAATTAATTTACCCTGGCGGGCGCTGCGCAGTCCGGAAAATCCACTGGTTGACACCTGGCCTGAATTTAGCGAGATGCGTTGTGCGTCAGCAATGGTGCCCGTCAGATGCATCATATACTCGAAGTCGAACACGTTTCACCAATCGTTTCTCTGCCTGTTAAGGAGAATGGAACACAGTAACACTTCTTTACCTTGAGAAGTAATCAACTAATTTTGTTGTGTGGTTTTCAATTGATTTTTGTGTGAAAGAATGGGGATAGAAAAAAAGAGTGATATGGACAAAAGATATAGATGTATACTTTAGAAAATGATGGAGAATCTGCATCAGTGATGGAAAAGAGTTTTTTCAATACAATTTTTGCAATGTTAATGTATTTTACTATGTATCTTACATAACTTCTTATTAATGTACCCAATATTTAAATAAATTACCTAGTTATTAATATTTGATACTACATACTATAATCTATATTCAGTATTCTTGGATATCTATCGTTTTATTTTTGTGCGAAAGGGTATTTCACTGAATTAGTTCCTGTACACAGAATTTAATACGTCATTTTGCTAGAAATTCAATTTGCATTTCCTTTCCTCTTTCTACCTCTCTCTGCTTTATTCGTTTAGACGGGAGAAAATATATTATTTAATGTACTCACTCCGTTGTCTCATGTATTGTACGAAAAAATATACGAAATTTAACGATATAATATCGAAATTTAAGATTGATTTAATCTTGTAGGGACTATTTCCTTAATGAAATTAAAATTGGTATTTCAAAGCTTGCAAGAATAACTGAGATGATGAATGATAAGATGTGATAAATGTCAAAAATCCTACACACAAGAGAGAGCAATGTTCTAAAACGCAGGTCCGAATAATTAATGAAACCAAAAATTTACCAGCAGCTTACTATGTTTGCAGAAAAATAATATCAATTAAATTCTGTGTCAGAAAATCGTTTGCAGAAAAATGATCTCAAATAAAAACAGCTTATTCGATCTTAAAAAGTTTTTTTTATCGGAGTAAACATTCAGAACGATAACACTTGCTGGAGCGGCTTTTATACGATAATTCTCTTGTTATGTTTATCTTCATTACGTAGATGCTTTTAAAACGCAAAACCTCTTTGGCTGTTACACGTCACTTCATTTAAAAACAAATCATGGATAATGTACACGCAAACGCGTCGTTATGTTCTCACTGATAAAATGTTTCGTGTAATTTTGCAGCAAGCAAAATACACTTTATGAAACATTCTTTCTGCTTCAAAAACATTTACGCGAACTTTTATTCGTTTGTTATGGGTTGTTGACATAAATGAGAAAAGTGGCAGCAAGGGGATGGTAATTTCAGGAACAGAGGGGAACGCAATGTCGGAAATATTTGAAAAATAGCCATACCATTTCGGAAGCATAGTTCATGTTGGGAAATAACAGACATAGCACTAAAACGGTATTCTTTTATAATTTAGCAATCTCGGCAGTAGACCAAGCCAATCACAGAAGTGGGATATGTGTGAGAAGTGCAGAAATGCAGTGACCTGCTGGTGAGATCTATGTTCAATAGCTGGTGACGAGGGACGCTACATAATACATCCTCTTCAATTGAGGGAATTATTCTAATTTAAAAAATAACTTGGAACAACTTCCAAGACAGGGTAGCTATTTAAAAGCAATTGACGTCCCAGTCGACTAGGATTGTTAAGCCATGGTGAAGTAGTGTGCGTGTTCTTAGGAATCCAACTCGAGTCCCGCTTTTTTAAAATTTATATTATCCCATCACTAGCCAGAAAATACCTTCGGATATTCAGAGCATGGAGGTTGGATTCCAGATCTCAGACTCGTGGAGATTCTCTAGATCATTGGGGTGAGTCATACGATAGGAAATGGTCTCACTCAAAAAAACTGGTGTAAGGCAAGGGGAAAACAGGGATGCCAGACTTTTACAGGGAAAATACCCCATCGGAGGGACAAAAGTGTGCCTAATTCCGCCTAATAACTGACAAGTGAATGGTGAAAAAACGGATTCAAGCACCGGAGTTCCTAATTTCAAAATAGCTGCACATGATGTTTAACAGTAAATACTCTCGTGCATAAAGCGTACCTGACACAACCAAGCAATGTTTGTATAATCTTTACAAAAAGTTGCCATGATTCCATCTCTGTTTATTTAAACATAAAGAAGATGGATCTGAGTTCTTCTCGAAACATTGTATATATTCTCACAATATATACTCATACGAATTGCCTCCCTCGTACGAATGCGCCTCCATATCTGCACCTCATATTTGCAGAGTAACAAAACTAAAATTCTTGTGTCTGTACTCCGATTTAAACATAGCTGGACAACCCCTACTGTAGAAACACGTAAGCCGCCTTCCGTCTGATCCTTCTCTCTCATCAGTTTGTTATCACCAAACTCGCAGTGTTGAATTACCGCGCGACCCACGAGAGAAAGACACAGAGCGAGAGAGAAAGAGAGAGAGAGAGAGAGAAAAGAGAGAGAGAGAGAGATGTTGTAGGGCTGTGCCCTTAACAGCTAAACTGTTGTTTCTTAACCGTTAAAGTTTCGTAACTGTTACGCGAAATAACAGTTATTTCGTTTAACCTGGTATTGGCTGATATCGGTTGAAATGCATAGAACTGCAACCTCACTGCAGCTAATCAGTCATGATTTGCCAGTGTTCAAATTATAGATTCTTTAATTAATAATTCATCATTATTGCACACCTGCCACAATATTTTTATATTTTATTGTATACACTGCAACAAGATGTTTGTCCTTTAAATTAAGTCCGTCCAATATGTTAACTTCTTTCTGTCCCATTGCTGCTTATGTGAGATCAGCTAATATTTCCCTACGTCCAACAAAATAAAATGAGTTATATAACTCACATTATAATACTTGATATTCGATAGTCATTAACACTTTAGCTAAACGTAAGCAGAAACATCCCTCATTATTTCCCATCTCATCCCTCGTTGTTTCTCCTCATTATTTTTGGCACTCGTTACTTCACTAGCACAAGTTGCATATTTAAAAGAATATTTGCAATCTGAACCCGAATCACTTTCATTTTAGTAATATTCTATTTTCTATACACATTCGCTACACATTATATGAATTACTATTCATCCTTGGCAGTTAATCCTGTCTCGTTCATATCAGCTGCTTCTCTGTCCAAACATGTTAGCGAATGTAGTGCAAGGGAGCGCCGTAAGGTAGCTGCACAAGCTTTACGGTGCTACCAACGTTATTCGTTTTGCGTTGTCTAACTCTTAGCAGTCGCTAAAACTGCTTTAACTCTTAGCAGTCGGCCATGTTAGGTTGCTGATCATGGATCTGTTATTTTTCAACTGTTATTAATAACAGCTATTACGAGTCAGCTGTTTTTGTGATAACAGCTATTGAAAAACTTGCTATTATTAGCTCTACCACTCTCAAAAGAACCTTCTAATGCGCATGCCCGAACGTGGTCTCTCCTTCCAAAGCTCCTAATATTTCCCTGCCTGCGCTCTTTGTCACAACATAGCTCTCCCTCTGTCTTTCTCTCGAAGGTCGCGCGGTAATTCAACACTGCGAGTTTGGTGATAACAAACTGATGAGTGAGAAGGATTAGACGAAAGGCAGCTTTCGTGTTTCTACAGTAGGGGTTGTCCAAACGCTCAACAGAGAGAGTTTCGGTCTCTAGTCCGTTTTACCGTGAACGTTTAATAGAACTTGTTTGGGAATTTATAAAAGCGCGCGAGGCAGCAGAAACTATAGGTGCATCCTTAAAGGAAAAGCAAATGTTTTGCAGAGAAGCGTTTGCACAATACAGTGCTGAACAACGGAAGAAATCCTGCGAGCATGTGTAGGGAATAGAGGCGACATAATTCAGATAATGTGATGGACCAATATATCTATGAATCCGTCATTTCTTTGGACACTCCTGGGAGTGCGAGTTCTTCTGAAGACGGGGACAGTGATGACGAGCTGCGTCTGGCAGTCGCCCTCACCTTCTCGCCTACGCGCTTCTTTATAGCCGAGAGGGGAAATCTCAGATGCCGCAGGGTGGGGGCAGCCTCCGAGACTTTCCAAAGGTACGTCTGCCATGATGGTGTTTTTTTTTTTTTTTTTTTTTGAGTGAGATTGATATGGTTGTAGCGGATCGAGTTTCACAGATAAGACATTGAGATTCTCAGTACCATGCCTGTATCGCCTTCCATGCAGCGCGTCATCACGACTCCGGATATTCTTATCTATTGTTATGACTACGACAGCTCGTTTATTCTACGTCGGGTCTGAGGGACCCAGTGTCACCATCGGTGTCCGGGTAACAGACACGTGTGCTTGTGGTTTGTTCTCAGGAATTTCTTCGCCAGTGTCTTTGCTCTCGTATCGGAGATCGAATTATGAGTAAAAATTAATTGTACTATATAAGTAAATAATTAATAATTGTTCTAGGTTTTATAAATTCAATCACAGAGTAACTCTTTTTTGGAGGGATTTTATTTATTTATTTACTCATTTTATGTTATTCGTTTTGCAATATGGTTTCGACTTCCTTCAACTTGATGAATGTTCGAAACTAATAAAAGGTAAGAAAATTGTTTGAGAGCTTTTTGAAAAATTGTAAAAATTCTTACTCTATATACGAGTATGGTACCGTCGATGAAGAACTCGAACCTTTGGGAGGGCGTTACGGTTTCAAGCAGTATATCCCCAGTAAACCGGCAAAGTACGGGATAAAAATCTTTGCCCTTGTAGATGCACGAACATTTTATACCAACAATATGGAGGTATATTTCGGGCCTTTCAAAATTAGTAGCAAACCGGAAGATGTTGTGGTAAGGCTCTGTAAACCAACGGTAGGTACAGAACTGAACTGGTTCACTAGCTACCCTCTTTTACAGAAACTGTTGACTCACAAGTTGACAATGGTTGGAACAGTGAGAAAAAACAAGCGCGAGATTCCTCGAGAATTCGTGAATACCAAAAGGAAAGAAATAAAGCCAAGTATGTTTGGATCCCAAGAAACATGCGCCCTGGTGTCATACAACCTCTATAAAGGAAAAATGTTCTACTATCGACAATGCACAACAATGACAAAATTGTTCAAACTACTGGTGATGCACGGAAACCAGAAATAATTACATTTTATAACCTCACGAAAGGAGGAGTAAATGTTGTCGATAAAATGTGAGCTTCTTACAGCTGTGTGATGTTGAATGTTGCTGCCATTAATGGATTTATTACATTCCTGACCAACACAAGCGGAAATATGAAAAGGCGACAATTTATTAAACAATTGAGTATTGAACTCACAAATGATCAATTTCAATACAGAGCGTCTGCATCATGTCTTTCCAAAGATGTCAAAAACAGTGCGAGAAAACTAACCAATACCACACCTCCAACGGAAAAACCTGTAGCAGGAAAGCGAGGCAGATGTGCTAAATGCACGAAGGACAAAAAGACACAATGTTACATTGTGAAGTGTTATACATTTTTGGGCATTGAGCATTCAAAAATTGTGTGTGAAGACTGTCTGGAAAATTGTAAATAATGTAAAGAAAAAAAATGTAAATAATGTAATCAGTATTAATTTTTGGATATAACAAAATATTATCAACAAACGTTATTGAGTACACATCATTTGCCATTCCTGTTGTATCATTGGGTTCTGATCCATCGAAACAAAATAGTTATAACTTAAAACATTAGGTGGGTCTGACAGACCCAGCGTCACCGGTCGTGTTACAAAAAATAGCGTCGCCACTACAGGGTTAACCTATGGATGAAGCCGGCGCTTTGGCCGACAACCTAAGGTAGCATTAACGCTTATCTAGTCTTGTGGTGTTTCTTATTAATAACTGCTGTGTATAACAGCAATTGTGCCCACATAGCGGGCACACTGTAGCGGGCACATAGTTTCGGCCCACTGGGGCCGCCGCAGCGTCGCGCCGGGAGCGCGACTGCTCAGGTAATGGCTGGTACGGGAGAACGCCACCAGGCGCAGGGCGAGCGGCTGCGCCTGCCCGTGTGCACCGGGCCGTGTCGGCCGAACGGGCATAGCCTGTTCCTGCTTGCCGCCGCCAGGAAGGCGGGAAGCGACAGACTCGCCTCAATGCCTCGGGGGGCGTATTTAAGGGGGCCTCGCCCGGGGCAGAGGCAGTGTGACATTCGAGAGCAGCGAGTAAGTGCCTGGGAGTTGTGGTGTTGTGAGGTAGTGCTGGTGTTTTACGGCGTGTGTTGGTTTCTTCTGGCTATCCGAACTTGGCTATGTACACGGATTTGATTTGGATTGTGGTTTTGCAATAAAACTTGATGACAGAACTGTTGTTGTTTCTATTAGTACATAACAATAACGTCTTGATTGTTTTTCATTTCCATTCACTCACTTATTCATACTTGTATCTATTTACACTTATAGCACACGCACATTCACACGACACTGTTTACACTAGAACTTCACTTGGCGCGACGGCGCCGACTGTGCTCAAAGCGTCCGTGGCGGTTAGGCACTGTGCGCCCTGGCGACGGTAGCCGGCGGCTTCACGGGCCCGCGTCATCTTCGGCCGCCGCCTCGCCCGTCTCGCAGGCGGCCTGTCGCCGCTGTTTGCAGATCTCTGCGAGGAGTTGCGGCGGCAGCGCCCGGAACGTGAAGGCCACGTGTTTGGGCCTTGCTGGGACAAAATAGGCCCTGTGGACCTCACAGTTCACCGCCCGGCCTTTTTCGCGCAGGAGCCGCGGAGCTTTCGAGCCCAGTGCCCGCGTGAGCGCCGTGCGTGCCCTCCGGCGGATCTCCTCCGGCAGGTGGCGACTTACGCCCAGGGCCCCATAGGTTACATTGTTCCTATGGTGGCGATGGGAGGAGGGAGAGGAAGATGCGGCCGCGTTGCGGTGCGTACCGCTCGGTTCTCGGCCGCCCAAATCGGACGTAAGGTCGAGACCGGCGCTGCCGCGAAGGTTTCGCAAGCCTACGTCCATAAGTTGCGTATGCAGGCGGTCCGGGCGGTTCGCGGAGCTCGGAGAGACGGATTACGAGTAGGGATGGCAAAAAAATGTTTGTTGTATTGGATGTTTTTAAAACATCCATGTTTTCAACCAGAAACATCGATGTATTAATATCGATATTTTGCTATCGATGTTTTCTGCAAATCGACGTTTTATTGCGAAACATCAATTTTCATCATCCTCTTTATCCCGCTCCACATTTCACCTGTGCAATCTGAGGACGTTTGGGAGCTGCTCGTGTTATGGATGTATGTTATCGCCAGGCGTGGCCTGAATCGACAGTGAAACACGAAATCGCTGGCAAAACACAAAACATGTTATTTATTGTTAATTTTATTCTTTACAGTCGATAATAATTTTTACATACTACTATCATGGTAGTAACCAAACAAGAAAGTACATCCCTTTTACGAACTGTAGTTAAAAATGGATATGAAAATAGTATGTTTATTAGTCTATAATTAAAACATTGATTTTTAAACACCACTAATTATGAAGGTGATGGTTGCAGTAAACAATATGCAGCAGCAGGAATCTTGCGGTGAGACGGAAATCAGCAGTTCACCGAGAAGACAAGAATTGGTCTTAAAAATAGGATGTTGGAGTATCAAAGGTCTAGGGTTACCTGCGACACAACCGGAGTGCCTCACTGCTTGTCGAGTCTGCCTCGAGGGAAAGGCACTAGTCGTATTACTGAAAGAGGAGAAAGGATGAATAAAAGAGTCTAGTCTAGTGAAAGGGGAATGGCATACGGATCACTATGACAACCAGCAAGCGTCCACACCCATTTTGACTTGAAATGTTGCATTTGAACTCTTTGATCAACACAATGTATTTTAATATGGATACTAAATAGTATTTTACGATAATTGAATTACGAACTGGTTTTGGTAGCCCTCAGTTGGTCAGTGTGACCAAATCTCTTTCTGATTTGATTCAAATAGAGTACTTATTTTCACTATTATTTTATATTATTGTAAGATGTCACTTTATAAAAAAATATTAAAATTATACTTCAGATAATTATCATAGTAATGGAAAGGATTATTCACAAACACTCCATTTAATTCTCCAATATCCACAGCGTAATATTTTTTTGCTGTCTGACAGAAGCCTCGCTTTACGATGTATCCATGTCACACCTCCAGCACAGAAGACTTAAGTGTCTGGGAGCGTGCCATAGGCTACCGATCTCCGATGGCCGTTTGCGCGCTGGACTTGCGAACGTCGCAGGGGGGCGCGATCGAAGGGAGGCGGGGTGAGTGGCAGGGCACCCGTGGGTCGCCTGTCGCCCGGAGACCATCGCCCGCCGCCGCGCGCGTCGCTTCCCGACAGGCGTGAAATTGCCGGCGCGCCGCTAACAGTCGAAGGCGGAGCGGGGACGCTCAGCCGGGGCAAAGAGGTGGGGAGGAGAGGAGGAACGAGGAGGAGTGCGGAAAGCAAGGCGCTCGGCGATGGGTGAGCCGGTGAACGAAAGCACCATCTAGCGGAGAAGAAAGAGGAAGAAGAAAGTGGTGAGGAAAATGGAAAGGAAGGGTATTAGGAGAACGAATAGGAGACTGAGAATGGGTTCACGAAGTCGTAGTTTCCTCGGCCAGTCATGCAAATGATTTTGGCTGTTTCGGTGACGCCGCGTTGAAGGCTATGATAGCAACGTTTTCACCATCTTGTCGTAATCTTCCTCAGAAAACTAGCATTGAGGAACACCACGACAAGGAGATCGAATCGTTCATAGCAAGATACTTCAGATTCAGACTGTAAAGGAAGTAAAAGTTAATAATACCATAAAAGTAATAAAATAATAAACTCACTATAGGGCTTACAGACAATCGTTAGAAAAAAATTGTTAATTGATGTAACTCTACCGCTTATTTTTTTTTTATATCTAAAGCAAAACAAACATACAACCAAAAGAGTAGTAAATAATTATGTCGAAACTGGAAAATCTCAGAAAATATTTTCGCTGTGCATTTCATCAGTGGAGATTATATCAAAGTCTTTTAATGGTAGTGTCTAACAGCTGGGACTAACGGATGCTAATGGTATGTACGAGTTCATTTCAATAATCCGATTTAATCATAGTGGCACGATTTAATCAAGGCGGACATTGTCATTCAATAGTGAGCTCAAATACCAGAAATTTTACAGGTATCGAATCTCCCGATTAAATGGCAGTGACCACCTACTCCGTTCATCTCGTGACTGAAGTGCAGCTGTGTTTAAATTGGAATAGTAGTACGGAGGTAAATATACTGTGTACATTGGGGTTGAAGTGCACATACAGCCGAATTAGGTGGTTAATGTTTTTATTCCCCAGAATGAAGTTTGAAGCTTCGAAGCATTCTTCTGACTTCTCTGATGAATGGAGTTGACATTAGCCAAGACGAAGTGATTCCGGTAGTTAAAGTTCGTTACGATGGCGAGAAATGACATATACGAAAGTGCAGGGATTGCTGGTGGGAATTATGAGAGGCTAATAAGAGAGACAGGATGTATAGTTTATAGGTCCACTATACTGCGGTTTTCACAGTGCTAGACCTCAAGGTCACTGAAGGCCCGTCACCCCGGTACAATGGTAGGCACGGTTTTTCGCGTCTTTCTTAGTCGAGCCGCTAGAGTCCCTTCATCTGCGGCACTGCTTGATACTGCCGCGAGCAAGTGACACCTAGCCGCACTACTGACGCGAAAAACCGTGCCTAAATGCTACCGTGGTGATGGGCCTTCAGTGACCATGAGGTCCAGCTATGTAAAAAACATCGGATATGTGAGTCGTAAATTTAACACTCTTCTGCTAAACTTAATTTTATTTCGTTTCACTTGGCGCCGCAACACCCATTCTCCAGTGCCGATTGGGAGAGGTGGCTCAGCGCATCAAGTAATTGCAATGTCTCTGACCGTGAGATCCTAGGTTCGAGTCCCAACAGTGGGAGGATTTCGACTATTGCTCGACCACTCTCAAAAAAACCTTCCACTGCGCATGCCCGAACGTGGCCTCTCCCTCCAAAGCTCCTCATATTTCCCCGCCTGCCTGCGCTCTTTGTCACAACATAGCTCTCCCTCTGTCTTCCTCTCGTGGGTCGCGCGGTAATTCAACACTGCGAGTTTGGTGATAACAAACTGATGAGTGAGAAGGATCACACGAAACGCAGCTTTCGTGTTTCTACAGTAGGGGTTGTCCAAACGATCAACAGAAAATAAGGCGTGTCTTGAAGAGTTTCGGTCTCCAGTCCCTGTTTGACCGTGGCTAGTGAGCAGTGGCAGTGTGCTTTTACACAGTAGCTGCTGTTACTCACAAAAACCCAATTATTACAAATAATTCAAAGAATATCCACTGAAAATCGATAAGTCGTTCATCAAATAATCATTGAACACGGCCACATTCCTCTCCTTCTTCCACCGTACCATCCAGATCTAAATCCAATAGAACTTGTTTGGGGATTTATAAAAGGGCGTGAGGCAGCAGAAACAATTGGTGCATCCTTAAAAGAAAAGGAAACGTTTTGCAGTGAAGCATTTGCACAATACAGTGCTGAACAATGGAAGAAATCCTGCGAGCATGTGTAGGGAATAGAGGTGACAATAATTCACAATGTGATGGACCAACAAACGATGTATTCATTTCTTTGGACACTCCTGGGAGTGCGAGTTCCTCTTTTGACGAAGAGGGCAGTGATGACGAGTGGCGGTGAGCGCGATCGCTGCGTCTCGCAGTCGCCTCTCCTTGTCGCCTACGCGCTTCCTTATCGCCGAGAGGGGAAATCTCAGATGCCGCAGGGTGGGGGCAGCCTCCGAGACTTTACCAAAGGTACGTCCGCCATGATGGTTTTTTTGCGAGCGGTTCAGCTATAGTAAGTTAACTAGGTCGAGTTCTGTCGCTGTTTGGAGGAAGATTCTAGTGGCCGGCTGCTCTGATCGGTATTGTCACCCCTTACTTACACTTACTCTCATCAGTATTATCGCCATTTACATACAAAAACTTACACTTACTTTCACTATACTACCACACATGCCTGGAGACCGGTCGAGAGCTTAGAGCTTGACCTAGGTGGCGGTGCCCCGCTGGTGGGAGATACCTGGTTGAGGGAAAACCTTGCAGTAGGTCGGCGTTGGATCTAGCCCTTCAGCGGGGGACGATCACTGCCACCTACCGAGGATAAAAAAAAGCAAACTGCGAGAGCACTATAATTGCGACGACCGCGGCTGGGGAGGTTTGATCCGGCCGCGGGGCCAGCGAGGTACTGTTGTCATACACCTCGATTCTAACAATTCATACATTTGCGTTATTTATCGTGTGTACCTCAAAAGAATCGAAATTTTTCTTAGAAAATACCTGGAAATATCTTCAGAGTTTCCACTCACATTAAGTTCAGCCTTCAAAGAATTTGTCAAGAAACTGCTGTGCAGAAACGATGCGTTTCTTAGCAAAATGACATAGGAAACACTAATTGAGAAGAATACTATGTTTTTTAGCCTGAAATGAATCATCATTCTGTGGTCAGAACGAGTTCTGTCTCTGGAGGAGAATTTTAGCGGCCGGCTGCTCTGATCGGAATTTTTTCGTGGTTTATCCGATCAACACCAGGTGAATTTCGGCGCAGCACCCTAACAAATGGGTCACGAACTGCGTGCGAGATTTTTCCTTCCTCTTCCCTGTCCTATCTTCACCTCTTACTAACATACTTTTGCAATAACATACAGTACATTACCACACGAATGCCGGCAGACCAGTCGGGAGCTTAGAGCTTCTCCTGATTGGGGCGGTGCCCCGCTGGTGGAAGATACCTGGCTAGGGAGAACTCCGCTATCCGATAGTAGGGCCATGTCGGATCTCACCAGATGGTGAGATGGGGGACGATCACCGCCACCTCCCACGATGAAATAATGCACTTCAATTACGGGGCCAATGATCTTGGCATTTGACGCGCCTGAAACCACTAATCAATTAATCAGTCAATCAAATTGAAAAGAATGCGATTGTGTTTCTTTTCACTTGAAATGAATCATCCTGTACATATACAATCAAACCGATTCAGTGAGAGATGGAAGTGGTGAAATTGGTGTCGGGTTGGCGAGCGTCGCAGAGGCGGAGCAGGAGGAGGAAGGAAGGGGTTGGACTTGGAAGGGGGGCGCCTGCGTCGGGTGCTGTCCTCGAGGGGTTGTAACTGTCGGGCGCGGAGCTTTCGTCTGCCGACGAGGGACGTCCGCCCAGCTGCCGCAAGCGCCGCCGTTGGCCTCGATCGCCTGTGAACTGCGCGGGACCGCCGCTGCTCCGCAGACGCCATCTGGACGCGTTCTCAACGTCCGGCCACGGCGTCTTACGGAGATAGGTTTATTCGAGGGGTCAGACGTACAGAAATGGAAGTTTAATTTTGTTTGAGTAATTTTGTTTTTGTAATTATTAAAAGAACTACTTGTCGCTGTTTACAGACTACTCTCTGTAGGTTGAAGGGAAGTTTGAATTGAAAGTTCAAAGTGAACCCAACCATTCCACATAATAAATAAATAGCTAAAACCTTTCTGCTTCTCGACTGCCGATCGCTCGTAGACATCACGTGGACGAGGGATTAACGATCGGCGACGCACTGTATGCTAGGGCATCTTCGGGAGATAAACATATTCATGGGGACGGGACGTACAAAATCGAAAAGTTCAATGACAAAATATATTGAAGAAAATATTTGAAGAGATTATTTGACGTTGTTAGAATGTGCTCTCTGTAGGTTGAAGAACGTGTAAGCTAATATCTTCTAAAATATTCGTTTCTTTTCCAATTGAAAGTATTGCTTAAGAGTTTAAAATGGACCCAATAATTCTGAACAATAACTAGTAAGTGCTACTAAAAATATCTAATATGAAAATATTTGGAATGAAACAAACATTTTTAAAATCTGGAATATGCCCCAGTTTTTGCCAACGATTAACTGTCATTTAATTATTTTTAGCTGAGGTTAGGAAGATGAGTGAATGTTTTTAAGGCACCTGCTTCTAATTCTACCGATCCCTCGGAGTCACCGTGTGAACGAGTTCTCAACGATCAGCGATCACGCGGCACTGTTGCGGCAAAGGCAACTTACCGAGATTATCGTAGTAACGGGGACGTTGACAAATGGGAATGTGTATTACTGACAGTTATCATTGAAGAAAAATGTTCTGCAGAGTAGACTAAATTGTCAAAACCTGCACGCTGTTGGAACAAAGACATAAAACCGAATAAATTCTAACATAACTCTACGATATTCTCAAACGAGACTCTTTGGAATTCGAAGTTAAAAATTGATCCAAGCATTTTGAATAATACAAAATTCGAATTAATCAACAAAATTATTTTCTAGAAAATATTCAAAATCTCCAATTACATAATGAGATCTTTTTGTAAAATGGAACAATGCTTTGTTATAATTGTTAGTAGATGTGTCCTAAAGTATATAGTTATTAAAGTATATAGTATCTGAGTTTGTACTGAAAAGAAACGTTGCCCTTCACACAGCTTCCTTCTCGTAGCCATCTGTACGCATTCTCAACGTCCTGCGACTTGGCTGCGATCTGCTGGGAGAGAGACATCTTGCGGAGAATGTCTTATTCAGAGCGATGCAGGGAAGCGGAAAGGTAGTATATGAAGTCGTGCCAACAGTTGACGTTAAAAATATCTTTCTGACATTTTAATAAATATGAACATATTGCGGCAATTAGGATAAGTAGTGGTCATTTTCCCAGTTGTCCAAAAAAATATAACAGAAGCGACTACCGGTGTCTTTTAGCGCATTCCTGCCTCCCATTTACGCTGTGCGAAAGGAGCATGTTTATTATTCATCTGAACTGAAAAAGGGACGAGGATAGCAGAAGTTTGCGCGGATCCAAGTCATATTCAGGCGGCATTAGCATACTTGTTAGTTAATGCCTTATTTTACGTGGCGACACTCGGGCCATCAGGCCTGCTATTAAGTCTGATGCACATTTCGCTACGCTGCTTTCACCATCTAGCGGAGAAAGCTATTATCTTGGGCGACGAAACAGGCGATTT
Source organism: Teleogryllus oceanicus (assembly GCA_964035755.1). Classification (NCBI taxonomy): domain Eukaryota; kingdom Metazoa; phylum Arthropoda; class Insecta; order Orthoptera; family Gryllidae; genus Teleogryllus; species Teleogryllus oceanicus. The sequence continues at coordinate 69,646,904 of CAXIVR010000009.1, read as the reverse complement.
TGAATTTTAACTCAGAAGCTTCTTTTAGGCTTGAGGATCTTTAACATGCAGTAAATCTACTACATGGGACAGACTTTACTTCCCCTCCGAAACGAAGACATACGAAGGATTTTTTCACCATTGAAAATCCACGGCTTCGATCTTGTTTGAACCCGCAAACTTGGGTACAACAGCCTCGTTCACTAACCATTATATCATCGCACCCGAGGTGCCTCTGACGTAGAAAACATTCTCTAGTACAACGCTCATTATATTTTATTCGCTATACCACTGAAAGTAAACAAGATTTATTATTCGATATTGCATTTGACAATGAAAACGACAATACAGTAAACGACATCTATATGATCATAAAAATATAAATTTAACGTTTTCTTGACAAATTCTCGTTGTCAATTGCTACATTTGATCCAATTGGTATTGGTAACAGTATCTCCTTATACGTAGCATGCTAAACAAAATTATCATCTTGTTTTGTTATTGCTACGGATAATAAATTTTACCATTTAATTTGCCTGGATGCTTTTACTTTTAGTTCAGATGATTTTGCGACTTGCACTATATTTGTTTGACCTCTCGACTCCTCCATTTAAAATTATTTCTCCCTGTTGCTCTTATTGTGTTTATTTCTGGAACCGCTTGCGAGGAGCTGTCGCCCAGGCGCGGCGCCTCTCACTTAGGCCAACTCGTGATCTTCCGCCCGGACGTTGCTCCATCGCCGGGGCCTGCCACGACGGCCACGTGACCCGCCCTCGCCGTTCTCGTCTTCCCACGCCGCGATACCCGTCTCCCGCCCTCTTCCCTCTCCCCTCCCCTTGCAACGCCAACCTTTCGTATCCCCGTCCTCCCGCTGCTTTCTCCCCCCCCCCTCCGCCCCGCACTTCTTCGATCTCCTTGCCCTGCCCTGCTCTGCCCTGCTCTGCCCTTCCCCGTCCTTCCCAGCCTTGGCCCGACATTTCTCGCCATTTCCCATCCTTTCCCATCCTTCTCACCGCATATATCACCCCCCACCCCCCCCCCCCCTCCTCCTCTCCCTCCCTGTTTCGCTCCATGCATCGCCATTCCGGATAAACACATCTCGCCCATCCCGCTCCACACGCACGGCATGCCATCCCGCCCGCCCCTCCAACCACCCCTACTACCACTTGTTCCACCCCTTGCCGCGTTCTCGGCCCACGTCACTTTGCGGGCACCTCTTCCGCGTCGCCTAATGACTCTCCCTTCGGACGACGATTTGGCGTTCTCGGCGAGGGCGACGCGGCACGTGGTGCGCAGTGCCGCGGAACTCGGACGTTTTTCCGCCGCTGACAAATGGCACAGGCAGATGCAGCGCCCCCTCCCTAGCCCCCGCGGCCAGCCGTGTGCTAGTCGGCACCATCCCACCACGTTCCACCTGCCGCCTCCCATCCCGCCCTTTGACTCCCCCGTCCGTACCGCCTGCCTTCCCCGCCTCCGCCTCCCGCCCCCGCCCCGTCCGCCCCCGTCCCGCCCCCGTCCCGCCACCCGTCCCGCCACCCGTCCCGCCCCCGTCCCGCCACCCGTCCCGCCACCCGTCCCGCCACCCGTCCCGCCACCCGTCCGCCACCCGTCCCGCCACCCGTCCCGCCACCCGTCCCGCCACCCGTCCCGCCACCCGTCCCGCCACCCGTCCCGCCACCCGTCCCGCCACCCGTCCCGCCACCCGTCCCGCCACCCGTCCCGCCTTCCTACTCGCCCTCGTCTCCCATCTCATCAAGCTCCGCATGTCTCCCCGCTGTCTCACGTCGACCGTGTTTTATCTCATCCTGCCCCGTCGTGCCCCGACCCGCCCATCACCGCCCTGCCCCATCTACCGCTCCACCTCACCCCGCCCACCCGCTCACTTCTATTTCGGGCGCAGACATTTTTATGCGACGTTTATTGCTTCGGAGGTCGGCGGTGGGGGCCGGGGTTAAATCCAGCTGGCCGCTGGCTCCCGGAGGTTGGGGCCGCTCCGATGTACGATTTCCGAATGAAATTCCAAGATGATGGAGAGGTAAATGTAAATAGATAGCCTACGACAAAAAAATGCCTCGTTCCTGAAGAAATGAGAATCCCAATGAAACGTTGGGGTCTCATGTATTTGCCAATGAGACTATGTATATTTATGCTCAAAAATTAATGCTGTTAATAATTAGAACAGTTCCAAGGTACCTTCAAAGAACGCTGTTTTGCTTGGAGCATTAAGTTGTGATTGTGGTAAAGAATGAATGTAAGTATAGTTTTGGGGTTATATATAAACATTTATACAAATATATACAGCGATTTTCATTTAAAGATAATTGTTGTACGAGAACAACTAATTTTCAGTTCAAGAATAAAAAGGCATTACAGAACAGAAAGAAGTGTTGACATTATGATGTGATGAGAAGTGATGACATTCCTTACATTTAGAATTCAGAATCCAGGATATCAGATACGCTCTCTTCAGAGAAAGAAACAATATATATTCATTCTACCGAATGATGTGAACGAAAAGATAATTTTACATGTAGCTAACAAACTTCAAACAAAAAGAAGATCGTAAAATCTTCCATATATTCTTATTATGATACCAAAACGTGAGATTTATAGTCATAGCTGAAATGGATTAGTTATTTGTGATGAATTAGAGAGTATAATGTTAAGATATGAAACATAATAGAGCAGGGTGAAATGAATCTGATTGTACGGGAGAATTGTGAGAAAACCTGCCGCAAACTTTGTCCTCAACAAATTTTACACGATTCGTCCAGTATTTGAACTTCGATATCAAGAGGTCTAAGGCTAATGGTGTGAACAAGTCTCTTAAAAAAATATTGTTTAAAAATTCTTTGTTTTAAAGGGTTTCTTGTAATTATTAGCGCGATTATTCAGCCATTGGCCACGGCAGTCACGAGAAGACATTTCGTACTCTTAAAAGCCTTCACGACCATTTGTCACAAAGCGTGAAAGGCGAATCATTGTCATTTATGTTTATGCTAAAATATGAACTATTTTCAACGGCTGGTGGGAATCCAGTTGCTGGACGTGAAACAAGGGCGCGTATTCGCCCCATCGACCCCTGCTGAGTATAGTGGGGCAGGGGAGATCAAACATTGCATTATTTCATTATTTCGTACTTCCTGGAGCGTCTAGGGCCATTAGTCCCTTAAGTATAGTTCATCTTACTTTTGTAAATTATATTACATTTTATAAAGGAATTTTTTATTGGATACTTATGTTATTGCAGAGATGAATTTGACTAAATTTTTATTGAATTTGATACTACTAATTTAAAATTGTAAAACGTTTAAAAACGTAAATCCTTAATACTCATCGTGTATCAAAATTTTAAAAATCTGAAAAATATTTATTTTCATTCTACTGCATTAAACATTTTTTATCTCTATAAACAAAACATATACGAGTATGAGCCTTACAACCACCACACAACCTAAAAGTTCAATATCTTACCGTACACCAATTTGTGTATGGTGCAGTGCATATTGAAACAATGGCGCAATTTATAACAAATTCATTCCCAGTTGGCGCGCCATTTGAAACAAACTCAGTCCCACGTTGGCGCACCATTTGAAAATATGTCTGATTTATTTTTTAAATTTAATATTTCCTCTGCCCTTCTAATATTAATTCAACGTAACCCGTTCCAAATTTATAAAAGAATATGGGCGCCAGGAAAATAATACGTTAATTCAATTATTAAAATTACTCTTCAACTGCTATTTCCATTAAATTAATATGTGGCTAACTGGGTCGATGGGTCTTATAAGAAATAATCGCTATTGCCTACTAATAGCCGATTATTCGATCTGCCATCTGTACAGAGTGGCCGAGGAATCTGAAAAGCAAATATACATTTCTAGCTACTCAATTGCTTGAATTGGCAAAATGAAAATATTTTCTATTTACAGAAACTTGTAAGTTTAATCAATGTACCTTGTTAACAATTACGAAACTTTTGGGCATGACCAGTCTCAAACCTTATATTGCAGTACCCGTCTTCACATGCTATTGACCGGTGTCGCTGCGTAGAACCATTTTCAATCTTTCCCGGTGTCGATGGCTCCAGGTCCAAATACCATCTTCTTTTCTTCCGTTCTGGCACAAGTGTACTCAAGTCACTGATCCTCACCGCCTCATAAGTTGATAAGAATTACTTTTAAACGTTCCCAGTTCTTTCAACTCGTATACTTAAAATATTAAAGTCCAGCAAACTATTATCTGCATCAAATACTCCCAGTCCTGTTGCCGACAAATTCACCCAAGTTCACAATTCTAGCTGCTGCACTCGAAATATTTCCAAGTTCCAATTTCCGCGCCTTCCATCAATATTCTAAGTCCGACAATCATACGCTCCAAAGTAAATGTTCACAATTCCCACTCCCAACATCAATTGTCTACACACGATCCGCACAGCACCACGGCATGAGTAGGAATGAATCCATATTCCCCTCTTTCAGCGCTTCAAAACTCGGTTCATCTATCTACTGTTTCTTGTCAGAAAAAAAATTCCATGCCTAGCAAATCCCTCAGCAAATTCAACTAGCCGCGCCCCAGACTGTCATTGCTTTCTCGGCCAATCCCCAAACAGTTTATTTTGTCAACTAGCCGCGTCCCGTGGTTCAAAGCAATGCAGTTTGTTGACCTTGACGACAACTCGTCTACCGTTGCTATGCCGCCATATTTACAAATGTCTATCCTTACAATTCACCCTGTTTACAATAAATGTGACGCAGTACAAGGTCCTACATATTGGTATGTCACAATATGAACACAAATTTTCGAAAAAGTCGAGAGTGGCCATTTTAGTGACATTGGAAAACTATTCATTAATGTTTATAATCAATGAAAGAAAAAAGGAACTGTAATTCACAAACCTTTTATTTAATATTTTATATTTATTCAAAATGTTTATCGGGCAATTTGAATGTTTCGTTTGTCAAACATTGTCGTCAAACATCGATGTCAAACATGCACAATATACTTCCGGATTACTGCTATGTAACATACTCTTATCGGAGAATCCTTCGTACAGATGAGCCGAACAAGTATTCAAGAAGAGCAGATGAGATTTAAGGCACATGCTAAAAATATTCTACAGTATATGAAGTGCCGACGCAAATAGCACAGGCGGTTACGGAGATACACACTCTATGTTTGGGGTGTGGGTTCGAATCTTACGTAACACTTGGATTTTATCACCTCGTGATTGTGACATGGCAAAGGTAAACTAATATATATCGACTAAGATAGACCTGTCGGAAACCGTGTTCAGTGCTCAGACCAGCTGCGGGCACACGGGGTCACTGCGGGCACACGTCCTGGTCGCGCGCAATACTCCAAGCTCAGCTTTGAGAAGCCTAGTTTCGTAAATGCTTACCTAAAAGTACCTAAACCTTTAGTATAAACAACCTGTAACAACTATTGTACTACAGCTTCCGGGTCAATGACCCCCATCTCGATCAGGTTTTTCGTCCAGTTTCCCTGATCCATTGAGCAAATGCTGAGATGGCCCCTTGTTTTGCTTCTGGACATAAATGTAACTTCATTTTCTGTGCACGTCTTCTAGAATTCAGTGGGAAATACAATTATTCAAATTATCGTTTCCATGTTGTCGCGGCAGGAAGTAATAAGAGCCAAAATTTATTGCTTATTTATCTTTGACAATAGATTTTATTACATGGGAGTTTTTTTTCTCCCTTTCAAAATTCAAAATTTATTGCTTATTTATCTTTGAAAATAGATTTTATTACATGGGAGTTTTTTTGTTTTTTTTTCTCCCTTTCAAAAAAAATTCAAAATTTATTGCTTTTTATCCTTTGAACATAGATTTTATTGCATGGGAGTTTTTTTTTTTTCTCCCTTTCAAAAATTCAAAATTTAAGTAGTATATGAGTAAGTGTAGGGATCACAGAATTTTGAAAATGTGCACACAATTCACTTTTCCCCATAGCACGTCCTACGCAGTTCTTAACTGTTTTTCCGACGTAAAATAAATAAAATAAATAAATAAATAAATAAGTAAAGCGGGAGTGTTATGGGTCGCTCGCAGTTAAGAAAGGGGAGGGGAAATGGATAGGTGTGAAGGAAGAATGCAGCTCCGTCGATGTGACGGAAATTTTCTGGGACACAATGCCCATCTAATCGGACAATATCCATCTAAATCGGAAGACTTGCGCTAATATCTCAATAGGTATCCGTCATATCACAATAACTCGATGCTAGAAGTGTTTAGGGGTACGTTAGGATATGTTGTTGCGAGTAATGTTTTGTAGGCAAGAAAGTTGTAATGAAGTAAATCACGACCTGCCATTACTAGTAATACAACCAGACCTCCTATCATCCCAACTCATTAGTCCTTGAAGATTCAGACAATATAGTCGAAACGTGGATAATACATCCTTCGACGTACCGTCAACTGCACAGCTGAGTACATTCGAATGGAAATCTAAGTTTTCGTTTCCATTTAAACGAATTTTCACCACCAGATAAGTAGCTGTATGTGCGGATGTTTTCTGTTAGTTGTTACACCGAAATTTGTAGAAGCAGGCAGCGGTAAGCGAACACTTCCAAGGGCTAATTGATCAATTCCAGGCATATGTATTGTCAGCCCTTAAACAACGAGCTTTGGGACCGAGCGTGGTTCTTTTACCTTGCCTACTCCCATTCTAAGGACTAAGCTAGAGGCTTGAGTTATTCAAAATTACTTTCAAGTCTCTAAAGGTGAGGAGCGACACGATGTAATTGGTACGGTGTTATATCATGTTCTTGCAAACTCGTCAACCTATTCTTTTCGGCGAAGAAAAATACTGCGTCCCATCTTGACAAATGATTGGGAGCACGGGGCCGTAGACCACCAGCTCAGCGATACGCAGAAAAATACTCCGTACCGAAGTGATAACCTTGGTAAAATATCGAAGGCGACTCGCGTGACTTTGAATGCGCGGCGTTCACAGTTTCAGAATTTCGTTCTCATTTTCGTGCGCTTAGTGGTTAGCGTCAAAGGTTACGCCGCATTGATTATCGTACGGCAGGCATGTCGAACCGCGCTCGCAAGTAGCTCTACTTGCCCATCTGGGGAGCCCGGCACTCCAGAAAGAGGTGTACGTGCGCCAGTTGAAGTGGCGCGAAGCGGTGAATAATGCCTTCGTACGAAAATGTATGCCAGATTTGCGTATATTCTTCATTACTTATTACTACTTGATATTTATTTTCTTACTAAATTCTCACATATATAAATATCGTTGCTATGTTTGAATGGCGAATTCTTTCCTTGTTTTCGTTTTGTATAGTGTTATTACATCATTCAGTTCTTTATTGTGTTTAGCATTAATGCGAAATAATTAACAAGTCTATAAGTTAATAATTCTCGCTTACGGACGGACAGCGCTTTTAACAGCTTTTAACATATATATTTTAACAGCGCTTTTAACATATATATCTGTTAAACTTCCTAGCCTGAAACGCAATAATATAGATCTTTTTTATCAGTCTTAAGAAAAAAGGATTACAAAATGAAGATTCTTACTTTCACTCTCAATTGAGAATTTGAAATCGGACTGATGTATTATTTCATTTTAATGGACCATTTTTTCCCTTAAAAATTGGAATTAATATAGCTAAATTCGTGCCAATAACTCTCAAGTAACTTCTCCCAAAGACTGTCGTGGGACAGGTATTCAGGGGCGTACCGCTACTCCGGAGGGATTTCTACAACCCTTACTTTTAAATCTCGCGCCAATTTCTCTAAACGCAATGCTCGCAAGCTCTAGTAAGCTGTGGAACAACAAAAAAAAATTCAATACAATACGTTATATCTCAATATTTCATGACAAAGATTTATCACTTCCTTTTGGCAGTATAATCTTTCTTTAATGATGTCAAAATGACGGCAGTTTCCAAATATCTTTTCGCAGATTTTCCGTCCTCATGGATATCAAAAGTTCCACCTTGCTGGACGGAAGATAATTGTGAATCATAATGTATACTTTGCACGCTATACAAAATCTGCCAGTACGTTAATGACGTGAATGCCAATACCGAATTAAGCTGTAACATTGAAAAGAGAAAACATTAAAATTATTATTTCTCATATATTCCAAACACATTTCCTCTCCCTCAACTGAAACAAAACGAATATAAATTAATAAATAAATCGTATCTCTAACGGCACAAGTGAATAGTGCAGACCGACGACTTGCATTTCAAACATTGTCAACATTTTTTTCTGTAACACGCAGATGTATAACCACAGGGATCAACAGTTACAAATATCTAATGCATGGTCTTTGATGGATGGTCCACAACATCCCGTGAACCACTAAAGAGTAGTACACAATTCTGTCAAAAGTTTCTTTTTCTGTGTAATTTTATCATATTCGTTTCTACCCCAGTTTCAAGTCCCCTGCGTCGCGACAAACAAATAGCATTGCGCCGAATCAGAGCGCAGCCAAACATTTCACCTTGACTTTCATGGAGAGCAGCCGCTTAGCTGCTCACATCATATTTCCCCGCAATCACACACTTTTTTTTCAATGTCCAAGGTCCAAGTCGATTGCACACGAATTTGCGTCCGAGGTGAGGTGAAGTGCAGTGCAACGGAAAATGGGGAAATCTTATACATCGTTTACTTGGATCCGAATATGAATCCCAAATAAAATTTTCTCACCTCCTTCATATCAACCCTCCCTATTTTCGACTCCTCGTACTAATTTAATGATTATATATTCTAACACGCCCACCTACTACCTTCCAGACCGTGGGAAGAGCGTGATAGTATGAATGCTCGTGAAGCGAGCTTAAATTCTCAGGAAGCAGGATCATTTGGGTATGAGAAAGGTCTGAACCCTTGACACAATGAATCAGAGAAAATACGAATGAGCATATATTCAATGAAAAATTACAGCGGCACAATTATATAATAGCAATTATCTATAATTTACTTATATTATATATAATATAGATATAATATATAATATATAATATATATAATATATAATATATAATATATAATATATATAATATATAATATATATAATATATAATATATATTATATATAAAGTGCGTATTATATAATTATATATAATACGCACTTTATATGGTTTATATTTATACAATTATATAATGCACTTTAAATAGTTGGTCACTGAAAAAAAACAGAAAACAAGGCAAAACAAAAAATTGGCGTCACCTCGACTGTTTGAACACACTTTCACCAATTACAATTTACAATTTGCTAATTCCCCTTTCTGAATTTTTATCTACCACATTATTTTACTCTTTCTACTCTCTAGTTTTTCTGTGCACGGCTTTTAAAATGGGTTTTACACTTGTTCTAAGGTATTCCGTTCACAGGTGCTAGCCTTGGGCTGGTGAACTTTAAAGGGAGAAAAAAAATAAAACGTAACATACACATTACTTAAATTTGACCCCTTTACATATCACGAAAAGCAATTACTTTTCACACAATACAATAAACTGTGACTTTTCCAGATAACATAACTGTACAACATATGAAAATCATGAATGATTTAAGTAAAATTGTACCAGGTATTGCCTCTTTGGATGAATTTAATAACACGTGCAGTAAATGAACTCGAAACTGCCAATCACATCGTTCGGAATACTTCTCCCACCTATTCTGACCTTTCACCCACTTTTAACACGAATTGTCGTGTATTTACTGCTATTCTCTTTCCCCAACTAATCGCCGCATAAAAATTGCCAGTTCCTTTACCTCAACAGCTCCGCATCCCCCGCCTGTAGGTGACCTTGAGGATTTTCTGCCGCTCGCAGCCTCGCGTTGCAACCCGTCTTCGCTCGCTGTCCCACGATGTTACCAGTTTCCTTCCCTCGAGCTCTGGACATGGGTTGTCCAATCCCATGACGTCACAATATCTGAAAGAATTTGAATAGTATTTAGAAGAAAAATTACGAAAAAGGAAAATATTTAGAAAGCAAGTTCTGGAGTATATTTTCCCTAGTTTATAGACAGGTTCTGTCTTACAAGTATAAAAATAATTTTCACGTGCAATTAGGAAAAATCACTTTATTTACCAATTCCGCTTTTCCTATAATTAAACTTTTTTTAAATATCTCTTTTTTGTTATTAAAAAGTAATACGGTAGGCAATGAGGGATACAAAATAAACCAATGAGAGAAAAACAAATCAATTGAGAAGCAGGGAACACTAGAATTCTGCAAGCTGCTAAACCGTTTTCATGTCAATATGTTTCCATTAGAAGACATGTTTTGCAATATTTTGGTAGAAGGAGAAGAGTTGACAGTAAATGTTAGCATCTCTTTACCTAAGAGTCAGAAACTAAAACACTCTTTTATTCTGAATAATATGCATAAAAAAGACGTCAGCAGCAACAAAATATGTCAATCAGATACGGTAATTCGAATTTCCTGTATATTTATTAATTTTCTCAATTCAGAAATCTTCAGTTTTTCTATTTTAGAATTTATTAAATCCGACATCGCCCGTCAACTGCGTGCTCGTACTCGAGTCTTGTGATACAATATTCTACATCTAGGTTTTTTATTTCCAAATTAGAAAAAAAGTAAAGTCTCCAGTATTCCGTGTCTCGTGATGATTTATCATTTTTGTCAAGATGAAAATATCCTAAAAACGTGGGATCTGAACTCACAACCTTTTGTTCTGAACAAATGTATCCTATCCCCCATCCATCCCCGCCAGCCGAGACACTGATTCAACCGCGCAGGTCATATTTTCTCCGCTCGATCGCGTGGATTTTTTTCCACTGAGGTCCGCGTCCTCTTGGCTTGCACACGAACTCTGCACACAGTGTAGCGTGTACGAGGCTGCGTCATGAGCCGCGCAAGCGATACGCAAGCTTTATGAATGCAAATTCACAGCGCCGTTCGACATCGATCACACGCTGTGTGACAAACACCGCAGCCGACGACTCCATCGTCGTCGCTACCGCGCGTTGTCTGACAATAAATGCGCTCCCGTTTACGGCTGTGCCGCATAGAAATGTTTGGTTACGTTCGCTCCGCGGACGCTGCTTCAGCCTTTGGCTCTATGCTTCACCGCACCATTTGTACACGAGGAGTCAATCTCTGTCGGAGATAGTCATCACTTGTGGTTCTAAAGGATGTGTTATGTAATTTAAATAAACTCTAATCATTGGTTCAGGGATGCTCACTAATTGTTGAACATGTGTGAAAAACTGTGCAAAGGAATGAACGTTTTTGAATTTCATTCTCATAAATGTAGCCTCACCTCTGTAACTTTAGAACATAGAGCTTTAAACCCAGCATTTTAATGATTAATAAATCAACGTCATATTTCTCCTTGAGAGAGATGGAGGAGATAGGAAAGTGAAAATAATTATTTTTGACTGAGATTCGAATTGATTTCAATGTCTATAGGTTTATGGAGTAGTCGGGTATTTTGTTACTTAATTGAAAGATCATGTATCTCGCGTGTGGGCTCCCTTTTACGACTGTGCCTCTTGTAAGAGTTTGGTCGGCCTTGAATACCTACTTCAATTATATAATAATAATAATAATAATAATAATAATAATAATAATAATAATAATAATAGGATAATGTTTCTCTCCCTAACCAGTGGAGAGAAGCAACAGATCATACCAATACCAAAACCAAGGAAGGATCACACACAGCCAACAAATTTTCCTCCCATATCCTTAATATGTAAACAACTAGAGAAAATGGTCTGTCACCGGCTGAAATGGGGCCTAGAAAAACAAAACTTGATCTCACCACATCAAAGTGCCTTTAGATCATTTCGATCAACCAAAGATCACCTGGTAAACATAGACACGGTAATCTATGACGCATTAGTAATGAACCATCATGTGATTGCTGTCTCAATGGACATTGAGAAATCTTATGAAATGATTTATAAAGACAGGTTAGTATCAATTCTTACAGATTTGAAGGTAAAAGGAAATATCTTAGCTTTCGTTATTAGCTTTCTAAAAATGAGATATCTCAAAGTCAGAATCCAAGAAAAATTATCAGAGGCAACTGAGATGACTAACGGTCTCCGAAAAGAATCGGTCGTAAGTGTAATACTCTTCCTCATTGCAATAAATGAAGTGAACCTTATAATGAAAGAGCCTGTGAAAATATTCCTTTTTGCAGACGACATCACCTTACTATGTAGTGGCAAAACTCTTCAAGTTACCACAAACATTATTCAAGAAACCCTAAATAATATCAGTAATTGGGCAACTAACTCAGGCTTTTCCATTTCGAAAACAAAGTCTGAATTTATAGTGCTTTCAAAAAGTCGCTCTATTAAGGATGAAGAAGTTACACTAAGAATGGGAGGATTTCTACTTAAAAGGACATACACATGTAAAATCCTTGGAATGATATTCGATTTCAAATACTCATGGAGACATTACGTATCTGCCCTAAAGGTGGATTGCATTGGGAGACTAAATGGTATTAAAATGTTGTCCTCCATTAAAAGGGGCGCGCAGTCTGAATGCTTAATCAAATCATATAGAGCACTAATTCAATCCAAACTGGATTATGTAGCAGTAATTTATAATTCAGCTCCAGAAAACATATTGAAAACACTGTACCCAATAATCAACAGTGCTTGTCGATTAAGTCTTGGTGCTTTTAGAACTAGCCCCTGCAACAGCCTCTTAGTGGAAGCAAGACAAATACCTCTAGCTCTAAGACGCAAGCTACAATGTCTGAATTATGCATATTCAACATTTAGTATCCCACCCAATCCCACAAACTCAACCATTTTCCAAAATTCCAAAACAACCATATGTGAAACACATCCAAAATCCCCACTACCTCTGAGAGAAAGACTCCTTAAATACACGAATAACCTTAATATTGTTAAACCACTCATCTTATCTAGACGTTTAAATCCCATCCCACCCTGGCAAGACCATAAGATTACCACAAACACCCAATTAGTAACTACTCCTTGCCCTTCCTCTGAATCCAATACAAATGTACAAGATGTGATAAAAGACACGCTCCAAAAATATGATAACTTCTACCAAGTTTACACTGACGGATGAAAACGAGAAGGAAACGCTGGTTGTGCAATAATTCTAACAAATGATAATGAAGTCAATTCATATCGTCTCCCGGACTACGTTTCCATTTTCACATGTGAAGCATGAGCAGTTATTAATGCCATTGAAATCAGCATCAGATCTGCTAACAACATGCCTATTGTCATCTTTTCAGATTCAATGTCAACCCTTAAAGCCATTGAAAACCGATACACTAGCAATCCAATAATCCAAACTATCTAAGAATTTACATTTACCCAAAACACAAAAGGAATCAACATATAACTAGTTTGGACTCCTTCTCATAAGAAAATTACTGGAAATGAGAAGGCAGACATTGCTGCAAAAATGGCAACATCATTACCAAATGCTGAACCGCAAATCCATGGCACCCAGGGAGATATAAGAAACCTTTTCAAGGATTCCTGTTTAAATTATTGGAACTCACAATGGAAGATGGAGTCTACAAGGCTACATCGAGTAAGAAACTCCATTCTGGAACCGAAATCAAACTTCAAAAGAAGAGAAGAAGTCGTCATTACAAGATTAAGGATCGGTCACTTTAACCTAAATTACTGTCATCTGTTCAAAAAATCCACCCCCGAACTCTGTCCTAAATGTGGCGCTACCGTGTCAACTCCTCATTTTATTCTTGACTGCCAAGAACTTGTTAATATAAGGAAATCATTCAACATAGAAGGCAGCTTATATTCACTGTTCAAATCAGAAAAAGATTGTAAAAAAAATGTGAAACTATTAGAAATAAGTAAATTGTTGAATGAAATATAATAATGCAATTTTTGTTATGATATATTGATATAATGTTTATGGTGGATTGATTCAACTATTTGTAACCTTGAAATGTAGTGTACTGATGTAAACACAATGAGGTCGCTGATGACCTGAGCTGTTATAAAGCGACCATAAATAAACAAATAAAAAAAGTTTGGTTAAGTTTGCTTCAGAGACTCTTCTTCAACCAACGAGTCTACGCCGTACCGTTGGTTCACGTTGCACGCAAACAGTCAAGCTCTTTGTGGTAAATTATTGAGTGGGGTTCTAAAAGAATATAAGATATTTGTATTAACCCTTTTGCGTGTGTACTTGAGGAATGCGTCTATTAACTCAGTATTTTACCCATCGTTATCCAAGGTAGATTTTTATACGTATGTTGTACGAATGATTTCTGTCTCTCTTTACTTTTGAACCTATAAACGAATTTTAATGACCAAAGAAGCACTTTCACCGATGATGACCGAAGATGTATTTTCATGACTATTTTAATGACCAAAGATGTATTTTCACCGCGGGAGTGATATAATCAAACGTTATTTAAAGTAAATATTTTTCAATGAGATTCTAAAACGTTTTCAATGTTTATGGATTAACTAAGAAGTTGAGTATTTTATGACTTAATTGAAAGATAATGAAGTTCTCGTGCGGTCTGTGAATAAATGCGCTTCCGTTTACCACAGAGCTGCTTACAAGAGTTTGGTTACGTTCGCTTCACACTATAATGCGAGCAATGAAGCTCTTTATGAGGGTAGTTATGGGACCTGGTATTCTAAAAGATGTGTTAAGATATTCAAATGCGTGAGTGATTCAGGCCGTGATTTTGCGTGAGTGATTCAGGCCGTCTACTATGCTTGCTTGTGCCATCTTTGTTTTTTGCCCGAATAGGGGTCTCTGATTTGATATTTAATATTTGTTGTTCATTGTGAACATACACGGTTTCTTCTCATCCTGCGCAAAGTTGAACTTATCAGTGTTTATTACAAAGTCGATGAAACAACTAAGAGGGGTTGTAAAATGCTTCCAAATGTTTATGATTTTATTCTGACGTCAAGTATTTTGTTGCTTAATTGAAGGATAAACCTGCTTGCATGATTTATGTCAATAAATTTGCGTCTGTTTTTACGACTGCGGCGCTTAGAAACTTTCGCTTCATAAACCCTTCTTGTACCGGAGCTCTACGCTATACTGCACCGTCTCTACACATAGCATGCAAGCATTCTTGCTCTTTATGGGATAAATATTGCTTGTGGTTCTAAGAGATGAGTTAAGATATTGAAATAAATTGTTTCGAGTGTGTGATTCACGCACGTCACTATTTGTGCGAGTTTTGATGTTCCTACACATTGGTGTGAAGAAAGGAGGGTTTTTGATTGTGGGCTTCAATAATTTACCCTCATTCTCTTGAAGTTTGAACTTATCAAGGCGTTTTAATGATCAAAGAAACGACATATTTTACCACTAGAAGCGAAAAGTATAAATTTTCTTAAAATAAATATGTTTGGCTGTACAAAGTGTTCTCAAAGCTCATGGGTCTAGTACAGTCGACTCCAGTTATAGTGAACTTCTGAAAACTAGCATTTTTGGTTCACTGTATCAGAGGTTCACTATATCCGACGATGTCTAAATTAAATAGAATTTCTCAACATTGATTGATGTTATGGCAGTAGGCACTGAGGCATTGATTGATTTTATGGCAATGAGGCACAGTAAAATACATTAACAGAATGACTGAACCTTTGAATATCTTTATTTGTCTTTAAAAATCAATTTTCAGTTGTTTTCTTCGTACATTTTTCATTAGTAATTTCTGTAGATCCTTCTCCAAACTCGTGCTCCCTCCTTACTTGATTCTACATTATCCACTGTTTCTGAGTATCGTAATGCAGCGTAAGGGATTCTCACTCTCCGAAGGGTCTTTTTCTCGTCTAATACCATCGATAGCGGAATGGCGAAAGCGGCTCACGAAGCTGATCGCTTTTCCGCGCGACGCCGGGAGTCTCGACAGGTTGTAGGGCTATGACAGTCGCGCGCTTCCTTTCGCCTACGCGCTTCTTCCCGTGGAATATAACATCAAGCTTGGGACTGAAGTGAGCAATCGCGCGTCGCCGCCGCAAATTGTATCCACAGCCTTTGTTTCCACAATGAAACTGAGTGACATGAGGTCATGATTAAGGTCCGCTACCTCAGTGGACATTTCTTCGATTAAGACCGTTGACGGACGATGGTATCTCCCAGCAACCTGGTGTTGGAATTTGTGGCACTGAGGCGATGTATTCTTTTCACTATGGACGAGTTCGGGATTTACTATAACCGAATCTTCTTATACTTGCTTGCAAGTGAAACCAGTGACTTGAGTTCACTATAACCTAGGGTTCACTATATCCGAGTTCACTATACACGGAGTCGACTGTATTTTGTTATTTAATTTGAAAGGTAATCTATCAGAAGACGTAGGCTTCCGCGGCCAGAGTCATGTAAATGATCTTGGCTGTCCAGGTGACGCCGCGTCGAAGGCTGTGTTGCCGACGTTTCGACCATCTTATCGTGGTCTTCCTCAGGGCTGTTGTGCGCAGGTGTTCTCATTTTCCCCTCGCTAGTTGCCCTGGCAAGGCGGGAATTTATTCATTGATTGGGATTACAATAAGCTCCAACCGATTAGGTTTTTGGAGCTGCGGGAGGGCGATTACTTAAAATACTAATTAAAACTAAGCTTAACCTAACTAAAACTATACATGGTCTCTTTGGGCTATGTTCTAAAGTAACGCTGACGTGTTCAGAGTTCTGGGCGTGCGAAATCAGTTCCCGGCGGAGCTGCAGAAGCGGGCGGAAACGGCGCTCGCTAGGGCGCTGAGGCCGGCGCAGCGGCGAACAGCGGCGTGCACAGGGTCTTCCATAGAAGAAAAGGCCCAAAGCACGTCGCCTTCACCTTCCGTGCACTTCCCCCGCACAAGCTCGCCGAGCTGTGCGACGCGGGGGAGCAGATAGTGCGTGGGAGGCGGTCGCCGCTCACCGACGCCGGGATCCGCGTGGGAGGCGCGGAATCGCGCTCAGCCGGGTCTGTACCACCAGGCCCTGAAAACGTCGCGGCGCCACGGACGCCTGAGTAAAGTCGGCGCCGTGGCGTAAACCAAAAGTGTATAAAGTGTAAATAGTGTTAAGTGATGTGTTGTGTCGTGTGGTATGAATGCGTGAGCGAATGTGTTGTATATATAGTTTAAGAATACATGAGTGAGTGAATGAAACAAAACGAAAAACCGAAGAAGTGAACTATTTCCAAAACGAACTGATACCAAATCCATTTTTAATTTACTATTAAAACACCAATCGCCCAAAGAGGCATTGTATATAGTTTTAGTTATTAGAATAATTAGTATATTTAAGTTATTGCCCTCCGCGAAACTCCATAAGCAGAAATGCTGGAGTTAAAATGTATCCCGTCTTTGAATAAATTCCCGCCTCACCAGGGTTACTGGTGAGGGGAAAATGAGGAAACAAAAAAAACCTGCGCACTTCCTTAAAGCGGCGCCTATTCACAGCATGCGTGCGCCCCCTGTGGGCATGCGCGTGCGAGGTTTTCGCCGCCGCTCCACCTTCCACTCTGCGTCCCATCCGGGTCGCAGAAAACAGAGCGGCGCGCCCACATCTTTTAAATGTACCCCCTGACCGCACTCCTCGAAACGCTGACGTGTTCGGAGTTCTGGGCGTGCGACATCAGTTCCCGGCGGAGCTTCAGCGGCGGGCGGAGACGGCGCTCGAGAGGGCGCTGAGGCCGTCCGCTCCGCGCATCCTGCGCGAGACCGGCGTAGCGGCGAACAGCGACGTGCACAGGGCCTTCCACAGAAGAAAAGGTCCAAAGCACGTCGCCTTCACCTTCCGCGCACTTCCCCCGCAGAAGTTCTCTGAACTGTGCAACGCGGGGGAGCGGCTAGTGCGTGGGTGGCGGTCGCCGCTTCCTGATGACGGAAACTGCGTGGGAGGCGCGGAAACGCGCCCCGCCTGGCCTGGGCCACCAGAATCTCGAAACGTCGCGGCGCCACGGACGCCTGAGTAAAGTCGGCGCCGTGGCGTAAATCAAAGTGTATACAGTGTACATAGTGAAGTGCAGTGGCGTGTGCTAAGAATGTACGAGTGAATGGGTTTGTAAATATAGAATTAGTATGTATGACTGAGTGAGTGAATGAACAAATGTTAAGCAAAACAGAAGAAATGAGAACAATCTAAAGAACTATAGTACATCATCAATATTTATTGTTTAAAACAAGCAGCCCAAAGTGGCCATGTATTGTTTTAATTAGTCTAAGAGTACTTTTAATTAGTATTTTAAGATATCGCCCTTCCGCAGCTCCAGAAACCTAACGGTTGGAGCATTTTTGTATACCAAATACTTGAATAAATTCCCGCCTTGCCAGGGCAACTGGCGAGGGGAAAAAGGAAAAACACCTTCGCACAACAGCCCTGTGGAAGACCACGACAAGATGGTCGAAACGTAGCAACACAGCCTTCGACGCGGCGTCACCTGGACAGCCAAGATCATTTACGTAATCTATCTCGCGTATAGCATGCCAGCTCGGGCACTTCGCCGCACAGAATCGTTTATGTTAATTTCTAGGGCTTTTCATCAGCTCGTGTCTCTACGTTACACCACTCAGTATGTTTTCGTTGCATTCGAGTAGTTAAGCTCTTGAAGGAACAGTATTTATTTCTTGGATTTAGCTCGCACAAAAGCATGCAAGTGGAAAATTAATATTGGCCTTTATTTCATACATTAAAGCAGGAATTCAGGCAGAGCATTTCATTCGTTCATTTCGCTCTTATGAAAGTGGAAAAACTGTGAGAAGAATGGCTAGTGTTCTACATAAGTCAAGAGCAGTAGAGCAAAACTAACATGGTAAAACAAACAACTTTTCAGATACGCAAGTACACTATAGCACAGGGAAATATTGTTTTACTCATGGTATACTACATTTGTTTGATACTAAAGTTCATCTTGAAGGAGACATGCGACAATGTCTATGATTTAAGACTACTTTTACCCCACAAATTCCATTTCAATCTAGTGTTATTAATTCTTAGGTAGAGACACAAGCGTTGGAGTTACAGTGGTTTCAAAAGCTATGTTGATTATTTAGACAGCTCGAAGATTTCTTGGAAATATGGAGGGTAGATGATGGGAGAAAAATTACCGGTTGATAATATATGACACTTAAACGGATACTGCGACTAACGGAGAATAAGATTTAGTGCCCTGCTTTGTGAAAAATGAAGTGATATCGGTAAGTACAAAGAACGTACGGATAATTAAACTTTAATTATGTCCCTACAATTGAGATTTAGAAGGGGAAGCCCAGCTTGGATTACTCTTGTTATAATAAAGAGAGTTCTTGCAATTTTTATTCAATTCTCTAGCTGAATATTTGTATTTATTGAGTACTAAGTCAGAAAATGAAGAAGAATTAGAATTAAATTTAAAGAAAAAGGTCAAGGGTTTTTTAATATATTTTTCCAATTTGTCACCTTATGTTACCGTTTGTTCGGAGGAAAAACATTCGCCGTTCCCATGAAGTGCATTGGATGATCGTCTTCGTTTTATTTGTCATCGAAATAACTTTAATTCATCATCGAAATGTGTAGTATTTTCATAGAATGTAAACGGAGCTATTTGCAAAGAATTATTCTAAAATAAACGTTTAAACTAGTCTTGTGTGTGCAGAAATATGTTTATTCATTTTATTCTTTTCTAGGAGGATGTCTAAATAAACTCATTCATTTATTCATTTAGTCAAAAACAGTCAAAAACTGTATGTGACGTATGGGGGAGAAAACCATCTGCGCACGCTTTCTTGAGTTTCAGAATCCCTTCCCAACAATTTAACTATTAATAGTTGAAAGATAAAAAACAATAGTAATAAATTTAAAAAAGCGAGAGATTAACATTTCAAAAACTAGATATTTTCGTTGCCGAATTATAGAAAACTTATTTTTAACGGTAAAGGAACGAACAGATTTGATTTTTCTGTATTGTTAACAAAATAGAAACTCACCCTAACCCCTACTACCATACCAAGCAAAAGGAAAGTTCAACAATACGTGTGCATAGTGAAGCTACATTTACATCCAGAAGCAAATCAAGGGGCCATCTCAGCATTTGCTCAATGGATCAGGGAAACTGGACAAAAGCTCGATCGAGATGGGGGTCATTGACCCGGAAGCTGAATTACATTACTTGTTACAGGCATATTGAGTCTTTTTTAAAAATTATACAATTCAAATGTAAACTAATTCATTATACTATATCTTGGTTTGATTAAAGTAAACATTATTTTCCTTTTTGACGATTAGTATAGTCTCTAACTGTATAGAAACAGTTTTGCAGCAGAAAAGATTTTACTTTTAACTTAAATTTGTGTTTCAATTTTAATTGTTTAGTTTCATCTGGCAATGCGTTTTAAATAACGTACTTGTATTGTATGTGGACTTCTTGTAGTGAGCTATTGATACTGTTACTTGATGAACATGATTTCTACATCGAGTGTTGTAACTATAGATATCAGTATTACATGAAAATAAGTTCCCACCGTTTAGTAAGTCAGCTTTGACAAATACTACAGACTCATAAAGAAATAGGCAAGGCAATGGTAAGATTCCAAGCTCAATGAAAAGAGGCTTGCACGGAGCACGTGGATGGGATTATTTCATTATTCGAATAATTTTCTTTTGCAATCTAAATGTCTGGGCATTAAAGAATGAGCTTCCCCAGAATATTATGCCATATCTCAGGGAATGTACATTTGCAAAATACTCACAACGAGCTGCATGAAGGCTGATAGAATTAGAAAGAATTCTGAATGCATAACACAACGAGCTTAATTTAGTGTTTAATTCTGTTATATGTACATTCCATTTGAGGTTTCATTGAATTGTTATTATGAAATGACAACAATAGTTTTTGGGAAGTGACAATGCAATTTGCAACATTAGAAATTTACAATAATACAGCGGCCGAAAGAAAACTAATGTTCTTAAACGTACGTTAATTTTTTCCCGATAATATTAATAGTCAGTATAATGTTTTGCAGTTCATACAGATGTATATTATCTGATGTTAATTTGAAACGTTTGGATTTTGTAAGCTAAAATTTAGCAGTGATGTTACGGGTAATATTTGTCGAGAAAAGAGTTGTGATACAATCACTAAGTATTAACTAGACGAATTAATATTCCAAATTTATCGTTTTATTTTCAGAGTTTTTAATGCAATGTATAATTTACCCATTTTGCTTGGAAGATCTTGAGGATTAGCTTGGAATTATATATAAATTGTATGTCTGTGAAAGAGATTATACTATTTTCTACAGAAAGGATTTGGGTAACGACTTTCTATGTACTTTCATTGTGCGTTTCTAAGATAAAAGAATTCAATTTTCCCTCTCTCATATTGTCAGTACCTGGTTCTCCTTCCAAATTGCGCAATTTCCATCAAGAGATGCAGGATGAACCTCCCTTCCTTTAAAGCATGTTTTACAGGGTATAGAGAACATCGGAATACGTTTAACGATTAATTAAAAGTTAGCCTTAAACTTGTGACAATAAACCCACTTAGCGGAAGCGGTGGAACTTTCAAGGGGCGGTCTACCTCTTAAAATCAATGAGAGCTAAGTGGACTTCACTATAGTCAGCGTGTTCCGATTATACGTACATCGGAGAAATCCTATCTTTGAATGTTCATATTGGCTTACAGTCACCGCATATGTCTGTACTTACATTGTAGTAGTGACGATGACATTCGTGATCTGTGTTCAGCTGACAGCTTCAACATCAGCTGATATTTGAATGTGTTGTTATACCATTCCGCCAAGTATGGGTCGGCATGATGTTTTGCTAAGTACACTTGCACACACCAAGAGTAAGGCTAGCAGAGCATCGTCAGCATAATTATTTGTTGTGATTCTTCAGTTCTAAGTTCCTCCGGAGATTGTAAGATGGTTGATTAGGTCAGTGAAACTTAAATGTTTTCTAGCAATTCTTCTACCATAGGTGAAAAATTGACAAAGTACAAAGTTACATAGTAACACAGAGACCCCCGTCAAAGTGAACTGTATCTCGGAGGGTCCTATGTTGCACAGCAGGGCCGGGGTGTTTCATAATACACAGGGTCTGAATCATGACACTTGTCACCCTCCCGTAATATGACATGACTGTTCTATGATAAGGGTTGCCTGACCATCGAATCCTTCCTCCCTGGGCTCTTTGTTCGGATGCCTGCCAATCGTCCACGTTTCAAAGTGGTTGAAGCATCATGAATCAGCTTCTCCAAACGTGCTCCCTCATTGAATTCAAAATTTTCTATTTTATTATTCTATATAAAATTACAATAGTTACAATCGTATTCAAACATAATATTAATTATCCTATAATTATTTATACAAGATATATTAAAATAGTGGCTATCATTACAGTGTACTATTTTTAACCAATTACGACAATCTACACTGTCTTTAAAGTTATCGGGATACACTTTGTTTTTAGTCTAAAAAATCATAAAAGAACCATTTTCTGAAAATTTTAAATATCAACTAGATGCGAGAATATTCCCATCCGTATGATAAATTATTATTGGAATAATTAATTATGCAATTAAAGCATGATATCATGAGAGTTAATTGTGATGAACTACGTCTGCACCCAACAGGTTTCGTTAATGTTGGCCATTTGAGTCGACATATTTCCTTAATTTTGCTTAAGTGGCGAGGGACTAGAAACGTTCACGTCTGATAGAGAATCCTCTCAAGGCGCTCAAGAGAAATGTGCCAAAGTTTTGATCGTGGTGGCGAGAGAGAAATTTAACTGAAAGTGACTGGAGGCAAGTACAGGGAAGGTGTAAGGCTGAAAATGGAAAGAGTGAGCTTGATGTGATGGTAGTTGATGAGAGTCAAGAAAAGTTGAGAAGTGAAGGGAAGTAATTAGTGAATAGGTGGAAGAAAAGATTCGACAATGTCATTGCCTACTAACAAACGTTAAAAAAACAGCCAAGATATTTGCTACATCATAATCTCAGCAGACCAGTGAAATTAGAGAATTTGTATTTAATGATTTTAAGGGCGCATGAGAGGCGTTTATATGTAAAGATTTGTATTCACGCACGACAGCCGAAGATACCATTAAAGCGCGCTCCCGCATTCTCGCTCACCTGCACCCTCGTCTACCCTCACGCTCGCCCACGCCCACGTGTCCTCACGGTCTTCCGTACGTACGCACTCCCAGCCGCACGTTCCTCCATCCGATTGCTCACCCATCCGCACGCTCGCCAGTCCGTAGGCTCGATCGTCCGCACGCTCACTCGTGAGTGAGCTTTCGAGAAAAGATAAGAAGTGAAGTGATTAGAGAATAGGCGGAAGTAATGATTTGACAATATAGGTTGCAGATCACATTGCCGACTAACGAAGTGCCCAAATATTTGCATCATTATTACGGGCAAGAACCGAAGTTAGCATTAAAGCCACCCGCATTTTCGCTCACCTGCACCCTAGTCTGCCCTTCCGTTCGCTCACGCACGCTTGCTTGTCCGCACTATCGCTCGCGCGGCCGCACGCTCTCCCGGCCGCACATTATTCCGTACGCTCGCTCACCCATCCGCACGTTCGCCTGTCCGTAGGCCCCCCTTCGGAACGTTCATCCATTCAAACGCTCGCCCGGCCTCACGCTCCCCCGTTCGTACTCTGTACTCTGCACGCTCGCCTACCTCTCGCACGCAATGCTTTTGCTTCATCCCCGCGGTATACACCCACGCTTAATCATGCTCCACACATTCGGCATTCGTTGAACAGCGAGCTAGCAATCCCGAACCCGCTCGCCAAATCCCGGACAGCCAATGTGTTCGGCGAATGTTCGGTCCCTTGATGTGTCCAAATGACCGACTCACATTGGGTAGAGCGAGCACCGAACGTTCGTTTCTCGCCAAATAGCAAGCAAGTCATCCACACTATTCGGGATTCGGCGAGCGGTTGCTCGCTGTTGGCCGAATAACGAATGGTGGAGTGGCCTTTCGTCGCGGGCACACTCACACGCACGAACGCTCTGGATCAATCCCCCTGGCATCAGTTATCACCCGAACTTACCCTTCGCGGCGTTTGGTAGATCTGTAGTGCCAGAGTATCAAAGGGAGACCGTCTTTGTTTGTAAGTGGTGGCCACACAAAATTGTGTAGAGAAAGTTGGCAGTATGGATTCTCTTGCTGTAGGGTATTTTCATGTATGTTTTATAATTCATTAATGCATAATACCGACGTAGGATGAAATATAAAAATGCATCAAATTAATACAATAATTTTAATTACTCTAAGTTCACGTAGACCGAAAGTTACCAATTTCGCGGAATTCCGCGATATTTGTAATTTCATTTACTAGCTGAATATATCTTCTTTCGAATCCAGTTGTGAAATCATGCCCCAACTTTGCCCCATTAGTAACTAAGAAGAATTAACTTTCCATCGAGCGCTGAATATGACTCGTCGAGATCCGTCCTGAGAATGGGAACTGCTTTTACAACGCAGTTCCTTCGAAAGAAATGTTGATTTTTTTTACTGAAATTACAAAGTTACTCAATATTATAAACCAAAAAATTAATATTTTAATTTTTGTAATAGATTATGGTTATTTACTAATATTATATAAACATAATATAAATATTATATTACATCTTCTGGACTGGATTCGTATATATTACATCTTCTGGACTGGATTACGCACATTTCATTTCATTACAAATTTTACATAAATATAATATTTACATAATATGTCTCATCAAAACTCGTCCTGAGGAAGGGTGTGCGCTCGATGAAAGGTCAAATACGTATGTAATATCAATTTTTAAATGTTTAAATTTAAAAAATCCAGTGATCGGAAAGTAATAGTTGTTTACGTAACTCGTAAGTTACATACCGAGAATTATTTCTATTACATTGTTTTTGTTATAAAATTAATATTATATTATTTTTAATGAAATAATACTGTAACTACAGTTTTAATATGGACAAGAAACGCATTCAAATGCAATTCAAAGGACAAAATGGGTCTGAATATAGTGCTTTCCAAACAGGATTATGGTAATAGCAATGACGGTAATTCAGCGAGACGCTTGTTTGAGAAATCTAAAGATTCCTCAGAAATAACGGGGATAGATGAGAATATAATTAGGAGATTTAGAAACCTTTTATAGGCAATGTCTAGTGAACACGCCATCAGCATTCCTTTTTTCAGTAGTACGCACTGGGAACTGTCAAAAAATGTTTCCAAATATTCATGGTATTACATGCATATAATCTATCCACAAAGATATAAGATGGTATGGAAAAGGATTCTCGCATATAATCTATCCACAAAGATACAAGATGGTATGGAAAAGGATTCTCGCGAACGTGTTCAAGACTGCACACAATCCAGAACATGTTTAATCGCCTGTTGAGATATCCTGTTCCTTTCATTTCCAGATTGAGGAATCTTCCCAAAAGACAGTTATAGCGTTTTCCATTCGTTGCACTGAAACCCACCCTAGTGCAGGGCAGAAACGTCATCGCTCCGCAACAGTGCTGCCCCACACACGTAAAGGGCGCTACGAATGAAACGGATTCCGGAACTGAGTCAGTGCTTGTGCGCTACGCAGTGAAATTATACACAGCTGTTCTTGGTCAGTCACACTGATGCAACTCGAAAAATAATAATTTTGAATTACGATCGTCGTTATAATTTTTATGCAGTCTTTTGGTAATTCTTACTTCTTAATTCATAAATAATTAATGTGTGATTTCTTTATTTAAAAACTACGAAAACTTCAAATGCGTATGAGTAATAATTTCATCTTTCGAGATTTGTCAGTGATCGATATAGTACACAAGATTTTGAACCGAAAGGCTTCTGTAGAATTGTTTGGTTACTGAAAACAATAAAAATATTAACATGAACATTTCCGCTGGTATATGCATGGGCGTGCGAGAAACATTTCTTGGCATATATAGTTGAATGATTTTATAAGGGACACTATTTTTATTTTCACTTTATTAGCGTTTCGAAATTGAGTTGTACCTAAAACACTTTAGTTTCTAAATAGCACTGGATTTGTTAATGTGAAGTTATTCAAGGTTAAATTTTCGGAGAACACAATCTGATTTTCCGAACTTCGTGTAAATCACAAACATTATTTTAAGACATTTCTTGCACAACATAATATACTCCATCATTCGAAGTATCCCTGCGTGACGGAAGATCCTCAATTGCCTTCATAATTTCACCACGAATCTAAATCAGCATGGATAAATTCCGCACCTAACCTCACAATGGCCCGGTGCACTGGACTGCACTGACGCGATCGTCAGTGCACTTTAGGGCGCCCCGGGTCCGTGTCGATGTGCGAATGGAACACGCAGTTCTTTGCACTGGTGCGCCCTAGCGGTAGAATGGAACACGAAAGCTGCCCTGAGTGCGCATTGGGTGCGCACTAGTGCGACGAATGGAAAACGCTATTAATATTCTTGAGCAAATATGCTTTGTCTCATTTGTCTGAGTCCGATATCACCGAAGGAAGAAATTTGCCCTAGTGAAAAATATTCTCTTCCTTTCGGGTTCTTCGGACACAGTATATGAATTTTTTCTGGCAGAGGGCATGAGATGGCATTAATACGAGGCTTCTTTATGCCAAATGTTATCAATTAATATGTAAGTAATCCCTACGGTTTTCTATAGTCAATTTTTTGAATTGTTGAAATGTAACAAAGTTTATATAGAAAAATATATATTTACATTTTTCAGAATTAAGCAGTACATTACACTGGTATTACGTTCCCAGCTCTCTTACATTGTAAAGATTATCCAAAATAATTTTGGTCGTCGTAGAAAACATACTATAGCTCTCAGAGGTTTTGGCCAGGAAATCGCCCAAATGCACCACTGTGCGGCGGGGCGGGGCGTGGCGCAGCGCTGCGGAGTGGCCGGGCACGAGTTGTGGCTTGACGTTAATTGTTTGAGGTTTCACCTTCGGTGGGTGGTACGCGCGAGTGATCACCCGCTGGGCCGCCTCGCCGCTGGCCTGGCGGAGCCCGCCAGGGGCTCGCTCACTTGCCCGAGACCCCACCCGTTCACAAAGCACACGCCGTGCTGATGCAGAACCGTCTGTCAACCCGTCAGGTTGTTTCGGTTCCGGCGCCACCTTCGATAGCTGGCGGTAAGCATTGGGGAGACGGGATGGGGGGCTCCGAGCCGCCTGGACCTTAGGTCAGGGGGCCCCCAGTTGGGCTCTCGTATTCATCGTGGCAGTGGCCCGATACTATGGGCAAAGAGGAGGGAACTTTTTCCCGGCGCATTTGAGTGGCACATTGTTTTGACTCCGGTACTAGCCTGGAAACCTAGGAGCTCAGAGCTAGCAGGGCGGTCCACCCAAGCATTGTATGGGGAGGTTGCCATGAGAGCAAACTGGGTTCCGGCTGGATCCGAACTATCCAAGGACCAAAAGCCAAGGTGCCCATCCCGGGGACTTGTCCGAAACCGAAACAGAGAGTTGTGGTGTTGTAGACCACATAGGACATACATACACACATACATACATGTTTGTCTGTACATGGCGCGACAGCCCGAGTACGTTCCATGGCCCAGCAACAGCGTCTCGGCCTCGCGGCTATGGGTTAAGGGGTTACGTGTGGTCAGTACAAAGACATCTCCACGCCTTGTTCTGATCTTCTCAACCTGAGAAATGAGTTTTCTCATCGTCATACAGCAACATATACTGGGACATTGCAAGGAAAACGCATATTATAATCTTGTCCGATCGGAAATCGACCCCGGGGACGCGTCATGGAAAGCAAGCATGCTGATCAATGAGCTAAACTGCGAGGACGGTGCAGAACTGTGAGCAAGAATGCAGAACGCGGCGGTGGCACACAAATCAAAACATAGCAAACAAACAATACCCTTTATATTAAAACACAAAAAAAGAACAAAATAATGACCATTCACACTGAAAATTACAGAGAAATACATTCATCCACACCGAATGCGCGTTCTGTCGTTTCAAAAATTTGACCCTCTTATTCTATTATAAATTAACAGAACTTGGTCTTCGACAGATACCTTTGAAGTTGCCAAATAAAAAAAAATCCATGCATCACTTCCCTGATACAGGATGAACACTGCGACATGCGGCCATATCACACGTGGCCGTCGGCGATAGTACTTCCACCAGTTAGCAGAACCATATATACCACGAACTCACATGGTTAAGAAAACCACTATGAAAAGTGTTGCGATGAAACGCCAAGTTTTCACTATAATTAAAGTTCCCGCGGCGAAGAAACACTGTTCGTTGCACAAATGCAAATAAAAATATTTAAAGTTCCCGCAGCGAAGAAACACTGTTTCGTTACGCTAACTAAAATGAAAATCCTCGGTTTGTATTACCTTTTACTGTCCGGAGCACGCTAAACTCCGTGTTGTAAACACTGCAACACAAAATGTCCATGACCATTGTTCAAAAGTACAACCGCTTAAAATTAATGTTGGCGTCGCTTTTACCCGTAAATTATTCGCCATTACTTACGAATCCATTCACCCGTTTGTTACAACCTTTTTGTCCGCATCAAAATATCTAAAATGTTTTCAAAGTCCACATAGGTTGCTCAGTCGGTAGAGCATGAGACTCTTAATCTCAGGGTCGTGGGTTCGAGCCAATCTATTTAACACGAGCCATCTATTTAACACAACGTTGCCAATCTATTTAACACCACCACCAGTGTGGTAGTCGTCGGAAAGAATGCTGTGTGAGGGAAAGGGTGCTGTGTGCTATGTGAGGGAAAGGGTACATATATTGGTCATTTTGAAACATCAGAGGAAAAGAAACAGTCCATACAACTAAAATAAATTGAGATGAACACATTCGGGTTCATTAGTAAACCATTAGAAAATGTGTTGTGATTCATGTAGTTAGCCACAGACCCGCACGAGCGCGCATAGGTATCTCGTTTGAAGCCCTGTATATGGCAGTCACATATTCACGCCCAGAAAGAATTAGAAGTTGTATAAAATTAGCTAGCGAACGGGCGAGTGCAAGAGCTAAAGTAGGTTGAAAAGGAAGTGTGTGTATCGATGACAAGGCGCCCATTTGTGTTTAAAGATAAATAGGAAAGTAAGTGATTATTTGTCAGCCCAAGTTAGGAGTGTGTATACATATTTGTGATATTAGAAGTATAGCCGTGTAGCAAGGTAGAGCAGGTGCATCTAGTGCATTGGCAGCCCAACGTGCGGATAGTTTAGGTAACAACATTGGGAGAAGAAATTCTTACGTTATAGATATTCAAACTGTAAACATCGATATTAATAACGTATCGATTAAAAATCATCTTTGTTTTTTAACATTTGTGCGATGTTTTAAATGTGGTTTAGTAACCTCTAAAATAAAATTCATGAGCAACTAAATTTAATTTTTTAGTGACCGTGTTTATTAATTTATAAAAAAATATTAAACTGAAAACAAACTAAAAATAATAAGAGCAAATAAAAATTCCCAGCCTGAACGCCTTGGCACCCGCAGTAATCTCAAGTCACAGCTACCTGAGTTCGCCTTATGCTCACGGCGTACGCCGCCTCTCCATGTGCAAAACACCAGGGCATCGGGGTCCTCCTGAGCGATAGCCTGCTTGATGAATATAGTGCTATTGGCTGACTTTGTGGAAGAGAACATGAATTACTGTGCCACTTCCACTTTGGCACTGTGTGATACGTGAGAGACGCGTAGAGACCAATTCAGCGTTCTTTATACAGAGTTAAATGGGCAGACCTGGTGCCAATCCGTAGGTGGCACAGAGGTTCAAGAGGACAGATAGCATTGCTCCCTGTGCGTTTGAAGAGAGAATTGATAGAGCATCGAATGACTAAGCGCTCGTTCAAATATTTTACTATAAAGAAAAATATTTTGAAGAAACGATATTTTATACACACATTTGTAGTGAAAATTTATTTTCCTTCCTTTTTGTTGGTGGTGTCATGGCACACTGGCACTGCCCTACAAGTGTCAGTGGTTGACCTACACGAGTGATGTTGAGGTTCGCTCAAGGTTTCTTGATCACTACGCTTTCTTGCTCTGTTGATCAATACGACTAGGGCGGACTGGATAATAAACCTTCGTCTCGCCGTAAAAAAAGGCAACTTAAAAAAACACGGGAAGATTGGCAGAGTAGATTACCGCCGATTAATTTCCGCGTTTTCACTGTTCCTTATTATACTGTATAGTTTGCCCCTTTACACTATTATTTTGTGTCTGTGTTCATTCTATGTATTTTTGCATTTTATTAATTAATTTGAAATAAAATTTCAACATTAATGATAATAAACAAGTAAGTTAGCATGTTATCTTATTAATACACAGAATTATCAACGACATCTTTTGACTGAGTTGCTTTCTAATATTCTATTATTCGTCTATAATATATTTTGTCATATTAATAGCAAACAACCTGCAAATATTCGTGGTATTAGTATTGTAACAGTTGGAACCAGATGTCTGATGTAACTTAGGTAGAAGACTTCTCACCCTCGCACACCTTAATCGTCAAAAAAACTTGCGTCTTAAGTACTCGTGACATTGACATGCTATCATATCACAATATGTACTACGAATCTTAGTAGTACTACGAACTTAGGAAATTTTTACCGTTTAGAGTATTCCCAAGACCCGAAAACCCGACCCAACATCTCTCACTCATAAGCCAACGATTTATTCTACCTTTATTTCTGGGACTGCAAGCAAGGGACCATCCCGGCATGCGCCTTAAGCGATTGAGTAAACCCAGGTAAACCTCAATCAGGATGGCGGCTTAAGGCCAAGCCACAATACAAGAAAACACTTTCAGTGCACACAAAATACAAAGAAAGAGAAAAAAAGAAACGAAAATATTTTGAATTTAGTATTATATCTAAATGTACGGCGCAGTTGTAAGTGATGAAGAACTGGAACAGAAATATCGCAAATTAGTGAAACACATGTGGGCAAAATTAAAAGCATATCATTATAATATTTTGAATACATACAAATATGAGCAAATGCTCATGCATAATCACACAACAAAGCTACGCATACATCTGCGTACTGCAATAAAAGTGCGTATGAGATAAAAGTTTGTTCTTCATATGTTATTTAAAAATGATTGAAAGAGTGTACGAGTAGATTACAGAGAAATATAGCTAGGTTATGGATTTGTCATTTTTTAATATAATGATAAATGTAAAAGTAGATAGGAGGCGGAATGATATTTTTGTGTGCTAAAAGATTAGTTTACTTTATAAAGCTAAATAGTTAGATAATAGTATGAAAATTGGAGGGAATGGAGAATAAGTAACCTAGGTTGAAAGCTAAGAGAGAACAAGAAAACAAAAAAAAGAGCGAGAATTTTTGCTATCTTAAGGGACTGGAAGTATTTGTTTGATAAATGGGGTAGAATTTTGTACGATAGGTGGGATAGGAATAAATATGGGAAACATCACAGTGCTGACGTAGTGCGGCGTCCACTCAGATCTAATTTTTGGCAAGAGAGCAGTAGGACTATTGTTATGTAATATTTTCATGGATCCAGTTAGTGACTTCTTTTTTAAACTTGTGAAATGTACTGCAATTTTTTATAGTAGAGAGGAGATTGTTCCAAGCACGGATGGCAGTGACAGTGAATGATTTGCTAAACGCAGTGGTATTGTGATGCGGAATACAAATAAGGCGTGACGCTCGGTCACGACGTAGCTTCATAACCTGAAATCGTTGTGATAAGATGGTATGATGTGTGCTGTTTAAAGTCTTGTAAAGGAGGAGAAGGCAGTGAAGTAAACGCCTTTTATCAACGGTAAGAATTTTAGAATGGGCATAAAATGTTGAAATATGATCGTATTTTAGAAGGTCGAAAATAAAACGAATACATGCATTTTGAGCTACTTGTATCTTACGTTGCTGTTTTAGATTTATGTCAGTTAGTAGGAAATCGCAGTGATCAAAATGAGGCATAAGAAGGGATGTTACTAGGGTCTGACGAGTTTTTATAGGTAAAAATGTACGCATGCATTTTAGAACATACAGGGACGCGAATACTTTTTGACAGATTTTATCAATTTGCACATTCCAGTTAAGAGTATTATCCATATACACACCTACATTTCTCACGTCTTTACACCACGGTAGGGGAGTTCCATTTATGCAAATGTCAGGGAGAGCGGAGATTGATAGCTTTTTTAAGGAGTTTCTGGAACCGATTAGAAGACGCTGAGATTTATTGAGGTTAAGCAGTAGCCCCAATGATGATGACCAAGAGGACAGACTGTGAAGGTCTTCGTTGATTTTTTGAGCAAGTTCAAAGGCGCGAGAGGAGGGTCCGCTAATATACTATTGGAGATCATCAGCGTACATGTGATGACGACAATTTTTTATTGATTTGTCTATATCATTTACATAAATTAAGAAAGCAAGAGGTCCTAACACTGAGCCCTGTGCGACGCCGCGTGCTAGTGGCAAGATACCCGACACATTGTCACCGTACACAACTTTTTGTTGCCGCTCCGATAGATAGCTGGAGAACCATTTGAGTGTGGATGAGGCACATCCAATGTTTTTTAACTTTGCTAATAAAATATCGTGGTCGACCGAGTCGAATGCCTTGCTTTAGCATCGAGAAGGACGAGAATTGTGATTTTACCGCTGTCCATTGCATTTCTGGCGTCTTCAATAACACTAAGTAGCGCAGTTCCTGTGCTTTTACCGGGTCTAAAACCTGACTGGTTTGTATTTAAAATACTGAAATTATGAAGGCGATGTTCGATCTGCTTCCTGGCGATCTTTTCAAGAACTTTTGATATTGTACGTAAGATACTCATTGGGCGGTAATCAACTGGCGTCGTAGGATTGTCGCTTTTAGGAAGTGGATGGACAAGCGCTGTCTTCCACGCCGAGGGAAATTCGCCGCTCATTAGTGAGAAATTAATTACGTCCACTATTGCAGGGAGA
Organism: Teleogryllus oceanicus; assembly: GCA_964035755.1. Lineage (NCBI taxonomy): Eukaryota > Metazoa > Arthropoda > Insecta > Orthoptera > Gryllidae > Teleogryllus > Teleogryllus oceanicus. The sequence goes on along the minus strand of CAXIVR010000009.1, from coordinate 69,614,044 downwards.
GCTACTTCAGCTCCAAGCTTCAGCAACATTGCATTGATTCCGTGAGAGCCAGATGCGTTTGATTTAAGACTCAAAATGATTTTAGTGATGTCTGCGGGTGTTACTGACGCAAAGTACAAAGTGTCTTTAATATCAATATCTGTGCTTCGCAGCATAGATAAAGTTTGCGATTTTAGGAGTGGATTTATTGGCGGCGCGAGCGTAACAAAAGTATGATTTAGCAAACAAGTGACACATTTATTTATGTTGATATTCGAATATTTCCAATTCCTATAGTGCACAATTTTTTCCAGAGCAATTTTGAATCACGGTTTTTAAAAAAAATCGAGTGATAATATTTAATCTTGGCATTTCTCAACTTTGGGTTACACGATTTCTAAGTTTTTTATACGTAACATGGTCGTTATAGTTCCATGTTTTCCGAAAAACTTTGTACGCAGTGTCCCTATCGTGCATAAGTTGGCGGATTTCACCGGATATTCATGGAGCTGCGGGACGTGTCACGCGTAACGTCTTTAGTGGAATATGTCTATTTACAAGTTCATGAAACATTTCCGTAAATACTGCTACTTTGTTATTGAGCGAGGTTTCAATTAGTACAATATTCCAGGCGACCGAAAATCCATCAGAAACGAAGGAATTTGCATCGAAGTTCTTATAATCTCGATATTTTATTATTTTTTGTGTGTATTTGGGACACTAAATTATATGATACGTCGATAAGATCATGTTTAGATATTCCCGGGACGAAAAATTGTCCATGAGAACGCGCTCTTGCAGGATTTGACACTATGATATGATCTATCCATGTTTCAGTATCTTTTGTGATGTGAGTTTCCTTTAGGGGAAGAATCGTTAGGTTCATATTACGAAGAAAACGAGCAAAGGTGTCAGATGAGGCAGATTTTTTCAATAGATTTCAATAGATTAAAGTTACCCATTATAATAATGTTGTCATATTTAGTGACACAGGAAGCGAGTAAGTCGTCTAGTTCGTCAATGTTGCCTGATTTGGGAGGAGAATATACTACCGCCAAGAGACATTCTTTACCTGCGAGAATAACTTCAGCAATTAAGTATTCGATGAAGTGGTCTTTATGATTTACTGAACAGAAAAAATACTCTGCAGCTTATGTCATCACGTAAATAGATACTGACACTTCCGCCATGGGCAGCAACGCTGGATTTTCTATCAGATCTCCAAAGCCGATATCCGGGGACTTCAACAGTTTGAGAATTTAATGATTTTTTGAGCCATGTTTCGCTAATGAGGAGTGCGTGAAATTTATGTTTTGTTACAATTTCCTGAATCTCGGAGTGATGACAAAGGAGAGATTGTGCATATACGTGCACGACGTAAAAACAGTTCCTAGAAATACACGGCGTGCTGTCTACAGCAGCCGGGGCTGACAGGGAAGGGGGTAGACAAATGCAGGTCGAGACGGCTGTGGGGTGGGGAGGATACTTAGCATTGCGGTACAACGGGAATTTCCTAGACGGCCGCCGACTGCCAATGACTCAGAAGGGTGCAAGAGGTGGTTTAATGAGAGGTGTAAAGAATGAAGAAAGGGTACAAGTAAAAACGAGTGAGAGGGAGAGAGAGAGAGAGAGAGAGAGAGAGAGAGAGAGAGAGAGAGAGAGAGAGGGAGAGTAGGAGAATGCAAGGAAGATCGCTTTCCGGAGAAAGGAGAAAAGGAGCGCCCCGAAGCTATTGTATAGAGTTAAGCTCAGACATTGGACGCGGAAACGTCTCTTACCTGCGTTAATTACTATTTGACCGTCTTCGGTCTATACATTCCGCAGCTGAAACCGCGAGATCGCAGCGTGCAGCACGGCCAGACGCTGGTGCGTGAGGTCCCCGCGAATTCTCTGGCCTTCAAAAACCTCTTCGACTGGAAGACCTGTCGCCGTTTCCTGTAACTCACAAACTTTACTATAATTAGCCTATTTTTTCCGGCGAGTTTGCGATCAACTCTATGGCTTCTATCTATATCATTAAGTGACAAGTCTACACTTATCTTTTTGGCCACATCAATGACCATACCGTTGGTGTTTTCGCCAACCTTCTCTTCTAGGCCAAATATACGGAGACAATTCCTTCTGCTATACATTTCAAGCTGGTCCGTTTTCAGCTCCAGCTCTGTTTTCAAGTTGCGAATCTCTTGATCGCGGTCTTCAATTTTTTGCTGTAACGACAAAATAAGATTTTCATTGAAGGCCATCGATTTTTGCAGCTTCGCGGCCAGTACATCTGTTAAAGTAGAGGCAAGGGATTGCAAAAAGCTCTCCGAATGAAGAGTCCGTTCCAAGACCGCATCAACCTCGGCCTTGATTTTGACCTGCAGGTCGGAGTCGTTTTCGTTGCGGCTTACCTTCGGAGGCATGATAAAGGGAATTGAAGCAAAAAATATACGGAAGTAAATAGAATTAAAGTTTCTTACCGGCAACTAGAGTACCGTGAGAAAAAATAGAAAATGAGAAAAATTTATGAAAATGATAAATAAGTACCAGAGGACAGATAAAAAAAAAAAGTAAAAAGAATAAAGTAATAACAGAAAGAAAGCTTTCACAGCTTGCTGGGGGCTTCGTTCTCCGGGAAATATGCGGCCGACGACTTCGAAACTACCTGTAGACTGCTGGCCAACTAAAAAGCCGAACTAACGGGACAACTTTTGAAAAATGTCACTGTCGGATGAGAACATACATTTATACTCGATTTAGGGTAGTTTCATTTCGTTTTATGTTGGCAAACGTTGTTGCCAACCGTCACACAAATACCCTGTATATATTACCTTCAAGCGGTAGGGACATTTTTTAAAATTTAAGTTTGCAATGAAACAATGACTACTTCCGTAGATTCCGCCAACATTCAAAGCCATCCAAATGAAGTAGTGTTAATTTACGAGTGTTGCTAAAGATTTGCATTTTGCGTTTTGGTGCTCTTTGTTCTTTGCGTTTTATTGTTCAATTTATTTATTTAGTAGTACTAGGCGTTTTTGAGTTTTATTTATTATTTTCCAACTGTTTTCTTTAGAAATAATAATAAAGTTCATTGAAATAGTTATAGTAGTTCATTATTTGTTGTTGTTAAATGTCCCTTTAGTATTTCTTGTTTTAAATTAATTATATTATATTTATTATTATTTTTTCTCAATTCATTTTAATTATAACTGGAAAATAATGGATAGCCCAACAACATCTGGGTCTATACTTAATATTGAACCTTTGGAGGTCACACGTATTCAAAGACTGTCTCTGGTAAGAATGGATAAGTTATTGAAGACTTACTTACACTAATGATGCTTTTCATTATTTTCTTAGAACTTACTTTTAAAAGCTAATGAAGAATTGAACTGATAAATTAAATGGATGCATTTGCATTGATACTGACATAACTGGACTGTTAGGAACAATTCATTAGATCACTTAAAAACTACCATGTATATCACGTTAATTAACTTTAATAATTGTGGTATTTATTTGCGTTCAATAAAACTCATTACTACCTTCAAAAACCTTTTTTCTAAGATAATGATAATCCTTAATTAACTTAATAATTATTCACAGAGTTAATATTCGTTTATAGATGAACATCTCTTTTTAATTCTACCGAAAAACGAAACATGTATTATTGAACAGTGAACAAGACTCGAGACCGCGCGAGGATTGTGAATGAGACAACAAACAAAACAAAAGCGAGAGACTTGATCAGAGTTGTAGTTTCATAAGTTGGCTATTCCGAAAAGAAATCTTTCAAGCTGCCATATTGCGAAGTTAGTGCGGCCTAATACACGGCCTGGAATCTAGATGAGCCCGGAGCGCTCCAAAAGACGTCTTCACAGCACGAAGGACATGAATAGACTGAATTGTGTCGAATGTTTGCTTCTATGTCGCATCGGGAGGTGCGATTTTTTAAACTAACATTTTATTACAATATATGAGTAAAAATGTTTATAGTGTTGTGCGAACCAGTGGTCAAATTGAATGTTGATTTTTAAAGTAATTAAAAAAATAACATTTCGAAAGCTTCATTCTTGTTTTAAAATGGAAAGCTTCAATTCATCAAATTGTAAAACAAATATAAAATATTTATATTGAATATCATACAAAACAAAATTATATTGAAATTAAAACTATGTGATACAAGTAAATATAATTTCCAACTTGCTGTTTGCAAGAAAACTACCCATTTACGTATGCAGTATCATACCTCGATATCTAGATGTGAAGTTTACTGTAAGTGCACGCATGTAGGAAACTACGGGAGGCCATAATCGCTTTGTTGCCACACGCGCTGGAGAGATAACCACGATAACCACAGTGCAGAGAAGCATATTCTCCTCCCGTTGTTCCCTCCTTAGTATCTGCTCCGGAGGCCTCTCTCTATCACTGCCCTTGTTTCCGCTGTGAAATGTTAAGCGGGGACTCGGCTGCGCGATAGGCGTTCGTGTGTAGCTGAGAACTTACGGTCTTATGAAAATGGGAAGTTCCAGGTAGTGAATTACAAGTACTCCAATTGCAAGAAATGTACTATCACCTACAGCGTATAACGGGCATGCAGGCGAACATGCAGGCGTTCATGGGGAAATTCTCCTTCAAATTGAGCAAAATTATTTTAAATTGATATTATGTTTTGTCTTTGTTATAGTTTTGCTTGTAATTTTTAATCGATTTTATATTGTAACCGTCACGTATCTACCTAACTATTTCGTAGTACGCCGAATTACAGAAGTAAATCTGTTATTTACTTGTTTCGTGACGTGTGATTACACCGTCACACAAACCTGGGAAGACCTCGAATTATGGATAATTCCCTATCGGTGGTGGGTTCGTCTTTGCTAACTAATATTCATTTAACAAACAAACACAATTTCATAGTTTTAAAGAACAAGTAACATATATTCTTTCCAATATGATCCTTCGTACACTCACGTTCACATATTCTCCTACGTGATTACTTTTCCTTTTGATTACACAATGGTAGCTAACTCCCTACCTAAACTGCAGTTTTCTGTAGAATAATAGTGACTCTGATCTACATTTACACGAAACAAACAGTAAATACATATGTACACTTCTCAAAACAAATTATCTCTTAATGAAACCCACAATTCACAATTTGAATAACCATCCTGTAAAAAAAAACAACATACAAACAATATACCAAAATTCACTAATACCTTTTCAATCTTAAATAATACTACACTCAATATTTACACTTAATATTCAGCTTCTGCGTGACCTCGCAGTGCAAAATTCTGTCTTACAAAGTCTCTTGACTGTTCATGAAATAACGTCTTACCAGAAACAATTTAACAGCTTTCATTCATGTTCAAAACTTTTTTACATAGACAATTCCTCTTAAATGATTTCAAATAACATCAAGTCAATTATGTATGAATTTAGATAAAGAATTATACACAAGGACGACTTTTATCAATAAACATAAAAATTATTTAGATCTGATTTCTCTTACGACTGCAAAAATAAATTTACTGGTTATCAAGACTAATATTTAGTAAAACTTGTCCGATCAATGTCTGTTACTGAGGAAAGCTCATATTACAACGTTTTAATTTGTGCAATCATAATTCTATCTTGAAAGTTTTCCAAGCTGCAATTTAGTAAATATTCTTTCTGCTTTTCTGTGACTCACGACCGGCGAATTCTCCAAGCTGGTCCCGCGCTGAGTAGACGGCTGTCGAGCGACGTTCACGCCCCAAGGTCGTCGTTGTCCTGCGACGGTTTGTGCGCTGCCTACCGCGATGGAATCGGAGTATTTCCGTACGCCTTCTCCTCGTTGTACAGCCCAGTTAAACCACAGCTTACACGAAGGTGATGGTCGCGTTAGAATGCGAGTCCAAAACTCCAAATTATAACTTTGTTTTAGTGAAAGTTGAGCCAGTTGTTGAATAAACTATGCTTTTCGAATTATCAAAATTCTCCAATAGAATTTTCGAAATGAAATCCATAAATAAAAATGAAATAGAATAAAAGTAGAATAAGTAACTGCTCAAAACTAAAACTGAAAAAGCTGTAACAAAGAAACAGAAACACGTCCTATGTTACAAAAATCTCTTCTATATTCCAGCAACGAGAATGTAGCAACGTGGTTTTATAAATTCATTTTAGTCCACTACCACTGTTATTCTTACATTCGTTGCATTACTTGTTTAATATTCCTATCGAATTTTACGTAATCTTGACATATCACAGTGATTAATCCCATGAAAATACTTAGACAATTACCTTTTAATAAAGCTTCATTTCTGGTATTTTCCACGTGTCCCTCGTCGGTTGTGTGGTGGAATAGTACCCATCTAATCACTTCAGCGTCTCGATCCGGAAAGAAAGACAATCTCGTCCGAGTCAAGCCTCATGCCACATTCGCATTTCTACAAAAGTTCTGATTGCTAGGGCGAAAGTACGTTCAGAAATTTGTTTCTAGGTAACGCCATCTCTTCGCTACTCTAGGAACTATTTGTAGGGCAAGATGTCGGGTATTGTCACTTCAATATTTCTTTTGTCATGAGTGTAGCCGATGACAAGCGGTTACAATATACTCTGGAAAAATTAAAAAAATCATTTATTTAATGCATAAATAACGTAAATCCGTAATCAGATAATAGAAATTTTTTCTAAAATATAATATACTTTACCTTTATTACAGTCTAGTAAATGTTTATTTGGATATCATTAAATATGGACGAAAGAAACACAGAGATGCAGATGTACTAATGATCATTAGATTTCCTTGTTATGTTTAAATATGATGTTTCCTGTATAATATCATTGTATTACAATTGCATTGTGTAGAAAGTATTTTAATGTTTGATATCACGTTCCGTTAGTGTATTTACTGATTTCGAAACGCATCGCAATTTATAAAAACAATTCAGGTGAAGCTTTTGTATAAGCATATTCTGATCTCTTTCGAATTTCTTCCCCACACGGCGATTTTAACATTTAAGATTCTTCTTTAAAAAAAATTCCCGGAAACACTAATATCAGTACTGATTTTTTTTCGTTCTAAAACTATTGCTTTAAACAACAGAATGACAATCGAGAATTTCTTGAAGGTATTGTAAATTTTTCTCTAAAATCTATGTTATCAACAAAACAATTATTGTATATTCCCAACTCAATAATATTAATTAAGAAATAACTAAACCACAACACTAAAAGTTTGATTATTATTAAAACATTCATACCCAAAGTCAACTTTCGGGAATACAATTCCTTTCACACTTTAAGTACACTTTAAATCTTAAGTATTAAATCTTTTATTGTTGTGGCTTAATTATTTATTAGTTCATATATGAAGTGCTACAAGATATCTGCTACAAGATATCTTCATATATGAAGTGCTACTACCACCGAATTATGTACTCTATTCAAGTTTCATACTCACTACACTAGAAGACCTAATAATAGTGTGTTTATAGATAGATTTATATAAGTTCGCTCTGAGATAATGCTCGGTGGCAAACATTATTTCAACTAGATATACGACAATTACAAAACTATTACGAATATTTACAAATATAATTACAATTAGAATTAGAGATTTATATCCTAGTTATAATTAATTTTGAGTTATCTGTAAGTTGACTTGCAGCTTTTCTAACACTTCACTCTACTTCACTTCACTTCATTTCACCGCGCTGCACTACACTGCACTCCCCTCCCCTCCCGTGCCTCCACCACACTACACTTCACTTCACTGTGTAAGGGAAATGACCATATTATTAATAATACTAACGTTTATAATAATGTAACTAATAATAATAATAATAATAATAATAATAATGATAAAAGTCCCAGTATTATTAATGATGACCTACATGGAATTAAGTATATTTTTAAATTTCACTACATTAGAAGGAAGAGTCTCTAGTGCTTTTGCAGGTAGTTTGTTCCAATCTACTATAGTACGATTCACAAAGGAGAACTTGCCTACATCAGTTCTTTGCTTTCTACCTTTATGAGAGAGATTCAAAAACATTGACGGCATGCATTGTTGTTTCATCAAGAAGGTTAGTCTATTTCCTATGAAATGTCTCCTCTTCTTCAATTGCAGCATGCAACAGGAAATAAGCGATAGGGGTATGTCAGCGTTCATGAGCATAATTTCCTTGTTGAGCCTTGTTGAAAACGGTGTAAACGCGCCGAGAGAAAGTGTCGTGACCTATTTGACGCGGCCAGGGCGATGACCCAGTGGCCCTGGGCGCAGTGCGCATCCTGTCTCGTCCCCCCCCGCCCCCTGCCATCCGCCCCACCCCGGCCCCGGGCCCGGCACCGCCCACCCGTCCCACCCTGCCCCCTCCCCGCGCCGCCCCATTCCTCCGCCCCCCTTCCCAGGCCCCCGCCCCCCCAGACCCGGCTCTGCTCTCCTCCACACCCCCGGCCCCGCCCCGCCCCGCCCCGCCCCGCCGTGCTTTGCCATGCGTCGTCCAACCTCATCCGAAACTCCAGGGTAAACACTGGGTTCCGCCGAGGCCACTGCGGACGACGTGCGACGGGCAGCGGCGGGGTGAGGGGTGAGGGAGGGCAATGGGCGGGGGAGTGCGTGTTTTGCTGCGTTGACGTTGACGGATGCCCCAGCGGCAGAACTTGTTGCTGCCGCCGCCGTCAGCGCCACGGTCGCAAGCGCCACTGCCGCCGCAACCATCGCCGGCAACGTCACACAAACTGCCGCCAACCGCCGCCGCGACAACGACCACCATTATCACCATAATTACTTTTACCATTGACCACTACTTCCTTTCATTCTCACAGTTTTCTACCGTTTTTCTGATTTTTCTATTGTTTTCCACATTTTCGCAGTTTATCACAGGTTTTCACAGTTATCCGCAGATTTCCACATTAACAAAAATATACGATTCTCTACCCTCCCAAATAATCGACTGAATGCGCCTCTGACGATGCAGCCTTTAAAGGAAACGAAAATGAACCAGGTTGATACACCTCCCTCGACCCAATTATCCACGACTCGGATGTAATAAACACACCTAAATATCTGAGCTGTTCACGCATTTGAAGCCACTCTTTCGTAATTTTCTGATACAGACCTGTTTCTATGATATCTTTATCGCTCACTAGAATTCAAGAGCCCTCACATAAATATGATAACAAAAGCACAACTAATCGTCTAACGCATGTGTCGTTTTTAAAAATATCTGTCATTATTATGTTGTATGTGCTTTTCTGTTGAAAACATTTCTTCAGTACTTCGGTATTATATTATAGCAGTTTTGTGCGGAGCAAATGCAAGGGTTCAGTTAGTTTACTTTGTTTGACAAAAGGTTATTACGTGATAAGATGTTAACATGAGCACTTATCAGTCAATTCATCGTCATGAGTAAGAATGCAAGTAATCCTCCGACGTTTATTAACTAGCATTCCCCGCTCGTATTATGCGTTCATTACAACACAACTCTCCCTAGCGGTGTAGACGAGGCCACGTTGAAGTCAGGTCTCTACAACCTGTTTTCCGTTGTCTGACAGAGTCTGTCCTCTCCGGTAACAGCCAAGTCTTCTGTCTCTTTCCGTGTCGCTAACTCTCTCGAGGGAGGGACGGACGAGAAGAGACTCAGCAGTCCTTCTCCTTTCCTACTCTCTTCTATACTTCCCATACATTCCCTCAATGCCAAGCAACCACCAAAGAGGTATAAATCTTTACTCTATGCCACCGACCCCGCCCTCGGCACTGTCTCCGTTCCCTTGTGTGCTCTTCTACCCTCAGCCTCTTCCACCCCCCCTCCCCGTTCCCCGCTATGTCATCCAACATCCAAGTCTTCCGTGCGTTTTCTGTAAGGTCTTGTAATGAACCGATGCTAAACAGCAGTCTCGCCGGGTAGAATCTTTCACGCTCACTTTTCAATCTTATGAATACAACACTGTGGGATATCTTTTTTTAAAATTAATTAACGAACTCCTAGTTTTATCAAAGTGAATTGATTGCGTGATGTTTGCTGGATGGCATTACCGAGTACAATTGCTTATAGACAGGTTATTCAGGAAGATTCAGTTGAGAGAATATGGAAAGAGATGGTGATATACCTTCTATTTTCCTGATGGAGTAAGAGACAAAAGGGAGTAATTACACTTAGTGGTACTGAATAACTTAAATTACAGGATCATTTAACTTTCACAAAGACACAAATATACTCAGTTATCTTCCTTCAAAAAGCAACAATGTTCTTTCCACATAAGTCCTGCAACATATCCGCACCAATCTACAGTTCTTTGATTGCTTTTACATTCTTAAAGCAATGTTGGCGGCTTCCACATCATGCACACAGCAGCTGGGTCATTGGCGCGAAGGCGGCGGAATCTATTCTGAAGAACAAGCTAGAAATGAATACATCCAAGCAGAGAATATGGCAATTATGAGAATCTCGATAGTTGACAATAGCACGAAATTTCTCGAAATTTTGGCATCCCCAAATCTGATTTTTACTGAATGCTGAAATCTCTAAAGAACAAAAGAGTATTTCCTGGTCAGACTTCTACACATAGTTCTCTCCTCGCTGTTGAAATGCAAAAATCCCATATGAGTCGGGATCTACGTTGCTCGTAAAGTAAATATTATATTCTGATGCACGGAATATTTTTCTTGTCCCTGTAATATGAGATCATAAAAGAAACCCGGAGCTTTTCTGCTCACATTTTTCTGACCACAACCGTGCTTTTTCACTGGTTTTCCGTTCTTTATTAAATGTGTGTTCTAGACTCTTCTATCCGCTTGGCTAGTGGGATTACGTGTTTTTTTACGGCATTACACCACCAGTCTGTCTGTCTGCCTCTCTGTCTGTCTGTCTGTCTGTCTGTCTCTCTCTCTTTCTTTCTCTCTCGCTCCCTCTTTGACACCACTCACAAACACACACACACACACACACACACACACTTACAAACACACTCTCTTACACACTGATCCATTTTCTGGGAATTACCGATTGCTCCAAAGGTGCAGGTGATGCTATTACCATTAATCTGAAAAGGCAAGTACGAGTCGTTAATATCATTACCTGGAATACATACAGTAACATACATTTCTAATGTAAAACTTCGGACGTCTTTTCCCTAAATAACGAACAAAAGCATGAAGGATGTAATTGAAAGAATCATATTTTGACTAAAATAACAATAATATGTGTCATGATAACTTTTGAATGATATTCTAAAATCAGTAAAGATATGCTTTTGAAAAGGAAGCATGAAACAGACACAAAAAAAAACAACATTTTTTCTAACTTTCAAGAATTTGAAGTTACGATAACAGCCCGTAAATATCTCAGCGAAAGTCCCAGTCCAGATTTAGATAATGTTTTGATACAGGGTAGGTGTTGGCCAGATGGATTGTTCCCTAGAGGCAAACGTAGCGGCCTCCAGAGGATTTTGTTTTCGCGGAGTTTGTTGAAGCGGTCAGGAACTTCATCGGCGCCGTCTCCGCCGGCCTCGCCCCTTCCAAAACCGACAACATCGCCTTCACCGCGTCTTCCCATTCTCCCGTCGGTCCTCATTTCGCTCGCCAACCGCCATTGTGCCCTAACCCCCCCACCGCCCCGCCTCGTCACTTCGCCCCCCCCGCCCCCCCCCCCGCCCCCTCCCCCCCCAGAGCCTTTGTCGCCCTTCCCCCCTTGGCTTCCCCCACCTACTTTCCCACAAATCTCGCCGCAATCTCCGCGGCGCCCCGACACCGTATCCCGAACCTCCATCCACACCAACTTTCCTACCCTCCCAATCACCACGACAGCATCGGCTACCACTGCGTCATCCGCTCCCCTGCCACCGCCACTGCCTCGGCAACCTCCAACTTCCCTGCGCCCTGAGGCTACCATATACTCCGCCGCCCTTTTCTCCACCCCCCAACCATAGTGATTCCTCTTGTGCAAACTTAGATCCGTCCTCATCGTCCATCCACGCCAATTCGCTCTGGAGTCCCCCTCTCTTCCCATCGTCACCACCGTCCCCACCCTCACGGTTGCTCTTTGCCCACCCGCCGCCCCCCTCACTTATAGTTGAAATTTGCCCTCCCGTCGCCCCCCACCTCCCTCACAATTGCTCTTCGCCCTCCCGTCATCGCGCCACCCCCGCCCTCTTCGCGTGGCGCAATCGGTCTGGGGCGAATGAGGCCCCGGCGTTCATTTCCTCCGAAAGAGCCCCTCCAGGTAGCGCCGGGCGATCAATGCGCGGCCCGCGGCCCGACTAAGAGGCGCGCGAGGCAGGAGGTGTCCGGCGACGGTCAGCTCGCCAGGCGGCGCAACGAGGGGCCCACTTATCTTCTTGATTATCTCCACCTCCATCTGTGTACGGGGATAATACTACGTTAGTACGGGTACTAACACCTACAGTTCCATTGCGTCCACCGTGTTTTCGCGTTTCTTTTTTTCGTTTTTTATGTCAGCTTTAACAACACACGCACTTATTTCATTCCTTTTTATATTTTTCCTCAACTTGCTTTTAGTGACATGTCTCTTTTGTTGCTTCTAATGTTCTCAAAGGTCTTTATCCCTCTTCATTCCCCTTCAGTTCTTTCCTTTATCCCTTCCTCCTCAAGTTTTAAACAAACATGTACGTTTATTACATTCTCGAATACGTCGAACGTATATACATAATATACGTAGTATAGAGAGAGTTATGTAATGCTGCGGAAAATCGATTTCGAGATTTCAACGGAAATACACGTTTTGGGGTCCCCTGATATTGAAAAAGTGTTTCTTACAAAACGTCAGTCCGTCCGCCTGTCTGTCCGTCTGTGAACACAACTAGAGCCGAAACCATGCGTACGATTTTTTTCAAATTGAAGAAACACCTGTCCAACTGGCTCTCGTTTGCTTCTGCACTCACGCAAACTCATTTTACATATTTCGTAGCTTTGTTCTCTGACTTAGTTCTTGCCAGTTTTCAATTTTTCTCTCAAACCAGGTTTATTAACTTTGCTTCGTCTTCGTTGTTTATGCCCTTAGCTCGGTCTGTCAATTTGTCATTTCTTTGTTTAAAGTTGTTGTTAAAGCAAGTTATAATCAATCACTAACCCATTTCCCTGTTCATGACATTTGTTTGTTAGAGCTATTTCACCATATTCGTTTTTCGCCTCAGAACGTTTTCGCATGCATTTTTCTTAACTCCAATTTGCCTCCTGTTTATTCCTCGGAATGAAATGATAACACCTCAGGAGTGTTCTCAGTTCGCGAAGTGTCATAAGAAAAACTCTGAGATCAAACGAGGACTTTATTCCACGTTATCATTTTCGTTTTCTCTGCCTCTGCTGTGACCATTCAAATATTCGACATACGAATTCGCCTCCGCCGCCGCTTACGACACCAGCTTCTCCAGCAGGTGGGCGGCGAGAGGGCAGGTGGGAGGCAGAAGGGAGGCGAGAGACTTTTGTCGTTCGTCAGACGTCGTGGAGTGAGGCTTTCTTGGGAAAAGAGGTATTTGTACTGTACAATTTGTTTATACATTATAGATTGTGATCAGTGCTTCTGTTGATAGAATGTACTGTGTTGGAAAGTCACAGCTTCTGTTAAATTGAAAGTATAAACATTAAATAGGGATGTTTCAAAGAAGAGTGCCAGAAGCTTATGTCAGTGCTGATGTAATAGTCACTACAATAGAGGATATTGTTTATTTTTGATAAGCAGATGCGGGCACTTACAAACCGAGTTGGCTTGTGCAATGGCACGTAGACCAGGTGATCTGCAACAAAATGTGCGCAACCTTCACAATTTGAAAGCTCGTGGTAGGGCAGTCCTGTTGGACGAATCGTGGTGCATACCATTTTCTTCCGAACAAAACGAGGTTATTACAGAATGTTATTATATTTAAACACTTGTAATTTTAAGAATAGGTTCATGTTGATCTCTGAGGTGATAACATATGTTTGTCATTTGTAGTTTATTTTCTAGTTTAAATGTCTTTGTGGTGTTGACACGGAGACTGAACAGTGTTCTGAAGAGACAGTCACTTGCTTCATTTTTGTCCTCAAGGTGAGATGTACTTTAAGGGTCATTTAAGAGAAAAATAACCTGCAATGAATGCTGCACTTAAAAAAATTAATAATTCAATTTGTGTTTTTAATGCTAAGCATCAGTTTGATAGTGCAATAAGGAATAATATTATTTTTATTTTTGAAGTTTGATTAGTGCTAATGTTCAATTCTTGCTTTAGTCCTAAGAAAACTAGTAAATGGATAAAATGATTGTTCTCAGAACAAAACAAAGTTTTGTTATATTTGAGGACAACTTGTTGTTTTTTCTTGTTTTTTTTTAATATTGTACAATGTTTGTTCTTTTTGTTATGTGTGTTTATGGAATGACATTCTGTATCTTGGTAAATGCAAATGTTCTGTGACTACGATTTTGTGTTATTTTGTTTTACAATATCTTCAAAAGGAAGAGCTCCGAATCCGTGAACATTTCACACCCAGCCTGAGTAAAGATCACACTGCATACATAATGGGCACTACCATTCTCGTAAATCACTCCAATATTCATCTCCCTGTGTCTTCTGACATTGTTTTCATAAAGACTATCTGTCTCTCTCCAATTTTTTTGAGCTTCCTCCCATCTCAACCTTTTGGTATCTCCAACCTCGTGTACATCTTCTTCTCCCCTTCATGCGAATTGCTACTTCTTGTTGTTCAATGTGTCCTGTATTTACTTTTCTTGCTCGCGAACCACGCAAACGTGCAACTGTACCCAAAGCTGCTCAGTAATTTTTCCCCCGGGGCAAGTGCATGTGACTTCTTACAGTTTTTGGGATCAGCATTTCCATGCTGTATCTATTTTAAAATACCATGTGTTATTAGCACTGCGCGTTTAGGTATGAAATGATGATGATTATAATGGTGATGATGACGAATGGACGATTACAAACATATAGACACAGAGAAATATCTATGACCCCGGCAGAATTCGAACCCGCTACCCCTCAGGCACGAAGCAGCTACGACTCTTCAACCGCAGCAACCTCGGCTATCCGGGCCTGCTTTTATTATTTCAGATGTTCAGTACCTTCCTTGTACCCTCGCTAGTCGACATTACCTTCTCCAGCTTCGTCGATCAACGCTATATCAGCGGGTCATGCAGAGCTTCACCACAGGCGTCATCCACTTGCATCTCCACTCTGTTCGCCTCTCCATTCTCGTGGCGAAGCTCGCGCCCTCTGGTTCCGTTGAAGTGCGGGTGTCACCGCCCCGCGACGCCCCCGAAATTCCATCTGGTGCACGAGGCTTTTTATCCATGCAACCGCCCGTCCTCTCTCCCTGACTATTCACCGTCCTCTCGCCCATCCTCTCTAGCGCTCTTTCGCCCATTATTTCGCACATTTGTCGCCCGCCCTCTCCATGTTTCCCAACCCTCCTGTTGCCCGCGTTCTGTCCCCCACCTTCTGAGTCCCCCCCCCCTGTTGTCCGCGCCAAGTCGCCCCCTTCTCCCCCCCTTCTCACGGCCTCCCGCGCGGTTCTTTTCCGCGCCGTCGCTCCGTTCTCCCCGTTCACTCCTGGCCCCAAAGCGCTATCGGCGCGTTTCCGGACGGCAGAGCGCTTCCGCCGATCCCCCTAAGACTGGCTCTCGTGCGCGTCAGTCGCCCCCTCCCCTCTTCGCCGGCATTTCTCTTCTCAGCCTTTCCTTACGTCGAGAATTTTTCATTTTGATGTCACTCAGTATGGGGTATCTTCTTGTTTCCCCTTAATCTCTTATCGTCATTTCATCATCGGGAGAGGTGGCTGAATGCATCAACTGATGTCACTGCAGTGCCTCTGACCGAGAGCTCGTAGGTTTGAGTCTCGACAGTGGCAAGATATTCGACACTAGCTTGTCAGCTAGGTCGAATTGAGTCGCTGTCGAGAGGAGAATTGTAGCAGTCGGCTGCTCTGATCGGTAGTTTTCCGTGTTTTTTTCCGATCAACATCAGGCGTATGCCGGAGCAGTGCCCTAACAAACGGGCCAATGACTGCGCGCGCTATATCCTTCCACTTGTCCTATCCTCTCTCCTTACACACACATGCACTACACTACCTCATATTCTGGGAGACCGGTCGGGAGCTTAGAGCTTGTCCCGGCTGGGGCGGTGCCCCGTTGGTGGGAGATACTTGGCTGAGAAAAAATCCGCTTGCCGACGGTAGGTCGGCTCCGGATTTCACCATACAAGCGGGGGAAGGCTTCCGCCACCTCCCGAGCAAAAACACTCACTTCATGTACCGGACTAATGGCCATAGTAGTTGACACGCCCGGAATCATTAACAAACAACCAATCATCATCACTTATCTTCCCTAATCAATTTTGCATCATAATCGTTTGTTCTAGTCGTGCTTTTTATTATAACTGTAATTACCACTCTATTATTGTGTTTGTTGCTGATTATTGTATTATAATTTTACCTAAATATGACTTGTGTAATAACTGTAGTATCTGCGTGTAAAATTATAAAAATCTACACTTGAACAAGTGAAAGTTTCGTGATGTATTCGGCTGGAATTGGAACCTCTTAGATAGAATGAATTTAACTGCAACGGATTTAAAGTGGTGTGTTGGATCTCGGTGGTATTGATTTAGGTGCGTGAATACTTCGGAACGCGGGATTTTCGAGTTACTCAAATACTGAGCTAAATCCCGGCATGGCTCTTGAATCGCTGATACATGTATTTTGTGAGCAATGACGTCAGAAGAGAGGCTTATGGAAAGGCAGTCGACTGAGCAATAGCAGAGAAGGGAAATCACGTACCACCTACAAGGATGATTGAATGATGTTTGACGGCCCATATACGTACTACATCGACAGATCCTGCCTCGGGGATCTCTCCGCATTTCATCCTGAGAAAAGTTGCAATATGACGGCCCAAGGCAATCGTGCCAAGGGCGGATCCGTTCTCAGAAGCGACGGCCAATTAATCTATCTTCGAGTTACCATTCTCGTGAATGGAGGACTCCGAATTACTCTTTAGTAAAACTGTAATTTTGCGCTGTGTATTTCCTGATTTTCATCTCGGCAATAAAGGTATTTCATTAAACATTGCGAGAAATTTCTTTTCATTTTCACTCATAATGATCAACCAACCTACAATTTCAGGGGATCCCAACAATCCCAAAATATTTTGAAATGTAAATGTGATTGTACATGTGACTCCTTGACAACTATATTTGCAAGTGCGAGTGAGGCCCAGCGAGTAACAATGCACTTTACTAAACATTACATGGTGGTATTAACTGCTTTATTGTCCACAACTTGTTTAATTTCTTTCTAATGTAATAAATCATAAAAGAACAATACTGATGAAGATAATAGTGACTAATAATGGTAATATATTACCAAAAACAAAAACAATAATAATAATAACAATAATAATCGGCATATTAAAAAAATGAGGTATTCTACCATGGCTTCGTTTAGAGCTTCTACTGAACCGATTGTTGTATTTTTTTTCTTTTAAATGAAAGAATATGATCCCTAGATGTGTTATCGGATATTGTTTGGGTTGATTCACCAACATTTACGGTGTAAATTAATTAATTAAATCATTCTTTAATAGTACGCTTTCCTTTCAAAGAGTGGCAGTTTCAAAGTCGATATGCATGAGTCCATAGATGTGAGTCCACGGGTGGCCATGGGAAGCCCGTTGAGTCCGATTGTGGCCAACCTCTACATGGAGAACTTCGAGGCTATAGCGCTAAACACCGCGCCACGCCAACCCAATTGTTGGTTGCGCTACGTAGATGACACCATCATTTGGAGCCACGGGGAAGAAACACTGGAGGAGTTTCGACAACATCTGAATAGCATTCACCCCCGTTTACAATTCACTATTGAAATAGAGCAAAATGGACAACTACTTTTTCTCGACGTTCTTATTAACAAGAGAGAAGACGGATCCCTAGGCCATAAAGTATTCCGGAAAGTCACCCACACGGACCGATATCTTAATAAAATGTCAAACCACCACACAAGCCAGAAGAGGGCAATGATGTCTTGTCACTTGTCCACCGCGCCAGACGCATATGCGAAGAAAGTAACTTACACCAAGAACTCGGCCATCTGAAAAATGTTCTTCAAGCCAACGGTTACTCATCTCAAGAAGTAAAGAGAGCACTACACCCAAACAAGAGCGCACGCAGCCGTTCCGAGGAAGAGTAAAACAACACCATTACACTGCCATACCTCAAAAACGTCACTGACCGCATCAGCAAGCTATTGAAGCAACACTATATTCAGACAATTTTCACGCCTACCACACAGCTCCGCAACATGTTCCGTTCAGTAAAGGACCGGAGAAACCCACTACTGACAGCAGGTGTTTACAGGATTCCCTGCTCCTGTGGTTCCGTTTACATAGGAACAACGCAACGGTCAGTCAACACCCGCCTCACAGAGCATAAACGGAACTGCCGCTTTGGCTATACCGAAAGATCCGCGCTGGCTGAACATGCTCTTTCGGGAACAGGACACGACATTTTATTCCACAACACCGAGATTTTATCCACTACAAACCACTACCACGCCCGCTTACAACGGGAAGCCATAGAAATTTTCAAACACCGAAACAATTTTAACAGGAAAGAAGCAGGAGTCAAAATTAATTCCGCCTGGCATCCCGTACTCCATAACTCCATAAGACAAAACCTTACAACAATAAAATTCCCTGCCCCACTCCCATCTCGGTCGATACCCAATCGCAAGCCAGCTCACGAAGCGATAGCCAATCAGCAGCTAGCGCGCGAAAGCGTCCCCTCCGCTACCCCCACCCGCAGCCTATAAATGCCGCGGCCGAGACCATCGCGGTAACAGTCGCCAGTCAGCCGCCGTCCCGGAGTGACGAGTCCCGCCGTCCCGGCGTGAGAGCGAGTGGAGGCCCCTGCAGAGCACATCTCTTGTTAGTCTCTGTCGAACGCACCACTGTGGTATCTTTCTAGTAGCGTACTCTCTACTAGAGCAACTCTGTTACACTCTATTGATAACGACAACTGCAACACACCTGGATTCTCGACTGGCCAACGGATTGATACATCGGAACGGAGCCGCTGACGCCGCAGCCTGAGGCCCAAAGCGACGCCTAAACGGTCGACAGGCGGCCGTGGCGGACGGCGCATAGGACACCCGCCAAGGACAACAAAACCACTCTCGTCTTCGCCGAGGGCACTACTCCTCAGCCTGCGGGCGGAGGAGCTACTGGCCGGGAAGAGGATAGATAACCCGGAGCTGCAGCAGCTGCTGCAGTCCTCCTCCAAAATGAACAACAGCGAAGACGTCAACATGGACGCCGCAACCAGCGACGGCTCCATGGAGATCAACCCACCCCTGCAGGGTGGCACATCTGGAACCTCATCTGGCATCTCATCCGGCACCTCATCCGGCACGTCATCTTACACCACATCTGGCACCTCATCTGCGACCAGTGGCGACGGTGAGAAAGGTATAATTGCGCTCGCACCTACATATGGCGGTAACAGTTCACCCTTTTCCCAAAACCTGGAATTTATCCCATATAAGAAAACCTTTAAGCCACAACCCTCAACCCCCCAACAAGCTGTTCCCCTCCGAAATTACTTCAATCCCCTGGCCCCCTCTCTCCCTTCTGAAGAGACATCGACGACAGAGAGCCCTTCAGGCCAGACCAACAGCAATGACAACACACACCAGCAAACCAGCCAAGAGACCAGACAGGCAACAAACCAAACCACAAGACCAAAAATTGGACAGTTCAAGATCGACCTCGCATCAATTTTCTGCCCAAACGAGATAATGAAGGACCTCATGACCCACTGCAACGGACAGATGACGGGCAAATGCTCAAAGACAGAACTTATCATCCACCCCAAAACTGTGGTGGCTTATAACAAGATTCGTGACAGACTTGAGACCAACTACTTCAAACATGTCGCCTACCACTTCAACCGAGCCACTGACGAAATCCGAGAAAAACTGGTGATCAAAGGACTCCCCCCTAGCTTCCCCACTGAAATCATAGAACAAACTTTGACAACCCTAAAACTGACCTTCTTTCATGTTACTGAAATGCAGAAACGCGACGATACCGGACACATAACAGCACTGGGGCTCTATACCATTGAAATACCAAACAGTGACGTGACAACGACAAAGCAAACCCTCAAGTACATCGACCATTACAGTATCAGATTGGACGACTATAAACAAACCAACAGGGTTCCCCAGTGCAAAAATCGCCAGCTACTTTACCACACGAGGACTTACTGTAGATGACCGACTATCTGTGCCCTCTGCGCCCAGAATCACGAGGCTGAGACTGCCCCAGCGCCCAGACCACCAACTTCACACCTAAATGCAACAACTGCAACTTGAATCATTACGCCTTTGACCCTTACTGCCCTTACATACTTAACGCACGCACCACCAGACAACAACAACTGAACAAGACAGCAAAAACCTCACAAAACAATTTCAATCTCGCAACTGGTACCTTCCCATTCCTCCCAACACCATCTGCACCCCTATCAGCCTTCACATCAGCATCAAAATCATTCGCATCAGCCATTACCAACCAACAATCTGCGTCCCAACAACATTCATCATCATCCACCCCATCGACCACTGACCTGACTGACCTAATAACACTTTTCAAATCATGTGACACTAAGAAAATCCTCTCTGCCATCTCCCCCATCATCGCCATTTTTAAAGCCCCAGGAAGCATAATAGAAAAATCCTACAATCAATAGTTAAACTAGCAGAAATCTTCAATTAATGCCCTCTTCCTTTCGCTTCCTTACCCTATCTTCTTGGAATTCACGCGGCGGCCTTCACGACAAAAAACCTCTTCTTCAACAGTTCTTAAAGGACTATTCCGTTGGGATCATGTGCCTACAGGAAACCTGGCTTAGCCCTCCTACATCTTTCGGCATTCAAAATTATACAGTTTACAGAAATGACAGAACAACCGCTGCCGGCGGCGGCACGGCAATCCTAATCCGGAACATCTCCCTCACACCTCATACTCCCTCCCTCCCATGAACACAATAGAATCCACTGCAATTGTATTAGGAACCCCCTCAACCCCCATCATAATCATTTCGGCATACAAAAGACCTAGTACCCCCATTCCCATCTCAGATCTTCTCACCCTCAAAAACCTCCCCTACCCATTTATCCTTTCCGGTGACCTCAACTCCAAAAATACCCAATGGGGCTGCAAAAGGACCAACAGCACAGGGCAGACTATAGAAAACTTCCTAAACAGGCACCAAGACATTACAATAAAATGCCCTCCTGAACCGACGCACTACATACGAGACGCACCTAACGACATACTTGACGTTGTACTTTATACAAGCACGATACAGACCACAGCCCCCAATATCAAATTTGACTTATTCAACTGTTCAGACCATCTGCCACTAATATTTTCCAGTACTTCGACGACCCCTTACTTCACGCCACATAGACCTACTAAAAATACGACTAACTGGAAAAACTTCACCCATACACTCTCTAAAAAGGTACACGTCCCCGACAACATTTCGACAGTGACTGACATTGACAAATCTATTACTCACCTGACAAGACAGATAAAGAACGCCTACAGGAAGACCACGAACTGTGACGAGAGCAATCACCCCACCCTCCCCAATGAAATAGTCAATTTAATAAAAGACAGACACAAAGACGTTTCTACAAATATAGACGAGACGAAGACAAAAGACAACTAAAACATTTACAAAGACTTGTACACCGACAACTACTGAACCACGAAACTAACAAATACGACGACCTCTTAAACGATAAATGCAGCCCCAAAACAATCCACAAAATAATACAGGCAACAAGAACAAACCCCTCCAAAATCTCTCCTTTAAAATCCCCAAACAACACCCTAACATTCGATCCCCAAGAAATAGTCAGTATCTTCGCCCATAACCTAGCCCAAAATTTCCTCCTCACAAACACCCCCATCCCTGATACGGTCCTTCTCAACTACCTAAAATCACCCAACAAACCCCTCAACCAGCAGCAGCACTCCACAAACAACGACGAAGTAGCAAAAATCATCAAATCCATTTCGGCTCAAAAATCACCTGGTCCTGACGGAATAATCCCTTCTCAACTTCACCATCTTCCCCACAACGCCCTTAACCTCTTCACTAAAATCTTAAATTCTTGCTTCTCTCTATCGTACTTTCCTATCTTCTGGAAAACCGCACGCGTGGTAATGATTCCAAAACCAGGTAAAGATCATCAGCAACCCTCCAATTATCGCCTCAATAGCTTGCTCCCCATTTTTGGCAAAATTTTCGAAAAAATCATCCTCCTCCACATTTATCCCCTCCTCGACCCCATCATACGCCCCGTTCAATTTGGATTCAGAGAGGGTCGCTCTGCGGCCCTCCAAACACTAAACCTAGCCCTGG
Organism: Teleogryllus oceanicus; assembly: GCA_964035755.1. Lineage (NCBI taxonomy): Eukaryota > Metazoa > Arthropoda > Insecta > Orthoptera > Gryllidae > Teleogryllus > Teleogryllus oceanicus. The sequence continues at coordinate 69,591,658 of CAXIVR010000009.1, read as the reverse complement.
AAATCGCCACTCCCCTCCAAAGTAAGAAAGAAATACCATGTATATTTACAGACTTATCCAGCGCTTTCGACACCGTTTGCCACAACATACTTCTTCTAAAACTCTTCCCCTATGTCTCTACACCACTTTTCTCTCTCTTTCAGAACTACTTCTCAAATCGCACCTTCTTCGTTAAACATCTCAAAAAACTTTCACAGAACTACCCCATTCACACCGGCGTCCCCCAGGGCGCCGTGTTATCACCCATTTTCTTTTCCATCTACGTCAATGACATTCCCCCAACAAACGGTGTCAAAGTTTTTATGTACGCTGATGACTTTGCCTTTTTAGCCCCTTCCCGCTATCTGAATCTTTCTCTTCAGCAACTACAAAAAGCTATCAACGCTCTCCACTCCTGGGCACTACAAAATAACATCACCATCAACCTAGCAAAATGCCAAACCATCGTATTCAGCATCCAAAGAGCACCTACATTCCCCCCCACACTGATGATTGACGGACGACCAATTCCATGGACTACAGAAGTAAAATATTTGGGAGTTCACGTCAACCGACGACTTTCATGGACCAATCATATTCATCAATCAACACAACGCGCCCATCGAATCATAAACGCCCTCCATCCCCTCCTCACCCATCACTCCTACCATCCAAACAAAACTACTCATCTACTTCATCTACATCCGTCCCATCATCACAAACGCCCACCCGACTTGGTCTTGCACCACTAATGTCAATTACTTACAACTGACGAGACTAGCAAATAGAATCATCCGCCTCATATTCAGGCCACCCTATACACTAAATTCAACGACATCCGCCAACGACATTCCATTCCCCATATATCTAGACATATTTGCGACTCCGCCCGAGACTACATCAGAACATTCTTAACCGACCAAACTTACAACTTCCTACTAACATCTCATCATCACATCATTTCAAACCCCGCCAGGCCGTAATCAAAAAGACCCCCTTGAACTTGCAACTCCCCCCACCCCGACTAACAAACAAGAATGGACTGACCCGGAACACTTGACGACAACGTGAGAAGACCAACCGACTCAGACAAGAGCCACCCAGCAAAATCGCCAACAAAATACCAAAATAAGATACACACAACTTAAATATTCTTCCCATCTCTTTCATCTCATGTTTTTCCTTTTCTCTGTTTCTCTTTCCTTCAACTCTTCATTCTTCCTTCGTTTTTCCTATCTCACATTTACTCCTCCCGATCAATTACAAAACTAAAACCGCTTCCCAATCCCCGCCATATGTGGGGGACGGGTGCATTCATATCCTAGAAAACCAAAACCGAAGAACGACACGACTTGAAGAGTTCTCGTTGAGAACAGGCAAGTCGAAGTAACACACCCTGAGTCCTGTCCGCCGTCCCGGACACTTCGCCCGAGACCTCGCCACTGAAGATGCCCGCCGCAGTCGTGGGCGAAACGTTTGGCAGTTCAAAGCCAATTGGACCACGGCCCACCAGCTCGGAAGAAAACATGAATATTGACTCCGGCCGTGAAAGCCTTCAATGATTTACTCTGTGTTGCTTAAATGGGAAAATAAGTATACCTTCGAGCAATATGCCAGAAGAAATCAAACACTTGTTTATAGGAGATGATGACACATCAAAAAACGTTAGAAATAATATACTTTAGAATAATAGTGCTATATATTTTGTGCCGATATTGGATTGCCATCTGGTCATGGGCCATACGTGTTCAAAATTTTGGGAACTTATCACAGAATATCTTCGTTATACCCTCAAGATCCAAACAATGCAATATATTGTGAACATTAGTCTGGGTACAGTATTTTACATTTATCTCAGATCCCACCGTCAAATTTTGACGGGTTCTCACTAGTAATAATAATATGTAGATTATAATATATTTCTACGGGCTTACCATATTCTGCTCGTGGCCATTCGTTGAAAGTTTCTGAAATAGAATTCTGGGCTGTCCTGGATTAGCCGCGTTATGGTTGATGGAGCTTCAACGACCATGTCGCGGCTAATCCCGGACAATTCAATGACTCCGACCGCGGAAGCTTACGACTCTAGTTTCTGAAATAATTTGGACTTCCGCGATTTTTTACACCATTCACAAATGTGTTAATAGAAAAGAAAGTAAATAGAGAGAATATAGAATAGAAGATTCATTTAAATACGAAAACTCAATTTGAAATATTTATAATGTTATGTGGTTAGAGTTGAAATGTAGAACGAAAAATCGATTGACGGCAAATGTCTGTCTTTGAGTTTTCGAAAATAGCAAAAGTTTAATACTTTTTAATCGTTCTACAACTACAATATTGAAGTTAAAGATTTTTTTCCTTGATGGATTTTTTTTGGCATGTTACACATTTTTAAAATGTTTATCTCAAAATCGGTTCAAACTTTTTCCTTAATTTTTTCCTGGTATGTCGAAAATGATGGTAAAAGGTGACAATGATCCTATTTTGGGCGAACTCTGAATTTAAAAAAATGAAAAATAAAATACTTTGCAAATGTAAAATACTAATAATTTTTTTCTTCAATAAAATATGTTCTAAAAACGAAATCTTTGAAATAGATCAAGTACAATATTTTTAAAAAACACGAGTAGTTATCACGTAATTTCTTTTTGGAGTTAATGGGATTTATAACAAAAGTTACCAAAAACGCCTCCGAAACCACTTAAGAAAACTTTTGTGTCCGAATTTTCGAAAATTGCAAAAATTAGAAATAATGCGAGAAAGCGCATGTGATGTAGCGTTACTCGTTTTGTTCTTTCTTTTCTTTTTCACTGTTTGAATTTCTGATTTTTTATTCATGGGACATATAAGTTTCTCCTTATTCTGATGGGTACGTGAGACATACTACAAGTTACTCTTCTTTTCCTTTTTAAAATTTCTACTCTACGTAAGAACGTATCATTTATTTTCTTAATCTTTTCAGCCTACTTCCACTCTTCTCGTCTTACTCTTTCCTCAGAGACGAGATTCAGAGGGGAAGAACAAGAGGGGGCCACAGCCCACCCAATGTCGAGACAAATGAAGAAAAAAAATAGATATTTCAATTCGTCTACCTTCAAATTTATATTATAAAATATTTATTTTTCTGTATTTTGAGAAGAAATTTAATAATAATTAAGCAAACAATAATTTTATTAAGCTGAGCTAATAATATACATTAATAAATTAATGAACTTTAGTTCCGTATTATAAAACGCCCGAATTAATGTTCATCGTTACTGTAAATATCCCGTATCAATAAATCATCCTTGAATTACATTTTGATTTTAAACGTTATTTAGTTAGAAATTAAACAGTTGCATGCCTCAAACCGTGAGTTATAACTAGGGGGCGGAATTTAACGAAATACCATTGTTTTCGTTTCACTTACAGACAGATAGTACAGACGGTTTTTGCCAGAGTTAATTTTTTTACAGATTTATATTTTTTAAAAAAGGTTTTTTAAATGAAAATTATAATTTTTCTTTGCTATTTTCAAAATCTGGACTGTTGCAATATTAAAACACAAGGCACTAACGGGTCCAAGGGTTTTCAATAAGTAAGGCCACATCTTTATAATTTTTATTTAAACTAAAAAAGACTACGATTGTATTATTTTTGTATGAAAATAAAAGTTAAAAAATTAGGCTGGAGTATGAAACAGTTTCAATGCAACTTTTTGTTAGATTTTCACATTGTTTGGTTGCTTTGATTTTACACCTTGCACATCTCCCCTGCTTTGTGACCGGTGAAAACTAGTGTCCTGTACCATCAATTTTCACAGAAGTTAATATGCGAAATAACAGTGATTTGTTAGTTTCACGTTTTCCACCCGATGAGGGTAAAGTTGTACGCTTTCTAGAATAATTTTTAACAATATATCTTCTGAAAGGAAGGGGATACATTATTTTGACCTTGCTTTGCCATTCAAAATTGCTGTCAGCCATTGTAAATAGCAGTATTAATGCAGAAAATAAATACAGGACACCACCACTTTTTCAGTCTTATTCCAATTATATAGCACTCCATATTTTCGTCCTTTCTATCAACACGTCCCATGAATTTATATTTTCTTACTTTGTTAGGTTGCACAATGGGAACGTTCTTTTTCTCCCTTGAAATCCATCTATTAGCAGTTCTTAGAGGATGAACCGAGTCGCAAGTACTTATCATGTACACAATGCGGTTGTAATGCCATTTTAAAATCAGACAGTTCCTACTTTAGTAACTAATCAAAAGTGCCTCTACCGAAAGGTAGATATATTTCTTCTTGTAATATTTTAGTTTCTTGAAGTGGACATTTTTCAGTTAGATTTTTGTTTACTGTACCACTGTGGCCTAAACCCAATTTTGACAGTTTACTTGCCAAGTATTATCGCTCAACGCACGTGGAGGATTCGTTATATTCTTATATAACGAATCCTCCACGTGCTCTGAGCGATAAGAAATGAAAAACAAGTCCACTGTCGCTTGTTTCAATATGGGCAAACACGAGTAAATTTCAGGTTATGGCAAAAGGAAATGAGCCATTTTTATATGAATTTTTTGCCCTTTTCTTGGATTTCGAATAGAAAGTCTTTTTTACCTATTTCCGTCATTTTTAAAGCATATTTTACTAATTCTACTACTTGGTAATTTTTTTACTATTTACTAATATTTTACTATTTTACTAATTAAAGCATAATTTACTAATATTTTACTAATAATTTGAAAATTATTTTAATGGTACTTTCTTCAAATAATGTTTACGAGATGCAACTAATGTTCTCCTCGGAATTTCGGAGTTTTTCGATTTTTTTGCTCATAAATTGTAATGTCACTTGTTGTATGTAATCCAAAGTTTCTGTGATGCCCATTAACGCCGATTTAGGGATAACTAAACACAGGGATTTTCTGGGAAAGGTTTTTCCAAACCAAAAATTTGCAAACTGAGTTCAATTGAACGAAAGGAAGAAGCCTGAATTACGTTAGTAACATATTCAACACCTTGAGTTGTTCATCTGAAGTGGTTTTGAATCAAATTTTTACGTCGTTTTTCTTTGCTTTTAGGGTCATTTAAAAAAAATTTAAAGAACATTTTACTGATCATTTTGACGATATTTTCAGTCATCAGAATCCGCTCCCGACACATATACTCGAATTAACTCTCAAAAAGAAAGAGTATTTCCCATTTATTATATACATATCATACATGTCACTCAAATTTCAAAATATAAAACAGATATAAAATCCAAGCACCTACAATATAATATAATACAATGTTATATTAGTTAAGTATCAAACATATATTGTGAGCAACACAAATTATTAAAAAGTAAATTGTTTAATACAAGCATATTGCTTACTACTTTTATTAACATTTATATTTTTAAAAAACAGACAAATTAAATATTATTTTAAATAAAACCGTAATTTTAAATATTTATAAAAATATTCCTTCCCCCAAATTTCACCTTCCCCCAATAAAAGATCCGAAATCCCGCCTCTGTCCCCGTGGTAATCTGCGATGTCTTCGAGGTCCAATGTTCCCTTCCCTTTTGTAAGCGACGTTTATTTCTGCGTTATGATACTTTCTGCGAGACTGCAGTCACTTAGAGAATCGATTGTGCTTTCTGTCAAGCGAGTCAATCTTGCTTGGTCGCCGAACGCACAGCAACCGTTCTCTTAGACAGAGACCAAAATATTTGGAGCGCGGCGCAACCGATTTACCTCGCTGCACGACTTGGTCATGCGAGCGCCTGATGTGGATACCGGTAGCTGTCTACCTGAAAAAAATCAAGAATATTGTTTCTGTTTTATTTTGTATTTTGTACATTTAATTTCTGTATGCTCTTAGAGATCAAATAATTTTCAAAAAGTCTGTATTTGTTTATAATTAATTGGACGAAGTGCAGAATAAAAAATAATACGACTCAACCAAAAATTGAAAAAATGCAATTGTACGATTTTTCATCTTTTTTGGGGTAGACAGCTACCTTAATAGTTCTAAGAAAAGTTAAAAGAATTGGAATAAAGCTAAAATCTCATTGATTTTGGTGCCGGAATGCTTGGCATTGACTCTGAGAGAAACAGAAGGTTTTATCAGTCACTTACCAATGCCGTCGAGCACAGTGACTCAGAGCGTAGCGCACAGACTTCGCATTCGGGAGACCCGGGTTCAATCCCGTGCCGGCCACATTGACCGTGGTTTTCGTGGTTTCCCTCGGTCATCTAGGTGAATGTTGGGATGGTTATACTGAAAGGCTACGACCGCGAAACCGGCGACGTTAGCGAATACGTCAACCACGTGAATTATGAAGGTTCAGCGAATTCGAGACATAGGGGGTTCCCGGGGGCGACTGAAACCCCAGGATCTAACGGCATCGACGTCAATTGTTCTTTACGGGAAATGTAATGACGAAATACAAATACCAATGCCATTCCAGCTCGCGAACAACACCAAGCGGTGGACAGCAGAACCCCCGAATAAATTGAAATATAATTGAAGGAAATTGTATAAATTTAAGAAGCAATACTTCATATATTTATCAACATATTACAATAATTTTATGCATGATTGTATTAAAAAATTTCAGTTTTGAAGCTATGGCAAGGGCATAAATATTTTGCCCATAGAAGGCCACGTTGTTTTTTTTCTTTCTTTTTTTAACCCAGAAGTAAACAACGCCTTTTAGTAAATTATTTTATGTTGAATCTATCAGACCTCATTTATGTTAGAATTTTCCACCAGCATAGCCAGGACCACTGTACACAAGCGTTGTTGACGCACGTGAAATAAAGGTTAAGTAACACGCGTCTTAGAATAACACTGTATCACACACGACCACTTTGGCCGTCCCGCATAAGAAACGTTTTTAAACTTCATGCATGTATAAATTCATGCATGTTATTAAATAACATGCATGTACATATTTTGCATGCACGATAAATTTTATCGCGCAACGCTTGTGTGACACTGATTTTAATCATGCCACGTCGTACGCACGTAAAATAAGAATGAATATGGGGACGACTTCCGGAGAGCTGATCGGCTGCAACCTGGCCCACCAAAGAAGCCCAATAACGCACCGAGTGCATAAAATGGGCTCAGAAATAACAGTAACGATCGGACGCGCATTTGCCCGCTCTGCCGCCACTGGCTTGGCCCGGCGCCAGCACAGCGGTGCACCGCCTTCGCAGGGTGAGGGGTGGATGGAGAGGACGACCAGGACGCAGGATGACGGCAGACGAGACTTCTTCGCAATGGATGCTCCGCTTTTAACATCGCCGCGCTCTCGCACTCGACGAAGAGCTCTGTAATTTTTCGGGATTTGGCGTTTCCTTTGACTTAAGTGTGTCGTATTGCGTCGTAATTTTGGAGCGTTTGCCCTGTACTTGACCTACAGTGGATGTAATTTGGGTGTAGTTGTGCATTCGTGTGTGCTAGCTGGTGGTTATTTGTGACATGGGACACTATTGTACTTAAAGAACAGCGGATAAGATTTGGCTGCACTTGAACATTCGTCTCTGCATTATGTTGCTTGTTTGTGATTTATTGAGTTAGTATTATACTTAACCTTCTGGGGAAGAGAATTGTCTGTACTTGTACATTCGTGTTTGCTTATTGTTTGTGTTTCTTTGTGGAGTTTCGGGGACAGATTTTTAGACCGTAGTAAGCGGGAGAGAGAGAGAGAGAGAGAGAGAGAGAGAGAGAGAGAGGGGGGGGGAAGAGGAAGAGGGAGAGTGAGGGAGATTTCACTTCACTATAACACTAAAAACATTTCTTTCATTAATTCTCTGCTTTACACTGCACGACATCTCACTTCACTGTATAACTTAATATTCTTAGTTTACTACCTCCTTAACTTAAAAATATCCTAAATTAATTTCCTAAACTGTTGAACTCTTCGAGGAAAGGGTTCAAAGTTTTTTTTTGAGGCAATCTATTCCATTCCCTTATCGTTCGGTTTGTGAAAGAGAAGTTTCAGACATCCGTTCTCTGCGATCTTACATTTATTTTGTGCCTGTGATCTTCTCCACTGATGTGCAACATGATATTCAACTTACTTTTGGGACAGACCTTGTACATAGGAATATTTAGCCGCCGTTTAATTTCTTTCCAAGCTGGATGACCGCTATAAGCTTTATAGAAAGCGCAAAATCTTGCAAAGGTTCGCCTGTTTTCGAGTGAATCCCACCCGAAACCGCTATTGTTTATCTTGTTTATAAACTATTTATTGACGTGGGTACAGGAAGTGTATACATCTGCGCCGGAAATTGAGGGCCTGAACATTCCCGGACTACTGTATGCTGATGATTTAGTTTTATGTTCGGAGACTATTGACGGCTTACAGAAAAGTTTAAATATCCTAGAAACGTATAGTGAAACATGGGGACTAAAAGTAAATATTCAAAAAATGAAAGTAGTTGTCTTCAAGAATGGATTTATCTGGGGTAACAAAGAGAAATGGTATTACGCTCAGGAGGAGAACGACCGGGTCAAAACCTTAACATATCTTGGGGCAAAATTTTCCATGAATGGGGAATGGAATAATCACATAGTGGCGGCGCACAGTAAAGGAAGAATTGCGCTCAAAGAAATCGTTTGCGCAGTGCGCAGGGTTCCGGAATTGCCTTTATACATACAATGTATAAATCGCTAGTTCTCCCAGCTATGAATTACGGGGCAGAAATCTGGGGAGTGGATAGGATAGATCGACTAGAAAGCGTCGAAACAGATTATTTCAAATTTATTCTCGGGCTCTAGATTCGCAGCAAATGCCGGAGTCTTAAGAGAGGTCGGTAGTGTAGGAATTTGGAAAGATTATAAAATGAAACCCATTAAACTTTGGATTAAATTAGCAGGTGAACAGGCTGACGCACTTATACATAGATGTTTTAGAGGCTGTTACAGGGACGCAACCAACGCTACTGGTCGTATAAAATTAAACTGCTACTGGAACGTGCAGGTCTGGGAGACGTTTCTCGGGAGATTGTGGGACGTTTCTCGGGAGATGGAGAACACGTGAGATAGAACAGCTTATTTCCGATAGACATGCAGATATTAAAAGGCATGAGATCCTGGCAGCAACGGCCGAAAAACGTTTGCTAGTTGCGCAAATTCACGCGTGTCCGTTGCGCGGGGTTGCGAACGTTACGTACACAGACTTCGAAAGGACGCAAGAAGGGGATACGCTTGGTTTAGGGTCGGGGGGTGGATGCAACGTAGATTAAAGGACTCTAATGGTAATCGCATCTGTGTGCTTTGCGGTGATAGGGAAGACTGGATCCACATCCTTTTAATTTGCGGTGCGACCGAAACTTGGAGAGCAAAATGGATGGGAATGGGAAATTACTACTTCCAAAATAGGAACGTAACGCTCGCCCAAAACATTTTTGGTGATAAAAGACCTAAATTCATGAAAGAATTAGGAACATTTCTAGAAAAGGTTCGGACCATTAGGGAAACTGAAATTAGGGAGTGGGATAATAGCACTGGTTAGTACGAGCAGAGCCTAGACTGGAGAGAAATAAATAAGTCAATAAACTAACAATAAGTTAGTAAGTTATGTTAAGTTAGTTTTTTTTATTTTAAGATAAATTTACAATCTATTTTTTACAAAATAAGAAAATGTGATGTCTATTGTAGAATTGTTATGTCAATGATTAGTAGTGAAGGTATCCCATCGGTACTCTTCATCTTCTTCTTCGTACTATAACAAAAAGCAATTTATATTATTTTAGGTTGACAGCAATTGGAATTGATAATTTGGTGGTGATCATGTTTGTTACTTCTTGAGTATCTGTATGGGAGTTGTATACGTTCTGGTTAGACGATGGATATCTGCACTATTGTCAAGGAGGTTGAGGGCTAAGTGGTTTGGATGGTTTTCAAGACGCTGGAGATAGTTTGAGCTGATTGATTCTATTCTTTCTAAGACAGTGGGCATTTTTAAGTCTTTGTGTAATGCTGCGTTTGTGATGAACCAAGGCGCTGCTGCGATCATTCTTACGGTCTTGGACTGAAATCTCTGGATGATAGAGAGATTACTCATGCTTGCTGTGCCCCAGATTTGGATGCCGTAGGTCCATATTGGAATTAATATGGATTTATAAAGCAATAGTTTATTTTCCAGTGATAGTTTTGAGTGATATCCTAGTATCCAGTGTAGTTTTCTTACTTGAAGTTGTAGGTGCTTTTTCTTGGTTAAAATGTGATTTTTCCATGTTAAACGTTTGTCTAGATGAATCCCTAAGTATTTTACACTTTCCATTTGTAATATTGGATTATTGTTGATGTGGACAGTAGGACATTTGTTTCTTCTCAAGGTAAACATTATATGGGCTGATTTGTTTTCATTTATTTTTATTTTCCATTTCTTGGCCCAGTTTTCAATCATTGTAAGATGTTCTTGTAAATGTCTTGTTGTGACATTTGGGTCGTCATCCGAAGCTAGTATGGCTGTATCATCTGCGAAATTCTGCACAAATTCTGGCACAAATTCACAATCATCTGGCTATGGTTGTTTTATCTGTTTCTGGTATATCTGTCGTATAGAGTTGGTAGAGAATAGGGCCAAGAACACTACCTTGTGGTACCTGATAGGATGCCACTTGTGGCCTTGATAGGATGGAATTCAGATAATTCATTTTGATATTTGATTTGGAAAGGGCGGTGGGATAGATAAGATCTAAAGATATTGATGAAGGGATATGATAGGAAATGTTTGAGTCCATCGTGCCAGACTTTGCCAAACGCTTGGGCGATGTCTAGGAAGGCGGCCGAACAATATTTCTTTTCTTGGAAACAATTCTCAATGTAGCTGGTGATTCTATTAACTTTGTCGATGGTAGAATGCTGTTGTCTAAAGCCAAATTATGGTCAGGGACTAGGTTATTGATTGCTATGTGTGGACGTAGTCTTGATAGAAGAAGTTTCTCAAACACTTTGGATAGGATTGGAAGTATACTGATGGGACGGTAAGAGCAGGGTTCATGTGGAGGTTTTCCAGGCTTGAGAAAAACTTGAATTTGGGCTACTTTCCATTGTTCCGGGTAGTTCCCTGTTCTTAGAATACTGTTGAATAGTGCAGTAATTATAGTCTTGCCTTTTCGTGGTAGTTCTTTGAGAAGAGGTGTTGTGATTAGGTTATAGCCAGAAGCTTTTTTACTTGATAAGGCGTTAATGGTTTTTGTAATTTCTCTGGGAGTAAAATGTGGAATTGGAAGCGTCATTTGGTTTGGGGAGTTCAGGTAATCCCTGATTTGTTGGGCTTGGTTTATATTTGAAAAGGGATGAGTTTGGAATACATTAGCGAAGAATTTGGCAAAGGTAGATGCTCTCTCTGTGGGGTTTCTCGCCCAGCACATATTTTCATCCCTGATTAGGGGATTTGGTTTGGTCGGTTGTTTCAGCTTCCTGGTGACTTTAAATAGAGAGTAATTAGTATCTTCTGTTGGGGTGAGACTGGTTATGAAATCCTGAAATTTGTTGCTGTTAAAATCTTTTAGGAGGTACCTTAATTGCCTAGTTGCTCTGCTGTAGTTGGTGTAGTCTGCAGGATATTTTGAAGCTTGCCAGATTCTTCTTGGTCTTCCTTTCTCAGCTATTTTGTTTAAAAGAAATTTTGAGTATTTCATGCTGCTCTGGGTGTAGTGGAGTTGCGGTGTAGCGAACCAAGCCGCTTCTTGAATATTTTGGATTATATATTCAGTTGCTTCATCTATATTATCTGCTGTTTTTAATGGTAATCGGATGTTTGTTTTCATTGATATCTGGGTTCTGTACGAGGCCCAGTTTGTCTTTCGTTAGCGTTAGCGGCACGGGAGAGGGGTGTAGGATAATTTTGTTACCAACGGTGATAATTATTGGAGTGTGGTCTGAGGACAGTTCGAGGGAAGATTCAATGATACAGTTAGTGGATGGGATTCCTTTTGTTATGAATATATCGATCAGGTCTGGAATTTTGTTTTGGTCGGTAGACCAGTAGGTAGGTTTTCCTGTTGAAATGGTTTCTGGCTGTGGAGAAGTAACTGCTTTTTGCAGTTCTCTCCCTCTAGGGGTGATGAGCCTGGATTCCCATTGAGTATGTTTAGCGTTGAAATCTCCACCTACCATGAACCTACTTCCTAGTGACTTAAAATAAGTTTCAAATCCTTGCTTATCTATTTTGAATCTGGAAGGGCAGTAGATGGCGCTGATGGTGATTGGTCCATTCCAGTCCGCAATTTGTACAGATGTTGCTTGAATATCTTGGTCAAGTACGGCTTCCTGTTCTTCATGCTTAATGGTGCTTTTTATTAATATTGCTGTGCCACCGTCAGCCTTGCCACTAGGATGTTTAGTATCATATAATGTGAAGTTCTTTAGTTTAATGTAGCTTCTTTCTGTGAAATGAGTTTCAGAGATAAGTAGAATGTCTATTTTGTTTTCTTTGAGAAATATTTCTATTTCTAGGCGATGATTTGCCAAGCCGTAGGCGTTCCAAGCTGCAATGCGAAGAAATTTAGGCATTGGATAATTTGGAGACAAGCGTCGTTAAGAGGTTAATTAGAGAGTTTATTTGTTGACTTTGTTGCATTAATATGTTTTCAAATCTCTCAAAGGAGTGCTGTATAATTTTCATAATGGAGTGGCTATCGTCATTATGTTGTTGTCGTTCTGGTGGCTTTGGTCGCGCAACATCGGCCCATGTTCCTTCATTTACTTGTAGACTTCTTTTTATTTCTTGGGAATAAGTAGTTGCAATATTGTTGTTTTGGCGGGTTCCTTGCACATGTTGGTTGACTTTGCTTTTCTTTTTTTTTCTGGATCATGTTCTTTTCTACATTTAACACACCGAAACGGGTATGCACAGTACGACCTGATATGTTCATATCTCTGGCAATTTTTGCATTGAACTATCTCTCGTTTCAGGCGTGGTGGTTCAAATGCAACGACACAATTTAGTAGTCGGTAAATTTTGAATACTTCTTTGTTGTTAGATATGGGCTAAAGGTCTACAAAAAATAGAGGCAGAGGTAATTCGTCAACCTATGGCGGACATTTATTATGTTTCTAACTTTATGGTCCTTTTCTAAAAGTGCAGCCTTGATATCTTTTACATCTACCGTATGATGTATATGCCGCAAGACAACTCTATACGCACGTTCTTGTTTCAACTAGTATGTGTAGTATACGTAGTTGTTGCCTGATAAATGTTTTACTATTCCTCTGTAAACATCTGGAGTTTTTGGTGCTATTTTAATTTTGTCGTTTGCCAGAGATTTTATTTCGAAGTCTTCTGTTTTTAAAGCATCCCTTATAAACTTAATCATGGCTTGAACATTATTTACATTTGGCACAAAAATTGGTGGTTCTGTGGTTTTTGGAGAAGTTTCCTCGTTGTTTTCTATTGCTTCTTCTGTATTGAGAGCACTAAATTTTTTCTTGGTGGGAACTGTATAAATACTATTATTACTATCGCAAGACGCTGTCTTCTGCCTTACCCGTCTATTTACATGAGGGACGAGGACGTCTGGGTTCGGTGTTTTTGACCGAGCTGGTGCGCATATTTGCCATGCATTCTGTGTCAGGTTCACAGGATCAGATGAATCATGATCCATGCTGTGTCTGCCGCTGCTTGCTGATTCTTCTAATGGCATTTGTTGAGATACGTAACTTTCGGGTATTGGTAGTGTTTGCGTTCGCACTACATGCTACCGTGCCTACCCGAATACGCTTCTGTAATCACTGAGTTTATATATCAATTGTCTTTGTAGAACTGAAATTAATAACACCGTTTCACTGCACAAATATTCACTTAGAACTACTGCACACAGGTTTATTATCGCTTGACCTCTCCTTATCTTGGCGCACTCGCAGGCGACAAGGTGAGGCACAACGGAGCTGCGGACACGATCCGCTCACCACTGCGGTCGGGCGAGATGTTAAGTTAGTAAACAGTAAAAAAAAAGTCGTATGTCGTAGTCAATTGTTAAGTGTAAGTACATAAATAAGTCAATAAAAATAAATTAACTTAATATAAATTAAATAAATTAAAATAAAATTAAAATAAAACAAAAGGAAACGGTTAAAATAATAAGCACATTAGGGGGTGAAGGGAAGTGGGAATCGGAAATGTTAGGGCAGAGGCGTTGGTGCGGACGATCTTCTATGGTGCTGTTTGTTTCAGCTGCTGAGGAAGCCTAACACTGGAAGGAGAATGCCTGACGCCCGCGCCAAATAAATAAATAGTTTAAAAACCGGATAGATTAGCATGTACTCGGCTTCTGATGACAGGTTTTCACCCTTCAGGGTTTTTTTCCTCAGCCGTACCTTATGGTCCCTTTTCTGCGGCATTGATGCGATGGAGAGACAATTTGGGGTGAATACCAGAATACGAAAGGTTAGAACGCGGTAGAATGTAGGTATTGTAATGGCTTAAAGGCCTTCGGCCTAGCCACTTAGCATCAAGTTTTCTAATTTGTATGTAATAATTGCCTATTAAATAAAATAAAAATACTTTTGAATTGTTCATGGACACGTGAAATATTCTAATTAAGTACGGTAATATTGCCTCTCCTCCTAGTTTAATTATGTCCATAGATATGTCGTCTGGACCCCTTGACTTATCATTTTTCATAGATTTTACTTGGTTCCGTAGAACATTCACTTCAATATTAAACTGATTTGTAACCGAAGTACTTTGAATTAATGTATGGTTCGCATTTCTTTTGAAAATCGAACTGAAATTCTTATTAAATGCATTAGCTTGTGCCTGATCGTATGTGATGAGGGTGTTTCTATGTTCACGAACAACTGGGATTCCCTTTCTTCTACGAACATATTTGTAAAATCCTGTCCAGTTATTTCCCTTTTCGTCTAGAATATTCTTTAAATATGCCTCATGAGCAATTTTTTTTCTTCTCAATTTTTTAAAATTTCGAAAAATATTCAATGCTCGGAAATTTTTTATCCTCTTCTTTGCCTAATTTTTGAATTCTAATACTCTGGATCCGGATTATTTTTTAGAATTTTGTATGGTACGTACTTTTGCAAAGCTTTGTCTATAATATCTTTAAACGCGCACCATATTTCTTCCATAACTCCTTCTGTTCTCAGAAAGCGGTTGTATTGTTCTCTAAGAAAGTCATGAAGTCCTTTTACATTTGCTTTCTTGAAAGTGCGAGAGTACGCACTTTCGTTCCTGTCGTAATATCTTTCCATGAAATATTTTTGTCTAAGTCAAAAAGAAACGCTTTGTGATCACTAATTTCCTCAATAACTTCACAAGCTATGAAAGGTTCATTCGGCCTAATTAGGTAAACATCCAAAATCGCGTCCTGCCGCGTTGCGTTCCTTACTGCCTGGGCTAATCCCCTATCCCAAACTAGTCAGTTAACAAGTGTTTGGACTTTGCCCTCGCTCACGGTTCTCTCCCAGTTTGCGCTAGGAATATTTAAGTCTCCTCCGATAACAATAGGATGACCATTTTCATTTCCTGTTCTCTGTATAATATCTTCCAAAATTTCGTAGCTGTCACCGGGAGGCCTATATCATGCAATAATTTCTAATGAGGTTCCTGAAGTAGTACTTTCTATTCCCATCATTTCAAACTCTGTACTAACCCAATCTAATCTAATATTTATGTCTGCTTTGACGCAAATAAAGACACCGCCACCTCACTATTTCTATCCCTCCTAAAGATCTTGTAATCAGAATGAAAAAATATCCGGGGATCCGATTTCCTCGGGTAGCGACGACTCAGTCCCTATCACCATATCGGGATCACAGGCATCAATTAGGTTCCAAATTTATATTTCTTTATTGATTATACTACGACACTTCACCGCTAACAACCTAACGGATCCCTTCCTCACCTGAATGTGTTCTCGGGATTGCGCGTCCTCCGAATCCGCAGCCACCGTCGCCTCCGCCGTCGCCGCTGTCGTTTCCGCCGCTGTCGTTTCCGCCGCTGTCGTTTCCGCCGCCGTCATCGTCATCGTCGTCTCCGCCACCGCCGTCGTCGTCGTCTCCGCCGTCGTCGTCGTCTCCACCATCGCCGTAGTCGTCGTCTCCGCCATCGTCGTCGTCTTCGTCTCCGCCATCGACGTCGTCGTCCCGCCATCGACGTCGTCGTCTCCGCCATCACCATCGTCGTCGTCTCCGCCATCGACGTCGTCGTCTCCGCCATCGCGTCGTCTTCGTCTCCGCCATCCCATCGTCCTCGCCATCGCCGTCGTCGTCGTCGTCCGCCACGCCGTCGTCCTCGTCTCCCCACCGCCGTCGTCGTCGTCTCCGTCACCGCCGTCGTCGAATTAATTTTGTATACCATCCAAATGTTTTTGTAAAATGATATTTAAGATTAGTTTGTTTTGAATATTTACTAACAGTGTATTTATGAGCCTTAAGCCCGAATGTAATGACGTAACATTTTTTTCATTGGTATTGGGAGATTTCGTGTACATTTCTGTGTAAATTCATCAAAAAGATGAACAATACAAATTTCTCACTTTTAAATGAGATTGTTTCAATTATTAAAGAACTGTTATTCCAAAAAATTATAAGGATTTGGGAGTAGTAAATTTGGTCGGATTATGAATAATCTATATTGGGTTATTATCTGTTGGAATGTTCCTTCGTACGAGATCACTTCTTTCCAACACAAAATCTAATAAAAAGGATTATGTAGGATTATTTTTAATTGGATTGTAAGGTGGATTATATACGATTATTCGAAGTTTTATTCTGGGATACAACCTCTTTAAGACATATCTGGTTCAAAAATGACTTCCTCAGTTAATGTTTCAAAAATTTTGATAACAAGAAGGCGATAGCGTCTCTCGTTAAAATATATTGCAGTTAGTTAAGATGCTACAGTTTGCGATGCTTCGTAAACCGATGCTTTCTAGGTTCAAAATCGGTAATAAAACCAGGGCCGGATGTAGAATCATCGGAGCTCCAAGTTCAAAATTCTGTTGGGGTTTTCCCTCCAAAAACAATTCTTCTAAGTGTTTCTGAAACACACATGATTGAATAATTTTTTGTTTAAAACTTTCTAGTAGAGTAAATTATTTGAATAACTATTAATCTATACATGTATATTTTATTAATTGCTTGGAATATTAAGCCAATAAGCAATAGCTTTTCATTTTTTTTTCTTTTTTTTTTTTTTTGCTTGTTTAGTTTTTTACATCGTATTTGTAATGTCTTTTCGAAACATTGCAAGACAAATAACCTTTCAGTCTGAAAAATGTTCATGTGTTGGTCGAATCTGTCAATGATAATTCATTCCTAGAATGATACCAACGGAGGAAAAACTGGCTTTTATTTCCTTCCTCTTTCTTATAAATTTCCACACTTCCTCACAGAATCATCACGCACAACACAAACGCGTTTACTGAAAAAAAACAACAGAAAGCTTAGGGTAGACTGGCTGATTGTTATTCCTGCTGGATCGTGGTCGCGTAGGTTAAAAATGTTTTGCAGATACACAAGAGCGTTAGCGCTAGAACATAGAACTAGCTGGGCCTCCTGTCAATTCCAGACTTCACCGATAGGCGATAATTCTAACACAAAGAACTAGAACGAATGCTCAATATTGTAACACTATGCGCATTTTCATTACGTTCACAAATGCATCGGCATTGCGTTGGACGAGCGCGGCGTCCTCGCTTCTGCGCACGCGCGTGCGATCCCAGCAATCAATGTAGAAATCGATTTGAGCTGTACGCGATCACGAACATTGAAAT
The DNA here is from genome assembly GCA_964035755.1 of Teleogryllus oceanicus. Lineage (NCBI taxonomy): Eukaryota > Metazoa > Arthropoda > Insecta > Orthoptera > Gryllidae > Teleogryllus > Teleogryllus oceanicus. The sequence continues at coordinate 69,573,946 of CAXIVR010000009.1, read as the reverse complement.
CAGGGCTCTTCGGTTACTGGACACCGTCAAGAAAAGGAGAGAATCTCCGTTAGAGCGGGCGAGCTGGTGTTCGTCTGGACTCAAATTACTACTTAATAAGAGGTAAATCGTCTATCGTCTTGTGAAATTAAATAACAATGAGATAATTTTACGTGGTTTGGTATTGAAATTATATAGAAATAATGTCAGTAAAAGCATTTATTGTGCGCAAGTTTTACGAGCGTCACGTATCCTTGAATAAGCTTTTGTGTAAAGTACATGAATCTCTTCAGCTGTTAAGTTTCATTAGCAGTTTCATACAACAAAAATTGCGTTCAGAATAATTCTGACTGCTAGTTGGAGAATTTATGCGGGCCCGAAGAGTTTGATGGATTGTTAGTGATTCCGGGAGTGTGAACTACTAGGATCATTAGTGTAGTGCATGTTCTTTTCTTTGGAGGTGGCGATGTTCTTCCCCGCTGGACGGCCAGATCCCGCGCCAACTTACCGTCGACTAGCGGGATTTTCCACAACCAGGTATCTCCCACCAGCGGGGCACCGCCTCAGCCAGGACAAGCTCTAAGCTCCCGATCGGTCTCCCAGCATGTGTGATAGTGTATTGCCTGTTAGTGTATGTGTGTGAAAGGGGAGAGGATAGGACAAGGAAGAGGAAGGAAATATCGCGCGCGGTCCGTGACCCGTTTGTTTGGGTACTGCTCCGGCATTCGCATGATGTTTATCGGAGAAACCATGGAAAAATACCGGTCAGAGTAGCCGACCGCTAGAATTTTCCTCCTGTCAGCGACTGAGTTCGACCTAGTTGACAAGCTAGTGTCGAAAGTCCTGCCACCGTCTCGAACACAGGACCTCTCGGTCAGAGGAACTGCAGTGACATTAGCTGATGCCCTGAGCCATCTCTCCCGGTACGAAGAGTTTGAAGACAAACGCATTCGGAAATTGACTTTACGCGGTGGATGAAATATTCTGGTAAAACGAGGTAAAACCATGGATATTCAGCACTGCAGTTACGGTTTATAGAAGACATTTTCGTTTTACGCTACGGAAATGAAAGCGTCATTGACAGGGTAACAGCAATCTGATTCTCACGAGGCAGAACTCCTGGCGGCTGTAAATTGAAAGCGAAGAGATCCGTTCAAATCACCTAACGAACGGTTTCTTCGTGATAAGAGCAACGATATTTCGTGTGTAACTGAGTGAAAGAAACAATTTGTTAAGATTGTAACAAGAAGAGGTTGAATGTAGATTAGGAACATTGAATTTCAATTTAATGTTACTTATCTGATTTTTTTAAACAGTGCACTTATTTCCGAAATATTTTCGAAGGCGTGCTACAGGCTGCCATATAGAGAAAGTTTGGAATGTAGTTACTGAGATAAGTTACTGAGTTAAAATTAGGTATTCTCTCACTTAATATTGTAAATATTAATTCAGGTAAGGTTTATTGTTGTACGTTGAAACAGTTACGACTGGCTAAATTGTTCATTTATCATAGAAGTTTAGTAACTCTTAGGTCAGCCAGTAAAAGTTATGAAGTATATTTGCACAGTTTATTTCAGTGTTACATGAATTTGTTTACGGTCATTTCACGATTTGTGCAAGGTATGCAATTTTCCTGTCCCAAATTGAGTGTGAAATTAATTTGATTCAGTGAGAGTGGCTGATAAGTCAGTTGTACTGTTAGTGTAATGTGAATTTGAAATTTGATTTTGGAATGTACGTCGTACTTTTATCACGAGTTATCTATACATTAGCATTCTATTCTAGTTAGAATCAAGATCCCCGACCCAAACCTTAGTGAAGGGGAGGGAAATTAATATAAGGTGATCTGAACCGGCAGTGTAGAGGATTCCTCAAAGTAGGCTAATTTATTATTCTATTAAATGACTCTAGTTCATACAAGTGAGCAACCTTAGGCAATATCACGGAATATATGGTTGCAATATGTTCAAGTGGAAGGTACAGAGTACTGTTTTGCCACGTTTTACGAATGACATTCCTTCAATTTTCTTCATTTTTTAAATTTTCGATTATAGTTTGGATTGCATAGTAACATTAGTAAATTTTTAATACGAATATCGGCCATCTCGGACCACGCACCACGTTATTCTACAGAACCTAGCCATATTTATCTGGAGAGGTGAACCTGTCTTTACTCGCTGTGAGAAAAAGCTTTTCCGGCAGCATCCATTGTTCAGACAAGGGTGAAGGGACAATCACAAATATGCACGATTTGAACCTGCAGCCTCCTCAGCGAAGACGACGGCTGCCGCAACCACCTTTGCCATGGAGACGGGCATTAGTAATTTATTTTATATGTGATAAATTAGTGTAAATTATTCGGTAACTAAGGGGAATCATGCTCGTTCCAATCGTCGGAATCTCTCAACATATTGAATTCTGACACCCAAGATGAGCTGATGTCGGCTCATCTACTGCAATAATCATTTGGTCATCGGGAAAAATCTAAACACAGCATGTCGTGCCACTTAAAAAATATAGAAAATTGGTCAAAATTGTGGAAAATCAAAATTAACCCGAATTAATCAATAGCCAAAGTATTTAATTTAAGGTATCCTGTCTTCCCTCGCCCCTTATCTCTGAACTCTTCTACCATTCCTTAGTCTCCTCTGAATTCATCTATTCGTTATCTCGGGGTTCTGATGGACACAAAACTAAATTGGCACAGTCACATCTCGTCCAAAGTAATCGAAGCCAATAGAAGGTTATTCTACGTCCCATTCTCAACCGTAATTCTTCTTTAAAAATTCATTCCGCTTTAACCATTTACAAATCAATTCTTCGCCCGATATTAACTTACCCTGTTTGGATTTCGGCTGCTCCATCCACATTAAATAAATTACAAATCTTCCAAAACAAAATGCTAAGAATAACAGTAACCCCCCCCTGGTTTGTCAGCAACAAGACCCTTCACAACGATCTTGCAATAGAACAAATTACTTCCTTTATTACGAAGATGGCACATAATTTCTTCAATAACCTAAGTCATGGGCAAGGTGCAGTCACCTATGAAATAGGAACCGATCAACCCCCACTCTCCCGCCTAAGAAACAAACTTCCACATTTTCCTTCAATCTCTCTCTGACATTAGATAAGGTAAGAACATTTCTTTCATTTTCCTGTCCGTCCCATAGTATCTCCTTCCCAAACCCTATCATTACTCTCTAACAACATTTCCTCGCAATAACTTTGGTTGAAGTTATAATCATTACCAGGGAGGTAACACGAAATGACCCCCTTCACGATTTGCTGATACAAAGTTGCTCGCCCAATCAACTGAAGAGCCTCACGGCTGAACATTGTAATGTCTGCCAATGTAAAATAAATAAATAACTAAATAAATAAATAAATAAATAAATAAATAAATAGATAAATAAATAAATGAATGAATGAATGAATGAATGAATGAATGAATAAATAAAGGGGATTGAATGCAACTTCAAAAATATTAACTTTGCTGAATGTGTAATATCTTTTTTTAGACTTTTGACCTTGCTTATAGCAATTTTTGTAGATAATTTTGAGAAGAACTCTACAGAAATGGGAGGCGAGAGAAAGTTTGTGAAAGCAGAGCTACGGCTGCGGACCGTCTACGCTACTTGCCGCATCGCCACTCGGGAAAATTCCGACTTCTCTCGTCAATCCAATAATGGCATTTTGCGTCCGGCGGCGAACCTACGTCTGAAACGTGAAGGGCGGAGGAAAGGCGTGTTAGAGGCCAAAAAAAGTTATTTCCGGAACCCACCACAATGGGCCGCGCCCAAACCCTCTGGAGAGCGGAGAGGGGAGGAGTAGGTGGAGAGGGAGGAGGGAGGAGCGTGGAGGCGCGGGATAAAGCGTGACAGAGAAGTGTGTGGCGAGGAAAGGATGTGCGCGGCGGGGCGGCGGGATAGTGCGGGAAAGGGCAGGAAGAGGGAAGCTGTTGAGGAGAGGAGAAGAGCATGAGGGAAGGTGCGATGAAGGGCAGAGGCAAGGAGTCGGGGTGAGTTGGATTGATTGATTGATTGCTAGTGATTCCGGGCGTGTCGACTACTAGGGTCATTGGTAACGTAAGTGTAGTACGTGTTTCTTTCCCTCGAGAATTGGCGGTGTTGTTCTCCCTCTGGATGGCGAGATCTGGCGCCGACTTACCGTTGACTAGCGGGGTTTTCTCCAACCAATGTCTTCCACCACCCTAGGTGGGACGAGTTGTAAGTCCCCGACCGGTCTCCTGGCTTGTTGATAGTGTAGTGCAAGCTAATGTGTGTGTAAGGGGAGAGGATAAGGACAACGAAGAGAAAGGAAAGGTCGCGCGAGGCCCGTTTGTTATTGTACTACTCCGGCATTCGCCTGGTGTTGATCGGAGAAACCACGGAAAACTACCGATCAGAGCAGCCGGCCGCTAGAATTCTCCTCCAGACAGCGGCTGAATGGTGTGTTGAGAGAGATGTGGGCTAGAGGAGCATGACTGGACGGGGCGGGGTGGTGTGGAGATGAAGCGGTGTGGTGAGGGCTGGGCGGGGCGTGGCGGTGAGGATCGTACGATGAGTTGCATGGCGAGGTGGGCAGGGGGAGCGGGGAGGCACGTGACAGGGCGAGGTGGAGCGTGGCGGGGAGAGAGTGGGCGTGGTAGTGGAGTGTGCGGTGACGCCTCGCGCGAAGTGCCGGAGCAAGTCTATTTCCCGCTGAAGTGGCGGGCGGTCTATTTTTACGCTATTCGTTTGCAGCGCAGAATGATTGAGGTAGTGGTGAGTTGGAGGTGAAAGTGGTTGGAGAGACGACCACAACGACGGGAATGAATGTAAAGAGACGCGAGCTGAGTTGATGGAAGAATTTGGTTTATTTTTACAATCTTCGTGGTGTTTTTAGCCGCAGTGACGAGTTAAATGTGAAAATGTTCGGCTGAAAAGCCGCTGTAGTCAGGACGGGAGCGAAAATGAATGAATAGAAGCATGTGTAAAGGAATGGTTCGGAGTGGATTACTGGATATTAAATAACAGATCAAGGGAGACGCATTGAATATGATGTAGAAAGGACTGAGGAAAATAAGAACGTCTGCTCCCTGCCAAAACAAATTGAACACCATTCTTATCAACAATGCATTGTGCACACTATTGCATAAACTGTGAACTATAAAGACGCCCCTTTAAAACAGGCTTATTTGTGAATATCTTTAGTAGGTTCAATGATTTCCCTAGCTTTAAAATCAATATCCACACACTGTAGATCAAACAAAGATTTGAAACTAATTTTTCCCAAAATAAGAAATTTTCTTTTTTTTTTTTTTGAGTTTTGACATGGAACATTTGAAATGGCGAAGGATGATGATGGCGGAGTTAAAGGAAGGACTCTTTTTTCGCAAAGGGCAGTGAATCCAAGGATACGTTTGGTGGTACGTCACTATCGTGATGGGAAACGGGATAGTGTGGATATTGAGATGTAGGGTGGCTATTGAGGCGTAAAAGAGTGAATGGAGATGCTGCAAAGAACGGATCAGTTTCGTAATATAAGTTGAAGACGTGTGGTTATTAACCCGTAACCACAGAAATGAATTTATAATAAGCAGTTACACACGTGGAGTCAAACTGACAACGCATGTTTCCCCTAGGATTTATTTCTTACTAATTTACTTTTTCAAATTATTTTCTGTGTATATTGTGAAATTACTTTTGTAATAAAAAAAACTGTTTTAAAAGATTTTGAGATAATTCGTAATAATTATTTGCTTTTTAATTGCCTCTCTGTAGTAAAGTAGATTAAATATTTCCTGCCAATATAACGATTAAATATTTAAGAATTTCTATAAATACTTTTCGTTTTATTGCTTTTACGATTGGTACATATTGTTGACGAAACTTGTTTACAAATTGTCCATATTTGTTTACAAGAGCAACAAATATAATTTGTTTTTATCTTCAGTTTCTTCGGTCAAAAAGAACAGTATTTTTTATTGTTTTCCATCCTCTTTCGCTGTTTCCTTCTTTTCCCTACCTAGTATTTTCTTCTACCCAGTATTTATGTAAAATTCTGATGACTTGTCGAAGGCGTGTGATGGACAATTTCCTTTCTAATTCCTTGGTAACTATGTAGTTCCTTAGCTAGACTTTTTATAAAATCCAGCCTTATTACTGATGTCATTAGCAATATACGAGAAAAATATCTAGGTAGTACCAAGTACAATGCTCGAAAAATAAAAAAAAGTATATACAATAAATATAACTCACATGGCATAAAAACATTAAATACATGTCTGCCTCCCATTTTGGCAACAAGTAATATTTTCCTTTTCACGTACTCACAACGCGCAAAGCTGCTTTTAACACGAAATACGTCTGATAAATTAAGATGTATGAAATCGACAATCCGCATACGCAACAATGAAGAATTAGCAGAGGCAGGATTTCGGATCTTTTATTGGGGGGGAAGGGTCCAAGCAAATAATATAGTAAAATGTTCTCCTACATCAAATGAAAAATGTGTAACAACACTATAACTCTAACATGTAAATTTAATTGTAAATTTGGGGGCGATGGATTACAGCTGGCAAGAGGATGGGGCATGATTGTGAAGGTGCCCCAGACCAAAGAAATTAGAAAACTAACAAGTTTGAGAAAGTCACTAACATTCTGTAGCATCAATATTTTCGATTGCTGAGCTGCAATTAAAAAAATAAAAATATATTTTTTTAATTTCACCGCCTTTAAATCACATTGACTTTAAATAGCCTTCGAAAATGGCTTGAACATTTCTGTGCAATTATTTTAGTGTTTATTGTAAATTTGTAATGAAAATAGTTCTTTTGTCCAAAAAGATGAAACTTTTTTTGTTATAATAATGGAACCGACATTATGATTAAAACAAATTCGCGTTTATAATAACAGAAAAGTGAAATTATTATAACATTGAATATAAGAGACAAAATTAAATTAAGATAACAGGTTCACTTTTTTCTCAGTGTACACTTTGCATCAAACAAATAGCATGCATTAATTTCATTACATCACACATTATATTAGAAAATCATACTTACAATATATAATATAATAAACCGTTTCATTCAATATCATTCGTATATTTTCCCTTTCCGTATTTTTCAAAAATTGTAAACTCGCAGTTTTTGGTCTCTAACACAATATATTTTCACGCTAGAACTGCCGGATGAGAATAAGTTAAAAGTTAGAAGAAATGAAATGCTAAAAAAAAATTGTTCCAACATCGGGGGGGGGGACAGTTGCCCTCTCCTTGCCACCCCCTGAAGCTCGCCTCTGAAAGTTAGATTGAAGGTACTGAAGTCCTGGTGGAAATAGCATAAGCGTCGAAATAAAATAAAAATATAGAAGAGAGTGGAGTTTGTTTGACTCCCGTCTGTGGTTATAAGTGTCTGGTAATGTATCAAATGATATGCAATGAAAATAGAATTTGTCTAAGGCCTTCACGAGTGTATTGGTGAATTTTAAGTCGTGAACATGGAGGTTAATTGGAATTGCGCATACTATAAAATTCAAAAGAAAAAGAGCCGTGTTTCAACACTTAAGCGGCATGACATTATTTTATTAGGTAGCTATTGCCGGTTATTTTACGTTTCATCACGGGTATTATGATAGTGCTCAGACACAGTATACTCAGAAATTTGCAATAAATTATTAAAATACTGGAATCTGCGTTAAATATTCATTGTTTATCCAGCGACATTTACCTTAGAGATGAAGCCTTTCGAGTGTTATTGCTACGTCATACAGCACTTGCCGTCCGTTTATTTTGTTACATTCCGATCGCGCATTTGCATCAATGAAAACATTCCGAGCACGTATGTGGTAGTCTGAAAAGCCTCAATTCGCTCGCTCTCTATCGAGACATGTTTTGCTCCCTGGTATCCATGACGTTATCTTTTTTCGTCTTATGATGTATGGGATAATTAATCATTTTGTCCTTTCCCACAAAGAAAATACGACGGTTTGCACCGTTTATTAGATAACATAGACATAAATCGTGCTACTGCTTCTATGGGAATTATTGAAATGTTCTCACGGATGCAACTAGTCATTAATAATTTTTAATGATTTCTTGTGGGTTTCATTAGCCATCTTTTTGCCATTTAGGTATTTTTGGTAAGATTTTGGTAACATGAAACCAAGAAATATATTTTATTTTGATTAAAAGGTAGGACCATTCTTAGGATATATTAGTTGAAATTTTCAAAATGATCAACTTTCTTGTTTGCTTCTTCATAATATTGAAATTAATAAATAATGATTTTGAGATTTGATTCGGAACTTCTGAATACATATAAATAATAAAATGAAAAATTGAATTAATTAATCAATTTTAATTTACCGACGCTTTTCTATTTTAATTGAGAGACAGATGATAAGAGAGCATCTTTGTTCATATTGCAACTGTTCGTTTGACTAATTAATAAAAATGTATTGCCCATAAGTCATCAGAAATTTATTAAAATTTCCCTGATCAACGTTTGTATCGCCTACAAGTTCCTTCACCCCGAAATTTACGAGGAGAGAACAACATTCATCAAAAAAAAAAAAAAAACACGAAGTGGCTACTGTAACCGACGAAATTTATGAACAACAGGACACTAATGTGTGTAGATAAATGATATCGTTGTTCAACCCGAGGAAAAAGATTTCCAATTACACATAAAAAGTGTCAGTACGCCGTTTCAGGAGACTGACAGGTGGCTGCACTATTTCGTATCGTCTATCACGCCCCTCCCCACTACATATGAATTACACGCGATTTGACATGCGGTATATATTGGAAAGTAATGCATCCCGCGTATAAAAATGAGAGCGTCCATAACTCTGCGCCGTGCGATAGCACGCGGGCTCCTGACGAGGCCGTCGCCCTCGTCCTCGCCAGCGTCCTCGCCCCCGCCAGCCACCGGCCCGTCACCCCGCTGCCCTCATCACCCCTACACACGCTAAACCCTCGCCCGCCCCTTGCGCCCGTTGCCACCGTCACTTTGTCCACACCCCGTTCGTTCTCATCATCGCTGGACCAACCGTTGTTCTTTTTCCCTTGCCGTTTACGTTGTCATCGTCCTCCTCGTTTCATCGATTTCCTGCCTCACGCTTCATTGGCTTCTCTCTCTCCTCGTAGTTCTTCTCGTCGGGATACTTACCGCTCCTTCCATCAATATCCTCATCAGTGTCCTCTCCGCTAGCCTCTGTCCAACACACCGTTCTACTGGACGTCCCATTCGCTCTTCTATCCGCTGTCGATTTCACTGTCCCATATGTTGTTCAATTCGTTGTCCCATCACCATCACTTCCATCACCCCCATTTTGAACATTTTTTTGAACTTTTTTGAACTAAGGTTAATGATATTCCCCAAAGACATGTGGCCTTCTCACTATAACAGGTATCAATGAGAAGCCATCCTTCTCAATCCTCTTCACCGTTTTGAAAAGAATAAGATTATATCATTAAATCAGGGGGAAGATGGCTTGTGGATGGCCTCTAAATTGCAATAATCTACAATTCTTAACTTCTGGAAAAATTATTATTGTGTGAGTGTTTCTGTTTTTCTACATTGTATAGCGTGAAGTCAATTTAAAGATTCGAAAAGGGTTTTTAAAATAATCCATCACGGTTGGATGTCAACAGTTGACGCGTTCTTTAATTTCTATCAATTATCGTCACCGTCGTCGTAATTTACGAAGTAAGAATCAACTGATGACAGTGCAATGCCCCTGATCTCTCTCGCATCTTCTTGTACGAATTACTAACTCTCTATGAGACCATGTCATGACACCTAAGAATAATTTTCAGCTTTCATTTTATCAACAACACAGTCATGTTCGTCCTGTTGTATTTTGTTTCAATTCTTGTATTAATTCATTATTTGTTGCCAAAAACACTCTCAAATTTGGTTTTCTATATCACATATAATTTCTCATGTTAAGTATACCTGTAAGATTTCTATTTATTTTCCTTGACTTAAAATTCTCTTTCAGCGAGTTAAATCTGGAAAATTAATAATTACCCATCATAACATGAGATATGTCGTGTATTTGGGTTACAACTTTCCATTAATCGTTTTCTCTCCTTATGTTTTTCATCAGATATTTTTCATTATTTATTTCCACCTGCCTGAAATGCCCATTTTCTGAGAATGAATTGTACATCTCCATATGACGTTCGTTTACAACAGTTCGTAATAAATTACTTTTTTTTATCGGGAAAGAGAAGAACTTCTAACAAATTATCCAGTGCAGCGAATTGCAAATGTTTTAATCGAACATCAATTGTTTGCATGACACATCTGGAAGTAATTCCGGTATCTGATATTAAAGAGAATTGATAATTGCCCAATCAATGCTGAGCCGATGGATATTCAATTAAATGCAACTCTCCTGGGAGCAAACGAGATTCCTGCTAATCTTCACTTACTGTTTGCACACTTGAGAGCTGTATATTCATTCACACCGAGAGCGGTAGCTCAGTGCATCAACTGATGTCACTGTAGCGTCTCTGACTGGGAGGTCCTAGGTTCGAGTCCTGACGGCGGCAGGATTTTCGACACTAGCTTTTCAGCTAGGTCGAATTCAGTCGCTGTCTGAAGGAGAATTCTAGCGACCGGCTGCTCTGATCGGTAGTTTTCCGTGGTTTCTCCTATCAACACCAGGCGAATGCCGGAGCAGTACCCTAACAAACGGGCCACGGACCGCTTGCGATCTTTCCTTTCTCTTCATTATCCTATCCTCTCCCCTTACACACACACACTTACGCTGACATGCACTACACTATCACATATTCCGGGTGACCGGTCGGGAGCTTAGAGCTTGTCCCGGCTGCGGCGGTGTCCCGCTGGTGGGAGAGTCCTGGTTTGGGAAAACCCCACTAGCCGACGGTAGGTCGGCGCCGGATCTCGCCAGCAGCGGGGGAAGATCATTGCCATCTCCCGCGAAAAAGACAGGGACTAATGAGTAAAGCTGTTGACGCGCCCGGAAACACGAAAAAATCAATCAATCAAATTATGTTCCCTCACAATAGTCATGCTCAATACAGTAAATTCCTTTGGGACCAGACTCTTCGATGATGCACAATGTGTTATTATTGACAGTGAACTAAATGAGGTAAAATAGGGACGAAATCCGGGTCGTTTATGGAAACTACTGAAATGCAAAGGGTGAAACAAACATATCGACCATTGACAGAACTATTGCTTTTTATTTAATATTTGAAATCCGATTTACGATCTACTGGGTATCTTACAGAAACATATTTGCAGACATTTCGTACAGTTCACAAACGACATGTTTGGTAGGGTTTGTATACGTTCCATAGGATCGTTCCCTTTTAGGGATTTCTATCCTATTGTTCCGAAAAAAACTCAGGACTTCGAAATGTTCCTAATTTCGCGTTGTCCCCATTTTATTTGTTATTGGGATTCACATTTTTAATAGACTTTGCCAACCAGACCGTCGTCCCTTAGTTTTACATCGATAACATAAAAGAAGAAGTTGTGGAGGATTTCCTTTAATACGCGCTACTGATTCCTATTTTATCATCAAATTACAAAATTTAAAATACTTAGACAATTTCAACTGCCTACCGGCCGTCAATAAATTACGTAACGCAAATTTGAAGTATTTTTAATACCACCCTCTCTCCCTGTAACGCACCTGTAACACTTGCGACAATACCCCTCCCCGTTGTAAATGCAAGAAGTGAAAACAAATTATATTCGTTATACTTGTGTTGTATATTAAAATTTACAATTAAAGTAGAAATTGGTTAGTGATGCTGACTGTACCTAACAATTAGATTGGGGCAGAAGAATGAAGGAGGGATGCGTAGGCGAGAAAACTTTTGATCACAAACCGCGTACATTTTGTCATGAATGACATATGAGTGACAGTCAACTGCGCCAATTTACATGGATTCTAGAACTATACTACATATCAGTTTTGTATATTTTCTTCGTACATAATCTTACAAATTCATTAGAAAATTGATGAAAAATCTTTTCATTATTGTAACAATTTACAACTAATAACTTTAGTTTATTTATGTTTTTTAAAACAAATTAATTAGTTAATATGCGTTAGTATAACACTCAATAAAAGACATTATTTAAGTAAATGTTGAAAAATGAGAAAAAATACCAATGTTATGTAACACTCAGCATTATACAGCATTACATAGGGGTATATTAATACCCCTATGTAAAGCTGCATAACCCTGTCTCAAACCCTCTCCCCCATTTTGAGCGTTACGTAATTAATGGATGACCCCCTGATTACAAAACCAGCGTACCCTGATCACCGAAGCAAAATTTTGAATGCACGGCAGCACTCACTTTCTGTTATGCTACTTGCGTAGTAAAGAGCAAGTATTGAAATGATGCAGAAAAAGTATCGATTTTTTATAGAAACGAACTCGCTTTGTTGGTCCCTGATTCCGAAAAAAAGGGGAAAACTCTTGCTCCTAGACAATGTCTCATCCATGTTCATAACATCGAGTAATTCGCAATCTCAACCTATAAAAAATCGTTGTTTATTTTCTGTGCCAAAACTACTTCCGTTTTCATTTGCATTAATTCAAATGCTCTAGTTTGTGTGTGTACGCCTATGTGGGTGTTTATGAAGGAATGTGTGTGGGTGGTGGTGCACGGAGGCGTTCTGCATAGAACACTGGAATGTTCTGGGCCCTGGTGTAGTTTACATTGCTTCGTCTTGGAGTCACCCCTCCTTCCCATCCTCCGGATGCTCCTTAGTCCTGTGTGAAGCGCTGTGGCATTTCAGGGATGTTCGAAGCGCACGCTATGCAACCACAACCCCAGCTCACTAGCACTGTGAAACCACCTTGTTCTAGGGCAGATGCTCTGGCTACTAATACAAAATGGCAGAAAACGACTCACCTGCGGTTTGTCACAAGTGGTGATTCAATTTTCGTAAAAGAAGCTGAAATATAACAAGATATCATTCACAATGGTGAGCGATGCGATAATTAAAGTCCTTAAATTTTTTAGACCTCAAAATTATAATTTATTATAATAAAAACTTTTAATTAAAAAATAATATTGAATGAAAACCAGAGAACTATATTTTTATTCAAATGAAAATAAAATTTCATAAATGCAAATACGTTAAGAAAAATCGAATCAATACTCATTTTCGTTTGAATAATCAATGAAATCGTAACATTATCACGTTAATCACATGTGAAGCATTCTCATGTTAACAATTCCTTTTTATTGATTTTTTGATACAGCAGTGCAGTTCGTAAAATAATGTATTAATGCTCTTTGATTTATTCTATACTTTATTACACGCAATAAGAAGTAAGTGGAAAGGTTTACCATCTAAACTGCATTTCGTAAAAAAGTTAATTATAGCTTTAAATTTCCCCAATACTCATACAGAGGGAAGAAAACATGTAATTATTACAAGATTAAGAATTAACCCTTTCTCTCTTACCCACTACCATCTACTTAAAGAAAACTAACCCAGATTACTACCCTAAATATGGAGGAATCCTATCTACATGCCCCATCGTCTTACATGCTCAAATATTCAAAATATAAAAAAATCAAAGAACATTTTAATTCAATGAAAAGATGTAGGTGAGTGATAAAATATTAAAAAATTACTGCTTTAGATGAACTAATTTCAATTATTGTAAACATTATTGCAACTCCTAATTCTTTGTTTATATGTGTTGTATCCAATGTATGTTATATCAAATGTTTAAAATGTTACTAACCCTTAAGATAATAGGGTCGCAATTGACCTGAGTTATAAAGCGATTTTAAATAAATACTACATGCAAAAAGAGATATAAATTATTTCGTAAATTATAGTTAGTTTAGAAAAGGCGTTTAAAAGGACTTTAAAAATTCTACGATAGCTTATTAAAACATCAGTACGTAGAGTTATTCCTAAAACTCAATCTTGAGTAAATTATATATACGCATGTTTTATTCTTTGCAACATCCTACCATTATATGAAATTAAAATAAATGACACAAAATAACAGGAAGCATTAATTGCATTTGTTTTAACTGCGCCTTTTTTCAATTGAAATATAGATTTTTGAATTCTCAGAAATACTTTCGAGAAACTAAAGTATTCAGACAACGTTTACAAATACTTGAAAGTAGCACTTATTGCAAAGCATATTTCACCCTCCTTTGCAAAATACACCCTTTTGAGCAAGAATGTTCATTAGTAATAAGTGTTCTAAAGCAATGCTTTTTAAAAAGCCTGTAGTTTCGTTAACTTCTTTTGTGAATGCCTTTCCTAGAGAGAAGTTAAATTTCGTTCCTGATTTTCTAACTCCTTATTTTTCTTTCTTCTATTTATACTCTCAGTGCAGAGAAAATTCACTTCAAGTATCATTTACTCGCTTCGGAGATTTTATACTATACTTTCGGTTTTTCTCCTTTGTTCAGTTAGGTTTGTCTCGCTTTATCAAAATGAATGTTCTGGGAGTTCTGGAAGAACTCTACTCCATTATGCGTGGATGGTATGTGTCAGTTTTTTTCAAAATTGGATTGTTGATTGATTTTTTCTTTACGGGCGCGTCAACTGCTTCGGTCATTAGTCCCGTTAGTGTAGTGCATGTTTTTCTGTGAAGATGGCAGTGATCTTCCCCCTTTGGATGGCGATATCCGGCACCGACCTACTGTCGGTTAGTGGGGTTCCCCCTAACCAGGACTCTCCCACCAGCGGGGCACCACCCCAACCGGGACAAGCTCCAAACTCCCGACCGGTCTCCCGGAATATGTGATAGTGTGATGCATATTAGCGTAAGTATGTGTGTAAGGGTCTCCCCTTACACACACACACTTAGGAAAAGGTAGAGGAAGGACAGATCGCGCGCGGTCCGTGGCCCGTTTGGTACGGTACTGCTCCGGCATTCGCCAGGTGTTGATCGGAGAAACCACGGAAAACTACCGATCAGAGCAGCCGGCCGCTAGAATTCTCCTGGAGATTCGACTCTCAATTCGACCCAGCTGAAAAGCTAGAGCCGCTGTCAGGACTCGAACCTAGGACTTCCCGGTCAGAGGCGCTGCAGTGACATCAGTTGATGCACTGAGCTACCGCTACCGGTTCAAAATTGGAGATACGTAAAATTGTATTTAGTAATACCGGCCGTTAGCAAGATCGGCATCAAAGTCACCTGCAAGGCCTGCAAGACATGGAGAAATAGCTTCAAAGCGAGAAAGAACGACGAGCGAGACGAGACAGACAGACAGAGAGAGAGAGAGAGAGAGAGAGAGAGAGAGAGAGAGAGAGAGGAAGATGAAGCTAGGGATATATGCGAAGAAGGAGAAAGAGGAAGTAAGAGGAGAAAGTGTGTGGGAGAGAAAATTTAAATTGCATATGGGTGTAATGGAGGGGGAAATAGATGGTAATGACGAACCAAAGGATTTGTTACAACTGGACCAATTTATGAACAATTTATTACTAATATTATTTTTAATAATAATAGCATATTGATTAGCAATTCTTTAAATCACAATCAGTCGTTCAGGTGAAATGAGACGAAACAACCAAATAGAAAAAAAAAACTAATAACATTATATTAGTAGACTCTAGCAATGGGCCAGAAGTAGCAATGACGGATGTAGCAGAATGAATACTCCAAACCACCTTCTCTCAAACCCGAATTTGCCAACAGTTTCATTTCCTTCACATTCCTCCAATATTAAATCTTTTCCGATAACTTTTCCTTTTAGCCCTTCCCTTGCGCATCTCCGTTCACATTCCCGGTCAACTCTATTCCCTCCCGTCCCTCAACGCCTGCACACCCATCAGAATTAGACTCTCACCAACATTCCGATTCTCTCGGCCCGCATTTCGGTTCCCCTTCCGGCATTCGTTTGTGCGCCTATTCACGCCCCGCACTTACACTCCGCGCGCCGCGTAGATCAAAGGCATGCGTGCGCGGTGTATTGTCATCAGCGGAATGCAATTTCGCAATTAATGAACGGTGCCCTGCGCTGGTGGGGCGTTGGCCCCCGCCTACGTGCCTGCCTTTTTTCATTCTGCAGAAAGGGAATTCGGTGCCTCCGAGTTCCGCCAGCCCGCTTGCGCTCCCATAGTAGGGAGACACGGAAGTCGCCCTGGGGTAAGCGGTGGTTCGGGGCATGAACTGATGTCACTGCAGTGCCTCTGACCGGGAGGTCCTAGGTTCGAGTCCTGACGGCGCGGCAGGATTTTCGTCATTAGCTAATCAACTAGGTCGAATTAAATCGCTGACTGGAGGAGAATTCTAGAGGCCGGCTGCTCTGATCCCTAGTTTTCCAAGGTTTCTTTGTTCAACACCAGGTGAATGCCGGAGTAGTACCCTAACAAACGGGCCACAGACCGCGCGTGATCCTTCCTTCCACTTCCTTGTCCCCTTACACACCCTCACCCCTTACACACACACTTACACTAACATGCACTACAGTACCACACATGCCGGGCGACCAATCGGGGACTTTGAACTTGTCCCGGCTGGGTCGGTGCCCCGCCGGTGAGAGATACCTGGTTGAGGAAAACCCTGCTAGTCGACGATAGGTCGGCGGCGGATCACGCCATACAGTGGGGGAAGATCACCGCCACCTCCTCATGAAAAAGCATGCACTACACTTACGGGATTAATGACTTAAAACGTTGACGCGCCCGAAATCACTAACAATCAATCAATCAATGATCCCTGGGGAACACCGGACTCTGTCATCGCTCGCGTGGGGAAGGAATTTAATTTCCCCCTCAGTGTTTTTTAGCACTAAAAGAGTCAGACAAAAATAAATGACAAAATAGTTCGGACGTTGGGTGAGTGATCACGAATTTGTGTAAATTCAGCTTTATGTTTATAAATTATAATATCAGGCTCAAGAAAGATTCTTATTCGTAACTGAATCGTAAATAGAGAAATTGTAACTTCTATAAATTCTCACTTCTACAAGCACCACCTCTCCGTACCGTTGCCGTCATACCATTCAGCACACCCTACCCCTTCAACAACCCCTACCTCTTCTGTTACTGGTTTGAAAATACAAAGTAACACATAACGTAACGATATCTTATTTTAAAACCTAAATGACAATTTACGCCAGAATCTCTGTCGAATGAGACTTCAACCATTAATATGTTTTGAAAGTCTCTAAGAGTTGACACATATCCCTTATTGTATACTTATATTGATCCTAAGATTTAAATTGAGGATACAGTGCGATGAGGCAAATTTTCTTTAGGCACTAAAATTAAACTCAGAATATATTTACTGCTTCCAAACAACCCCTACCTCTTCTGTTACTGGTTTGAAAATACAAAGTAACACATAACGTAACGATATCTTATTTTAAAACCTAAATGACAATTTACGCCAGAATCTCTGTCGAATGAGACTTCAACCATTAATATGTTTTGAAAGTCTCTAAGAGTTGACACATATCCCTTATTGTATACTTATATTGATCCTAAGATTTAAATTGAGGATACAGTGCGATGAGGCAAATTTTCTTTAGGCACTAAAATTAAACTCAGAATATATTTACTGCTTCCAAACCCCATACAGAGAATTATGTGTTGAATGTATGTAATGTATATTAATTACTAATGATGCATTACTAATTAAGTTGTATGTGACATGATTCTATTCAATAGTACTAACAAGTGGTTAGACATTCGATCGGTCGTCTAGAATAGCGGGCCAGGGCGATAAGTTGAATACACGATAAATATAGATGTGAGCCAATTAGTACAAGCGGAGTGGAGTATTTTAGAAATAGTCATGTTGATGAAGAGAGGTCATGTTCGTCCTGCACTATATCAATTCTGATGATCGCAGGCACGAGAGGCTACCGAACTGCTTTCATTCTATTTAGTTCTTTACAAAATAAGTATCGGAAGACACTAAATTGAAGAATGTTCAATCGGGGTCTTTAGGTTGTTTTTTGACAGAAAATCTAGCTTTATAATAAGATGTTCACAGTTTTATCGATTTTGTTAAAATTTCTATTATTATTATAATAGGAATATATCCTATTGAAATAATTTTTTGTCAAGAGATTTATACTAGTTCGTGTTGATTACGTAAAAAGGTTGATTTTGTTTACCTGTAGAAAATATGACAATGATTGTGTAAAACGATAAGAAATTACTTTTTGGAGAAGGTAATAAAATTCACAATGAAATGTTGGTAAACGATTCTTTTTTTAATAAAAGCACTTCTTCTCGGGAGCCACTTGGGAACTCAGAGCTTTTCCCGTCTGAAGCAGTGTACTGCTGATTGGAGAAAATCCCGGAAACTGATGAGTAGGTCTCAGCTAGATATCGCCAACCAGTGGGTAATCACCGTCACCTCCTGCGATGAAAAAATGCGCTACACTTACGGGAATAATGACCTTAGCAGTTGACACGCCCGTAAATACTAATGAAGCAATCAATCAAACAACTCTGATCTCAGTTTCGTTAAGTTTCGCTTCAGATAACGGAAGTAGATAAGAAATTGTAGAACCGAGCTGACTCACTGTCGCCTACATATTGTCTGGTTGGTGTCTTCGGCCTTTGCTATTTACACAAATCTGGAGTCTTAACGCAATCACAATAAGGTACAATGTACGAAAATGTTTTTGATTATGTTCTACCATTGTTCACAGAGTCCTGAGAAGGCAATGTCAAAAGCCAGTCCTTATCAGGAAGTCAAAGGTGCCTCATTGGTACTGATGATGATGATTATTATTCACATATTCATAATCATCATCATCATCAACTGCAACGTTTAGACTTGTTGAGTCTGTTCCGGCTCCTGAAAACTGCTCACTCCATCTTCTCATTGGTCTTCCCACATTTCGTCTCTCCTTTGGCTTGTAGTTCAAGGCAACCTTGACTATTTTTTCTTCCGACATTCTTAATACACGATTTTTCCATTTTCTCTATATTCTTTGATAATATCACTCACACTTAAAATTTTTACTTCGTGTATAATTTCTTCACTTTTCTTGTGATCAAAAAGTGTATAGCCTGCTATGGTTCGAAGAAACTTCAATTCAGCTGATTTGGTCTTTAATTAATGTTCAAGACTCACTTCCGCATAACAACATGGGTAGGACCATTGTTTGGTAGAGTTTAATTATAGTTTCTTTTCTAACTTTATTTTTTAAAGTTCAAGCTATTGTGCCACAGAAGTGAACATATCAGTTTAACATTCCGTTACTCGGGCAACCATTCGTAACACGAGTTGGACTCGGTCCAACGCACCCAGTATGAAGTTTATTTTCTTTATTAACATCATTACTACATTTCTCTTACTTATCTGTGTTTATATTATAATTTAATACACTATGGAAAAAAACAATAAATAATTACAAACCATATTGAAGCTTTTATTGTATTTCAGTCACTCGCACAGCCAGTCGTAGCAAGTAGGACTACGTCAAACGCCTGCAGTATTTAGTTTTCTACTTCTAATATTTACGTTTTTTGCATAGTAACGAGAGAAACGGAAAACACAGCATTCGAAATATTAAACTTTCTCATATTACAGAAAAAAAAAATTTCGTCAAGGATTCAAGAACACCGTTGAATACGCCAGTACTTGCATGTTGGATTCTGTCAAACATGCACAACCACTCGCACGCGGACCAGCGCACATCTGGAGGTGCACCGAGGACGGCCGGGAGGTTAGCACCTCTACCTCCGTCTGTGGACATTGGCGGCGAGGGGGGGAATCCGCGAGGCGGCGCGTGGCGTATCCCATTAGTGCAGATAAGCGGACGCGCGTTCCGTTAATCATGCCCTTAATTAGTTTGCGAACCTGCGAATTCGGTCGCGACCCCCACGTGGAGCGCCGCGAGCGGCTGGCTTCGGCGGCGGCGAACAGAGGGCCAAGTAATGTCAAACTATTAATTTTTTACTTTCTAGCGCTTAAGAAGGAACTTACGTAATGCTGCGCGAAAAAGCAGCAAATTTTCGGCAGAAAAGTCTTGTTACAGGGCCCTGGTAGCGAAAAAATGGATACATCCACTTGCTAAGTTTAGAAAAAAATCCTTTCTTGTGTAGAATTAATGTTTTCTGAGTTCTTGATGCCGAAAAATTGAATGACAGCAATACCTCTGCCTGTCCGTCCATCTGTGAACAATGCTAGCGGCTAAACCGTTCAGCCGAGTTTCCCAAAAGATGATATTCCCCAAACGAACTGGGTGTTGTCACTGTCACTTGATTGGAAACCGATATTTTAATTTTTTTGGGGGGGGGTACTTTACATGAAGTCCCTTGGTTATTTACAAAATTTTAAAACATATAGATCCCATCGTTTTTTGATTAAATTTTGTTGTTGGATAGTGTGAAGGACGTTTAAGAGAATGGTGGGGATCTCTTGCTTGTTAAAAACCCTGATTTTTGGAAAGTTGCGAAAGTTCAAATTTTTTTAGAGGTATTCCTACAACTAAAATATTAAAGTTAAAGATTTTTTCCGTTAAGAAATGTTTCATAAGGAAAAGGTTATGTACAATTTATCGAAAATATGAAAACTGTTCGCGTAATTTTGCGTGAAATTACTGGCGAGTCAGTGTTTTGTTTTAGCACAACTAGTTTCTAGGGCTTTTATCCAGCCAACCGCCAGTTACCCTTGGCGCCCCGATGGGATGTGTATTCGACCATACATAAGACACCAACACACTTGCAGTGTCCTCTGCTCTGGGGTCAGCAGATCGCGAGGCCTTCAGAGACGACACATACATGAGAGACAAAGGACAGATAACCATGCCCAGAGCGAAACTCGAACCAGCGACCGTTTGGACCGAAGCGCTTGGTTGGTACGCACTCTTAGCCACCTTGGCCATCCGGGTCAGCTCATAATGACATAAACGATTAATTTTTTAAGAACAATTTTTATTTGAAATTGGTTTTTCTTCGAACATTTAGCAAATTTAGATCCTTTTTTTTTATCACCGATGATGTTTCTGAATTAGGGTTATGGTTTTGAAATACGAATGTTTATTTTCCATCTCTGGTAGCTCTTTGGTAAAACAGTTATGGAATTCAGATACTGATCAGAATTTGAATGACCATTGATGAATTGGGAATTAAGTGGATGGCTGTAATTAAATGTATTCGTAAGTTTTGAAATATTTTTAATTAACAAATTTAACTGAGGGACAACAAATACTTACATGCAAACATACAGTATTCAAATTACCTTGATGGTTGGTATGTCATAAATTGTTTAACTTAAAACTAAATAAAACCGTTGGTACGTTTCCAGATGATAGTTTGTAGATTTCCGTTAACTCTGCACCACACCGATGATTTGGCGTGTTATTGCATCAGCTTATTCTCCACATGCGTAATACCTCTTAGTTTTACCTTTGCACAGTTGAATGCTAAGTGAGAATGCTACATAGGGAAAGACGGTCCTTGCCACCACAGTTGATTGTCTCTTAATTGAGATAACTGGGTTCCTCGTGAAATGAGATCAGCTGGATTATGATTAGATGTGATGTGATGCCACTTACAATAATTAGTAATATCTTGGATTTCTGACGTTCTTATGGTCTCAAACGGTATTCGTTTTTGATGAGGTGTCGTGATTCATGCACAAACTGTAGTAGAGTCTGCATAAAGATGTATTTGATTGACGACTATTGGTAGCATTGACACAACCTTTTTGACTAGCCGTGCTAATAGTAGTACTGCGCACAATTGCAATTGTGATATTGCTCGTTCTCGTACCGAAGTAACTCTTGATTTGGCGACGAGTAAATTGCATTGTACCTTTCCCTTTTCATTAGTTGTTCGTACGTACAAACATGCTCCGTAAGCATATAAACTGGCGTCTGCAAATTCATGGATTTGAATTTCTGTTGTGGCTTGATTTTTTCGTACACTTCTTGGTACTGTTAGTTGATTCATATTTTGCAGGTCATTGAATATCTGTTTCCATTCGATGCGTAATTCTGGAGGTAATAGCTCGTCCCATTCAATCTTCGTCTTCCATATTTTCTGCAATAACATTTTTGCTTGAATAACACTGGTGCTGCGAGACCAATTGGATCATAACATTTTGCAATGCAAGAAAGTACCATTCGTTTTGTGAACTGGTGTGAACTTGGTTGCTGCAGCTAAATGCAATTTCATCATCAGCGATGTTCCACGTTAATCCCAATGTACTTGCGCCTCCTTCCGTGAGAATTGTTGACTTTGAACTTCTTTGCTTTCGTTTGGAATGATATCCATCAATTGTTGAGAATTTGTTAGCCATTTGTGCAAATGAAAACCACATTTGTCTAGAACTTTAGTTAATTCTTGATATTGATCAATTACTTCCTCAGGTGAATTGGCTCCTGTAAGGATGTTATCTACGTAGAAACAATTTCGGATCTTTTCATGAATGATTGGATTGTCAGCTGCTTCATCGTCGGCTAATTGATTTAGTGTCCTAGTTGCTTGGTATGCTGCAGATGCTGTACCATATGTCACCGTGGATAATTGAAATTCTTGGATTGCAGTTTGAGGATTCGGTCTCCAAAATATTCTCAGGTTTCTATCAGATGGATTCATTTTTATTTGTCGATACATTTTGATGATGTCCGCCGAATATCCAACCGGCCACATTCGCAAGTTCAAAAGAATGTTCAGTAGGACCGGTTGTACCACCGGTCCCACCGCCAAAATGTCATTGAGGCTAACCTTATTTGAAGTTTTTGCTGAGGCATCGAAGACAGTTCTCAATTTTGTGCTGCTTGATTGTTTCTTTATGACTCCGTGGTGAAGCAAGAAGAAATTCTGTTCATTTGTGTTGATTGGGGGAGCTGGCTGCATGGGTCCAAGCTCTTTGTATTCATTCATGAAATCTTTGTACATTATTGCGAATTGAAAATTGAGCTCAAATGTTCTCTCTAATGCTTTTTATCGCTGTAAAGCTTGGTTCCGCGAATTACCTAATTCTGGAGCTGCTGGCTTGAATGGAAGTGAAACAATGTATCTGCCCGTTTCATCTTTGCTTGTGGTAGCTTTGAAATGTTCTTCGCAGAAAATTTCTTCCGGAGAGTGCATGACTTCAGATGATAGTTCTTGCAATTCCCAGAATCATGTTAATTCATCTTTCACTTGTTGTGAATCAATAAAATTGAAAATTAATGGTTCCCATTGTTGTTCTTCTGGTGTATAGCTTCCCATGAACGTTCGCCCGAACACTGTATTGATTAATGTGGGTAACTTGGGATGCGTCCACTTGCCGGGAATGAAAACATGTGCCGTGATGTCTGCTCCTAACAACATATCTACATTGTTTGGTTTGTGAAACTTTGGATTTGCAATCAATATGTTTTCTGGTATTATCCATCTTGAAATGTTGATATTTGCTGAAGGTAGCTGATTGCCAGTCTTGTTGACTACAACATATGCATTTTTAGAGGACCATGACGAAAACGATCTAATTTTTGCGTTGACTACAGATGATTCTTACGTTTCATTGTCTGCAATTGTTTGGATGGTGAACTTTGTTGGTTTCGTTGCTTTCTTGGGCTGGTTAGCTAATTGTTGCGTTATCAAATTACAATTACTTCCGCTGTCTAACAAGGCGCACACCTCGTGAGCCTCATTATTTTGATATAAAACAAGCAACCTAACATTACAATCTTGGCTGTCCGGGTGACGACGCGTTAATTGATGTGGTGCCGACATTTCGATCATCATGTCGTGATCTTCATCAGTGCTCGTAATGTATTGACTCTGGCCGCGGAAGCCTCCGACTTCATCAAGCAACCTAACAGCTGGACATTGTTGGTTTGATTGATGACCCTACTTGACATGTCATGATTTGTTGGGTTGTTGATAATTTTGACACGTTGTTTCTCCTGGTGACATTGCTATTTGAAGGAGAGCGCTCGTGTTCTCGCTCGACCGCCAACGGTCACACACACTGCCAGTTAACGGCTCCCGGTCGCTCGGCCGCTCGGCGCTTTGCCGCCCGGCCTGTACTATGGACGTACCTTGATGAATGAAAACGTTTTGTAACAACGGATTCTCAGTTACATCTTTATTTCGATTTTCTTAACCTGCTGATTTTGTTGATCAAAGAACCAAATTTATTCCTGGAGGTTGTGTACGTTCAATATAGTTTGTTTATTAAAAAAAATTATATAGAAAATATATTGAATAAGCCAGGTACGCAAACGCAGTTATTGCAAAAATAACGGAGGACTTCAACAATTTATGAATGCGATATGGAACAATAGTATTTTATCGAAGAAACGATTTTTCAAAGAGGATCTAACATTCTGTCATAATCCCCTACGGCATAATCTTAGTGGTATAAAACTACCCCAATCAAACACAAGCACACATTCATATAAATGTCGTGTCGGATTTGTCATCTATGTCAAACTTCAACTCTTTTGTTTGGGATCCCTTTGCGTTGAGCTAGAATCAGTGTGCCACGAAGGGTGGAAGGTTGAGTACCTAGAGTTGCTTGTGTTGTCTGTAATTGGAGGCCATCTGATTTAGTATTGCTCGTGCGTCGGATGTTCTAATGGTATTGAACACGTCAGGTAGATTGATGCTCTATGTACATCATGTAATATAATAACATATTCTGTAGAGACAAAGGTCTCGGAATGTAAAGAAAAGATGTATTTTCAAATGACTGTCAAATGATGTCTTTTGGGTCGGTTGCGAACCACCGTCTGGTACGGATCGGTGGAGTGCTGCGAGTTGTTGACAAGATTAGGTTAAGTGAACTAACTTGTTTTACTGTTTCAAACTATTTGTGAAGTGATAGTGTCTCAATCAATAACTGAACATTAAAGTTTACACGTAGCGGGGGCAGAATATCTGCCTTCGGCTATTCATCCGAGAAAATGGATAATACAAATGGAGGGAAAACATACAAAGTGTCTTCAGAAAATCAATAGATATCGTATGCCAATGTGTTACAGAACAACATGTATACAAAAAAAGAAAGTGCTATAATTATTGATTCCGTTGAAGGTTTAAATGTTCAAAAATATACTGTAGCAATCGGACAAATAGTTGGACCTGAAAATATACGGTCCGTATCACGTATTTTGCAAGGTAGGATATGTATCCTCGCCAATCCTAGTATTGCAGATAAAGTTACTTCAGAAGGCTACAACAAAATAAAAATTAAAAATCATGTTTTAGAAATAATACCTTTGATTACAAAGTCTAAAAGAGTCATCTTTTGAAGTGTCTGTCCAATAATACCCAACTATATACCTATTGAGAAACTCAAAGAATTCAATATTAATACCAGTGCAACTATCACCTACATAAAAGCAGGTATAAACAATCCTGGATATCAACACATATTAAGCGTCAGAAGACAAACAGATCTGAACCCTAATGTTCACCTAGTGTTTCCCCTTCAAAAGTAAAAATTGTGGATAACAAGCTACAATCACAGAAGGATAGAGCCAGAAGACAGGATACGGACAAAGGAAAGATATTGCATTCAACAAATAATTCCAGCCTCTCAGACCGCAATGAAATTCCATAACGAACTCAATGTTAAAAAGAAAGTGAAAATTTCTTCAGTAATTGAACATCTTGTGCAACACATCAGTGAAATACAAAATAAAATTTCTGACACATTAATTTTGATGTTTCCTATCCCAATGGAACGTGCTATTGACTTTATTGTTAAATCGTATGAACATACATATAATGACATCCCTATGTTTGCTAAACATTATACAGAGAATGCTCCTGGTTTGGTTGTCATGTTACAAGAGATACACAGACATATAAATAAGAAAAATGTGAAAAGGAGAATAACTACTATTGTGAAAAACTTGTTAAACAATGAGCAGGAATCAGAAGTGTCAACTGAGGAGTTGGAAAACAAAATCTAGCTATGATCACAAGTCCAAGTCAACATAAATTCACAAACTGTGATTTAAGAGTATTATTTTGGAATACTAGAAGCATACTCAGAAGAACAGAGGAACTGCAGAAGATCTTAAAAATATGGACATTGAATTTGTGTTGAAACTTGGCGTGCAGAAAATAGAAGTGAAAGTAATATTGATTTTCCCGGTTGTAGTCAGAAAAGATAGGGTTCAGTAAAGAGGTGGAGGAATCATTTTTATTGTGAGGAAAAATATAGCGTTTGTAGAGATTAAAGAGCTAAGATATCCATATAGGATGTGTGAACTAGGAGGTATTAAAATCACTAATATGAAAGAGAACTTGAATATCATAGCTTATTACAAGCCTTCAAAATTCAATTTAAGCGAGGAAGATTGGGACTTATTAATAGCAAATGCTTATCCAAACAGTAAAACTTTAATATGGGGGAATTTAATGCTCACAATCAGTTATGGAACTGTCGCATTAATAAAACAGATGGAAACATGTTGAATAACAGTGTTAACACTGAAACAGTCTAATTTAATTGTTAAATTTAATATCTCCTCTGCCCTTCTAATACTATTAAATATTAATTCAACGTAACCCATTACAAATTTATATAAGAATATGGGTGCCAGGAAAAGATTACGTTAATTCTATTATTAAAATTAATATATAACAGCTATTTCCAATAAATTGATATCCGGCTAACTGGGTCGATGGATCTTATAAGAAATAATCGCTATTGCCTACTAATAGCCGATTATTCGATGTGCCATCTCTACAGAGTGGCTGAGGAATCTGAAAAGCAAATATACATTTCTAGCTACTTATTTGCTGGAATTGGCTAAATGAAAATCATCTTTTCTATTCACAGAAACTTGTAAGTTTATTCAATGTCCATGAAATTTTAACTTGGTAACAATACGAAACGTACTTTCGGTCATGACCAGTTTCAAACCTTATACTGCAGTACCCGTCTTTGCGCGCTCTTGGCCAATGTCGCCGCGTAGAACCATTTTCATTTTTTTCCGGTGTCGATGGCTCCAGGTCCAAATACCGTCTTCTATCCTTCCGTTCTGACACAAGTGTACTCAAGTCACTGATCCTCACAGCCTCATAAGTTGATAAGTCTTAATTAATTTTCCTTTTAAAAGTTCCCAGTTCTTTCTACGCGTATGCTTAAAATATAAATTGTAAACTATTATCTGCTTCAAATACTTCCAGTCCTGTTGCCGACAAAAATTCACCAAAGTTCACAGTTTCAATTCTAGCTGCTGCACTCGAAATATTTCCAAGTTCCAATTTACGCACATTACATCAATATTCAAAGTCCGACAACCATACGCTCCAAAGTAGACGTTCACAATTCCCAAACTCCCAACATCAATTATCTACACACGATCCGCACAGCACCACGGCATAAGTCGGAATGAATCCATATTTCCCTCTTTCAGCCCTTCAAAACTCGGTCCATATTTTCTACTGTTTCTTTTCAGAAAAAATTCGACCCACTTCCGTCGAAATACATTGTCATTCCATGCCTTGCCAATTTACTTACAAATTCAGCTAGCCGCGCCCCAGACTGTCATTGCTTTCTCGGCCAATCCCCAAACAGTTTACTTTATCAACTAGACGCGCCCCGTGGTTCAAAGCAATGAAGTTTGTTGACCTCGACGACAACTCGTCTACCGTTGCTAGGCCGCCATATTTACATATGTCCATCCTTACAATTCATACTGTTTACAATAAATGTCACGCAATACAAATGTCCGACATATTGATGTCACAACACACATAACTTGTTTCTGCATAATTACAGTTCTCATACTAATGTAGACTTTACTACAGGTGATAAATCTAACATTGATTTAATTTTTTCTACTACTGATATTACACACCAAATTCAAGTGAAAGTAGGAAACGAAACCTGGGGATCAGACAACTTCCCAGTGTGTACAATGTAACGTTCCCTCTCTCCTCCTCCTCTCTAACCTCTTCTATGATTGTCCGGAATTACTACCACTTCTTACTACTTACTTTCACCAAGTTACCATCGCATCATTTCTTTGTGCCCAGCTTTCACCCTTAATTATGCCCGTCCGCTAGCTGTTTTCAAAGAACCTCTTATTTTTATTTACTTAAACCTTCTTATATGGGTGTGAGGCTGTGGCTGCCCTATACAGGACCTAAAACAAAGTATGTGGGCACGTGGGCATAGATCTGCATCTAACTACTCAAACAAATCAGAATACATTCTGTCAATTCGCTGACGAACCTAATGATGTCCGTCATTATTTATTCTTTCCTGAATCAAATTTTGAATTATTGTTTTCGGCTACTTTATACATGAATGGGGTTGCTGCCCACTGACGACACACATGAAATTACCCCACAAAAACAAAACACATAAACAATACGATAACATACCATAAATCACCATAACAACAAAACAAAAATACTATTCATTCACACTGACAAATATATATATATATATATATATATATATATATATATATATATATATATATATATATATATATATATATATACACAAAAACTCATTCACACTGAATGCGCATTCTGTCAGCTCAATTTTAAAATTACTTATTTTACGACAGAACTTGGTCTTCAACAAAGGCGTACTTGACTTTCTTTTCTTGTGAAACACGTGAAACAAATAAAGTTATCGACCACTTCCCTTTTTTTTCGCTGGCTGGATACTGCGACTCGCGATGCACCATTGACGCCCTTGACCAATACTGCATACCACGCAGTATTTTCCAAATTATGCCGCGACTGCTCCTTTTACCATGTTGCACTGCCGAAATTCCATCGACACAATAGTATCTTCGTCGTGCGCCTATTCCGCCATTATAACATCTCACTTTCGTTATGATATTAATAAACTATTGTCTGTCCATGGCGTACTTATATTTCTTTGAAACCACTCCATTTCGCGAAACATAATATTATACGCATAACTGCTAATGTTCTAACACGCATTCTCACTGCGAAGGTTTACTGTCCGATAACAATATCAAGTAAAATATTAACTGTTCCTCGAGTATTTTTCGTGCTAAACAATGTCTTACGCGGAGCACTACATGACACGTCTGACCATCAGCATCTTTACACACCATCTCCTTCTCATTGTTGTCAAGATCCTTCATCTATTTTCCAACGAACATTCACCGATCACTTGCATGTCTCCACAAATAATATCATAACCTTTTCATTGAATTCTGTCTTTCAAAGCCATTTCACTTCATTATTAATTCCTCTTATTCTTTTTAATCTCTGTGGTATTTATTTTATTGCTTCCCGATGTCTAATAACGCTAAATTAGCTTAATTTTGGTCTTGTTGCGTCGTGACGTAACTGTGATGTCATCGCGATGCGTCATTACTCTTATATTAATTCTAATTACATAATTTGGATTTTAATTTCTACTGCGGCTCCTCGATATTTCTCAAAGCTGCGAGTAATACTGTAATTTTCTGCGAAATTTCCTCTATCAATTCTAAAAGTTTCGTCGCGATTGGTTCACGAGTTTTCTTAATATTTGAAAAAAATCGCTCTTTCACATTAAGCTTCCCATAGTTACAATGGCTTTTGATTTCCAATTTCTTTGCCAAAAGTGCAATTCTAAATTTGCTTATATCTTCCGAACCCCTAACGCGATTTACTTGAAACAACTTTTAACTGGTTCCTAAAATTGTGTACTACCGATTAACACTGTCTAATAAATTGAACTGGAAAAAAGTCCAATCACAAGAAAACCTTTAAAATTCACACAAAGAAAACAGACTGGGAGAAAGTGAGGAAACATCTGCAAGAAAACTATTATCGATTTGGAAAGCCAAAATATGTTAATTCCCTTGGTGCTGGTAAATATAATATCTTTGTAGACATTGTGACAAAAGCAGTGCAGGACAATACTCCGCATGTTAAAAAAAGAGCAGTTAAAAATAATCAAAGTTCTGTGCCCTGGTGGGATGCAGAGTGCAATAAAATTGAAATATTGAGAAAGGCAGCATACAGAAAATGGGAAATTACCAAAGAAATGAACGATCTCATTGAATATAAAAGGAATGTAACTTGTGCTAAAAACTATTTAAAGGGGAAAAAACTGAAAGTTTTAGAAATTTTGCAAAATCAATAAATATTAATTCTAATGTAACATATACATGGAATAAGGCAAAAATATTCAAAAATAAATGGGTTAAAATTAAGACTAATAATGTAAATGAAAATTTACAGCAAGAAAAATGTTGTTAGTGCTTTATCAAAAATATGCCCACCTTGGTTTCCTACAAATCCCAGTATGGTGTCTGTTTGTCAAAATACTCCCTTTTTAGAAAATCCCTTCAACTATGTGGAATTTATCAGAGCCATGAAAACAAGAAATAAGAACTCTGCTCCTCGCATTGATGGTATTAATTATGAATTATTAACTAACTTACCTGTTAAATATCATGTTTTGGATATATTTCATTGAATGTATGTAGAAAAAAATTACCCAAACAATTGGAAGGAAAAATATGTTCATTTCATTGAGAAGCCAAATAGTAGTAATCTAAGATACTTGGCTCTTACCTCATGCATTTGTATATTATTTGACAAAATGGTAACTGAAAGGTTAAAGTGGTGGTTAGAGACAAATGATTCAAACTGGATTTAGACAAGGTTTGTCTTGTGCTGATAATATTAGTGACCTGAATTAAACTGAAATAAAAGCATCTTTAACATATAAATATATGTTGAAGATGCTTTTATGCATAAAGAAGATTTTCTTGCTGTTTTTTGTAGATGTAAATGAAGCTTTTGACAATGTTAATAGTGACTTACTTACGGAAATTCTAGCTGAAATAGGATGTCCTGAACGCATGATAATGTATAAATTTTTGACGAGTAAGAAATATTTAACTAATATGATGGGGGGAGAAGTTCCTAATGTTTTTAAAGGAGGGGTGTCAAGACCTACTTTATTTACATTGTACATTTCTAAAATAATGAATGATCTTCCAGAGTTAAAGTATCTCAATTCGCTGATGATATAGCTATATATATGAAAACTAAAAGACCAGGTATTGATAAACAAACAACTCAATTGAAACTATAAAAAAATAACTGCTAAGGGTAGGGCTTGAGCTGTCACACAACAAAACTTTTTATTCGGTTTAATCAAAGAAACATACTCCCAGGGGAAATTGATAACAATGTTGGAGACACCAGAATAAAATCTGCTGAATCTGTTCGGTTTCTAGGTCATATATTTGATTTCAGAAAAACATGTATACCACATATAAAGTATATACAAGAAAAATGTTGAAGAGCAATAAATATTATTAAATTTCTCAGAGGTACATGGTGGGGAGCTGAGCCTATTACACTATTACATTTTTATAAGA
The DNA here is from genome assembly GCA_964035755.1 of Teleogryllus oceanicus. NCBI lineage: Eukaryota > Metazoa > Arthropoda > Insecta > Orthoptera > Gryllidae > Teleogryllus > Teleogryllus oceanicus. Next base: position 69,542,703 of record CAXIVR010000009.1, on the reverse strand, counting down.
GCTTTGTCAGATCTATAATAGGCTATTGCTGTGTTGTTTCTTACCCCAAACAAAAAAATCAAAGGACAAATTAGAAAGGTTACAATACACAGCGATTAGATTAGCCCTAGGATACAGGAATAGCACTCTCACTAATGAACTTTTGGCTGAATTCAAATGAATGAGAATTGAGTTTCGTGTAAAATATTTATGTAATAAATTCTTAATTAAGAGCATTACTCACAAAAATTCTGTGACATGTGAAGGGATTCCAAACTATTTCAAAAATATTGCAATTGATCACAGGAAAAAGTACATGTATTACAGAATTGTATGAAAAACATTATATGTGTAGATAAATTAGTTCTAGCGGATCTAAATTTTCCACTACATACGTTTAATTATGACACACTAATGTATACATGGATAAAGAATAAGGAGAATTGTTAGTGAGAGCAAAGAATCCTAATGAATTATTCCAAAAATCAATACATATACAAGCTATCTCCATTTACACCATGGAAGTAAAGTCAAGGATGCCAAAGCAGTTGGAACTGCATGTGTCTGTCCTGATATCAATGTTCAAGTAATTAGAAGTCTGCATCCATATGCATCAATTTTCACGGCTGAATGTATAGCTATTAGAGGTGCAATGGACATAGCTTTAAAGCACAAAGACATATATTTACACTGATTCCCTTAGTGTGCTATTAACATTAGAAAAAAAGACAATAAATATAAGAACTAATTATTATTTACTAGATATTCAAAAAAAGTTAAAATAATTTCATGCAAACAATAACTCATAATAATACATTAACTTTAGTTAATATAATTTGGATACCTGCACACAAGGGGATTAGTGGAAAGGAAATGTCTGATTCGTTGGCAAAAAACTGCTACAACTAAGTTACCTTCAAATCTAAAAATACCTTATACTGATTTACAACATATTTTTAAGAGCAGTGCAATGAAGGAAACGATAAATAGTATTAAGCAAGCAGCTAACATCAAAGGCAAGGAATATTTTGCATTGTTTTATAAAGAAGCAGAGAGACCTTGGTTTCATGGTAAACCCATTGGGAGAGATTTTACTTCAATGGGGAACCGATGTAGAGCTGGACATTATAGTCTAAACTCTTCATTGTTGAGAGTTAAATTGACATCTGATCCTACATGGATCCTTCATGGAATTGTTGTAATATAGAGAAATGTACTGAATGATAAAGTTATAATGTAGTGTTAAATGCAGAATCAATGTTATGTATAAAAATTGATGTAATGTATATTGGAAAAAAATTATGAAAAGCAAATAACTTCTTTAAGGAGGTTGAAAAGCTTTAATAAAAAAAAATGATGTCTTTGAATGCCATAAGGGTTAAGCAATTTTATATTTAAATTATGTGGTGGTGTGTACATTGTGCACTTAATTAGTAAATAAAATTTTGTGTGGCGCTCATAACGGTATATGTTCTGGGTTTGAATTCGAGTAACTAACAAAATCAAATTTAAAATTTAAAAACAAATGTATAGTACATATTATAGAGAATTAATTTCAAGTAAAACTTTTTTCGTATAACTTATATTATGAAAAACCTCCTTTTTTCTGTTAAACAGAAGTTGTAAAGGACAAAATACAGTATATTTTGTTCTTTCACGTGAGTGGAGAAATATTGTTGTTTTTCTCTCCTGCAACATCGCTTCTCGTCAACATTTGAATTATACAAATCTATATTTAATCATATTAATTACTTAATTAATGAAATCGTCAAAACCATATAATACGTCATATAATTGCCAACAAAATTTATAAGATAGTTATTACAGGTTCGATCACTACTTAATAATACAATAGAATACCAACACAGTTAGAAAATATAATTAATATAGATTCAATAAATTATTACACATAGTAAATTTGTTAATATTGTTTTTTGCGACACACCCAAATCCCTCGTTACTAGAACGTGTACTAGTATTGACAATGATGTTTCTTTTACAGGTAAAATGCAGTTTCCGAGTCCAGTACATCGTGCGTTATGCTCTTGTTATTCGATGTTCAAGACACGTTGATAAGGTTTGTTAACAATTATTTACTAAATTAAAAATGTATTCTATGTAAACGTTTTCCGAGGGTTTATTCTGTTCTGAGTGTTTTCCAAGTGTTTTAAATTATAATTTTTACAATTATTTTGTGGACGATTCCTTAAGTTATAAGAGTTTTAACCTCCAGCCAGTTAACAGGCCTCTCAACGTAAATAAATAAGTAGGTTTGGATAATTAGGTATCTCATGGGTAGCCTAAGAATGGTTCTACCCAATGGGTATGGAAATAAAATAGCACAAGTAGTGTGAAAATCAAATGGTATAATTTTGTTAATATATTTTGTCTGTGAGATTCTACAGACGAACAGTTCCGTTCTATTTATTTACATTCTCGACAGCGCATATTTCCGTTTGCTCACAGGATTACATTGACTCCAAAGTTTTGGTGAGTTTAGACGTTCGAAATGAAGACTAGGGAACAAAAGGTGAGCACTGTGATGTATTTAAGGTTCCTTTTAAAAATAATCCTGTGAGAGACAAAAGTGAGTACTGATTCTTGTTGCTTCTTAAAATCGTCAAGTCGAATGATAAGCTGATCACTCTGGCGTTGACGTTAAGGAGGGAGCAGTAGGCACATTATCAAATTATGCCATTTATTTTTACCTTTAATATTTGAGAGAAAATGTTCCTATCAATATACGACCACGGTCTTTCTAAAGTAGAGTTAACACGAAAACTGACTTGTTTTGCAAAGCGAATGTTATAGTTGTTAATGTCGTAAAGCAAATAACATTCGGATTTAAAGTTTATAAGACGAAGTTTTTAATCAACTCTGTTTTGTGATATCGGTCGTGTGTCGTTCAATATTTTTCATAATACCAACTTCTTATCAGAACCAATCATATAAATAATAAATACCATTTCATTAAATGAATGATCTCGTACATAAACTTTAGCTTAAACTCATTTGTTTCATTTGTTCTTACTGGATGTCAAACTAATAAATCCTTAACGGCGCCAGTAGTTACAGAGGCTTTAAGTCTTTCTGGTTGCGGTTGGTCGATATAGCAGTACAATATTACGAAAATCTTCGCCATTTCTGGAGAGAAGGAAAAATTCCAACAATTTTCTTATACTTATCTTGTCATTTATAATTAAGCTATTCTCATTTTTGCTTTATATTAGCAGATTTTTCTACAGCGTGTTTTTTCACAACTGTCACATACTAAGATAAAAAGACAATTGCAGAACAGAGCTAAGTCTTAGAGGCGACGGAGATGAAGCGAAGGAAGTTACTCTGACACCCCCCCTGCCCCCCGAAGAAACACGCATCACAACACCACGCGGCGCCAGCTGAAGGTCGCGTGGCGACAAACGGCCCAATTACTGGCTAAGGAATTGGAGAAACCAGTAACAAGCAAGGCTGCGCACCCACGCCAATCTCCACCAGATCGCGTCTCCGATTGCTGCGTTGAAGGTTCGCCACGACCACGCGCCTTTAAACAACACCGTCTTGCGATCATGTGTCTTCTTACACCCTGTCAACTACCACCCACAGGTCGACCGGCCTTCGTAAACAGGTCGTTCTCACCCCCTTTACGTCCCGCTCACACCAGACTCGCACAACATGTGCCCTTATCAGCTCTTCTTCTTCTTCTTCTTCTTCATGCTCTTAAAAGGTCTAACTTGTTCTTTTCAAATAATTATAGCGAGTCTTTCCATATTTTCCTTGGTCAGCCAAATTTTCTTCTTCCCCCTTGCCTTTCATCTCTAGCATTCCTCACGATACTTTTCTCCTCCATTCTCTCAATATGGTCATTCCTTTCTTTTCTTCCGTCAGCTACCCATTCCGTAATGGGCTTAAATTTGCACTCTTCCCTGATGTTTCTGTTTCTTTCCTTATCCAGTAGAGAGTGATTGGTAATTTTTCTCAGAACTCTCAGTTCAGCGACCTCAAGTTGTTGCTGGGTGCGTTTTATTTCGTTTCTTGTTTCTCCTCTATATGTTAATGTTGGTCTAATTATTAACAGCTTAACTGTTATTTCTTGTTTCATATCTGTTATGCGAAATAACAGTTATTTCGTTTATCCTGTTGTTGGCTGTTATGGTTGAAACTCACAATATTGCAATATATTGGGCCAAGTCCGAACCACTACAAGCTTTCGCGGAAACCATTTTGTACGAAAACGGATGCAATGCAGCTAATCAATCGTGATTAGCTATTGTTCAAATTAAATATCGAATAAAATAACTCGTCATTATTACACACCACAATATATTTATATATTTGTATACACTACAGTAAGAAGTTTGTCCATTAAATTAAATCCGTCCAATACGTTTGTTAACGTCTTTCTGACTTATTGCTGCTTAGGTGACATCCACTAATATTTTCCTAAGTGCGATAAAATAAAATGAGTTACGGTTACATAACTCGCTATATAATATTTGATATTCAACTGTCATTACCATTTTAGCTGTAGATAAGCAAAAAAAAAGGTTTCTCCTTCTCTTTTTTTACGCACAAGTTGCTTTTTTTACGCACAAGTTTTTACGCACAACACTACGCACAAGTTGCATATTCAGTAAAATATTAGCAATCTCAACCCGAATTACCAATGATTGTTATTGGTTCTGGATCATGCACATGTTTTTAACTGTTATTAATAACAGTTATTACGAGCCAACTGTTATTGTGCCACAAGTTATTGAAGAAAAGCTGTTAAACCCATCTCTAACTCGCATTTCTGCGGGGCGTCCAAACCTCGTATACGCTCACTCGATGTGCATGTTCTTCAGCCGTTGAGGTCCTCTTCTGGAGTACTTTTTCGTCTGATCCCTCTCCTTCGACCCGTCCGGCAAGGGAGGCCCTACCAGTAGCTACGCTACCGCCGGTATAGCTCTCAGGATCATGGGGGTACTCAAGCTCCACCACCAACGTCAAGGTAATGTACTCCCTAGGTGGAGAAATCTATGAAGTAAATTGTTCGTATTGACTTTTTGTTTTTATGTGTAATTTAATCCCTTCTGTATACATATTTATGTTAGTTAAAAAATATTTTACAATAGTAGAAATTTTTACTCACGCGAAGTATCTAAGTTATGACGCAAAACACAAGTCAGGGTTTGTAAGCTCTTTTGGTTTACCTCACCTCATTTTTTCACATATGTAGTTATTAATTTGCTCGCCACAAATAGTGAATTTAGTTGCCTACAACTGCAATATTAATACTGTCTTTCTTCAAATATATCTGAAAAAGAATGATTTTAAATGGCAGGGAATGTGGTAACATATATTTCGAACAACTCTGTTTTTTCAATTCAATTGAAATATACTGCTTTACAAGACTTAATTAAGGGAAACATTATTCATATCCGTGAGTAAATGATTTAAGCATCAGACATTAATTGACGCATAAAACGACTCATGTGGTCATGAGGGGATTTTCCCCCCATCGCAGTCAGAATTTGATGGGCATCGAAGTTGGAGAGGTTTTCCGAAACTCCCAAGCAGCGAACGAGGCCTCAAAGAAGCTCAACACCGGTAAAGCCATTGCGGCCAAATATATCTCCTGATAGGAATCACCGTCTTCAGCGGCAGATGTCTCTTCTTCTCAGGCCACGTGACTTCCCTCTATCTCCGCCCGCATCGGCGACCCAGTTCAGACACTGTGCTTCTTTATTTCTTTCTATTTCCGAAGGGGTCGATATAGTCTCACGGGCATATTTAAGGTCACCTTTTGTAGGTTATGTCTGTTTCTTTTATCACGCAATATCTCAAGCTCGGAACACAAATGACACATTACCACGGGGAGAACGAGGATGAATGATAGGATTGTGATTACATTATCATTGTATATTCTAAAATGCTTCTTCTGGTCAGTTATTTTTATATGAGGGCAATGGAACATTTTATTTTCTCTTAAAACTTCCGTGACCAATTCCAAATTTCAGACCAAAGTCGGGAAATTAATTACTGAATTAAGGACTCCTTTCATTTTAGTGAACATTTGAATTGAAGGATAATTGATAATATTTTGATTTTATAAGTAGGCCCAAATGCTCATGAGCACAAATAGAAACTCATGAAAAATTACGAATTTGCATTTTAACAATTATAATTGTTTGTTTTCCTACAAATATATCTTTGGCGGTATTAACGATAGTTAAATTCAAGTTAAAAATGAAACATACAGCTTTTTAAAATGTACTTCTAACGACTAACCTTTGTGTATTTCTCCAGAGAATAGATGATCAAGACAAACTACTGTGTTGAACAATTCTTATTATGATCTTGTATAATTTAACAAAGCATGAAACATGAAACTACCCTATAGAGACGCGTATTAGACACGTCAATTGTATTCTGTAACAAATATATTCAATATATTTCTATTCTAAAAGTATAGAACATTTTAAAAATCAGGTAAAAATAATTTTAATTAAGGTATGATATTGTTCAATAAATTAATTAATTTGTCTTGCTCTTGGATACACTTTCGATTTTCCTTTAAAATTAATTTTAAGTTTTATTTAAAATTATTTTCTATGGCTAAATATTAATATAAGTTTTGGACATTCGTCGTTAGCGTTTTTATTTAGAGGTTTGTCGTGATAATAGCATTTGCCGTAGACAATAAATGTATTTATGAGAAAAAACTTAAACAGACGAATATTCTGTAAATAAACTTTGATAATATTCTGATAATGAACTTAAATACATTTCTCTAACACATGCTAATTATTCTATCCGCTGGTCGACCATGAACATCAACTTTCACTATTAGTTCCTATCTTTTAGTGAAACGCATTTTGAATTTTATGAAGGTTTCAATATGTTTGAAGACACTTGAATTCCTTATTGCAACAGTTTAAGGCTCAGTTGTCTAAGCTTCATAAATATTTCGTTCACCCGCATAGTTTACACCTTTTGTGGTGACCTGTCAAACTGAATTCTACATTTCAGGAGAAAGAAAACTGACTTTTCTCGTTAAGCACAAAGAAACGCCAAGTTTTATATTCTATGGATTTTGGGACGATTATCTTGTACCATTCGATGCCCGTACCTCTTTAGATACGCGGTTTGCATCAGTTCCTGTTGGACAGCGTAGTCTAGAAGAAGTATTATAACATATTCCTTTTTTGACAACTTCATAATATATATTTTTAGAAGTAACCTTACATTTCCGAAAAAAACGGATAAAGCATATTTCGTTTCAGATTTAGTTACAAACCTGTTGGTAGAGAGTCAATACGAGCAAAATAATTAATTCTATACATTACATTACAAAACTGCCAAATGAGGATCAAGAAATGTTAACTGAAACTTCCGCACAACATTTTCCCAGAGTTTATTTATTTATTTTTATTTTATTTATTTTAAGTCAAAAGAACAGTTAAAACTGCGTATGACTTGCTATGGGGAATAGTGAATTGTGTGCACATTTTCAAAATTCTGTGATCCCTACACTAAGTCATATACTACTTAAATTTTGGAAAAAACAGTTCCCATGTAATAAAATCTATTTTCAAGGTTAAAAAGTCAATAAATTTTGGCTCTTATCCATGTTGTCGCCCTAATTATTGAAGTTTGTACCGTATCTGCCATCGGGCTCTTTGCGAAGTTCCTCTACCACAAAGTGTTTACTGCATGGAAACGCGCTGTCTTGTTGTCATCATAAGGCATTCGAGAAGTGTTTTTTTACTGCTAAGCCTGGCGCCTCTCTCTGCCAGACTTATGAATGCTGCATGAGCTCCTACATCGACTCCTTTTCTCCGTTGCCTCTGGTAGTCGGTGCCTCCTCAGACGCATTTATTTTCATTACAAAGTACAAGTCAAATGGTATGGATCATTTTTGTGAAAACAGTATATAATGATGAAATAATACTAACGGGACCCGGCAGGCGTTCTGCCCTTCATTTCCCTCCTTCTCCTTCCCTCTCCCTTTACCTCTCCGCCTCTCTCACCGTCTCTCTCTCTCCAAATCTCCCTCTGTCCTAGTCCCTCTCCCTTTCTCTCTCTCTCTCTCTCTCCCTGACTCCCTCACTCCCTCAGTCCCCGTCTCTCTCTGTCTCAGTTTCACTGTGTATGTGTCTCTGTTTCTGCCTTTCTTTGTCCCTTTCATTCACATTTAGTTGCGGATTATGCACGTCTCTGAGCAGGTGGAGTAATATCGAGAAGAGCCAGACCAGCAAAAATGTAATAGAAGGTTCAACAAAATCTCATCCTGTAGATTACAGTAAGAGAAACGTACCTTTGAGACCTTCGACCTAAAAAGTTTATTATTTAATGCCTTATTGCCATCGTTTAGAAGTTATTTCACGATATAGATACAAAAGCCAAGTGTTGCGGGTTGCATTTGATTTAAATATTTAATTTTGTACTACCGCGCCAACATTTTTTCGAGAATGTTTGCGATATTTTAATAGTTGTGATGCGAATCGGAGCGGTGATGAGTCCAACAAATCAGACAATTAAAACTGGTCCAGCCGTTCTTGAGTTATGAATGATGTAACTAACCCGACTTTGTTTTATTTATTTGGATAAAGTTGACGGAGATGACTTCAATTATTACACATTTAATTACGTTATCCAAACCTCAACATTTCCATACAGTATATAATGCAGGCATGTTTTAGATATAAGAGCAAAATGATTGTACAAATAATATATTCCCACTACTCTTGGACTTCTATATGAAGTTCTATATAAAAATGAGTCAGATCTGTTGTGAGAAAATACTGAAATCAAATAAAATTTATCCAAGAAGTTTTGTTTACTTACTAAGACGCCGGTATATGCATTTTCTGTTCTTAAATCCACCACACACAGACATGTTTCTACACGCATAATATGATTTTGGTTGCCACAGTACTAACTGATAAAGCACTACGACTCAGACAAATAATTACAGTAATGATAGTAAGAGAGAAGTAATCTGTTCTGGCCGTCGCAGGTTCTTAACATGCTGTAGTAACTGTGCTTCTGGTACACGGCACATGTATTTTACTCTCTCTTGCAATATGTAAAATGCACTCTGAATCTGACGCCATCCCTAACCGGACTACCATCGAGAGATTAACTCACCCGATGATCAAGTTGATGTTGATAGAGCTAAGTAATTGTTACAGTGTTCAACGAATTAACGTGTATTCATAAATTAACAATAATTTGATTGTAAACTGTGCAATTACTTATGTCTTTCCCCAGTACTTCTGCTTCCATTTCAGCACACTTTGGAAAACATCAACATTAGTTACAAAACTTTACCAGTGGCGGCTCGTGCTTAGATTGCACAATTGCACAAATCTCAAAAAATCATAAATTACTATTGATTGTTAGAAATATCTTTTTTCTTTAATGTCAACCAATAATAGAAACATTGCAGGAATATCGATGTTCGAAATTATTTTGAAATCAAATAGCGCTCATTGAGCGCTGTCTCTGGCGACTCGTGACCTAATGACCTAAAACATCACCAAAAATAATCAATAAAATTCTCTTAAAACATTTTAATAATGCTCTAAAAGCAGAGAAAAATGACATAAAAATGTGATTAAAACCAGTTCAGACGAACAATGTAAGCTGTTGGATATGGTACTGAGGTAATCAAGGCTTCTTCTATTCATTCAAGTGAACACAGCTTTCAAACGTTTGGTTGGGACTGTTCTTTGCCAGAAAATCTCTGCCTTTATTTATCCCGGTATCGGCTGGACCGACAATGACGCTGACAAGCGTCACAGGAACCTCAGATTACATACAATGGCTGATATTACACCTTCTGGGAGAAGAAATTGAATAGGATACCAGGTATAAGTACTCTGGAATACTGTGGATAACATTTGTTGCATCTCGGAAATATTATTTTAAGCAAGTACCAATGAAATAAAATTAAAATAGATGGAATCAGAGAAAAATGCATTAAAAATGACAGAAAAGATTAAAAATGACATCATAAATCAATAAAAAATGCCAAAAATGACGAATAAAAATGGGTTATATCCTTTAGGCATAACATAAAAAGAATTTCTATACTAAATAGCATTGCTCTAAAGTGAAAAGAAAAAAAATGACATTTCATTAAAATACGCCCCTGTTAATAAAGATCAGAAACCAGAACGCACGCACAGAATTACCAAACTACTCGAACGCACAGAAGTACTGGGACGGAGCAATTAAATTAAATTGTTTCGCGGTAGACCCCTTAGCGGCATCTTGTGGCGCTTCACGCAAAATTTATACAGAAAAGGTACAGACCGTATATGCGCAACATTTGGCTTTTATTCTTATAGTTGAGATCTTCATGTTTCTGCACAGAATCTGCCCGAAATGTGTGTCGAGTATACCGGTCTTAAAATAGAGGAGCACGAGTCTTCCCAGTTCACGCGTGTCCCTATTCGAGCAGGCGGCGATTCCTCATGTGCCCGTAACGATACCACAGAAAGCAACTTTAGAACTGCGCGAGTACCCGCGCAGAAATGATATATAATATAATTTTCATTGAGGCCTCACTGAGGCGAGGGTTCATAAGAGAGAAACTCACATAATAAAGGGTAGGGTACACGTTTCATAAGAAAAAAGAGAGAATCCACATTTAAAACATTTAAATGTGACATTTAAAAGTGACATGTTGCTTATAATGATACTGGAAGTGAAATGCTTAAGGGTCATTTTAACTCATTTGAATTATTTTTACATCATTACTAAAAGTACAGAGAATACAAAACGCAGGTAAACTCAAAATTGAAAATTATCATCCACATCACTTAACACCCCCCTTAAGCTGTCACCGTCCCCGTTAGGAAGATGACGCCGACTTCACTGGGTTCTGCGTATACCGTCTTCGTCTGTTATAACTGTACATACGCGTATTGTTTTATTAATTTTGCGCGTTATTTTAGTAATTTTGCGCATTAAAGGTACACGAATTCAATTTTTAAAAAATTTATCTTGTTTTGCGAATTTATTTTCATTTTATATAATGTTGTTCATTTAAAATGTTCATTCAGAAGTACTTTTGTAGAGAGGTTGCTGATCAAACTCTGTGATTGCTTGGAGCATTATTATTCTATGCAGTCATTTTGATTTGTTACTCTTACCAGTGTCTATGAAAATTCGAACTTAAATTTTTTTTTGTTTGTTTGTTTTTGTTATTGTTTTTTTTTGTGAGAGACCTAAAAATCCAACTGGATGTCTTCAAAGTTTCTTAAGAGAGTTTCAAAGTTTCAAAACAACATCAACAACAACAACAACAGAATTTGATTGAAATTTCAAAAGATATTTTTCACAGTAAATACAGGTGGATATCATTATTTTGCACTACCTGATTAGTACTAATGCATTTATGCAAATTAAATTTCCGTAATTTGATTGATCTGCACCATCCATTTCCAGAGGCACCACTGATGTCACTGCAGCGCCTCTGACAGGGAGGTCCTAGATTCGAGTCCTGACGGTGGCAGGATTTTCGACACTAGCTTTTGAGCTAGGTTGAATTCAGTCGCTGTCTGGAGGAGAATTCTAGCGGCCGGCTGCTCTCATCGGTAGTTTTCCATTGTTTTCCCGATCAACACCAGGCGAATGCCCGAACAGTACCCTAACAAACGGGTCACGGACCGCGCGTGATCTTTCCTTCCTCTTCCTTTTCCTATCATCTCCCCTTACACCCACACTCAGCACTATACTACCACATATTCTGGGAGACCGGTCGGGAGCTCAGAGCTTGTGGCCCGCTAGTGCCCCGCTGGTGGGAGAGTTCTGGTTAGGGGGAAACTCCACTAGCCGACGGTAGGTCGGTGACGGATCTCGCCATCCAGCGCGGGAAGATCACAGCCATCTCTCGAGAGAAAAACATGCACTGCACTTGCGGGACTAATGACCAAAGCCGTTGACGCGATCGGGAACACGAAAAAATCAATCTATTAATCAATCAAAATCCAGAGGCACCAGCCGGTACTATTCAATACGTAACTTTGAAATTACTCGCACATACAGGTCTGTCATGTAGGTCTGTGGTAATACGACCATTTGCAATGAGAAGGTTCCAACTGACAAAATAGAAGAAAATGCGTTGTTAATCTGATAAGGCTCTACCTGACTTCCCCTTAAAGTAGAATATACTCCTTTTGCAGTTTATGAAGAAATGTAGCTACTGTAAGAATCATTACGGTACTTGAAGAGATGTCGGAATATGTGAAAAGAAGAAAATTTATTCGAAACGACTCAAGTGTTAGATGCAAATGTTACTGCTGCAATTAATGTACAAATAGCTACTTTATGAATCACTACTGTAAGTGGAGAGATGTCTGAATAGGTTGAATAGGTGGAGAGATGAAACGTCGACACGAAATTTTCGAAAAGGCTGAAATGTTAGTTGGAACTTTGCCATTTCAAAGGGTCGAATAGTCATTACCTGTACAAAATATTTCAGCAGAATGATAAACTAACACCAACTAGTTTGTCCTATTATCTCACTTTTTTAATCTTTTTCATTGTTAACAGTTTATTCTGCATTTTATTATATTCCAGGATATTGGGACTTTAATACTTCACATGAAAAGCGTATGCTTTTTTATTCTAAACATCTTGGGTCTAGTAACAAGAGTTTAAATTAATGTCGGTATTCACTCTGATTTTCCATACTCTATAAAAGAGAAATATTCTATTTGTACTTGAACTCGAATCTATAGGCACTTCATTTGCATACAGGGGACCAGACTCCTAGTACAATGTAACAATGTTCCTTAAAAATGAGCATACAACCAAGTGCCAATGCGAGTTTTGATAACGAATGAGAAAAGAAAATTAAGCGCGCCAAGTACGACATAGTATCACGTCTGTTGTGATTGGAAAACTGTATGTGGACGACAGAGATCCATTGCTGTCTCTTGCCCTCCCATGCCCCTTGCACGCCCGTGCAAGCAGCGCTCCCAGCGGCTGGATACTAGTTTACCCGCGCACGCTCTATTGCGCATCGACATGGATGTTGACACTGCAGTGAGCGAGGCGGTGAGGGGACAATCGAGGAAGGCGATATCTACCCAATGATGATGTGAAAATGAGTAGAGTTAACCTCATGTAAGGAGAATGCTGGCATATGAATGACGCTGAAATCAGTTGGGAGTGTGTTCGGGGCGATGGGGAAAGGCAAAATTAGTTCTAGGAACAAAAGGAAAGAACAGCGTATTCTAGGACAGAATATATTCAAAATTGTCATACTTCAAAAATTAGTATTGATTAATACTTGAAGAGAAAAATGTGTACCCCATTTCCAGGATTTTGCACGCACGCAGGGGGGTGAGATTTGGCATAGCTAAAGTTTATATGGAGGAGCGCAGAAAGCTAAAATTTATGTACAATATGTTGTTAATAATATATTAAGTTTAATAAAATATTATAATGTGCAGATGCAACCTCCAACATGTTGCAACACACTACAGTCGTGCGTAGCACATAACTCAGAAACGATGCGTTTTTTATATCTATAACCTTATTTTCCTGTCCACTAAGGGACTCGAATTTTAATTTATATGCCTTAACCTACAAAATGAGATATTTTTAGACGTTTCATTTCAAGCTTAGCGTTTAAGAGAAAAGACTTCTTTCCAAATTTGAATTTGTATATGTGGGAAACATTATTAATAGTAGTTATAATAATTGCGATAATAATTTTTGCCCCTGAACGATATTAGTTTTTACAAAAGTTCGTGCTAATGCTATATTTTCACTTAACATAACACACATAAACAAGGGGTAATGGAGACAGCGTATTTGACATCCGAAGACGAACCTTGCTCCATTGGGGGTTGTCACGAGACCAGTTTCCTTCGTATCCCAACCATGTGGAAAGGGCGAAAAGCCCAGTGATTGCTTTGTTTTTATAGACAGTGTATTCTTTGCCAAAAGAGCATTAATAACGTTAAAAATTAAAAATATTACGGTCTAATTTCGACCACTGGGCTCCCACTAGTTGAAATTATTTTAACACAAAACTTGCAGAAAATTTTTGAAATATATTTTGAATACACGTAGCATTAGTTCTTCAAATATAATAAAATCAATGTTTGCTTTTTCGTATTTTATGCGCTGCCGAACCGTTTATCCGATTGCGATAAAACTTTGTCAACTTATTGAGTGCACTAGCGCGAAGAATATAAGCAAAGTACAATGTGAATGTACGTTGCACATAGACGCAAAATGAGGGCCTTCATGATGATTTTATACCTTTATGCTGACTCGAGAGCCCCTGACCAGAAGCTCAACGCACTCCGCTGTACTCTGAAGTATTAAGCGTGTCTTCGCTGGATATTCCGCCCCTGCGATTGTAAAATATAGGCCAGATTTATTACATGAAAGTTTTCTCGAATAAATCTACTTTCTCCAAGACAGTGGCATAGCGAACGCATGCCCAAACTTGAGGGAGAACGTTGTAACTGTAGGATACTTGACAACCATGTCCAAACCAGGTCATATAATAGAGCGAACCCCATACTCACGAGAAAGTCTTTCATCTCTTAAAATTTGTGTCGAACGCAGCGTAAAACGTGATTAACAATCACGTGAACAATAGCGTATGAAGTGTAATATATTGCAAATGCGAAGCATTTCCGGGGCCACTAGTACAATATAAAAGTTCCTTCAATTACATAAGCAGGGAGAGGTGGCTCAGGGCATCAACTGATATCGCTGCACTGCCTCTGACAGGAAGGTCGAGGTTCGAGTCTCGACGGGGGCGGGATTTTCGACACTAGCTTGTCAGCTATGTCGAATTATATTTGGAGAATTCTATCATTCGGCTGCACTGATCGGTAGTTTTCCGATCAACTTCTCTGATCTACTCGAAGCGAATGCCGGAGCAGTACCCTAACAAACGAAACACGGACCACGCGCGATCTTTTATTCCTCTTCCTTGTCCTAGCCTCACCCCTTACTTAGACAGCCATTAACATGCACTACACTACCACACATGCCGGGGGACCGGACGGGAGCTCTGAGCTTGTCCTGACTAGGACGGAGCCTCGCTGATGTGAGACACCTGGTTGGGGAAAACCCCACTAGCCGACGGTAGCTCGGCGCCAAATCTCACCATCCTGCGGCGCAAGGTTACTACCGACGAAAAAACACATGCACTACACTTACGGAACTAGATACATTAGCAGTTGACGCACCGGGAATCAATAACGTCCAATCAATCAATCATTAAATTACATAACAATTTATTCTGGGACCCGTCCTTGACACCCCCCGCCAACTTTGGTGTTCTCTGAGTACTAGAATTGTATTGGTATGCGACTATTACGTTGAAATTTGTAGAGAATAGAGATCGATATTCTGGTCTTTTTGAACATTGTGTACGATTGGCCATTGGACTTAGAGTTCAAAGAAAGGAACACAGATGGCAAAATTTCTATTTTTGATTAGTAATGTAAATTCATATTTTTTGTCTTTGGTTTATATTGCAGCTGCTCAGATGAAAAATTTGGCATTTGAACCGAAATGTAAATAGATATTAGTTGTTTACAAACTCTGCAGACAAATAATAGTTTTACATAAAACGTTGTTACCACTGAGCCATGTCACACAAACGCAGATTTTTTTGTTTTTCTCTCCTATTCTTGGTACATGTTTAGTTGTGCCACTATGTTCCATCGACATAATAAATTTACAATATAATTACTTTACAATATAATTAATTTACAATATAATTACTTGTTAGATGATTATTATCACTGCAAATCCCTAGACTGAAAATATGAAAACCCCGGCGATGACATTTGGTACCAGTGTTAATCTATGATTTTGTTGCATGCGTATTTCATTAAAAATGTTGCTGTCTATTCCACACTACAGCTGATGAAGGGAAGACATGCAATGCACAAAAACAAATAAATTGAAATAGAGATGTAAATGAGTTCGAAAATTTTGCATCATTATTATGAATTATTAAGGTCGACTTTCATTGGAATACCGGTGTGTGCTTTTAATGAGACGGGCGTGATTCGAACGTGATATTTACTCAAATGTCAAAACCGCTTGATCGAACAATGAGAGTCGTAAAGCTTTGAAATGTATTACACAGTTTGTAGTGTGAATAAAATGAATTGCTAGCTTAGGTACTTCAGGAATAGTAGAGAACGTTCAAATTTTAAATATTCCAGTAAATGCTAATCTTTTGGAAACAGGGAATAGAATACTTATTGTTGTTGTTTCATGTATTTAATTTTTGTCATGCTACTGAAGCAAAATATTGAGTTACGAATAATATTCCGTACTTTACTTCTAATTATATTGAATATAATAGTCGGCAATAGTGAGTATTAGTGGGTATTTGCGTTTAATCAGAGAGTTTATCTTGCAAGAGACGTGTTCTGAAATTTCCTGTTTCGTCATTTGAAAAATAGAGATATCTGACGTCATTTCAACATTATGATTTGCCAAGTTGCTTTGTGCTAAAACGGGTTTACAGCCGCCTCAAAATCGCACTGGAGGTGGTTGCAATGCGGACCAAAACGCCTTTGCCGGAAATAAATTATGATGATCAATCTACGTCAGAATTTTGTATTTATAATCACGAGAATATCATAAATACATCACTACCTACTATTTGTCATTTCATTAAACCCTTATTTGTGTGCTAGTTTTCTTTTTGAGAGTTTTCTTTCACCATATTCGCAGACATCTTAATGTAGCTACAAGAACGCCCCAATAGTTCTTAGACATTCTCTCAGTGTTTGTGAATTTTCTTCCAGGAAAAATTTCTCCACATTTTTTTGTATGTCTCAGTTGCATACATTTCACGTACGGACTTGTTGTTCATTTTTTAAACTCGAACATGAACAGCAAAACAGTTACGTGCTCAGAATATTATTCATTCTCGGAATGTTTTAGAACGATAAAACGAGAAATGCGATCTAGAAAACTTGGAAGAAAAAAAAAAACGAATGGTATTACCGGCCCGAACTCAACAGGGGTCTCCAAACTTGGATTTATTTCGATTTTTGTTATGTAATTGATCGCAAGGCAGTTGATAATACTCATAGGGATTGCACATCAGTTTTCCTTCACGAATGATTGGTATTTTGTCATGAAACCTCGAAAATTTTAAAGATAATTATAAACAACGAAAGTGCATATCCTGAGTTCAAAATATATCTGACTTGTAGGTATGCAAAAGCACATGATTTATCGTATAATTGGTATGCTCTACCTAATATAATACTGCGTTTCTATTCTACTAAAACTTCAGCCATCACTAGAAAACTCCTAGCCTAATAAAAACCGAAAAGTGCGGAAAAATAAAAAATTCTCACTTTTTGAAAATTCTATACTTTCAAGAAATGACTTTTGGTCATTGAATTCAATGTAGAGATTAAAAAAGTGTTTCGGACTGGGAAAAGTTTCCACTTAAGCTGAAAAAGATCTGCAAATTGACATTTATTTAGATGCATTACTTCAAATACTAGAGACAACACAGGTCACTTTGAACATTTCTCACACTATGAATGGGAGACGTCATCACTAGTAAACCTAGTGATGTGACCTGGAATATTGGCGACAAATTCAAATTTCAATTCATGTACAACATCTCTTGAATCACTCTGCAAACGTTAGTAAACATAATCGTAAAGTAAACTACTAAACGTATTACACTTCGTACTTGTAATGACAACGGTTATGAGTGGTCGGGCCACTAGAGTCGCTAGCGGCAAATGTCTCCCGTTATATCGAAGAGTGTCCTGTGTTGTCTCTATAGAAATTGATTACTTCACTAGCACACTGACGAAATGTAGATATTACTATTGCTCTACCACTCTCAAAAAAACCTTCCACTGCGCATGCCCGAACGTGGCCTCTCCCTCCTAAGCTCCTAATATTTCCCCGCCTGCCTGAGCTCTTTGTCACAACATAGCTCTCTCTCTCTCTCTCTCTCTCTCTCTCTCTCTCTCTCTCTCTCTCTCCTCTCGTGGGTCGCGCCGGTAATTCAACACTACGAGTTTGGTGATAAAAAACTGATGAGTGCGAAGGATCAGATGGAAGGCAGCTTACGTGTTTCTACAGTAGGGTTTGTCCAAACGATCAACAGAAAATAAGCCGAGTCTTGGAGAAGCGTTTCGGTCTCCAGTCCCTGTTTGACCGTGGCTACGTGGCTAGTGAGCAGTAACAGTGTGCTTTACACAGTAGCTGCTGTTATTCACAAAAACCCAATTATTACAAATAATCCAAAGTATATCGACTGAAAAACACTAGGTCGTTGATCAAATAATCATTGAACATGGCCACATTCCTCTCCGTCATCCACCGTACCATCCAGATCTAAATCCAATAGAACTTGTTTGGGGATTTATAAAAGGGCGCGAGGCAGCAGAGATTGGTGCATCCTTTAAAGAAAAGGAAACGTTTTGCAGAGAAGCATTTGCACAATACAATGCTGAACAATGGAAGAAATCTTGCGAGCCTGTGTAGGGAATAGAGAAGACAGAATAATTCAGATAATGTGATGGACCAACAAACGATGTATTCATTTCTTTGGACACTCCTGGGAGTGCGAGTTCCTCTTTTGACGAAGAGGGCAGTGATGACGAGTGACGGTCAGCGCGATGGCTGTGTCTCGCAGTCGCCTCTCCTTGTCGCCTACGCGCTTCCTTCTCGCCGAGAGGGGAAATCTCAGATGCCACAGGGTGGGGGCAGCCTCCGAGACTTTACCAAAGGTGCGTCTGCCATGATGGGGTTTTTGCGAGCGGTTCAGCTATAGTTACCAATACGCCAGGGAATGAAAAGAAAACTTTTCTGCATCGGATCTTATGATTTTTTACTTACGCAAGAACTCGTGAAAAGTCCAAAAACAATTTTAAAAATTCGATTATATCTCAAAAAGCAAACATTTGATAAAGAAAATATTTGAAAAAGCAAATATTTGATTGTGTAGTCAACTTATTCCCATATTGCGGTTACAGGCTGAACTCTCATAGTTCACTGCGTCACTACATACCACATTTATACGTCGTTGCCCTGCAACTACAAGGCTCCAAGGAAGAAGCCATCAGCCATTAAATATTTGCTATTCACAACGCGTTTTGGATTTTTTTTTTTTTTTTGCATTTTGTTGGGAGATTTTAATCTTTGTAGTGTACTATGTTATTGCGTTAATCGTAAAGAGTGTTTGTGTTAAAATTATTTTATTTATTGCAATATACGTGAGAATTTTGTTCTTGAGCAGTGTATGTGCTACTTAATAAAAACACGAAAAAAACACGTTTTCGGTAGTTTTGCTCGGCAGCAATTTGTAACTGCGGGCAGTGGTCTTCTTTTACTTTTTTTTTCGTTTCGCTCGCGCAACACATGGATAACTTTAAAACTTCGCGTTTTACTTCGCCGTCCATATTCGCTCCACCCCTGGTTCGCTGTCGCATAGGCCCCGATGTCACATCACCTGCCGGTTCCTGCCCGGCGACTTTCGCGTTTGGGTGGCAGACCTGTGCTTCACGGCTGAGCGGAAACAATTTCGAGTCGACATCTCCTCGCGCGGCGCTGTTGCGCTGCAAACGTCCAGGCGGACAAGAGCGGAGTTCATGATGTTTTTTTAGAAGCGCAAATGTGTCATTGAAGTACTCTGAAATGAAAAAAATGGAGATAGGCTAATTATTCGAACTAAATTAAAAGAGGTTAAATCTTTAAGTTCGTCGTGCAGTTATTTTGCTGTTTTATTAGAGCAATTGGTGCTAAAAGTAACCAAATAATAATTTACAAATTTCGGTTCCTTAATATTTTAAAAAATTGTTGAAGTGATGTAACTAGTATGGATTATTTACATGTGTTTAATATCTTATGCTAATTGATTACATTAGTGTTTTGATTTATAAGTATTGCAAGTGTTATGGGGCCACGTTTGTCGACGTGGGTTAATCTTTTATCTAGAAAAAATGTTTGAAAATGACAACGTAATATTTTCCTTTTATTAATTTTCTTACTTTGTTACGGTAATGATATGCCGAAAATCTACTATGGAAGATTTCATAATACAATTTTATTTATGTCTCTTTTATTACGTCTTACATATTACTAAAATGTCTACGTTTGCCAAGAAGTACTAGACTAGTTGTATCATCTCGCATCCGATACATCTGATACACATGTGGAAGTGATTGTCAATAGTGCGGTCAAAAATTAAGACGAAAATAAGTAAATACTAATTAGTTCATAATTTAGTTTTAAAATTTAAAAGCAAAATGTGCAATATACTAACAATCACATAATGTAATACTTTCAAACCTTCCTGCCAATTCACATTTGGTAAATATCACATGTAGGAACGGCACATTGTTAGCATGCGGCTTAGTCGTGAAGTTCTTCCGGGGCGAACGTTGTTGCTTCATTAAAACGTCAGCGCGGGCAAACGAGGCGGTCGCAGAAGTTGCCGGTTGGCGAACTCCCCAGGGCGGCACGTTTTGCGCGCGAGCGGGGGCAGCGGGCCGTACGCGCTCCGCAGCGAGCGCTGGCAGCTGTGCGGTCGCAGCGCTCCGACCACGCCCCCTCGCTTCCTCGCCCCCACGCCTCCACGCCCTCCGATCCCTTGCCCCTTGACCCCACGCCCTAAAACACTTTGCCTCACCCCACGCTTCCTTGCCTCCACGCCCTCGTCCTATGCCCCTTTCCCCCCCCCCCCGTACGCCCCCTCGACCCCAAATCTCCCCTTTACAAATATCCCTCCCCCGACTTCACCACCCCCACCGCTATCCCCCCGCAAAGTCACCACCTCCTTTATCATCTCATCTCCTTCGTCCCTAATTGATAAACCGCCCTCCCGCCGACTCCTCCAACCCTTCTAACATCCTGCCTTCGTCGCTTCTTTGTTTCCCGGTGTACCCGCTGTTACCGCCCCCACTGCTATCACCACTCATGGTGCCATTACCTCTCATGCCCCCTGCATTCTTCGACATCTCGTTTCCCGCTTTAGTCGCCGTACACCGCTCCCAACGCTATCACCATTCTAACATCCGTCCCGCCGTCCTAGCTCCCACTCTTGTCAATTCAAATTCCATACACACCTCAACACTTCCTTCTTTCCCGCCGTTATATCGCTCTCGCCCTACCCCCATCCCATCCCCCCCCTCTCCCGCCTCCCCACGTCACGTCGTCGTCCCGGTCACGTACCATTTTTACCCTATTCCACTGATGCCACAATCACCCACCCCAGCTCGTCATTCCTGACCAAGCCTCCATCTCTTCCGTGCTGGGATCTCTTGGCAAACTGCAGTTCCCGCCGCTTCACCACTTTCACCACCGTCACTGCCCCTGCTTAGAACTTGTCCCGACCGGGTCGGTGTCTCGCTAGACAAGAGATAAGTAGTTGGGAGAGAAAAAAAACGAGCCAACGGGTACATCCGCGCCAGATTTCGCCATTCAGGCGGATAATCACCACCAGCCCTCCTGCGATAAAAATGCACTACATTTACGGGTCTAATGATTTTAGCAGTTGACACGCTTGGAGTCACCAATCATCAATGGTAGAGATTAATCCCTTATATCTCCGTCACTGCTGCCATCTCATCGCTCCGGTAGCTTCTCCTCCATGCGTTAAGGATGGCACAATAACATCGATGTTTTCCACCAGACACCTTGTTATATTAACATATATATTTTGCTTTCTATGTTTGCTTCAAATTGATATTTTGTTAAAAAACATCGATTTTTTTAGCTTTTTGAAAATGAAGGAGTTTAGGCACGTTGTAGGGTAGCTGTAATCCACAGCAATATCGTTGTTTCGCGTCATCGTCTTTATCACGTTGCACATTTCACTTGTGCAATCTGAGGAAATTTTAGATGGTTTTATTTTGATAGTGAATAAAAGGAAGTAACTAAACGGCAAAGTAGCAAAACACGATGCTCTTTATTGTTAGTTTTGTTCTTTACATTCGATAATAATTTTTTTTAACACAATGCTAACATGCTGTATCCCTTTTACGTACTTTATTTAAAAGTGCATAGGAAAATAGCATGAGTATTATTCTACAATTTAAACATCGATGTTTTTCGACAGCTCAGTCCCTGTCCTCACTGCCACCGCTGTCAGGCAGAAATTCCGTCGGCATCTGCAAACATGCGCGCGAATCCGGCGCCGGCTGGCGCGGAGGAGACGTGGGGTGAGGCGAGCGCAGAATGAAGCGTGGGTGGAAAGGCATGGAAGCAGCTGAGATAATGCTCACAAAGTGGGGGTGATAGTGACGGTGAATGTGGTGTTATGGATGACGTGGTCGAGTATGGATGGCACAGGTTTTCATGGGAATGATGAGTTTAACGATCGCGATGAATTGGGTTGGTTGGTTAGAGATTCCGGGCGTATCAACAGCTTAGGTCATTAGTTCCATAAGTTTAGTGCATGATTTTTTCCTCGCGAGGCGGAGGAGATCTTCCCCCACTGGATGACGAGATCCGGCGCCGACCTGCCGTCGGCTAGTGGGGTTTCCCCCTAACCAGAACTCTCCCATCAGCGGGGCACTGCCCCCGCCCGATCAAGCCCCAAGCTTTCGACCAATCTCCCGGAATATGTGGTAGTGTAGTGCATGTTAGTGTAAGTGGAGATGATAGGACAAGGAAGAGGAAGGAAAGATCGCGCGCCCATTTGTTAGGGTACTGCTCCGGCATTCGCCTCGTGTTGATCAGAGAAACCACGGAAAACTACCGATCAGAACAGCCGGCTGCAAGAATTATCCTCCAGACAGCGACTGAATTCGACCTAGCTGAAAAGCTAGTATCGAAAATCCTGGCGCCGTCAGGACTCGAACCTAGTACCGTCCGGTCAGAGACGCTGCAGTGACATTAGTTGATGCACTGAGCTACCGCTACTAATGAAGATAATGGTAATGATGAGTAGAGCTTTTTCATTGTTAGCACTGTAAGGGGAGTTTTGTTATGTCTATGATAATAGAAGAAGTCCGGTAACAGTTTTTTCTATGAATATGTTGAGAGAAGAAGCCGGATGACATAAGTGTGCTGCTAATATTAAATTCCAACAAGGTCACCTCCCCTTGATTTGACTAGGGCAGCTTACCAACGTGTGTTTTCATGACGATTTGGCTGTAGTGAGATATACACTACAGTTCGATTCCGAGTTCTCCGGTCCTGTGAGAGAGGGTCTAAGTTTCTCCGCGGGATGAAGGGAGCGCGATAAGATGATGGGCTGTAGGATTTGTTTGACAGACGTCCGTGAGTCACACATGGGCTGTACGTGTACAAAGAGCCAGCGCGTGCTTGGTCAATGCATTGGTTTCGCAAACATCAGCTCAGTTTTGATTCGGAGGTTTCAGAGTGAGATCATGTTAGATGCGAAATGGCGAAGCGGAAATCGAATTCGACAATTCACAGTGAAGGTAGGGAGATCATAGCGAGTGTAGTTGATGCGTGTGATAAATAGACACTAGTATTAAAACAATTCGTAAAGAAAATACTACACGAAATGAAACAAGTGCTGACACATGACTAATTTCACCTGGTAAGAAAAGAACAGTGATTCGTCACAACGCCGTGAAAATCGATGAATTTGACATGTGCAGTATCAAAAATGCTGTCTTCAATTTTTATGTCCGTGAAAAGCAAGTGCCTACGGTATCAAAAATGCTGCCAGTAATAAAAGAAAAGATTAATTTTCCTTGGGGAGAAAAGTCACTATGGAGGCTGATGAAGCAGGTGGGATTCAGATGGAAGAACTGTAATTCAAAACGCAAAGTGTTGCTTGAGAGAGCAGAAATCGGAGAGCGAGGTATCTCGTGCAAATAAAAAAGTTAAGGGAAGAAGACCAAGAAATAGTGTATATTGACGAAACATGGATTGACAACAGCTTAGTAGTTAAAAAGTGCTGGCAGCATGATATAATAGGTGAAACAGCAAATATAAGCGCATCAGTTAGACTAGTTGTAGTTCATGCTGGTGAAAACATGGTTTCATTAATGGCGCAGAACTAATTTTCAAAGCTGGTTCTGCATCAGGCGACTATCATGGTTAGATAAATCAAGAAAAGTTTGAAAAGTGGGTGAGAGAAAAATTATTATAAAAACTGCCTTCTAAGGCAGTAATTGTTCCTTATAATGCTTCATAATAGTGTGTTAGCCAATAATAACCCAACTGTATATGCAATAAAGCGCGACATGATTCAATGGTTGAATGCAAAAGGAATGCATGTTAATGAAAACCTGAGGAAGCCTGAATAATACCAACTAGTTCTGCAACTGAAACCTCAGAACAAGACATACAAAATTGATGAGTTGTTTACCTGTAGGTGTATTCTGTCATCCGCCTTCCTCCTTACATGTGTGAACTGAATCCCATTGAAATGGCATGGGCCAAATTAAGACTTATAAAGGAAAGAAATGTATCTGGGGACATGTCGACAACAAAATTATTAGAGCTTACAAACTGGGCTACCAGTCAAGTCACTGTTGAAGACAGGAAGGGTTAGTGCGCTCATGTCATGAAACTTGAAAATGAATACTGGGAAAGGGACGGTATAGTGCCAGATATTAGACAGTATTATTATATAGACAGTATTGTTATATGGACTCGGATATCGAGTGTGAAGACAGAAAATAGCGATAGTTCATCGGTGGGCAATGATTAGGTAAGGTCAATATCTAACTCAATAGTAGTGTCCATCTCTTTCCCCACTCCCTATCATCGCTTCCTTTATGTATCCCCACTCCACCCCCTCTCCTTCGGTCTGTGACTGACACAGCGAAATGGCATAACGTCACAGAGCCGGAGACATCAGAAGTCAACTGTACCGCTACGGTTTCGAACTCATTTTAGTACTCGTAATCCCGTGACGTGAGTAGTACAAGATATATATATATATATATATATATATATATATATATATATATATATAATCTTATTATATATATTATAATAACGCTCGATAGTTCTTTTACCGATGCATCTTTAATGTGACGGTGAGAGTTGGTGCAAGCAGACTTAGAAGTGGGTTTGTTTCGTGCTTCAAGATGATGATAATCTTACTAGTAATCATAAGATAAGGTAATATATAGTATAATATAAGATAATTACAACCAGCTCTAAGGTTTCTACTGAAGAAAATAAGTTGCGCATTTTAAAAGACGTGACACTGCAGACCGTAGTGGCAATTGTCCCGGAGTATTCGTTGTGAGGTGGAGAATGTCGCGGAATAGAAGAATAGGAGACATTAATTGCATTGTCATGATCGATAACTGAAAGAGTTTTTCTATCGGAATCAGTTGAAATTCAACACCAATTGGTTGACATCATCAGAAAGCAGTAAGGATAGGAGTAAGTAAACAAGCGGTGGTAGTGAGTTGTCAAGTGATGGCGACTTCAGAGATAGCATGTGGCTCAGAACTGATGTTATTGTAATGCACGGGAAAAATACATGAACTAAAGGTAAATGGAAGAGCGAGGGTCTAAGCAACCAAGTTAGTGAGTGGGTAAGCAAATAAACGAGTGTAAATGGAAGAGAATTAGCGTACGGGTGCACGTCTGTGCATAGTAAACGAATGCAGTTAGTTGCAGAACTGTTCTCTCTTCATTAAAAAAAAAAACGCTTGCAGATCCACAACACCACATCAACCGCCTTCCCGCCGTCATTTCCAGCGTCCGGCAACTGCGAGTTTTCCCGTGGCGTCGACGTGCGCCAGTGGAAACAAAACAAGCGTTGGCTGCGGCGTGGGGGTGGCGAGGGGGGCGTCGTCGCCCCTCCGTGCGGCTGCGAGAGCCGCTGCCTTTCGCTCCGCGCGCAAAGCAAACGCTGTTCTGATTGAATGAAAGGCGCCGAAGCCGGTGGTCAAGTTCGCGCCGGAACGGGTTCCGAGCAGCGTTCGCATCGCCAGGAAGCACAGTATTCACCAGCACGCCAGCGCACGCGCCCGTCGACGCCGCTCGCCACCGCACCGACGCCCCCCGCTGCCCTCGCCCTCACCACAAGCCCACCGCCCCATCGCATCGCTGCCCGTTCCCGCCGGGCCGCCCTCGCCACCCGTCACCACCGCTTCGCCTCGCCATTCCGCGCCACGCCGCCACCGCCGCACCGCCACGCCACCTTCGCCGCCGCCTCGCACCGCCGCTCACGCCATCGCCACCGCTCGCCACCGCCTTCGCCACCGCATCGCCACCGCCTTCGCCACCGCCTGCCACCGCCTCGCACCGCCTTCGCCACCGCCTTCGCCACCGCTCCCACCGCTCGCCACCGCCTCGCCACCGCCTTCGCCACCGCCCGGCCTTCGCACCGCCCTCCTCGCCAGCCTTCGCCACCGCCACCGCCTTCGCCACCGCCGCCACCGCCTTCGCCACCGCCTCGCCACCCGCCTTCGCCACCGTCCACGCTTCACCGCCTTCGCCACCGCTCCACCGCCACCGCCTTCGCCACCGCCTTCGCCACCGCCTTCGCCACCGCCTTCCACGCCTTCGCCACCGCTTCGCCACCGCCTTCGCCACCGCCTTCGCCACCGCCTTCGCCACCCCCTTCGCCACCGCCTTCACCGCTCGCCACCGCCTTCGCCACCTCCTTCGCTACCGCCTCGCCTTCGCCACCGTCATCGCCACCGCCTTCGCCACCGCCTTCGCACCCTCGCGCCACGCCTTCGCCCCCGCTCTCGCCACCGCCTTCGCCACCGCCTTCGCCACCGCCTTCGCCACCGCCTTCGCCACCGCCTTCGCCACCGCCACGGCCTTCGCCACCGCCTTCGCCACCGCCTTCGCCACCGCCTTCGCCACCGCCTTCGCCACCGCCTTCGCCACCGCCTTCGCCACCGCCTTCGCCACCGCCTTCGCCACCGCCACGCCTTCGCCACCGTCATCGCCACGCCCGCCTTCGCCACCGCCTTCGCCACCGCCTTCGCCACCGCCTTCGCCACCGCCTTCGCCACCGCCTTCGCCACCGCCTTCGCCACCGCCTTCGCCACCGCCTTCGCCACCGCCTTCGCCCCGCCACGGCCTTCGCCACCGCATCGCACCGCCTTCGCCACCGCCTTCGCCACCGCCTTCGCCAGCCTGACGCTTCGCCACCGCCTTCGCCACCGCCTTCGCCACCGCCTTCGTCACCGCCTTCGCCACCGCCTTCGCCACCGCCTTCGTCACCGCCTTCGCCACCGCCTTCGCCACCGCCTTCGCCACCGCCTTCGCCACCGCCTTCGCACCGCCTTCGCCACCGCCTCGCCACCTGCCTTCGCCACCGCCTTCGCCACCGCCTTCGCCACCGCCTTCGCCACCGCCTTCGCCACCGCCTTCGCTACCGCCTGCCTTCGCCACCGTCATCGCCACCGCCTTCGCCACCGCCTTCGCCACCGCCTTCGCCACCGCCTTCGCCACCGCCTTCGCCACCGCCTTCGCCACCGCCTTCGCCACCGCCTTCGCCACCGCCTTCGCCACCGCCTTCGCCACCGCCTTCGCTACCGCCACGGCCTTCGCCACCGCATCGCCACCGCCTTCGCCACCGCCTTCGCCACCGCCTCGCCTTCGCCACCGTCATCGCCACCGCCTTCGCCACCGCCTTCGCCACCGCCTTCTCGCCACCGCCACGGCCTTCGCCACCGCCTTCGCCACCGTCATCGCCACCGCCTTCGCCACCGCCTTTGCCACCGCCTTCGCCACCGCCTTCGCCACCGCCTTCGCCACCGCCTTCGCCACCGCCTTCGCCACCGCCTTCGCCACCGTCATCGCCACCGCCTTCGCCACCGCCTTCGCCACCGCTTTCGCCACCGCCTTCGCCCCCGCCTTCGCCACCGCCTTCGCCACCGCCTTCGCCCCCGCCTTCGCGCCCGCCTTCGCCACCGCCTTCGCCACCGCCTTCGCCACCGCCTTCGCCACCGCCTTCGCCACCGCTTCGCCACCGCCTTCGCCACCGCCTTCGCCACCGCCTTCGCCACCGCCTTCGCCACCGCCTTCGCCACCGCCTTCGCCACCGCCTTCGCCACCGCCTTCGCCACCGCCTTCGCCACCGCCTTCGCCACCGCCTTCGCCACCGCCTTCGCCACCGCCTTCGCCACCGCCTATAATTTATTTCATTTGCAGGGATTTTTTTTTATTTAAAGGAAATACTTGTTTGGTTGATCATTACAACTGGGACGTATAAAATATAATGTGGAATATCATTAGCTATGCGTTTAGAATTGTTTCTAATAAAGTCTGTGGTAACAGCACGTTGTAAGAGGTATCTACGAAGGACATTCAATAATTAAAGAGAGAAATTGATCTGGAGAAATAAAGGTTTATTCTTTCGAAACAGGGCTTTTTCTACTTTTCAATATAATTGTCATACACACTTATGCACTTGTTTCAGCGGGTTTCCAGCTTTTTATATCCTCTACAAATAACTTTTTATCTTAGTGTCTGAACCAATTTACTACAATGTTTTGACATCCTCGCTATCCTGTAACGTCTTACCACGTAATGCCTCCTTCAGTTGGCCAAACTAATGGAAATCAGATGGTGCTAAATTCGGGGTGTAAGAGGGATGAGGCAATACCTCCCAACCCATTCGATGGCTTCACAGCTTTGTTGAACAGTGTGAGGACGAGTCTTGCTGGAGAATCGCACATCTCTGAGATCCATGACGTCTCTCTCTCTCTCTCTCTCTCTCTCTCTCTCTCTCTCTCTCTCATGACTGACTTCATCTTGTTCAAAAGCATATCTGAATAGTGTTGGCTATTTATTGTACGTTGTTCTTCGAGATAATTACCAAAAACGCACCTACAGAACACCAAAACATCGTTAACAGCACTTTTCCTGCTGATGAGGCCAGAACCGTGTTCATCAGTCACTGTCTCGACCACTTTTGAACTGTTCTACCCACTTGTAAAACTTCCCGTGGTTCATACAAATTTCATCATATACTTTAGTCATTCTAGTCATATTAGGTGGTTTTTCACCTGCAGCAAATTAAAAAAGAATCACAGAACTTTGTTCAAGCAATCTGAAATTTTCAAGTGGTCCCGCCATCCTTCAACTTCATTTTGAGGTAATGAACATGACAATAATGATCCTCAAGGCGGTCAGAGCTCATTCCAGTGATGCCAACTTAAAGCTCTAAAATGATTAAACTTGTCCTACCAAGTGTTTTTTCTCCAGAGCAATTTGTCTCTATATTTATTGAATGACCTACGTAGTGAGGAAGTAGAAGTTGGCGCAGAACCCTTTGATATCTAAACAGTCACTACTGCGTTATCTCGATTCTTGTAACTGATTCCCGTGTTTGAGTACTCCATCAGACAGGGTAAGCTGTATCGGTTGCATTTCATAAAGTTGACGTTGGGTTGTTTGTTGCAATTGTTGTATTTTCCATAGTAAGTGTCATTTTTGTTTCTGTAAAATTTGTTTGCTCGTCTTGCTCTTCAGTCATGCGAACTTAGTTTTCCTTTTCTTCGTTATTGGTTTCCGGGACGATGTTTCGGTGTGTCTCGAAGTCACTTCGAATAGCTTGTCAAATAGCTTCGAATATCAATAGCTTTGAATACCGTGTCGGCGCAATTGTTTTTAAACCTGCATCAATGTTATGCTGTGGCATGGCGCTGATACACTGGTTTACGTACACCAACACTGTCTCCTATACAATCTGTTTGGTTATTGAATACAAATATCACGTCATTCTCTCTATAGCTAGGGACGTGTCACTTTTACTGTTAGAGCGGAGCAACTATTTGCGAGAGAGGTAGATCTACTCTATCCAGAAGCTAAACGCTGAATCTATCCTAGAACAGCCTCTGAAGAGTATAACTTAAATAATGTTACAATTTCTGTTACCATTCTAATAAACAATTGAAATGTCGACTATGATAATCATAATGATGTAATATTTTTTTCAGCAGTTTAGTTTCAGAAAATGCATCCTAAGTTCCTTTACTGCCGTTAGATTCAACTTTGCGTTTTAACACCAAGGTGTAATTAATGGTACACCTTCGTGTGTTTGACTAACACACGAAGGCTAACACACTGGTAACACCTTCGTGTGTTAGACTTATTCGTGAGAGGCGTATTTGATGTTTGCTCATTATCGCGAAGCAAGGAATAACATGCGTGAGACAGAATTTTTGTGAAGACCGGCGTTGTGTAGCGTCAGAGGGCATTTGCATGATAGGGTGTGTTCTGTGTGGGAGGATGGATTTAATGAGCCAGACGGCGACCATTTTTGTTCGTAAGCTTAGTGAGTCCCTTGACAAAGCTTTAATTAATTTTCCTTTTTTGCTGCTTATGATTGCCCGCCTCCATCAGTCAGCTCGCAGGCTGCGCTCGGAAGATTTGCTGTGGCGGAAAAGGCCACCGGGATCACAGTGCAGTGGATGCTGGATTGATTGTTAGTGATTCCGGGCGCGTCAGCGGCTTTGGTCGTTAGCCCCGTAAGTGTAGGGCATGTTTTTTCTTGGGAGATGGCGGTGATCTTTCCTCGCTGGATGGCGAGAACCGGCGCCGACCTACCGTCGGCTAGTGGGGTTTCCCCCTAACCAGGACTCTCCCACCAGCAGGGTACCGCCCCAGCCGGGACAAGCTCTAAGTTCCCGACCGATCTCCCGGAATATGTGGTAGTGTAGTGCATGTTAGTGTAAGTGAGTGTGTAAGGGGAGAGGATAGGACAAGGAAGGGAAAGGACAGATCGCGCGCCGTCCGTGGCCCGTTTGGCTCCGGCATTCGCCTGCTGTTTATCTGAGAAACCACGGAAAACTACCGATCAGAGCAGATGGCCGCTAGAATTCTCCTCCAGACAGCGACTGAATGTTGGATGCCAGATGCAGTACCTGAATTCTGTCGTCTTTAGACGACAGACGTCGTTGGTTATATTTTGCTGTTACCTGCGCGGCTTCTGTGGTGTAACGGTTAGCCTATCGGGTTGTTACCCAAAAACAAGATCATTGTGTCCCTCACATAAGCAAGCTTTAGCAGCTTGGTCTCAGAAGTGTAGATTTGCTTGTAAAGTCCTTTTTTTCATTTTCGTCAGAGGATATATATCATCGGATTAGAGTGATTACTGCTTTTTGGGCGCGTCAACTGCAAAATTCACTAGCCGCTTTAATGTAGTGCATATTGTTATTGCGGGAGGTGCGAGTGATTTTCTCTTGTTGGATGGCGACATCCGGTGCTGACCTAAACGTCAGTTTAAGGGGAGTCCCCATCAAGATATCTCCCTCACAAAGAGGCAACGCCACAGTCGCGGCAAGTTCTAAACTATTGACTGGACTGTCGACATGTGTCGTAGTGTGGTAGCGCTTGTGAGTATGTGAAACGTGTGGCAGTGTAGTGCTAGTAAGGGTGTGTGAAAAACGGGTGTGAATAGAAAAAGGAAGAGGAAGGAAAGATCGCGCTCGGTCCGTGGCCGTTTGTTAAAGCACTGCTCCGGTATTCGCCTGATGTTGGAGAAACTACAGAAAACTGCCGATCAGAGCAGCCGGATTTATTATCCTCCAGACAGTGACTAAATTCGACCTTAGCTAATATTGAAAATCCTACCCCCTTTGGGACTCGAACCCTAATACCTCCCCGCCAGGGACAGTGAAGTGACATCAATTGATGTCGTTAGTCACCAAAGGTGGTGGGTGTATTAGAAGAACTTTATGCACATTTCCCTGACTACAAGGGCCGCTAAACGTTTATTGCTAGAAAGTTATTCATTCACCTCTGAAACCTTGTTTTTGTCATCCGATCTTCCGTATGAAATATGCGTCTACAAGACCGGTTTGTGTCAGCATACCAATGTTCCAGCCTCTAATTCTGAATATCTCCATTACAATTATCTTATTACAATTTTTATTATTGTATTCATTCACCAGTTATTTAATTCGTTCTTATTTTGTCATACAGTAGAACAACTTATCTGTGCATAAGAGCAGTAGTTCTGAATTATTGCATTATTGTTAGAACTGAGGACGCGCTCCCGGAAGACATTTACGTTCTCTTAGTACTAATTAATTTTTCTGCGTCATGAAGAAAGGGTCCTATGAGAGTTGAGTACTATCCCGTATTCCTCTTCTAATAGGAGCAAGAGGGACTGAATGAGGAAGAAAGTTCGAGCGCGAAGTTCGTGACCTGTTTAAACAACGAGGCATGGAGCACACTAGGCGACTAGGTAGGCCGGTATGATCGGAATCTTTAAACTTTAATTTCATTGTTTGCTCAAAGGGTGCGCGCACTAGGCTGGGACGATCGCGATGATTCACTTCTTCCCCCATTTGCAAGAAGTTAACTTGCGCCTTTGTTATGACGCAACGCGTCTCATGACACCCATTGGGCGTTGAGCGCTTAGGAGTAATCCTTTGCCAACATCACTTGAATTAACAATAAATGATAGCAATGAGCATTGTAGACAAAATCTGATAACTGAAATGTTTGCTCCCGTGTAATAGAAACTATTTTGCACCCGAAAACACATTACAAATTGGATATAAAATTCTCTATGTCAAAATAACCAAACTGCCTACTCGTCCCGCAACTAGCGAAGCGAGGGCTCAAGAAAACGTGCCTGCGCCGCAAGCCGAATTCGTTTATTACGCTCCGTGAAGTCACGGATGTTAAGTGAATTCGAGACTCGCAGGTTCCTAGTTGGGTGACCGGCTAGGAACTCTGAGATCTAACGCTGTTGAGCCCCTGGCCAAAGGGATAAAAGGCACTGAGTGACTGATGCGACGTGACGTGACGAGACTTGACGTACTGTTATTACTCAGTAACAGTAAAGATAGTAATTACTCAGTAACGGAGGATTACTCCAGAGAATGCGCTCAACGCCCAACAATGGGTAAAGAGACGTGTTGCTTCAACGATGCAACAAATAAAGTCCTCAGGAACATTACGATGTACCATACCATTTGTTTCGATTACTGATCGGCTATTTTGAATTGTGCGCTGTTGCTTTCTTGATTGATTGTTTACCTGGTGCGTCAGCAGATAAGATTATTAGTGCCATAAGAGCAGTGCGTGTTTAGTCTTTGGAGGAGGACGAGGAGGTTGTGGTGGTGGTGGTGATCCTCCCCCTCTGGG
Organism: Teleogryllus oceanicus; assembly: GCA_964035755.1. Taxonomy (NCBI): domain Eukaryota; kingdom Metazoa; phylum Arthropoda; class Insecta; order Orthoptera; family Gryllidae; genus Teleogryllus; species Teleogryllus oceanicus. The sequence goes on along the minus strand of CAXIVR010000009.1, from coordinate 69,509,697 downwards.
TGGTGAAATCCGGTGACCACCTACCGTCGGTTAGCGGGTTTTCGCCAACCAGATATCTCCCACCAGCAGGGCACCACCCCTCTAATCTCCCAACAGGACTTCCGTCATGTGTGGTGGTGTAGTGCATGTAAATTTAAGTGTGCGTACCAGATAGGATATGTAAAGTGAATAGGAAAAAATATCATGCTCCGGTATTCGCCTGGTATTAACCGAAAACAAACACTGAAAACTACCGATCAGTGTCCAAACTCCTGCCAACGTCGGGACTCGAATCTAGGACCTCCCGGTCAGAGGCAGTTCAATGACATCATTAGATGTCCTGAGCCACCCCTCTCGGTTGCGCTGATGTGCGGTGAAACGGATTTTTCACGTTGCATTGCGGGCCACATGTCCAAATGAGGGGTCCACATTTTTGCGTGTAGATTGGAACGTATGGAATCGCGAGTATATGTAATGCTGTAAACTGTTATAAAACTCGAGAACAAATATTTTTGATGACTTTGAAAGACTGTGTTATTCTTCATGAGCAAACCTCATTGCTATATTTATTATTTAATATGTATGGGAGAGAAAATTCTAAAAAAGGATAAATTATTGTTTTGTACACCATTCTTGTTAATTATCTTCGCCCCTGCATAGAACTTACTACGAAACCCTTGGAATGAAATCATTCCGCGAAACTAAATTGTAAGTAGTTCCAATTGTAAATAGTTCCGTCTCTAGCGTATTGACCGTCCGTATCGTGCCGACTCAAAGCGTGCTTAGCAGAGACATGGCTTCCACTTACTCAATAGCCACGAGATCGGCCGATCAGAGCAGTCAATCTCAAAATTCCCATTCAGAGAACTGATGGTTGACATTGATTGACATTGACATTGACTGGCATTGGCTCAGATGCTTACCACACAAGTCTGTTTATTATTGAACTATTTTAAACTATTTATTATTGAGAGTATGTAGTGGGAGTACTACTTTTGATTAGTTTGTAGTTCAGGGATTGATGCCATGTTCAGTCAAATGCTTTTGTAATGTCCATGAAAATGGTGTGGTGTTTTCTTTGAAAAGATGTGTATATATGTTCTGTAATACGATGTTACTGATGTTGTGTGGATATTTTTCTGTGAATCCAAATTGTTCTATTGGTATAGCTTTTGTTTTGTGGAGAAGTTTTTGTGTAGTCTTTTTAGGATAATTTTTTCGAAAATTTTTGAAAGGTTTGGTAACAAGCTTAAAGAACTGTAACTATCGGTGAAGGCAGCGTTTTTGTTTGGTTTAGCGATAGGAATGATAATTGTATGCTTCCAACTCAGTTGGAAATAGCCGATTCTGAAGTATGAAGTGAAAATGTTATTTAAAAATGCTATTGTTCGGATTGGGAAATATTTTAGAGCTGTGTTATTAATGCAATCGTGACCTGGGAATATTTTAGTTGGAAGGTTTTTTATAATTTTATTAATTTCAATCGGAGATGTGTATTGGATTTTGTGGTGACGTCCATGAATACTTTCTCTGTCTGTTTTTATTATGGTGTGGTGTTCGGGATGAAATTGTATATTATTTAAGGTGAATGTCGATGCAAAATAGTAAGTTCTTCAGCTTTATGGTATGATGAATAAGCTTTTCCTGTCGTGGTTTTTAAGGGAGGGATTGTGTTTTTCCTTTTTTAGAATTTTCTTGGTGAATTGCCAGAGCGAGTTGTTGTTCTTGTTTAGTGAATTTAGTAGATAATGAAATTGTTGATTTTTGTGATTTTTTATGAGTTTTTTGACAATGTTAGTGATTGAATTTTGTTCCCTCTTAAGTTCTCTAGTTTTAAGTCGGATCCACAGTGTTCTGGTTTTATTTTTTGTGATTATTGCATTTTGAATAGATTGAGGTAATTTGCTGTATGTGTTTTTGTTAGCGTTTGGGAGTATAGTGGAGTGAGATTTTTTAAAAATTTTTTTAATTGGTTTTCAGGCTCTTTATTTTAGGAATTTTTAATATATTTGTTAATATTTATTTTAGGGGAAGGGGCGTGTTGAGGGGTTAATTGCTGGGTAGTCATTAAAATTGGGATGTGATTTGAGTCTAGTTCAAAAATTGTTGAAATGTTAAATTTTATTTTTGTGTTGGTTATGGCTAAATCAAAGATATCCGGTTTGCGCAGATGGTCGAATCGGTAATATGTTGGTTCGGGAGGAGATAAAACTTTTAAGTTAAATTGATTAAGAAGAAATAAAAGAGGTCATCTTCGTCAACATCTTAGCTTTATTAAGATAGCCGGTTTTCGACGTTTTGGCCGTCATCGTCAGTCTACAAGATACAGAAAGATCTAACAAAATTAATAAATAAATACACAATAAGGTAGAAAATTAAATTACAATTAATGGATACATCTAAAGTATTTAGTTACAGATAGCAGATAAAATTTCAACAAAAAAAAGCAAAAAATGGGAACAACGGGAGCATTAGTAGCAGTATAAGCAGACAAAATTGCAAAAATTAATTGCGACAGGGGGGGGATTAATACCGATACTAGCAGTTCAAATTTCAGATTATAAATATATGTGAAGAAATATACATTCTCATATTCAAAAGAAAGAAAAACAAAATGAATATATATATATATATATATATATATATATATATATATATTATCTGCTATCTGTAACTAACTACTTTAGATGTATCCATTAATTGTAATTTAATTTTCTATCTGATTGTGTATTTATTTATAATTTTGCTATATCTTTCTGTATCATGTATTGACTAAGATTTTGTCATCGTGATTATTGGTTTGGCAGCTCCAAATTGTATGTTTGGCATTGAGGTCACCTAGCAATAAGACATTTTCCGTTGGCTGGAAGAAATTTTGTAGATTTGCGTTTTGGATTTTAGAACTTGATGGCTTGTACACTGATATTATTTCCATAATTGATTGTTTATGTTTACGTTATTTGATTTTTGATTTACTTTGTTTATGTTTACGATGCCTTCAATACCGGGAGAGTCGGGAAGATTATTTTGGCAGTGGTTATAGCATGATTTTACTGCTATTAGTACGTCTCCACCTTTGGTTTCAGATCTATCAGATCTGTAAAGAGTGTAATTTGGGTTGAATAGTTTGTTTTTTTATCGAGGTGCGTTTCAACTATGCATGCAATGTCAAAGTCTTAGTGGCGCAGAGAGTGAATTAATTCTACATTTTTATTGTTGATGCCATTGGAGTTCCAATTCAAGCAAGTTAAATTATTGTTGGGTTTATCTTCCATTGTAATTAGTAAAATACGTGGCTACAGAGTTTTGTATGGTGCTGATTATAGATGGTATTAATGATTTGATGAAATTTATAATGCAAGTGGTGATGGCATTTATTATTGTGTTGTTTATCGGGTTGCTGGCGTGAGGGTCTGGCGATTGAGAATTTGGTGGGGAGGTGTTTTGGGCAGTTTTCGGTTGATTTTGGGAGTTCGAAAAATGGGTGAATTTCGGGATTGGTTTGAGGCAATGGTGGGAATTGTTGATTAAGGTTGATTTGCAAGCATTGACCAGTTAAGGATTGCTTTACATTACTATTATCATTGGACGTGGTTTTGGTTTGTTTTTTAAATATCTTTAAAGTATAAACAGTTCTGGTTCCTAATGTCCGCCCTGTGGGTTCCTGTACAGAGAACACATGTCGGAGTTCCGTTCTTCTTGGGACACTTTACTGAATAATGATTGCCCGCACAGAACGCGCAGTTGATGACGTGATTGCAGTTATTTTTTGTGTGCCCGAAATCCAAACATATTTGGCTTTGCAAGGGGCCTTTCGGTTATTTACGTCTTTTTACCTTCACACGATGGTTACATATTTGATCTGTTGATAGAATGATATCAATTGGTTCGGTTCAGTTAAATTCGGCGGCCACTACAGGAATAGGGTTGCCGTCCTTTTGGAGCCTGGTCACTTTCTGAATTGAAGGGTACCGCTGTTTTAAGTCTAATGCTATTTCGCATACTGTTATTGATTGATGCAGGATTTTAAAAACCACTGAAAAATTTTTGTTTGAAGGTTCTTTGAACGAATGAAAGCTCCTTTGTGTTTGTATTAGGTATTTAACGATATTACGGAAGTCTGCTGGTGGTTTGGCACTGATATTGATCTCTTTTGGCACTGATCTTTGTCATATTTAACATCTGATATGAAATTACTTGAAACTTTATGCTTAAGTGGTGCTCCTTGGTGAAATTATTAATGTTCGTTATATTAGACACATATATTGAGGAATTTTACCTGTTGAGACAAATTATCGTTTGGGTGATTGTTTAGGTAAGCAAATCTCGTGCCCTCGATTTCATCATTGATTTTTCCTAATTCACTAAATCTCTTATCGGTAGGTACATTATATTCAAGTTTACTTGAGAATTCAGATGGATCACTAGATTTGTTGGGATCTACTCCCAATTTTTTGTTTTCGTGAGAGTTTGAGGTATCACCGATTGACCTTTTTCTGGTGAGAGAGGTTGCCGTTGAAGGGTAGGTTTGACCGTTGGTCGCGTTTACTGTTGAGTTGCCAACCTCGAGATTCACTTCGGGATTGTGCTGCATCAGGGCTGCGTCTGTGATAAAATCCAAATCTTCACTAGATGGTAACATTTCCGGGTTTTGAAGAACTTCGTCTGTGAAGGAGGTGTCGAATCCCCCGTTGTTTAGGGTTAAAAGAGCACTGCTTATCGCATGCCCTGTTGATGAGTTGATAACGAATGACATTCACTTAACACACGATATCATTTAAGTTGTTACTGCAACGTCGAAGTTCACTCACTACTAGTTAACTGACGAACTGCGGGAGCTCCGCTTACTAGGTCCGCACGTCTCGGAGTCGAGCATTAGAATGCATGACCCGTTGCATAAAGTGTTCGGTGTGTGAGCGAAATCGCACGAGAAAGAATCTTGGATGCGAGCCATGCACGCCGATTAGACCCAAAACACGACGAAGGAGAGGCTTCATGAAGTATTTTTAAAGCGTTGACATATTTAGGTTTCCTGCACGTGGCGCATCTGTGCAGGTGGGGGAAACTGTTAACGTTTCAGTAAAAATGAACATGCATGAGGTCAAATGAACAGACTTATGTAGGCAGAGAAAAAATAAGTATGTATGAGAAAGAATGTGCCCACCTTTCAGAGAGTAGCATAGATGCTACGGCTGAGGCAGTAGTAACGAAAAGAAATGGGTGCAAATCCTACATACCTAGTAAGTGTGGTGTGAGAGACAACGGAAATACATCATAAATTCTATACGATTTATTATCATCTTCAAAATTGAGCAAATTCAATAGACTAACAGACTTTAGGTTACTTTCTATTTGTCGCGGCTGTGAAACACGTTTAAAGAGCGCGCCTAAAAAGCAGCGCTCAGCGGCGGTCAGGGAAGGCAGCGGAGGCGGCGGAGCGAGAAGACGCCGCCCAATCCCGGAAAGCGAGCTGGTCGGAGAGCCAGCTACGCAGCAGCGAGTCTCCAGCGCCGCCCGCTTTAAGAGCGAGCGCCGCCAGCCGAGAAGTACGGAGTAATTGGCTATTGAGTTGAGTGGAGATTGTTAGTGACCGTGCGCCCAGTTGAATTCGACGAGATTGAACAGTGTGATTTCTGATTACGACATTGCTTGTTATTGGTACATCTCCCGGACTTTTGGTTTCTTGATTTTGGTTTGTGACTCGGTACGCTCTTTGGACTTTGGAATTGTAACCTTTGTACTTTCGGCAGTTAATTACAATAAATGTTTGTGTATGTAAAGCGTGCAATTATTCTGAACATAACACTATTAGTCTGTTAAATTTTGTAAATTATAAAGATATATTAACAATAAAACAGACGTAATCATAACATTATAGTCATTCATTAACTCCTAAGTGTTTATTTTATTATTATTATTATTATTATTATTTTATTATTATTATTATTATAGCACTTCTCCCAGCGGGGGGAAACATTCACCTGCCACAGATGTCATTGTGGCTAGGCTCACTCGTACGGCTCAGAGCAAGTAACGAGGAAGATCTTCATTTACTTCCAGGACCTCTAACACTACATATCAGACACATCAGTGACAGTTTTTCTGACAATGTGACAGGGGTCTAGAATGACTGATTTTTGTACTGTTCCTAGTATATGCTTTATATTCAATTCTTGCAGATGTTTGATGAGGGATTTTGGTATTATTCCGGTTGTAGAAATTGTCAGGGGACGGATCTGAACCTTTTTTATTTTCCAAATCTTCTTTATCTCATCTGCTAGCTCTTGGTATTTGCGGACTTTGTTCGTGTATGCGGAGTGGAGATTATGTGACAGTGATACCGTAATATCGATGATGATGATGACTTCCTTCTTGGTTTTATTTAGCACTATAATGTCTGGTCTATTTGCGGTGATGGTCTTATCTGTTCTAATCTCCCTATCCCAATACATCTTCATGGATTCATTTTCCAAGACGGTGGGAGGTTGGTACTGATAGTATGGTACGTTTTCCACACTAAGATGTTCTTTAACAGCCAGAGATTGGTGAACGATTTTTGCAAAGTTGTTATGTCGTCGCAGGTATTCCGTTCCAGCAAGAATTTTACATGCCCCAGTTATGTGCTCAATTGTTTCCGTCTCCGTTGAGCATAACCTACATTTATCGTTCAGTGTTTCTTTCAATATATATTTCTGTAGTTTCGTGCTAACATGACTCTGTCCTGAATGGCCATCATGAATCCAGCTGTTTCTCCATACAAGTTATCTGCAGTTAACCAAAGATGCGAAAATGTGCTGTCAACATTTGTATCCTCAAGCTGATGGGGATACGAACAGTGTAAAGATTTCTGCTTCCATGACAGTATTTTTTCTTCCATAGATTGCCAGGTATTTTCCAGATCTTGGTTTTGCAGTTTTAATGGTGTTATATTTACGTCTCGGAGCACAATATCTCATACATGTGTTTATCCTGCTTAGAATGGAAGTATTCCCTTAGGTCTTGAATTTGCTTGCAGTGTAATTGCAGGACACTCGTGATACCCATTCCTCCCTTGCATGGAGGTAGCGTTACCCTTTCAATTGCTGATTTGGGATGCCTCATTCTGTGCTTGGTTATCTTGACTCTGATTTGTCTTTCAATATTTTCCAAATCTGTCTTGGACCATTTCACCACTCCAAAAGTGTAACCCAAAACAGGGATGGCGAATGTATTGATTGCTTTGAATTTATTCCGCCTATGAAGATGCGTTTTAAGAACTGTTTCTACCCTTACTTCGGTAGAAGTTTTCTCTTTAATAAGAGTGTCATTGATACCTCGCAATTGTTGGAATCCCAGGTACTTGTACAGCTCTTCGGCTGTCAGGTCTTCGATGACACCTTTCGCTGTGTCAAAGCCAGTAGTTTGGGTTATTTTCCCTTTTGTAAGGTGTAGTGATTTGCACTTACTAAGGCCAAATGACATATGTATGTCGTTACTGAACTTTGTTGTTATATCCAGCATTTTGTGCAATTGTGTGGAGAGTTGGCATACATTTTCATATCATCTATGTAGAGTAAATGGCTTATTGTATGGGAACCTTTAGATGATTTAATTTTGAAACCATACTTCGTTTCATTAAGAGCTCGACTTAATGGATTGAGGGCCATACAGAACCAGAGTGGACTGAATGAGTCACCTTGAAAGATACCCCTTTTAATTTGTATTGTCCTTGATGTCAGCTTTACCTCGGGGGTTGCCAGTTGCAGTACTGTGGTCCATTTTTTCATGGTTTCTTGAAAAAACTGTATTAGTGTTGTATCTACCCTATACATTTGCATAATCTCTATAAGGTAGGAGTGCGGAACAGAATCAAATGCCTTTTGATAATCAATATAGGTGAAACTAAGATTCCTGTTTCCTTTCGTAGATTGATGAGTGATTACAGAGTCAATTATCACATGCTCCTTACAACCTTTTGAATGTCTGTAACAACCTTTTGCTCTTCTGTCATAATGTTGCACTTTTCGAGGTGTTCATTAATCTTGTCAGTGATTATCTTTGTCAAGCATTTGTAGAAGACAGATAAGCACGTGATTGGCCTGTAGTTAGCAGGATTGGTAGTTTCTTCGGTTTTTGGGAGTAGCAGAGTTTTACCGGTAGTTAAGAATGCTGGTGCAGTGTCTGGTTGATGCAGTAAGCTGTTATAGCACTCTGCCAGCTTCTCATGCACACTGGTGAAGTACTTAAGCCAAAAGACATGTATCCCATCTGGCTCTGGAGATTTCCAGTTGTTCATCCGACAAATTGCTTTCTTAATTTTCTCAGTAGAAATGTTAGTAGAGAGCATTTCCGACAGGTTTTGCGATCTGCGTTTTTCCTCAAGGAGAACCGGAGTGGTTGTATTGTGTATTTTGCCATTTTCCCATATGTCCGACCAAAAGTTTGTAATAGATTCAAGGGCAGGTGTTCCGTTAGAGAAGGAGACCGGTTTTTGAGATAAGCCTCTGTAAAATTTTCGTTCTTCCAAAAATTTTTTGTTTTGTTGTTTTCGCTTCAGAGATGTCATGTATCTGCGTAGTCTGTGGCAATATACATTCAACTTCTGAGTATAGTTATCAATTATTTCTAAGAGATCATTGTCTTTAAGATGGTCTAGACTTCTTGGCTTTATTATAATTGAAACTTTCTCTTCAAAGCTTTTGTCCGTATTCCCCTTCGATACTGTGTCAATCGTCCCAGTTTTTGCCGGATATCCCCTATCCGCTTTTCTATCCGTCTTTTCCAGGCAGGTTCGCGGTTATCTTTTCTTTGTCTTTGCTCATTCCAATTGTTAGTCGGTCTCCTCGGTGGATTTGCTATTGTGTGAGCACTGCAGTATATAAGGTGATACACATCAGTTATATCATTACATTCTGGGATTAGATCAGGTAGAACATTTTCATTGAGATAATTCAGCTGTTGCCAGAAGATATGTGAAAATTTAGGTTTGGGGATATTTTGGCGCACTAAGGGGTCTAGCCCGAGAAACTGAATGAGATTGGTTTTCAGTTTCTGTTTCAGCTCATGCATACTTGTATTGTTTTCTCCTCCCAGGTTTGATGGCGTCTCAGCTGACAACGGTGGGTGCTCAGTAAGTCTTTCGTTTAATTCCAGGTTTTGCTGTGCAAGGGTGTTAGTTCCTCTTAAAGGACGCGGTGGGTCGCTACTTGTAAGACACAGTTCGGTTAGCACTGAGTTTTTAATATCAGCTATTTCAAGGGGTGATAGGAGATTTAATCTGATGATAGCATTTCGGCGGTCTGCTAAATTGTTTTGGGTCACTTTGCTTACCATGTGAGGGTATAACTCTATGAAATGTCGATACATTTCTTGCCTGTATGCTGTGGTGTCGGTACCTGCCTTTGTACTTCGCATATAGCAACGAATAACATCCCCATTCATTTCCGATGTCCATTGTATACGTTGCCGTATGCGTCCCGCTGCAGTGGTTGTCGGTTGAGATACCGGCAAAACACTTTCAGCAGGCGAGACTTGCAGCATTTGGTCGTCTCTTGTTATTTCGGCTGTTTCTTCTTCGGGTGTCCCGACCAGGACCCGCCGACTCAGTACCTGGTCACCACCGGTTCGCTCGCTGCCACCCCCCAGCGGTGGCTCCAGAGGTGCCCCGACGCTCCTCGGGTAGCGGCACTTGTTCCGAGGCTTTCTTCTTTTGTCTAGTCTCCATGAATCATGAGTGTCTGGTTTTGGTCCGCGAGTGATATTTCATTTCCCACTTACCCTCCGGCGTAGCCGGTTGGAGCATTCCCCGATCCGCCACCTGGGGACGCGTCCGATAGGAGACCCGACAACTCCCACGGATTATTATTATTATTATTATTATTATTATTATTATTATTATTATTATTACTATTATCCTTTTATTTTTCATTTTATTGGTACATTTGAATGAATTATTGTACAATGTATAAAAATCAGAGCACAATACATCTATTTTTCTAAAAAAGAATTTATAATACACTAGTGAGAACCCGTCGAACTTTGACGGTGAGATCTGAGATAAATGTAAAATACAGTGCCCAGACTAATGTTCACAATATGTTGCATTGTTTGGATCTTCAGGGTATAACGAAGATATTCTGTGATATGGAGTTCCCAAAAGTTTGAACACGTATGGCCCATGACCAAGTGGCAATGCAATATCTGCACCAAATGACACAAAAGAAAGAGCACTATTATACTGATGGATATTATTTCTAAAGTTTTTTGATGTGTCATCATCTCTTGTAAAAAAACTTTGATTTCTTCTGACATATTGGTCGAATGTAAACTTATTTTCCCTTTTAAGCAATACAGAGTAAACTCGTTTGCAGAATTTCTCTCACATGGGAAGTACAAAGCAGAACAAAAGTGACATTTCATAGGCAACGACCCAACAGAAAAGGAAATGACCTCACTAACACGACACCTACGCTGACTTTCTATTTCCCTGATTCCACATAATGTCAGTTTGCGTCTTTTGGGGTGCGTGGTTAACGATTCGGGATTCGACATAACCTGTGAACAACTTCGCTACTTCAATACAACCGAGCAAAACCCACTGTCCGAATGTTATCTACAAAATATACCACAAAAGCAGATACATGCAAATTGTCACGCCACAATGCAATTATTACACTGAAACAAAACCTTGACGAATTGTAAACAAATCTCAACAATCAAAACAAAACATCAAGCAGCACCACCATGAAGCAGCGTGGACTCACATCTATCGACTCATATACATCGATTTTGTAACAGCCACCCTTTGGAAGAAAACAATTGTCTATTGATAAGCATTCTATTAAAGAATGATTTAATTAATTAATTTACTCCGTAAATGTTGGTGAATCAACACAAAATATCTGATAACACATCTAGCGATCGCGTTCTTACATTTAATGGAAAAAATCCTACAATCAGTTCAGTAGAAGCTCTAAACGAAGCCATGGCAGAATACATATTTTTTTTAAATATATAGATTATTTCCTATGAATTTCCTCACTATCCTTGCTGTTGAAATAACAACTGTCTTCTGCATGAGTTTATATATGTCTTCATTCAAACCCAGTTGCTTAAGGTCCCACATCAGACTCCTAGGGATGACTCCGGAGCTTGAAACAATTATCAGGATAATGTTGACTCTTTCCATATTCCACTGTTTCTCAACGGGTTCAACAAGAACTGCATATTTACAGATATTTTCTGTGTATTTTCTTTTTTATGTTGTGTTATGAGCTTATTATTATTATTATTATTATTATTATTATTATTATTATTATTATTATTATTATTATTATTATAAATGAATATTTGATAATAAAGAACAGAAAAAAATTAAAACAATTGGTCCGATGTACATTTATTTATGAAAGTGCTGAGTTAGAAAATGTTTCATTGTTATCAATCACCAAAGGTTAACTTCTGTTAGAAATAAAGCAGGGTAATCTATTATTTCCGTCCAAGCGATCAATTGAAGCGATATAATGAGAGAGGAAAAGCAAAAAAAATTATTCAGAAAGTTTGGAAAATTTTATTTTTTATGTTTATTGCTTGATTAAAGTTTTTGAGAATATTCCACAATTTATCGCTCGTTGGTCTATACTACACTAAAGTGTAAGCAGTTTATCTCCTGAGAAATACTGATCTCACTCTCAGTCGTGAATGCACTTCTTTTGCAGCATTTTGTTTTACAATTTCTACTTTCACAAATTATAAAATTGGATAGATATTACGAGAATGTAATGGCGATACCGTTCACATACACACACAAGATGCTGCTTTGTGCAAGAACTGACGTCTCTGCAGTTCCTTTTCCCGGGAGGTTCTAGGTTCGAGTCCCCACAGTGGCAAGATTTTCGACACTAGCTTGTCAGCTATGTCTAGTCAGTGTCTGGAGGAGAATTTCAGAGGTCGGCTGCTCTGATCGGTAGTTTTCCGTGGTTTCTCCGATCAACACCAGACAAATGCCGGGGCAGTACTTGCACAAATGGGCAAAGGACTGCGCGTGATATTTCCTTCCTCTTCCTTGTCCTATTCTCACCCCTTACTCACGCACCCGTGCACCACACTATCACTATTGCCGAGAGAACGGTTGGGAGCGTAAAACTTGTTTCGGTGGGGTGGTGTCCTGCTGGTGGGAGATACCTCGTCAGGGAAAATTCTGCTAGCAGACGGTAGGCTGGCGCTGCATCTTCCCATCTAGCGGGGAAAGATATTCGACACCTCCCGAGAAACAAATGCACTACATTAACGGGACAAATGATCTTAGCATGCGTGCTAATTAATCAATCAACCAACGTGTAAGTTCGTGCTGGATTTCACCATTCATCGGAAAAGTACACCTCCACCTCCATGAAGCATGCACAACATTAATAAAACTAATCACGATAGCAATTGACGCGCCCGGAAACCTGAAACAATCCATCAGTCGCAGGGCTACGTTTGCGACCGAGAGCTTCGTGGCTGCGAGGCCATGTCTCCTACTCTCGCCCCTCCCGCCGCATCTCGCCCCACAAGGCTCCACCGCTTCCCGCAATTCGAAACCAAGAACAACAGTTCATCCAATCTCCCGCCTGCGCCGCTCCACGTCGCTGCCGTCTCCACCCACGCAGCAACCGCCGCCACCAATCCTGTCACTAGCCACAGCCGCACCATCGTATTCATCGCTGCCGAGCAGCCATATTCTGAAAGAAAATTAATGGAAAGCATGGAAAAGTCAGGTGAATTCATTCAAGTGGATAAGTCAGAGAAAATCAAGGAAATTTTAAAAGAATCGTTATATGTCACAATTTAAACTCTTGTAAAAATGCGAGGATATCCATACATACAATTTCGCGGCCTATTATAAGGGGTAGCACCTTTGATCAGTAGTTTTAGTCTTTCATCAATAGCACGCAAATGCCGGAGCAGTGTCGTAACAATCGGGCCGCGGACCGCACGCCCGATCCTTTTTCATCATCCATGACCCATCCTCTTACGTTTGACACATATAAATACATTACACTACTGTACAAGTTGGAATACTAGTCGGGAGCTTAGAGCTTTTACCGGCTGGAGCGGTGCCCCGCTGTGGGAGATATTTGGAAGAAGAAACATGCTGCAAAAACGTATTTCATCTTTTCAATAGCCTCTACTGCTTCAGTGTGCATCTCTTTAAAGTGTTGTCGCACACCATCTCTACCTCCACCAAGTCCCCACCTCCTGCGCCCGCTCCATTCGAAATCGACATCTCCGAAGACAGCCGACGTTTGGCGTGGAGCGGCGGCGGGCCTCGAGAGCAGGCAAACAAATCAACTGGGCTCCCGCCACGCTGCGAAGCCGCGCCGTCGGTGCTCATCAGCGCCAAGGAAGCGCCTCGGCAGACGCCGGGGCTCCCGGCCTCAACGATCTCCCGGCCTGCCAACCGCCGCGCCACGCCCACCTCACCGCGGCAGACGCCACTCCGCGCCACGCCACGCCACGCCCCTTTGCGCCGTCCTGTCCTTGGCGACGCTGCCTTCGCCGCTTCTGCTCCTATCCCTTCCCCTCTCTTCGGTATCAACCTTATATCCCTCTCTCACTTTTGCATCCACTCCTGCTCCTGCTCTCGCACTTGCTCCCGCTCCTACTACATTTTCCAGTTCTGGACTCCAGATATTTGGGGTGGTGGAGAGCAAGTCAGGGTATGTGTTAAAGAGAGGAAATAGGTAAAAGGGTGAGGAAGGAAAGATAGCGCAACCGACCGCTAGAATTCTCCTTTTCAGCAGCTTAATTTGGGGAACTGGGGCGCACCCTGCTAGCGGAGACACTTTAGGGAGAATCCCGCAAGGCGAAAAGTACACAGAGCCGAATCTTTTGTTTCAGGGGAGAAGAAACAACTTTTCTGGGATATAAAACGTTCGGAAATAATGAGTATAGCTGTTTTCGTGCCAGAAAACACTAAATAACCAATCAGTCAATCAAGCTCTGGCTCCCGCTTTTGCTCTTGCTCCTGCCATTGCTCACCCCCCTCGCTACAGCCTCGGGCACCGTCATTTCCCCCTCTCCCACCCCATCCCTGATCCATTCTTGTCTATACCTCTACACAAAATATTTCCGTCGCGGTTCTTGTCTCCACCCCCTCACCTAGTATCCCCATTCCCATCGTCTCTCTCATCCTACTCGTCTCCTCCTCCGTCGACGCCGTCCCCCTTTTGCCCTCATCCTCAACATCCTCATCCACTACCTCCTGTTCCTCTCACCCGTCGTTTCGGTCCGTGTCTCTGTCCCGTGACCCCATCCCCGGCTTCGTCCCTCACTCCGTCCTTGACCCCGCCCACATCCCGCTTCACCACCATCACCCTTGCCGCTGCCGCCACCTCCTTGCACACGGCCGCTCCGTCAACAGCCTTCGGCTTCGAGGCGGCGGAGGCGCAAGCGTCAATGCAAACTGCAGGGGAGCGGCGCAGGAACGGGTAGGGAGACGCCCAATACCCCGAGCCGGAACCGACGTGTGCGTGTGCGAGGACGCTAGACGCGCCGTGGGTGGAAGTTAGATCCGGAGGAAGCGCACGTACTCGGTCGTCGGTGTACGAAGACTTTGAGAAATTGGAAAGTGACGTGAATGGAAACTTGGAATGTATGAAGATAGTCTCTGGTGAAGGAAGTCAAGGGAGCAGGGATGTGTTTGTAGCCTGAGAGTATTGCTGTTTATTTAAAAAAGAACAGTGGCTGCAAATAGAAAACAAATTTTAAAAAAATATTTCATTAAAACGACCAACAATCTAGACCAAGTGGCGTCTGAACATGCAAACAATCAAAATAAGAAACTCTAAACCTCTATTTTGTCGCACATAAATTGGATGAATTATTTTAATGTACATTTTATTATTGTAAATGTGAAATTTTGTAAATATTTTAATAAGAAACATATCTTTGTGTAATGGATTCAAAGTCAATATCTAGACCGTGACATTCCGGAGGGATGTTTCAAAAATCGCAACCACAGGCGGAGGGGGGGTCGTGGTGCTCGAAGGAAGGCTGAGCAATGCGGAAAGAGTTCGGTGTGCTCGGAAGCGCGACGCCCGGCCCTCTCTACTTCTCTGCGACGGATGGGGCCTGACGCGCGGACGGCGCGGCGGTAGTGGCGGCGGCAGCTGAGAGGAAGGAAGCCTCTCCGATCGAGTTCCGTCCCTTCTCGCTGTCTCCGCTCCGCCTTATCCTCCCTTGCCTACGACCCCCGCTCCTAGTCTCACCAATCCCTGCCCTCCATCAACAAGTTCTCTTTGCCTTATTCAACCATCCATTCTCCTCGTCTCTCTGCCCATCCCGCTCCCAAAACCTTTTCCCCGCGCAACGCAGTCTGCCCCACCACCTATCCTTTCCACCCCTCCTTCCCCTCTGCTCATTCCACCCATTCTGTCCATGCCACCCACTCAGTCCATTCACCCCACTCTGTCCATTCCACCCCTCTTCCCATTCCCCCAATCCTCCCACTCAGCCCCTCCCACTGACGGCCTTTCGCCTCCCCCGTTTCTCCACCCCGCCATCCCATACTCTCTTTTGGCCTTATGCGTTCCTCCGCCCTTCGCTACTTTTCCCGTCGTAACTCACCTTTTTTCAAATTTTTCCGGCTTGTGTTTACATTGCTTGTCGTAATGCACAGTTTTCCAATTGTCCCACCGTCCACTGCAATTTCTGCTGTCCCCTTCTCTTTCCCAAAAAACTCTGGCCGCCCGCCTCCATCTGTCTCCTGTCGTCTTCCTGACTTTGTTGTCTTGTCGATATTATATCGCTCCTCTTCGTCTCCTTTCTCTATCCTCACTGTTTTTTTCTCCCAAAACAATCTCTAGCCACCGTCTTCTACACACCTCTTCTTCCTGCTCCTACTTCCTCTCTCCCCTCCACCTCGTGCTACTCGCCGTTCCTTTCCACGAATGTCTTCGTTGCTGGTGGCGTCGATGTTTCGCGTGCAACCGAGGAAATCCATATCCCGGATGCTGATCTCGAGACCGCCCGCCCCCGACGTAAAGTTTTAACTCGACGCGTCCCCGCGCGCGGAGTTGGAAGTGCTTCGCCTGCGGGCGATGCAGGCTTCCTGCAGGTGCTGGCGGCGAAAGCAGTTGCGAACCGCAACGTCCTGCGCTCGGTTGCACCGCTGCCTTGCTCTTTTCCGAGAGCGCGCGCTGAGCGTGGGATGTAAATCTCACACCATTCGTTTGTAGTGGCGGATCCGAAATGTGAGATATTTTTTGTCGCAGAAACGTAATGCAGAATTCCCTCTGTTGTATTCGTGCTACATTTTCTTTGATAGTTGTTTTACTCGCCGTGGATAATTTTGGACATCATTAGCGAATAGGGTAACTAAATGAAATGTCTTAAAAATAGAAATAAATAATATTTACTTTCTAATGGGACATTTTTAATATTCTAAAAAATAACCGTTTTTTGACACCTCAGTCGTATTGTATCAAACGCGATCGCATCTTAATTTTTGGCAGAATGTCGGAATGCCCTCGTAAAAGCTTCTCTGGGGTGGGAAAGTGATATATGACTGGCAAGGTCAGGGATATAGCCAAGACTGAAATACAAGAAAGACTCTCGATCATATTGAAGAACATCCGTTCTGCTCTGCTAGTAGAGTACATCATGTGCTAACACTCGCCTCTTTCCATTTTCTTTAAAGTCTAATGTAGCGAACAGAAAAGAGCTGAACTAATTTACTTCCTCTACAAAAGAGTACATTTTCGATCCGAAATATCTGCAAATATTAGTGTAAATCTGCGTACAAACGAGTATTTCTCCAGCCGAAATGATCGGTCATACTCCCTGCATGATTTACAGGGTTTCTTACAAATGATTCATCATATTTAAAAATAAATTCGTGAACTATTACACATAACATAAAGAGTGATTCATTGAAGGAACTTTGATTACTCCAAATTTTTGTCATTTTGTCGTGAATGTTCGATATATCCTTTTTCAGACACTCGAAACATAGGTAGGCATCATCTAATTCCGCCCAAACACGATGTAGCATTTCTTCAGAAATTATCATGAGAGTACTGTAGTACTCTTTGTGAATGTCTGTGCAGACGAGCCCCGTCTTGTTGCGTTCGAAATTTCCTGAATAGCCTTTAAGTTGTGGAAATAACTTCAACAAATGTGATACTCCAAAACGAAAAACGCTTTATGCTGCACACATGCCAATTCGGTAACCGGCATAGTGCTGCTATCGGGTGAATCACAATGAAGCCAGAATGATACAACAAAAGCTTTAAGAGTTTACTGTTCTATCAATGTATCACTTCTTATGTTTAGTGTAATCTGAAATATAAATTTTTGAAGTACTGAAATGAATCATTTGCAATAACCTTATACGATGACCTCCTTGATTGTATGATAAACAAACAAGATCGTCATGAAATTCAACTTTAAACAATTAAATAATTCTTTTACTGTAACTGTAAGTACAAAAACTGTGATGCTAAAACGAGTGACATGCTGTTATTAAAGCCATCATACCTCATCAAGTTTATATTCTGAGATATGATGTTCTTTTTTGTACAGTAACATAATTTAATGGTGACAAAATTCAGAATATTAATGGTTTCTGGGCAATAATGAAACTTGATTTTTAAACATGATTTAAACCGAATTAAGGGACTATTAAGATAGTGTCATTTTACATTGCTCAGCACACCAAAATTGCAAGGTGAAAGCGTCCATAAGCTACTCGGAACTCGACCGCACAACACAAAGGCAAAATGGTTGCCGCCGCAGCTCTCTGCGCGATGTCGGTCGGCGGCTGGCAAATACAGAATGAAAAAAAGTGTACTGCGGACGTGCATGTGACAGTTGTCCGCACCCCACCTGCCGGCCGGCGTTCGGCACCACCAGCAACGCAACGACGGCTGCGGACGATGCAATGAACTATCTGGGCAGGCGCCGGCTACAGCTGACGAGCTCTGTTTTGCCACACCCCCCCTCCCCACTCGCACAGGCGCCCGCGCCAGGGTCTGCCCCGCCACGCTCTAACCCAGCCCCTACCCCGCCCTCGCCAGCCTTCGCCCTCGCATTCGCTCCTTTCCTTCCTCTCCTCACAAGGCCCGCTCCTGCTCCGCTCGCGCCCTACGCACGCCTCGCTACTGCCACGCTTCAGTCTCGCTACTGTTTGATTGATTGCATAGGGATAAAGTAGGACGAAGATGTGGCAGGAAACATCGCGCGCGGTCCGTGGTCCGTTTGTTAGCGTACTGCTCCGGCATTCGGTTGATGTTGATCGGAGAAACTACGGAAAACTACCGATCACAACACCCGGCCGCTAGAATTCTTCTCCAGATAGCGACTGAATTCGACCTAGCTGAACAGCTAGTGTAGAAAATTCTGCCACCGTCGGGACTCGAACCCCGGGCCTTCCCTTGCTTGCATCAGTCTAACTGGTATCGCGTACCCGCCACCGTCGGTACTCAAACCGTAGTTTTTGTTGTAGCGACAGTGACAACGCTGGTCGGTTTTTCGCCTCGCCCCCAACCCCGACTGACTCCGCTCTGGCCCTATCCCGCCCCCCAAGGCCTCCACTTCCGCCCCGCTTTGTTCTGCACTGTTCCCGACCTCCGTAAAGTTAGAATCGCAAAGTTTTCCAAAATTATTGAAACTAGGCTCAAAATTTGTCGCTTTTTTGTCGCTAATTTGTTACGCACAACTTGATATCAAGTTAGCATCGCAAACTTAAGAAAACCAAATAATTACAGACATAAATAAAAAATAACACCATAGGAATTTGTCGCTTTTTTGTCGCTCCAGACTTTACAAAAAACAAATTTTGTCGCTCTTCAAATATTAACGAAAATGCATTTTTGAAACGCGATGCCAACTTGATATCAAGTTAGCATCGCAAACGCAAGAAACCAACTAATTACAGACATAAATAAAAAATAACACCATAGGAATTTGTCGCTTTTTTGTCGCTCCAGACTTTACAAAAAACAAATTTTGTCGCTCTTCAAATATTAACGAAAATGCATTTTTTTCGCAAACGCGATGCCAACTTGATATCAAGTTAGCATCGCAAACGCAAGAAAACCAACTAATTACAGATATAAATAAAAATAACACCATAGGAATTTGTCGCTTTTTGTCGCTCCAGACTTTACAAAAAACAATTTTGTCGCTCTTCAAATATTACCAGAAATGCAATTTTTCGCAAACACTTGGCGAAAGTCGTTCAAGTTAGCATCGCAAACGCAAGAAAACCAACTAATTACAGACATAAATAAAAAATAACACCATAGGAATTTGTCGCTTTTTTGTCGCTCCAGACTTTACAAAAAACAAATTTTGTCGCTCTTCAAATATTAACGAAAATGCATTTTTTTCGCAAACGCGATGCCAACTTGATATCAAGTTAGCATCGCAAACAAGAAACCGACTAATTACAGACATAAATAAAAAATAACACCATAGGAATTTGTCGCTTTTTTGTCGCTCCAGACTTTACAAAAAACAATTTTGTCGCTCTTCAAATATTACCAGAAATGCAATTTTTTCGCAAACACGTGGCGAAAGTCGTGTCAAGTTAGCATCGCAAACGCAAGAAAACCAACTAATTACCGACATAAATAAAAAATAACACCATAGGAATTTGTCGCTTTTTTGTCGCTCCAGACTTTACAAAAAACAAATTTTGTATAATAATAATAATAATAATAATATTAATAATAATAGTAGTAGTAATAAAAATAATAATAATTACTATTTATGTGGCGAGACTTGGGCCATCAGGTCCGCTCTTCGGCCTAACTACGTAATACTTAAATTTATAGATGAAAATTAAACAATAAAGCATTATTCAATGATATATTTAGTCAATAAAATACATCTCAGAGATGTATTGCGTCAAATTTCTGACAAATAAACGAAGATCCTACTGTAAGTGTTGTGACGTCT
The DNA here is from genome assembly GCA_964035755.1 of Teleogryllus oceanicus. NCBI lineage: Eukaryota > Metazoa > Arthropoda > Insecta > Orthoptera > Gryllidae > Teleogryllus > Teleogryllus oceanicus. The sequence continues at coordinate 69,489,795 of CAXIVR010000009.1, read as the reverse complement.
GCCGAAAACTATGGTATAGGTTGGTTTCATTTCCCGTCTTAAATTAATTGTTTTATTATAAATTTCAAAACGTGTATCAATAGTATCTCAGTTCTTGCTATAGTCCAATAGTTATTATCAGGGGCGTATTTTGTTGACCTAAAATATCGCCCAAAATGATCAATACAATGCTCTTAAAATGTTTTAATAAGCCATAAAAGCAAAGAAAACGACGTAAAAAATGTTATCAAAACAGTTCGGACGATCAACTCAAGCTGTTAGATGTATCTGCTGTTAGCTATGTATCCAGGTTTCGTTCAAATGAAGTCAACTTTCAAACTTCCGGTTTGGACTGTTCTTTACCAGAAAATATTTCGCTTTAGTTACCCCGAAATCGGCTGATCCGACATTGGCGCTGTTAGGCGTCACATACAATGGCTGACATTACAATTTCTGAGCGAAGAAGTGGAATACGCTACTTAGGAATTCTGTGGATAATATTTGTTGTAAATATTATTTCACGCAAGCACCATTAAAATGAAATTAAAGTCGATGAAACAGCAAAAAAAAACTCATTAAAAAAAGATGGGAACGGTAACATTTTATAAAAATTTATATAAAAATTTCCTTTTGCCATAATATAAAATGCATATTATTATATTCCGATAGTCTCGTTTTGGTTCGTTATGGATGTGAAACATTAAGAAAACGTGAAAAATATGTGTATTTATGTCAAATTCAGTATTTAAAATGTGAATGACTGTGAAAAGCCAACATAAACGATACACACGTGTTTCTCTACTTTCAAAATGCGAGAACGTAAGACCTTTCACTTTCATGCAATTTTAAAGATGCACCACCCTTTAATGCACCATTGGCGAATATTTTTAAATAATCAAAAAATATTTGAAATATCGGGCGAGGGTGGAAAGACGCAATAATTTGTAGGTAGATTGGCACGTCAAGGTTCTCAAGATTTCGTGTGAAAAATGCAGTACACGATGGGGTGGAGAAACGCCGCCTTTGTCCATCGGATCCGCCGCCACAATGAACAACGCAAGGTTTTCCAGAGCACAGTACTTGACGTCACCTGAGTTCATTCGCCCAGCCGAGGGGGCGGGGGGGGGGTCGCTTCGTGCGCGACAGGTAGCATTGCGGGATTAAAAGGGTTGCAGGACGCTGCAGGTAGAAACCTCAATGAAAAGTCCTTTCTTACTTGCTTCTTACAAGGACAGCTTTTCCGTCAGCCAAAATTCACAATCTTTACTCCTCTTTTCTTTACAATTTTGTTAGTAGATTTCATAAAATTATATAATTTTTGCTATTCTACTGTTAAATGTTTATTGTGATGACGTAAGTATGCCATGAAACACAAGAATCTGAATTTTCACTCACTCACAATTCTATTAGAAATGTTCATTGAATAAATGAATTGATAATGAAATTCAAATGTATTATTATTATAGTTATTATTAAGCTATTATTATTATTATTATTATTATTATTATTATTATTATTATTTATATATAAATATGTTTTGCAATAGTGAAGAAAGGTCGGGCTGCTAGTACATGTAAATATTGTATAAAAATAAATATAAAATATAGTACAGAAAACTAATTTAATGCATAAATAAAATACTCTTAAAACCAGAGATGATTCGTCTTTCGTTTCACTTTTAGACAATCAAGGTGGATAAACAATCAACTAAAGTCCAGTACTTACCATTTATTCAATGAAACAGAAGTACATATTTCAAAATCTTCTAATATAAATATTTACTTACTGTTAATCAAACCATCCTTTCTTCCATAAGAACGCTTTAATTTAAACCCAATTTTTGGGAAATTCACTGAGCCTAAATTCAGCAATAGAGCATTTTAAAGAGTAATTTACCTCAAATTAGTCTTTAATTTTGAATATAGTTTGGGTGAGATTGGTTTCTAGGCGCTACTAGTTTTAGACGGCTATATTTTTCTCTTTTCTAATAATCATAGCAAATAATATCTCTTTTTCACTTAATAATTTCTTAAATATTCATCCTTAGCAAGCCCTGATGAAGGAACAATAAAGTTCCAAAACGTTGGCGAACTAAGAAACTTTTTTAATGAAATGACCAACAACCATGAACCATTCCTAGAATATACTTCCTCTATACTGCATATGCAGTAGCGAGAAAATAAAAATTGTATGCATCAGTTTACAAAGCATTTTATTTTGATAAAAGTTAATGAATAATTTCGTTCGCATTGTGGTTAATTTTAGAATATACTTCCTCTTTACTGCATATGCAGTAGCGAGAAAATCTGTACCTTTATCTGGCATTACTCCTTTCTTATTTGCTTAGAATTAAGTAAAAACTATTTCGTAGGAAATTAATACGTAATTAGTGCACTATTGTAGAGATTTTTTTAATCTTTCCAAGAGGGGTTACTAGGTGTAAGTGAAATATCTACGTTTGCACTTGTTTTTAATATTTGATAATGTAGTACAATTTTTATTGCGATATGAAATTAGTACTTACAGTAATTGGTAAAAATATTATAGAATATTTTAGTTTGAATATCAGAGAAGTGCGGGCACCAACTTGACAAATGTTCCTGGCATTGAATTCTAAGTACCGAAAGAGGACTGCATGTTCCTATAGAGAAGAATAAACTTTCAAATAATGGAGACGCTTGTGCTTAGCAAATGGCAACTAAGGAATGTAAAATATATTAAGAGCTTCCAGGAAATTCCAAAACATGGGGGCGTCAGTCCACCCTCTCCCTCCGTCTTTCCGGCTGTGACATTCTTCTTGTGGGTTTTTCCGAGCCTTCCATCCGCCAGTGAGCTAATCTCCGGCAAGCCTTGTCTATATTCGCCAGGGCAGGTGTCACTAAAGCTTTGTAAATGACATCCGTCTCGAAAGGCCGGGCGTTAAGATTTACCTTTCAGATTCGAATTTGCAGTAATGCTATGTAATAACGAATTAAATGACTAATTTGCTTTCAATTCGGCAATGGATTTTGGTATAATTAAATTTATTTACGGTCAGTAATGTTTAATTATTGGACTACAATGCTCAATAATAGCAACTTCAAATTGCCGTTAGAAGTCTAACAAAAACGTTGCAATTTCCAGATTTCTATAAAGTTCAGGCTAGCGATGCCGAATTGATTCGTTGCTTTTAAAAAACATTTCGTTAATTCGAAACATTACTTTATCCACAATAATGAAACGGTGATACGGGGTACTATGATTTGAAATCTAATTCTTCTACCTTATTATTTTCTCATGTACGTACCATAGAGAGAGTACGTATGTAAGCCATACGAGTTAAAATGCGTAGTGTGCAGAAAGTTACGTAATGGTGCGATAAAATAATGGAATTGTTTTTACAGGAAAGCTGATAGTAGTGGATACATGCAAAAGAAAAATTGGATAAATTCTGTTCCAATATATGTAATATACTTCGCCTTACACGTTTTACAATGAGATTTCACGAACTGTGGGCCCTTGTTACCGTATTTAGTTAATGCGGATTATTGAAATGCATATAATGACATAACAGCCATATAGACGTACTTTTAATATTTCAGAACTTGTCGGTCTTTATAATATCCAATAGTAAAATTTCGCATTTCCGGTATTTACAGAAAAGAAACAATTTTGGGGAACTCTTGAGCAACAAACAAGAGACCAATTCCTATGGTGTTATTTTTTTATTTGTGTCTGAAATTTGTTGTTTTCTTGCGTTTGCGATGCTAACTTGATATCAAGTTGTCATCGCGTTTGCGAAAAAATTGCATTTTCGATAATATTTGAAGAGCGACAAAATTTGTTTTTTGTAAAGTCTGGAGCGACAAAAAAGCGACAAATTCCTATGGTGTTATTTTTTATTTATGTCTGTAATTAGTTGGTTTTCTTAAGTTTGCGATGCTAACTTGATATCAAGTTGGCATCGCGTTTGCGAAAAAAATGCATTTTCATTAATATTTGAGAGGGACAAAAATTTGTTTTTTGTAAAGTCTGGAGCGACAAAAAAGCGACAAATTCCTATGGTGTAATTTTTTATTTATGTCTGTAATTAGTTGGTTTTCTTAAGTTTGCGATGCTAACTTGATATCAAGTTGGCATCGCGTTTGGGGAAAAATTGCATTTCTGGTAATATTTGAAGAGCGACAAAATTTGTTTTTTGTAAAGTCTGGAGCGACAAAAAAGCGACAAATTCCTATGGTGTTATTTTTTATTTATGTCTGTAATTAGTTGGTTTTCTTGCGTTTGCGATGCTAACTTGATATCAAGTTGGCATCGCGTTTGCGAAAAAAATGCATTTTCGTTAATATTTGAAGAGCGACAAAATTTGTTTTTTGTAAAGTCTGGAGCGACAAAAAAGCGACAAATTCCTATGGTGTTATTTTTTATTTATGTCTGTAATTATTTGGTTTTCTTAAGTTTGCGATGCTAACTTGATATCAAGTTAGCCGAATCTTAATACCAGTGTCAAATGAAGAGCGACAAATTTTATTTTTGCGTAACAAATTAGCGACAAAAAAGCGACAAATTTTGAGCCTAGTTTCAATAATTTTGGAAAACTTTGCGATTCTAACTTTACGGAGGTCTGTTCCCGCGTCTTTTCTTGCTCCCCATCTGCGCTGTCACCTCGTCTGCTTTTACCGAGGCGTTGGTGATGGTGATGGCTGGATAGGTTCCGTCACGTCGGTCCAGACTTCATTGGCCCTATCCAGCCATCACCATACCTGCCTTCCTCACTGTCTCTCCCCCCCCCTCACCTACTCCTTTCGACCCTTCCACCCGATCACTCGCCCTACTCGTCTCTGCGCCACCGCTGACTCTCTCTCCCTTTCCTTTGGCCCCCTTCCGCGTTTTCTCCCTTCCCCCCTTCCATTCCGCACGATTCCGGCCCAAAAATTCCTCCCTTTCCCTACCTCTCCCTCTATGACCATTACCTGCTATCCACACTCATCCTCACCGTTTATTTTCATCACAATTTGGTTGATGGAAGCTTCTCCGACAAGACGAATTTGGGTGAGAACTCGAACCTAGTAAATAATGTTCCAACCTGTCAAGCTGTTGCTTAAGATCATCATAAAAAAGCACTTACGATAACTCAAAAATCTATTTTAAGTTTTATAAAATTCAAGTGCTACAAGTTTGTAGGTATATTTATTTAAATTCTTATTACCCAGTTCTGTTCCATAAGTCTTCTCTATCGATTAAACATTAGTAAATAGGGCATCAACTTGAACTATTTACCTCATCAACCTTTCGAAATCAATAGTCTGTCATGTTTTGTGCCGATTCGTCTTCACGCGGTTCAGGCATTTTATCCCTGTTCCATTTCCGCTGAACATAGTTCTCCTCCTAGTGTATTCTTGACGTTTTCAGTGCTTATTAAAATGTTCAATTAAATTCCGTAATAGTAACAATGGAAATAGTTGATAGAATTTACTTTAGAAATAATTGAAAAATTTTAAGAATTTTGGGGGATAATTCTGTATTTGTCTGAATTTTGGGGGATATATCTGTAACTTGTTGAACTCCGTAATTATCTTTCTGCGAATCATTTTAAAGCCGATCTTCTATGAGTTGTTCTCAAAATGGATTGGGGATTGGAATTTTGTTCTTGGGGATTGGAATTTTTCGGGAGTCGCGAATATTCTCATAACTAGGATTTTTGGCCTCGACGTCGATAGTTTTAATAAACCAACACTGGTAGCTGTGGGCGGGGAGGTCTCTCCTTGCAGTGGTCATTCCCTGCAGAGGTCACTCTTTGCGGGCGTATGTACTGGTGATGGGAAGATAACGGTTTCTATCCGGATTAGAAGCCAAAAATGTTGCTTGATGTGTTTAACGTCATTATCCTTTGCAAAATCTATCGATTTATCGATTTGGGCGATAAATCGAAAGTAATGTTTTCCACAACTGTTTCTTCTGTTTGGTAAGAATGTAAATGTCTTACCTGATGTGAGGCATCAGTAAGCAAATATAAATTAATGTTAAACGATTCTTATATTTATATGACACGTACACATTCATATTAGTTTTTAGTAATTTATTTTATTTTAACATTTTGACTCTATTTGATGTTTTTTTCAAAAATTGCATCTTGAATTCACGATTGTAAAAAAACTTGGTTACAATCCTCCAGTGAAGATAAATATTACTTTCTCATCTTATTACGACAATAAATTAATGTATTGTTATGCTGCGGCAGAAATAGATTTTTTGTCGATAGGAATGTGAAGTAATATTGTGGCGCCGGCGTATCGGAAAATTTGAAAAATTATGTTTCTATAAGAAGAAAATGTCTTTTCTAATCTCGTTATATAATGGGAATCTACGATTTATGGGTTCTTGATACCGAAAAACTGATTGATCGTCTGTCTATCTCTCCTGTCTGTTTCTCTCTGTCTCTCTCTTTGTCTGTCTCTTTTTTCTGTCTTCTCTTTTTCTGTCTCTTTCTGTCTCTTCTTTCTGTCTCTCTTTTTCTGTCTCTCTCTTTTTCTGCCTCTCTGTCTGTCTCTCTCTGTTTGTCTCTTTCTGTCTGTCCCTCTTTGTCTGTCTCTCTCTGTCTGTCTCTGTCTATCTCTCTGTCTGTCCCTCTACCTCTCTATCTGTCGGTCTGTAGGCCCGTTATTACTTTTTTAAAATGTATCTTGTACCGCGCAACTATCCTCCTTGCGTCGTTCCATCGTTCCCCACATATTTCAATAATAAGTCACGGCTAAGTGTTTCCTACGCCTCTCCTCTTCCCGTTCGTGACCCAATTTCTCGTATGGGCCGCTGAGCCCCGCACGCTAAAGCTGCGTTGCTCGCGCTCTGTTTTTCATCGGGAATCTGTTTCTCTCGGTATTAAAAATAATGCCGCGCTATTTATTTGACGTTTTGTGCCCGAGCTCGGTTCGCAACCCGTCCGCCCGCCGTAAAAAGGAGTCTATTCAAGGGACAAGTGGAGAAGAGGAAATTGCTCGTATATAACTTCCTCTTGCAAAGAGCCTGGTGCTTATTATTTATGACCGCCGGGGGTAGGAGGACGAGTGTCTAGTTTTTATGAACTGTTTGATGATTGTTGTTATTATTCAGGAACTGTAATAATTGGTGTTTCAAAATGACAATAATAGCGCAAGTAAATAATATACTTGGATAATTTACTCTCATCTTAACCATCAACAACACCATTTCATTTCAGAATGCATCTTGCTCAAAGGCGACCACTATTTTGCATATTACAGTGATTTACGAGCTAAGTAATGGTTGTTGCACTTCTTAGAGATTGGGTAACGATTATATACGGATGCACTCAAAGGCATTAGCTTTACCAAAATTACATCCAATCCACTGCCAAAACAGTTTTGTTCTACTGCGTTTCCATTACCCTCTGCGATCAATAAGCAGCCAATTAATTGGCCGCTTACATTGTTCCGCGGGAATCAGGTCTCGCGGGCTCTGCAGTTCCCTAGCATATGCAGCGGGAACTGGCTCCTTCCAATGTTGGGATTTAGCGCTCCCATTTGTGACCGGGAGTCGTTTTGTCTGGCGTGTAATAGCCCGCCGTTACTTGGACGTTTTATTTATGCGCCGCACTGCAGGGAGGTGACCTTCCCCCCACACACTCCAATGTCTGGGAGGCAGTGTTTCTTCGTAAGGTTTAGCACGCACATTTCCTGGAATTTTCGTTTGTTGGGTCCAACTGCAGTAAGCCAGCAGCAATATCGTTGGCGGATTTTTGACACTACCTAGGTCTGTTTGTACTTGGCGCGACGGTCTGCGTACGGCGTACGACGTCCGCGAACCGACGTCCCCACACCGTACTCTGGTATTCTCTACCTGAGAAGCGAGTTTTCTCATCGTGACACAGCACTGGGGCTTTGGGAGGAAAACGCACATTATAATACTGCCCAACCGCAAATCGAACCCGGGGTCTCGTCATGGAACGCGAGCACGCTGACTAATGAGCTAAATCGCGAGGGCACACTAGCTAGGTAGCTGGGTTGAATTTAATCATGGTCTAGAGGAGAATTCTATCGACCAGCTGCTCTAATCATTAAGTTTTACGAGATTTTTTATCAAGGCGATGTCGGAGCAGCACGTTATCACACGGGTCGCGCGCGATCTTTCTTTTTTCTTCCTTGCATCCTCTCCCCTTTTCTCCTCTCGCACGCATACACACACTATATTGAGCTACACTGTCGCACAAGTTGAAAGCTTGTTCCATTAGTTTTACAAGATTTTTTATTCAGACAAATGCTAGAACAATACCTTAGAAAACGGGCCACGAACCACCCGCGGTTTCCTTCCTTGTCCGTTCTTATCCGCTCCCCTTGTCTCCCCCAACTTACCGTAACGTGCACTACACTACTACATGTCGAAATACCAGTGGGAAACTTAGAGCTTGCCCTGGAATCCTCCCTTCCAAATGAAAGGGAGATGCCCCCGTCAAGCCGAGGTGTAGGTCCGCGCCGGATCTCACGTTTTATCAGTAAGTATAACTGCCCATTGCCGGGTTATAATCAGTAATATACTTATGGTGACGGTTCTAAATAGTTGACGTACGCGGAAACAATCAATATTCACTCATTCCAAGGTCCAAGAGTTGGTGTCTTAGCACGGAGTAGAACGTCCCATGTCTGATGTTTAGTAGATTGGATTTCGTTTTTGACCGACTGCGGGCCGTGATGCAAATTTCCATCGTAAAAATTGGGAGTTTTAGATGTACGACGGTGCACCATGTCGGTTTGGTAGGATTTTTCACAGCAGACAGTTGAAGCTTGGCGCTCTGATCGATGGGTTTCGTTGGTTCCGTGGTTTCTTTTGATCAATTCAAAGTTAATACGGGAGCAGGACCCAATAAACAACGAGCTGTAGGCAGCGTTCTTTTCTACTTTTCCCATCCAGCATTTTCTTGGGCTCAAGCGATGGACTGGTTTCCCATACTGAATGGCCTATCTCCCACTGATAAAAAACCTCTCTCACAATCGTCGATAATATGAGGTGTAGCAATCAACTGCGAGCCTCCGGATGTACTGTAAGAATGTCGTCTATAGACAATGAAAATCTCATATCTCCAGCGTCTTAAATTTTATAGTAGAAACAAGAACATGTTAAAATACCTAGAATAATAGAAAGACAGATTATTCTGCTTTAATTTTGTAGTATAATCCTTTTATGACAGGTTAAAGTCATCTAAAGTACTTTAAAGTATATCTCTCTAAATTTAAAGACACAATATTTTAGGTTAAATACTTTTTGCTGAACTTGGAATTTCGAAGTTTTCAATGAATAATGATGATACATTTCTTTCTGGAATAATCAAAGATACTTTGTATTGTTTCTGATTATAGCCCATCGATTTGATGACAAGACGTAACTAGTTTTATTATATTTAATCCTTTTACTTCATACACTTGCCTCTCTTTCGTCTTCGTAATCCCTAAATTCATAATTTAAATGTGATTGAGATCCGATCTTTCCTATTTCTCTATATTAACGTCTTCACACCACACTCGTCTTATCAATAACTGTGCCTTATCTACATTCATAAACAAACAAAATGTTTTCACGTGTGATAAAGATATTAAAGACCATATCCATATTAAATATAATTCCAAAGCCATTATTTGAATGTAACTGAATTCGCGTCGAATATGAAAATTAGGAAATACTTTTCTAGTAGACAACTCAGTGCTGTTTTGTTGATATGCCTACACTAAACAGGTGTCTTTCGTTTGGAACTCTTTCACATACTATTGCGTAATATTTAATTTGCACATGAAAAAGCATTCGATGAAGTGTACGAAAAGGAATATTTATCCATAGACTTCATTTCTTTTAAAATCCAAGATCTCTATTATTTTTCTAGAAAACAAAAATCGACTTTTTAAAAATTTGGGTAAAGAACATTTTCCTATCTTTGTATATTCGAGATATTGAAGTTTCGCAGAATCGTACAACGAAATCTAAAGTGCAAATCACAGAGAAAGTTAGTTATTGTCTCTTTTGACAAAGTTACTATTGATAATATTAAATCTAATTTGGGCAGATTTGATTTATTGAGTTTATTAATTGTTTAAATTAATATATTGTGTAATAAAGAAATATTTTTCTTATTTTTCATATCCAATACATCCTTATCTGCCTGACGTGCCCGTATGGGCACACTGTACAAAGCTGTAGATAGTTCAAACTTCTACCTTAAAAAATTGCTGAAATGCAATTAGAACTGCATGATTTTTTATATCTCACTCTAAAAGGTGTCACCATGTGCATTTCCAAATTTTAAAAAAAAATTCTTTGAAAATATTAAAACAATTATAGCATGGTGTAATGACAATTTCTTAAAAAATAATTCAGGCAGATAAGGGTTAATAAATTGCCAGTAAAGAATTGCCTTCGGAGAATTGTTTAACATTAGTTTAATTCTACAGAATAATTGCAAAAAGCATATTTTTTGCTGCTAGTCACATCTTCAGAATAACTCAGTGCCAGGAAGCACGAATTCCAAAAAACGAAAATGACAAGGGATTACGCGGATACTTCGCGATGTTCTGTTTCCCTCGCGAGTCAACGACCGTGCAGCTCATATTACTAATGATCTCAGCGCCCTAGACACTTTGTGTTCGCACTCCCTCTGCCTCTCCGGCCTTGAAGCAGAGTAGTTGCCCACCCCATTGCAGCAGCTCGCGGCGGAGAGCAGCGCGTCGTTACGGGAAGGAAGTTGTTAGTTATTTGAGCGTTAGTTAGTTGATCTCATTTGTCTTGTTTGACGGATGAAGCCTATCCAACACCATTCCATATTGGATTTAGTAAATAAGGACATTCACTGCGTTTGTCGTTCAGGAGAAACGTCTTGTTTATGTGGTTACCAAGTGACGATTTTACGTGAATTGAAATGAAATAGACTATAATTGTTGAAATTCAAATAAAATTACATTGTTTTTATCACAGTATTTAATAATACTTTTATTATCTACTTCGGTGAAATCAAAAGAGGTAACAGTACTTACAGGGTATAAATGAATGTTGGTAAAAAATTAAATAAAAATCATAATGTAATAGGAAGTAGTATACAAAAACCTTATTGCATTCCTTTTGTCATAATGGCAGATTTTAAAAATAATTAATTTTATACCAGGCTTTGACTGTCAAAAAGGTGTATGAGATGAAAACAGATAAAGACATCAAGGTAAATATTTTAGATCTTGCCTCACTATACGAAGGACTAATAAACCAACTAGTCTTGATAGGAAAAATGCATCTTGTTATGTACTAGTAAAACAACAACAGTTCTTTGACCATAAGTTTATTTCAGTAAAGCCACAATCCAAATCAAGTCCGAAATACAAGCCATGTTCCAGTCCTCCAGAAGAATACAATCACCGTAACACATGCCCTTCAAAAAACCGAACTTACTACTATTGTTAGGCACTCGCTTGCTACTCCAGAAATGTCCTACTGACTACCGCCCCGGACGAGGCCTATAAATACGCCCCGGGGCATCTCAGCGAGTCTCTTTCTTCCCGCTTCCGTGGCGGGGTATCGAGGGGAACTGCCCCTCCTGTGACCGCTTCGCCGACACGTCCCGGTGACCACGGAAAAGCGCCGCCGCTTGCCCTGCTCCTGGTGGCGTCTTCCCGTACTGCTCATTTCTCGACTGGCCGCGCCCCCGGCGCAACTCTGCAGCGGCCACAGTGGGCCGCAACTATGTTGACCGGTTCAGTGTGCCCACCACCATCTGGGCACAAATACTGTTATACACAGCAATGCTGTTGTACACAGCACATCTTATACGTATAAGAAAAAACACATAAGAAAAAAGTATAACCTCTTAACAAATTATCCAAGGTCTGTTTCTTAATTGAATAAATAGAAAATTCTATAATTTTATAAATATAAAAAAGTTTAAAAGTCTGTAAATCAGTTTTTATAAAAAAAAGGCTTCTTTTAAGGAAATCTTCCTTAAGCACTTTTAGAAAATTGTTACGATTTCATCCTAATTACGCACAAATTACATCTATTTCCAAAACATTGTTGACTTTAGTAGAGTTGTTGAGTCTTGGGCTTTGCAAGTACAGTTGTTATTTTAGTAATTTTCCTTTAATTAGTCTATAGCTTTTTTTATTTGTCATTAAGAGTTCATTAGCTTTTGTTTTTTTTCCCCTGATTTCCCTTATTCTTGAAGTTGAATGTCTTTGCGTGTCAGTTGAGTACGACGTAATGTCAAATACACTATTTCAACTGAAAAATGCATACCCTCTTTGTTTCAAGCTCATTTAGTTTTCAACATTCAAAAAACCAACTACATCTTTCCTGCTACTCCTTTCATCAACTCTCTCGTGGATACGTAGGATGCGCTGAGAGCGGGGAGTGATAGCAATTTTCTGCTTGGTGGGCCATCAATAAAATCAGAGTTCAGTACCTCTAAAATCTCGTCGGTGATAATTAAGAGACATGTTATTTATGTAATTTAATATTTTTTGACTTTTTATTTACCGTTCTCAATATTGTAATCGTGGCGAATTCTCGCCGTCCTAACACAATATCTAATTTTTACATATTTAGTACAGTTAGTAGTTAGCTGTTTGAAACATTAGCATTTGCAATTTTCACAAACTATTTTCTTATTCTATCAATTTTCTTCAATTTTATTTCATATTTTTATGAAAAGAAGTGCTTTTTAATAAAAAATCAGATTTTTTCGTACATTATTACTCCCTGCTGTCGACGTGATGACGCGCTAAGGATGTTCTTACAATCGACCGCGCCAGTTTCAGAATGTCAGTGATGGAAATGCGCGTCAGTGAGTGAGATCATTTTTCACCTTTAGGTGTGAAAAGTATTATTGACTCCGCGTTTCGTGACCTTTAACCTTAATTCTCGAGACACTGGTATTTGCCGACATGTAACACTTCCATGAGAATTCTGCAAGCTGCAGTGATTGTTTGCTGGTCGTAGATATCACCAGTTTGTACGAGAGTTTCTATTGCGTCTAGTCTGGCTGCCAAACTACGGTCTTCGGTAGCAATAGATGAAGCCCTCACTGCTGACGGGAAGAAAAGACGAAAAGACATTTTTTGTAAATGTATTTTCATAATGCATAAATGCGTTTTAGTATTAGTATATTTTAATATTTCATATTATATCCGACATAACAAATTTATTACATATTCTTACCTTTTTCATTATATATTTATGTACATTGTAATAGTTCCCGGCTATCCTGGCCTCACGTTGGGCAGCCAAATGTAATAGTTCCCGGCTATCCAGGCCTCGCGTTGGGCAGCCAAAATGTAATAGTTCCCGGCTATCCTGGCCTCGCTGGGCAGCCAAAATGTAATTGTTTCTCTCTCTCTCTCTCTCTCTCTCTCTCTCTCTCTCTCTCTCTCTCTCCTCTCTCTCTCTCTCTTTTTTGCTACTATTGCCTGGCTAATCTCCTCTTATATTATAGTATTACAGACTGTTGGGTGCCATATTTTGTACTCGTACTTATCGTACTCGAACCTATCGTTTGCCCCTTTTAGCTAGCTAGTTTTTATAAAATTCCTCATAACCTACAGCCGTGGATAACGTGGTCGTCCTATACAGGAATCCAAGCGAGGTGAGGTGTTTATTCATTTATTACTGCTTTCGGGCTTTTTCCTCCTTTCATCATATACGATAACAACTCACCATCTCTCGCTCCACACTGGTGCACAGTAATCCTATGACATAAACATACCAAGAAACGAAACACAACAAAGAAACTCATTCACGCATAATAATAACAAAACAATATGAAGCTTCACTCACACATCGAATGCGCATTCCCTGATTTTTTTTTACCATTGCTTAATTTAATTTTATTCAACAAAACTTAGTCTTCAACAAACTCTTTTCAGCTACGGAATGTGTCTTCAGATGAAGTGTCTGCAAAGAAAATCACACACACACACACACACACGTGTCACTTCCCTGTTTTGAGGCTCAGCTCTCGTGACAGTGACGTCCGGTGGCTGGTCCGGTTCCGATGCGCGGTCGCCGTCCACTCCTGCTCGCAGTCGCCTTCGGAAACTAATTATCGCGAACCGCTATTGTCCGCATAAATTATATTAATCAGTTGCTAGTCCGTCGCCGTTTGATAAAATTGCATGTACTCGTTGCGTACTGTTCGGCAAAACAAAACAAAACAAAACAAAAAACTATTTTTTTCGCGTTTCATCAAACACGTCATTTCTTGAAATTAATATTGTTTACATCAATTTACATTCAAAAATGAACGTCCAATTGTTCTGATCTCAGCATCTATTCTTTTGTATCTTATAACGAGATGTCCGAAGCGTTGAATTTCTTTACAGTAAATAATAAAATCTAATTCTCCGTAATCACAAAAATTTTTACTCAAGAAAAAAACATTACTCCCGATTTTTTTTTCTTTTTGCTAACACTTCAAAATTCCAATAAATATCACAACTTTACTCCCTATTTGAAATACCACACTTTCGAAAGAAATTTAACTACGGGCCAATTTCGCGCACACGAACCATTCTCTCGGGTACCTACGACACATCTGTACTCACATCGAAATTTTTTTTCAGCAACTTGCATTGTTACAAAAAGCTTCTGGAACAAAATTGTTGCCACTCACTTGCTTTTAATCTGTAGTTAATTTTGACTTTCTTCTCTTCGTAACATGGCGTCATTCGTTTATACCTCTAGTTCATTGCAAATTTCCAAATATTATGTTATAATTTTGCTTCCGAACATGCGACAAGGTTGACACTAATTTTATCGTCTTCCCCGTGTTTTAATTTATTGTTTCCCAATGTTTCAACCAAATCGGTTTGTGCGTTTTGTTACAATTCTTAAAAAAACATGTTTACAATCTCTCTTTACTAGCTCAACAATGGCCATATTCTGTTCATGTTACATTAAAAATTCCCATTCTATTTCAATTTATATCTTCCGAATGCATTGACCGAATGTGATGCCGTTTGTTTTATTTAATTTCATAATTTCTGTTCTACCGGACGATTATGTTCAATTTTAACAAATTTTACGCGCTATAATTCTTTATTTTAATTTTGACTTGTAAAATGTTTTCTGTCGGCACCGTTGTAATCGATACACAAGCTTATTCCTTGTCACATTTTGTAAAGTTGCATCTGGGGGATTTTGTCTCGAAATGTTAGATCATTACAACATATTTAGACATTTCATACTACACATTTGTCCGGTCTATAGACCGTCTAACACTATAGTGTTAATGTATAGTGTTATAACTTCACTGTAGTGTTATAACTTCACTGGCTCAGAGGAATAAATAGCTGTGTGGAGAAAGCGGGACAGAATGCGTTGGCGACGGGATTTTCTTTCTGAAGCTGGAAAAGCCTGGAAGGAAAATATCTGGAAAACCACTAGGTTTTTTCTTTGCATTTTATTTGTTTTGAGAGGTCTTCCTGACTGTGGGGTATGTCCAAAAACGTGTGTTTCTGACAAACTCTCGGTTCTGACATTTTGTATTACATAGACATTTCTATACTTCTCCCCATACTCAAGTATGCGAGAAAGAAAAATAAAGATGAAACATTAGCATCAAGTGTAATCGAGGAAATTTATACTCCTACGGGCAGCGATCGTAAAGGAACGAACGGGTAGAGTCAAGAAAGAATTGGTGGGGATAGTCACGGAAGGAATGGGAGGGCAGGGATGGATGGTGGGGATAGACAGGGAGGGCGGGGGAGAGTAACGGGAGGGCGTGAAGAGATAGTCATGGGAGGGTGGGAGGTGATAGGCGGCGTTGATAGTCATGGGGTATGGGTGGGGATAGTTACGGAAGAAAGCTCATGGATAGGTTACGAAAGGACACGCGGGGATTGGGAGACGATTAGAGATAGTGATGGCAGGACGGGCGTGGGGGGGAACCAAGGCTGGCTGTTGAGAGGGCCGTACGAGGGAGCATACGTGCGCGTGGCTGACCGGGGGCCAGGCCGTGGGCGAAAAAGCCGGCTGCGGTCGGCGTGGGCGGGGCATTACGTGACAGGGAACAGCAACGGTGGTCGCGCGGCGGGGGAGCGAGGGGGGCGGCTCCAAATAATTTACGTTTGTGTGCCGTGCGCGCTACGGCTCACAATGGGCAGGTCACAGTGGGCACAATGGAGGCACAGTTCGCTTTATCGGACTCGGCCCCCGCCCCGCGCCACCGCCCGCTGATTTAAAACAAACGGTTCTAAGCCGTTTGTCTAATTTGGCTCAATTTGCCGCCGCCCGCGCCGGCATTGTCGGGGTGCGTTCGGTGACGGTGGCGTTGCGTGCGAGGATGCTGCGGCAAGTGAAGGTGATGAGTAGGGAACGGAATTTATTGAAATAAAAAATGCAAAATACGTACACACGTATGTGCTTATTTTTTCTAAAATATTAGCTGAGTGATGGCAATTTTGAAAATGGAAGGACAACTTAATTTTTACCGTCTCAAAATACATAAAACTGAATGTATCAGCGCATGCGGTGTCAAGCACATACATCTACTTTGCATGAAAGCAATATCTACCAAAGTTTATCCGAATACATGTTAGCGACCTAGAAAACGGTGCGGTGCGCGATTTAAAATGTCACCCGCAAACTTCCTTTATCAAAAAAACATGACGTTTAATTTGACTTAATACAATCCGAAACGAATGTACGTCTTTAGAAAATGCAGAGCAGTGGTTCAGGAAGGGAAATGGTTGGGGTGGGCTAGGCGAGCTAGAGCAATTCAGGGCGGGGCTGTACGTGTGCGAAAAGGGACAGAGACAGAACAGTGTGGGAGCAATAAAGCGGGGAGAACAAGCAGGAACCGACTGAACATGGCTAGGTACGTCGGGGTGGGGTGGGATGAAACGAGCAGGGGAAGGGCAATGTGAGATGGTGCATGATGGGGTGGGTGGCGGTAGGGTCGGGTGGAGGGGAGATGACATAGAGGCGACATAAAAAAATTATATCAATTTTACACTATAGGCCCTAGATATAGTAAATTGTTTTATCCTAATTAACGATCGCGTGGGGTCCGTAGACCGTTGTTAATAGTTCCGCACCCGCATTAGCTTGGGATCGATCGTAGGAAAAAAATGAAAACGACCAACTACTGCAGCGGCCGTCCAGAAACCTCCTACAGTGGTCGTTTTTCAATTATTAATGAAACTGTGACGAAATTTCTCACATATTTTAAACTTTGGAACGTGAAACCTCCCACCCACGAATATTTGCACACTTTCAACTTGCAATAAATACGCCAATATAATCCACACACTAAAACTTGAGTTAATTAATATTGAAAATAATAAGAAAATGTCATCGTATATTAACACTCTGAATGAACAATAAAAAAAATCCGCACCGCGTCCGTTCGTCGCGTCGTCTTGTCCCGAGATGACGTTTCCTCGTCGCACGGGCGGGTGGCCCTTCGCCGTAGTTCTCGAGGCGGACGTGCGATACTATGGTGAAACTACGGCGGCGGAGGCAGAGAGGAAGTGGAGGGGCGGAGCCAAATAGAGCGGCGATCAAACTTCGGGGCGCAGCCTCTGTGCGGTGCGGAAGCCACGACGGGCGGACGTGCATGGATGGCGACGTGCCCCGGCGGCGGCGGAGGTTGCGGGGTGGGGTGGCGACGGTGGGGGCGGCGGCGGCGGTGGCAGCGGAAGTGGTGGTGGTGGTTGCTGCGGGGGCGGCGATGGCGACGGCGGGAGTGGCGATGGTGGCGGCGGCAGTGGCGAAGGCGGCGGCGCCAGTGGTGGCGATGGCGGTGGCATGGGTGGTGGAGGCGGAGGGTGTGCGGGGGGGTTTGGAGGGCAGTGGGGGGGGGGTGGTGCGGCTGCTGCGGCGGCGATGTTGGCGGCGGAGGTTGCGTGGGTGGGGAGGGGGGAAGGGGTCAGGGACTGCGATACGTGCGCGGCACACAACACAGCAAGTGTGTAGACCGCGGGAAAAAAGTCTCACAGGTCAACTTGTTCTTTGGAGATGGGGCAAGGGAATATAAAACTTTTACATTCACCACGAGGTTGAAATATTGTTTTTGTTGTACTTGACTGTTTTATCGATAGAACGGGACAAAACAGAGGTATAAACTTTCCTCTTAATAGTCGACATCTGTTAAAGACTTCACCATTATTTAAGACTGGCATTGCTGTTCTTTAAGATAAATGGAAACCAATGAACAAGTTGTAGTAGAAAAGAGTGCGTATGATGGCTCCTATTTAAGAAAAGTTCTTGGATATGAAGAGGAACTTCTGGTATTATGAAACAGTCGTAAAATACGGCATATCAAGGTTTCTCATTAGTAAACATTTGCATTGTAGGGTAACGGAGTCATAAACTACTTCAGAAGAGTGTCTGGGTGCTTCTTACAGCGTATTATTCGTCTATCGGCATCACAACTTGTTGGATAAATAGGTTTGTTTTTCCTGTTTGAAGGTAAGATTTTAATACTGTTTATTCACTCTTTGAAGTGTTACTTTGTATTGAATCTAGTTATAATGCTCTTCTTAATACTTACAATTTGTCATTAAATTCTATTCTTTGTTCGCAACTCGTTATAAGAAATAAAGGTTGATTTATCCAAGGCAAGGGCTCATATTACCTCCTTACGAAATGCTAGAATTTCATGTTAATTTGATCGTGTTGGAGTAAACAATTCCTTGTGTTAGTGACTCGAACAAAATAAAGAACAATATCGATATATCAATCTGCAGCTTACTTGTTTCGAGAGTAATTTTGGTTAAAATAACATTTTACCACAATACACAGTTTACGTTTTATACTAATGATATCATTGAAATAACGTACTTGTGTCAGTAACCTACCGTTGCATTTCCCATATCGCTATGTTCTTAGAACCGTGGATGGAACGCACCTACAGCGTCCCCAAACACTGTCCACATGACTTTTCCTGCTGATGCGGCCAGAACGGTTTTCGTCAGTCACTGAGCCTCCACCACGTTCGAACTTTTCTACCCACTTGTAAAAATTCTCGCGGTTCTTACAACTTTCGCCATACACTTTAGTCAGTGTAGAGTATATATTACATCACCTTCAGCAAGTACAAACAGAAACACAGAACGTTGTTCATCCAATGTAGAATTTTCAAGTTGACTCGCCATCGTTCAACTTAATTTTGTGGTTATGAACACAACAATGTTGATCCTCCAGATGGTCAGGGCTCAGCCCAGTGATGCCAACTTGAAGTGTTAAAATTACTAATCTTGTCTTACCCACTGTTTTTTTCTCCAAACCGATTTGTCTCTTTAATTATTGAATGACCTCCGTACGTAACAATCTGATCACTTCTGATGTGGTTCGGTGAGATCTTTGGTCTGACCGCGAGTGACTGCATGCAGGCGGAGGATCGGCAGCGGAGCACGAAGAAGGGTTGGGGCGAGAGTGTTCGTTTTTCGGGAGGACCTGCTCCTATTGGTTTTATTCGGCTTGGTTTCTTTGATGTAAGAGGAAAGTGAAAGGAGGGATGGTCACACCTCTGTATTTCCGTATTTCGTGTGCTTATGGTGTTTTTGATCTAATTTTGGATTTACATTTTATGCCAACAAAATATGCGGGCATTGTTTGGATGATGGAAGTGAAAGCGTTGCTTCTGAGAATAAGTTAATTTAATTAATTTTTAAATTAATGTGTTTAACAGGGTTAGAAAACGTTTTCAATGTTTCTGATACATTCTTATACTAAGTTTTTGTTTTCAGTTGGACAATATGTTAACACAGCATAATGTAATAAATAGGGTAAAGTATTGACACATTTCTGCATAATTTGTTGATTTTTTGATTATTTTGTAGTGCCATGTATTTTCGTTGGATTGCATTTCTACACACATCTTACTTGTTTCCGCATGGTTCTTCCTACAACACTGAAAATTCATTTCGTAATTGTAATTTGTTTGATCACCATTTTTTTAACCTCGGGTAAGATTATCCATGATATTTCTATAACAGTTTAGAAATGTAATATATAAGACATTGGCTGTGTCTGGGACTCAGTATTAGTGAAACTTTAGTCGATCATTTGTGAGAACATAATTCTGTGCTTGAAAATTAGGACCTACAATAATTATGCTATTGAATGAGAGCGAGGTATCGAATTATGAAATCCAACTCGTATGTATTATATAATATTATTTTGTTATATTTGTACCATCCGACCTACAAAACGAATTTATCGCTAAGTGACACTTGTTTTGTAATAGGTTGCATGAAGACTATACAATTTGTAAAATATGTTGGTTTGTATAATTTAATTCAAAGGCAGTTTATAAAGACATTATTAATATTATAAAATGTTGAAGAAAACTTTAATACTGTTATAATATTTCAAAATGTTAATATTCATGTACGGTAATACAATAATGTTGTTGACGAAGTGCCACTGATTTCGTAATGTGAAATTTTAACTCAAAATAGATTAAAAAATAATATTTTATTTTTATTATAGTACGCAATACCATTAATTATTATTAAAACAAATTAAAATTATTATTATCAATTGTTGATCCATCATAGAAATTTTACTTTAATGTTAATTACTATTCTGTGATTCATTTTCTCCTCTCTATACTTTTAAATTAAAGTATGTATATTCTTCTCTTCACGTGTTGGAGCCGGAGGGAACGTGTAGGAAAGGGGGTCGTGAAGGAGAGTGGTGAAGAAGAGTAGGGTAAAGTAGGGGTGAAGGAGGGGGTTCGTGAAGAGGGGGATCGTGAACCACGAGGGGTGGTGAGAAGAGGGGACCTTAAGATCGGCGGGTCGTGAAGGAAAGGGGTCGTAGGGGAGGCGGGGACCAGGTGGGTGGGGACGGGAGGACGTGGGGGGGAAGGGGTGTCAGGGGAATGGTTGGGACGATTGGGGGGCGGGGCGCGGACGCGCTCGAGCCGGGGACTTTGCAAACGTCCTTGGTTGGGGGGGGGGCGAGACGCCGTTGCCGTCGCGACGTGGCGTCTCCACAGTTGCCAACGAACTGCCTTCGTTACTTTTGAAATGTTTATGTGGACGGTATTTGGTGCTTCGACAGCGAAAGTTGGATGGTTGATTCTACCTGTTTACGCACGCAAATTCATTTTTTCGCATTCAGCGCGGCCACCGGGCCGCGCCCCGCCGCGCGTCTGTCGTTGTCCCTTTGTCCTTCGACGCCGCCGCTACCGTGCCTGTTTTTACCTCCATAAAGTTAGAATCGCAAAGTTTTCAAAAATTATTGAAACTAGGCTCAAAATTTGTCGCTTTTTTGTCGCTAATTTGTTACGCAAAAATAAAATTTGTCGCTCTTCATTTGACCCTGGTATTAAGATTCGGCCAACTTGATATCAAGTTAGCATCGCAAACCAAGAAAACCAACTAATTACAGACATAAATAAAAATAACACCATAGGAATTTGTCGCTTTTTGTCGCTCCAGTCTTTACAAAAAACAATTTTGTCGCTTTTCAAATATTACCAGAAATGCAATTTTTTCGCAAACACGTGGCGACCAAGTCGTGTCAAGTTAGCATCGCAAACGCAAGAAAACCAACTAATTACAGACATAAATAAAAAATAACACCATAGGAATTTGTCGCTTTTTGTCGCTCCAGACTTTACAAAAACAAATTTTGTCGCTCTTCAAATATTTACGAAAATGCATTTTTCGAAACGCGATGCCAACTTGATATCAAGTTAGCATCGCAAACCAAAACCAACTAATTACAGACATAAATAAAAAATAACACCATGGAATTTGTCGCTTTTGTCGCTCCAGACTTTACAAAAAAACAATTTTGTCGCTCTTCAAATATTATCGAAAATTCAATTTTTTCGCAAACGCGATGACAACTTGATATCAAGTTAGCATCGCAAACGCAAGAAAACAACAAATTTCCGACAAATAAAATAACACCATAGGAATTGGTCTCTTGTTTGTTGCTCAAGAGTTCTCTAAAAATTTTTTTCTTTTCTGTTAATACCGGAAATGCGAAATTTTACTATTGGATATTATAAAGACCGACATGTTCTGAAATATTAAAAAGTACGTCTATATGGCTGTTATGTCATTATATGCATTTCAATAATCCGCATTAACTAAATACGGTAACAAGGGCCTTCGTGAAATCTCATTGTAAAACGTGTAAGGCGAAGTATATTACATATATTGGAACAGAATTTACCCAAATTTTTTCTTTGCATGTATCCACACTATCAGCTTTCTGTAAAAACAATTCCATTATTTTACCGCACCATTACGTAACTTCTGCACACTCGCATTTTAATTCGTATGGCTACATACAGTACTTCTCTATGGTACGTACATGAGAAAATAATAAGGTAGAAGAATTAGATTTCAAATCATAGTACCCGTATCACCGTTTCATTATTGTGGATAAAGTAATGTTTGAATTAACGAAATGTTTTTAAAAGCAACGAATCAATTCGGCATCGAAGCCTGAATTTATAGAAATCTGGAAATTGCAACGTTTTGTTAGACTTCTAACGGCAATTTGAAGTTGCTATTATTGAACATTGTAGTCAATAATTAAACATTACTGACCGTAAATAAATTTAATTATACCAAAATCCATTGCCGAATTGAAAGCAAACGTCAAATTAGAAGTAATTTTTAGTCATTTCATTCGTTAATACATAGCATTACTGCAAATTCGAATCTGAAAGGTAAATCTTAACGCCCGGCCTTTCGAGACGGATGTCATTTACAAAGCTTTAGTGACACCTGCCCTGGCGAATATAGATAAGGCTTGCCGGAGATTAGCTCACTGGCGGATGGAAGGCTCGAAAACCCACAAGAAGAATGTCACAGCCGAAGACGGGGGGAGAGGGTGGACTGACGCCCCCATGTTTTGGAATTTCCTGAAGCTCTAATATATTTTACATTCCTTAGTTGCCATTTGCTAAGCACAAGCGTCTCCATTATTTGAAAGTTTATTCTTCTCTATAGGAACATGCAGTCCTCTTTCGGTACTTAGAATTCAATGCCAGGAACATTTGTCAAGTTGGTGCCCGCACTTCTCTGATATTCAAACTAAAATATTCTATAATATTTTTACCAATTACTGTAAGTACTAATTTCATATCGCAATAAAAAATTGTACTACATTATCAACAATGAAAGAACGTCGTGAAAAAGTAGGGTAGGCAACTTCACGTAAACCTGACACTGCGATTGCTAAAAATTTAAAATTGTAATAATGCCACAATCATGTACTTATTTTTTACCGTGATGTGAATTACTACATTATGAAATATTAAAAACAAGTGCAAACGTAGATATTTCACTTACACCTAGTAACCCCTCTTGGAAAGATTAAAAATTCTACAATAGTGCCTAATTACAATAGTTTTTTACTTAATTCTAAGCAAATAAGAAAGGAGTAATGCCAGAGAAAGGTACAGGAGCATCTCATGTCAAAAAATCTTGTCATGCAACCACAAATACGAACAAAATTATTCAACCACAATGCGTGTAAGTGTAGGGATCACAGTAGGGATCATAAGTGTAGGGATCACAGAATTTTGAAAATGTGCACACAATTCACTTTTCCCCATAGCACGTCATACGCAGTTTTTAACTGTTTTTCTGACGTAAAATAAATAAATAAATAAATAAATGCGAACGAAATTATTCATTAACTTTTTATCAAAATAAAATGCTTTGTAAACTGATGCATACAATTTTTATTTTCTCGCTACTGCATAGGCAGTATAGAGGAAGTATATTCTAGGAATGGTTCATGGTTGTTGCTCATTTCATTAAAAAAGTTTCTTAGTTCGCCAACGTTTTGGAACTTTATTGTTCCTTCATCAGGGCTTGCTAAGGATGAATATTTAAGAAATTATTAAGTGAAAAAGAGATATTATTTGCTATGATTATTAGAAAAAGAGAAAATATAGGTCTAAAACTAGTAGCGCCTAGAAACCAATCTCCCCCAAACTATATTCAAAATTAAAGACTAATTTGAGGTAAATTACTCTTAAAATGCTCTATTCCCGAATTTTGGCTCAGTGAATTTCCCAAATTGCCGATTTCAAATCTGGAAAATACAAATTGCAAACTAGAAGACAACAAGAACTTAGTTTTAAACTCTAAGAAAAATATTCCGCATCTATATTCCAAAATTAGGGCTCTACAAATTGAGACAGTTAAGATGCGTTCTTATGGTAGAAAGGATGGTTTGATTAACAGTAGGTGAATATTTATATTAGAAGATTTTGAAATATACTTCTGTTTCATTGAATAAATGGTAAGTACTGGACTTTAGTTGATTGTTTATCACCTTGATTGTCTAAAGTGAAACGAAGACGAATCATCTCTGGTTTAAAGTATTTATTTATGCATTAAATTAGTTTTCTGTACTATATTTATATTTATTTTATACAATATTTACATGTACTAGCAGCCTGACCTTTCTTCACTATTGCAAAGATATTTATATATAAATAATAATAATAATAATAATAATAATAGCTATAATAATAACTATAATAATAATCATTTGAATTTCATTATCAATTCAATTATTCAATGAACATTTCTAATAGAATTGTGAGTGAGTGAAATTCAGATTCTTGTGTTTCATGGCATACTTACGTCATCACAATAAACATTTAACAGTAGAATAGCAAAAATTATATAATTTTATGAAATCTACTAACAAAATTGTAAAGAAAAGAGGAGTAAAGATTGTGAATTTTGGCTGACGGAAAAGCTGTCCTTGTAAGAAGCAAGTAAGAAAGGACTTTTCATTGAGGTTTCTACCTGCAGCGTCCTGCAACCCTTTTAATCCCGCAATGCTACCTGTCGCGCACGAAGCGACCCCCGCCCCCTCGGCTGGGCGAATGAACTCAGGTGACGTCAAGTACTGTGCTCTGGAAACCTTGCGTTGTTCATTGTGGCAGCGGATCCGATGGACAAAGGCGGCGTTTCTCCACCCCATCGTGTACTGCATTTTTCACACGAAATCTTGAGAACCTTGACGTGCCAATCTACCTACAAATTATTGCGTCTTTCCACCCTCGCCCGATATTTCAAATATTTTTTGATTATTTAAAAATATTCGCCAATGGTGCATTAAAGGGTGGTGCATCTTTAAAATTGCATGAAAGTGAAAGGTCTTACGTTCTCGCATTTTGAAAGTAGAGAAACACGTGTGTATCGTTTATGTTGGCTTTTCTCAGTCATTCACATTTTAAATACTGAATTTGACATAAATACACATTTTTCACGTTTTCTTAATGTTTCACATCCATAACGAACCAAAACGAGACTATCGGAATATAATAATATGCATTTTATATTACCAAAACGAGTATCGGTTCATTTTAATGGTGCTTGCTTGAAATAATATTTACAACAAATATTATCCCCAGAATTCCTAGTAGCCTATTCCATTTCTTCGCTCAGAAATTGTAATGTCAGCCATTGTATGTGACGCCTAACAGCGCCAATGTCGGATCAGCCCGATTTCGGGGTAACAAAAGCAAAATATTTTCTGGTAAAGAACAGTCCAAACCGGAAGTTTGAAAGTTGACTTCATTTGAACGAAACCTGGATACATACTAATATATCTAACAGCTTGAGTTGATCGTCCGAACTGTTTTGATAACATTTTTTACGTCGTTTTCTTTGCTTTTATGGCTTATTAAAACATTTTAAGAGCATTGTATTGATCATTTTGGGCGATATTTTAGGTCAACAAAATACGCCCCTGATAATAACTATTGGACTATAGCAAGAACTGAGATACTATTGATACACGTTTTGAAATTTATAATAAAACAATTAATTTAAGACGGGAAATGAAACCAACCTATACGATAGTTTTCGGCAGACGTCACAACACTTACAGTAGGATCTTCGTTTATTTGTCAGAAATTTGTCGCAATACATCTCTGAGATGTATTTTATTGACTAAATATATCATTGAATAATGCTTTATTGTTTAATTTTCATCTATAAATTTAAGTATTACGTAGTTAGGCCGAAGAGCGGACCTGATGGCTCAAGTCTCGCCACATAAATAGTAATTATTATTATTCTTATTACTACTATTATTATTATTATTATTATTATACAAAATTTGTTTTTGCAAAGTCTGGAGCGACAAAAAAGCGACAAATTCCTATGGTGTTATTTTTTATTTATGTCGGTAATTAGTTGGTTTTCTTGCGTTTGCGATGCTAACTTGACGACTTTCGCCACGTGTTTGCGAAAAAATTGCATTTCTGGTAATATTTGAAGAGCGACAAAATTGTTTTTGTAAAGTCTGGAGCGACAAAAAAGCGACAAATTCCTATGGTGTTATTTTTTATTTATGTCTGTAATTAGTTGGTTTCTTAAGTTTCGATGCTAACTTGATATCAAGTTAGCGAATCTTAATACCAGGGTCAAATGAAGAGCGACAAATTTTATTTTTGCGTAACAAATTAGCGACAAAAAAGCGACAAATTTTGAGCCTAGTTTCAATAATTTTTGAAAACTTTGCGATTCTAACTTTACGGAGGTCCTGTTTTTCGCCGTTGCTTGGCTGCCACCCCCACGCGAAGGCGCACGGGGTCAGCGGAACACTTGTTCGCGGTAGCCGACAAAGACGTTTGTCGGCGAAATACAGTGCGCGGTTTATGACTTTATTGCCACTCCCAGCCGGCCGCCTGGTCCTTTGTGTCAGGAGGCTCGGAAGCGCGGTCGCGCGCCCCCACCTCTCGTCTCGGGAGCCCTTCCCACAGTCGGCAATGGCCCACCCCCTCCACCATCAGACCGACCCTCCGCGATCAAGCGTGGGAGGGGTGGTTTGCTATATATATATATATATATATATATATATATATATATATTTCGTATGTGAGCCACCACGAGGAGTATATAGTGTAGCGTCATGCACAAACGCAATTGTAACGAACGGCCGCGTGGCATAGGCGACGCTAAGGCACCACGCGTTAGCCTTTGTTTAGGAGCGGATGTGGACGTCGGCGGGAAACCCTAGGAGGCAGCGTGGTGGGAGAAGGGCGAGCGTCAGCCCAGGCGAGCGGCGGAACGCTCTCTTGGTTACGGGACGCGGTACGGCACGGATCGGACTGTCTGGGAGGGCGCGGGCCGCGAGCTGTGCAAGAGCCGGCAATGTGTTGCCGTACAGAGACTGACTCGAGGTTGAGTCGTAGGTGGGTTGCGGCGCTTCACGCCATCTAATGCTTGAGATTAGTGCGTAGTGGTGTGGTAGCCGGAAATTACTCCGTGTAGGGATATTAGTAATTACGTTATTTTGTAATAAGGTGGTGGACTGATAATAAATCTCTAAATTACTAACCCACACTCGTCTGTGTTATTATTGCAACTGCATGACGCCACAATAGTGTACAGTGAAGTGTAGTGCCGTGTGCCATGAATGTGTGAGTGAATGTGTTTGTATATATAGAGTAAGAATAAATGAGTGAGTGAATGAAATAAGAAAAAGAAACAAGATTGAACATTACAAGAATTTTATCATCCAACCTAACAACTAATTGTAAAAACTTCAATCGCCCAAAGAGGCATTTGTTTTAGTTTTTAGTATTAATATTAAGTAGTTTGTTTAAGTTAAATCCCTACCCAAGTTCCATAAGCAGTAATGCTGGAGCAATTGTATACCCAAGACATGAATAAAATCCCGCCTCAACAGGGCTACTGGTGAGGGGAAAATGAAAAACAAAAACAAAAAAAAAACACCACGAAGAGTGACATTTTTTGATGTGCATTATGTACAGAGTTTATATTCAGAGTCAGATGCGTCAAATGCTCAGATGGCACATGTAGGGCTACTGGCTGCCCATCAACGCATGCTCTTCCGCCTCGGCGGCTATGAGCTCCCCATACTCCTCGGAATGAGAACTTCCTCACCTTCGAATTTTCCTTTGAGTATCGTCGCATAAATTACATTGTTCATCAATTTTCTAACCACCAAACGCGTACCGTTGCACAGTTTTGGTTGGTTTATGTTTCGAAGCATGATTACTACGGAACCAACTTTTAGGCGTAAATTGTGCGGTGGTAAACCAGGCACATCCAAGGAGTTTAAAAATTCAATTGGATAGTTGGTGGCTTCATCTTCATTCGTGACGCAGTCAATAGATTTGAATGAATGCGTTGTTCCAATGATCTTATTCTGAATTATGTAGTTCAGGTCATCTACATCTTTATTCTTAGCCGCTAAAATTGCTGCTCAACCTTAATTATTTTTGTAGTTAGAAGTAATGTTTGGAAATACATTGTTGATAAGTTCGTCTTTTATGAGACAAAGTTACAGAAATTATTTGGAAATGATATTAATCCGCTCGATTCGTCGACAGGTACCGATAGCTCAGAGAAATCTTCAGCAGATGTATCATTAATCAATGCAACTCTCATGTTTGTTGTCAGCTGCAGTTTCTTCACATAGCGCCACAGATTCGACGATTTGAGGCAAGCGTTTATTTCGTCGGCAGCCGTAGACCTTGGAATTAATGGCAGTGTTTGGCGAAAATCGCCAGATGGTAAAATCATTGCTCCTCCAAAACATTACATAAATCTTTCAATGTTCGGTTAAGTGCTTCTAATGCACGTTTATGCGCCATTTGCATTCGTCCCAGATGATGATTTTCGATGCCAATAAAACTTTTGCCATTGCTGAGTTTTTTGCAATATTACATGTTGGTTCTTCAATAGTTTGAAGATTTTATGGTAATTATAATTCTGAATGAGCCGTACGGCATCCTTCTGGCAATGTGGCTGCTATTCCAGAAGAAGCAACTGCAACCGCTATTTGGATCTCGCACGAATAGCGGCTAAAACTACTGACATGAGGAATGTCTTTCCAGTTCCACCAGGGGCATCTAGGAAATATAAACCACCATTTCCATCATCAATTGCCTTCATTAATGTATCATAAACTTCCTTTTGTTGGGAATTCAACAGGGGTACGTTCGTTTGAACTACTAAATCCAATTATTGGTGATCATATTCACGTTCCCGTTCCAATTCTCGATTAAATGCGCCATTCATTTCTCGATTCGGCGCAGGCATTCTTAACCCGACTAGTTAACTACCGCACATGAGGTAACACGTATCTTCGATCAAGAGTAAAGCCCTATTATGTACCTCCTCATTCATCTCAAGATCGTGATTTCTGGAACTGATACGAATTTGATGTAAAATATCTTCTGACATATTATCCTTCTATTTGTGCCACAGGTTACATGGGTTTGATGGAAAGCATGTCGAAATTATGATAGCGGATAATGTGCGTATCTGACTTGGAGATGCAGAGATAATAGCTTCAACGATTGTCGTATCCCAATGTTTTTCGTTCCCAATCGTTTTCTAATAAGTTCAGTTCTTCACATGCAGCACGATATGTTGGGAATATTACACCATTAACAGTCCGTAGTGTCTCAAATGACGTTGGCCCACGCACATTTACCAGCAACAACCGCAAATAGAAACATTCAACATTCTTTGGATGAACTGTATACATACGACCAAGAACATCAGTAGAACGCACATCCGGATACCCAGGAACCGCATCGCCTTGCTTCCGTCTTTGAAAATTCTTCAATGAAGCATTCCTAGTGTAATAACGTGGCATCTCCGAGTAAAGCAAAGTTCTTGCAAACGGATCGCTTTGGCAGATCGCAAAGAAACTGGTCAATGTAGTCGCTGGAGGTGTTTCAGCACGTTGTATAACATTCGAAGTCGTGAAATATACTCCTTGACCATTCTCCAGATGCACCGCCAAATGCAGAACAGTAGGATGACGTTCGTGAATAGGGAATGCGAATATACGCCAAATCGCTTCATTACAGTTCACATAACGACCAACTTGATAACTTGCAATTTCATCGTTGGTATTGGAGAATTGCAGTCCAAAAACCGCCAAATCACTGCCTTTCGTGACATTTGCAAATGTATTTTATGGACTTTACTGAATTGCAGTACTCAACATTGCAATGTGTCTTGAACGTTTTGGAAATAAGTGGCGAATATGGAACAATCCAACTGTTGTCGATAACGAAATCCATTCTTTTCACTTTTGTTGTGATAGTTCGACCGTTGCTTGTCATCTGGTGATCGACGCCGATACAATGGATAACCATCGTTGCTAGTGACGGTCTCCGCCGTTAATTTCCGTGGATATCGTTTGGAGCACTTTCCATCGACCATTCAAGGTGATTGGGGATCGATGGCGCCACACGGTCCATGAATTGTATTTGTAATAACAACATTATGTAGGCCTGGATCGGCTTCATGATCGGGAATCTCGGCACATATCATATCATCTATTTGGTCTGGTTGAATTCTTTCCACTAACCAAATAAGAATGCGGCAGGCCTCGCTTTTGCCATTGATTGAATACATCCGACGAGTACCTCCAAAGACGCGTTTTTAACAATGAAGTTCATCAGGGACCGCATTTTTTGCCTAAATATACGTGCTGTGATGTCGTGTCTATCACTTGATGTTTGTCCGGGAAGCAGCAATTGAACAATTTCTATCCATTTTGGATTACAGGTAAAAGTAATGAAGAGATCTGGCCGACCGTTATGACGAACATACGCCATTGCATCTTGCGCATATTCATGCATATGACGTGGACTACCAATGTACGTCGCCGGCCAATATTAGCTGCATCTCCTTCAGTAGTAACTGCATCACGTAAATGGAGATACTCCTCAAAACGCAGTTTGGCTTGGTTCAACCTAATGAAAGTTAAACGCTCCGTCTTAAACATACATGTAGACGCAATACTGCTGAAACAATCGACGAAACCGCAGCAAATAGTTGTCAGCATTTTGACGAATCATCGAACGATATGCGTAATAATTCATTGCGCTAATTTTCTTTGTAGTTTCTTCACCTGAAATTAAAACAGTACATTTAATATTTCGTATGTAAATTTTTAGCACAATTAATTACCGGTTACCATTCATTTGTCCAATTTATTATACATTTTTTAAATATGTATTATTTTAAGTCCGTTTGCTTCCCAAATAAATAAAATAAAATAAACTATGATATTGATACTCACCATTGAATGGATTTATCATTTTGATATTAAAATAATAACCATCTTCTCCTTGCCAAAACATCAGCGGGTATTGCAACGCGTCATATGAACGATGTGTTTCAGATAATTGTTGCAGCTGCCCAGTATCGCGACGTATAAGCACAATATCACGTGTTTCCAAGTGTTCACCAAAAATCAGGATGACAACTTCGTCTATTGTTGGAGCGTTAAATGTGCGTTCGTGTGTTCCAGATGGTCGTTTATCTGCTCTGATCACAACTTTGTAGTCATCATTTGGCATGCGCTCTAAAGCACTCTTAAACAACCTGACCAACGCGTGATGTTCATGAAGTAGTTGCTGCAAATCTTGAAGAATTGCTCGCTTCATTCCTGCATTGATCTCTCGACATCGATCAAGTTGTTCTTCCATGTTACCCATTAAGGTATATTTATAAAAATGTATGCTGTGCATCTTCGAGAGGTTGTAATGATCCAATTCGATGGTGAATCTGTCTTTGTATCTACAAAATAAAAACCAAATGTGGTATGTATTGTAACGTCACCACATGGCGGCCAGGTTCGACCATCTTTAGAAAGTTTAGCAGAGGGGAAGGGCAGCCGGTCGGCTAGTACAAAAACTGTTTGTAGCTTTTGTCAACTGAAAAGGGAGCTATTAACACTCCGGGACGCAAGTCGGCCGGGCAGAGGGTCCTGACCCCCCGCCGGCGGTCAGGGGAGGCTGGCTGGCCATGTGGTTCCAGAGCCACCCGCACGTGCAGAGAAGCTAGGGGGTGGGGGGTACATGACCTCCAGAAGCTAGCCGGCCGGAAGGAAGAGTTCGTTAAGAGATCGCCTCGCGTGCGGACGCAACTGCGGCCCGTTGGCGGTAGTGCATTCCTTGGACACTACGAGTGCGTAGCACCGGGTGTCAGGACACCGGCGCGGTAAAGCGTATGGGTGGAGGATGCACTAACCGGGAGATGGGAGCAGGGTGCGTGGAGTCGCGGAGGTAGTTTGCGAACGGAACCCCAGAGCTGTACATACTGTATAATATTCTGTAAATAAATATTGTAACTAGAGCTCGTGTCTGTGTAGTCATTTCGCTACCACGACGCCACAGTATATATATATATATATATATATATATATATATTATATATATATATATATATATACTACTCGGGCCCGGCATTCGTAAATAGTAAAATAAGTTATAATTGGTTTGTATTTTCTTAGATTGTAAGTTTCATTTATTTTGTTTCAAGAGGCATACTCACTTCTCTTTATTAAATTAATATTAATTCAACTTCTCTTGTTTGATATTTTGGCCGAATACTTTCATTCCTCCTACGAGATGGTCCTCCAGCCCTTTTCTTTTAGTAGCCTTCTGGCTACATCACTGAGCTACCGCAGGCCTATATGTATGTGTAATTGTGCCAGTAGCAGAGTCCACGCTGTTGGCTCATCAGCGTGCGTGGCGCCGTGTGAGAGGTGGATACCAGGTGAGTACCGCATTCGCACGCGCTCACACTCACAGACGCGCTTACGCATACACTACCTTTAGATTTGCAATCTCAGGGTACTAAAAACTATTCTAAATTGAATTAACAAATAAAAACTCAACGACGGATATTTTGTCCAAGACAAGTTGTCACTTCATTTCTATGATCGCCTTCTCTGCTTTTTTTCCACTTTTACCTTGTGTACGTTAATGAATCGCGGACGTTGTAGTTAACATTCCACTATATTTACCTACGTTATCACAAACGTTTCTGACCGTCAGTCGAAAGCCAGTTCCCACTTTCTGTTTTCTCTCCTCTACTTTCATTGCTCGTGAATGATATTGAAAGATGGCTCGAAGAATGTTGCGCCGAAGGGAAGTTGTTGGGGTTTGTGACGCACTTATTTTGATGCGAGCAACGCCAGATTCTTTGCAGTCGATTACGATTGCCAGCACACTATCTTTGGTAAGGACATAGCACAAAAATTAAAAATTGTATGAAATTCGTAGAACACTTGTACATAGACAAACAAAACATTAGTAAATCAATATTTCTTCTTGGTTGTCAATATATGTTTACAAATAAAAGTATCCAAAGTTTTTTATGACAATCATTTATTTCAGGAATTGCACAACGTTTCGTAACTCGTTTTGATACATCATCAGGTGCTAAACTAATGGGACACAGAAACTATTATTCTACATATCAATTAGTGTAATTACTAGAATAGTTCACAAACACTACAATTGTCACAAAGTCTCACAATTGTCTATTGAGTAAAATTATCTCAAAATCAAATATATCTACTACAAAATAGATCTTTTTAAACTTATAATTTTTATACAAAACAACCAAAGAACAACACAACAAAACAAAATCAATACAATACCAAATGGACACTCACCTTAGTAAGGGAATTAACTTCAAGGAAACATTACGAAATACCTCACTCTCACCCAGTTGATACCACATAACTAACCGTTACGAACAGACACTCCATTCAAACGGGCGTATGAATATGTTGTAAGGTTACAACACGGCGTATGAATATGTAGTTTGCCAACTTAACCACTATACTGGATCTACATTGTCCGGATATTTAATTTTAATTTTATGTAACACATTGTCATAGGCATTGGTAAAAACATTCATTTCAACATTGGTATTAAGAGTCTGATTAAACTTAATCTGAAGTGTTTCTGAAATGAGTCGTGGGAATCTCCTAACCTCGGTGTCTAAAATAAGTGGGTTATCAACGTCAAATTCATGTCGACGACAAATTTAGTCTGTGTCTAGATAAAGAATTAAGTCGTGGAGAAGATTCTTTAATATTTCTAGAATGTTCTTTCATTCTTTGTTTAATTGGGCGCTTAGTTTGTTCTACGTATGTTAGATTGCAATGTTGGCAAGGTAAACTATATGCTACGTTCTCACATTCCATAAAAGGAACTTGGTCTTTGACATTCCTTATCAAATTCTGTTTCTTAATTAATGTGTTGTATATGTGTAGTTTAATACTTGAACGGAGACATTCTTTCTTGAACTTATTCTGTATTTTAGGTACGTAAGGCATAATAATGGTCTGTTCATTACTTGAACGTTCTATATCTGCTGCACCTCTATCAGCTCTTGATACGTCATTCAATACATTCAATCGATTTAATATTTTGTTGATGCAGCGTCTCACAAATAACTTAGGGTAATTGTTCTCTTCTAAACTTTTCCTGACCTTGTTCAAATTAGAATGGTGAAAAACTTTATCAGATAACTTTATGGTTTGATCGACTAACCCATAATCTATAGATTTCTTCTGCTGAATAGGATGGGCAGATAAAAAGTTTAAAGTTCTATCCTTCCTATACCAATTAGTCATTATCTTATCCCCCTTCAATATAATGGTAATATCAAGGAAATTTAAAGAGTTGTTTACTGATTTTTCCACCGTGAACTGAATTGCTGGATCATATGAGTTGTAATCTGTTAAAAGGCCCTCCATACTATCCTTATGTATTATGATTAATATATCATCTACGTATCTCTTATAAAAGAACTGGTTAACGCGGTATAATTGTCTCCTCCATTTTTCTCATGACAAGTTTCGAAAATATAGAACTCATAGAGCTTCCAATTGGTGTACCTGTTAATTGTCTATATATTACATTGTCAAAAATGAATTCTATGTTATTCAGTAATTATACGTTGTAATCGTTTTTTCAATTCCTTTGCAATTTTCTTTCTAAAGAGACAATTGCAATTGATTGCAGTGTATTTAGTGCTGTTTGCACCAAATCCAGCGTGCCTCACACCCGAGGCTATTTCTTCTGTGCCGAAAAACAATACTGTTTTTGGAGAAAATGATAGTAAAAATAAAAATCTGTGATTCATTTCCATTATCAAATAAATTCATATTTGATATCATTCGAATTTGATCATAGATGTTTTTCTCTCCACCACTTTCTTCGGTCTTCTGCTCGTTTCCGATTATCACAAATTGTTCCTATAGTCGCTACACTATTCATTTCTCTAACGGAGATTTTCATCTTCTTGTCGCAATGTGCAAAAGTGATCTACATCATTCTACACCCACCAACATTCTCCTGCATTACCATTACCTTTTACATCCTCACTCCTATTCGTGCCTTTTGCTTTCATCTGGCTACTTTCACTGCTAGTGTCCTTTAGCGAGAGGCAAGGCCTCCAACGTCGAAGAGGCCCCTGGGTTTGGCTCAGACGGTGTGAGATACCTTTCCGCGAACTGACTTCAAATGACACTGTAGAAAAAGCATTGCAAAGAAATTGAAAAAAATATTTAATTTTCTGGCACACTCGAACACTTAAAAGAAACTAGAAGAAAAAATATATTATTTCTGTCCATTATCAAACACACTTTCGTATTTGATGTCTTGTCAAAAGATACTTTTCACACCACCTCGTTCTTTGTTCTTTTCAGCTTGATTTTAATTTTCATGAATCATTTCTATTGTCACTTCACTATTTATTTCTCCTGAACTCTTTGGTGTTCTTTCAGCACCGCGCCAGCATATACAAAAGTGAGCTACGTCATTCTACATTCCGCTACATTCTCCTGCATTATCATGAACTTTTTTTTTTTACCCTCACTCCTGTTCTCGCCTTTTGTTCCCTTCTGGCTACTTTCACTTCTCGTGTGCATCAGCGAGAGGCGGCATGAAGGCCTCCGGCGTCGAAGAGAGGCCCCTGGGTTCGAGCCCCGCTGGATTTGGCGAGGCAGCTCGGGATCCCGGGCGGCTCGGCGGAGCCTGTGGTGCGAGAACGCGCCCGCGGCTCCTCCGCTCCCTCGGGAAATTCCTCCTGCCAGCCCTGGCGCCAGCCCTCGCCCCACGCGGGGCGGACGCTCCGTTCTTTTCACTCTCTCCCATGCGTGTGCAGACGGCATATCCAGATTAAATCGTAACGTACGAGCCGCTCTGTCTCTCTCAACGCGAGTTGATTTATGACGTGCAAACTGTTCCTGTTTCGAGTTTGTGGAGATGCATCGGGGTCGGCGATGGCTCGTGCGAGTGGAGAGACGCGTAGATGAGTGTACTGAAGTGAGTGTCGATGTGGCCGGCCTAAACCAAGACAGGGACATCTCCATTCGGGGGTCCTCTTTTCTATTAAAATAATGTGTTATACATAGCAACTTCAATAGAAAATAAAGGAAACACAAGGAGAATAAAATTTTAACTTAATGATGCAATTAATTAATACAATTAATGAATAAATACAATTCATTTTATATTAATCCATTTACGGGGTTACATTACGGGGTTGCCACGTGGTTTGGAGAGCCACTTCACCAAATGTTGTGGATAAATTCTCCAAATTGATACCTTAAAAAGAAGAAATTAATCATATTTACGGAAATAAATGTTTAATTTGGTAGGACAAAGATGAAATTTCGGGGTCTTCCGAAGTTTCCAGGGCCCCTGTCCTCACGCCTGTGGGTGTAGATTAGATAGTTTGCATGCAATCTAGAATATAGTTAGCAAAGTCATTAAGAAATTAAAATCTCACGTTAACCTAAAACACTTTCTAAAATCTGTAAAAAGCTTTCGTAATTTCCTGTTATTCTTTATTCAGCGAATTGCAGTAACACTGTGATCTTTTAGTGGGATATATATAACTCATGTGGTTTGTACATCGACGTTCTTCGTGGTACACTTTAATGTTTTCCACATCGAGTTCAGTAGCTCTGACTTTGAAAAGACAAAAGATTAATTAACTCGAAAAGGTTTGACCGGGATCGGTAGCTCAGTGTATCAACTGATGTCACTGCAGCGTCTCTGACCGGGAGGTCCTGTGTTCGAGTCTTGATGGTGGCAGGATTTTCCACACTAGCTTTTCAGCTAGGTCGAATTCAGTCACTGTCTGGAGGAGAATTCTAGCGGCCGGCTGCTCTGATCGGTAGTTTTCCGTGGTTTCTCCGATCAACACCAGGCGAATGCCGGAGCAGTACCGAACCAAACGGGCCACGGACCGCGCGCGATCTGTCCCTCCTCTTCCTTGTCCTATCCTCTCCCCTTATACACACACATACACTAACATGCACTACACTACCACATATTCCGGGGGATCGGTCGGGAGCTGCTGGGGCAGTGCCCCGCTGGTGGGAGACTTCTGATTAGGGGGAAAACCCCACTAGCCGACGGTAGGTCTCGCAATCCAGCGGGGGAAGATCACCCCATCTCCCACGAAACAAACAAGCACTACACTAACGGGAATAATGACGAAAGCAGTTGCCGCGCCCGGAAACACGAAAAAATCAATCAATCGAAATGATTTCTTTTAATATTCAAATCCGAGATGCCAGAGTAGTTGGGATTGTATAGAGCATTACGAAGAGTCCGGGAAGAACACTTACCCTTTTATCTTATGTTTGGAGCAAAGAATGGGCGAGTTAAAAATAATAGCTTGCGTGCTTCCTTGGATGGCGTGTTTGGTTTGCTGCCAAAGTTCACTCTAAGCAACAGGTGTCGCAATCTTATTCATGAGTATCGTTTAAGACGCTAACTTTAAAGTAATTTTATTCTTCTGAAGGGAAAGAGAATTGCAGTTATTCACTCTGATAAACTCTAATAAATGTGTAACGTAACTATAATTCATAAATTTGCTTCAGTATTTTCCTCAGGGTGGATAGTAATAATTCAGCAGATTATCTTCACTTCCCATCGGCTAGATAACTAAATATAACATAGTGCATTTCATACCAAGCCTACTTTATATCCTGTTGACTCAAATAAAACTTTATAAAGTATGGTAAATAATGGGACATTTTGACAGAATTATGCTGTATTCACTGACCCATAAGTTAAGTAGGTAATTAGAAGGAAATATAACATGAATTGTAAAAACATAGAAAATGAACGCATCAATGTATTGTGTATTTTCTTTAATAAAAATAAAATTTCGTAAGTCAGTACTCAGAGAAAAAGAAATATTTTCATGACATATGAGAAGTCAGAAACACATGTTAGGTGGTTTCAGTGTTAAAACCACGTATTCATTCACAATAACTTTGTCTTTTTTCTACCTCTTTAAAAAGAGAAAATGAGGAATAAATCCAAACTATTATTTGATCAGGTTTTACAGCAAGCTTTCTCAAATTATACATAGGTAATAAGTTACACAGTTCACCCTTTAGTCATCTTGTCTCGAAAAATAATTTACTTCGCCTAGAAATGCAAGTCTCAGAAAACAGCTTAATGCAACTTGTCTTAAGGAAACAACTTAATTTTTTTAATAGTAACGACCAAATCATTTTTATTGATGTTAGTAAAGAATCCAGGAATAAAAATATAGCGAGCCATTTAAAGCTAGCAGCTCTCAAAAACCAAGCTGACACCTACATCCAAAATCAAATGTCCAACATCCAAAATCAATTTTAGGATAATTATGTGTTCTATTTCCGAATTTTAGGGGCGTAGATTTCCCAAAAGCGTGGCCTCTGCTAGCTATAGAAGAAAGGTACCAGCACCCATTTAGAAAATACAACTTCTCATTATTGCAAGGCAACGAAAAATTAAAGACTAATTAGAGGCTCTAAGAGAAAGAAAATTCTAATCCATATTTTCAAAACGTCAGGTGTGTGCAAAGAGAAACCAGTAACGTACGTTCTTAAGAGTTATTGAACGAAAACTCAAAAATATGAAACATTTCCCAAAATTAAAGGCTAATTTTAGGTAATAGAAAAAAAGTTCCAGTCCATATTTTCCATAAATCACAACAGTTGGCAATGACTAGGATGACGCTGACAAGATGATTACGGTGGTTTAAGAGTGAACGACATCAGTGATCGATAGCCTACAGTGACAATGATTTTAAGAAGACGGGGTCCTGGAAATGAACTTACCCAACATCCTTCCGCAAATGCTACCTGCAGTGGCGTATGGTGAAATTGTTTTTCTAGGGAAGCAATTACATTTCAGATGGAAGATTTTTTATTATTCGCATGGATAAGACGACAAACACTGAACCGCTAAGCACATGTGGCGCTCACCACACGCGCGCAGTGAGTCACGCTGTATGCAAGTGGCCGATTGCCTCTAAAGGCGAGCTCGACTGAATGAGCCACCACACGCGCCAGCAGATATGAACTGAATTGAATTGAATTTGCCTTATTTTACGTGGCGAGACTCAGGCCATGAAGCCTGCTCTTCCGTCTGACCACGCAAATTTCGTTACACTCCTTTCACCAATCATGGGAGAAAGAAGGTATTACTTGGGCGAAGAAACAGGCGATTTGAATTTAGCTCAGAGGCGTCATTTAGGCTTGAGGATCTTTTTCATGCAGTAAATGTACTAACATGGGACAGCCGGCTTTACTTCCCCTCCGAAGGAAGGCGTACGAAGGATTTTTTCGCCCTTAAAAATCCACGGCTTCGATCGGGTTTGAACCCGCAAACTTGGGTATAGCAGTCCGTAATAGCAGATATGCTGAACACAGCATTCCGTATGAGACGCTGGATGCAGTCAGCCCACCTATTGGTGACAATAATCAATACTTACTCGTTTTGTCAACATAAGATTGGTGGCGCCCAATTCAAACCTTTTGTCTTAGATAATAACCTTAATAACCTTTTGTCAAACAATCATGATTTACCAGTGTTCAAATTATATATTCATAAATACATAATTCGTCATTATGACACGCCATGTGCCACAATATTTTTATATGCTATAGCATACACTACAAAAAGATGTTTGTCCTTTAAATTAAGTCCGTCCAATATGTTTGTTAACTTATTTCTGTCCCATTGCTGCTTATGTGAGATCAATTAATATTTCCTTAGGTCCAAAAAAATAAAATGAGCTATGGTCAAATAATTCGCATTATAATACTTGATATTCGACAGCCATTAGCACTTTAGCTTATAGGTAAGCAAAAACAGTTTCTCCTCATTACTTTTGACACTCGTCACTGCACTATGCACGTTGCATATTTGAAAGAACATTTGCAATCTGAACCCGAATCACTTCTATTTAAGTAATATTGTTCACACATTTGCTACACATTATATGAATTACTATTCATCCTTGGCAGATCCAGTCTTGTTCATATCAGCTGCTTCTCTCTCCAAACATGTTTGGGAAAGTAGTGAAAGTAGCAAGTAGTGTAAGGTAGCTGCACAAGCTTTACGGTACTACCAACGTTATTCGTTTTGCCTGGTTTAACTCTTAGCAGTCGCCACAACTGTTTTAACTCTTACCAGTCGACCATGTTAGGTTGCTGGTCATGGACCTGTTATTTTTCAACCGTTATTCATTACAGTGAGTCAACTGTTATTGTGATAACAGTTATTGACGAAAAGCTGTTAAGCCCATTTCTAAGGTGTGGTAGTGTGGGGTATTAGAGTGTGGGGTTGTGTAACTAAGAGTGAGGATAGTGCAAGGAAGAGGAAGGAATGATTGCGCGCGCTCCGTGGCCGATTTGTTAGGGTACTGCTCCGGTATCGACCGGAGAAAGCAGAGAATACTGCCGATCAGAGCAGCCATGCTCTACAATTACCCTCCAGATAGCGACTGAATTCGACCCAGCTATTTAGCCAGTGTCGAAAATCGGGCCACCGTCGGAATATAGGACCTGCCGGTCTGGGGCCCTGCAGTGGCATCAGTTGATGCTTTGCGTCACCTCTGCCGGCCTGAAGCGGTTGCGTTAGAGCAGGTTGTGTGTGGGCACAGGAGTAACGCGAAATGCGCGGGGTGCTAGGGGAAGTGGCTACAAGCCGGGAAGCTGGGGAACGCGATGACAAGTGTGTGTAGGAGTGTGTAAGTGCCATAGCGGAGCGATCGCATTCCAGAGTATTCAGGATTGAAGAGGCTGTTTGTGCGGGGGCGGGGAGATGCACGGACGCGAGAGATGCGAGAGGACGGTGGGGGCGTGGCGAACGGTGATGCGGGGGACGGGAAAGAAACGTAGTTGCGGAGGGGCGGAGTTGCAGGAGGCGTGGTCGGCAGGCGCAGGGGCGAGCGCTAAGCCCTGCGCATCCAATTCCATAATGTCGGCGGGGCGTGCGTTTTAGGGGCTTTAGGAGCTTCTCGCCGGCGCGAGATCACGTATGCGCATCCATGAACGCGCCCTCGCCACTGGATTGGCTGAGAGGGACGGAAGTTCGGCCGAGACGGACGGCTGAGGCTGGAGGCGCGAGACAACGCCCGGTAGAGATAGTGACGTGTGAAATGGGAGAAAGTGGCGTGAGTAGGGCCGGAAAGAATAAAGAGAACCAAAGTGTCCTTTTCAAGGGGATGGCTTGGACAGGAGATTCGCATCGTGGTAGATTTGCTTCGAACGTGAGGGAAGGTGCTATGTAAATCCGATGAGGATGAGAACCACACACGAAGATGAAAGATCGACTGAAGATGATTCGTGTAATATTGCTTTAAAAGTGCGAAACGAAAGATAAACTGTGTAGGTAGTTCTAATTGTGCTGTTTGATCTGCTGTATATTTTAAATTGGCAATTGACAATAAGTTCTGAACTTCAATATATACATTTCAAATACATACACTTGTGACGACTACTACATACGTAATGTTTTTAGAATAATTTCCGACTGTTGATTAATGTACAACTACATGTTTTAGTAATTTTCCCTTTTTCAGACAAAAGTTTAGCGCCTCCATTTAAACTGTGTGCTGTTTATTTACAATACTTAAACCTAGAAACGAATTTGTCTCACTATAAATCCAAATATCAGTCAAAACCATTATTTCTGGAACAACTTTCACTTCTCGACTGCACCCATCGCCATCTTGTTCGCGAAGGATCAGTATGGTTAAGAAATTCAGGAAAGAGCTTATCATGTAACATATGTATTATTTACTACTTGTAATTTATTCAGTTTTTATTGTTAAGCTAATCCCACTGTTGAATTGACAAAGCTGTAAAATGAATTAATTTATTCAAGAGAAGCTTTTT
The DNA here is from genome assembly GCA_964035755.1 of Teleogryllus oceanicus. Taxonomy (NCBI): domain Eukaryota; kingdom Metazoa; phylum Arthropoda; class Insecta; order Orthoptera; family Gryllidae; genus Teleogryllus; species Teleogryllus oceanicus. The sequence continues at coordinate 69,447,867 of CAXIVR010000009.1, read as the reverse complement.
GAGAAACCAAGATATGAAAATAATTCTGGCTGGGCGACGGGAACATGTGTGAGGAAGACGCTCTTGAAGTGAATAAGAGACCAGCAGAGGCAGCATGTTGTGAAAAGGCCTCAGATAGATAAATAGGCGGAAACAGAGAAGAGTGGGGACATTAGATTGATGAACTGAACTGAGAGGGAAAATAAGAACGCTGGCGTTGACTAGAATGGGAGTGTCGGTTGAGTATAAACTCGGCGAAGAAAAACTGTGAAAAAGACCAGATACAGATGCGGAAGCACACGCTCAGTGGCAGAGACAAGCGCGTCATTCAGGCGGAGGCGAAAGCAACAAGGTTCTTGTGCGACGACTTTCAGCGCTGTGAACGCCAGTGTGGACTGCAGAGGAGGTAGAAGAAACGACAGAAGCAGTAGTATGGATGGAGGCAACTGTAAGTAGGAGAATGGGGGCTTCGGTCGAAATTGAGAGTGACGGGAAGACGTAGGTCAGACCGGTGAGGAAAACGAGTGAAATGCGAGGGGGTTATAAATGTAGAGGCGGGGCAAGATGCGAGCGCGGATGTGTGCGATTGCGAAAAGGGGGAGGGGTTACGCGCCAAGGCGCAGACGTGGAAAGCGGATCCACGAACGGTCGCGAGTATTATGGTTGTGTTTGCTAGGTTGATAGCACGCGTTTGTGATCGAGTTGTCGAGATCGTTTCCGGAGCTGTTGTCTGGAATGGACACGAGAGGAAGTAGTCACGCCCACAATCCGGTGCCTTTGGGGTGGTGGAGACGTGTTTAGAGCGGAGAAGTTGGAGAGGGTTTGGATGTTAGAGAAAGGCCGCGAATTCGTTTGTAGTGCCTGGGACTTTGGCGATGGCTATGGCATTGTTAGTTGCTGAGATGTGGTTGGTGGTGCGGGCGTACGTGGTGGCAGGGTCGTGGGCAGTGGCTGGGACGTAGGTGGTGACAGGGACGTTCGTGGGAGCAAGGACATTGTCTGTGACTGGGACATGAGCGATGAACGGGGCAAAGGCTAGGGCTAGGACCTGTACTGTGGCTGAGAAGGTGTAGTTTGGGACGTTGCAGGTAGTTGAGGCGATGGCTGGAACTGGGACGAGTCGGTGGGTGGCTCATTGGCGGGGCAGGGGCGTTGCTGAGACCTAAGCGATGGTTAGGGCACAGGTTTCAGCTGGGGCGCTGCCGCAGGTTGGAACGTTGGCGAGGCTGGGCGTAGGCGGAGGGGTTGGACGTTGGCTGGGATTAGGGGTTCGATGGGAGTAGTGGCTGGGGCACGGAAAGTAGCTGGTTCATTGGTAATGACTGAGGTGGTGGCGGGGCCTCCGATGTTGGCGTTCGAGGGGCATTGGCGATTGATGGAGCGTTGGCAGTCTCTTGGTTTGCTAAACGAGGCGGGGCGGGAGCGTTGGCGATTACTGAGGTAATGGCGGTGGCTAGGATATTGTCATTGAATGGTGCGATGACGATGACTGGGACGGTTTCAGGAGCGTCGAGGGTCATTTTGAAAAAAATATATATTTTTTCAGGTTTTTTGACGGCTGCAGTGACGATGGCGGGATGAAAGTGGGGACGATGACTGAGGCATTGGCGATGGCTGGTTGAGACGTTGGTGACGTTTGGGGCGATAGCTGGGCGTGTTTTTGTCCGGGGATGCGGCGAGGGAGCAGGAGCAGGGGCGGGACGCGTGGCGGACTGGGCCACCTTGAAGGGGAGCGGCTGGCGCCTCTCGCGCTGTTTTTCTCCCGGAGGTGCAGTAAATCTGCGGGAGGATGGCGGCCGTTGTCGCTGCGCGCCGCCCGCCGCCTTTTTCTGCCGGGCATTATCGGCGAGTTTGATTAAAGCGTAATGTTTTTCTCGCGTACTTTCTTCGGACTCTGCGGTTTTTGGTTATATATCTCTCGACACTGTACTAGCGCAGACAATGTACGTTAGTTTTAGCACATGATAATGGCTTATGCATGTTACAAATATTTCTTTATCGCATTCCTCGTGGAATGTCGTGTTACGCGTGGAATAAAGGATTTGTATTCTTCGATGAATCAGTACAGTGAATCATATCGAGAATTAAAGATAATAGAAATATTAAAATTATGTAAGTTAACAAAAAGAAAGGGAATCAATTTATTACAGACTAATTTTGCAATACGTTTAAACTATATGAAAATACAAAGATATTTGAAATAACTTCTCAGACATTAACAATGGTAATTAGTTCATTGCAAAGAACATACAGAAAGTCTGAAACTTTGTGGGGGTAAAACATTACATTGTGATGATATTTAAGCAAGCTATTATATTTATTCAGTTTTGTTCATTGTGTTGATTCTTCAGCATGGCGCTGAATGCATTTGTGAGTTGATAATAATCTTGAGTATTTGTTTCGACCCTTCTGTTACACAAAAGAATTGAAGGTATGAGGTGGTAAAATATAATAATGCTGCAAAAACAAAAACGTACTTGAGAAGCAATTTTGCACTAGGAAAAAACAATAAAGCAATATTGAAATAAAACTTTGAAGTAACAGCGATTAAATGAAGCAGAAAACATTTCTGCATAAATTGTTGGAAATGACATGTAATCACTGTTTTTGTCACATTATAAAACACATCTTATCTTATTCTTATTTTTTACGAAAAGTGCGTGTTTTACTGATTCAACGTGCCTCTGGCCTCACATTGAGGTTATATTTTGAATACATCACTAATAACTCAAGGTTATTATAATAGTTTTCTTACGTTCTTCCACGTGTTCCTAATTCAGATACATAAAACATTTTGCAATTCCTTATTCTGTATTTCTGAGACAAAATCATTCACAAAAATTAGTACATTTTTAATGTCACTCTTTTCTTGTCACTCTTTTGACATTTCCTTCCAATACGTGAAAAAAAGTGAACCAATTTTAATCAGTTCTATACAATATTAACCCGAAACTGAGCTCTCCAAATATACTCTTTTAATTCTTATTATTTAATTAGAAACACTATTGTGTAGATATAGGTGTGCCTATGAATTATGTATGCTCACTGAAGACGACAAATGATGTTATACTCCCTTTTAGAATTTTTATATAAAAGTGATAAATTATAGCAATATTAGATTAATACTCAAATCGCAGTTTTTGTATGTTGAATATTACCTCCATTAAACTCTAAATTTGAGAGATGTGGCATGAGTGATAATCTCCAGGTACAAGCCATAATTCTTAAACCAATGTTGTAAACTCCCTTGGGAACAATGTAACGAGTTATATATACCTGCGCAATGAGTTTAATTAACAATTAAAATACAAAAATTATTTGAAACTGAAGAAACATTATTTATTGATATATTTCCTTCGAAGAAAATAAGACATTTCTTGAAGACAAATTTGAAAAATGCGCAATGAAAAAATACTACATATATAAACCAATTTTCAAGAAACACTTTTCTATAGTACGAGTAGTATGTAAAATGTTTTCCTTATCAAGTTCACACGAATATTATGCGAAATAATAAAAGTGAAGTCGAAAATATTCATACAAGAAGTTCATGGCACACATCAGGAGTTATATAACTACATAACTGACCGAGTATTTCGGGTTGCGTTTGACATGATTATTTGGATGCGGTTTTTTAAACAAATTTTTTAAGAAAAAGTGCCATTCGTCACTTTTACGCGAAATTCTCTTTCTTGGCGATCTCATTTATAAATATTGGTTGCGTGTGAGATCAGTAAAAGGTTTGTATACTACTGAAATAGTGTTGGAGACGATTCAGTGTTATTGCATTCTTCGTGAAGACTACTTTTGTTAACATTTAAATTATTGCATTGCTATACGAGAGTATTTTATTTGTTGTTCTTGAGCCATGTGTGTACCACTGTTTCGAAAACATTTTGCGTGGTTTTCTTCAGAAGCATATTTGCCCGCTGCTAGCCACTAACCTTCAATATAATTCCAATAATTGTGAAATGTTTGCTTCTCTGTAAAATATGGTAAAATCGGCTGTCACGTTATTGTCGATGTGACTTTATAGTTATGATTTCACTTGAAATATTTCTAAGAAATTTACGTATTTAGGGCGTTAATTAATGCTTATTGCCCCAGTTCCCTCAACAGCTCTGGTACGAGAGACTAGAAGTAACCTCATGGGAAGAAGCATCTTGTAACGTCCTGGGTGAATGGTACAAAACTTTGTGGTTTGCAAGTTTATTGCTGAATCAAACATCATTAATTCCATAGACACTACCACATCAATAAAACACTATAGACACCATTATCCATTTAGAATTCTAAGCATGATTTTTTTTTTGCGTCAAAAGTAAACTGGTGGAGCTGAAACAGCACCTACTTGCTCGCCTGTACTTTCACGCAAAATTTCGCGAAAAGTACACAAGTTTTCGAGTAATTGTACTTGATCTTATTTCAAAACCAATGTTAAGGAACATATTTATTTAAAGGAAAACTCTCTACCTTCATAACTGTAGTTGTAGGAAGACTGGACTTGCAAGTTTTGAAAAATCAGAAGAATCAATGAAGATGAGACTTGTATCATTCTCTTAAACGTCCTTCACACTAATCAACTGCAAAATTCAATCAAACAAGATACACGATGAAGCCATGTTTTTGAAAATGTCTCAGGAGCCATTTGTCAAGTACCCCCCATCCAAAAAAAATCCTTTCAAATTCTTGGGACTGCCATATCAGCCAGATCGGTAGGGGAATATCAATTTTGGAGAAAATCGGCTGGAATGATTTAACCGCTAGCTTTGTTCACACACGGACACAGGAAAGAAATTTTGCCGTCAATTGATTTTTTAATATCAAGGACCCACAAATCATGGATTCTGGTTCCACCACGTGTTTGAGGATTTTTTTCTAAATTTAGCAACTATATTTATCCACTTATTCGTTACCAAAACAATGCATTAAGAGTTTTTCTGCCAAAAAGTCGCTATTTCTTCACGTATCATTACACATTTATCTCTCCACTGCGTAAACAATAGCGAGAAAGTAAAAAACACGCATCGTATTCGTAATTGTCAATATGTCATCAGATATAGATAGTTCATATATTAATTTACATTATTTTCTATAAATTGTACACAGTCTTTAAAAATATGTTCTCTTATGGTCTGACCGTATTGTCTCGTGTCAATAAAAACAGTAACAACTTATTAGTAGTTACTGTTAAGAAGTATATTAAGAAGTAATTAAGAAGTAAACTCTAAATAAATGTGTGAAAATGTATTTTATTCCAGAAGCACTATAAAAACTAAACGTATAATAAGTTGAATATACTTCTGCAACATTTCTTTATCATTTAATTTTTACTTAAGATAGAGTAGCCAGGTATAGTTTAATTTTGAAACAAAGAATGCATGTTAGTAGCGAGAAATTGCGTTCGTTAAAAAAATAACCTTCAGTTGGGGTGTAGTATATCCTCTGGTCGCCTGAGGGTTTTTTAAAATCTACGCACGAGTTCAAAAGTCTAGCGATGACAGGTTTATTTTGCTTCCGAAGTAAGCGTTTTTGCCGAGTGAAAAGGCAAAGTAAATTTCTGCGATTCACTTCATGGACCGAGGTAGTAGATCTACAGATATGTCAAGATTTATGATAGATTGGCAAAGCAGAGTGTAGTTCTTTTAATAAATTGAGTTTGATTCCTCCTAACAGTTTGAATGAAAAGTAGTTGGATAAAACAGATCTGACTTTGTAATACATTTCTTGATCTTCCATTATGGACTTCTAAGTTATCATCAAAATGAGAGACTAATAAAATTTGAAAATTGTAAAAAGGCCTTGAAATACGCATATCCTTAACAATAGTGGTAGAATTAAGTATAGATTAAAGGCGAACATACGCGCTTTCGCAGCTAAAAATTCACGCTTCTCAAAATATGTAATTCAGAAAAACCTATTTTATAAATATATTTTTATTTAAAATATGTAGTTTCAAATAACTAAGATGGATAAAAATGACTGATTTTTTCAATGTAACGATTTTATCATATGTACTTTTCGATCGCGAGATAGCAAGATCGATCACGCCTGATATTACTGCCAAGAGATTAGCAGTTAGCACTTGGCAATAAAAAACACACCAAAACATATTCCTGTTATTCATTATTTTATAATCCAATCTCTCTAACAATCCATACCAACTATGCATTTCACGTATTAAATGACGGTAGAGAAGTAACCTCACATTCTGGTGGTTCCTGGTTTTGTAACCTCATTCAAACGCCGCTTGAAAATCAAAATATACAAATTGACGAGAAATTAAACAGAGATCACACGCTTTCGAATTGGAACCATTCACTATGGAAACTTTGAGATCTCTTTGTGGCTTCCTCGCAATGTAATCTGTTTAGTCCTTTCGTCTCCAATTAGTTGAATCTCAGGAGAAGCAGCAGGTGGGAAACGTGTAGCTTGTCGTTTGTTTTTCCACAGTGGCGCCGAATCTTCTGAATGACTAGTTCTATGCAAATACCTTGTCAGCGGGCCCATTGGAGAAAGATAGCGCTCAATTTCCCTTTCATCACATTGCTTTTTCCTGCTGGAAACGGTGTAATTCTCTGAGGCATCACAAATACACAATATTAGATTAGAAGTTTAACATATGTGCTTTCAATTTTTGTTAATTTTGAATACACCTCTTAATTTTGAATACACCGCATCTGTTGTGTGGTGCATAACTTTGTCTGACTGAGGAGAATGTGACTTCACCATATACAAAAACTATTGATCCTAAGCTTGTCCGGTTTCACAAAATGTCCGAGCAACAACAACAACAACAACAACAACAACAACAACAACAACAAAAGGCGTGTTCAAGTGAAATTTGTTTCCTTGCGAGAAGGCTCATCGAAACCACAGATTGTACGAGTTATGACAGACAGTTTGAAAACGTCTTTTACACTTAGGTGACGCACATTACTAATAGAAGAACTTGTAGGTTACGAATTGCGGAGGTTTATACTTGGGTTTTTCTAACGTGGCGGCTAAGGGTAATATCTCCAAGACGGAATTCGGCATGACTTTTTGAGTAATTCTCAGTCCGCTAGAGTCATACCGCTAGAGTCGCTTGATCTGCTGCATTGCTTGTTGCGGATGCGGTCATGCGACATCTTGCGGCAGGACCAAGAAGACGCAAAAAGTCGTGCCGAATTCCAGACGGAATACTACCCTCGGAGATACTACCCTCATCCACCACTTAAGAAAAACCAAAGTACAGCCATTGCGACGTTGCGTCGCCTGCAACGACCCAGAGAAGAATGAAGAACCGTCGCACGGTGGTTTGATAGGCGAAAAAAGCGGACAAAAATCAATTTTTCAAAATTGTCTGATTTGCTTCATTCAAGCACTTATGAACAGAAAAATGTTCAATGCTTTATATATTATACTATATTTTGATATTTTCTTGCCCATTATTGGGTACAACGCGTGCAAATATGAGAAATTTATAAGAACCCGGACGGTCATAAATTCATCCCATTTTGGAATGCACATTTCTCGGTTACTATTAAAGTTATGAAATTCGCTTTTTTCTTAGTTACTCTCCAATAATTTATAAGTATATTTCTTACAAAAACCATATTTTTCACTTTCACATTAGTTGTAAATAAATTATTGAAATCATGCCTGCTAGAAGCAACATTACATTTGCGTTTCTTGACTTACAAAAAAAATGTACGCGTATGTATGTCATGAAACCTGCAATAATAATACAAGAAACATCAGGAAACACGTTTGTGAAGGTTTTATCTGCAAGTATTTTCAACTCTAGAAACGAGAAGAAAAAGATCGTTCTTCTGTGCGGCCGCGGCAGCACGCTGTGACGAGAAACAGAAGCCGGAAGGGGAGGGCTACTTTGACACGTTCCACCTAGGGCCACGCTCGGATATTACGGAACCAGGGGGCTCTTGCAGTGTTTATAATATAATTTTATAATCTAAACATCACCACGTGCTCGAATGAGAGGGCGATTGGGATTCTGGCGTGGGTAAGAGCGTAGGTCGCCGAGCTTCTTGGGTTCGATTGAAACAAGCACTCGATATATCGAAAACGAACAAGATATCCGGTAAAGGTATCGAATAGGGACTCTTTCATCTATCCGATTAAAAATAACATTTATTTGAAATTGGGAAGAAAAATAATTTCAGGTCTTACAGGGTTGTGAAAGCGCCCGCACGAAGCTAGAGCCGAAACCATTCCTCCGAGGAATAAACATTGATGCATCGTTCTGCCATTGACTCTACAGTTCCAGTCGCCGATTCACAGTCGACTTTCGAAAGTCGCGGGAGCTCGGTGCGGGCGTGGGTGCGCGCATCGTCTGCCGCAGATCGGAGGCGGCGGTGTCTTAAAAATTCCAAATTTTACACTTTGAATATGATTTCTAGGCCGTTTCGCCAACTAGCGTCTTTATTCAGAGATACACATGTCTCGTACGTAAATACAAATTCAATATCAGTGGTGTGAAAGTCACTGTTCTTGCGAGGTGACACAAATAGTTTCTGTTTCAATTTTAAAAAGAACAAAAAATTACTATTAAACACAATTTAAGAGGAACATGTTCATTTAAAAGATATAAACTTACTCTAGGGCCACGTTTCTCATAAAATGTGATCGAGGTTAGAGTTCGGTGTGCTCTTATACGTACTACTGTAATCCTCACAAGGACGGGTGTAGTGCCAGAAAGATAAGTAGATTTATTAGAGTTTGCTATGAGCTAATCTTGCCTGCTCTGATCGGTAGTTTTCCGCGGTTTCTCCGATCAACACCAGGTGAATGCCGAAGCACTACCCTAACAAACGGGCCACGGACCGCACACGTTCTCTCCTTCCTCTTCCTTGTATCCTGACCCCTTACCCACACACTTACACCAACATGCATTACACTACCACATGCCGGAAGACCGATCGGGGAGTTAGAAATTATCCCGGCTGGGGCGGTGCCCCGCTGGTGGGAGATTCCTGGTTGGGGAAAACCCCAATGATTGATGGTAGGTCGGCGCCGAATCTCGCCATCCAGTAGGGGAAAATCACCACCCGCTCGATGAAAAGCATGCACTACACATACGGGTCTAATGACCTCAGTAGTTAACGAGCCTGGTATCACTAACACTCGACATTTTCCGAATCAAACGGGATGCCACGAGACCTTACACTATTTTTGCTACTCAAATAAAAATACGTCTAATATCAATTATTTATTTTGTTCTTCAAGAGTTAAAATTCCGTTATTTAAAAAAGTGTTTATAAACCTATTTTCCTTTAGCACAAGAACTTGTCTCTAGGAGGTGTCGAAAATTAAATTAAAAGCCCGTCCTTTTCTGCTTACAATGATGTGAACGGAGCATAATGAAATACATTTACTTCAGGAAAAATTGCTGGCTTCCTTTCTCTAAGAATCAGTTCAATGTAGTTCCTGGAATACATTAATGAAAGTCCAACTTCTATCACTTTCAAGACGGTACACGACAAGAAGACAGCTTCGTCTTAGAGGAAGAGTCATCAGCATCGCCTCCTGTCGTGCAGGGTTGTTTGCTAGTACGTCTCAAAAATTAAAATTCCTCCGCTTTCTACCGCCTTCTGAAAATTGCCTTAATTAAGCTCCTGGAAGCAATGTCCCTGCTTGTCGTGACTTTAGGAAACTCACGTTGAATGTACTGCGGTAAGTTACAAAAAGATGTTCGTGCATGTAATTCTTGAAACTTTTGAATTAAGAAAGGAAATGAGAAATGGCGATAGCGGTATCTGAGAGAAGGAAACATCAGTAGCGTTTAGTAGTGGATTTAAGGAAAGGGACTTTAAGGCAGGAGGTCGACGACATGGGTGTTACATTACGGTTGTGATTCTAGTACTGAACATTAGTCACCTACCAGGGGCATCTAATGAATTGATTGAGAGTTGAAAATGATGTCAACGTAAATGAAGTAACATGATGAAATGAGGAGAAAGGAACAAGGATGACACCAAAGAGAACCTACCGCGATTCCGTGTTGTGTATTCAAAATTTCACGGGGATTGATTGAGCATAACCGCAAGTTGGAAATCGGAATCTAGAGGGGAAAATGTACGCTTGCGACTCCCTACGTGTCACCACAGATAAGCGAAAATTGAAAAAAGTCACTATTTGAGACTAATCGATGTGTGTCTTAATCGACGCTTGTGCTAATCGATTGTTGTGTGCTAATCGACATGTGATATTTTGTTTTTACTCATGTAATAATACTATTAATGGACTTTAGTAGACTGGTATATGCATTAGTGGGCTGATATACGTATGAAAGGTATTATTTGCTTAATAACATATTTATGTATTTTTATTGTGTCTCGATCTACGTTCTAATTCGTTTTGATTTATGTATTCCTTATTGTGTGATCCTATCCTAGAGGTGAGAGGTAGGAGACCTTTTTGTTCTCGAAGGATGTACTCTCAGTAAAAATAATAAATACTGTGCATTACAAAATGAAAGTAATATATTAGTATCATTCTTTTCGTGAATGCTTATTTGTTGTAAAGCAAAGTTGAGGGCTAAGTCATTCGAAGTTTGGTTCCAAAATGTAGCTGTATTCACCACTAATGCAATGATTTACAAGGCTCAGACTGTTCATGTGGGTCTTATTGACGAATTTTTATATTTTGTTATTCAACATTATCAAATTTTCAACTCTTTAAATGGTAAAATACAATATAATGTAGAAATTAAACTTATCTTTATTTCCTTAATTTTGGGTGTAAAAATAAATATTCCCTTTGGTCATAATGATCATTTTCGGATCCGTATTTATACGTGCATTTCTTTAATAAAACAGAAGCCTACATCCCAAAGCACAACAAGAAATATTTGGTGGTCACTAGTGTAGTGTGCCTTTCATTTGACTCACGAACTCGTCCCATGTGAAGCCGATTTTTGTTCACAAAAAAGATACCAGCGACGTGAAGATGCACCTGTTGTGTATACACGGGCGTTCAACGGAAATGACCATGTTTGCCAACCAAACTAGGAATAGAGTTCACACGAAACTGTTGTAATAAAATCGTTGAAAGAGCGACGAAGCTGCATTTGATTAGACCATTTATCACGAGGCAAAAACTTAAAAACTTAGTTGCAAACGTACTCGCTTTTGACGTGAGGAAACAAAAGATTTCTGATTTTCTTCAAATGAAAGCGGAGGGAAGAAGGGTAGAAGATGCCGAAAGAAATAGAAAAATGCCTTTAAACAAACACATTTTGTATTTAAAAGCCAACAACGTAATAGAACATCTCTAGTCGCAATTGTTATATTCAAAGGAAGTGCAGAAAGGAAGAGTAGAACTTGAAAAGGCCTTTCTTGAAATATTAAACCTTTCAAAAATTCACGTTTTCGATAACTTCAACTATTCAGATTATTTTATTCGTGGAAAGGTTATAATCTTTATAAGAGTGTGTTTTATATGGTATAAAGTACGTACAGTGCATGATCGAATTATAAATAAATATGTTATTTCAATAAAGACTCCTATAAATAAATGAACTGCTGTAAATAAATGAATTGAAATTTGTTTGCCAAAAAGTGCCAAATAAATGCCATCAAAGGCACTATGTATTTAAAGTTAAACAATGTAATAGAAAATCCCTAGTCACAATTGTTACTTTCAATGGATGTGAAGAAGGGAAGAGTAGAACTTATTAAAGGCCTGTCTTGATAAACCTTCAGAAACGCACGATTTCGGCTACTGGAACTATTCAGTATTTTATTTGTGAAAAGGATAAAATCTTTCTAATAGAATGATTTATATGGTGTAAGGCGCATTGAATGCATGATCAAAATATAAAGAAGTTTTTTATTTCATGAGAGAATGATGTAACTAAAGGAACAAGTTAAATAAGTGCATAATGAGCAAGAACTTAGGGATTGAAAATGACTGAAAATGATCCATCTGGTAATGGTCTACGGTTCGTTTCGATAGGTTACGATCTTTCGAGATGTGAAATATGGTGCGAGTACGTTTTGTGAGGAACTAACTAGAACACATAAACAAGAGAAATCAAATGGCAGTGTGACACTAAATGAACAAAATATGCTGTTAAAATAGTTGTATTGCTTCGAAATCAACTGGAAAGTCAATTTCGTTCCCGCGTGACAATATTGTAACATTACTCTATTGCTCTTAAATTAAAGAGTTTTTTGATGCAAAATGTTTTCTGTAGTTAGAAAAAACCACATTTATTTATCTTATATCCACTAATAAGATTTTCCAAAAAGTGTTTAACCGAAGAAAAATGGAAAATAATTGAAATATGTAAAATTAATGATGCACACAACGGGCGCGGGGGGTACTCAAAGGTTTCAGCGCCCCTGCCAAGAAATCATTGATGGGAATTCATTCAATTATAGCTTTTACTAATTTTGTATACTAATACAATTCTTTCAATTGTTAACGTAAATATTCACAATAATTCAACGAATAAAAATACATTTTATATTCAGCACAAATGATTGTTGGCTAAGTAAAGATCAAGTCCATTATACGTAGGCAGCCCTCCCTCCGCCGCGATAAAAATTTTGAGTGCGCCTCTGTGTGAAAAACCAGAATAAATGCAGTTGATAATTATTATTTCAATTGTTTTATTTATTGTCACCACCCTGTCAATTATCGGAAAGGTAATTACAGCCGGAAATACGTTCCAAAACAAGTAAATGTATTCAAGCTGTGACCTTGTTATCGAGTAACTAGAGTATTTTAGTCGTAATAATTGCGTTGTGGGAATTCTGATTGGATGTTGTTGACGTTCTTATAAGAAGAAATAAAAGAAGTCATCTTCGTCAACATATCAGCTTTATTAAGATAGCCGGCTTTCGACGGCTTTGCCGTCATCGTCAGTCTACAGAATACAGAAAGATACAAAAAATTTATAAATAAATACACAATAAGATAGAAAAAATTAATTAAATTACAATTGATGGATAACTCTAAAATATTTAGTTACAGATAGATAAAATTTCAAAAACGGTAAGGGGGGACGGGAGGATTAGTAGCAGTTCAAATTAAACAAAAAATCAATACAGAAAGACACATTGTATGATTGCAAAAATTTAGGAACATATAGCATTAAAGCTGATATGTTGACGAAGATGACTTCTTTTATTTCTTCTCGTAATAATTGCATTTGTTCAAAGAATTGTCACCCAACCGGGACAACTGGGTCTAAACCATGAGATCTGGATTCATGTCCCAGTCGGGGTGACAATTCTTTGAACAAATTTAATTATTAAATGTTTCATTACATACCAATTATACTCGCTATATACATTTGCACTTCTAAAATCATTGTTTTCAAAGAGTAAAAGGAAGCACAAACGGTGGACGTAAGACTGCATGTGTGACGAACGTTGGATATTCCTGGCAACCTCTACCATGAAATGGAGGTGCCGTGAACTATGCCTCGAAAAGAATTGTGATAAAAGGTCCAGAAGTGCAATAGTCTGTAAATTACGACGTTAAAAACACCTATGACCTTAAAAAGACTCGAAGTGTGTTTAGACGAGTAGAACGTAAGTTACACAATTTGAGTATATGCGATGCAGTGAATCGTGTTCGGATTTTGTGATCTGTTATTGTCTTTATGCCATCAAAATCACAATTGTAAATGTTTCATCTTAAATTAGTAAGACACCCGTCTGATAAACTATTCTCCAGCAGCACATTTATGGACTTGATGAATGTATAAAATGTAGAAAGTATAAGTGTAAATGTATAAGTGTTGATGAATCCTATAAATCGTTTTGCCTTAAACGAAAACGTTTTGCACGAAAAAAAAAAATATTCTGAGTAGAAAAAGCAATTCAATCTTCCGCGTGAAAATATACATTGTAAAACAATGGCCGGGTTTGTAGAGAATGGACATCGATTTAAAAATTCTTTCTCCGCTAAGCGGGTGTCTGCGGCCGGATTCAAACGCGAAATCGATGGCAACGCAGTTACGAAGACGCAAATGAAATTTCGCTAAAAGCGCGCTCCTTAATTATGCAGGAATCGAATTTGCACGCGCGCGTGCGCTAATGTGGCACGGCGCGCTCTCCGCGGCATAAACACTGCCATTGTGCGCGTAATTGGGCGCTCGCGGCCGCGATTGGATGAGCGCGTGGGCAGTGGGCGCCCCGGTAAAGAGACGGCCCGTGCCCCCCGCCCATGCCACACGTCGCCCTACCCCGCCACATGCCGCCCCACCCCGCCACACGCCACCCCTCCCCGCCACACGCCACCCCTCCCCGCCACATGCCGCCCCGCCCCACCACACACCGCCCCTCCTCATTCCTCCTCGCCCCTACTCGCTCCACTCTCCCTCACCCAGCTCATCCCGCAAGGCTTCTTCCAGACACCCACCTCTGCGCCTCCCTACTCTGCCCCACCCCGTCACGCCCTGCCTCGGCACATGCCGACTATCCCGTCACATCTCATTTCGTCACGTCACGACACATCACGATTCTGCTTTACGATCAACCGTGCTTCTCCCCGCCCTGTTCTATTCTGTACTGCCCTGAGCCATCCCGCTCATCTCGTTGTTTCCACCAGGAGATGTGTCTTAGTCCATCAAGTGATGTCTTTGCAGTGCCTCTGACCGAGAGGTCATAGGTTCGAGTCCTGATGGTGACACCATCTTGACATCTAGATCGAGTTCAGCCGCTGTCTGGAACGGCCGACTGCTCTGATTGGTAATTTTTCGTGATTTCTCTTATCAACACCAGGCGAATGCCGGACCAGTACTCTAACAAACTGGTCACGGACCACGCGCGATCTTTTCTTTCTCTTCCTTGTCCCATCGTCACCCTTTACACACACTTACACTTATATGTACTACACTACCACATATGTCGGGAGCTTAGAGCTTGTCCCGGCTGGGGTGGTGCCCCGCTGGTGGGAGAAACCTGGTTGGGGAAAACCTCACTAGCTGACGGTAGGTCGGCGCCGGATCTCGCCATCCAGTGGGGGAAGATTATTGACACTTCACGAGGTAAAAAGATGCATTACACTTACGGGACTAATGACCACAGTAGTTGACGTAATCACTAATAGCCAACCTCGCTGTTCCTTTTCGCACCCACACCGTATCTCCCCGCGTCGGTCTGGATCTTCGCGTTCAATTCAGTCTCATCTAAGGTGCAAGCGTTATAACTCCAGCTGTCGGGCACCCGTGCTCGCACTCACGGACAATTTTATGCATGCTGAAAATTTTCATTATTATCGTGGAATGTAGAGATGTTTAGATAAATTAGAAATGTGGATTTTCTCCTCTCTCCTCCCACCCTCTCTCTTCGTTATCCTTAGACTACATAGACTCCTTTCTCGTTAAAATAGTAATTAATGTCATATCAATAGGTTTTTGGGATATATTAAATGTATGTTTCTCCAAATTCTCAGTTGTTTAACACATATTTTCAATGAAATAAACATTTAGTTAAAAATGGTTTGGAGAAGACAACTACATCCTTAAATAGAACGGAATATGAAGCAATTTTCACACTAAATAAAATATAAAATGTGGATTTCTGGTCACAATCTTTTGATAGAAAGAAATGGTACGCTACCCAAAAACTCAAATACTGCAGAACAGAGTCGTATTTTTTCTCAAAACTAGAAAAATATTCTATATCTGATAGAAATACGCCGGAGTCAATCGTTGCTTTTGCATCATTTGAGCTACTCAAATAGACCACGGTGATTTTTTCTTGCTGCGGGTATTCTTGAAATTTCAGATGGAGGAATGTTGAAAGAAATGAAAATACGCATTTTCAAAATTATAGGAGGAAGATGAAATAAAATACTCTCAAGTTATTTTTAAATAAAATTCAATTGCATGAATGGAAATATTGATAAATTAAAAAATTATTTTATTCGTGGTGAATACAAATGCAATTCGTTCACATATTCCAGTGTGGAACACCAATGAAATTTGTTTTCACATAAGCGTCTAAAACAAGTAAATTTGTATGTTAATATCAAAAAGAAACAATTATAACTTTTCCTTGATATAAATCGAGGGCAAAGTGTAAACATTTCAAACGTGGCGCCTAAAAGATGGGTAATTTTTCCTTCAAATGGAAATTAATTTGTCAAAGAATAAGCGATCGAACTGATTCGCAAAAGGGCATCAGAGCTGAGGACCGCCAGGCCGGGCCGATGCGAGCAACAGTGTTGGAATTACGAGCAAATGTAACTACTTTCCTCTTAGATGCTATTAGCGTGCATTAGTGCAAATCATCAGCCAGTCTAGCTGTATCGGAATCGCATTGCAACATAAGACATTCGCGTATCGCAAAGTAGTTAAATTATTTACAGTCGGTCAATGCCTTGTTTCGAAGTTCCACGGCGATCTTTTCTCCGTGATATAGTTGTTTTGCGCGGCAGAGAAGTGAAATATACAAGAGCGGCGACGCATACGTCGAAAAGAAAAGTAAATAAAGTCCAGGACAGGTAACAAATGATATTTTTGTGAAATACTTAATATTGGAAATCATATTCTAACGCCGTTGTGTGTCCTGATAGTCTTCATTTTTGGGTCATTCTAGAATTCGCTCTTGCACGAACCAGGAAAGCGGACTTGCCAACCAATCTTCAAACTCTCCCACCCCACCCACACGAAACAAAGCCATTTCGACGCCGTAATAGGAATTCAACACCCAAGCTGTAGAATATGCCATTCTATAACGTAACATGGCAGTGAACACTGCCAATGTAGGACGTGTTTGGCCGACCGCAGATTTGACTCCCCGGGGAACCTCTTTTGCTTGCGGCGTCCTTTGCCGTCCAGGCGAGCGACGCGACCGGCGCGGGCGCTCTGCGTGTCAAAGTGGCCGTGGCCCCGCCCGTGGGCGAATCTGCTCGCTTGCAACGGACCGCGTTCGTTCACGCCTGTGTCTGGGGTCGTTCCTAAGGGAGATCACCGCCTCAGGCAGGCCGAGAGCGGCGCGGGGAAACACCCACCAGGCACGTACTTTGGACGAGACATAAGGCCATTTTCAACACCTACCATAATATATTTAACCCGGGAGTGCCCGAAATATGTAGACTCACGCCAGTGCCCACAAAGTATGTCTCAGATATAGCTGCAAGTTTTTGTGAATACGAATGATCTGAAAGTCCATGTACTGAAATACGTATGTTAATCAGTTTGTACATGCCAATGCAATCTGTAATGAATCTTACACTGCAGAATTCTTGTCTGAATACGTTGGTGATAAACGTAAAAATTGATAAAGTACACGCAAAAATCATTAAACATCTTATTGTCCTATTAAATATTATTAAATACAATTTCCATAAATTATTTTGGAATATTCTAAACTAGTATATATTTTACATTTTCACAAAAATATTTAGAAAGTCTGTCTTTTTTCCACTTTTCAAGGTTCCCAGTTTTTCCCCCTACAGACGTTTCCTGCTCATTTTGTGTCTCTTCGGCAAGAAATTGTAATAGTCAATTGTAGATAAGACAAATTATTACATTTTTTGAATAGGCACTTGTCATAATCACAGCTCAAAATAAGGCCATCATGCGTACCGCTCAGGCCAGGAGCTCACATTGCTCTCGTGCCATTGCACCCAACGTACGTAAATGACATATCGCGCAGCGCAGCGATCAAGTTTCAACATGCTCACGGGAAATGATTCAGCGAAAGGATAAAAATAAAACGCCAGGCGATTTCAGAAAAGTAAAATGAAGGAATACATGAAATATCAGACGACTAATGCAATAATTCAGGAACATAAAATTGTCGTGGCTTGGATCTCACAGATCCATTGCGAGCACTCCTGGATAATGGCCGCGATTACTAGAAGTTAAACACCTACTCGGTTAAACCCCGATTAAGGAGAAGTAACCGTGGTTATCGTCTGGTAATCTCTCTCTCGTCGTGACAGAAGTGATTTCCTTTTATATCATAAACGTGCTGTTTATGGAAAATGTTATTTCATTTGTTAAAAATTAAGATGTGGAAGTCTTACTTTTGCTTGTATTAAAATATTTTATATTATATTATATAAACGTTTTATATTATCAGATGCTGTAATTTGGCCTCATTTTTTATATTTTAGGAATCATTTAAGACATTCATTTGCTGACTATATTGTAGTGTTTGGTTTCAACAAGTCAACAGCTGAGAGCAAGAGCAAAGTTAAAAAATATTGATCCTAACATTCGTGTATAAGTTGTATAAGATCGTGTGTAGTTCTACAGTTGCAAACGTTGTGCAATAGAAAGTTATCGCGCCACAATGCACAATTATAATATTAAACCTTTAAATATTAGCGTGAACACGCTGTTAACGTAACCGAGGTCATATTGCCCATGGTCAAATAGATCCGCAAGTGAAAACGATGACTAGAAAATTTCATGTTAATAGCTAGTATTCACTCGTCGTTCAGCAGCGGTGGTGTGCGGACGTGCCCAGCTCCGCTGTGCTTACCTTGCTAGCGCTCAGTCCCGGCTCGTTCGTCTACCAGGGAACTTAGTGCCGAGTGATTGTGCTCCCGCAGTGCGTAGCAACGAAGACTGGTGCTCGCAGTGACCAGTCTGTCATGCGACACAGACTCATCAACAGGGCATGCTATTAGTCAAGCCCTGCTAACGTTTCACAATAGTGACATCAACACTTTCATCAACGGTGACGAAAATTCGACGCCGCAAGTTCCGCCATCAGAGGAAGCCATGAAGGTAGTACCCGGCATGGCCCCGCCCCTGGCCAACACTCAAGGGAGCTCGGATCAATCAACAGGAGCTACAAGCAGCACAGAGCATCAACCTCCAACATCATGTGCAGTGAGAAAAAGGTCAGTCTGTGAACCTGATGACTTTCATAATAAAAAAAGAAGTGCGGAATCAAGTAATTACAATGATCCATCTGCTCATGATAGTGACCTTCAATATATATTCAATATTGCTACTGGCTGTAGATAACAGATTTCGTCTGCTTGCTAGTAAAGACCCCATGCCCGAGGACACAAGGTTCGAGTATTTAAAATATCAACAAGATCAAATTAGTGTATCAAATAGAATCCCACCAATATTTGTAGCCCGCATCAAACAAGTTAATAACTTTGTCAAGGAATTAAAAATTAATGTTACCCAAAATTTCGTAGTAGACATCAAAAACAACAAGGTCAAAATCAGTGCCAACACATCTACAGACTTTCGAAGCATAATCAAATATTTAATAGAAAATCAGAGAAATTTTCACTCGTTTAAAGATCCATCTAACAAAAAATATTCAGTTGTATTTAAAAACGTACATCAGTCAATTATGGAACTCGAAATCTTCTCAGATTTGAAACGCTACCCATCAATCACCAAAGTTACAAGACTACTAAAGTCAATAATCCAGTTCCTGTTGTGGCCGCTGAGTTTAACGGAGGTGAACCAATAGAAACAATCTTAGCAATAACGCAAATATGTAATCATCGCGTGAAAACAAAAAGACGTAGAAAACCTCGAGGCACCTTGCAGTGTCAGAAATGTTTAGATTACGGTCACAGGAAGAACAATTGCAATCATCTTATCAATTGTGCTTTTTGTGCTGGAAATCACTATTCTGTGACGTGCCCCAACAAAAGAAACCCTCTCTGTGCGAACTGCAACGGAAATCATCGAGCGGACATACGAAACTCAAATTGTTATTATTTTAAAGAAATCCTTGAAAGAAAAAACAATGATCGCAACAAAACTAACAGAAATGAAAACCCTCAAAATTCTCAATCCCCTCCCCCACCTCCTCCTCCAAATAAATCCAGAGAAAATTTTCCCAAATTACCCCAAACCAGTACTCTTCGAAACTTCACCCACATCTCAAACTCCAAAAATCAAATCCAATCCCACTCAAAAAATTCTCACACCTACTCCCAGTCCTCTTCTCATTCAAATGATTCTGAATCTAATAATCCAATTATCAGCTCAATAATCAACTCAATCACCTCGTGTATCATTAATTTAATAAATTCTTTAATCCCTACCATCATCAGCACCATTCAAAACTCTGTCACCGCCTATCTAAGCAATAATATAATAATAATAACTGAACCCACTAATAATATATCCATCTTGAATTGGAATTCCAACAGCATCAATAATTAAAAAAAACAGAACTAATTCATTTTCTGCATCATCATAAAATTGACGTAGCATGTATCACTGAAACACACCTCAAAAAAAAAAACAAAAAAAACTATTTATTCCAGGTTACAGCACTTATAGAACAGATCGAACGGGGGTACTCATCGCGGTCAAAAAGTATCTTAGTCCCCACCAAATTAATCTACCCGACACACCAGGAATCGAAACTGTTGCTACCCAAATATATATAAATAGCCAACCATGGAAAATTATAACAGCTTATAAGCCCCCCACAGCCAAAATTATAAATGCAAACTTTCCTAATTTATTTCAACCTACCAAGAAAACTTTGCTGCTGGGTGACCTAAATTCAAAACGCATAAGCGGGGGTGTCAAAATAACAATCACAACGGGAAAGTTCTAGCTCAACTAATAAACATTTCAAACCTAAGAATACTCACTCCCTCGGAGCCAACATACAACCCTCAGGATCGTACTCGTAAATCAGACATCCTTGACATAGGCATCACAACTACTAATATTAAATTCTATTCTACACCTACTTTCGAACTTGGCTCTGATCATATCCCGGTAATTATTACTACACACCAACTTATGCCGCAACACGCCCCCGCCCCTAAACCAAACTCAATAAAAATTATTTGGCACAAATTCCAAGAAACAGTAATAAATTCCTTACCCAAAATAAAAGCATTAAAAACCCCGTTGGATATTGACCAAGCCATCTCTCATTTCAACGAATTAATACACTCTACTCTAAAAAGTACACAATTAACTACTCCACCCGGCTCAAATACAACCAGACATTAAATACTGCCCAAAGAAATATTGAAAGCAGTATCAATAAAAAATAAAACTAGAAGACTTTGGTACCGATTACGAACATCTGAACTTAAGAGGGAACTAAACCTATTAACAAATATCGTAATGAGAATTATAACTAACTTCAATAACCAAAAGTATCATAACTTATCCAGTCGCTCAGCGCAGTTATAACACTCTGTGGCAATTCACACGAAAAATACTTAAGAAGAAAAACACGATACCTCCTATAAACTCAACAACAGATAAAGCGTACACATCCTACCAAAAGTCAGAAGAACTAGCAAGCTATTTTGCTTCAACTCTCACTGTCAACAACACTAATGTTCATCCTGGACACATCACTATAACCAAATCAGCCTCAGAACAAGAATATGGACCTCACCAAAAAATACACTACATTTCAGCCTCTGAAAAAAAATTAATAAACTGCCTCTTAAAAATCACGCGGACAAGACAATATAAATAATATCGTATTAAAACATTTACCTGCACCAGCAATAGCTACCCTCACAATTATGTACAATTCGTGTCTTAGAACAAATTACTTTCCGCATACCTGGAAACATGCTAGCATTATTCCCATTTGTAAACCGAATAAAAATCCTGCAAACGTTGACAGTTATCGTCCGATTAGTCTATTACCATCCTTATCAACGATATTCCCATTCCGTGCTCAGCTCTCGCCGGGGCAACACCTCAGAGCGCTCCGCGCGATAAGCAGTCGCAGTTAGTGAAAGTGTCGTGCTAGTGATAACGTGCAGCAAGGCTAAGTGGCGAGAAATACGCAACTCGGTTTGCGGTTATTAAGAACTGCCAGCTTTTCACTAAAAAAGCGGTAGTTTTTCTTCATTATTTGTATAGTTAATGTGAAATGAAGCTGATCCATCCACGGGATTTGTACTTTCGCAGGCCCTATGAACCCTACACAAATAACAAGTTATTTTACCAACAGTGCAGTGCATCAGGTCCCGCAAGATATAACAACCAGTGAATCGATGGAAACAAGTGGTCAGGATACAAAGAACCCGACCTCCGCCGAAGGAACATGGAAGCTCGCTTAGCATCAGCGAACAGCCACCGCCATCATCGTCATCAGGAAACCCTACACGAAAAAGGTCAGACAGTGATTTTGTAGATCCGCATGAATATAAAAAGAAAAGTCCCGAAAAAAACAATTCTAATGAATCGGTTGATCCCAGTCAATATAACTATAAAATTGGCAACAGATTTGGTGTGTTACGCGATGGTGTGACTTCTCCAGAAACCAGCCGTTTTCAATATCTCAGTGAAAATGCCTCCAAAGAAACAGATTTACCAGCTAAAATCCCCCCAATTTTCGTATCAAATATATCCAACTCATACAGTTTCATCAAGGAACTTAAAAAAAAGTGACAAGTGACTTTGTAGCAGATTTCAAAAACAACAAAACAAAAATCAGTGCAAACTCCATAACAGATTTCCGTAATCTTATTAAATACCTCATAGAGACAAACAGAAGTTTCCATTTTTACAAGGACCCTTCAAATAAAAAATTGTCAGTTGTGTTAAAAAATCTGCAAAATCTGCATCCAACAGAAACTAACATCTTAACAGAACTCAAACTACGTCACCCATCAATTATTAAAATTACGAGACTACAAAAAGGCATCCCAAATCCAGTAGTTGCGGCCGAGTTTAGTGGCAATGAACCTATTGAAACAATTCTCGAAATCACCCAAATATGTAATCATCGTGTGATTACTGAAAGACGTCGGAAACCCAAAGGACCCATCCAATGCCAACGATGCCTAGACTATGGACACACGAAAAACAACTGTAACCATGTCATTAACTGTGCATTTTGTTCCGGAAATCATTATTCAGTGATGTGTCCGCAAAAAAGTGATATACCGATTTGTGCTAACTGCAATGGTGATATCAGAAACGAATCGTACTCATATTATAAAAAAATCATTGGACAAAAAAATAGTGGCCAGTTCAAAAACAATAGAAATGAAATGCACCAACAATTCAAATCCTCACCGCCAAACTTATCTCACACTTCCTTTCCAGGTTTACCACCAACTCAACCCATCCCGAAGTTTACACATCAAAACAATCCCAAACCAAACCCTTCAAATTTACCAAATCAACCACGCAATCGCATCCAATTGTTTTCTCACTGAAACAATAATTCCAGCAACAAATATAATCAACACAATCATAAAGTCCATCACCTCCTGTATAATAAATTCTCAACTCGCTAATACCATCATTAATCTCAACCATTCAAAATTCATTAAATAAAAATTAATAATTGGAATGCAAACAGCATTAAAATAAAAAAAAAATACAATAATATAAAAAAAAAAAACTCTACATTCCCAATTATATCATCTACAGAAATTATAGAAAGGAAACAAAAGGAGGCGGCGTATTTATTGCAATATCATCCCACATCATTCATTACCAAGTTGACATTCCACAAACACCAGGTATAGGAACTGTAGCAATACGCACAACACTAAATGGTCAAACAATTACAATAATAGCAGCTTATAAATCTCCTTCGGCAAAAATCAAAGACGCAAATCTAATTAGCCTATTTAATTCGAATGAAAAAAACCTTATTACTCAGGGTCTTAATGCCACGCATATAAGCTGGGGCTGCCACACTAACAATAATGATGGCAAGAACCTTGCTCAAACCATAAGAAACAATAACTTAAAAATTATCACAACAATAGACCGAACCTACTACTCACATGATCGAACCCGTAAACCAGATAATTTGTATATAGGTATAACAAATATAAACAAAATTTCACACCACCACAGTGTCCGAGCTAGATTCTGATCACATCCCCGTACTGATTTTAGCACAAAAGTTAACTCCACAACATGCAACCGTACCTAAATCAAACACCCTATAAATCAACTGGCGAAAACTCCAAGAAATACAAAGAAATAAAATCCCACAATTGAAAATATTAATTAGTCCCGCCGAAATCAGTCAGGCTGTATCACACATCAATTTGCTAATCCACTCTGCCATCCAAGTAACACAACTAAATATATCACCTAATAACCATAGTAATAAACATAAAAAAATACCATCTGATATTTTGAATGCAATCTCAATAAAAAATAAAACAAAGAGACTGTGGAATCAGTTAAGAACACCGAACTTTAAATCAGAACTAAATTTCATGACAAAAGTAGTTAAAAACTTAATAACTAACGACAACAACCAACAATACCAAGCATTATTATCTTCACTCCATGCTAACAACAACTCTTTATGGCAATTCACCAACAGAATACTGAAAAAGAAAAACATGATATCACCAATTAACACTTCGGCAGGTAAAGCATATACATCCGTTGAATTTTAAAAACATCTCAAAACCACACCCTGAACATCAAACAATACACAAAAGCAACAAAGAGACATACTACGGTCCACATCACAACCAACATACATCTCACCAATCCAGCCGAAATTAACAAAATAATTAAAAAATTACCCTCCAAGAAAGCACCCGGCCACGACAACATAAACAATACAATAGTGAAAAACCTGCCTCCCCTTGCAATAGCATTTATAACTAACATTTACAATTCCTGTCTTAGAATAGGTTATTTTCCACAATCTTGGAAGTATGTCATAGTTAACCCCATTGCCAAACCGAACAAACATCACGCCGATACAAGTAGCTACAGACCTATAAGTTTACTTCCCATGTTATCCAAAATGTTTGAAAAAATAATTCTCAACGCACTAAAAGAACACTTACAAGTAACTAAAGCCATACCAAAGGAACAATTCGCATTCACTGAAAAACTTTCTACACTTCACCAACTCCTCCGCATTACCGATCTCTATTCATCATTTCAAAAAAAATATCACACAGTAGCAGTTTTCATCGACATAACACAGGCGTTCGATCGGACGTAGCATGAAGGTCTCATATACAAAAGAAAAAAAATAGGCACTCCGCATTATATCCAGTCCATCATTTAAAGTTTCATCAGTAATAGGACCTTTTCCGTAAATGTAAACAACCACCATTCCAACCCAAGACCAATTTTAGCAGGACTACCACAGGGATCACCTCTATCACCTAGTTTATTTAATTTATATGTTGCAGAGATTCCCAAACTTAACGACATCCACATTGCACAATTCGCTGATAATACAGCCTTCTATAACTCCGGTCTTTCACTTACTGATTGCAGCAACAAAGTTCAATTGTACCTTAACCTAATTGACAGCTGGGCTTCAAAATATAAAATCCAACTCAACCCAACCAAAACGGCCGCCAAGATCTTCACACTCCGTCCACACTCACCCCCGCGACCACTCATGCTAAACAATACACTCATCAACTGGCTCCCTCTCAATACACCAATCAAATACTTAGGACTGAACACAAAACTCAATTGGAAGCAGCATATAGATGCCAAAATCATTCAAGCCAAAATCAAATTAATACAACTACAGCCATTAATACACAGATCAAGCCCATTGCCATATAATTCAGCATTATTAATATTTAAAACAATATTAAGATTCTTCCTACTATACGCCTGCCCAATCTGGTTAAATGCAGCAAAAACCAACCAAAGGAAATTACAAATAATACAAAATCAATTCCGCAGAATTATCTCAAACGCCCCCTGGTATGTTACCAACAGTTACATAATGAATTCGACCTAGATATTATAGACCATCACATAACACATCTAGCCACCAACGTCTTCTCAAACATATCCCAAATCTCTTCATTATCAGTTCACAGACTCGGCAAAAACCCATCACATAGAACCCCGAATACAAAATAAGTTTCCATTCCACATTTTTCTCAAAAAATTCTCTGATCTAGATCCCGACTAGAGGAGCTCCATGGGTAACCTCAACCCTTGTGTTAGTTTTAAGTTTTAATTTAAGTTAGTATTAAGCCATCAAACATAAGTAGAGTTATTTCAACATAGATGTATTCACCATCTATGTCAAATAAATGTAAAAAAATCAAAGATATTCGAGAAAATTATACTTAAAAGTTTAAACAATCACCTACACATAACGAAAATAATTCTTAAAGAACAATTTGTATTTATCGAAAAATTGTCTACTCAACACCAGTTACTAAGAATATCCGATCTGGAATACACAGCATTCCAGAAAAAAATCACACAATAGATGCATTTATAGATATCACTCAGGCGTTTTATCGGACATGGCACCAAGCCTTAATGTACAAGATTAAACAAATTCGCACCCCATACTACATAAAATCAATTATCTATAGTTTTTTCAATAATCGAACTTTTTCAGTGAACGTAAATAATCATCATTCCAACCCTAGACTAATTAACGCAGGACTCCTCAAAGCTCACCACTTTCACCCACACTATTCAACTTATACGTTGCAGATCTTCCTAAATTAACAAACATAGTCCAATTAGCGGACGATACAGCAATATTTTTTTCTGGCAACGCTATCATTGACGTCAGAAATAGAACACAACTATACCTCAACTTACTCGACAGCTGGGCATCCAAACTTAAAATACAACTGGATCCATCCAAATCCGCAGCAAAAATATTTACACTAAGACCCTATACCTTCCTCACGCCCTAAGAATAAACAACAATAAACTAAACTGGTACCCCCCTAACAAACCTATTAAATACCTTGGATTAAACTTAGATACTAAACTGAACTGGAACAGCACATAGGCGAAAAAATAAAACAGGCTAAAATAAAACTACTGCAAATTAAACCTTTAATCCGTGGAAACAGCCCATTACCATATCATTCCTCAATTGCAATAAGCAAAACCATTCTAAGACCGCTACTGCTGTATGCTTGTCTCATCTGGATAAATTCCGCAAAAAACCATTTAAAAAAATTACATATCATCCAGAACCAATTTCTCAGAACCATTACCAATGCACCGTGGTTTGTCACCAATCATCTTCACAAAGAACTCAACTTGGAACTCATTGAACATCACATCACATACTTAGCCACCAACTTTTATTATTATTTACCTCAAATTCCTTCCCTTGTAACAATTATACTCGCTAAAATCCCGAACCATACCAGAATAAAAAACAGATACCCCTACAATATATTCCTCGAAACCTTCTCCGAATTTGAACCGGAATAGAGGACCCAACAGAGCATCCTCAACCTTATGTTAGATTTAAGTCTTAGAAATAAGTTTTAAATATAAGTTAGTATGTAAGTCTATCAAACATATGTAAAGTTTATACTAAAACTGACCTATGTACAACCAACAAAATCAATTAAAAAAAAAAGGATTGAAATCCACTAACAAAAAAAAATTAATTTAGTGAAACCGGTATTTCATCAGGTGGGTATCAGGTAGGGGTGGGCCAAAAGCTCTGATCATAAAAAGCATCTGATAATAAAAACAATTGTCTCTTAGTAAGTGACCACTCATCATTATATCCTTTGATAATTCCAATTGTTGCTTGACTTGTGGGTAGGGGATCGTGGATTCAACCTGTTAGAACGCGCAACAATTTCCATTTAATCCCTTGCATTTCTTAACGCATCCTACTGCCATGATTACAGCTTGGTACGCTTTATTATATGTATTGTCTCGCATTACATTATCATTCAGACCGCTGGTTACACCGCGGTTTCAGCGTTGCAGTGCTACGCTTTCCCCGAACTCTCAACAATGATCAGGCTCCTTATTGCGAGAAACAATTTTTAGATCTTGCAGAACACATAAGAGATTCCTTGATTTGCTTTAATTTCTTGAAATTTGCTTTAATTTCTAAATTATGTAATTCACTAAATTCTTCTTTGATTCTTATTGGTCCAGAGTGCCAACGGTGCCAACGCACCCACACGCCCGCTGTGTAACACACACAGGGCTAAAACATTTTATTATTTTTATTTTTTTTATATTTTTATTTGTTGCGTCTACACCTTGACGCAACGCGGCTCTAACGTTTACACGCAGCATACGTGTCTCCGCTTAGTCTCCTATTACGTGTAAACAGAACTCTGCATTCACGCCAGTTACACGCAACAATTTTAAAATCTTTGTGTTGCAATGCAATGGCTGCTTCTATCAATGCAATTCTGTTAACTATTGAACTAACTTTGCTTGCGGTCATGAACTATTATGACGGTCATTGACGGTCATTATGACGGTATTGATGTGTTGTATTAAATCCTGCATAGCCAAAACATGTGTTTGTTGGCAATAATGATTGGAGCTGGAGTCAACAGCGTGCGTGCACAAGCCTGCACGCTGAATCTGTGTACCGACGTCTTTCTCCGGCTGCGCTTCATTGAGGGCGTGGTGTCACGCCTTGCAACGTGTACGAGATCACATCAACGCTGAACACCTTATCATGGATGTTACTGTATTCCATATGTTATGCTACTTTATTTTTAGAATTGTGTGCCTTTTCTCAGAACAAGTAGACTGTTTAGTTGCTTGATTTCTGGCTGTACGATAATGTCAGCAATTTCCCATAATTCCAACTTTATCCCCCAAGGTGTTTACAAACTTAAATCTTTACAAGGGATGCAATCGTATAGTTACAACTTAATGTACTTATTCATAGTTTAATTATATGTACTGAGATATACAAAATTTTCCTCTCTCTACATTAATATCTGCCAAAGATCTTAGCGTCCGGCTTGCTGGGTCAATGGGTCACGATATATTATAATCCTTATTACCTCTATAATGGATTATAGGATCCGCCGACTATACAGCGCAGCTGGGAATCTGAAATAGAATGATTCTATTCCTAGTTCATTTCTGTTTGGATTGACTAAATGAAAGATCACTTTCTTTTCTAAAGAACAAAATTCAACAAAGTTTATTTTTACCTTTTTATCAAACAATTTAATGAATTTAAGTTAGGCCTTTGATCAAGATATCTTTCAATTTACAATTTATACCGCGGTTAACTTATCTATTCTTCGTTGATGTCCCTCGTAGACTTCTCAGTCGAAATATCTTGCGAGCTTGCCGTAGTCCAAAGTTCCAAGAAATCCTCTTCTGCCCCTATCCAAGCTGGTCTCAAACTATCAAAATTATCAGTCCCGATTACGTCCTATGACATAGTCCCGAACTCGATTACCACTCCCGACAAAGTTCCAATTTATACATCAATATTGCTTCCACATGAAAATATCTGCAATATCATTCACTGTCCTTAAAATTTCACTGATAACCCAATTCTATCTAGATTGTACTCGTTCCCTCTCACGAACCTACGATCAGTTCAGAAGCGCGTTTCCGAGCAGAATGAAATCTTCCTGCATGATTCATCCCTCGAAGACTTCCATACTTTGTATAAGTCCCACCTTCATTTTTTTCATATTATTTGACCGTCCTTCTCTCACCCAGCCAATCCATACGTTTGTTATATTTTGGTGTAGCGTCTAAACGTCTTCGCCCAATCCCAAATTTTCTACTTTCGGCACCAAGCCATCTCTTAATGCATTTAGAAAAAACAAAAACTACATTGTTTATTCACGGTCGTTGCTAAGCTCTAGCTCTCGTGATATTTCGTAATGCATGTTCCACCATATTGTCTACAAATAAATGTTAGTTTATTTTAATGTGACATATGGGTATGTCACAGTACATACTAAAAGTTCTGTGTTTCTTTCATGTTTCCATTAATGGTGGCACTTCCTGTATGCAGTCTCTCCAAAGGTTGGCAGTTTCCCTTCATGTTTTAAAACTGGCTGGTCCTGCGATTTAAGGTTACCGAAGGTAATCTTGGGGCTCTGCAATATCTCGTCAGCATCAGTTCACTGCTCATAAGTATTGCCTCAAGACAATTCTTGCGGACGAACATGGATTTTTGAAGAATGTGGAATGCTTAGTGTGCCACAACACGTCCGCCATGAAAAATAACCCCCGGTAAATGCGCGGTAAAATCGAATACTTCATCTCCTGCCCTACTTATCCCATAATTGTTTTGCAAGAGAGAACGTAAACATGACGAATAAAAATGACTTAGGCCGTTGATGTAGTGTCAGTTCCTGATGGCAATCATGTAAATCGGCAATCGTTTGTTGTGTTGGGTGATCATGTGGCGTCAGCTTTGCAACAGCTTTGTAATGCTTAACATTACAGCCCATATATAGGGAGGAGCACTGAAAGAAAATTGATTTCAGATGCTTCAACTACTGATATTATTATTATTCGCGTAAATGTATTGCATCTTATATATCTTGAGAGAGGGCGATTTCGTTCCATCTGGAAAGTGAGATCCGGCGCCGACCCACACTTCGGCTCGGAGAATTTTCTTTTTTCATGAATCTCCATAGGAAGATATGCTTCCCAGTCCGAATACAGGCGCCCCTCAATGCTCTCTTCCAACTTGTGTGGCAGTTGAGTCTGGGCGGAATTAATCCTTGCGGGGCCGGGAGCGGTGGCTCAGTGCATCAACCGATGTCACTGCAGCGCCTGTGACCGGAAGGTTCTAGGTTCGAGTCCCGACGGCGTCGGGATTTTTGACAGTAGCTTTTCACCTAGGTCGAATTCAGCCGCGGTCTGAATGAGAATTCTAGTGGCCGGCAACCCTGATCGGTAGTTTTCGTGGTTTCTCCTATCAGCACCAAGCAAAGCAGTACCCTAACAAACGGGCCACAGACCGCGCGCGATTTTTCCTTCCTCTTCCTTGGCCTATACTCACCCCTTACACACACACACACACACACACACACTTACTCTAACATGCATTACACTACCACACACGCCGGGATACCGGTCGGGGACTTTAGAACTTGTCCTGGCTGGGGTGGTGTCCCGGTGGTGGAAAACCCCGTTAGCCGATGGTAGGTCGGCGCCGGATCTGGCCATCCAGCGGGGGAAGACCACCGCCACCTCCCGAGCAAAAACATGCACTACGCTTACGAGACTAACGACCATAGTAGGTGACTCGCCGGGAATCACTGTCAATCAATCAATCCTTGCGGAGACCCCGGAGTGGTTTTCGTGTGTGAGCTCTTATTCCTTCCATACTCCTTCCTTATACAATTATGATTTTTACTTTATCGCCCTTACGAAGGTACTTTCTAAGAAGAGATAGTTATGTAATTGTGAAACGGAAAACTGCAAATTTTCGGCAGAAAACTCTCATTGTCGGGCCCTGTTTCTTTGCGGAAGGGATAGATATGAATGTCTTCTCAGAAAGTTATGTCAAGCGATATTATTCGTTAACAAAAATGTGTGATGTGACTTACACTTTTCAAGACAATTTTATGTAGTAGTTAATTCTATATATTGGGACTCGATAGCGAGAAATGTAAGCTACGCAATAGGACTACATTTGTATAGTACATCATCTGTTCACAGTAGATTACATAAATTTACAAGAAACAAGATCTAAACTACAGAAGCTACGTTGACAGTCGAAACTTTAATTAAAAAATCGCTTTGTGCCGTTTTGTATAGTATAAAAAAACTTAAAATATAATTTTGATCCATTCACGTTCGCAAAAACATTTTTTCTCTGAAAGCCAAAAATGGTGAAACATGCATGTTGTAAAGAATAAAGATAAGTCGTTAAGAGAGTTCGTTTACATTTACGTTTTCACGAAAAACAAAGCGAATAAATTTTGATTAATTTTAATATTCACATATTTGTATTGGAACAACTGAATTATTTTCTTTCTGACATTAGGTATGGTTGTTGAGCTTTAAGTATAACGTTCATGTTCATTAATATGAATGAACAGAATTATGTTTTCAAAATACAGGTTTAGAATTTATCCATTTTTGAGGCTAGACATAAACAAAATCGATGGTCGTAGAAGCGGCTTTTCATTTAATTTTTTCGTTATGTTTAAAAAGTTTTTCTCATAAGTTTGATAGCACTAGTGCTTCCTAAGCCATTTTGCTCATTTTAATAGCTGTGGTCTCTATTAATTCATTTAAGAATTATTAAATTTATGATTTACAATCTCAAGTGTTTTGATTTTTCCGCAAAACATCGGCCTGTAGTTATATGCTCTGAGTGTTCATAATGTGAAACATATGTGTTCACATGTTTCACGTGGCAGCACCGATCACTTGCTAAATTTCCAAGCATAGTTTTTTCTTTAACTGTGAATAAAAAGCTATTTTATTTTAGGCAGTTTGCTTTAAACAGTCTTAATCTATTATCACTCATAAAGCCTGTTTCATATGTTTCATTCGTTCACTGTCATCGTATTAATTTGTATTTTGCATCTTGCTTTCTTTATTTCTTAAGGCTGCAAGTTTTTGTTCATGAGTTGGGCGTGCCACGAAGAAAATATTTACAATTTAAACTGAAAATCCACCTCTTTAAAAACATGAAAGTATCCTACTGTTTGTGTAAAACTTATTTAATTTCAGAATCAACAGGGGCCATCAAGCGCTAAAATCAGTGATCATTTCTGTCATACACAAGAGAGATGATAATGTTCAAATCTTGCACATTATCTCAAAGAATGAATCGGGTCGTGGAGAGAGGGCTGCAAATTTCCAGTGCATTGGCGACGCGGTTTTATTTCTGAAGGCAGAAAAGTTAGGAAGGACAATACCTGTTCTGAGAAATTGATGAATTTGTAATGCAGCACAGCCTGTCACCTAGCTTTTCAGCGAGGCGTAAGGACAAATGTGCCTCGTGCGAGAAGGCTCATATTGCTGAGTCCAGCGAAAAATATATTATAACCTGATCCACTTGCTGATATACGGGAATACGAATCCCGAATAATGGCTAATATCAGAAGTACGTTTTTACCCGTATAACTAATTGACCACCCCTTACTCACATAATCTTACACTGAACACTGAACTACCACACATGTCGGGAAACCAGTCGGGATATTCGAGCTTGTAGTTGGTTGGAGATACTCCTATCTGCTTAGGAAATCCGTGGTGAGTAGGTCGGCATCGGATCTTGCCATCCAGCAGAAGAAGATTACCGCCACCTCCCGCGATAAAAAAAGTAGAACACTTACGGGACGAATGATCTTGGCAGATGACGCGCCCAGAATAATCAATCAACCAAAGGAAAACTTCTGAAGATTGCCCGTTTAGTTTTGAATGTTCGTTCCAGAGAGCATTCTGGCTACGACCTTGGCAGCTGTCGACGGTCCACGAGCGCGGCCTGTTGTAGAGTCCAGTTGACGGGGGGCAGAAGGAATTTCAGCGAAAATTTATTTAGGGGCGTAATCCAAGCTAAATATTTATTAAGAAATAAATGATGGTTTCCTCGTGAATTAATGGAAGTGTGTTTGATAAATTCCTGTTCTTTGCGTTCACTTTTGTGGACGCAGAAGTGTCAGTCCAATTAATGTGACAAAGGGCAGAGTAAATTGTTTATGATTCCCCAGTAAAATTTTCCCTTCAATATTTTTAAATTACGTTTCAAATTGAATATTTTTCAGCTTCAGTTGATGTATACAATCGTAATATTTCTATGTAAAACACGGTAATAAAATCAGAAAGCAAGCGGATCTATACCTACAAATTAATTTTTTTATATATTTAGGGTCGAGCATTAATGATGTGTCATATATCAAAATAATTTCGAAGCAGGAGCCGAATAAAATCTCAATCTGCCCGACGCATGACAGAACTATCACATTCCCTAATACGATTCCAATATTTTACATGTATTCTGAAAATGAAAGAATGATAAGACTGTCAATTAAAACAGTATTCTTGGTTCGTGCGGTGTTGCTGCCTGTTTTTAAACCTTTGGAACCTAGATATATAATATGTTATTTCCATGAAAAAATTGTAAACTTTTCATTAATATCTTTATTATACCAAACCAAAATTTTCTTCGATGGTCTCTCCAATTCCCTTGCAATTTGACCCCCTCCATCAATCGATGTTGATTTGTGGAGGGCAAAGCGAGTTCTTGAGATGTTTTTCTCAATTTTCTCGTGTCCTCTCTCATTCCACTATTTGTAAATGAACATTCTCCTCATTATCATTAACGCTACTATCTACAAAATTAGGTCATGCTCATGAACCTCGATATTACTGGAGTAGCTGAAGGATCTCTAAACCTAATTGAATTAAAGAATAAGGTGTAGGATGTCAATAAAGTTTCACCCGCTGAGGTAGCTCGATGATCAGCTGTGGGCACTGCAACGCCTTTGACTGATAGTCCTAGGGTGCGAGTCTCAACTGTGGCGGATTTTCGATACTAGCTAGTAAGCTGACTCGAGTTCAGCCATTGTCTGAAGAATTATAGCTACTGGCTGATCTGATGGGTAATTTTCAGTGTATTCTCTACAATTTTGTTGTTTTGTTGCCTAATACCCTGACTCTAAAATCTTAATTGCCCTCTCCAATACTGACTGCGATATTTCAGCAGGAGCATTGTTATCTCTGCAGCATCCATCACCTTAATGTGCTAGGGCGAGTCTCGAAAGTAACAGATTTTCAACACTACAAACATTAGCTGTGTCGAGTTGAACTGCTGACAGGAAGATTCTGGCAGTCGGCAGCTATGATCTGAAGTTTTCTGTAGTTCCTCGGATGTTTACGAGGTGAAAACGTCAGAGAAATATTCTAAGAAACAGATCACGGAACGTGCGTGATATTTCCTCATTATTGTCTTCTTCTCTCCTCTTACACGGAGACACTTGGAATACACTACCACACAACACACTGAAGTTTAAAGCTTGTTTCCGCAGGACGGTCCCTCGCTAACTGAGACACCTGCAGAAAGCAACTCCGCAAACCGAGGAGGTCGGCGCTGGAATCGGTTTAAGAGAGGGATGAGCACTCGCACCTCCCGAGATATAACATGTACTACACTGACAGAATTAACGACCGTAGCAGGTGATACGCCTGGAACAAAATAATAAACCAATCAATTATCTCTCTTCCTCCCTCCCTCTCACCATGTACTTCCCTCTTCTCTCTAGTTCCCCTCCCTCACTCTCTCTGCTTCTCTAGCCCCTTCTCTCTCCGTTCCTGGATCTTTTTCTTTCGCACTTTCTCCCTTTCCCATTCTCTCTCTTAGTGAATAATAATTATTTATGTAACAAGCCCTTAAAGATTAATAGAGCAGGTGTTACATGAAATGTTTTTTTGTTATTTCTATTTATTCTAGTTATTCGAAATAAACATTTCACATTTTCACGAGTTAAGAATTGTCATTATTCTAGATGTTCTGTAGCAGGGGTTGTTGGTTCAAGGTCTTGGTACCGTTTTTATGTAAACAATTGCAGTGCGCGGAAGGAAAGAAGAAAATGAGAGAGATGAGGACAAGTGGGACATAGCTGGGAAAGGAGGACGAAGAGGTCAAGGGTACAAAAAGGGACAATGTGAATAAAATTGAAACAGGGGAAGAAAGTGAAGGAAAAGGGGGAAAGGGGAAAATTGGTCAAATACAAGTGGGACGAAAGGGAAGAGGGGGATATATTTATCCAAAGATTTATTAGCACTGGTAAAATCTAAATCTGAGCGTCCGCTAAAATATTTTTAATGGACTTCCGAACATTTTAACGACCGTGGCTATGGACGTGCTCTTCATGCTTTATTAAGATGATTGGTTGCTAAGGAGCTGAACGCGTGTTTACAGACGTAAATAACAAAAAAAACAGCAAGGCGCCTACAAAGGGACGAGCACTGTCGTTACGTAGCATTGGATGTTGGCCTCTGTGTGGCCGCTCGCTGCTGCTGACCCTGCCGCCTGGAAATTGCCTCTTAGACGCTCTCGGGACACAATCGACAAATCGACGCCTCCGCCACGATGACTTCGTGCTTCCGGTTCCGCCTCGACAGAACACAGCTATTTCCTGCCTCAGCAACATTTGATATCGATCCTCGTAGTACTAACACAGTCAAGGGGCATTCGTATAGTGGACATTCAATGCCATTGTCTGCATCTAGTGTTCGGAATGCGCGCGAGAATCTTTGCTGGCGGTTGATTTTACTCTAAAGGAAAATTCGACCGGAATATCAATCTCTTTCTTGTTTTCTTAATGTCAAAAAGTTGTAGAAGTGGTGCTACGTCATTAGACTTATTTCGCATTCCGGTTTCCATTTCTGTCATATCGGTTCAGGTACTACATTACTTGCTAGCTCTTTGTACGTATCTTTTCTGATGCTAAAAATATTTTCAGTACACGAAATTTCGCTCCTATTCACTTCACTTTATTCTGTTCAGATGTTCAGCGGCTTTATATTTCCATATCTTCTAGATACCTTTCAAAACGAAATTTCAGTATTTTTCTAAATATCTGGCCAATATTACAGAGAGCAGATATACCTTCATAACTTCCACATTGTTTTCTATCACTTTTATTGTTATTCTTCGAGATCTAACCTTATCTAAAGGCTTCTGGCGGCGAATCTCATGTCGTACATCTACTGTTCAGTTGGCAGAGGATTTTGAGAAGTTAGAATTACTTTTTAACAGCTCCAAGTACACCACACCTGAACCCAGAGACTTTGTTTTTAAATGTCGCAAGTGACTTTCGAATTTTATTTACTGTAATAACTTCCTCTTCGTTCTACCTTTCAAGTTGATCGCATAGCCTTGACGAATTCTCTCATGTCCTCTTTCAAAAGTTTTTGTCTTTCCTGTTGGCTTACTAATAGGAATTAATTTTATTTTTTCCCGAGGTTGTTATACTTATAGTTCAGTTTCCAAGTCTCATTTGCTTTGGAATCCCTAAAGCATTGATCACATTCTTCACATTTCTTTTCCCTAGCACCATTCTTAGCTTTTATAATTTTCTTTTTGGGTTCCCTATTTTGAGCACAGTAGCGAATATTTATGTGACCCACTTTTTTAATTTTCTGTCTCATGAATGAAAAATAAATAATATGATGTATTATTTAAATTTCCCATTTATCACATGTATTATTTCGTTCTGTAGCACAATATTGTGAAATAAATGTTGACTCTTTTGCGACACCTCGAAAGCAAATTTTGTGTTCCTGTTTTCTGTAACTTTCTAAAGCGATTGGAGCGAAACGTTCCACCAGCGCTGGTCAGCAAGGTCGCAGGCGCCATAAAGTGGCCGTCGAGCGTGCGTGGCGGTTTATTGGGTGTTCCCGCGCGGCGTGCGTCACACGAGCGAACGGGCAGG
The DNA here is from genome assembly GCA_964035755.1 of Teleogryllus oceanicus. NCBI lineage: Eukaryota > Metazoa > Arthropoda > Insecta > Orthoptera > Gryllidae > Teleogryllus > Teleogryllus oceanicus. Next base: position 69,410,862 of record CAXIVR010000009.1, on the reverse strand, counting down.
CGGGCGCGCGCGGGTCTCAGGGGCGCAAATCCGCGAGCGGAGGCGCGAGGCCGAAGGCCACTGTAAGTTTGCGCAAACGTACGCGCCCCCGCCGGCGGACAAGGAGAAGGGAACGGGCGAGGAGGTTGTGGGGGGGGAAAGGGGGGGGGAAAGCGTCGGAGGCGCCGCGCGACAGTCGCGCGATGGATGGCAACGACCCCTTCGCTATCCCGCGCCTCTCGCGCCGCTCGCGCCCCCGCCACCGCCGCCGCTGCCGCACAAAGTCACGCGCTTTACGATCGCGTGACAACTCGTCACAACTCGCGTCAGCCACCCCTCGGTCGCCGCAGCCGCCCTTCTGCCGCATGCGCGCCGCCTGCCGTCGAAGCTGATCTTCACACCTTTGTATCCTCTCTCCCCCCCTTTCTCCCTCCCTCCCTCTCTCCCCTCTCTCTCCCTCTTCCTGTTTATTCCTCTTCTCCACTCTTCCCTCTCCCTCTCTATCCCTCTCACCGGGAGCGGTAGCTCAGTGCATCAACTGATGTCACTGCAGCGCCTCTGACCGGGAGGTCCTAGGTTCGAGTCCTGACGGCGACAGGATTTTCGACACTAGCTCTTCAGCTAGGTCGAATTCAGTCGCTGTCTGTAGGAGAATTCTAGCGACTGGCTATTCTAATCGGTAGTTTTCCGTGGTTACTCCGATCAACACCAGGCGAATGCCGGAGAAGTACCCTACCAAACGGGCCACGAACCGCGCGCGATCTGTCCTTCCTCTTCCTTGTCCTATCCTCTCCCCTTACACACACACACGTACACTTACATTAACATGCACTACACTACCACATATTCCGGGGGATCGGTCGGGAGCTTAGAGCTTGTACCGGCTGGGGCGGTGCCCTGCTGGTGGGAGAGTCGTGGTTAGGGGGAAACCCAACTAGCCGACGGTAGGTCGGCGCCGGATCTCGCCATCCAGCGGGGGAAGATCACCGCCATCTACCACGAAAAAACATGTACTACACTCACGGGACTAATGAACAAAGCAGTTGACGCGCCTGGAAACACGAAAAAATCAATCAATCAATCTATCCCTCTCCCTCTGTATCCCTCTTTCTCACTGCATCCTTCTCCCTCACCCCTCCCTACACTATCACTCTTCCACACTATAATTTTCTCCTCCTCTCACTCCCTCTTCCCTCTTTCTCGCTTTACGTTCCTCGTTCCCCTTTCCTCACTCTTTCTCTTCTTCCCTTTGCCTCCCTCTTCTTGCATTCCTTGCACCTCACTCGTTCTCTCTGACTTTGTTTCTCCCACCTTATCACTCTCTTTTTCTCACCTTCCCTCTCTCCTGCTTTCTCTCATTATTTTCACTCGCTTGTTCACTAAACCATATTAAACTATTTATTCTTGTTTTGCATGTATAAAATGGGAATTAAAAATTAGAAACGGTTTCACTCGGATGTATCGAAATTATATAGACGAGATGTCAATTTCAATTTTGTACGGTTTAATTTCCAAAATATTTCCTTCAGGCATATCAATCAGCGCAGGTGCTTGAGCAGTTGAATAAAGTACGCGGTGCAGGTAATAATGTTTGGATTAAGCAAACATCCAGCTGTGAGGGTTTTAACTTTCGAACTTGTGGTTTTTGGCTGGGTTTTGTTTTCGTTCGCAAAAGATTGAAAAACTTTTGTGTCAACTGGCATTTTAATTGCAATACATGTCAACATATGTACATTGTGAAAAATACGCAACTTTTGATGTTGCCCGGAGCATGTTGGTGTGAATGCTGCCAGGGGCATCAAAATCAAACTGGAACTTCATTTTGCAACAAAAGAATGCGCATTTCGTTTTTCATTCATCCAGTTGGATCTGTCGATTTACCAAGGAAAACAACCGGAAAATGGACCGTGCAAAACTGGCTTTTAAGTAATTTCACCGCTTCGCCTTTTCTCTGAGCCATCCCCGTTGTCTCTGCTATTCTCATTATCTGCGAGGTTCCAGCAATAGGTTTCATCCCGCAGGCACTCGCTAACGTCTCCACTATTCCTGCCGCCTCTATTGTATTTAGTCATCCCCCTACACACGCCGCCAGCTCATCTCCAATCTATCAGTACCGGAGATCAAATGTCGGTCGATTCTTCAGGAAGTTTTGGTGGACAAAACAAGTTTGCAACTAGTTTTCTTGTGAGTTGTCCCGTTTCCCCTGCCTCTCAATGTAACATGACCCATGTTCATTGAGAGTCATCCAATATCATCACCCGCCCGTATTCATAATAAACATCCCTCATTGTATCATCCCTCATCCATCATAACCATTAATCCAAGCTAAGATCGAAAGGGATCATATGAAGAATGAAAGAAATCCACATTGCCAACGCGCCTATGTCGTCTTTCAGATCTTATCCAGTCCTGAACTCCCTACTGTCTCGTTGAACATTCTCTTTCTCATTTATATGTTAACATTAAAATGTATTGTTATTATTATTATTATTATTATTCCTCTAAGTCACAACTAAATATGTTTTTAGCCGGCTGAATATAAAATCTACTCCAGGTTGCAATCAGGTACCCAAAGAGGAAATATTGGGACTATCGGTGCCTCTACAATACTTTGCGCAAATGCGGATTGTTCGAAATAAAGCAATTTCTTGTACTTCCCAGTCTTTTCAATGACCTGCGAGCTTAGCCAAGTTGTTACCCAAATTTTGTGGAACAAATCTTAGATCTCCGATGAATATCCGTACGATATGTGCTTTTATGGCCCCAGAATCGGTTGATCTCGATTCACAAACTCTTGTATTTAAGATGTTTCTCTGTCTCATTGGTTACGACGTTTTGATCGCAAGGGACAGCAACATTTACAGGTAGACACGATTTTTTCTCCGATCCGGTTTGTTTACCGCTACCGTGCGATCCGTTTGAATTTGTTGATCGTTCAAAATTGTATGAAGTCCAACAGACGTCATCGGTTTTGGTGAGTGTTCGTACCACTTAGGACATGTGTTTGGACCTTTAAGGGCGGTGCAGTGAAGGTAACTACACACCTTATCGAGTCTTTTCAAGTATTCACTCTTTGCTAGAATTAGACAAGATGAGACGATATGATTGGATTCGGTGGTATAACGGTTAGCGTACTGTTGTACCCTAGTTTACGGGTTCGAACCCGATGGAAGCCGTTGATTTTTAAGGGCGAAAAAATCCTTCGTACGCCTTCCTTCGGAGGGGAAGTAAAGCCGGCTGTCCCATGTTAGTAGATTTACTGCATGTAAAAGATCCTCAAGCCTAAAAGAAGCCTCTGAGCAAAATTGAGATCCGCCTGTTTCGTCGCCCAAGATAATACCTCCTTTCTCCGCTAGGTGGTGAAAGGTGCGTAGCGAAATTTCCGTGGTTAGACGGAAGAGCGGGCCTGATGGCCCGAGTCTCGCCACGTAAAATAAGGCATTAACTACTAACTACAACTATAAATGGTTTCTACTTGTTCCTGACAAATGCCGTTTTACCATCTTGGGGAATTTTGAGAACTACTTTATCATAATGTCGTGTTCTCAACGCCTGATGTTGGGCAGCTATTAAGACTGCTTCCGATTCTGGCCCTTTTAAGTCGAATAAATGATTGATCTTTATTAATCTGTATCTTGTCCATTCTTTTTAGACACTGTCCATGGGGTGGTTTGACTCTTCACGATTTCTTTAACATTTCTTGTGTCTCCCATATCATGTTTAGTAGCATAAGAAGTTCAGTGTCTGCGTTACTCTGCGTGTTTTGCATATTTTTCTTCGCAATGCTTCTTGCTACCTTAACAATGCCTCTGTTTTCAATTCTTCGGTCATATTTCAATATCTGACTCTTTAGTGGCCCATCTTGATGGCTGACTACATACTTTCCCATCCCGAAAATTGTATTGTGCCAGGAGGCTTCATTTGACTGAGGCGTGTTCCTCCTTCCTTACGTGACACGTGAAGTCTATGTAAATCAGATTTAGTAGCATAAGAAGTTCAGTGTCTGTGTTACTCTGCGTGTTTTGCATATTTTTCTTCGCAATGCTTCTTGCTACGCTTGGTGGGTGATATTATGTATTGTAAGCAGTTTTCTGGTTTTTCGATTCATGATTCGAAAATCTTGTTTAGTCCAAGTACACTAGTCCAAAGCTGTTCTCGAATACAGGCACCGCCAAACTAACTATTGCAGATATTTTTTTCCTGGAGTTCAGAGCGGACTGCAGGGCAAGTCTCACTTCTCTGTAATACTCCCTATGAATTCTCCTTTTCATTGTGTCGTTCGAGATGTTCTCACATTCTTCAATGCCCAGATATTTGTAGGTTTTACCTCGCTCAAGATCTTGAATCACGGTGTGCATATCAACTTCAATGCTCTCTGACGTCACTTTGCCTCTTATTAAACTGATTTTTGCACACTTGTCAAGCCCAGACTTCAGCAGATGTCATTGTTAAAGTCATTTACAACAGGCAGTATTTGAGAGAGAATCGCTTCATTCTTAGCAAATATTTTAAGATCATCCATGTAAAACAAGTTTGATACTGATCTTTCATTACCATAGAGCTTGTATCCAAAGTTAGTGTACGACAACTGTGTACAAAGTGGGATCAAACTGATGTAAAACGGCAGTGGGGATAGAGGGGATAGCGAATCTCCTTGAAAAATACTCCTGTTAATTTGAATACTTCTTGTTTCTACCGCTTCCTTTCCGCTGTATATTAGTAACGTGGTACTCCACGACTTCGTACTAGCCTTGTAAAACGCAATAAGTCTAGGATGAAATCGATAGATCGCCAGGGTCTTCAAAATCCAATCGTGTGGTTCACTGTCAATAGCCTTCATATAGTCAATCCAAATCAAGCTTAAATTACATTTTCGTTTTTTGACAATATTCAAGATGGCTTTATTTAGTAGCAAGATTTCCTTACAGCCATAGGGACCTTTACAACATCCTATTTGATCAACTGGCAACAGATGGTTCTTCTGAAAGTGTCTGTTGCTGCAACTACGGCTGCAGATATAGCTTTGAACACTACTGGCACGTAAGTGTCAGTCTGTAGTTCGCCAAAGAGCTGTCTCACGCTTTGGGTAGACAAATACATGATGTCACGTATGAGCCATTCAGGGAGCCTCTTTGGGTTTTCTAAAAGTTTATTAACAGCCTTTTAGATGATAATGTTTTGCTGTTAATTTCTTAATCCAATAATTCTGGATCTTATCAGTCCTGTTGGATTTACAGTTTTCCATGTTCTTAATTGCTTCAAAGTGGTCCTCCTCTGAGAATTCGTAAACATATTCTACTGTTTCCATGCATGAACTTTTGATTGAAGCGAAGATGCGTCTTTGTTGTAGGATCTGTTTTCGTCTCAGATGTCTACCCAAAGTTCTTCCATGACATCTTTTGAAGGTGTGACGGCATTGTCATTCCGTTTTTGACTCAGAATGCAATATAATCTCATCGCGTCTATTTGAAACAACTGATTCTGCACACGGAAACCTACTCCAAGTTTGTAATGTCTAATGCGTTGAGCCCAGGCTTGGATTTTCTCTCTTATCTTCTCAGCTACCACTAACCTGCTTGTGTCATTTTCAATTTGGTATTTTTGTCTAACATGGAACATTTTTTGTTAAACTTTAGAGGTGTGCATTAATATGGATGCCTCGGCTAAGAATGATTATTCACGCCGAGTGTCGGCTATCCATTTCATAATTCTTTTTGTCCATGGCGGTGCGCGGCTGTTTACTTTGGATGTCTGCCGTCGGTGTTCCTGGCTGGCCCCAAAATTATCTGAAGTACCAGAGATTCAGTTGCGTAAATGATGTGATCTCTACCTAGGGTGAGCTTTTGAAAACTTAATCTTCTTACTTTCCGCCAAACTATTGTGACATATCCCTTTTTGTGAGGCATAATATGGTACAATATTTATTATAAACAGCGCAAATTATAGGAATAAATATAGGTGAATATGCCAGCATAGCAACGGTAAGCGAGCTGTCGTCAAGATCAACAATCTTCATGCAGTGACAATCGCGGAGACGGCTAGTTCATTTTGTAAGAAATTTAGGGATTGGCTAGTCACGGAAGTACATCAAGTCTTGTCTGTAAAAAAAAACAATCGTAAAGATGAAGCGAGTTTTGAGGGATTGAAAGAATATGATAGGCATTCAGTCTGACTGATGCCGTGGTGTTGAACGGATCGTGGACAATTAATGTTAGGAGGTTTTGACTTGTAAGCATTGACTGGGGAGTAGATATTGGTAGAACTTTGAATTTGAATGCTAAGTGTGGACAGTAAAACTTAAAATATTCCAAGTGAACGAGTTAGAAGGACATTGAGGGCTTAGGCGAAATTATTAGTAACTGGACTGGAATGCTAACAGCAGATAGTTTGTTGATCGTTGAGTATTCAGCATACGCGTAGGATGAACTTGAAATTCGTAAATCGGCGAACGACTTACACTTTATTAACTTCGGAAACAGTGATGAACGGTGATTGAAGAGTGCTTCTGCAAGAAAAGAAGAGAGAAGATGGTATCTGGACCTGAGGACAGCGAGGTCGGAGAATGAAGATGGCACAACGAGGCACCGTCGTCCAAGAGCGCGCGAAGACGAATATTACATTATAAGGTTGGAACAGGTCATGACCAAAGTTTTTTATATTGTGTAGGATTATTAAATACCAAAATTGTTTAATAAATTTCCATGTTTTGTGAAATGAATACATGATTCTCAGTGAGCCAATTCTAATAACGACGTAGCAAGATAGAAATATATTTGCTTTTCAGATTCCTCGACCACTCTGTATAGATGGCAGATCGGATAATCATCTATTAGCAGACAGTAGTGATTATTTCTATGAAATCCATCGACCCAGGTAGCCGGAAACTAATTTATTATAATCAGAGTTGAAGGTTGACTTGTATGATAGTATTAGCGTAATCTTTTTCTGGCGCCCATCTATACAAATTCGGAACGGATTACGTTGGAATAACATCAAATAAATCATTAATATATTCACTATATATCAGTTTATTTCACTATACTATGATAATGCCATTTTCTTGATACGTTATATTTACTAAAGAAGCTGTATCTTCGATTTACAAGGTCTTTACTTTGGTTTTCGATTCGATCAGCTCCAACCCCATCTGTTTCCAAATGTCCATTTCGTTTTGTGTATTGCATTCTCTCCGTACCCCTTCATTCCCTCTTTGTATCGCAACCATTCATTCTGTTCCCAAAACAGCTGCTGTATTTCGCACCCACGACCTCCGCGCGCTGCCGGCGCCAGCTCCGCCGCCTCAGGAGCTATCTGGCGGAATGTATGTGGCACACGTTTTACGGGCTGTAGATAAATGGCGAATTGATTTATCGAGTGCGCGTGGCCGCGCCTGCGGCAGCAACAGCTGCTGCGAGGGGTTGTCGGGGGTGAAAGTATGGGTGAAGTGGTGGCGGGGGAGCGTGTGGCCAGCGATGGGGGCTGCAAGGGCGGGTGTTGCGTTAAGGTGGTTTGGCGGGCGATGAGATGATAGGTGCGGTAGCGGTGGTGTGGAGATGTCATAGATGGTAGTAACTCCGGCGGCGGAGGGGTTGTGTTGGCGAACATTGCGGTGGCCACGTGGGTAACGATGTTGGAAGAGTCGGCGGGGGGCCGGGTCGAAGTGGTGGAGAGTGCGGTGGTGGTGTGGTGGTGGTGGTGGTGGTGGGAGTGGGGGCGGTAGCGGTGGTGGTGGTGGTGGTGTTGGTGGTGGTGGTGGAAGCAGCAGCGATGATGGTAGTGTAGGTGTCGTGTGCAAAAGTTGTGGACGCGGAGTCTTGAGTTGGTGTGAAAGATGTGTGTGGCTACTTGAGATACGGCCGAATCGACATGTAACAGCAGGAGGACTCTCGCTTTCTTTCTTTCTTTCTTTCTTTCTTTCTTTCTTTCTCTCCACACTCCGGTTAGTAGTCGCCTGGTGGTCAGCGGGCTAGAAATGTACTTTCGGACGTCGGGATTCAAAACAAATCCAGGCCACTCCATGGAAAAGTGGCGAAAACTTACGACCCCCTCGAGGTTTCCTGACTACCCTGCGAAGTGTTAAAGCATACCTCTTTTATTACTGTTCGTTACATCACATATCCAATCATTCATTTACCACCTCAAATAACGTCACTTAGGATATTGGATGTTAATAAGGAAGAAAATTCCAGGATATATTAAAACATTGACATAAGTTTTCAATCCCGCAACATTTTCTGCAGTCGTTCTTAGCAGTTAATATCTAAATCAACTTCTCATCTCTTATTGTGTTTGTTTCTGCTTTAATTGGCACACTTACCGCTTGTTAAATTAATTTCAAAATACTAATATTAGTATGATATCAATTAGTACAAATTACACCTGTCAACTCGTCTGGTAAAAGCGTTTATTAATTTTTTGAACTAAATATGTAATAAATTTCTAGACGCGTTGTGAAGCAAATCCAATTATCCACTTCATTTGAAAATTCTAATGAAAATAGTTTCAAAATCAGCCCTGACAACTTTTGTTTCGTACACAGCATTTAACGAAAACAGGTTATATTAATATTATATTAATATCGCTTATATCTTCCCAACGGTGCTACTGGCGAGCCTTAATTTGATGTTTTGTAAATGAAAGAAGCAGTTACTCCATTACGCAGGTGTCAGGGTATATGGTGCTGTTGGAATTTCGCACATCAGGTAATTAGAGCTACATTTAATCTTGCGGGCGGTGATTACAGAGGCATTGCTCTGAAGCACGTTTGTCGTGCGGAGGAGGAGTGATCTCGTTTAAAAACCTATGTCTGCCATTGTAGAAATAATAAACCAGAATAAAGTAGCGTTCTTCAATAGTTACGCTAATTGCTGTGCCTTATAACAATGTATTGATTGTTCGTCTGTTTGGCCCGGCAATTTCACAGTATTCATGAATGCCGTGAAATAATGGGCGAAATCAAGATAGAGGCATTTGAGATCTTAGCCATCTTTTTGAAGAAAGCGCTTTTCGTTTACTTGAATGAAAGTTCGCATACAACAGCAATAAACGATTATTTGTATAACTAGCGTCACTTATACCCTTGAATAGTTCAACTGTTAACCTTAATTTGGTATCGTTATGAGTAGAATGGAAGCGGTTTGTAGATCGCGCGTGTAAATGAAATTTCTCGAGAATACCCTGTGGCAGTCTGGGACTACTTTTCTCGAAAACAAAGCAAACATAGTTGCTGGCGTAATTAATCACCACCAACGTCAAATTATTAATATGGATAAAAAAGTACTATAATAATTAATATTAATCTGTAAGACCCACAATATCTGTAACTCCAGATACACTTTGGAAGTCACTCTCGCTTTGGAAGGCTTATAATGCGAGAACAAGTACGTAAGTTGGGTACTTGTTGAGAATTTATAAACCCTTACACCACTACACTCACTCCATCACCCGAGAGAAGTCTTTAACGAACTCTATTCTCCATGCGTTCATGAAAAAGCCTATTTGAGTTTTTGAAATTTCACTTCAATAATAAAAAATGATAAATTATTATTGTTGTTTTTGTTTGTTTGTTTGAAAGGGTTATAATTGCTTGCCACTAATGACTACAGCTCATCTGTTCACCCCAAATGCAACCCAGCAAATCACGGCAAAACTAGACGCATATTTAGGCTAATTCTACTTCATCATTGGAAAGTTTACGAATAAATACGATATCATTATTTTCAAACATACAATGCAAATTCACCAAAGTAAATGTCGAAAATGTTGTAGTAGACTAACTCGCGTCTCACGGGTGCTGTGAGGGTTGCCTACCAGCAAGGCTTGCGATTCTACCAAGAAGCGCCGTTTCGCCATCCAAGCACGTCCCCGACACCGAGACTGCTGATCTTTTCAGCCGCACACTTTTTTCGGCCTCACGAAACCAGCCTTCCACTAATTCATGAGTTTAAATCTTGATTTCACGAGAATCGTCGAGCTCTTTTGTTTCCGCAAGACAAAAAAAAATCTCTTTAATTAGTTCCACGGACGTTTTCCTCCCGGTTGGTATGCGCGCCGCGTGGGTCGCTCAAAAGACAGGAACAAAACACCTGAGGCTGATTAAACCCCGAGGTGCTCTTACTCAGGCTTGCGTCGCCAGCTCTCAGGCATTCGTCGTCGTCGTCTTTCAGTCGACGAGAGCCGCGCGTGAGCGGACGTCTAATGTCTGGGGCGGGGCGAGTTGAGGGAGGGGGTTGACGGCGGGCAGGGATGCTAGAGAGCGGGTTAATGGAGCAAGGTAACAGGATTGGGGTATGCAAGGGGAATGAAGGAGAGGGGATATGGTACAAGGATGGATGTCTTCTTGACTGGTTGAGAAATGTAAATTGCATTTATTTAAACGTGAGTTACTCGATATAGAGGACGCTCTTACAGGAAAGTTTCATTTGTGGAGTTTTATGCTTGGCTAGTTTATTCAACTATTAAAAATATAATGAATTTTTTACCATTAAATTATAATTGTCTAAAATACTTTTTCTTAATAATGTTTCCAATCCTGCTCCGGTATTCGCCTGGTGTTGATCGAAGAAACCACGGAAAACTACCGATCAGAGCAGTCGGCCGCTAGAATTCTCCTCCAGACAGCGACTGAATTCGACCTAGCTGAAGAGCTAGTGTCGAAAATCCTGCCACCGTCAGGACTCGAACCTAGGACCTCCCCGCCAGTGACGCTACAGTGACATCAGTTGCTGCAGTGAGCTACCGCTCCCGGTAAGAGCTTCTTGGAATTCACAGCAACATTTAACTGTTTGAACTTTCTTTGCAAGTTTTCTGACCGGCCTAAGTTATTTCGGAGGAATTTTATTTACCCAAATAACTAATACATTAAAAACGTCACTAATTGATTTTCATTCACATAAATCTTCCAGTATACTGCCAATCAGCATGTACAGGTCGTTCTTTACAGTCACAATTGATAATAGTTTCCGAGAAGTGAAATGAAGAAAATCTGCAATTCAGTTGTTCTATTCCAGAATAACGTAGATCGTGTATTAAAGCTAACGGCATCACAATTTGACACTTCGATTGATTATATTGTTTTAGGGCGCGTCAGTAGCAATGGTTAGTAGTCCGATTGGTGTAGTGTGTTTATATAGTGAGATATCTCCTGGCAATATTTTTCCCCGCTGATACGTGACATCCGGTACCAACCAACTCATCGGCTAGGGGAATCGTCGTTTCAGGTATCTCCATCAGTGGAATCACACGGATCAGCCGGGACCAGCTCTAAACACGTGACTAGTGAGAAGTGGGATAGAACATATGTATATGAGAATGTGTGTATGTGTATGTAAGTGCTTATGTGTGTGTGTATGTGTTTAAGTGTGTGTAGTGTAGGTGAGTGTAGTGTAGGTGAGTGTGTAAGAGTGTGTATGTGTATGTGTGTGAGTACATAAGGGGACACGTTTAAGGAAGGAAGGATGAAGCTCATTCACCCTAAATTATCGACGATCATTCTCAGTTTTAAATTACCTTTCCATTTAAAAATAAAAGTGATCGTTTAACTAGTCAACATTAGACAACAATATATGGAGGGGTTATTTTAATACTGGTAAAACTCCTCTTTTTTGAGAAAGTGAGTTAAGTCCATTTCCAGGTTCGCGCAAGTGTTACATATTTATTCTGAAAGATATCTTCAAGATCTTTCAGTGGACGACACGAGGCTTTGCAATAAAAGTGAATCACAGAAGATTACAATCTATTTATATTGATAGTGATTCAAATGCAATGGTACGGCTACGTGCTTTTCTACAAGGCTCGTGATGAATATTTTTCGAGATATTTATAGCTTCTGTAATGATATGGTGATAAAGAGCTTGATCCAGATTTTGTAACAACAACAACAAAAATAATATAATTATATTGCACATTTTTTTAACACAGAAATTAAACTTAATAGTCTGTGTGTTAAAATATATTCAAAAGTCTGTAACAAGAAGGAAGAAAATTAACAAAATGGTGTCTGTAACTGGCTAAAAATTAGATGGATTAGATTTGTCAAATTGAAGTCTTTTATAATTATGTACAAGTAAACCTTAATTCAAAATATTGGTTTCTACACAGTAAACTTCACTAGACACAAACCACTGAATGAGAAGGAACTAAGGTTTTCAAAAACTTAAATATACCGCTTCTACAACCGCAGCAAATGAAGCTGATGAGAAGATACAGGATATGCTTGATTTGATTCCACTCATTTCAAGCGTTAATCACGCTTATTTAACTGATCTGCTGGTGGAAACCGAACGATTTCAAGAAGATGAATGAAAATAAATGTGTTAATATTTAATATGTTGTAATAAATCAATATTGCCTTCATTTCCAACTTTCTTAGAACGACATCTACCGATTTGGCCCACCAACCTCATTTTAATGGTGATATAACTCCTTTACATCCCCAATATTTCGCGAAGCATACAATATTCTTATTCACATCATCTTTTGACGAATAAATAAATATTTTATAAGAGAAAAGCACACAATGTTTTGCCTAGCTCCATCCCCAACTTTTTTATAATCATTTAACATTAGAACTCAATATCTCGAAACAATTGTCAATGGAGTTGTATCACTGTTAAAATAACTCTTCCATATTACTATAGATCTGTTTCAACGCGAGGCAACATCCATGCAGCGACCTCATTGTCATGTCCGTACCCTAACGCGCGTTGCGTCGCAGCATGGACCGGTGCGGCGCAATCTCTCCAAGGCGACGGGAGGGGGCGTGGCAGGCAAATTCGCCGGCTGGCGGAGACATCTGCGCGGAGACACCTGCCGGTCCGTTCGTGACCCGCCCGTCTAGAGCTCCATGCATTTGAATGAAGGTGCCCCCGCCCCCGCGCCCGTTTCCTCTGCCGAGCAGACCTCCCTCCGGGAGCCTGTTTCTCTTGGATCGAGTGCTTGTGCAGAAATTTCCCTTCAGGTTCTGATGAAAAATGTACAAATGGGGTTAACCCGTACACGATTATCACGTTGAAGAATTATTAAATCTCTTAGGAGTCATACTTTGTTTTGTTTTTTTCTAGGTTATTTCTCATTGTTCTTCTAATTAACATTTCTGTTCTCCTCCCCCTTTTTTCTTCTTCTCCTTCCTATTATTATTTTCCTGATTATTTATTTAATATTTACATGCCTTCGGCCCGTTAGTGTCTTCCCAGTAAATGATGAGCAACTGTTTAATATACTGAAAAAATCACTACCTTTTTAAGCGAGGCACATTTGAAGTACGGAGGCTACGTTCTTCCTCTCTCGTTGATCATCAGGCTTAGCCTTTAAAATGAAATAAAGACAAGGTACGCTATGTCCACAGCAATAATATGATGATTTCCGATATTTTTACATTCTTTCCCTGAACTATAATATTGAAACAGTATTGAAAGTAGAATTTTTTACAAAAATCAGAAACATAAAAATGTTCATTCAATGTTATCGACATGGTTTTCTTGTTTTAGAACATGCTATTGCAAGGGTGACACACATCCCCTCTCAATTCGTATTTCAGTAAAATTTATACTTCTCGGTTGCATCTGGAAGGCATCCAGATCAAGGCCCTCTAAAATTGCATGTTCCTGAAATCTGGTTGCCTGCTCCTAGATTATTTTCAGCAGATGGTGAACAACGGTTTAATGAATGTGAAAATTAGTATCTTAAGTGAAGCTCATTTTAACATTTTAGAAGTAATACGGCTACTTTCTTCTTCTCTCACTAATCATCCGTTATATAATAAATATAACGGATAATTAATATATATATATATATATATATATATATATTGTGACGGAACACACACGCCGTGGACTGGCCTCCGGCGCGCCGCACACAATGCAACCTTGTCTTTGACCAGGGGTCGTTAGCCCTGAGGGTGTGAAGCACCGCTCGGGCGTTACCAGCGCCGTGCGGCAGCCTACTGTCGCTCCGACGCCAGGCCTGTCAGGTTGTTCGTTCGTCTTGCCTGTGAGAGGCAAATAAGGGGTAGCTTGCAATGGATAGAATCAGAATGGATCGAATTCTAATGAAACACTTGGATGGCTCTGGTAAAATTAGGCATGTATTCTGAAACTTTTTCCAGAGGCACATACACATACACACTAGATTATAAAAAACAAATTGCAATCCTATTTTTATGATAATTAGAATCCTAATTCTGGATTAACATTCTTGCTCCATCTTGTGCAAATAAACAATAACCTCCTACCTTAAATACTCAAAATCATATCTTGCCCGCTAATTACAATACTCGGCAATTTAATTGTTTATGCAAACCTACTGATCTTAGCACTAAAATGTTCTTTCAGTCTGTTCGTTCCACTATGTTGGATTGAACTGAATTCCCGTGTTATGCGTTCGGCAAGAACACTTCCTAGTTATCCTTTTAATCACCTTTGGAAATATTACGACCTCGCGGTCTGAATGTCGCACGGGTACTCACGCTTCGGCGATTGGGGAACACGTAACCTGGACCTCGGCCAACGCAGTGACTGACCTCAGCTGCTTATCGCTGCGAACGGCTGCTCGCGCCGCGGTGACGCTCGACCTCGCCCCTCGCTGCGCTACACGCTCGCCGGTCCGCGCTGCTCCTTGGCCCGCTCCTCCGTTCGCTCGTGAAGTAGTACAATCTTCTCCAGTCGTCCCGTAGGACGGCCGTGCCTCTACGCCCGTCTTCCGTTCCCAACAAACTTGCTTCTTTGGCTGTGTTGCACCAGGAATGTCGCCTCAGCCTTCCGCTTTGGCGATGCGGCGTAGTTGCGACGTAATGATAGTCTACTCGACCCTTCGGCGATCTCTATCAGACTGTTCGGCCTTTTCTCAGAATGTGTCGCGATTGCTACCAAAACTCTCCGGCGGCCTTTCTCCGACTGTCCTTCCCGACTGTCTTTCTCTGACTGTCTTTCTCTGACTGTCTGGTTTCTCGGGAACCCCTTCCTCCCCTCGGAGACTGTTCCCTCGTTTTTCTGTCAACGGGCCAATCGCAGGATTTAATTTTTCAACGCTTATCGCCCCGGGAAATCATTGGCGACCACTCGTTATATCCGACTTCAGCCGCGGCTGACGTCAGATGATGACGTACCAACGCGCCACGTTCAAAGTGGTAAACACCCGCGATTTAGCTTGGGCGTTTTTGCCTGGGGTTCTGCTTCCTCGCTGGGGCGCATATCAGAGCTCGTCTCAATATATATATATATAAAAATTATAAGTAATAATGATAATGATAGTGATGGTGATTATGATAATGATAAGTAAAAATAAATGTAATATAAGTAAAAAAATTATACTTCTCGTTCGCATTCAGAAGGCATCCAGGTGAAGACCCTATGAAGTTGCAGGTTCCTGGAAGCTTGGTGCTGCGGTCCTGGTGGCACGTAGAGATTTTAAATCTCCACTCTGAGGCCATCAGGATCGGGGTGGCAACTACGTATCTGAACTTTCGTCTAGGCAGCTGCAATTGCTTTCGCTCGGTCGGAGTTCAGCGGTTTTCACTGAAGATGCACCTGAAAATGCATACGTCTATGAACGAAATCCAGGTTCTTTACGGTCACGAATTTATGTCTTGCCGTGAAGCAGCGTGATAGTTGATGTTGTATGTCATAGTAGCGTCCTGGGGCAGTCGACACTTATGTTGTATTACGACGGAAAAACAATTTGGCCATCAATTAAATAACACGTTTTTTATATAATTAGATAATTACCGGGGTCCTAATGGGGCGAAGTCAACATCAACTTCTAATCGGAAACAATGGAAGGAAAAAGTTTGAACAAATACTGGAAAAGGTAACTCCCGTTAATCACAATAGATAACGTTATACATATGATAACTCAAAGCAAATGCTGGGAAGATAAAAACAAATTATTCAACTAGAAAAAAGAAGGTTGAGAACTCTTTGACATAGAATTACTGAATTTTAATAAATTTCTCTGACCAAAGGCCTCTTTACCAAAAGACTGTGACAAGAAAATTACACAGAACTTCTATGAAGGACAGAGGTCAAGCAGCATTTCCATTGTAGGAAACTGGAAGAAAAGATACGAGTCATTTAAAGTAATATACAAAATTGATGGAGTTTTTAACTAAGAAACTGGTAATAACATTAAATGGAAAGTTGAATTAATATCAGTGTCAGTCATCCATAATAATTAAATGACAATTCAGATGCAAATAGCTCTCAAATTACTCATGGACTACGCTCATATACCAAAAATGTACTGAACATTGCCAGTTTCAATGTTAACATGAATTTTGCTTCTTCACCTCGCTATTAATAAATGTGCTGAGGTGCTATACCAAAAATAATTGAGCTCTACAAAAACGTTGACGCCGGCCGCGACTCCTGCTCTCCAAAATGAAGGCCATATGCCGTGAATGCAGCAAAATTCAACAAACTTGACAATTCAGAGATTTACTTCTGGACCGAAGACGTATTCGTAGAACCTGCGGACAAAACCAGCTCCGGCTCCCACGTCCTATTACACGACAGGTTCTGCTAGGCGATCCAGCTGTCGCGAAATAAAATACCAGAAATGACTGGAATATTCTGCAACAATATCAAAAACATTCATTACAAAAGTGCGTTAAATATTAACCACAGCAGCAACTCCTGGCAAATGCATTAAAAAAAGTGCTGCAAATAAGAAAAAATACAATAATTAGAGCTAAGAAATCAAAGAAATTATCTAGGTGAACATCCAATAATAATTAAATATCATAACAATTCAATAAATAATGAGCGAATCCGTGAAATACCTGCTCTGTCGTATGGAACGTAAAAGGTACATCAAATTTCGGCTATTTACATATTTATATAACATTAAGTATATTCGTGTAATATAATTGAACTGACTAAAAGACAGAAATTACTTGTACCGACTCGACTGAATTAAGAAAAAATTAAATACAAATAAACATCTTAAAAACTACATGCTGCACATAAATGCCGGGAAGTGCTCCTGGTTATTCCTTCAGTTAATATTAATTTAGAAGAATATAAACACAATGTAAGCAGATAGCAAAAACCTACAAGCAAGATCCAAATCTATTTGAGGAAGGGCAGCCTAAAGGGCAGGAATAACCTGGAGTTACTAGCGAAAATGCTAGTGCTCACGTATCTTATATAGTTCTACATGATTAATATCCCTGCGCGGAATTACGTATTATAATCTCTGTCTGGCGAGCGGAGATGTAATAAATTAACATTGCAAGAAGCGCCTCTGGTAGAGAATTACTGTATTAAGGAATGATAACATTGTTTCATGAACTAGGCATAGATATAGGAATAGACTAGTGATGATAACAGAGGTGCTGTCTTTTAAAAATATACCATACGTTACTATACTGTAATGTACCTCTCTCTACTCTATTCTCCTAATCTCTTCTACTACCTGCTTTATGTTGGGCTGCCAAAATAATAATACCTCTCTTCAAACTTACCTTAGATTTTATATTTGCCCGTCAACTAGCTAAATTTGTACAATTCTTGAAATTTCTCTTGGCGTGACTGCGTGATTGCCCTATACAGAACTACAAACAAAGTACGTATGTGCATGTGCATGGGTCGGCATCTAAATACTACAATTACAACACATTAGGCTATTGATGAACCTGGATGTGTTCATCATTATTTATTTACTTTCTCTTTTGCGTGTTTTCTTTGAATATGTCAACACATCACACACATGGAGGAAAACAAGGCCCTCTGACGGCACACAAAAATAAACAACAAACAATCAACAATGCACTCAATATTAAAAGCCCTACAAATAAATAACAATCATCCACACTGAAAATTATAATTCAATCTGACTACTCATCCACACTGAATGGGCATTCTGTCGTAAGAAATTTTAACCTTATCATCTTATAATTAGCGACACAACTTGGTCTTCGACGGATGCTTGCACATAAATAAAAAAAGATGAACAAATAAATGTACAATGTCACTTCTCTTTATGATGGCCAATGTTGCAACACGCGGCGCACGTCACGCATCGCCGTCTATCGAGTGGTACGCTCCCCGTGTACCGCAATAGTGCGCTGCAACTTCAATTTGTTCCAAACAATATTTTCCATCAAATTCCATTACTGAACACACACTGCGAAGCGTTCTCCAATACACACGACGTTTCCACCATATTAAAGTTCTCACGGCGAAAGAATATTCTCGATTTCACAAATATCGAAGAAATACAAACTTTAAAATTCCCGCGGTGCAGAAATATTGTTGACTTTGATCACTGTCCGAAATCTGATACACTCCGTGTTATAAACATTGTAACACAAGATGTCCGCATCCGTTGCCTAACACTGCAATCGCGTAACTAAAATCAGTCTTCGCGTTGCGTCTATTCATAGGTTAATGTTCCTAATCCCGAATTCACTCGCTTTATCCCTACCTTGATTTTGTCCACGTAAAAAATGTAAACAAAAATGTTTCAAAATATTTTACAAACTCGCACAACAATGAACTTTTACTCCTTCTCGTCACAGCTTCTGCCTCTCTGTCTGTCTGCGTGTCTGTCTACGTGTCTATGTAGCATTGTTGTCCGCCCTCTATATAGATTTTCTCGAACAACCGCCGATCGCTCGCCCGTATCCACAAACAAGATCACGTAATATTTCTTAAATTCCCGTTTATTATTGTTTGTTTGTTGTTGTTTTTTTGCCTCGCTACCGGTTTCTAATATTGTCTATTTTTTTCAGCTAATTATTACTATCTTGGCTCTTCTTTTCAACGTCTTGTTTTGTCAAATCTCATCATTTTAGTTTATTCACGTCGTGACGTCAATACGATGCGTCACTTGTTTTACGTTCGTTTCAATCATACTTTTAATTATAATTCGTGTCCTAGGCGTTTCCCAAAATTGTAATAACTTTCGAAATTATTCATAATTTTTGTTCTGTCGTTCGCCAAAGTTCCAGTCTGATTCCTTCAAGCGTTTTCCTGATATTCTCTAAAAATCACATTTGCCATTAACTTTACTATAGTAACAATGGTCTCCATGCCCATGCCTTTTGACGGAAGATGTATAATTACAGTTATTTCGAAATCTCGTGAACCGCTTGCCCAATTTTAATGATTCTTATTTCTAATAATTCCAAATATTATGCTTTACTGGGTGTTAATGTTAATTTTGATTTCCTTTCGCGCATTTGTTTAATTTAGAAGAAATGTTCGTGCGCGGCGCTGCCGTCTTCTGTCTCCTTCAATACAAATTATCACATTTTACTGAAAGTTTTTACTCTCTGGAATACTGAGTTGTTTTTTTTAAATGATCGCGAATCATTACAATACCAATTTACAAGGAGTTTACAATTTTTGTTTACATACAAGCTTCTAGATGCTTTCACATCAATAAATAGTGTAAACAGAATACAATCCGCATGAATGCAATCCGCATGATGTTTACAAATAAGTTTTACCTTATAAACGAAGACAAGTATCATTAATTCAATTAGTAATTAAATAAACAGGTGGTATTAATAAATTGTAAATTAAGTGGAAATAAAATTAATGATACAGAATTCTCCATATAATTGATACTTGTTATGACCATAACATAGAACGAATTATTGTTACAAGAGCTGACCTCCTTGCTCCCTCGTAACTTTTGATGTTTTTTTGAATATACCAAAAGGACGAACAATTTTTGTCTATCCATGTCATTTATATGAAGTTGAATATAGGGATGTCAATAGACGATGGCACGAGGGGTCGCTATGTGGCAAGTAAACAACCGGCGTTAAAGGTCATATTTGCTAGGTGAAGAGGATGTGGAAGGGACCGGGCGGAGGCGGAAATACTATTGTTTTTGTTAGACAAAAGAGGATGATATAGAGTTCTGCTGTTAATTGCTGTAATTAGCGGTTCGGCTCCTGACATTTTACTAGGTCGAGGAAAGACTGTTGACTGACAACCAAATCCAATGCAATAACTTGTATTATAATTAAGTCTATCATTTCTTATATTAGAATAAAATGTTCTTGTGGGAAGAGGAGAAGGAATTCTACAAAGTAATAGTCAGTACGTGCATGGACGTCCACCCTTGACGCGATGTAACGGGTAATAATAGTATCGCTGAGAGAATTTGAACTTGATCGCGAACATTAGGAGGACTTCATGAAGAAGGAGGATTCTGCTGCGACCACGGAGAAGACTATATGGGGCGCCATTGAATGGAGAAGTGAAGAGCGCGCGAAGATCCACGAATATAACAATGTTGTTGTTTTATTATAATAATAATAATAATAATAATAATAATTATTATTATTATTATTATTATTATTATTATTATTATTATTATTATTATTACAAGATAGAGAAAACTGATCATGACCAAAGATAATTTCATTCTGATTAACAATGTAACAATTCTTATTTAACTTTTATCAGAATCATAATATTTCACATTATATAAATTCAAATTTGTTACTTTAGAGAAAGCTGATTATCATTATTCGTTACGTGCAATCAAGTAGTAGGTATTTTGATAAGATTTTCAGATTCTTCGCCTCTCCCTATGGATGGCAGATTGAATACTTAGTTGCAGAGTAAGTAGCAACAATTATTAACTTCGAACACTATTAACTGAGCTAGCACGACATACGTTTGGATGAGAAATATTAAAATTACGTAGTAAACATCAAAGGTTACAGTCGTAATTATTTCCTGGCGCTCAAATCAATAACTAAATTATTCGGATAATAATTACGAGTCTCATTCAAACGAAACGAGTTATAAATCTAACGTAATTAATAATTCGTAAAATAACGAATTTTGCTGGTAGAAAAAAGGGCTTCTTCCAACGTGTTATCTTTATTTTATTTGGAGAATATCATTTGTTGCAGAATAAAATTCTCCTTATCCTCAATATCAAGAGTGACAAAAGTTAAATAAATTATTCTTACATTTTGTTCACGATATTGAAAAGGGCTACGAATCAAGTCATTTGAAATATTTAGTGTACTCTCTTAGAAATCAGAGTTAAAAATAATCTTGATTTTTCATGAAACATTATTTTTTAATTTTTTTAAATCGTCTTGTTCTATAAAAAGTACTTCATAGAAAAATAATGCTATAATCGAAACTACAACTATGTCTTCAACTTTTCATAGCATAGCTAAGATAATTACGTGAAATTTTCACCCAATTGGCAAAAAGTCATAGTATCGAATTACATGCTCAAGAAGTGCACAATTCTGTGCAGAGATGAAAAAGAGGAGTTAGATAAGAAAGAACAGTTGTCCATGATCCGTTATTTTCTCTTTTATTCACCTGAAATATATAAAAGAAAATGGAGGAAACGATCGATGGGAGTAACTAACCAGAATCTACAGACAGATACAACACGTCCTATATATTATTTGTTCTATGCCATTCCTGGGACCTGAACCTAGAGTCTTGGAACTGCCAAGTAATTTTAACTTGCAATAATTACTTTTTTCGCGAATAATTTGTTCAATATTTGTTATTTTTAATAAAAAGTCGTTCACGAGTCTTGGATACTAGAATCTTCTTAATAGTTTTCCTCGACTACATTTTCTCATTTACTACAAACATTTCATCACGCTGATAAAATACACGATGCATATTTCGTATTTTTGCTTGCCAGTGGGGAAACTTTATGATAGTTCATTTGCGTGCTTCATATAACATCTCTTTTAATGTGTCCATATAGGAATGAAAGCGTGGGATGGTAAATTGAAACGAGATACTCAACTGTGTTTCATGAAAATGATATGTCTCCACGCAGCCCATATTCCGTTTCGTGTGGTTTCATATCACTGCGCGCGATCGTGGTTGTGGGAAAATGCCCAGATGATTCTGTATGCATTCAAACATCTGAGCGTATGTTATCTTTTAAATTCCCTGTTTCCACCATAACGTTTTAGTCATTATTATTATTATTATTATTATTATTATTATTATTATTATTATTATTATTATTATTATAGTTACAGACTAAGAAATCCCATTAATAGAAAAATTCTCACGTACCATGACAAGAGTTTACTTTCACATCAAAATTCTACGTATTATTAACACATTTCCTATTTCAACTTATCCAAAATGTGTAATTAATTAATAATTTTAAAACCCCTTAATTTCTTAGATACCTATGAGAGACAATTAACCTGGTATCATCCACCTTCACGTGTTTAGGCGTAAAGTTCCTTCTAAACATTATTAATAATTATAATTAATTTTATACTAATAGTTAAAGTAAAAACATGTGTTGTTAATAATCATAATTAATTTTATACTAATAGTTGTTAATATTGTTATGAAGTAAAAACATTTGTTGAAGTTAATGTATTCATTTTTCAAATGAATTGTGAATTGTACAAACCAAAATGTATTTTTTAAATAATCGAGTTTTTCCATAATTAACCTCGTCTTTTTTAATACTTTTTCCTTCTTTTTCAAGAAGCAGGAAGTCCCATTTTCCAGGCGGACACTTCATTTTGTGGAGATGAGAAGCAGTTCATTCCGATAAGCCGTTTGCTTGTGGTTCACGTGAGTTCGCGCGCTATCTTCCTCAACCGGCTTCTGAATGTACCTATTTGAAATCCAAAACTAGCTAACTTTTGCCGTAAGAGGTGCAGTGAAGCATGTATGCCTGCGCTGTGCAGTTCGAATTGTCTCGGCTTCTCGTAAATCGCGCCCATTCTTTGTTCTGCACTGCTCTTCGTGAATTGTTCGAACAGCCTCCGAAACCTATTAAGAAGAGAGACTTCCAAACTCTGGGAAGGAAACGGTTTGCTTGATACATTTTGTCCCACTTCCGTCCCCATCATTAATTTCGATTTTTTGTTCTATTTATTTGAAATAACACAATAGGTTCTTCTTTTCTTAGTTTTTCTATTTTCAACCTGTACTCTCAACAAGAGTCATATATTACTTTCATTTTTATTTTCGTTCCAGTTGCATGCCGTTCTTAATCCTTTATATTTTTTATATTCGCATTACATTTACTACCTCTCTGTGATCCCCAGAGCATAAAAGTGATTTAAAGCCCCCTCTTGTTCTGTTTCTCTCTCTTGAATGTATTACCTGCATACATTGGGAATATTCTGCTGTATCACTGTAAATCTGTAGTTTTTTCTTTCTATCCGTCAGTCTGTTAGATAGGCAAAGTCTTTCTGAATAATTAGAAACCTATCTTTCGGTTTGTCTGATAGTCTTTTTCTATTTATCTTACTCTGATTTTGCCGGATCTATCTATCTATCTATCTACCATTTAATTGAAAGCTAGAATGAATGTTTGATGAAGAAACAACTGTCTCAGGATAAAGAATTATACTTTTGAGTTAATCGGTCAAATAATAAGAGCGTTCGAGAAGACTATGTAGATATAATTATTAGATATAATTATTAGATATAAATATTAGATATAAGCATTACGATTTATAGTTGGTAGTAGTAATACACATTTTGTGGTTGGTGGAGTGAGAAGAGAATAAAAATATTTTTTTGAATTTATTTGTGTAGGTATCAATATCGTTACGTCTCTGTATCATCGAACACTGCCAACACACATGCTAATTCATTCTTCTGCTCGAATTATTTATCTCCTGTACTATTATTACATTTTGTTCTTTAAACCACCACCTTCTCCCCACTCTCTTCTGTTTTTTTTTTCTTTCACCACCCCATCCCGGATGGCTCCGGTTTTCATTCTAATATCTCTCCGCTGAGCTGGAAGCGACGACCGAGGACACCCGTCTGCCCCCTCCTTCCTTCCACTGCCGTCGTCCCCCTCCGTGGATACCGTCCAAGCGACTGAGCCCCATTTGCGTGTAAATGGGTCCTCACGCGTCACCCTGATTCTTTCCGCGTAAATTCCTGCCAAGTGCACGAGGTTTTGAGTCCAACGAGCGAGCAAATCTGTCCAACGATGGGTATTCCGTTAACCTGGTTTGAAAAGAAGGAAAACATGTAGGTCCATTCTGAAATTAATTTAGCACAACGCATTAGGATATTACATAGGCGAGAAAAAAACATATAGGATGCTAGGTTTGATATTGAAAATTACAATCTACATATTGCTTGTTAATATTCACACAACTTCACAGGAAAGTATTCAAACAAATTGTGACAGTATGCATCGTTTGTTCGGAAATAGCCCAAGTCGCGGGAACGTATTCTTTGAATAGATTTAACACCATTTAATTAATATTCAATATATTTTTCTTGTAGTGTATTTGAATTGTACTTTCATGCTTTAGTTTAAATTATCGACATTTATTCGTCACCTCTATACACTTCTCAACACAATAGAAATAATAGTGCACAATTCTAATAATGTCGATAATAAACATTGCAGTAAACATTCACATAATGTAAAGAGACATGCTTCATTACCTTCCTATTACCATCACATCTCATGGTAAATAACTTGCAATAAAAGGCACCATCTAATCTTGTTTTTTTTCCTTCTTTAAAGGTCTGAATTGATTGATTGATTTTTTCGTGTTTCCGGGCGCGTCAACGGCTTTGGTCATTAGGCCCTTTAGTGTTGTGCATGTTTTTTCTCCGGAGATGGCGGTGATCTTCCCCCATTGGATGGCGAGACCGGGCCGACCACCGTCGGCTAGTGGGGTCTCCCCCTAACTAGGACACTCTCACCAGCGAGGCACCGCCCTAGCCGGGACTAGCTCTAAGCTCCCGACCGGTCTCCCGGAATATGTGTAGTAGTGTAGTATGTTAGTGTAAGTGTGTGTGTGTGTGTGTGTGTAAGGGGAGAGGATAGGACAAGGAAGAGGAAGGACAGATCGCGCGCGGTCCGTGGCCCGTTTGTTAGGGTACTGCTCCGGTATTCGCCTGGTGTTGATCGGAGAAACCAAGGAAAACTACCGATCAGAGCAGCCGGCCGCTAGAATTCTCCTCCAGACAGCGACTGATTTCGACCTAGCTGAAAAGCTAGTGTCGAAAATCCTGCCGCCAGTTCCACCAAAATCCTGACATTAGTTGATACACTGAGCTACCGCTCTCGGTCTAAAGGTCTAAATGATGTTGCCTGAAAATACAGATATATTATGTTCCACTCGAAAAAAGACTAAAAAGTAAATATTTATTGCTTGTTGTTGCATTGCTTTCCACAGTTATGTTTGCGTCCCTCTCTCGTGGAAATCATTATATATTAAAAGCTATAATATTTTTCGAATATTATTTTGAAATCTTAATACCTTTCGTGTTTAGGGTTTTGAGAAATGTGAGATTAGAATTTAGCTCTGAGGTTTAACATGTATGAATTTGTCACAATTAATTGTTTGATGTAACGCATTGCAAATTACTTGTTATAAAGTTTAAGATGTATTCACCAGTTGATATTGATAAGTATAAGCAGCCGGAACAAGTTTTGTTTGGTATGATGTTAATGACTTTTCCTATAGTTGCTAATATGGAGTATTCTCCAGGTTATGTATTAACAAATGTAAAAAATAATTAGCATTGAAAAACTTGCAACGAAAATATCTCTAATCAATCCCTAGAGAAATCATCGAAATACATTTTTTCGCTCTGGAAGTGTAGCATAACCCGTGTTATAATCAGTTCTCGACGTTGTGATATGTGATAATTTATGACGATTTTCAGATTAACTGTTCGAAAACAAGTCTAGCAACAAAACAGTTTTGCTTTGCATGGTACAAAGCTGGTAATCATTTTGTTCCTAGAACGATCCTATAATATACGAACATCAATATTCCAGGCTGTTGTCTCATCCCTTCGTACAAGCAAGAAGAGGGCGAGGGTTTGTTGTGCGATAATAATTAAACGAAAACAAAAACACCGCCCGAACACACCTGGGGTGATGACGTAACTTCTCCTAGGAGGCTTCTGAGCGCGCGAAAGTGTTTAACGGCGCGAGGGGCGGCAAAACACAAAAGTTGTGCAAAACGCTCTCATGTTGTGACACAACCGCTGACAGCCTACCGGCCGACCGCAAAGCCTCCGTCATAACAGAGTTCTTGTTTACTCCGGTACACTGGACCCGCTTCTCTGTGCCATGTATTTGTCGCATGGATACATATGTTGCTACCTGGGAAGGGATTGTCAGTCGTTTTAATTGTTCCCAGTCACAATCATAATGTGCAAAGAAAATGAAAAAAATAATAAAATGCTAACAACTTTAAATCAATAAATCTTTATAATAACTTTAAGGTTGTTGTATTTATTATCTTTGTTATTAATATGTTCGTTTGCATTTGCATTATATCTGAGAACGTATTTAATGTTCTATACACTCCTAAATTGTATCTGTTTTTGATGCGAAAATGATTTGATGTCAAAGCATCGTGTCATAACATAAATAACAATCAATTAACACGTGGTTCATTGAACAATAGTTTGAAAGTAGGGTGAGTGGAAATATTCTTAAACTCACATCATTCCGAGCTTGACCGTCGACCTGTGCACACCTCTCTCTCGCTAGTTATCGCGCCGACCAGAGATAAGCCCCATGCCGGGGCCGAAGCGCTACGGTTCAGTGTCAAGTGTCTTTCATAGTGCCTTTCTTAGTGCGAACAGTGATTACTAAATTTATAATTTTTTCTTAAATCTGTGAACGTATTATTTGTGTCTCAAGTTCTGCTTTGTGAGGAAAACGTCTGATCATCGACGACTTTTCTGCAACGCTTTTTCATCACCGGCCATGGAAGAATCAAGAGATCCGTTCCCACCGCTCCCCGAAGCTGTATCCTCAGCTCTGCATACTCTAAAAAATTTCTGTCCTAATCCACCTCAACGTTTCCACTATCCACACCTCGTGCAGCCGTTGGCAGCGAGCCAACCTGTGTATTCATCCAATGCATGCAACAATTATCCTTCGAGAGGCAGCCTCCAGCTCATCAGATAAGTACAACAAAATCGCCTTCTGTTAAGCGCCAGCGACTGCAGTATCCAAATACCAGTGAACAGTGCCCGAGCAGCCTGCCTACTCCTGGAACTATCCCGTTATATAATATTATCACCAGCAACAGATTTACTCCACTTGATCAGGCAAGTAGTATTCCTCGAGATGCCGATATTAATCCTTCTCCTCTACAAATCAAACAAATACCCCCTATTTTCATTCACAACCCTCCTGATCACGCGGAACTCCTGAAAATAATTAAAGATCTACTAAAACATCCAAATTTTACCACTAGAGTTAAAGGATTCTACACGGAAGTTGTTGTAAACTCCGTTGATGATTTCACCTTGCTCCGAAAAAATCTATCAACTAAAAGCCTATCCTACCAGACATACCGAGACCCAACCAAAGCAGTTTCTCAGTAGTACTCAGGAACGTACCAACATCGTATTCAGAAGAAGAAATACTTCAGGAATTAGTAGCAAAAAACTTACCTGTAATGACAGATATAAGATTAACAAACAGAGAACGCAAACCATGGCCATTATGTGCAGTAACTCTCGCTAAAACTAACGAAGGATAGGCAATCTACAATTTAAAGGAACTTTTTAATGCTGTCATCAGAATTGAAGAGTGTCGTCATAGACCTGGTCCAGTTCAGTGTCGGCAATGTCAGAACTACGGACATTCTAAGAAAAACTGTGGCTTTCTACCGCGCTGTGGAAAATGTGCGGGTCAACATACTACTATCGAGTGCACTAATGAAGAAACAAAATGTGTGAACTGTGAAAAGCCACATCGGGCCTCCAGCCGTGAATATCAGGTTTACCAAAATATTCTATCCAGAAAAGTTCTTCCCTCCCAGTCGCGCAACCAGCCTCCAAACATGCCTCCAACAGTTCTGACCACACAATCTTTCAATCCCCCAAACCCTTTTACCGCCCCTTTTCCCTTCCTCACCACTTCAACACCGCAGAAAAAGAACCCCGAACATTTCTTCTCTCGACGCACTATACCCAGACCGACCGAACCGAGACCACCGTCCTCATATCAATCGCCCTTGTACTCAGATTTCCTCAAACCTTCAACATTCCCAACTCACTCTCACTCTCAAATAGTTTCACAAATTGTTGTCCAAAAGGTTTAAATATTCCTTTCGAATCTGTTAAATCAAATAAACCCCGTTCTTACCAATTCAGTTCTCCAATCTCTGACATTTTATTATTCTCAAAGTTATGTCTAAAAATATCCCCCCGTCATTCAATCCGCCTAATATCGTGGAATGCAAATGGCGTACGAACACACTCGCACATCCAAGAAACCCATCTGACTCCCTCTATCAAACTTTTCATTCCTGGCTATACGATGTAATGGTATGATCGTCCACGAAATCGTAGCAGTGGTAGTGTAGCCATTTTTACGAAAAATAATATCTCCCATCATCATCTCCCTGAATATGCAAACCCCACGTTTGAAAATATAAGCGTTGCAGTACAGCAAACCGGACAATCTCACCTTATTTTGACCTCAGTGTATACGCTCCCCAATATTCCGTATAAAACAGGCGACATGATCCACTGTTTTTATCAAATCAGCCTACAATTGTTGTTGGGGACTGGAACGCCAAAAATACAGTATGGGGTAGCGGACTCAATTCTCCTGCCGGCATCCTTCTTCTTGCAGATATTGAAAGATTAAATCTAACAGTGCATGCTTCTGATTCTTCCAGCTATTATCCCTACCAATCTTCAATACCAGCAGACATTCTCGACTTCGGAATCTCAAGCAACATTAGCTACAATATTATTGTAGAGCCACAAATCGCTCTTCCTTCAGACCATCAACCTCTTCTTTTCTCCTTGAATACTTCATTAAAAGAAAATCGCCCATGTCATCCCTACCGCCTACAAAAAGTCAACTGGC
Organism: Teleogryllus oceanicus; assembly: GCA_964035755.1. Lineage (NCBI taxonomy): Eukaryota > Metazoa > Arthropoda > Insecta > Orthoptera > Gryllidae > Teleogryllus > Teleogryllus oceanicus. The sequence goes on along the minus strand of CAXIVR010000009.1, from coordinate 69,382,080 downwards.
CTCACTTTCAGATCCTGATTTCCCGCATTCTGCCACCACTTCCATCACTGAAAAGCTCTTAAGAAATTGATAGAGCCATTGATCCCCTCACCCACACCATTCTCGATAGTTTAGACCTAACAGCTCCCCAATACGTCAACGTAACCCACTACCTCCTATTTCACCAATTTTACAGATACTATTATATCACAAATGATTCATACGTAATCACTGGAAAAAACATCGTTCCCCCTCCTTAAAATCGTACCTAAACCTACTCACTCAAATAGTAAGACATCTTTTGGCAATATCTAACGCCCAATATCTCCACTTCCAAACTCAAACCGCCAACCCAACCGATCACACGCAATGGAATATCACTCGCCGCCTCTTGCGCAAACCAACTAATATACCCTCCATAACAACCGCGGCATCCGTAGCAACTACTCCTGCAGATAAAAGCAAAGTACTAGGTAATACTTGCCACAACCTTCACTCCCCATCCCTCGAAAATCCCCTTCATGATCAGTTATCTCAGAAACCGCCCTAACATCCTGCGAGATGTCCAAAATTCATATTTCCCACCGAAATTGTGAACCTTTTATCTGTCGCTACCCCAAAAGTTTCCAGTGGCCACGACTTAATTCCAACGTACGTACTTAAACGCCTTCCATTCACAGCCATTTTACATATAACATCAATATTCAATGCATCTCTTCGTCTGTCATACTTTCCTCGCAAATGGAAACACGCCCACATCATTCCCATTCTAAAACCAAACAAGCCAAAACAACGACCGGTCAAGTTATCGCCCAATTAGTTATCTTCCCTCTTTAGGAAAACTGTTTGAAAAATGTATCCTCGTCAGATTAATCTCTCATCTCAGTGCAGTCCAAGCCATACCTCCGCACCAATTCAGTTTTCAACCACTACTTTCCACAAATCACCAAATATTAAGACTAACCGATGATATAATCGAAGGCTTCCATAAAAAAAAACACACAGTCACAATATTCCTCGATATAGCTAAAGCTTTTGACACCACTTGGCATCCAGGGCTGTTATACAAACTTATTCACACATCGGAACCCCCGACTATCTTATTCACATCATTTAAAGCTTCCTTGCCGATCGCACCTTTTCTGTCCACCTTCCTGGAGCTCTTTCACTATCCTTTTTCATAAAAGCAGGAGTACCCCAAGGATCTGTTCTATTTTCCACACTATTTAATCTTTATACAACTGATATACCATCCACCCCTCATACCTCCATTGCTCTGTTTGCTGATGACACCGCAATATATTCCTCAAACCGTGATATTGATACCGCACAAGAAGACCTGCAACACCACCTCTTTAAGCTCTCCGACTGGGACAAGGAATGGCATATCCGGATAAACCCTGCGAAAAGTCAAGCCAAAATCGTCACGCTCCGTAGGCCAAATAATCCTCCCCCTCTCAAATATCAAGGAGAAAATATAACTTGGCTCCCAAACAACAAGCCAGTCAAATATCTGGGAGTATTTTTTGATAGGCGACTCACCAGGAAATCAAATATTCTCCACAGAATAACCCTGGCAACCCGTAGAACCCACCAATTATATCCCATACTCAAAAAGTCATCACCCTTGCAACTACATGTCGCTACTCACCTATACCAATCAATGATCCGCCCAATTTTATCCAACGCTTCTCCTATCTGGGCCTCAGCCAGCAAATCAAACATCCAAAAATTGCAGAATTTCCAAAATAAATTCCTCCGAACTATCACTAAAGCTCCATGGTTTGTACCTAACTCCCAGTTACATAACGAACTCGGCAGTGCTCCTATCTCCGTCCATTTCTCCCTCCTACCCTCTCGCTTCTATCCTAAAATTTCCTAGATTCCCTCATCCGTACATTTCAAAATCGGAAAACAAAATCCTCACCACAATAGACTAAAGCGAAAACTACCGCGACAGTTCCTCCTTGATTCTCATGTACCCGATGTGGCTTCTCACATTTAATTCACATGTACTCAGTGTATTCATGTCTATAATTTTTCTTAACCAATGTTAACGTAATTCAATGTAACATCACTGTATCGTACTCGGATGCTGATGGCCTTCGGGCCAAGCAGAAATAAATGAAAAAAAAAATAAACTCACATCACATTGTTTTGTGATGTGGGCATAAGAAACGAAAACCATAAAGCTTTTTTTACAAAGATTCTTCATCAAGGCTATTCCTGTGAGGACTCTACGAGTACTGACTAATACAGATCTATCCTTGATAATATTTGTAATAAGCTCTCGGAACATACTTTCAGTACAGAAGCTATTGAATTATGTTAGACATCGGTGGTCGTTATTACTTAAGTATATGAAAATCGAAATTAAACTTCCCAATATAGATTTTATTAACTTCAATTATAGCGTCATTGCAGCGTTTAACTACAGTGCTGAGTACCTACTTACATGCCATCTGTAAAATTTCATCAAGCGAAAATTGTGGCATTATCAACGAGGAAAATTGCTTGTGGATAGAGTGAGAGTCTTATTAACCCTAGATTACGTAGACATATTCTGCCACACGACGTAACTCATGTCAAAAGCTTCCCCAACCTCTTTCCCTCACTCCCCATTTCTGAAACTCTGTGTACCTTCATTTTATCACTAGCCAGTGAAATACACGTATCGTGCACTTGTGTATTTCCAGTATACGCCATTTTAACACGCGTCGTCCAATAAACTACGCCTTTGTAGTTATGTAGTTATTTTCGGTGCTTTATTGGCTAATATTGTAAATAATGAATACAAAATCCTTGTTATGTAGCATTTACGTTTTGTCTACCAGACTACTCTTTTGTAATCTGCGGTTAAGAAGAGCCGTAGGATTTTGATTACCAAATATTATCCTTAATGCAGAAATATTTGGAAGGAAAATAATGACGATTTGCCGATATAGCAACGCGTTATGAATCATTATTAAATTCATTTTACTGTCTCCTTCCAGTGATCAGACAGATTTTGGTGAGCACACTAAATTCTTTACTGAGACGTATATCGAAACTAACCGATAAGTATTTATTTAAATTATCCCTTTGAGCAATAATCTTGTAACAGGCATTCCATGCCAATTTTCTTCAGAATTGCGAGCACATATACTTTCAATAACTTCATGTCGGTATCTTTCCACGCTGAGAATAGTTCGTCCAAGTTCACTGTTTCTTACTGACAAAAATGAAATATGAACTCTAACATTGTATTTCATGAATTTACTGAAATGCATTTAGTAAGTAACTAAAATCAGATACCTGATTATGACATAAACTCTTATGACAATATTGCACTTTTTAGGGCAAATTAGAGTTGGATTCACTTCGTACACACCATTCAAAAACGCTCTGTCACAGCTTCTCCAGAGCTGGCTCTCTTGGCACCATCACGACAAAAAAAAGTGCCAGTTCGCGGCTAGAGACCAGAAAATTGTTGCGCTGACGACCTCTGCCGCGTTCGCAAAACTCCCACGTGGGCGTATTGTGTCGGCACTAGGGCGGAAAGATTGCGACTCAAAGCCAGAACGGCGCTTTGGTGCTGCGCTTGAAACGTTCTTGTTTTTGGCAAGCGGCCTGCGCTAACATCTCACCACCATCGCTACCGCATTTGCAGCAACCACTGCGTCTGCCCTCGTCGCCTTCGACGCCCTCGCCCCCGCTGCCCCCCGCCGCCCCCGCCGCCCCCGCCGCCCCCGCCGCCCCCGCCGCCCCGCCGCCCCGCCGCCCCGCCGCCCCCGCCGCCCCCGCCGCCCGACATTGTCGTTGCCTCCGCCACATACAATGTATTACCGCCGCCGCCTTGAAGCCGGCGGGCTTCATTTTGTCAAGGCGCGTGAACACAGTCCTGCCCTGCCACGGAAAGCAGTTCTTTTAACGCGGCCTAAATTGCATTATTTTTGAAATGGTCTTTTTATGCGAGGTTTTTATCTGCATTTCGTTCCCTGTTTCACACTTCGGTGCGCTGTCGTGATGAAATGTCAGTGTTTACTTTCAGGATGAACACTATATATTGCAAGCGTCGTAATAAAAGTTGCCGCAGACACTGCATATTTGATTAGAAGAGAAAAAAAGGCAGCTTAATCACTACATAGCTTAATCACTACATAGAAAAAGTTATTACTTTTTCAATAAAAAACAAATATTCACATTTCTCGGAAAACAATATCTATGAAAACATTCCACAAATATCAAATTCGTTTCACTCGCGATAATGAAGACAAACACAAACGTTCGGGGTTGCTTTCAGTAGAGCTTTCTATAACATTCATTCACAGAAAAAAGAAGAGTGCATTATTTGCATTCGTATCATCGTGTCGTTTTTCTTCTATCCCGGACAAAATGCAGTACTGGCAGCGAGCGTGGCATGCGGGATTCCAGCAGGCGACAGTAAATTCAGATTTACGAGGCGCAGTTGGTGCAGCGGCGTGGAGGCGCGTTCCCGTCGCGCCGGCCATTCCGCTCGCGCCTGCCACTCGCAGCTCGCTCCCTTGGGCCCTTGCGCTTTAAAGACTGACGCCCACAACTCTGGCGCCGCCGCCGCCGCCGTTGTTCTCGCGATAGTATTTGTCCTGTAATGACAAATACTGACTAATGACAGTAAAAAAATTGATGCTAGTCCCAGTTTTGGAAAATAGCAAAAACTCTCTGTTTTCGAAAATAACGAAACATTAGCATTGAAAAAGTACAGTATTTATGATAGATTTTTTCTTCAATAAAATCTGTTCAAAAAATTAGATTCTTAAATTAAGTCTTGAACAATTTATTGAAAACACAAAAATAGTGTAGCTCCCTTTAGATCCGTTAATATTCGAAAATTGCAAAAGTTAGAAATGATTCGAGAAAGTACGCACTGTTGTCGTCTCTATCAGAATAAATTATTTAAGTTGAAAGGAGGAATAAGTAAAGTTTGTTTATTAGTGAGAGTGACATCTAAACCGTGCGACATCCTTCCAAACAATTTTTTTTGAACTCAATTCTTGCTTATGGCAGATAAGCTGAAAGTAGGCGATCTGTGACTAATGAAGCTCAACCGAGAGCAGGAGATTAAGGGCAGTGACCTCCTTCGTTTACGAAATAACAGAGTGAGCCCACCGCGGTTGACGTGCTCACAAAAGCATATAATTAATTACGCACGCCGCCCATGCCGCGCATTCCATTGACCCAATGACTTCCTCACCACTGCTCTGTACTTCTGACGGTGCTTTAGGCACCACCTTCATCACTACTACAACTACCACCACCTCTAAAATTAGCACCATTGACCATAACCACCAGAACGATCATTAGTCGACACTGCGTCTGTCGAAACCACAAGTAAAATAGGGCTTACCTAACTAGCGTCCTGACACATCCTGACCAGTGTGCTCTGTTGACACGATTCCAGTCTTGTGCATTGCGATTTTAATTTAAGAATGGAATGGAAATCAATGGTTTATAATTTGTAATTGCGGCGCACAGAAATAACTTCCTGTCAGTACTTCATCCCTAACTGATTGATGGTGATTCGTAATAAAAGAATTTCAACTTTAAATGATAATTGATCATATGGAACACATGCTACGGTCGCATTAATTAAATTTGAATCAACAAATCTTAATCTTCCCACAGTTATCCCACCGAAGTCGTTTGCACATTATTCGGAAGAAAGGATAAATTAGGTTCTTCAGATTCAGGCACATTATTCGGAAAAAAGGTGAAATTAGTTACATAAAATTCAGAATGTTCCGTAAAAAAGCCAAGAAGGCCCAAATTATATATAATGAAACAATTCAAAAAAGAATTGAACGTGATTACGGGCAGGTCTGCCTGAAAGAAAACGCCACAAACACGTTTCGTGAAATATTCTTACCTAAACAATGAGAGAGGGAAAAAAGTACTCTGGGATCCATCAGTGACACCCTCCCTTTGGATTGCGATTGTAACTTTTGAGCGGTAATTTCGCATACACATCAGAATTTAGGTCAGTTAATGCTGTTCCAAAGATGGTTAAGATTGATATTGGTGAAGACGATACACACGCAAATTTTATACCCAAAAGTCGGGATGTCCATATGGATGATTGGTTGGATGGATGGATGGACGGACGTATGTACCACGGAAGTCAAATTACAATCTTTGAGCTGAAACTTGGTAAACAGATCAAGAGTAAGATATAGTTGTGTTATTTTGGTGATCATTATGATATTTGTGAAGGGGGTACTTCACATGAAGCCCCTGTAATATTTTCAAAACTTTCTAGAAAATAATTCCAATATTTTTCTTTAAATTACTTTCTTGAATAGAGGAACATGTATGTGTAAATATGACGTACTTCCAATTTTAATTAAAGGCTCTGCAAAAGTTCAAATTTATTTTCCAATAATTTTTTTAAAATTTAATTTGAATTTTATATCTGTAAGTCATGTCATGTACTTTTTAAAAAGTTGAGTAATTATGAGTTACAATAATGAGAGTAAAAGTATCGGAATTTCTCGCAATCCCTCTATTTTACACTGCGTTTTCTTGAAGTCAAGGCTTGACTCTTGATTTAAGTTCACAATTCTTGCTGCCGACCGATTTCGCTGACACCGATCAGTGACTTTCGCCAGACTCAATATCCGTCTTGAAAGCCACCTTAGCCGACTCCCTCAAACGGATGAAGTTCCAAGAAGAGGATTTAATTCGCAACGGTAATAAAAATTGTATAAAGGGATTCAGTCGTCTTTGACGAGCCAAACAGCCTTTCCGCCAGGGCCGGTATATCCGCCTTGCGTACCATTTCGCGTCTCGAGGGTAAATCAGCCGGGCTCACCGTGGAGGATTCGCGCAATCAGAGCACAGCGATTCCCTCCTCGTCGCTGCATCACTCAAGAGGCGCACTTAGCGCTAACTGTTCCACCTCCGGGACCCATTCGTTGGCGCGGATCCCTTATCCAATCATTACATTTTCTCAATTTCATCTTAACTGCCCGTCGTAAAAAGGCAGTGCGCCCTTGTTAAAAGGAACTTTTATATCTGGGCAATTTGCATTAGCTTTCTGCAGCTCCACGCTTCCAGAGCATAAATTCCCTACGGTCGATGTCGTAGTCGTATCGTTGAGATATAGTCGATTACAAGCGGATGTGACAGAATGTTCAGGCACAGAGGAGCGTCGCAGGATGGTAAATGACAAGAAAATAGCGGACTATAAATTTTCTATGATTTTCATAAAAATTTTCGTTGACCAACAAAGCGTTTTTAAAACCGCTTTCTTGTCCATTTTCAAATATTTCTTTTTTTCTCCAAAATTTATTTGCATGAAGGGAGTTGTTTGAATGTGACTGGCAGCGTGTCACTGGAATATCTAGTGTCCTCAGAATATAAAGTAGAATTATTTTATTTAGTATTCGTATTTTTTATTTGTTATTTATTCAGTAAAATTATATTATAAACCTAATGGGTCATGGAAGTTTTTTTATAGGGAGCGCTATACCTGTAGTCTTCATCCGACTTGATGTTTTAAAGTCTTTCTCATATATACTGAAATGAAAATGTATAATCATTCGTTGGTTTGTAGCAATTTATAACGCATACAATTACAATATTCAATAACTTTTGCAGATAATTAGTAAAACCTATTTTTGTGAAAATGTATTTTCGGCTTTTGGGATGGAGCGGCTCAACCCTCCCGACTGACTCTCATTGGGTGTGCCACTATTCAAACAGATTCGTTTTTTTTTCAGTTTTTATCTCTACAATTTCGTGAAGATATTCTAGAGCAAGATATTCTAGAGTCGTAGAAAAAGTACTGTATGGAATTTGATGTAATGGATATTAATACACTCGTGTGAAGCTTACGATTCTCTCTCGTATCGTAATATCATACTCATGTACTCAATACCCATCGTTACACCATCGTTTCATGATGTACTATTATAAAATTAATATTTTTACGAAATTAAAAATATTAATTCTATAATTGTATGTATTTGGCGATTTTTGGGTCGCAAGATCACTTTGCCGGCCAGCTATCGGTAAAACCCTTGCCTGGGCCTAGTTAATTTCCCATGCTTGGAGGGTAAGAGCGGCATAAGGCGAACATGTGTATTCTCTTCACCGTTACTGGTAAGATCCGCCTGCTGGAGGGTTTCTTCGTCACAGCTACAGAAACTGGGAAGATTTTAAAGGAAAGCTACAACTCTATTTTTGCCTCGACTGGGAATCGAACCCGGGGACCACAGCACAGGAAGTTAGTACGCTGCCCATTAGCCATCCTAGAGGCTATTTTATAATTAATTTAAAAAATAATCTTTAGCGTTCTTCTTTTCCGCGTGACCGAATGTGGTGGCTCAGTGTATCCACTGATGTCACTGCAGCGCCTCTGACCGTGAGGTCCAAGGTCCTAGGTTCGAGTCCTGACGGCGGCAGGATTTTTGACACTAGCTATTCAGCTAGGTCGAATTCAGTCGGTGTCTGGAAGAGAATTATAGCGGCGGGCTACTCTGATCGGTAGTTTTCCATGGTTTCTCCGATCAACACCCGGCGAATGCCGGAGCAGTACCCTAACGAACGGGCCACGGACCACGCGCGATCTTTCCATCCTCTTCCTTGTCCTATCCTCTCCCCTTACACACACACACACACACACACACAAACATGCACTACACTACTACATATTCCCGGAGACCAATCGGGAGCTTAGAACTTGTCCCGGCTGGGGTGGTGCCCCGCTGGTGAGAGAGTCCTAATTAGGGGGAAACCCCGCTAGCCGACGTTAGGTCGGCGGCGGATCTCGCCATCCAGCGAGGGATGATCACTGCCATAAACCTCGTTTTTCCTCGGAAAAACAGACACTACACTTACGGGACTAAAGACCTAAGCTGTTGACGAGCCCAGAATAACAACCAAGCAACCAAATTTCCCGCGTGCATACGGGCCATTGTGCGACGTCGGACTGCGCGAGCGGTGGGAAGCAGGATGATGGCGCTGCGCCCAAGAGGTTTCCTCGAGCGGAAGTTCGATGGTGGCGAACTTTGGCGTACGGCGGCGCTGAGGATGAAGAGGCGAGGTCACGACGCGGGTGGTTTATCGGGCAGGTAGCGCCACCCACGCGCCCCAACTTGGCGTAAGCAAGTCCGCAGCGTGCCGGAGATTTATGACCGCGGGGCCCATTGATTGCGCCATAGTGAATCTTCGAGCCGGAGTTGGCCAGTGTTGGAACCGGCGACGCGGCGGGCGGCAGCGCTGGGGACGGTCGAGGGAGGCGTGGATGCTGCAGTGTGGAAGAGGCCGGTGAAATACGACCGGTGAAAATAATGCTTAATAGTATTCGCTGAAAATTTCGAGGGAAATGAAAGAGATCGCCAGGAAGAGAAGAATACGTGGAAGTACGCATGAGAGGGAATAATGTTATTATGTGAGGGATTAAGTAAATTAGAAAATAGGGTTACTATTGATACAGGATTAGAGAAACCTTTGAATTTTATTAATTTATCTCACAGTGTAGTAATTCTATTTTTCAAAACGAATTTAGAGATAAAGTAGTTCTAAATAACATGTTCACCAAAGCCTGATCGTAGACGGACTATTCTGGCGATGAATTTGGTTCAGGAGTCAAATCTTGAGGTGTTCAGAGAACAAAAGTGGTATTGCACAGCGATTTTGAAGGTAATGTGGAACCGTAAGATGAGATGATGGTGGGTAACGAAGTGAACTGGGACGCAAGAGAAAATGGGACGAAAAGAATAGCGGGAGTAGCCAAAGATCGGGAAAGAGAAGAGACAAGTTGCAAACCTAATCGAGGAACGGTGAGCGCCAAGGCCGAGAATCAGAGAGAGAGGGGGGAGAGGGAGAGGGAGATAGAGAGGGAGAGGGGGGAGAGAGAGGCACAGGGATATGGATGATGATGGATGATTGTGGATGGATGATTCTGGAATGGTAGGAGATCAGAACCGGATAGATGACTGATTTTTAGGATCATACGAATTGAGGTAGTAGATGGTGTGATAACGATAGTGTACGGTTACTGAAGCTAAGTGAATGAGAGGAGAAAAATCAACAATCAAGGAGAGCAAATGAATGGCGGTGAGAAACGAAGAGCAACAAAGGGGACAATATTAAAAGATAAAGACGTCGAGAAGCGGATAAAGAGCCCAGGAGCGGATAGTTAGCCACCAAGTCTGTGGAGAGCTGAAAAGAGATTTGACAGCTAGATGCTGCTGGAGAGATAAGAAGTGGTTAGAGATCTGAAAAGCGGTAAGAGAGCCGAGAAATGGGAGAGAGCCGAGCAGTGGTTAGAGAGCCGAGAAGCCGCCAACGGTTAGGAGCCAAAGAGAGCTGGGGGTGGAAGCAGAGAAGAGTGGCGAGATGTGCTGAGCCAGAGCGGGTCTTGCGGTGCGCGGCCGCCGCGGGAGAGCCCGAGGCGAGCCCGCAAGAGAGGCCCCTGGGGCGGTCGCGAACGCGGTTCGGGGTGAGGGTGGTGGGGGAGGGCTGCCCCATGGGGAGGCAGGGAGCGTCCTGCGTCACGGCCAACAACTGAATTACAGGCGCTGCGAATGCACGGGAGCGCCGTGCCGGCCTGCGGTCGCCATTAGCTTCCGCGTAAGTGCGTTTCTCAAGGCGGAAATTGGATATTTAGCTATTGATATCGCTCCCGCACGACGCTTGCGTCTAATTGCGAGTTGCTCGATGAAAATACATTGCTGAATTACAACCATTATGGTGATTTGTTTATGAAGAAAGATATATCCAATGGTTTTTATTTCTTCTTTAAGATTACAAACACATTTTCCCTGGTTCATTTTCTTCTGATGGCTGCGATGTATGAAAGGCATTAAAGTAGTTTTACGCTGATGTTTTTCGGAGTAATTTGAATGCAAAAAGGTTTGCTCAGTATCGTGACGCGCATTTGACTTTCAAAAATTGTTTACACTGGTGAATAGTCACCTACAATAATGTTTACAAATGTTTTAAAAATAATCAATAGTAATGTCTAATTCATTTCAACTGTTGTGTGTTGGTTGGTGATTCCGGGCGCGTCAACAGCTTAGATCACTAGTTCCATACGTGTAGTGCATGTTTTTCCTCGGGAGGTTGTGATGTGAATCTTCTCCTGCTGGATGGCGAGATCCGGCGCCGACCTACCGTCGGCTAGTGGTGTTTTCCCTAACCAAGACTCTCCCACCAGCGGGGCACCGCCCCAGCCGGGACAAGCTCTAAGCTCCCTACCGCTCTCCTGGAACGTGTAGTAGTGTAGTGCATGTTAGTGTAAGTGTGTGAGGGGAGAGGATAGGACAAGGAAGAGGAAGGAAAAATCGCGCGCGGTCCGTGGCCATTTGTTTCTGCTCCGGCACTCGCCTGGTGTTGATCGGAGAAACCAGGGAAAACTACTGATCAGAGCAGTCAGCCGCTAGAATTATCCTTCAGACAGCGAGTGAAGTCGACCTAGCTGAAAAGCTAGTGTCGAAAATCCTGTCGCCGTCGGGACTCGAACCTCGGGCCTCCCGGTCAGAGGTGCTGTAGTGACATCAGCTGATGCACTGAGCTACCGCTCCCGATCACCTGTTGTAACTATAGTATAATTTTATATGGTAATTGTTTACCCGACTGACACAAAAGAACAGAGCGGAGTAATTCAAGCGAAAGAATTCAGTGAGACCTGCATTTAATATTCCACTCCACAGTATGTCTGATTCCCGAATGTGGATAATGGCTAAATTAGTTTAAATATTTTCAGTAACTTTGGCTTTTGAGATAAATCTTAATTTTTTGAGATATTCACGAATACGTTTATTGTGTGAATAAGATGCAGTGCCTTGAGAAAATGCCGCCGTGAACTCTCTTTAACTCACAAAACTCACTTGCCTTCAATATGTCCTGAAACAACGGTACAATCAAACTTTCGCGCGAACAACATTCAAAGAACCCTTACTAAGATGATAAGTATAAAATATGTTTTTGGTTTTCTTTTTATGTTTCAAATCATGTTATAATGCTTTGGGACTGTGTTATTTTCTTATGTATTAGAATAAGACAAACTTTTGCATCGGATTAACTAGAATGTACTTTAAATATCCCAGTGTCTTCCTGTTCCCGTCAATATCATAAATCGGTCTTTCTGTTCTCTCGGGTCGTCCTTAATAATTTCCTACTATAACAGAGCTCTTCATAAATTCTACTAAATTTGCCTACTTAAAATCAATATTTTGTTCCCTTCGAAATACTGTTCCTTTCTCTTGAAATATTTATTTCTATGTCAAGTATGGAGAGCATAAGAGACCACCAAGCTCTGAAAAAGTTGCAAACTACAAAAGAATATGTGGGTCTAATTAGGTAACATCTGGAAGCGCGTTCTACCGCGTCATTTCTCCTACCTGCGCTACTTCTTCTTCCCAAACGGTTCTGTTGACTGTTGTATTTCCTTTCGCTCGAGGCAATTTTTCAATTTTCAAATGGAATATATGTAAGGTGTTCACTGTTCTATCCCATGTCGCCGTCGTGTCCTCCTCTTCTGGTGTCTCTCATCATCGTCATCGTCATCGTTGTCGCCACCGCCTTCCGCGTCAACTGTGGTTCCTTCTTTGTTATTTTGTATCCATTCGGTTGTCCTCGTTGACATGTCCGCGACCACCATGACTGGATGATGTGTAAGACCTAGCTTCCATGCCTCCTTTTGTTTCAGATGTAGCCCGGCACAAGCCAGATCCTCGACTCGTGGCCAGCAGTTAGAGTTCAATATATTATCAGTCAAATTTTTTACAGGACCGCGAGAAGCTACGATTTAAATCCCATACTGCATGATTTGGAAATTCTTGCTAAAAATGACTTTTGGGCTTTTGATTTTGTGCTTTTCAACCTGCCAGAGTTTCATGCACAGATTGACCGTTTCGGTCTGTCTGTTCCTTGAGTTTTTGTTGTTATTGTTGTTGTTGTTTTTTTTTTTGTGGATGAACAACATCAAGTATTTTATTGAGTTCAGCTTCCACGATCACTTTAATTAAATTGTTCGCATCAGCGCCTGGATAAATAGAAACATTAGCACCCTAAGCAAAGCACACCTCTCCTCCGTGGTGCTAGATAGTTACCAAATTCTTTTACTTTCTTTTGACATGGACGTTGACTTGAGATTGGTAGTCTATTTCTAGAAGTGGTTATTCTCGCGTCAACATGCACTTGTGGTTCCATTGTCTGGCCTTCCCAGCAGACGTACTTCAGCTCCGGATCTTTTATTTTGAAAATTAACTCACCGATGTCTTGGGAACCAGTCAGTCGCGCTTCTAAACTCCGAAATCTCCAGTCGATCTTCTCTCGTATTAATGATAGATTCAATTGTACTTTGTAACTACTCTATGGCCTGTACTTTGCTTTCCTCCATCTAGTATACATTAAAGTCAGGGGAATCCCATATATGATAAAGCCCTCTCCAAGATGGAGGATAGCTCATTAATTTGAAGAACCACAATTGAGCTATTTGATTATGGGATTACTAGATTAACACTTTAAGTTAATACATTTTTACACAATTTTAAGTTCATATTGGTATTCTTTTGTTAGGTTGTAATTCTTCCATTCTTCTCGGTTTCGTGCAGTTCGGCTCTACAGAGCGCCTACATTCTTCATTTCGTCTGCCCATCTTCTTCTAGGTCTTCCAGCCTGCCGTTTGCCGATCCTCGGATCCTAGACCGTTGTAATGTGAGCTTAGAGATCATGTCTCATCCTTGCTACATGTCCTGCCCATCTTCACTTCAGTATTTGGGCACAGTGCACTGAATCTTTTATTTCTGTTTTTCTTCTGATTTCCGTGTTTCTTACGTGGTCTTATAGCGATATTCTTATTATTTTTCTTCCCATTTTCTTTGAGGTACTTGTAATACTTTCTTTTGTTACTCGGTTATTGACTATGTCTGAGCGCCATAAATTAGTACAGGGAGAACATAACTGTCGGAGATATCTTTTTTAATTTGTATCATTTGTGTTTTGTCTATTAATATAAAATTCAGACTCCAAAACATCACCCAAGCTTGTGATATTCTTCTATTAATTTCTTTGTTTCTTTTGTTCTGGAATGAAACCGTTTGTCCCAGATTTGCATACTGCTGAACATAATTAATACTAATCCACCGAGTTCTAGAAAACATCAATATAGGGGCGCATTGCGACGGCGCGTGCTTACTCACACCTGCGTCAGCCTGTATTGATGAATTGTGAGAAGTCCGAAAGCGCGCTCTATTGGTAGTATTCATGTGCAAATTGTGATTCTGATTTTAGTTTCGTAAAATTTAATTTTGGTAATAAAATTGAGTAAAATTCATGTGGGTTCTACTTTATCATCACATGTTACAATATATTATAATATCGCTCATTATTCAGTTCCTTCATTTTATCTAACGGGGGCTCCCATATCTCATCTTAACACGGGCTCCCATGTGTTTCACGGAGTTAGTCTAAACTTGTTAAGCCACGTTGTTTGTACGTCTTTTAGAAACATAATTTCTTTGAATAGAATTATTCTCATGCTATCTTTTGCTACAACATACTTGTTTCGATTGATCTTATCGGACGTTGGACTGTTACAATCTTTAATCGACGCTACTGGCCGTTAAGAATAGGTTTACGTTTTTTCTGGTTGTATGTCCAAATAACTGTACAGTAAATACAGAGCAAAGAATCAATAAAGTCCGTTATATGTGATAAAGGCTATCTTCCAAACAAATTTTTTTACTACTAAAGCCTTAAAAGACAAAAAATAATATAAATAAAATATTTTTGGGAGTGAGAGCACTCAACCACCATCTTTATCTGCATCACTTATTTCAATTTCTTTTAACGGGCGGGGGTCTGTAACATTTTTAACGGATGCTGTACTACGAAAAATATTCAACAATATCCTATCTCTTTAACGCTCCGCCCGTGGCGCGGCGGTGTCTTGTAAACTCGCCTCCGCTAATACGCGGCCGCTGCCTGTCAGCGAGGGCGTGACCCGGGCACCGCCCCCTGATTTCCAAGGCAAATGCGCCGGAAGCTGGCTGCCGGGACACAAGCGCAGGCGCCCGCGCGCGGACAGCGCCACCGGAAGCCCTGAGGGAGGGGGCGAGGACACGCTACAGAGATGTCGGCGGAAGAGGAACGAAGGCAGATAAAGACGGGGGTAGATATAGGGGACTTAAAGGAAAGGGGAGGATAAGGGGGAATGGGATAGAGCAGAAATAGAGAAGGAAGAGGGAAATAGATTATAGGAAAGAGGGGAGAGCAGAAATAGATGAGAGAGCAGAAATGGACGAGGGAAAAGGGGGAGAGAGCGGAAAAAGACGAGGGGAAAGAGATCACATATACAGCACTTCGAAGGTGCTGTCGAAGGTGAGCAATATTTCCCATTGAACAAGCTCTGGTAAATTTAATAGAACTAAGTTAAATATGTTAAATAAGCCTATAGCTTCCACATTGATGATCTATATCTGACCTTTTACAAAAATGTCTTATTTTTGAAGGACTCAGGACCCGATGAAGATGATGGTGAACAGTTATGGGTATCCGAGCCAAGAAGACAGAAATGCAGGGATTTAAGGAAAACCTGTATCCACTTTTAGCCCGTAACACATTTTTTTTAATTGAATAGGACACGAATTGGAAATGTTCTTAATCTAAACACTTACACTTGTTTATGAAATAATTTTTAATTTTAATTGCAGAAAATATTACGTTATCATAAGATTGTGAAGAATCTGTGAGTTCCAAAAATATTTTTCTTACAGTTACAGAGTTATAAAAACGTGAACTTATTTGAATCAGTAAGATTACAGATTAATTAGAACATTTAATTTGTACCTCTTCAGAAAGATTTTAAAAAAATTTAAAATATACTTTACAATTTACATGCATGCATTTATTTGAACTGCAGTTGGGTAAGACTCGGTGACAGCTAATGAACAATAATTTTAATAATAATAATAATAATAATAATAATAATAATAATAATAATATAAGAATGGTTGAATTATTCCTGTTGATCCTGTTTTATATAGTAGAAAGATGGATCTTTCTTAAACTATTGGACCAAATAGGATCAATCAGTACAGAAATCAGGAATTATGATGTATAATTCATATAAGACATATACATTTATCTATTGCTTTACGTTTCGCATATTTAGAATGTGCCTTTTCAAAAGCATTTGATAAGTAAAGCATTTGACAATCGGTTGGCAATAAACATAACATTTTTGAGTAGTATACAAAACAAAGGAATACATTAAACATATATATTGGAGATATATTAACATTTAACAACATTTTCATGTAAACTTAACTAATACTCATATTGATGTAAATGTAAAAAAATGTTTGAGTCTAGGACCTAAATTTGGTTTACCACAAATTAATAAGGACATTCCAATTGTAAATTACATTTGTGATTTAGAAAATAATCTACAATTAGTGCACACTAGTCAACGAGTTACGTTAAGGAATCAGATCAGACCGAATGTTCTGAATAATTCTTTAAAAAATCAAAAATCCAATGGTTTAGATAAATTTATAATTAACCTTTATAATAAAACCAAAAATGTCCTTAAATGTAATAAAAATATATTCATCACTACTGCTGATAAAGGAGCTGTTACAGTCATCATGGAAAAGCAAGATTACATTAATAAAGTTTAAAACTACTAGAAGATACCAATACTTATAAAACTATACCAAAGATAATACTAAATCATTGCAAAATAATATTAATTCAATTTAATTAATTGGCAAGAAACAATACATTTCTACAAATGAAAAATTCACTATTATGTCATAATGGAATCATACCAAAATTATATACGTTACCAAAGATTCACAAACAACCCCTATCTATGAGACCCGTAATAGCAGGCATAAATAGCCCTACATATAAATTAGGCAAATTTTATCATCAAATATTAAGTCGTTTTACAGGGAAAAAGTCATGTTAGTAATGCTATACACTTTAAAGAACATTGACTGACATAAATAAATATACCTCTATACCATTAGATCAATTTTTTAATTGGTTTACGAGCTATTTTAAACAATAATTCATTTTCATTTAATAATAAATTTTATTTACAAACCTTTGGATTAGCAATGGGATCATCAGTTTCCGCTGTACTTGCGAACCTAATTATGCAAGAAATAGAAGTCTTTTGCTTCTCCCAAATTAATTTTCACGTCTTGTTTTACTACAGATACATGGATGACATAATTACATGTTTGCATCAATCTAATGTTGACAATTTGGTAAATATACATAATAAATTTCACCCTCGATTAGTCTTTACCTCAGAATTAGAAAACAGCACTAGAGAAATTAGTTTTTTAAATCTTAAATTAATAGTTAAGAACAATAACATTATAACCGATTGGTATTAAAAACCAACCTTTTCGGGAAGAATTCTAAATTATCTATCCAAGCATTCGCAAGCTCAGAAAATAGCTATGGTTTACAATTTAGTGGATTCCGCACTTATCTAATCCTGAATTTCATAACAAAAATCTAATAATAAAAAATATCCTTCATAACAATCTATATCCATCATCCTTTATAGATAAATACATTTAAAAGAGATTGATGCATAATTATAAATCAAAAACCACTAAAAATAATTTACGACTTCCCTTTCCATTTTATGAACCGGTTAATAATAAAATTAAAACATACTTCAATAAATACAATTTTGACATAGTATTTTATAATTTAAATAAATCCAAACTGTTGTTTGATAAACAGAAGGATATAACAAAATAGGAGATAAATCAAGTGGTCTACTCTATTCCTGTGATGACTGTAAACAGGTGTACGTTGGAGAAACCAAACAATATCTTAACAAAAGAGTTTATCAACACAAATACGATATTAATAAACATTCTGCATTGTACAAACATTAACTAAACAAGAACGAACGCAACCACTCTATTGGTTTCGATAAAATAAAATTTACATCACGAAAGCTAACTTTAAAAGACAAATTTCAGAAATGATATATTATGTTAAATGATTCTATGAACACTAATAATGACGTATTGAATGTACATCAAATTTATAAATCACTAATAATAAACAGATATTCATAATTGCTTTTTGCCGCTGTTCACTCATAATTTTGCACATCCATTTCTTGATGTATTTCATTTTGTGCTGCATACATATGAATGTTTTAGCTACCAATTAGACTGCCAACTTCGGCATATTATAGAAATACTTTACATGAAAATGTTGTTAAATGTTAATATATCTCCAATATATATGTTTAATGTATTCCTTTGTTTTGTATACTACTCAAAAATGTTATGTTTATTGCCAACCGATTGTCAAATGCTTTACTTATCAAATGCTTTTGAAAAGGCACATTCTAAATATGCGAAACGTAAAGCATAATAGTAGAGAAGAAAAATAAGAAGATAAATGTATATGTCTTATATGAATTATACATCATAATTCCTGATTTCTGTATTGATTGATCCTATTTGGTCCAATAGTTTAAAAAAGATCCATATTTCTACTAAATAATAATAATAATAATAATAATAATAATAATAATAATAATAATAATAATAATAATAATAAAAAAACATTACAGTACAAAACTTGGATGCAATAATCATACTATCACTAATATTAAGTATTATAACAATTATTTCAACTCTACTAAAATATACAAAACTTTTATGTTGGTGATACTAAAAATAAATACAAGCTACACAGATATTGACCAATCTATATTTTAGAAAAGGCATTGATCGCGTTCACTACACTTCACTGCACTGCACAACACAACATTGTTTTGCTTCGAATTACAATGACCAGCACTTCACAGCATTTCTCATTAGCATCTATTACTCTCAGCTTGTTTTAACGTATTTCCAAAAATATCTTATGATACCTTCAACCCTCCCTGTTATAAAATGAATTTTCCTGTCCAATTTTCTTGAACGTGCGTCTTTCCCTCAACTTCAATGTGAGTTAACGAAATCAAAATCACAAGGTACCTTCTGATGAATTTCAAAATTCAGCCGTTAAAATAAATATATCTAAACGTTTTGGATAATTCAATTCATGAGCATTAAAAAGGAGCAATCTCCCGTTGAATTCTCTTTTTACTAAAAATATCTCATAATATTTTATCGTCTTGCCTCAGCCTAACTGTCCGAAGGAGCTCGTTTCCTTCGATGAAAAGAAACCTCTTTCTATTCCAAATAAAAGAAAGGCTCTGTCACTGCATATTCGGATTTAATGAAAATCTCGCTGTATTCTTGCGATAAGTCGTGGAGATTTTCATTTTCACCCTTGAAGGCACCGGTTTGTTGCTGAGAGCAGCACTCGAAAAAGGAGATTCAGTTCGGACTTTTTTTAACTTTCGTTCTTTCTTCCTTCGCGTCAGAAAGTGAATTTTAGATCTTTTTCAAAAGTTTGATGAAGGGCAGTTAATGACAATAGCAGATTTTAAATCTTGTTCGACTTCTTTGCTTTCAACGTGTGCCTTTAATCTTTCAACTTTGTTTTAGGAACCTCAGCTTTTAGCAAGTGGTGCTTTGGGCAGTGTATACGGGCGCTATATTTCATACTGGATTCGGTTCTGGATTCTATGGATATAACTCGTGAGACAGATACTCTCCTAGATAAATTCACCTATATCATAATGTAAATATACGATTCACCATATCAGAGGAACGACACCACTTGACTGCAATGTTTGTTCTGTTTCAACTTCCTCCAATAATTTCTCCAGTTAAGAATGCCTGTAAAATACGTTTTCTGAGATCAATATTTACTTATATTACATTTTGCGCATATGATATTCTTACCAAGGGATAACTACAGATAGATACGTTCTTCATTGGTCTCATGAGATAATATATTTACACTTACACTTTTATATATAAATTTTACAAAAGCACGACATGTGTCCACTAAAAACTTTTCTGACAGTTCGTATGCGATAAGTTTAGTGACTTTGTGTTCATAAACGTTCATGGAGCTGTAATCACGGCCTTCATAACGTTTTCGCACTGCCGCGGATCACTTCGTACGATTCCTCGTCCTTCGCCTCAAAGTCAGCCGCTCGGCCAATGTTTTCTCGTCGCCCTTCTCTCTGTCCTCGTACGTCTCCCTCAACTTTTCTCCCCTCCCAGCGTATCGCCCTCGCCTTGGTTGGATGACCCCACCCCTGATCAATTTTCCACACTTGTACGCTGTTCTCACTCGTGACTGATGGCACTTCCTACGCCCTATGACGTTCTTCATGATCTGGTACACTCCCCGATACACACTTTTCTCTCAAAGGTCTACGATTCTTCATTCTCTCTAACCGATACCGCCTTAGTCCACTGTCCCGGTTCTTGCAGCCCTCACCAATTGCCGCACTCGCCGCTGCCCTCATCAGGTGATGAGGGCTATACCACCCTAGACCTATACCACCCTCTCCGCTATCACGGCTTTTGCCGCCCACACCGTCCTCGCCGCCTACACCGCCCTCGATGCTCTTGCACCCCCTACCACCCTCGCCCCTCCCCAACCGCCCATTCCCCCACCCCCTCCGCCCCCATGATGAGGGCTATACCACCCTAGCCTATACCACCCTCCCGCTATCACGGCTTTTGCCGCCCCCCCCACCCTCGCCGTCTCTCCGCACGCTCGCCGCCATGTTCGCCCTCATCCTCTCTCCTCACCGGCCGACCCCGCCCACCGCCCACCTTCCCCGCGACGCCGCCGCTCTCAAAGGTCTACGATTCTTCATTCTCTCTAACCGATACCGCCTTAGTCCACTGTCCCGGTTCTTGCAGCCCTCCCACCGTCCTCGCCGCCTACACCGCCCCGATGCTCTTGCCCCCCTCCACCCTCGCCGCCCTATTCGCCGTCCCCATCCATCCCCGCCTTTCTTCCCCTCACCACATTGCCGCACTCGCCGCTGCCCTCATCAGGTGATGAGGGCTATACCACCCTAGACCTATACCACCCTCGCCGTCTCTCCGCACGCTCGCCGCCATGTTCGCCCTCATCCTCTCCTCACCGGCCGACCCGCCCCCCGCCCACCTTCCCCGCGACGCCGCCGCTCTCAAAGGTCTACGATTCTTCATTCTCTCTAACCGATACCGCCTTAGTCCACTGTCCCGGTTCTTGCAGCCCTCACCACATTGCCGCACTCGCCGCTGCCCTCATCAGGTGATGAGGGCTATACCACCCTAGACCTATACCACCCTCGCCGCCCTATTCGCCGTCCCCATCGCCCAGGACGTCCTTACCACCCATGCCTCTCTGCTCGCCCACGCCGTCCTCACTGCCTTCGCCGCCTACACCGCCCTCCCGCCGCCATGTTCGCCCTCATCCTCCTCCTCACCGGCCGACCCCGCCCACCGCTCACCTTCCCCGCGACGCCGCCGCCGCCGCCGCCGTCGTCGCAATAAAAACGCGTAATTTCACCGCGCGCCCCCGGCGACGTGGATGGCGGCGGGGGCGGCGCCAGTGAAAAGCGGCCCTTCATGGCGCCGTGGGGGGTCGCTCCGCGCGGTGAAAAGCGAGACTTACGGGAGGCGGCGCGGCGGGGGCTTAGCGCGACAGGAATTGAAAATAAGCCCCACGGGAAGCGAAGACGCCGGCGGAGGTGGGGGCGGAGGCGGAGGCGGGACGGGGGTTGAGATGGAGGAGCCATGTCGTTGGCCGTCGCGGTCGCAGTCGCCTTGAGATGCCGTGGCGCCCGGTGCGCGGTGGTGGTGGCGCAAGAGAAGCTTTGCATTGTTGGATGTCGATGCATGTAATACATTTGGTATCCAGGGGAGGATACAGAATGCATTTTAAAAGAGAAGGGGAATTCTGTTCGGTCATCCCATTTCCATGAATTCGTTCACCAAAATGGATAGTCTGATTATAATGTGATTTTCTTCTTGAAATGCCGTTCGCGCGAACTAATGTGCTTCGGTGCTTCGGAAAGATTTTATTTACAAATGAATACTAAAAAATGATTTCGGTTAGCCGCAAGCCCGTCGCGTGAATTATTTTCATAGTTTTAAATAAATTCAAGGTTTTTAATAACATGAACTCGTATTTGTAGTATGTTCTATTAGAAATTGTCTAGTTTCTAATTTCAAGATACTTCCTAATTTTAGTTTACACTTTTTGAAAGCCAATTCAAGTAAATAATTAATAATGATCCAGTAGATTTCATTAACTGAGAGTCGAGACAATGAATGGGTATAACCCTAGAAATGAGAGAGTACTATACCGATTTTATTTTTTAAATTAGATTTCGACTGTGTGATTTCGGGTCAACGACATAGATGCATTCTTTTGTTAGTAACATATAGCAGTACACGATACATAGGGCACACACAATGACACAGACTGATTTCTAACTGTGACTTTAACTCGTCTTCAAGTGAGATCCATCAAAGGAGACACGACGATAAATATCTGATTCTACCGTTTCATCCAAAGGGAAGTTATCGCGTTGGGTGTGTTGTATTTGCAGGATCCAGGGCTAGATGAACACACCGATGTTTCTTTAGTTGCTTTAATTTTGCACCAACAAATATAATAAAAGTTAACGAAAAACGTATAAACAAATACGAAATTAAGTAGAACGGCGTTCTTGCCATACGGTGTCTCTGTTGATAACGGTGGTGCCAAATTTGCAGGTCGACGACCGGCATGGTCAGGTAACTACCGCCCGGTGCGGTGATAACTTGCCACCGGTCGGCAGCGAAGTGGCTGGCTGCGAGACAAGCCACGAAGGTCTCAGCGGCGTGTACTCGGGAGCCGGTTATGCCACGGCCTATGGCGCGTCCCGAGCAGCATGGGTCGTGTCCAATCGACCAGAGAGCGCTCCACCGCGGGGCTCGGGGTTTTATCTCCCGGCGCCTGGCGAAGGGGAAGGGGAGGGGCTGCGCGCCCCCACTAGCCGAGCGTCGGAGCATAACTCCAAGTCCCCTTCTGATTGAGGGTTTACCACAGGGTCCTTGCCCATCCAAGTGTCACGTTAGGTTGTGCACTGATTGCGACACAGTCATGTGTCTCGCGTAGTATTTACCGTCTCCTTTGGGTCCTCACCGCAGCTATTAAAAGGCATCAGAGAATATGTCGGTAAGCAAAATTCGTCAATTTGATAATTTTCTATTTATTTATTTTACGTCAAAACAGTTAAAAGTGTGTGTGACGTGCTCTGGCGAGAAGTGAATTCTGTGCACGTTTTCAAAATTCTGTGATCTCTGCCCTACGCCATATACTAATTGAATTTTGAATACTGAAAAAAAAGAGCGTTTTCTGCAAGGATTGTTAACAAAATTATTCGCTCCGATGTAATGAAATATATTTTAAAGAGCAAATAAGCAATAAATTTGGGCTCTTTTCCCTCATGATGTCATTCGTTAAGAAATAATACGTCCTGCCGCGACAACACGGAGAACGATAATTTTAATGACTATATTACTCACTGAATTATAGAAGACGTGCATAGATAGTGAAGTTATATTTATATCCAGAAGCAAATCAAGGGGCCATCTCAGCATTTACTCAAAGGATCAGGGAAACAGGATAAAAAATCTGATCGAGATGGGATTCCACTTTAGCATTTCAGCAATACAGCAGTGCAAAGACAATGAATGGAATGTTATGTGTTTAATCACAGACAATACGATTACGGCGTTGAAGCCTCGACACACAACGGTTTTCGAATACATTTTTGACACGGTTTCATGTGTTCGCGTTTCACCTTCAGCCACGTCAGCATGCTGGTGGATTGTTCATCACCACAAGCGCCCGCGTTGACCCTGGCGGCGAGACCCGCGCTCTGCAGTACCGCGCACGACTATGGTTTTTGATTCAGTCGCTGTCCGGAGGAGAATTGTAGCGGCCGGCTGCTCTGATCGGTAGTTTTCCGTGGTTTCCCCGATTAACACCAGGCGAATGCCGGAGTAATACCCTGGAAAACGGGCCACGAACCGCCGCGAACTTCCCCTCCTCTTTCTTGTCTTATCCCCACCCCATACACTAACATGCACTACACTACCACGCATGCCGGGAGACATGTCGGGGACTTAGAGCTTGTTCCGGCTGGGGCGGTGCCACGCTGGGGTGGGAGATACTTGGTTGGGGAGAACCTCGTTAGACGACGGTGGGTCGGCGCCAGATCTGGCCATTCAGCGAGGGAAGACCACCACCACCTCCCGAGCAAAAAACTCCCACTACACTTACGGGAAGAATGACCACAGTAGTTGACACGCCCGGAATTACTATCAATCAGTCAATCGAAATATGGTTTTGGATTCTCGTGTTTCATTCGCAACAAACTTTCTCTAATTATTGACTGTTACGTCACCCCTAACGTTTATCGAGTGCATAAAGTATAGAGTGTGAAAGCGAGGGGTAAGAATAAGACAAGAAAGAGGAAGGAAAGATCGCGCGCGGTCCGTGGCACGTCTGTTAGGGTACTGCTACGGCATTCGCCTGGTGTTGATCAGAAAAACCATGGAAAACTTCTGACCTGAACAGTCGGACCCTAGAATTCTCCTCCAAACAGCGGATGAATTCGACCTATAGCTATCTAGCTAGTGTCGAAAATCTGCCACGGTCGGAAGCCTAGGACCTCCCGGTCAGAGGCACTGGAGTGGCGTTAATTGATATCATATGCACGAAGGTTTTTTTTTCTTTTTCCTTTTTTTGAGCCCCGGATTACCAATCACCACTCCTTGACTAACATCAATTGAATTTTATTCAAAGGATAGACGCAAACGTTGATAAAATCAACGTTTATCCAGAAATGTTCCCCTCTATGTAATAGAAACTATTTTGCTTCAAAAAACAAGCTGCAGATTTGATATAATAGGTCGGTCGTCGAAATAGCCAAACTCCAATTCCACACGCATCTAGCAAAATAATGGCTCAAGAAAACGTTCGCGGATATTACTCTGCGTCACCTAGGGGTCGTATTTATGAAGCTCTGCCAGCAGAGCTCTTAGGGGCCTGCCTTCTGGGAGCTTGCTAGGAGCTCAAGGGGCGACTGGAATTGGCTGGGGGTCGTTCATAAATCGCAAAACCGAAAACTGGCAGCCTGCTAGGCCTGGCAGGCCCCTGGCAGAGGTTTATAAATACGGACCCTAAGCTGGTACGGTGGTTTGGAATCTTCACAAACAAGGTCTCTGGAACATCAGCGTCTTCTCATGGATTCGGATTCACCGTAGCAACCACGCCGGATTCACCAGAGTTCTCTCGCTGGTGTCCACCGCTGCGAACATCTGCATCACCGCTGTCTCCCGCGTCGTGTCCACTTGCCTCATTTGGCGCCCCGTTGCACCCGTGACAGCACGCCGCCGCTGCCGCCTTCGTTGCTTTTATTTCCCAGCGTCTTGGCGCGCCTTTATTGCGCCGCCTGTGCGCGGCGCACGGTGGCCTGAACGGAGGCGAAACGCGCGCATAGGATGTAAGTTAAATAACTATTTATTTAGTGAATTTAAAACGGTTCTTTAATTATAAATCTATTGAAATACGTTCTAAGTTAAAATAATATTCCTCATAATATATATTATTTATTTATTTATGTCGAAAAAGTACTAATTTTTATCAGACATTATTGAAGATGAATAAAAGCTTCATTTATTTGTCCAGAAGTGAAGAAAAGGTTATTATAAGCATTTATTCCATGTCTCAACGGAATATGTGTTAAAAACTACGTAGAGATAGTGGTTAAGACGTTTTTCACAATAGTTTTTAAAAGTAGAAAAACCATAAAAGTGTTCTTTAAGTAGTAAAAGGAATAAATAGTAGTAGTGACTTACACTGTAACAATTATACTACTCGTTTGCCATTTACAATGTCAAATAATAATTAATCATTTATATTATTTCAGTATTATCTTACTTAACCTGTTAAGAGGTGGCACATGTATGCTTTGGACTAAAAGCGAGAAAGTGATGTGTTTCATGACAAGTAAATGCCAGAGATCTGGCCGCCTCAGTTGGTTTCCTGTAAGACTGTTATCTTCATGTCACTTGAGTCTTCTTTTTAGCAGTCGCCATTGCGCATATACCAGAGGACATTTCCTGTCCGGATCATTTCACCCTGCGCGCCACCTCTGACATGACATCCAGCGCTGACGCTTCGACTGCTGACTGCGCGTCCACCAAGGGAGGCAATTCGAGGCAACGAAAAACTATTTACAATTGTTCATTACACATCATAAATTAATTTCACGATGTTTCTGTTTTTTTATAACAGTCCGTCAATGACCACTTAGTTAATAAAAATGGTACTTTCTTTCAAAGCTCTTCAAGTATAAATGTTCGCCATTTTCAGAAGTGCAGGCCAAGTCGACTGTCATTAACAAAAATATTTTTATCAAATGTTCCCTTAATAACATTTATTAATTTCATGAAAGTGGTTTTAGTAATTTTTATGTAATTGTCCGTCAAAAATCACTTACGCTTGCTAAGGCGCTTTCTTTCAATCCTCTTCATAGAGTCTTCAAACGGTCACTACTTTTAAACTGGCAGGCCGAAGCGGCTGTTTTATCAAAAAACATCAACAAATGTCCAAATTAATAGTGATTAATTTCACAGAAGTGTTTTATCCTTTCCGTGTAATTGCCCATCGAAAATCACGTAGTTTTGGGAATGGCGCTTTATATATATATATATATATATATATATATATATATATATATATATATATATATATATATATAAAATTTTTTATTAAATATCTCCTCTGTCCCTCTAATATAATTAAATATTAATTCAACGTAAACCGTTCCAAATTTATATAAGAATATGGGCGCCAGGAAAAGATTACGTTAATTCAATTATTACAATCCTCAACTGCTATTTCCTATAAATTAATATCCGGCTAACTGGGTCGATGGGTCTTAAAAGAAATAATCGCTATTGCCTACTAATAGCCGATTATTCGATCTGCCATCTGTACAGAGTGGCCGAGGAATCTGAAAAGCAAATATACATTTCTAGCTACTCATTTGATGGAATTGGCTAAATGAAAATCATCTTTTCTATTCACAGAAACTTGTAAGTTTATTAAATGTCCATTGGTAACAATACGAAATGTATTTTCGGTCATGACCAGTTCAAAACCTTATATTGCAGTACCCGTCTTCGCGCGCTCTTGACTGCTGTCGCCGCGTAGAACCATTTTCAATTTTTGTCGGTGTCGATAACTCCAGGTCCAAATACCAACTTCTTTTCTTCCGTTCTGACACAAGTGTACTCAAGTCACTGATCCTCACCGCCTCATAAATTGACAAGACTTAATTAATTTTCCTTTTAAAAGTTCCCAGTTCTTTCTACGCGTATACTTAAAATATTTAAGTTCAGCAAACTATTAACTGCTTCAAATACTCTCAGTCCTGTTGCCGACAAATTCACCTAAGTTGACAGTTTAAATTCTAGCTGCTGCGCTCGAAATATTTCCAAGTTCCAATTTCCGCACATTACATCAATATTCTAAGTCGGACAACCATATGCTCCAAAGTAGATGTTCACAATTCCCAAACTCCCAACATCAATTATCTACACACCATCCGCACAGCACCACGGCATAAGTCGGAATGCATCCATATTCCCCTCTTTCAGTCCTTCAAAACTCGGTCCATACTTTCAACTGTTTCTTGTCAGCAAAATTCGACCCTCTTCCGTCGAAATACATTGTTATTCCATGCCTAGCCAAATCTTTCTTACAAATTACTTACAAATTCAACTAGCCGCGCCCCGTGGTTCAA
Organism: Teleogryllus oceanicus; assembly: GCA_964035755.1. Lineage (NCBI taxonomy): Eukaryota > Metazoa > Arthropoda > Insecta > Orthoptera > Gryllidae > Teleogryllus > Teleogryllus oceanicus. The sequence goes on along the minus strand of CAXIVR010000009.1, from coordinate 69,354,377 downwards.
AGGAATGAAGTTTGTTGACCTTGACGACAACTCTTCTACTTTGCTAGGCAGCCATATTTACATCTGTGTATCCTTACCATTCACCCTGTTTACAATAAATGTTACGTCATACAATGTCCCACAATGCACCCCTCCAAAATTTCCCCAGGCGTGAGTACCATAAGTATCGCGGCGCGCCTCGGAGGAACTCTCTTTTACGGCAACAGCGACGGCGACCAGAAGAAACTCTCTTTGACTACAGCAGTGACGGCGAGTACAAATTGATAGCATAGGGGTTTATTTTAACTTGGTATTTAAAAGTTGGCTTGGAAAGCGTATCTTAGAAAATAAAATAACTAAGAAATAGAGTGCACAATCATTCGTCGCATTCACAATAATTGAGAGAGCTAGCGAAATAACTGTTTGACGTCGAAATAACTTCAAAGTTGTAAAATTCGCGCAGAAGGACATTAATTAAATCCAGCATCTCACATTGCACGCTGAGACCACACATGCCTAAAGTGTGGTCGGTCGGCCGTGCATTTGAGCATAACTCCTGCAACATTAATAATTTCGAGGTTGGAAGCGCGAACAAAAGTGTGCGAGGCGCGGCGGTGGAAGGAGGACGACCCCAGGAAGAGCGAAGCGTAGGCGAGAAGGACTTGGTCTGGAGCGAGGATAGTACGGGTTCAGAACGAGAGCAGGGTGAGGAAATTGGAGGCTTGGCGGTGTTCGAGCGAAGGAAACTGCTTTCGTCGCAGCACAGCACGCGAAGACGAAGCGGTAACGCGGGGCGAGCGGCAAAAAATCCCCAAGGTTACGAGCGGCGCGGAGCTGTTGAGGTAAAGGAACTGGCAACGTTTATGCAGCGATCAGCTGGGGAAAGAGGATTGTGGTAAATACACGACAATCAGTGTTAAAAGTGGGTGAGACGTCTAGAATAGGTGGGAGAAGTATTTCGAACTGTGTGAGTGACAGTTTCCAGGTCATTTACTGCACGTATCATTAGATTCATTTAAAGAGGCCACACCTTGTACAATTTTGCATAAATAACTCAGAATTTTCATATGTTGTACAGTTAATATTACCTGTAAAGATCAATTTGTTGTATTGTGTTTAAAGTAATTGCTTTTGTGACATGTAAAAGGGTCAGATTTAAGTAACGTGAATGCCACGTATTTTGTTTTTTGTTCAGTACACATACAGTGAGTGCGAAACCCAAGGCTAGCACCTGTGAAAGGGTTTCTTTGAAACAAGTATCAAATTCATTTGAAAAAAAAAAGCCGTGCACGGAAAACTAGCGGCCCAAAGAGTAAATAACTTAGTAGTGGAAAAAGTCAGAAAGGAGTAATCAAATCGTAAATTGTAGTTGATGAAAGTGTGATCAGGCAGTCGAGGTGACGCCTATATTTTTTGTTTTTTTGTCTTGTTTCATTTTTTTTCAGTGACCAGCTACTTAAAGTGCAATATCCTGTTATGAAATTGCATTTCTCATTGTATATATGTTCCTATTATTCCTATTTTTATTTGATTCATTGTCTTGAGGGTTCAGACCTTTCTCATACCTGCTTCCTGAGAATTTTAAGCTCGCTTCACTATCATTCATGCTATCACGACCCACCACGTGTGGTAAAGCAGGTGAAGTAGGTAGGTGGGCGTGTTACAATATATATATATATATATATATATATATATATATATATATTGTGACGTCACGGGATTATACGAACCCGTAACGCCACCATAAGCCACGAGAAAAGACCAGAACACAGAGAAATAGGGTACGCGGCGGAGAATGGTCCGAGAAAGCGACATCTACCCGCAGGTTTTCGCACTCCGATGTCCGAAGTTGCGGATAATATTTTCTTGAGAGGGCGCGAAGGAGGAGAAAATTCATCCCTCCAGAAATTTCCCCAAGCGGAGTCACATAAATACAGCGACGCACTTCCTTCCTCTTACAACTTCGACAGCGACGGCGACTCAACTTAATTCTTCGGCGATAGTCATTGGTTAGTGCAGGAGTATAATTTTACTTGCTTAATTAAAGCTGATTTAAGAAACGCGATAATAAGTGGTAGAATTCAGAAGTGAAGTGCATGTACAGTGTTAGCAATTACATTACGTGAGTAAGCAAGCGATGTGATTGCTTAAATCTGAATAGTTTCATAATTGAAATAAATTCGCGCAGAAGGACTCTAAACGAAATCATGCATTTAATTTTGTACGCCACGACCACTCACGCTCAAAGTGTGGTATGTCGGCCGAGTGCTAGAAGTATTCAATTCAAGTACGTTAGTTATTTAAAGCTGGTAGCGCGAACAACGGGTATGCGGCACGCGGCAGAAGGACGACTCCAGTGAAGACCCAAGCGTAGGCGAGAAGGACTTGGACCAGATACGTGGATGGTACGAGCCCGAGATCGAGAGAAAGGTCTGGAACTTGGACGTGTGGCGGAATCCTGATATCGAGCGAAGGAAGTGGTATAACCGCGGGACATCGAACCAGTCAAGTGACGTGGCGAGGACGGCGAGCGACCGAAAACCCCAAGGTTAACTGATGCCGAGCGGGAAGGAGATGTCGAGGTAGGGAACTGGCAACTTCTATGCGGCAATTTGTTGGGAAACCGTGTAGCTTTAGAATACCAGGCGAAGCGTCCTAAAATAGATGAAAGTTCCAAATAATTACTGGGAGAAATATTTCGAACGTATGAGCGGCAGTTTAGATTTCATTCGCTGTACGCACCAGTACATTCGTTTGAATGCCATACCTTGTACAACTTTTCTAAAGTAAATTATAATTTTTCATGTAATGTAAAAGTAATCTTATTGAAAGTATTGTTTCCATTGTATGATGTCAGGGATACTCAGTTGCTATAATTTTGTAAAGGGTACGATTTAGTAACGTGTGTGTCACGTTTATTCTTGTGCTAGAGTTAACAGCGTTGTAATAAATGCGCAGCTTAAGGCTGACCTCTGTGAAGTCTATGATAGAATAATTGTAGAGAATCACTTAAAGGGCCGTGCACGGAGAAAACTGAAGATTAACAAAAGTTAAATGAGGTACACGAAATAATTCAGAAAGAGGTAGAAGCAAAACAATTGTGAATAGTACTTCTTGAAGTATTCAGGCAGTCGAGGTGACGCCTATACATTTTTTTGTGGTTGTGTTCTTTCTTTTTTTTTGTTTCTGTTTTCTTTGCAGTGACCATCCAGACCACCATTGCAGACCAAAGTGCATACTTTATTGTATATTTGTGCCACTGTGTAATTTTGTCCTTTTTTACTGAATATATGCTCATTTTACCAGAATTTTACATAATTCATTGTGTCAAGGGTTCAGACCTTTCTCATACCCGAAAGATCCTGCTTCCTGAGAATTCAAAGCTCGCTTCACGAGCATTCATTGTTTCACGCTTCATCGCCACCGGCTGGAAGGTAGTAGGTGGGCGTGTTATAATATATATATATATATACATATATATATATATATATATATATACGAACCGTATATATATATATATATATATATATATATATATATATATATATATATATATTACAGTTAAAAACTGCGTGAGACGTGCTATGGGGAGAAGTGAATTCTGTGCACATTTTCGAACTTCTGTGATCCCTACCCTAAGCCATATACTACTTGAATTTTGAATGAATGAAAAAAACCTCTCCCATGTAATAAAATCTATTTTCAAGGATAAAAAAGCAATAAATTTGGGGCTCTTATCCATAATGTCCTTCGTCAATGAATAATACTTCTTGCCGAGACAACATGGAAACGATAATTTGAATAACTATATTTCCCACTGAATTCTAGAAGACGCGCTCAGAAAATGATGTTACATTTATGTCCAGAAGCAAAACAAGGGGCCATCTTAGCATATGCTGAATGGATCAGGGAAACTGAACGAAAAATCGGATCAGATGGGGCTCATTGAACCAGAAGCTGCGATACAATACATGTTACATATTGTTTAGAATTATACAGTCCAATGGGAAATAATACATAAATATCACTGTTATAATTAATGTTACTTTCCATATCATGCTCAGTATAGTCTCAAATTGTATAGAGACATTTATGCAGCAGAAACGATTTTACTTGGGATTTAAACGTTTCTATCGTATTTAATCGTTTAATGTCATTTGACAAAGTGTTGTAAAATAATGTACATGTATTGTATGTGCATTTTTTGTAATATGCTGTTGATACTGTCACTTGATGAATGTGATTTCTACGGCGAGTGTAAATGTAATAGACATCGGCATTTTCTAAAAATATATTCCCGGCTTTAAGCAAGTCAGTTTGACAAAAAACACTGATTCGTGTATCAAAAGACAAGGTAATGGTAAAATTACTAGATTAATGAAGAGAGGCTTACAAGAATCACGTGAGTGGGATTTGGTTATTTATTCGTACAATTCGTTTTTGTAATCTAAAAGTCTGGGAGCTATAAGATGTATTTTCTCAGAATATTATGCCATAACTCAGGCGGGAATGAACATTCGCGAAATATACACAACGAGCAATATGAAGACTGACTGAATTTGTAAAAATTCTGAACGCTTAGCATAATGAACTTAATTTTGTGTTCAATTGATTTAAATGGACGTTCCATTTAAGCTTTGACTGAATTGAGAGACCTAAAAATTTTGTTGCCCTAACATCAGTCAATGGTTCACCGTTCATTTTCAATGGAGCACAGAATTACTTATTTGAAATAGAAAACTGCATTAAAACCGTTTTCTTTTGATTTACTATTAATTTGATATTTCGGAACCAATTTCAAAATCTGATATTGTACTATTTACGGTTTCTTTATTGCATTGGATGTTCGTATCATCCGCAAAGAGAACTGTTCTACCGTTTCGAATCGTCGAGGGCATATCGTTTACGTAAAGTAGGAACTTAATAGGGCCTAAAATCGATCTTTGAGGAACTCCACGTGCAATAGGCAAGAGTCGAAATACATAATGTTCCATCATTCCAGTAAGGTGTTTCCACTTTCTGAAATCGTTGCTCAAGGTACGAACATAATAATCTATAGCAATACCACGGATTCCATATGACGGTAATTTTGAAAGTAAAATGTCATTATCAATGACGTCAAAAGCTTTTGAGATATCTAAAAATAATCTAGTAGGTGCTTCATTTTGATCCAATGATGAGGCGACAGCTTTAAGAAAAAAATATATGGCAGTGTCCGTCGATTTTCAAACTTCGTCATGTAAACATTTAACTGTCATCGTTTTAAAAGAGACAGATCGAGGCGGCTGTTGTGAACGAAGAAACATTAATAAAAGTACATATAATAATATTTATTAATTTCATGGAAGTGTTGTTAGTCGTTTTTGTCTAATTACACGTCAAAGATAATTTCATTAATGAAAATCACGCTTTTTTTCGTGATGTCAGCTATAAATGGAAGCCATTTTGAGAGAGGTTGACTAAGGCGGTTGTTATCAACTTCACAATATTTACATTTTAATTTGCATTAATTTGGCTGAGATGTGTTTAGATGTTTTAATGTTATTGCACGTCAAAATTCACATATTGCCTGTTTCAGTTCTGGAGATCTCAATTTCCTATGATTTAATTTATTGAAAAACAAAGAAATTTGGCAAATTGAAAGAAGGAATAATTTTGAAAAGATATTGAAAATGTTATGCAATTAATGAAAAACTGAAAGTTGAGAAAATAATAAATTTTCAAGAAGTAAACTATTTCGGTATTATGTCCAGAGGTAATGATGCTCATTCCAAACACTTGCAAAATTTAAACGGTCATAACTTTGAAAGGGGAGGACCGGGGCAGCTGGTCTCAACTGAAAAATGTTAAATAATGTTCACTTAAAATTGTATATTAATTTTGTGGATGTGTTTTTAATGTTTTTTTGTTATTGCCTGTGAAAATTTACTTCTTGTTCTTACTGCTTATTCTTTTAAATAAGCAGTTTTTGCATATCTCAATTATGTAAGGATTAATTTAATGAAAAATAAAAAAAAATTGACACCAAAACTGCTTAAATATATTTAGAAAAGTATATGAAAATGCATATAATTTCTGGAAGTTGAAAATTTTGATTGATTGATACAATGAAAGATAGGTATGCATTCACTTCTTGGGTAGCTGAATTTTTCTTGGGCTGAAACGCTTGGCTTTGAGGGCGTGTAAGCTGTAAGCATTGATAAAAATTACTATTTTTCCTGGTTTCTGGTCATTTGATTGATTGATTTTTTCGTTTTTCCGGGCACGTCAACTGCTTTGGTCATTAGTCCCGTTAGTGTAGTGCATGTTTTTTCTCGGGAGATGGCTGTGAACTGGATTTATCCATTTTTCGTTACCAGGGCCCTGTAATATAAGTTTTTCTTAAAAGTTCGCAAAAATTGCGAAAAATGAGCAATTTTTTCGCTTAGCTCTTTCTCTCCGTACGGAAGAAGTAAAAAGTAGTTTTTGCGGTAGTAGTTGCAAGAAGCACACCACGCAGTGCATTTACTACACAAATTGTGATATGTCTACTAAAGTATTAAATGATGTTGGAGCTGCTTCAAGCCGTTTGTTCCTGATCAAACTTCTCCTCCACAAACGCGACTAGGCTCTTCGTCTTCGATTCCATCGCTGCCTGGCACGGAAAGCTTTCAGTGCTTTCCTTTTATTGAGTTTTCCGGATTCGTAATTACCCGCCCCACTCCGTCTCCGTTGTTTCACCGTTTGTGCGTCTGTGCTTCTGTCATCCCTTTTCCCGTCTTCCCTCTGCTTCACTCTCTGCCCGTCTTTCTGCACCACCCCTCTTTTCCTTTGCACCGTCCCTCCGCTCCGTCCCTCTATTCGTCTCTCTGCAGCATCTCTTTGCCCGTTCCTTTGCACCGTCCCTTTGTACTGTCCCTTTGCACCGTCCCTTTGCACCGTTCCTTTGCACCGTCCCTTTTCACCGTCTCTTTGCACCGTCCCTTTGCACCGTCCCTTTGCACCGTCCCTTAGCACCGTCCCTTTGCACCGTCTATTTGCACCGTCCGTCTGCTCCGTTTCTCTGCCCGTCTCTTTGCACCGTCCCTTTGCACCTCCCTCTGTTCGTCTCTCTGCACCGGCTTTTCACCGTCCCGCACCCCCCCCCTTTTCAGCATCCCTTTTCCCGTCCCTCTGTCCTCCCTTTGCATCGTCTGTCTGCTCCGTTCATATGACCGTTCGTTTGCACCGACCCTTTTCCGTCCCTCTGCCTTTTCCCCTTGTCCGCCGTCCTCCGTCCGTCCGCCGTCCGTCCGTCCGTCCGTCCGTCCGTCCGTCCGTCCGTCCGTCCGTCCGTCCGTCCGTCCGTCCGACTGGCCGTCTGTCTATCCGTCGTTCGCGCTTCTACTTCTTCTCGTGTCGTCCCGTCTCTCTGCTCATCCTTTCGTCCGTTTGTGCGTTCGTCTGTCTGTCCGTCCTGGGCCAAGCCCTGCTGCCTTGCGGAGTAATTGTAAGCCTCCAGTTGAGCCGTAAAGTTGTTGAAACACGAACCACAAAGGAAGCGGCACTAATTTTATTCGTTGATAATTGAAGCGTGCCGTGTTACTTGATTCTTCTCGAGTTTTCAGGCTTAACTCCGCCTCTCGCTGCGTAGTAGAGCGGAAAGTATGTTTCTGCAGTCAATTTGTACTCTTCTCTGAAGTTGAGAGCTTTTGCATGGCTACGAGAGGTATTCTCTTGCTCAGAATTTGTTCTTATGTAGGTCAGAGAATAACGCTTGATAAACTTTGAATAATATAAACCAGCAGTATACTTATCGCTACCCAGGCAGTCAATATTGTTTTATATTGCTTGTCCTGGTTTCTAGTACTCTTATCTGAGAATATTTGCAGTCTGTAGAGAATGTATTCTCGTGATTCTATTTTTGTGTGGAGACGTATTTCAAGAAACGTTCCTCACTCTTTTCCAAAGGTATATTTTAGAAATATTGCAGAATTCCATCCGTGTCCTGTGAACGGTATGCATAAAATATCGGGAATATTTCTTTACCCGCCGAGACGTTCTTCGGGCAGCATATCCTGCCATAGCATTTCACTCCTTCCACTTTTATATTCCCCTCCTTTTCTTTACTTGTCCTCCTCTTGTCTGAGTGCAGACAACTCTCACAGCCGGGGGAAAGCATTTGGCGTTCTATCCACGCTGATGTGTTTCACATTGGGAACTTTGTTTAATAATGTAAGATCTTTGTTGACAATCTTAACCATTATTACCAGTGTCTTGGCAGTTCTTTGAACATAATATAACACTGAATATTTTAGAATTGTACTATAGCAAAGATAATTCTTCTAACCGAGATAATACTTCAATAATTGTTTTGTAACATTGCAATTGATATGGTAATGAAAGAAATTATTCAATCACCAGTCCCCTTGATTTTCTTTATTCCATTCAATTTCACATACGTGTTATTTAGAAATGATACGTATTTCCTGTGGGTTTGTAATGTTTGAAGCAGTTGAATTTTGTGTTCGTCTAAGCCCTTCTATGAGATTGTATGTGACAGCAACATACTTAAACCTTTAAATTCTATTTGAGAACATGAATGAACTTAATGGGACAAATGTACGTTATTTCTTATTCCACTCTGATTCCCATTTGCATACTGTATGTGACTAAATTGAGGTACCATTATGTTACATGACAGGCAGTAATGCACAGTCGTATTTCATAATCTCACCCCGTTCCATCTAGATTTGTTGGAAATGTGGGTAATATCGCGACGTGAAATGTCCAGTTGTTAGAATACTTTCATGTACAGCGGTCGTAATGTGACGTAAATCAATAGTGAACGAGATCGTTCTGTTTTTAAGGCCACGACTCGCGCTGTTTGCCGTAGGGCAAGTCCGATAAAAGTGTTTCCCTCCAAAATGTGCATTCACCTGTTTGCAGGGAATTGTTTATGCAGTGTTGTGTGGTATGTTACATAACTTTGTTTTGAAAATACGATAATCTGTAATCTTCATGAATTATAACCCCAACTTCGTCGTTGCATCAATGCATTACTGTACTTTGCTTTTCTTACTTTCAGTTTTTATCTTTGTTTATAGATGTTGCGTTAAAGGCCAACTAGCCCAATTTTGTAGATTTGTTTTGAAGGGAGAATTTCTATTTATTCTTATTTTCTCTTTCTATTATTATTATTATTATTATTATTATTATTATTGTTGTTGTTGTTGTTGTTGTTGTTATTATTATTATTATTATTATTATTATTATTTCCTTTAAACTACCTTAGCTTCCTTTTTCTTGTTTTTTCCCTCCGGGAATATTTGCTAGCATTTTGCTGTAGGGGAGCGTACTTTTCTTTCCTTCAGATGAGTTAACAAAATTATCTTCTTAGTTTTATTTTCCCTGCTTGCTCTTATTTAATACTTATTTAAGTTACAATGAATTTATGTCTTAGTTATGTGAGGTGAATATTGTTTTACAGAGAAACTGATTCCTTAATGCGATTTCTTTTGTTTCAGGTGAGTACGGAATCCAATGGAATCCAAAGCGTTCTGCAGTATTGGAGAAAGAGAAACCATATAGACGTATAAGGTAATATATATATATATATATATATATATATATATATATATATATATATATATATATGAATTTGTCACTTCCCTTAAAATTATTGCTTGAATATTATTGTATTTATAACACCTCTGTTAACACAACACATCCAACACTAGACATATTAAATTTATCTTGATTAAATAAATACTGCAACATACGCGGAATTAGATTTGTAATGAATTACCTAATTTTTGTCAAGAAATTTGGTTGCTTGATTGCACTCGATTTCTCAGGATTAATTTCGATCAGATCTAATACGGAATTGACACCTTAATAAGGCAAAAAATATAATAAAATGAGTACGGGGGAAGGAACAAGTACTGCTGGTTCTGTCGCTAGAGATAGCTATAGAGATAGAGAGAAAATGCACAAATTCATTGAATTTATAGTAAATAAATTTGTCTTTGTTTCTTCAAGCTTACATTAGTCTACCTTCAAGGTTACCCCATGCCATCTAGATCTGTTACCTAAAAGGGCAACAACAATATCCAGGGAGAAAACCACAGTCATCTGATACTAACTGAAAGTCCTATGTGAAAAAAAAAAAGAAATTTGCAATTGGACCGAGTTTTATAATTGAATGTGGTATAGACATATTTTGGAGAAATATGAATAAAATTTTGAACAAGCATGTAATTGAAAGTCTTATGGTGTGTGTGTGTAAGAGAGTCATTTTTTAGAGTAGTCACTCAAAACTCTGAGGACAACCACAAACTAAGATGCAACGATAGAAGGCTTGGCGTAGCTCCAAGCGTGAAATTTGCCTTCCGCGCACCAACAAAACTGTGCGAAATCGAGCTGCGTCCGCCCCCACACCATACCCAGCATGTCCGCCAGCCAGCTCGTTGCCATGCACCTCTGGCTGACATCTTCCCGTCCCCATAAGGGTCGAGGCTTCTTCCTCCAGCGTCACCACAACCTTGTCACCCACGCTACCCTTGGAACTCCCACCAGTCGTCGTGTATCTCATGCGACTGCGCTGCAGAATTTTCCCAACGTCACTGTACCTTGATACTGCCGTCCCACCGTTTGGCGTGTTGCACCGCTTCCCTCCGCTTTCCATCGCCGCTTCCCGCTGTCACATCTCCACGTCGCTTATTCCGTCCCTTCCCCTCACCACTTCCATCACAATTTGCTCCCTCCGATTCTCTCCCCCGCTTCCTGTGCCGCTTCCCCCGCTATATTTGATGTTTATTAATTTTTTCCCCCTCTAATTCCGAGTGAGTATTTTAGCAACTCGAATTTTTTCGTGTGGGTAGAGCGATCCACAATATCCACATTATCCGCCGGGCCAGCCTAACGCTACACTTGCCACCCACATGACGTCTCACACTTTCGCTCATCTACCTCCTCTGTCGACACCATCCTCCGCCGCAATGGAGTCGGCGGTCAGGCGGCTGCCGGTCGGAGGGTGGGTGGGGGTGTTGTAACGTCCACGTTACCTTGCCTTTATAACTGGCCGTTACAACTTTATATATCCATACAACATCCCTTTATTATGTTGTATCTTTATCATGTTGTTTATTATGTTGTATGACGTTCTTCACTTTTCAGATATCACATGAGAAAGATTCTTTTTCTTTAAAAGAACAATTTATTTAACCTTTCAAAGTATACATATGATTCGTACAATTCCTAATTCCAATTTTGTATCAACATCTTTTTTCGTCTTTTCTCTGTCAACAACTTTTTATTTCATATCAACACTCTCTGTTACTATCGTAACCTTTAACAATGTTTCCAATATTTGTTTACATATCATGTTAACTTTGACAAATCCGCCAGCGAAGTTGAAACGTTACAGTGTCCACCGGCAGTGGCGCTAGGTGTGCTACACCCTTCCTTCTCCTTCCTTCTCCTCTAGGGGGAGCTGGTTATCTGAATTGCGCTAAAATTTCAGTCACCGCGGTGCATGTTTTTCCATGACAGCGTGACCCGTCTGAAAATATTTAACATCAACATTAACATCATCAACCACAGTGTTGCAACAGAATGCTACACTTGCTACCCACATTCCTTCTCACACTTTTGCTCATTCCCCATCACCGCCGCCAGGGACTCGGTTGCCACCACGCCACTGGCAATAAAGCAGGCAAAGGCTGACGGCTGCCGGCCGCGGAGGGCGGGAGGGGCGTGTGCGACGTCAGTGGCGCCTGAGCCCTCCCCTCCTTCCCCCTTCCCCGCCCATTCCTCCTCCGCAGCGCCTCTCCAGCCAGAGGGCGTTTTTAAAGGGGATGCTAACAAGGTTGCGTCGGCGCCCGCGGTCGCGTCGTGGCTTTGTCAGCGCCACGCTCTCCGCACTTCAGCGCCCGCCGGCGGAGGCGCGATTCGCTACGTGGCTTGCATTCTGGAGGATGCGATAAATTGGACTTATTAGAGAAATCATTAGAAAGATTTTGGAAGCCGTGAATTTGAAAGTCGTAATATGACAATTCTAGAGAGAAATCAACTGCGCATGAGCTGGCATCCAAGGACGGGATTTTGATTGAAGGGTCCCGTCATTTTCCCTGTTTTGTCGTCTGCGACAAAGTGTTTGTAGCTTTACTTTTTTTTCGCCGCCACCACTAAACATGAATTTGACTGTAATACACATAAAGACGGGTAATAATAAATAATACAATATACGTGGTACCAATATAATTTGACAGGAACTTTGTGGTTATTTTTACTCACGTTAATTCAAATGTGTCAGGAATAAGTTTTTTTTAGCATTTGTAGGTTGTGTGCATATTGTGTCTACATCGATAGTCACGAAAAATTATTTATTTATCTATAGAACGATATAATTGCCATGAATATCCCATTCCTAATATGAACAATGTTACGTACAATTTTGGACATAAATGGACAGATGACGTATATAAGTCAAAGGGGATGTTCTGTTCTAGATTTGATCTGGATCAATTGGGATCACCTACGACTGATTCACGACTTAAGCATCCCGTGTGTGGGAACATCAGATCACCTCCCCCCAAGAATTCACCTAGACATCAGTCAATCACAGAAAATTACGAAAGGCGACTCCAACAAATTGACTAAACGTGTCTTCAGATGGAATCATGACTACTTTGAAGAAAACGTTGAGGTGCTCAACAATAAAAGTTGGTTGGAAAGTGATGACCCAATAACTCTCCACGACGCATTAACACAAAACATCATGGAAGCTGCTGAGCACCAAAATATGTTGAAAAAAGTAGTAACAAATAATTTAAAAAAGAAAATTGGTAAACCCTGTTTTGACACGTCATGCTACACTAAACGAAAAACAGTGATCCGCAACCACAGAAAATGGATTGCAACTAGAAAAGATTAACATAAAAAAAACTTTATGACATCCAGAAAAGATTATTTTAACACAATAAAATTAAAGAAAATTTTTTTCCAAGAAATATGCACAGCCCTATCATCAACCCATAATTCCAAATCATTTTAGAGTACTGCTAAAAAACAGAGGGAAAACATTTGTTAATTGTCCAATAACAATCGGAGAGTGATGGACATTCTATAAAAAAAATATTTCCGCTGAAGGTAGAAGACAACACATTTTTTGATGCCGCCCATCCATTTTTAGACAAACCTTTCGAAATTATAGAAATTACAAAAGCAATACAGAGAAAAGAAAAATCTCCAGGTCCAGACGAATTAGTAACGAATTCTACAAGGGACTGCCAATGAATGGTGTGATATTGATAACTAGACTTTTCAACAAAGTAATGAAGACAGGTATAATTCCTAATGACTGGTGCCAGTCAAGCATAATGCTTTTACATAAAAAGTTGATTTGAAAGACCCCCTAAATTATCGAGGCATAGCATTAGCCAATGCCCTTACGAAATTATTCACCAGCATATAAGCAAACAGACTCAATATCTGGAGTGAATCCGAGAACATTCTACCTGAAGCGCAGTGTGGTTTTAGATCGAACCGATCATGCGAAGATAATATTTTTTGCCTCGCTGGTAAAATTGCACTGAGCCTCGCAGATCCAGGAGGAAGACTATATGCGACTTTCATTGACTTCAGACGGGCTTTTGCTTCAGTAGTACATACTATCGTGTGGAGAAAACTTTACCAAGCTGGTGTAAGTGCAAATATTATACAGTTATTGAGAAACTTTTATAATAAAGCTTGTATCAAGATTCTAATTAAGATTCAAATTTTAATTAGTAAGTACTATTAAAATAAAATCATAATTATCTTTAATTATGATATTAATTTCTGGCATCTAAATTTTATTATATATTAAATTTAGTCAATGGACAAGAAACAGATAATACAGAAGTGACACAGGGAGTGCTCCAGGGTGACTCAGTTAGCCCAATTTTGTTTTCCTTACTGATTCATGATATTGTGCAATTTTTTGAGATGAGAGTTCACAACAATATAAACAGTAAAATGGACATTCTTTTATTTTCAGATGACCTTATAATACTATCAAACAATGTTATTGATTTACAAGAAAAGTTAAATACCTTACATGAATATTGCCAAATAAATTCTCTGGAAGTGAATGTGAATAAAGCAAAGATCCTCGAATTCTGCAGAAAACGCCCCCAAAGAACCCGTGGTATAAAGTATAATAACCAACTGATTGAATTTGCCTCAACCTATGCGTACCAAGGAGTTCCATTCACAAGATCCGGGCTATTTGACAAAGCTGCAGATAACTTCCTGAGCAAAGCAAGACAAGCTATGAGTTCCATCTGACAGATCCTGATGTCAGGTAAAGTTACCAATTGGGACTCAAGATTGAAGCTATTTAACGCCGTTGTGAATTCTACTTTTTTGTATGCATCACCAATATGGGGACTACGACATAAAGAAATTGCAGATAAGTTACAAGCAAACTTCTTCAAACTTTTGTTAAGACTTCCAAAATCTACTCCAGGCTACATACTAAGAATGGAAACAGGATCCTTAGCTTTAAGTAGACTGATAATTCAAAGAACGATAAAATATTGGATTAAATTATTAAACATGTCAGAAAACAGATACCCAAAAAGATGCTACAGTTTGCTAAAAGAATTAGACAGTAAAGAAAATAAATTAAACAAATACAACTGGTATACAAATTTTAAAAAAACGCTTAAAACTATTGATTCCAGTTTAAAAAAAAATTAAATTTTAAACCCCAAATTGGTTATAGAAGCAAAACTAATATTCGACAATGATTTATGGCCAAACTCAAAATACGCCCCTTATATAAAATGCTAAAAGTTACTAAAAAACCAATGTTTCCTCTACCCTTGGGACAAATTCGGATACTAGGACAGTTGCGAATGGCTGGCCTTAACATAGTTCTCTTAAGTTGTAAAGATGTAAGATGTAATCATAGATTTGCTGAGTCATCCATGATTTACATCCTTCAATGTGAAACATACTGTGGTATGGAACTGTTAGGAGTTCCATGTCTTAGTTGTACATCACTATATTGTTAGGTAAAAGTAGTTCTGAACGTTGTCCTAATGTGTTGAAATGTACTTTTATCAGACCTACTCTAGAAATTAATGTTAAAATTTGAGACAATTGTATGCGCTTAGATTATATTGTTTTGAGCATTTGGGAGCCATGTTAAATGTTCCTAAAATAGTTCTGAACCAAAAAACTAGCCATACTAGTGTACATTGATATTTATAACGAATTTTATAATTGACTATTAGTATTATATAGTATTCTATGATAAAAAGTTATTTCTGGAATGTACTCAGAGCTTCACAAACATGTCATTTTAAGAACATCTTTTGGTGTGCTGAATCAGACTTTGCTAGTATGTGTCATAAAAGAGATTTATAAAGAGCTTGTAAATGTTGAGCTGTGGCCATCATGTCTTTTTCATATTTCTTTGCAATATAATTAAAGTATTTAGTTCTTTTTGTAATATTTATGAAGTCTAAAGAGTTTTCTTGTTCATAAGAATTACTAGGTAGACTTTTGTTTACAAAATTTTTATCATGAAAACAAGAGACTGCCATTATTTAAATGACATTGTCTACCAACCATTGTAACAAAAAATTGTAAGTTTTACTATGTAAATGGCCGCACCTACTGTCGGCAATTGTAATACAGTCTGTAAGGCAACTGTAGTTCAGCCTGTTATACAGTTTCAAAATAAATAAAAATAAAATATAAATATGAACAATGTTATGAATTTCCATGAATTGTAAGGTTTCATTCTAAGACTAGCTAAGAAGCTATTATTTATTTTTATGTAAAGACATCTATATTACATACTCGTTTTATACAATCAGATTTCATGTACTGAAAGTAATATTACCTTGTAATCCCTATAAGAGCAAAAATAGAATCAGAAAATACATACATGTTTTTCTGTATTATGTTCTGTAAATACTGTATCATTTAAATTTATTCACGTTCGTTTCATTTCAATAAGTAAGTTATGACTTACTGCTTCCCTCCTGACTATAGAAATAAATACAGATAAGCACGAGAGGCGATTCGTTTGAATTAGACATTTTCAAGTTATAACTGAGTTTTTAGTACGGCAGGAATTATAATATATTAATATTACGTAACTATTTTCAATCGTGCGAGAAAGTATGTGCTCACGTGAGAAAGTATGTATAGCACTTCTAGTTTTTAATTGTACAGTACGAATGTTTACTAATTTTTTTAAATTTTACTGCTAAAATAAATGATATTTTACTTTTTCATGGGTAGTTTAATCTTTAATTGTAAAGAAAAGGTTACGCAGAAAAAAGATTTTACTTGTATATTTAAACTTATGTATTGATCATGATTGTTTAAACTGGCAACGTGCTGTAAATTACGTTATGTGGATTTATTTTGCATATATCGTCTATATTTCACTAACTCAGCTATGGTCTGGAGGCGATTTTCAAACTTCAAACACAGCTCTTTACTAACTTAAACAGCCTCTTATTTTTATTTATCTGTCCAATAGCGTTAGTGACGACCACATAGAGATTTTCGAGCTGTCTGGTATGCTTGCACTGCCACACAAAGGCGGTTTTTCCATTCAGTGCATCCATCTGAACTCCGCATCTCACCGGCTTTGCATGCTTTCGGCTTCTTACAATTGCTCAGACCAGCTTGCGGTTCCTGCACCTTGCAGTTCCATACTCATTTGTAACCCTTGCAGATTCATCTTTGCCTTTTGCAAACGTTTTCGTAATCCTCTTCTATAAACGATACAGAAATAACAGGGCTGAGAGAGGAAATGTACGTAGCACCTCTTTAATGTAATTGTTCGACGGATCCACACTGATTTGACGACACATAATTCTGTTAAAACTAGCATTACCAAGGAGTTGGGACTCAGAGACCCACCAATGGTTGGCTGTTTTTTTTATGTTTCCAATTTGTTCGTATTGGTGATGTACTTGTTGATTTAATTTTAATGTTATTTATATATTTATTTATTTCATGTCAAAAAACAGTTAAAAACGATATGTATACTTAGGGGAGAAGTGTATATTATCTAAAATATATGATGTAATTTATCACAAGTGTTTGTTTTAATTTGCGTTATTACATGGTTTTTGGAGGTTGGTAAAAAAGTCCAGTCTATTGACTCTTAAAATGGACATTCAGTCTTAACGTTAAAAGATTTGGAGTATTTAAATTATTATTATCATAATAAAGTATTTTATTTTCATTTGCCGAGGTTGAAATTGTATAATGTTGTTGATTAAATAAATGCTCATATAAATAAATTACTGTTCCCAGAAAATATCCAGCAACCTCTACTCGATTGCAAAAGCTGGTCTGCACAACTGCGTTGAATCACCACGAAGTCGGAAATAACCATTTCTATCCTTTATGATTGTACTGTATCCTAGAAAATCCATCTTTGTAGCACACACGTAGAAAAGTTCACTTGGACTAACTTTAACCGCCCCGCCGCCCCGGTGGCCTCTGCAGCTCACGTCCACCTGATCACCACACGCTTTAAGATCCGCCACATTCGCCCCACTCCGCCCGTTGTGCGTCTCCCTTTCGCCGTCTTCTCTCTGCCACTTCCCTCTCATCTATAATCAATGTGGGGCGGGTTTTAATGAAATGTCATTTTTTCTTTTCACTTCAGAACAATGCCGTTTAGTATACAAATTCATTTTATGTTATGAAAAAAGGAAACGACCCATGTTTGTAAGTCATTATTTTGCATTTTTTGTCGATTTCGACTAATAAGTCATTTTTTGCATTTTCTCCCTTTGAATGCATTTTTTGCTGATTTTATCGATTTAATGTAATTTTTAATGGTACTTGCTTCAAATAATATTTATGAAATGCATATGTTCTTCACAGAATTTCTCAGTTCTCAATTCTATTTGTTCGCTCAGAAAGTGTTTTGACAGCTGTTGTATCTAATTCCTGTGCCGTACATGAGCGCTATTGCCCCGTTCGGCCGATTTCGGGATATCTAAAGACAGATTTCCTGGTAAAGAACAGTCCAAACCACAAGTTTGCAAGTTGAGTGCACCCGAACGAATGGAAGAAGCCTCGATTATATCAGTAACGAATCCAACAGCTTAAGTTGTTCTTCCGAACTGGTTTTGATAAGATTTTTTACGTCATTTTTTTAAATTTTGGGGCAGTTTTAAAGCATTTTTAGAGCATTTTATTGATCAATTTTGGTGATGTTTTAGGTCATCAAAATCCGCCCCTAATTATCAGTTTTCCATTTGCTGTCGTCCCCATACCTTGTTCCTTCTCCCGCGTCCTCTTCTCATCGTTTTGTTCTCATAGTTCTTTTCTAATCGTTCTCACTTTATCACCATCCCGTACAGTCTGCTCTCCTCAATAAGTTCTCCCCGACTCTACAAAATCGTTCTCCCCAAACATTTTTCTCAAAACCGTCCTCTCAACCCGTCCTCTCCAATCCGTTCTGCCATCCGTCCTTCCCATTCCGCCGTCTTCAATCCGTCCTTTTCAATCGCTTTTCCCCATCCGTCCTCTCGAATATCTTCCCTCCAATATGTTCTCCCCTTTCGATCCTCCCAAATATATCTTTTCCATTACACCCTTCAAAATCCATCCATCCCAATCTGCCGTCCTAAATTCGTATTTCATTTTCCCTCTCACTCCCACTTTTCCCATTCACGTCTCCCCAGTCCTTCCTTGTCATTCCTTCCTTGTCAATTCGTCCCCTTCAATTCACCCTCCCCAATACCTTCTTCCCATTCCACCCTCCGCATTCCGTCCTTCCCATTCTGCCCTCCCAATACCGACGCCCTCTAGCCACACGAACTTTTATTTCCTTTCCCAATTCACTTTTCGTGCATATCCTTTCTCTGTTCCCCTCACCCGCTGCCCGGCCGCCCTCCCCATCTCGGGCTCTTTTGCGGTCCGCACAATCTCTCCCACCCGACCGACCGACCGGCCGCCCGCCCCAGAGCAAACCCTTTTTCAGCGTCGCTCCCAGGAAGCTCCGCCTGTTGGTTTTGCGTTTCCTCTCATGTCTGAGCAGGGTTTGTAAACATTTCTCTCCGTTGAGAGGTTGTGAATAATACATCCACACGATTCCTTGCGAATAATTTGTTTGTTTCTTATCTCTCGCGGCCCCCTCGCACTGCCTTATGTTCCTTTGGCTCCAGAGACGCAGGCAGAGAAGGAGTGGACCCGAAGAAGCAACTTCGATGCGCGCCTGTCATTAGCTTCTCGTTGGACCGCGCCTCGGAGGCCCTGATGTTATATTTATTTTCTTCTAATTGCCTCCGCGTCTCCAATTAGTTGTTTTTCGTCGCGTTCGGACTGTCTCTAGAACGTCGCGCGTACGGTTCGTCAAGGGCGCTTTCTAGAGACTACGCCCTCTTCAACTTTCGGTTTCGCTTTCTTAAAGAGAAGATGCAGAAGTATTATTTTTCCTTATGACGATATAATTTGAGGAACTAGTGATAAAATAATGGATTATCTTACCTGATTTCTTCATGCAAATGAACACGAATGTATTTTTAAATTTGACAAAACTTATAATTTTTTTCCTGCCTCCCTAAACAATATGTGGTAAAAAGTTTTCTTTTCTTATTGGAGTAATGCATTTTTTCATAATTTAATATTACATTTTATTTTAGATCAGTTGAAATAAAGATAATTTTTCTACTTCAGTAATATTTTGTATGTAGTTATTTCATTTACAATTTTTGAGTTTTATTTCTTTGAAGAAAGTCTGAAACGAAAATAACAACAAACTTTTTTGCCAGCGAAAATATGGCTTATATAAATGTTAAATTTGGGGCCTTTTGTCTATAAAAGGACCATAAAAGGAGAATCTATAGTTCTATTTATTTGTAGCAACCTATCAAGGTCACAAGCTAAGAGGAGAGGGAGACGTCAGCCAATCAGGAGCTTCAATACAAAAAGGTTAAATCGTAACGAAGCCCCCTCTTGGATGACAGTGACCTCTCCCTGCAGCTCGTAACCTTGAAGTGATACATTCAAATCGGAGAATATGAGTACATGCGATCAGTTTATTTTCAATTTCTGCAGAGAGCTATTGGGAGCTTCATTACTAACAAGTAAGTCGTAGCAAAGCCCCCGATTGGTTGACAGTGTCCCCCTCTTCTTCCAGCTCGTGACCTTGATAGGATCTACATTTAAAATCGGAGTATATGAGAGCATGGATCAGCTTGTTTCCAATTCCCACACAGAGAATTATGAGCACGCATTCTCCTCCGCGTGGCCTAGGGGCCAACCTGCAGGAAGGAAAAGAGAATGCAGATTGCGAGGGAAGTCCTAGCCGGGGCGAGACTCGCCTGATGCTCGGAATGGATCAGACCCTTTGTGCGGAGCGCACGTGCGGGTGTGCTCTGCCACATCAAAGGCGCTCGTGTCCGAAACGTGAGATCTGTCTTTGCACAGGGAGTGAAGCAACGTGATTGAAACACGCCAGACAATGCAAAATACTAGAAGACGACATAGGAGTCGTTGCTTTGGAATCAAATCCGGTCCAGTGGTCATGTTGACTTTTTGTGAGAGGTGCTGATTTGTAAAATCCAAACGACTGAATTTTCAACACTATTTTGATTATCAGGGAAAATGAATATTCTCATAAAATCATCTTTGATAATGAAGTATGTTAATTAAATGTCATATCGTAGAACACATGCAAAAATATTATTGCTGCAATTTTATCATTTGTGTATTGAACAGATTTTGTGGCCAATTTGAAATGGAAGTAAGATTCTCAGAATTATGAAATTTTTAGTTATCAATGGGAACTGTTTTGTAGAACTGTAGAGAACAATAAATTAAAAATATGTTTCCCAAAAGTTTGGGATTCAATAATCATGAAATTATAGATTTTACAAGGGATTTTAAAATGAATTGAGAGTTACAGCTTTAAATATGAAAATACGACAAGACATTTTAATATTAATTAAAGTTGCTTTTGCTGTTAATGTCACTCTTGTTCATAAATATTTTTCACTTTTTAGAGTTAGAGGGAATATATTTACCCTGTTGCTTTCGTAGCTTTGTGCTAGAAGGTGAATTTTCAAAGTTCATTGCATTGTTCCGGGAGCTTTAATGGTCGATTTTATAGAGTTTAAATTTATATTTTGATACAATAATTTAATTTACTGTAATCACATTTCTTAATTTCTATTCACTTGTCAATCCTAAGGCTTTGCACGAGATTGTTTCAGAATTGCATAGCGTCATCAGTTATTGGAAAACTTTACATTTGAGATTTACCTAATTAGGCTCCATCAATGTTTGTATTTGTCAAAGTTAAGTGACTTTTTAAGTTACTCTTTGTTGATGCGTTCATTTATATGCGTGTGTCATTAATCATTTCTGAGTGTAAGGGAAGAAATGGGCTTCCGCTCATGTGGCCTCCTTGTCTGGAGGAGAAATCTAGCGCCCCGCTGCTCTGATCGGTAGTTTTCCGTGGTTTCTCCGATCAACACCAGGCGAATGCCGGAGCAGTACCCTAACAAACGGGCCACATATCGCGCGCGATCTTTCGTTCTTCTTCCTTGTCCCATTCTCACTCTTTACACATACACTTTCACCAACATGCACTACCACATATTCCAGGAGACCGGTCGGGAGCTTGGAGCTTGTCCTGGCTGGGGCGGTGTTCCGCTGGTGGGAGAGTCCTGGTTATGGGGAAACCCCGCTAGCCGACGGTAGGTCGGCGCTGGATCGCGCCATCCAGCGGAGGAAGATGACCACCATCTCCTAAGGAAAAAAAAATCACAACACTTACGGGACTAATAACCTAAGCTGTTGACACGCCCAGAATCACCAACCAACCAATCATATGCCCTCCTCTTTCAGGAACAGTTGGTCACAGTGGCGCCTTGCGTTTGATAAGTTAATGGGCACCACGCATTTGGTTGGTGAAATAACAGTTCAGATTAGATGCATAATTGTAGGCAGGGTCAAACCATGCAATAACAGGGTGAAAACAGCCATGTATTACAAACTTTGCAATTTCAGATCCACGTACTTGGTCGCGGCTCCGAGCCCTTGTGAACCCAAGAACAGAGGCGATAAATAATTATTATAATCATCATCTGTTGGGAGGAATGTCTCACTGTTTTTTTGAACATTTAAGGTTATAGTTTAGAAGTTTCATTTTATTTCTCTATCTTCAACGACTTCTACTACTTTTCATCATTACTTCTAATTTTCTTTTAATGGCATTTTGTTAACCGCTTTCCATATTTCAACGGCTCAGATTTTTCGTCATTTTTCATAACGTTGAGTATCATTTTTCATAGATCTTTTTTCTCGTCTACCCCTTTCTGTGCACTTCCTTTCTCATGTTGTGTAATATTTTACTTTCGTAATCCTTCGTGACACAACCCGAAAGCGTAAGTTCTATTTTCCCTCTCTTCCTCATTAATGGCACTGATACATCCCGCAGTCTAATCAAGGCTGTTGATGCCTAGCACTCTCTGTTTTTTTGTTGAAATGCCATCGTTCTCCTCTGTAACTTCGCAGTACATTTCCAGTATGTCTGCACCGGAGTACCTGAAATGTTTAATTTTGTCATTCATTCTAAAGGTTAAGTAACATCTGTTGTTTATTTCCATTACGTTGCTTTTTTCTTTATTTAATTTCTTTGTATTCTCTTACATTCCTCCAATAACTGTTAGCATTTTTGAAGTCCATTTTTGTTTGTCAGCAAAGAACATCATATCGACATTTGCATTCCAACCACAAACAACACTCTGGCAGTCAACCGAACACGAACCTCCGGGTCGCGAGGAGTTGTCAGGTCCATTGTGCACCTCGGGAGATCTCTAGAAACTCGGATTCTTAAACTTACTTCCCGTTTCTACTCTTCTTTGTCATCTTGTCCAGCCACTCATTTGAACACTCTAAGTAAATCAGTCAATCTTTTTAGACGAATCAAATCAATGTATTCCAATGACTTACTACATCCTCCTTAATTAGATTTAAAACAGGTTCAAATATCCCTTAACTTAAAGTGTATTTTGTATTCCGAATAGTTTATGTATTTTTCTGAAGAACCCTTCCTGGATATCCTTAGTTAGTTTCTAATATACTTTAGTCCAAACATTGTACACATACGATGAAATGTAAGTTCGAAAATTCCTATTATATATGTATGTACTGTGATGAACCCGACCTGCCGCATACGGCAACCCACGCATGTAAGCAATGCGCGCAGCTCGCGGTCTGGATACCTCACAAAAGGGGGGAAAACACCGTCACACCGAAGTGTGTCGGTAATCAGCTGACAGGTGTGCGCGTTAAATTTTTAAATGAAGGGCGCCAAACGGGCACTTACCTGTCACCTGGCACCGGCATATGAGAACCTCAGGGGTGAGCACTCTTGAATGAGGGCATGCACTGGGTTTGCTACTATTACTACGTTACAATAATTACAAAGTTATGTTCCATTTTAAGTGTCAATCGCCTGAATGGCGAGAACACATTTATTGCTTTTCTTAATACAATTTGGTCGGGAAGTTTCTTAAATTAAATTCTATATCATTTTCTTACATTAGATGACTCTTTTTCTAATGTCTTTAGAATTAGTACAAAATGATAGCCGTTGGTTCTACCTCTTTCGATGATTGCACATCTGTGGTCGTCCTCGAAACAGACGCTGTCGCGAACCGCGTTGCTGCAAGGCGCAGCCAGCCGGAAGCAGCAATACGTGCGGTGCTAGCGTTCCTTCCCGTTCCGATCCCTCGCAGATCCGCCGCCCGTAGTCAGGAAATGGATAAATGAGCTCCGATCGGTGGGTATCGGAGGGGGCCGTCTGACGCCACCCCACTCCTTACCAGGTCAGCCTCGATAACTCGGCTGCACAATCGATCCTTACGGATCAACGCCGGCCCGTTGAAATGTAATAAATTCCAGTTTGTGGTTTCAAACGGGGCGGCCTGCACTCCGTTGGTCGGCCAACACTAATCGCTGGCTCCAACTACCTCTCCTCAATACAGCAGTCTCTTTTCTCTACCGTTCTCTCGCCTTCTATCTGTCTTCTGCCAAAAAATCCTCCTCTCTCGAGCTTTCTGCGTCGCATCCCCACTCTCTTTTCTAATTTCGCACATCGCTCCTTCACGTGATCGGAATTTTAAATGTTATTGGTCGAAATCTCAGTTTCTAGAATATTCGACGCGAGTCGGAAGCCGATAGGGCATTTTCGAACTAACGTCATTTTCTGGGCGCCTGATTGGTGGTCTTTGTTGTGCGTGTGTTTTGGCCAGAACACCAGAGATGAACAGAGCAGTCCTTTCTGCTGTCTCCGTGATGCTTATATGAGTCCTATGGGATTACTTACACAGTAGCCGGGATCTCTATAATTCACTTGTTCCGGTGCCTAGTGTAAACGTGGGCGGGCAGCCGCCCGCTCTTTGCCTGAAGGGCTGTCCCCGGGAGACAATCCCACCCTAGTCGTAAATCTTTGAATAGAACGACAGGCACGTGTTCGCGCGTCTTGCGCTGAGCCGTGTCAAATCAGGGACTGTCCTAATTGGCGTGACCGAGGGGGAAGTTTTGGGTCCGGCGACCAGCAATGGCCTCATTGCAGTACTTTGGCGCGAACGCGTGTGTACTACGAAGCCTGCGCCTACCAGCAGCGTTCCGGCTTTGCGGCCATGGGTTACAGGATACGTGTGATTAGCATGTACGCATCCCTATGCCGTGTTCTGGTCTTCTTAAGCTGAGAAGTGTTTTTCCCATCGTCACACAGCAAACTATACTGGGACATTGCAAGGAAAATGCACACTATAGGAAACTATAGCTCGACCGGAAATCGAACCCGGGGTCGCATCATGGAAAGCGAGCACTCTGACCACTCCGCGAGGGCTTCCTATTACATGTAGGTAACCTAAAACCCTTGAAGAAACAATCTTGTCGAACAAGGAAAATAAAATCTAATTAAAAAACCCTTAAGCGATCCGCCTGGGCTTGGTGGCGTTGCGCCGGTCGATGGGTGCTAGAGCATCTCGTTGACTGTGTGATCTGGCTCCGTCGCGTGCCGGCTGGGTCTCTGGAGCGCGGTTCTTCAGGAAACGGCATTCGCTCACGCTACGCTGAAATGGGGCCGACGGATTTGTTCGCACGCGTAATGCTTCCTCGCACCGCGACTCGATACTTCGACGACCTACTTAGATATTAAGGGACAAGCGGGCTGAGATAGAAAAAAGTGGTAGAGAGGGGATAATTACGAGTGTGTGTTAAAAGTTGTATTTGAAAGAAAGAGAATGTAAAAGAGGGAATGATAAGGGATGGAGTAATAAAGAGTGTATTGAAGAAAGCAATAAAGAGAGCAATTGATAGAGAACGAGATTGTAAAGGAGAAAATTGTAAGTAGGAAAATTTAGAAGTGAGGTTTATTGAGAAATTGAGATTTATTGAGAAAGTGAGGTTTATTGAGAAAGTGAGGTTTCTGGAGATATAGTGAAGTTTATCGAGATATAGTGAGGTTTATCGAGATATAGTGAGCTTTATCGAGATATAGTGAGGTTTATCGAGATATAGTGAGGTTTGTCGAGATATAATGAGGTTTATCGAGATATAATGAGGTTTATCGAAAGATAGTACAGGGAGCAATGGCTCAGTGCATCAACTGATGCCATTGCAGTGCCTCTGACCGGGAGGTCTTAGGTTCGAGTCCCTTTGGGAGGATTTTGGAAACTAGCTTTTCAGCTAGATCGAATTCAGTCGCTGTCTGGAGGGGAATTCTAGCGGTCGGCTGCTCTGATTGGCAGTTTCTCCGATCAACACCAGGCGAATGCCGAGGCAGTACCCTAACAGACGGGTCACGGATCGCGCGCGATCTTTCCTCCCTCATCCTTGTCCTATCCTCTCCTCTTACACCCCCCCACACACTAACATGCACTACACTACTACACGTGCCGGGAGACTGGTCGGGGGCTTAGAACTTGTCCCGGCAGGGGCGGCCCCGTTGGTGGGAAATACCTAGATGCGGAAAACCCCGCTAGTAGGCACCGGGTATCGCCATCCAGTGCGGATACATCACCGCCACATCCCGAGAAAAAAATGCGCTACACTAACGGGACTAATGACCTTGTTAGCTGATGCGCCCTGAATCACTAACAATCAATCAATCGAGAGTTTGTGAGATTTATCGCGAGATAGTGGGGTGTCTAGAGAGACTGATATCTATTAAGAGAGTGAGGGTGACATTAAGACTTGGTAGAAAAAATATGTCAGATTAAATGTTACATATAAAAAACTAGTTTTGTTATTACAATTGTATTACATTTCATTTTGATTCTGCAAACTAGATTTCATGTCTTAAAAAGATTTGAAATTAGGTTCCGCTTGTTACAGCACGTGAGGTGCTAGGTAAAGATATTTTTAGTACATATCCATATCCAGTCTTATGAAGCTTATCACTGTCCTCAGGTCTTGCTTCTAAACCGTGGGAAAGTGTAGGGAAGAAACATTGAAATGTACAAATCATATAGGTAGAGGCAATATAATTTACTTCAAAGTTTTCTAAAGAAAGTATTGCTTGTAGAAAAAAATCTTCTAATGAAGAAACAATCCCAAATCTTTATGAACATTTCTTCTAAGCGATGTTCTGGGAACTTGATTGCTGAGTAATATCCGACTTTCATTGTAAATATCTTCCAGTATAAATTATTTGAAATATTTGTATTTGAAATAAATGTAGAGGTATTTGAAAGGCAAAATACCTCTACATTTATTAATAATAATTCTATCGACAATTCACTAAACAGTAGAAAGGATCCAGCCATTATTTTGTCCTATACTAGATATCTTCAGGAACTCATTTAAGTAAACTGTGTCCTAATATAGTAGTAAACTGACTAATAGTAGTAAACTGAGTCCTAATATAGTAGTAAACTGAGTAATAATATAAATATTGCTCAGAAATATGTCGTATTTTCCATTTCCTTTGGGAGTAATCATTTAGTGTTTATATTCTGAAAGAGTGAATGAATTAACGCAAAAGTTAGATCTTTCGAAAATTATTGCACTTAATGGGTTTCATTGGGTGATATTAACAATATAACAATAGCGATAGTTCCAGTGAATAAACGAAGGGCCCAAATGAAAATGCATTTTTTCGTTGTAAAAAATTGGCTTTTAGGGTATTTTTACCCTAAACTATTGTGTTACTAATTAAAATGTCTTATTGTTAGAGAAAATGTTTGCAAAGAATTAATATGTATTAATGTAGATAAAGTATTTGGTTAGATCTCAAGGTTGGGAGTATACTTCTGTAAATTAAATGAAATGAACAATTCTTATGATATGGTGCAATATCATTGTGTGTACGAATGTGATAATTTTTAAAGATAAGTTGGTGAAATTTTGTTACTACTTACGGAAAACTGTAATTGAGTTAACTTCTCGCGTACAAGAATACTTAAAATGCCACCGACTTATGCTGTTCATTTTAACGTCACTTGCACTTCCCGATAAAATTGTTTGTAATGCAGTTAGTATGCAAATCTCAACGATCAAACTTTGAGATTGTGTTGTAGAAAGCAGAAAATATGTTAAATAATATTTACAAATTATTAACTACTGGAAGAAAGAAACCAAGAAACCTTTCCTGATAATGTATTTACTTTACGATGTGTTCATTACATACAATAGGTGTTAAATACACCCAATATACATTTGCAAGCATTCTCACCAGCAAGGTGCCACTACGAAGAGACTTTGCTGGCGCGATGTTTAAAACAATACAGGGTCATTCACAATAAATTAGTTGACGCGGGATTGAAAACGCAAACCTGATTTCAATATTAACACTACTACTCCATTTACAAAGATTGTGAACGTTGTCGTGAAGACAGCCACTCAGTACTGGTTATCTCAGAACAAATGTTACGAATATCTAAGATATGGAAGGTATTGGTGTCGAAGATCGATTTTTGTCAAGCAAAATGTGTGAAATATCCTATAACGAACTTACAGAATTTCTTTACTGATGTGTAAGGATTGTCTCAAAATATATATTACCAACTTTTAGGGCAGGGTGAATGATCCAATACGACCACATTTTTCCAATGAGAATGTGGTGGAAAATATCATTGTATTAGGAAAGTTCTTCAAGGGACTTTTACCCCCTCATTGATAGACAAAATATCGTGTACTGGTATTTGGAGGAGTAACGTTCTGGAGCAGTCAAGGAGATTTTGTGTGAAACCAGTTCCGAGTGTAACTCTTGTCTTTCGCTCATGTCAACTCTGACGGCTCCGAGATCATTTAAGAGGCCTGATCTTCAGGGAGTTGATTTGAGAATCATCTCACTGAGCGTTGTATGACATTCGAAACTAAAAATTATTTTACTGAGCGTCAAACGAAGCAAGACGAGACTATTTCTAACTTCTCCTACTCTTGCTGAATAGAGCCTCTTACTTTTCGTTCATCAGCAAAACAATCTGAACTAAACTACACAAAATGATTTTCCAAAAAGTAGGATGCGCTATTGCAGTAGAACAATATATACACTCGTATAAATGCAATGCATTAAATATTTTGACAAAACAGTCTTCACGAATACTGCAATAACGTAGAATTGTAAATACATTTCATTATTGTATAATAGAGTACATAAGTATACAACATTGTACATTGTATATAGCATAGTACATTTCCATTTCTCGGACAAAATCGGAACTTATTATTTCTTGTTATTTTGTTGTTATTTTCTCAAATTCCTGCGTGAATAACAAGACCATAGACACTTCTCAAAATACCGCGTAGTTTTCTTTCAATTTCTACACGCATTGGAAATTAGTAATACAGATGGGAGCAACGCTGCTTGCTGGATTCTTGAGCCTGTCTCAGCACGCAGAAACTTCAACCACTGTTCAAGTACGCAAGCCCGGAGGCTGTTAGTTTGAGTCCCACGTAGAGCACGGCTGTTTTCACCAAATGGTTGACGTTTGCTACTACTTTATACCTCAACGGTATATCATGTCATAACGACTGTTCGGCGTATTATTTTCTCTCTCTTTCAACTCTCGTCCGCTCGCTCTCCCTGTTGAACACTATGATAACCCTTCAATCATATGCCCTTCACGATCCCTCGACATAATTAATTTTGTGAAAAGCAATATCAAACCACCGAAAATCGGACGTCATTAAGCCGCAAACTTCCTCCTTAGGTCATTCTTAACATTGAAACATTGCGAATCATCCACTTTACAATCATAAAAGTCAGGAGAAGAGTATCCAAGAGGAGGTAGTGACGTGAACAGCTGTAGCCGATGCGAGTTTAGCCTCCGGAAAACGCGCGGGAGCAGACCATTCAGGTTACTTCCTCTTCGGGGCCGCACGCGCTGCGTGGAGGCAGCTGGCTGCACCGGGGCCTAGAGGAACGTGGCGAAGAGGTGCGATGAGTTCAGCCAGTGCGATTGAGATGGAGAGGAAAGTAGTGGATATATGGCAGAGGGGCGGTAGCAGGGGGGTTGGTTCAGAGTTGGGGGCAGCGAGACAACATGGATACGGGCTGAAAGGCGAGGTAGGAGAGCGGGGTGGGGATTGGGTACCACGACTAGGACAGCGGAACAAGATCAACGAGGCAACAACAGCGGAACGAGGGTTGAAAGGCATGGCGGGACAAGTGGGGGATCGGGGTGAGTAGGGCACGGGTAGCATTGGGGGTGGGGGGGGGGGGGGGCGTTTCAGGGGTTGGGGGCGGGGGGGGCCGGGAGGGGAGAAGCACGCGTGGGCCACGGGGCGTGGCAGCAGGGTCTGGCAGCAGGGAGGAAGGGGGGGTGGGGAGGGGTTAGCGGGGAAAGGGGGGGGGGGGGCACAGGTGTGGACAGACAGGCGCGCCTAGGCGTAGTAATGGTGTGGTGCGGGCCGGGGCCAAGGGCGTGGCGGCGGGGCGGGGCTGCGGGGCGTGGTGGTGGGGGTGACATAGCGATGGGCCATGGCGACGGGACGTGGGGGCGGAGCGGGGTCAGCATGACCTCGGCCAAGAGACGTGGCTGAGCAGAATGGGGCCGGGGATAGTGGTATGGGGGCGGGGCGGCACTGTGCAGCTCGACGCGGAGGAAGCGGAGCGGGGACGATAGGGCCTGAACCAAGAGGCCTGGTGAGGCGGAGCGAACAGGGGCGCAGCGGGCCGGAGCCGGGGGCGGTGCAGTGGGCGGGGCCGTGATGGAATGCGCGATGAGGCGCGAGCGCTGGCTACCGCCGCCGACGCGCCGGCCGCTCCGCGCGTAATGAACGGCGTTCCATCAACCCACGACGTGGCGCGTGCGGCCGCAAGCCGGGCCCATTATCCGCGTTCGGCTCCGTGACGGAGCGTCTGACCGATCGCATTCGTTCTCCTTGCAGCTCTCTTGCCGGCCGGCGCGTTCGCTCGCGTTCTTCTCTCGCGCGTGTGCGGAGACACGCGCCAGAAAACGGGAGGGCGAGAGGTACTAGAAACTGAAATTCATCGGCATCGGAGAGGTTAGGGGTGGATAATCAGAGAAGACCCGTAACCTCTCCGATGGATTTCAGTTTCTAGTACCTCTCGCCCTCCTGTTTTCTGCCAAATCACCCCCATTTAGGGTTATTATTATTAGATAATTCCGTCCGCTCACGCTTGCAACCATTCTCTCTCTCTCTCTCTCTCTCTCTCTCTTTTGTGCCCATTTCTCGTTTCTCTCCCTCTCTCTTCTCTCTTCCCTCTCTCCTCTCTTTTCCTTCTTTCCCCTCCCTTCCCTCACGTCTTTCCTCTCTCCCTCTTGTCTTGTCTCTCTCCCTCTCCCATTGATTCCTGTGCAACGATACTAGTTGGAGCTCATAAAACTGAAATAAAAAACTTCAGATACAACAAAATAGAGCCATGAGGGTAATAATTCATTGCAGTAGATATACCCCACTGCTAGACATGCTAGACACACTGCAATTTATGTCAATAAAAGAGAGAATGCATTACAAGACGCTAATTTTTATTTTTAAATTAATTAAAAATCATATTACAGAAGATTTAGTAAACAAAATTCAAGGAGTTAAAGAGAAAACAAGGGAAACAAGACAAGCACAACATTTAGTAATTAATTTCAGTAAAACTGCACAAGCAAAAAAAAAAAACTATTTGACAAAGGATTTGAATGATGTAATAAATTATCATTACAAATAAAAAATTGTGAAGAAATTAAAGAATTTAAAAGAAAAATTGTAAAATATATCTCCTAGAAAATTAATTTTGTAAGTAGTTAATAGATATACCTATACCTAACTTAATAGATATAAACAATATATGTTGATATGAATTTTGTACAATAGCCGAGAAGGCTAAATCAAATCAAATCAATCAATCTCGTCTTCCCTCTCTCCCTCTCGTCTTCCCTATCTTTCTCTAGTCTCTCCTCTCTCCGTCCCCCTGCTGTTCCCTGTCCCTTTTATCGGCTGGTCGTCTTGTCTGTTCGCTCTCTGGTTTACTCTTTCCTTCTCTGCTAACCTTTTTGTCTTCAGGCCCCCGCAGCTCGCTTAATAACTTCGTTTACTCAACTGCATCCCGTTCGTATTCTCATCCCTAGATTTAGAGGCCCTAATCTTCACTTGTCCTCTCCGACCTGTTTACCATCCCTCGTCCTTCTGCAGTTGAACTTCTTTCTTGAGCCCGTCTATCATCTCAGTTATGTTCATATATCACTATCAGCACGCATAGACTGGCCCTTTTTTTTAATAGTTCCGTCATCTCTTTTCACATTTCGTAGCCTCTGAAATATTTTCTTTCCATTAGCTTTTATCACTCACTCTCCTCTTCATAAGCTCTAATACGACCTATTTCCTCCCAAAATTGACATTTATTTCTTCTCCTATATAAACATCCCTTTGCTGTTAGGTAGATTTTCTCCATGTCGGACAAAAACTACGTAAAATCCCACATCTGGCGACGGAAAAACCATAGCTGGACTCTGCTGGAGCTCAGTGGAGCTTCAATTCAATTGGAGCTCCATTCTGTTGGAGCTTCAAATCGAATCTTTCTTTACCGTTCGGCATGCAGAAGCAGAAACTCCACCAAAAACACGACGCCCCCTGTCGCGCGTGACCCGAGGCGGGGGTCGTGCGCTTGCGCTATCCGTACATCTGGGGTCATTACTCATAAGCATGGCGCGCGGAAATTAAAAGCTGCGATGCGGCCGAAAGACCCCACGGGGCGCCGGCGGCCCTGGGCCTTTGGTGCGGCGGCGGAGGGCGTGGCTGCGAGCGCTTTAGCCAATGCGTAAACCGCCCGCCGTCACGGAAGGGTTCATAACAAGGGTCATGCCGTTGGGATGGTGGATTGATTTGTTAGGTCATTAGTTCCGTAAGTGTAGTGCAAGCTTTTGCTGGTGGTGATCTTCTGGCGGGAACTGGATGGTGGGATCCTACACCACAATAATAATAAAACTTTTCCTGATGTGTGTGTAAAGTAGCAGGTCAAAATAACCTTAAATAAGGATTTTATCACCAAAAATTCGAGTTCGCATTGTCGAAGTGTACACAATACATTTCCTGCTTGCACTTGAGTATAGGTAGAAACAGTAAAAATACTCGTATAGGCACATGGGTAGCAATCTCGTTTTTATTATAAAAAAACGTAGTATAATTCTGTGTTTAGGGCAGCCTTGAGACAGATTGGTTGATTGATTGTTAGTGATTCCGGGTGCGTCAACTTCAAGGGTCATTAGTCCTGTAAGTGTCGTGCATGTGTTTTCCGGTGGGTGGTTGTGTTCTTCCCCGATGGATAACTAGATCCGGCCCCGACCTACCATCAACTAGCGGGGTTTTCTCCAAACAGGTAACTCCCCAGTAGGGCACTGCACCAGCCGGGACAACCTATGAGCCGCCGACCTGTCTTCCGGCATGTGTTGTAGTGTAGTGCATGTTAGTGTATTGGGTGAGGATGGGAAAAGGAAGAGGAAGGAAAGTTCGCGGCGGTTTGTGGCCCGGTTGTTATGGTACTGCTCCGGCATTCGCCCGGTGTTGATCGGAGAAACCACGGATAACTACCGATCAGAGCAGCCGGCCGTAGAATTTTCCTCCAGACAGCGAGTGAATTCGACCTAGCTGAAAAGCTAGTGTCAAAATTCTTGCCACCACCGTCGGGGCTCGAACTTAGGACCTCCTGGTCAGAAGGACTGCAGTGACATTTGATACATTGAGCTAACTCTCCCGGTCTTGTTGTGACGTGCCATCGTCGGAGCTGACTAACTTCAGCGTATTCCTAGGGCGTCCTCCTATGCTTCTGCAATGCAAATTTTTGCCCAGAAAGCATTTTTAAAACCAAATTTTGAGTGCTTTTTGCGGCTCAGTCATTCAGAATATACAAGTAGTTTATTAGAAAAAATATGCTTAAAATTGACGTGGGAGCTTATTTACGAATTTTCAATGTTTTCTTCCCGGACATCCTGTATAGGGGCCTTGCTTGCATTCGGCAGCGCTTTCAGATGTCGCTGTCAGAATATTTGCGTCGTTGCATGCCGCTCGCCTAGGGAGTCGCCGGAGCATTGTGTGATGTAATGGCGGTTCGCCACAATGTAGTATGCGAGTATTTTGGTTTCCCGCCGCTACACTTCCCGTAAGTGAACATCTTATTTCATCTTGGGACGTAGCGGTTTCTTTCCTCCGCTGGAAGGTGAGATCTGGCACTGACTTAACTGTACTAACTTAAATGTACCAATTCACTTCCATAATCTGAACAATAATTTCAAATTGATTACGTTAAAAATAACTTATATTATGGCATTAGGTAAATTACACTACTATCAGCAAGAAGACAAAAAATCGAGCGATACACTCAAAAGTCGTAACAATCATGTTCAGAAATTGTTTGCATTTCATTCAAAAAACTCAAAACAATCTTCTGGTACGAGAAATCAGCGTCCAAGTCTGCAAACTATGTTAGAAACGTTATAAGAGAGCAACAATTTAAAAAAACTCTTTTTGTTTTGATATCACATAGGAGATATTTTATTAATATAAAACAAGATGCTTACTGATAAAAAGCATTGGTAGACGGCGAAATAATAATTATTGAAAATTAACAATTTTTAAATTTTGTTTTCATATGCAGTAACATTGAGACTGCATTGATATTTCTCCAAATTCGATAGCTGGAAATTAGTTAAAATTCTTTAGAGTAGTGAACATCGACGCACGTAAGAATTACATTTTTGTAACATTATGGATGTAAATTCCTAGATAATAGTGGGATAGATTTACATACGGAAAAAATATTCATACAAAATAAAACTGTTACTTTATGGACTCTACTGAAAAAACGTATCAAATTTACTGCCAAGAAATATGATAAGATAGTATGATTTTGTTGCAAGCTATCGGATTCTAACATGGGATTTCATGCTTTCAGAATTTAAGAGTTCCCTTGAATATTACAAAAGTATTAACAACCACTTTGGTGAGATTGCACATGGATCTTTCCAAATATGAATGTATGTATTAATATATCAAAGTTTAGGGGATCGGGAAGGACAGATATCACAACTGAGGATTATTCCATGGCAAACCACCGCGAATATTTGCTGCATAATGTGGCTTAAAATGTGATTCGGAGGTGCCTGGATAACAACTGAATCAATTAGAACCAGTTTCAGAATTGTGTAGGCTACGTAAGGAAAATATTCAAGGCAGACTGCAATACCAGTGAGAACGTGAAATCGCTGCTGGCACGACGATGACGACCTCTACCACGATAGATATGACGTTGATGGTGATGGCTTGTGGAAAGACGAATGTGTCATCAACGGCAGTCTTGACGACGGCGGCGATGATGATGGCGATAACTGCGCAAATGACGACGACGGCGCCCCCGGCCAACCGTGCCCGTGGCGGCCGGGGCGATGCCCGATGGCAATGCCGTCGGCGCACATGACGAAGATGAAAATTTTGACACGGCAATAACCACGGCGACCAAGACGATATCAACGACGGTTGTGACGACAGTGACGGCGGCCATAACGATGACGATGGCGGCTATGATATCTGCGCTCATGACCACGGCGGCCGGAACGATGTCCTCGGCGGCGAGAATTATGTGCATGGCTGCCGTGACGAAGACGGCACCCTTGAGGACGTCGTGTGCATGCTTAGGCGTTCGCCGAACCATTTGCTCCGAATGCAGCTTGGTGCTGGTGCGGAGCGGAGGGCGCGGCGGCGTCTCCGGACGCTTCGACCATGGCGACGACCGCCGCGACGCGCGAGTACGCAGCGGCCCGGAGGACGACGACCGTCCAGTCGCTGGGCACGCCGGGCACGTCGAAGGCGCAGGGCGTGTCCACGCAGAAGTGCACCACGGCGCCTCCGCGGGCGCGGCTCACGCCCCCGCACGCGCAGTCTGCGGCGTCCACCTCCACCTGGGGAAATGAAACGTGTCACTTTGCGAGATCTTGTTTTGGAAATGACGCTGTCAGTAATTATTTTATTATCATTTTACATCTAGCCATTTAATTGCTACTTGATAGTAAATGACGGGGCAGTAAATTAAGGATGGTCGAGGTTGGCTAGAGCGTATGCCGACTGACTCGGTCGGAAGGATCGAGGGTTCGAATCCCGCCTTGGTCATTTGCCCCTTGTCTTTCACGTATGTGTGTTATCGCTGAATGCCTTGCGAGTCTGCTGACCACACACTGAGGAGACCACAAGTGTGTCTAGTGTAAAGTTTTATATGTGCCCCCATTAAGGGGCATAGTGGCTACCCGGAGCAATTGGTAGAAATGGACATCCCCAAAGCTGGAGAAATCCCCAGGAAGAAAAAGTGTTTGGATAGTAAATGTATAATTGTTTAAAATGATGAAATCATCTCATCATCAAATGTGGTGAAAGTTGGGCGACAGTGCATGGCTCTCGCAATGAATTTAACTTGACAAAGATGACTTCAATTATTTCGTGTATTGATAGTGTCTAATCACACATTCGAGAAAATCTTGATCATGTTTATCGTCTAGTTCCCTTGATCCTTAAGTAAATGCTGAGATAGCCCTTTGGTTTACTTCTGAACATAAATGTAGTTTTACTATCAGTGTAGGTTTTCTTGAGCACTTTCAGGAACAGATGTATTAGAATAGTTGTTTTCCATTTTATCACGACAGTAAGTCAATTTATTTACGTGAATCACTAGAGATTTGGATTTGCAAATAGTTTTTGTTATAAGGAAGCGAATATTTTCATATCAATTCTCGCCAAGAACGCTCGTTTCCACATGCATTCATAATTCAACTTAACGTGTAATACGAGTTAGAATAGTCGTCCCAGAGCTCAAGAAACCATACATATATTGCACTTCTCTCCATAGTATATCATAGAATTTTTATTGATTTTACGTTATAAAGAAATTAAATTAAAAACCCGCAGATATCCTGTAACAGAGTTATCCAACTGGCGGTGCCATTTATTGTGGTCTGCAAAAGGCTATTCCTGCAAAGTGAAAATCCCTAGCATCCACTCCGGGTGAGAACATTGTGCGCCGCGCGCACGCCCCTTGCCGGGTCAACACCCTCTTCAGTGTAAAAATATGTTAAATTTAGACTTAAAGTTCTTTTAGTAAACTCGAAACTCAAAAATTATTATTTGATCCATTGCGTTATGTCCGGCCTGATATCACACATTTCCCTCTTTCCGCTCGTTTTAGAGTAGCTGGTCAAACTGCCGAAAACAACAGTACGGGTGTGAGGTGAGGACTGCCCCAATAATGAAAATATGGCTCGCGACTATATTGAAGGTTTTAGTTGTGGCCTTTGAAGACATGCAAGTTGTTTTTAAACAATCGTTTATTCACAATTTGTTCTTTACATTAACATTCGGTGAATTATTTATAAATAAGAATAACTTGAGTGAAGAGTTGTCCTCTGACAGCACTTCTCAGATAAAAATAGAATTTTTAAAACTTAATCCAGTGATTACATATTTTCAATGGCCGTTGCAATTACATTGTCATCTTTGTTAGTATTGTGGCGTTGCGCATCGCTTCCTCGCGAGACGGCCGAGAAAACCGTCCTCCCCCATGTTTAAGCCGGATTCGGGGTTGGGGGCGGTTGGCATGTGCTGTGCACGCTGACGCGCGCCGAGCTGAAGACACGCTGAATAAGCCAGGGGTATGGAGCAGGAAACTCTTCAAAAATAACTATAGAGAAAGATTAGTGCGAGTCGTGGGCTATGTCGCTAGGCTCCTAGAGGAGGCTGGCCGTCGAGCCTTCCTGACGCCCGCCGCCATAGGAGCGCCGAGGGGAGGGGGCGAGCCTCCGGGTACTTGAGACTGCATCAACTGCGCCCACGGAGGATATGTAGAGGGTCGAAAGTCCGAGTGATATCTCCAGTGCTATCCTAGCACGTGGTCTTCGAGGCGAAGACCGGTTTGGCATCAGGTCATGTTGTAACGATAGTTAAGGGACTCTGTGTCCGACAGCTCGTTTCCACATGCCACCACGCGTTGCTAGCCTCCTTTAAAGTAATGGTACTGGGCTGGGCCTAGGGACGGTCGCGGGAGTTTCGCGACTAAGGGATTGGAAATGTTGCCGGAGGTTTTTATTTTGTAAATTATTGTGTAAATATAGTTATATATTTCTATTAGAAACAGCCGTCGTCTGTGTTATTTATTTCCAGTACGTCACAGTATTATGCAATTGTATATCTATGGCTGAGATCTAGGGGGTGGCGTCGTTTCAATCTTTTGATATCTTCACTGTTGTCCAGGATGTTCAGTGCAAGGTAATGTGGCCATGTAAGTTGGACATCCCTGTCCTGTACGTTCATACCCGTATGTCTTCGGCGGCGCGCAGCGTGTCGAGGGCCGCGGCCAGCTGGCCGACGTCGAACCGCGCGTTGGGCGCACGCAGGTCCACCAGCGTGGACTCGCTGCCCATGCGCAGCCACGAGAGCAGCGCGGCGGCGGCGGGCGCGCGCACCTCGTTGTCTTGGAGCATGACAGATCGCGGCGGCGGGCAGCACTCGTCCAGCGCAGGCAACGCGCGCAGGCGGTTGCTGCGCACAAACACACAGTTGCACTACACACACATCTACACTACCACACATGCTGGGGCGGTGCCCCGCTGGTGGGAGATTTCTGTTTGAGAAAAACCCCGCTAGTCGACGGTAGGATGGCGCCGGATCTCGTCACCCAGCGGGGCAAGATCACAGCCACATCCCGAGCAAAAACATGCACTACAATTACGGCATTTAATGACCTTAGCAGTTGACGCGTTCGTAATCACTAGTACTCAATCAACCAAAATCAGGGCTTGGATTCTGATCATGTAAAACTTCTTTGAAAATTTCCTATAAAACGACTTAAAAATAAGAAGAAAATGGCCTATCAATTTACTTAAAAGTAAGGGCAGAATTGCCTAATTTTTAAAAAGAATATTAAAAAATATGTATGAAAATGTTTATTTATTCAATGTGTTTCATAATTTTAAATAAAATTTGTTTATATAAAATTATATCTAATGTAAAGTCTTAATTTTAGGAGGAAATGTAATCCTTAACTCGGATCTCCTAACCGACATTTTTTAAAATGTCGAGGAAATTTCCGAAGATTTCCTATAAACTTTAGTGTTCGAAAAGCAGGGTGCACTGGAATTGTAAATTTCGTAATCAAATGATGATAGAATAAAAACTTCGTTTTAGTGTTTCATTAAATTTTCATGAAACATTCACTAACATGACAAAAATAGTGCAAAGGTCCCCCAAAATGAAAAACGGCAAAAAATAACAATAACGTCCCCACAACTAGACATTTATATCACCTATGTGATGTGATACACGTACAAGTTAGCTACATCTAAAATGTACTAATCAAAAGATGACATGTCATCAAAATTCGAGCTCTGCTCTTGACCGGAAGGGGTGCTTGCCAAACTATTCTGGTACCTGAGGAACATGAATGGTGTGGAGAGATCAACGTTGGTCCCCACAATAAATTACAATATAATTGAAGGAAATTTTATATATTTAGGAATAATGCTATGCGTTTTCAATAATATATTACAATAATTTTCTGCAAGTTTGTTTAAATATTTTCAGTTTTTGAGGAGGGACCTATTGATTTTAAACATTTACTACACTTTGAGATCCATCGCTATTCACCCCTTTTGTTGTGCGGCTATAAAACGGGACGGTTAACCCCGACAAAGAAATTGGAGGTCCGGGACTTATCTTGTTCATTTGATCATGCGTACTTTCTGATTAACGTTGTCACCGGTTTGTGAGAATTCAGTTGTTGACGTGCTCTTCTTGTAGTTACACATTTGGAAGCATTTATAAAAAAAATTTACAAAAATATGCAGATCATAGATGCCGTCAGGTAATAAATTATGATCCTTGAAGTTTAATTTCATGAAAAAATATAACTTTAGACAAGTGTATTTAAGCTCTAAGGAATTTTTAGTATTATTAAAATTACAATGTTTTAATATATTAATCTATTTACTTTATATTTAGATTAATTTTCAAGTACGGGTCTTATAAATAAAAAGTAAAGAGAATTTACTTCAAATGATTTTGTTTGTGAAGATGGAGATTATCATTTAAGTTCTGAAGATGATTTTGCTCTCTTCCTAAATGCAGAGAATTTATTCAAGGATGTCAGCGCAAACCATCGTTTAACAGTTCTGAAAGGACACGCATTCAGAAACAGTGCTTCGTATACAGTAATTAGACTGTTATAGAAGATACTGTAACCGCTCATATGTCGGTTACATTGATTTTTAAGAAACACCCGAGAACGTCAAGACACAAGTTACTATGCTTATGCACTCACTATAATTAGTGTTAACGATTTGCAAGAGATCGTGCCAGCAGTAAATGGTATCCTTTGCGAGAATTTACTAAAAGTTTCTGAACGCACTCGCGTACAAGAGAACGACAACGAATCAAAATCACTTTTGAAAATATCGGCCCTAGCGCAAAGCATCGCTATGAGAAGCTCTCTTTCGCTGCCGCTCGCCGATCTGGACAGACCGCAATTGTTCGTGCTGGACGGAGAGGAGAATTCGCCGTATTTCGACGATTAGAAGCTTGAAAAGGTAACTCGTCTCAACACGTTCTTTGAAAGTGTATGCAAAGGGTATTTCGGTATGTGTTTCTTTTCCAGTATTTTGTGTTTGCATGTATTATAGTCTTGTGTACAGTTATTTTATTGTGTTTTTTTTTTGTGAAGTGAAGGGTAATATAATTTCATATAAAGTGTTTATGCAAGTGTTAAAACATAACTGCAGTTGTTAGGTAATCACGTAATTGCTAATGGTAGAGCAAGTGATCGAATTTTTTAATGCAATGTGTAAATGCTAGATTAGAATTTATTCAGCTATTTAACAGAATATATTTAGAACGCTGTTCATAGTTAAAAGATTAACTTGCCTATGTTTCTTTCATTACAAAAGCAGGTTAAAAGACGAACCCACTCCTGTAGGGCAATTAGGACACATAAAACCATTCCTAATTTTTGGTGTGACATTGTCATAAGTCACAGATCAAGTAATATTATAAGGTTACTTGATTGACCCGCTGTAGGCTTTTTTAGAGAATAGTGGAAAAGGTAGAGCGGTCACAATACGTAGTCCCTGATCTTTAGTGAATGACATTATTATATTCAGAATGGAAGTTTAATTTATCAGAATGCGTAATATAAACAATTTCAAAGATTGAAAACTCACTTGAAAGAACGTGTTTTAAAACTAAAATTATATGAGATATTATTGTTATCCCACAAGGATGAATGTTGGCGCCGAGTTTAATTGTCTGATTACAATATTATTGATAGCAATAAATGAGAAACTCGAGCAACCTTAATGGGATGCGTCTTCTCAGCGAAAAGTTCTATTACTGAAAAGTACCTGGATGTACCAAATGCTATTTTCCATTAGGCTTACAAACATACAAAAATAAGTATTACCACTATATTAAGATATTTTCTACATCTTACATCTATTCATGGAACTGTGCGAAATTTTACTCACCCGGACGCATCGAGAATTGAAAGAGATCGAAGATGTGTAAAGATGACAGCTGGCAGTGCATGTAGACGGTTGCGGGAGACGTCAAGACTCTTCAAACCAAGCACATCTCGGAAGAGGTTATCAGGCAGTGCATCCAAGCTATTATTATTGAGCTTCAGGATACGTAGTTGCAACAGGCCCTGCAACGCGTCTTCTGATACCGAATGCATCTGATTGCAGCAGGCGCTCAGAGTGCTCAGTCGACGCTGAGTGGCGAAGGCTTGTGAAGGGAGTTCACGGATTGCACAGCGATCCAGGTACAGAGACTTCAAATTGCGCAGTGGTGCCAACTCGACAAGGATCGCTGCAGGAAGTGGGTTGCCGGAAAGGACGAGATGCTGCAGGTTGATGAGGCTGGAAAATATTTCTGGCGGGAGAGAGTGCAGGCGGTTGGAATCTATTTCCAGAGTTTCTAGGAATGTCAAGTTGGCGAACGTGTTCTCCGAGAGGACGCTAATTGCGTTGTTGGAAAGATGAAGGTCTTCCAGAAGCGGGAATCTGGAGAAGGTCGCTTCCGGGGGAAGTACCCGAAGTCGATTGCCACGGAAGTAGAGGCTCCGCAGCTTGGTGAGGTGCTGGATGGCACCTAGGGGTAGGATCTGTGGATCAATCCGCACTAATTAAATTGTGATTTCTTCAAGAAATTGACAGAGGTGTCGTGAAATAGCATTTCAACTTCGTACATGTATGTCACTTCAAGTTGTATACTATATCTGTAGTTGCGTGTATTCGTATGCAACATTTAAAATTCCCGAAACTTTGTAAACAAGGAATGTCAAATAATGTCACTTCTGTTGACTGTATGCTGCAAGTTAGTTTGTATTTGCTATTCAGGATTCCTTGCTTCAAAAAAGGTTTCTTTCATAATACTTCAAAGAAGCTCCTGTCAAAACATGGTCAACCAATAAATACTTGCCTGCATTCTTGCAATTTGAAGTGAATTATATAAAATTGAGTGTCCAATTAGAGATATTGATATTTTATTAAGTGCAAGTTTCCTCGACAACTTCTGAAGATTCATCATGCATTATTGTCACCGGCGGTGCCCCACTGGTGAAAGATACCTGTGTGAGTAAAACCCCCGAAAGCCGTCGTGTAGGTCGTCGCCGGATTGCCCCATTCAGCGAGGGTAGATCACCACCCGTCGTAATGAAACTCACAGTACACTTACAGGACTAATGGCACAGCAGTTCACACATCCGCAGCCACGAAACAATCAAAGAATCAGTGAATAGAACGAACGCACCTGAAGCTCGTTGTCGGACAGATCGAGCGTGCGCAGGTTGAGCAGCCCCTGGAAGGCGCCCGGCGGCAGCAGCGCCAGCTTGCACCGCGCGATGCGCAGCTCCTTCCAGCAGGCGCAGCCGCGGCCCCCCCTTCCCCAGGTCGCTCGCGCGCCGCTCGCAGCGCGCGGAGGCCACGCGAGGATTGTCCGCTGTAGAAGTAGCGAGTATCCGGGGAAGCACAATCCGCTGGAGGCCTATCCGCTGGAGGACTATCCAGTGGCAAGGAGACTATCGGGGAGACTGACTACACGGAGGACGACTGACTACACGGAGGACGACTGACTACACGGAGGACGACTGACTACACGGAGGAGAACTGACTACACGGAGGACGACTGACTACACGGAGGACGACTGACTACACGGAGGAGAACTGACTATCCGAGGAAGGACCAACTAGCCAGAGAAGAACCGACTATCCGGAGGAGTGAAATCATATATGTTAAAAAGGTTTCGTGATTGAAACACGTTTTCAATGAATGACGAAATTATAATCTGTTTTCTTCTTAATGCCTACTGAACGTACACTATGAATGCAAATTCAAAACAGGATATGGCTTTTCGAATATTAAACCCGAATCTCAACGTGTTGAACACTTTCGTGCTGACGCCGAGCAACAAGTGCGGAAGGGGTTAGCAAGCAGTATATGTTCCACGGCACATATACTCAGGCATCGAAACCATAGTAATTAAGCAGGTTTGTCTTTTTGCACTCTGAGAGGTCTTGTCTGGAGCCTCTTGGGTGTGTTTTAATTCCACTTAACAATACTGTGTCGTATGTACATATTTGGCATTATTGGGTCGTTAGTCCGACTTTGCCGGCCAACTACCGATGTCCCCCTTGCCTGGGCCTAGTTAACTTCCCATTCGTTGGGGTAAGAGCGACATGAGGCGAACATGACGTGTTCTCTTCACCGTAACTAGCAATATCCGCCTGCTTGAGCTTTTCTTCGTCGCACAACTACAGAAACTAGAACG
This sequence comes from Teleogryllus oceanicus, assembly GCA_964035755.1. Taxonomy (NCBI): domain Eukaryota; kingdom Metazoa; phylum Arthropoda; class Insecta; order Orthoptera; family Gryllidae; genus Teleogryllus; species Teleogryllus oceanicus. Next base: position 69,311,137 of record CAXIVR010000009.1, on the reverse strand, counting down.
ATTTCAAAGGAAAGCTACAACTATATTTATGCTTCGACCGGGAATCGAACACGGGTACCACAACACGGGAAGCTACCCATGAGCCATCCTAGAGGCATACTATGTTTAATGTTTAAAATATTAACGTCATTAAACGATAAATAGTCATTACCAACCCAGCGTTTTATTTATGTTTATGTATTTTGCGTCGTTCTGTACGTTTCCTCCCAGCAGCTAGCAACGCGTCGCGTACCTCGAGCGAATGCAGCGCGTGCAGTTCGTCGCCGGCGCTGGACGCGCCGTTCCACGCGGCTTGGGTTGGCGCTGAGTTGCGTGGCGCGCGGCAGCTGCGCGAAGAAGTTCCACGACACGTCCACGTCCTCCACGGAGTCCGGCAGTGGCGGCAACGCGCGCAGCGAGTTCTGGCGCAGCACCACGTGCCGCACAGGCCACGGGCACTTGTGCACGCTCAGGTTGAAAGAGCGCAACCCCGCCATGCTGCAGTCGAGCGTCTCCATGTCGCACGTGCACGCTGAAGGCTCGGCGTCTTCCTGCACGATTCTCCAATCGCTCCTGTTGATCAGTGATAATCAGGGTTCCTAAATATCAGGATTTTTTTTAAAAAAAAAGAAAAAAATATTTTTTAAATTTAAATTAGATTTTTCATTTAAATCAGATTTTCTGATTTAAATAAGATTTTTGATTTAAATCAGATTTTTTTATTTAAATCAGATTTTTGATTTAAATAAGATTTTTATTTAAATTTTTTTAAATAAATTTTTTAATCTGAAAAAGATTTTTTGGATATAAATCTGCACAAAATTTAAATGTTCAAATTAAGTAAAAGTTTTAGATATTTGTAAAAAGATATCAAAAATTGAAGGGCTCGGTGGAACAAGGGGCTATCCCATATTGCACTACTTCTGAGATATACAGGTTTTGCTGGAACATTCATGAAATAACTAGAAACCGTGGATCCGTAAAACCTTTTTGGAATTCTTTCTTATACATAGCAAGACTCCTTTCTGCAAATAACGATAAGAAAATAACAAAATATTATTAATTTTTTGAGATTTTACAATTGTTCATATTTCACCAACATTTTTTTTCACTTTTGGACTCGTCCAATCAAAGTTATTAATCGCCTTGGATCATAAGAGCAGCAAAATTGGAGTTCCTTCATAAACAATAAAATAGTTTGTAGAATCAATTATTGTTAATTGTTTATTAATAAATAAATTATTTTAAAACTATAATTTGTAATTCTTTATTACCTTACATGTTTTAACCATTCTTTGTAAAATTTACAATAAATTACATCTTTGATTTAAAACGACAATTTTGTGTTTGAATTATTCGATTTAAATCGTGATATAAATCGCTGGATTTCAATCATTGAAACCTTTGCGATTATAAAAATTAAAAGGAAATAGTGGACTACTGCATCGAAAATGCCGCTGAACAAAATTACACAAAATGGTTTCCAAAAGGAAGCACTCGCAAACGAAGCACAAACAAACATCCAGAAATAAAATAATATAACACTGCAGTAAATTGATTTCTTTAAAATAACAGCATTCATACATACTGCAATAACAGCGTAAACGGTACAACAATTCTTTACATACTAAGAATTTTAAAAAATGTTGATGTTGTATAGCGCAACTCTTAGAACCTTGCTATCGCATTATGTCCGCCCTGTCGTGAGCAATGACGCACCATGTATAAGAATTCAGGGCTATGCGCATTATGAGAATAAGAGAAACAATACAAACAATTATTTCCATTTTTACTTTCTCATGTACGTACGTATGTACGGAGTAATATACGTAGTGTAGTGTTGTGTAATGCTGCTGAAAATAAACTTCGAGGTTTCAACGGAAATACAGGTTTTAGGGTCCCCTGATACCGAAAAACAGTTTTTTTTAACGTTCGTCCGTCCGTCTTGTGTACGTGACAATACTAGCATTTAAACTATGCGTACGATTGTGTCCAAACTGAATGAACCCCTGTCGATCTAGCCTGAGTCGAAACTATTTTACGATTTTGAAAAACATTCATTAATTTTTGGGGGAACTTTACATGAAGCCCCTTCGACATTTTCAAAATTTTCTCAAAAATGGCTCCACTTTTTTTTTCTTTAAAAATCTAAACTCTTATTTTTCCCCGACTCGTTGGATATCAAAACCGTATACGCCTCTCAAAATGTCAGTGGGTGCATGGTTTTCTTTCAGTTGGTGTGGGTATTGGGAATAAGAAATATTGATTATAATAGTAAAATGAATAATAATGGTAATAATAATAATAATAATAATGATAATAATGGCAATAATAATAATGGTAATAATAAGAATAACAAGAACAACAACATAATCGATAAATATACTATTTTTACACTATGTACTAATAACTACGATATATACAGTCGACTCCGGTCATAGTGAATCCTTCGTTATAGTGAACTTTTTTCACTGGTCCCGAAAGCATTCGTAATGTTATTAGGAAAGTGAAAGGATGTTCGATGAGGTGGACGGTGTTACAACAGTGGAAGAGGCATTGAAGGGTGTCAAGTTTACATTGCGATTCTTAGAGATAGTGGACAGGATCAAGTATGGATAGAGCACAAACGCTGGAGAAGGATCTAGAGAAATTACTAATGAAAAATGTACGAAGCCAATACTAATTGATTTTTCAATGACAAATAAAGATATTGAGTTTTTCAGTTCGTGCTGTTAATTTTTTGCTGTATCTCTGTGTTAATAAAATGAAGAATTCTGTAGAAATTCTATTTAGTATTTGACATCATCGGATATTGTGAACCTCCGTGAACCTATCTGCGAACCAAAAATGTTAGTCCCCAAAAGTTCACTACAACCGGAGTCGACTGTAATATTTGAAATGCACCAATCATAGTTCTCATCCGGACAACTCTTGGCACTTTCCTTTTTACTTTGGCTACCGCTTACGCAGTAGGGAGAAAGTTATGTAATCCTACGCGAAAAAAGGGCGAATTTGGGGTAGAAAAACTCTTATTACAGGGCCCTAGTAACGAACTGGATAAATTCAATTGCTAAATGTGGTGAGGAAAATTCTTTTATACGTGGTGTATCCAGAATCAATGGTTTGTGGGTCCTTGATGGCGAAAAGTCGAATGTCGGCATAACATCTCTTTCCGTCTGTGAACAACTAGCGGCTAAATCGTTCAGCCCATTTTCTCCAAAATAAATATTCCCCAATTGATCTGGCTGATGTTGCGGCCCCTTGAATTTGAAATCGATACTTTCGTTTTGAGGGGTACTTTACATGATGTACCTGGGACTTTTTCATGAAAATGGCTCCAATTTTTTTCATTAAATTTTGTTGTAGAATAGTGCGAAGGATGTTTATGGTGCAAGTCTCGTCTTCGTTGAAAACTCTGATATTTTGAAGATTGCAATAATTAGAATTTTTTTCGAAGCCTTCCTAAAACAGCAATTATCAAGACAGAGATGTATTTTTTAAATGATATCTGTTTTTTCAAGCTGGATTTTGAAATAAGTCCAGGTACAATTTGTCGAAAATGTTAGTACTTGTCGTGTAATTTTGCGTGAAAGATCGGGCGGAAAGAGTACGTGCTGTTTGAGCTCCACTAGTTACTTTCTCGCTATGCTTACGCAGTAGGGATAGAGGTACCTAATTCTGCGGGAACCCAGCACACTGAGACATACGTATTTAAAGTGAACAGGTAACGTATAAACAATTCGTAGTTCAGTGTTTCCCATGAAAAAAATGCCATTTCATCGCAGTAGTTCAATATATTCAACCACTCAATAATTAAGAGCAGCGGAGTGAGATTTAAAAAAAATCATTTATTTCTCACTTAGACTTTGAATCGTATATCACAGTAACTGTCAGCCGATTTCGGGAACCCAGATAATGTGATATGTATTACCGGATTATTATTTCTTGAGTAAATCAACTCCCGTGCCGCTATGAACCACAAAAACCATAGGGGGGTCGGCGACGCAGAAATAGTCCACATCATAGTTATGCAGTGAACATTGAATGAGTTCAGTGGGTTGTCTGATAATCAACAAAAAACGATAATGTGTCATACACTCGTATATTTTACGACATAGACATAAGATGTATAGGAAAATGCCAATTTTATTCTAATGCATACATTTAAAAGCTTTTGTAATGTGTGCACCGATTATGGAAAATCTAGGTTTCTGACGATATATTTTGACTTATATGTCTTCTTAGACATAATAGATATATTTTAAAATTATTGTTCTTGAAACTTATTTGGGGCTCCATTTACTCTTGGTTAAAATATATTTAATCATTTTCAATTTTACTAATTTATTATTACACAATATCTGTCTGCCGGTAACGAATCTTTATTTTTTGTCTAGACTGCAGATGCCATTTGAATTGTGGGAATTCTGATTCGGTGGTGTTGACGTTCTTATGCGAAGAAATAAAATAGGTAATCTTCGGCAACATAGTATTTTTATTCAGATAACCGACTTTCGACGCCTTTCCCGTCATCATCAGTCTCGCTGCTTTCCGCAAGTCTGTAGACTGTGCCTACCGACTTTAGCCGAAAGCAGCGAGACTGATGATGACGGGAAAAGCATCGAAAGCCTGAATAAAAATACTATGTTGACGAAGATGACCCTTTTTTATTTCTTCGATGCCATTTGAGTTCCAATGTGATACTTAGTGAACATGTATAGTGTGTATGTTTGAAGCCTGCAAGATAACGTTGCTCGCATTTCTTCGCATAATTAATGTTGGACGTTGGATGAGAGCTGGACTCAGATTCGTGACGCAACCGAAACAGTCGCGTCTAAGAGGGCAAGACGATAACCTCGACTTCCGGCATTGATAGCTTGCTGTGCCAGATGTTCTTCCAGGAGAATAAGGTAGGGAAGTCTATTCGAAAAGATATGCGTTCATTCGCCAGTTATTGAAATTAAAGGCACAATAATTATTTTTGACATATTTTGGCTCATAAATTATTATATTATTTATTTGGGTATTTCACAGCAAAATTATAATTCAATTTTTTTCCTCATGTTATATAGAGCAAATATTCATCTATTTTAGATAAAAATGCAATATTAATGCTAATCCATCTCAAATTTCGAGTTTTCATTGTCTTTTTCTAAGTCGATAATTAATATTTTTGATCATTTTAGGGACCTTAAGTTTAATATTCTTAGTAACATAATTGATGTTTAATGATAATAATTGTCATTGAGCTAGTGAACTGTGAACAAAATGTATACAAAAAAAAACATTTGTCTATCTGATCTGGGCTGTCCGGGTGACGCCGTGTCGCAGGCTGAGGTGCCGACGTTTCGACCGACATCTCGCGGTCCTCTTCAGGGCTGTATTGTTTTCAGCTTCGATTAAAACCAATAATAATTATAGTAATACTTATGGCAATAATAATAATAAAATAATAATAATAAAAATAATAAAATAATAATAATAATAATAATAATAAAAATAATAATAAAGTCACTATTTTCTGTCAGTTGATACTCCACTTCATAAAGCAATTTGCTCTAAGAATAAAAACATTAGCGCATTAAATCTAGCCCAAGAGAACAGATTTTCTAAGCTTGACAGCTCAGTACCGAATTAATGTTTGCAAGACGAAAGAAATGCATGGCAAATTTATAGCAACGTTGAGTTCTGGGGTTATTGATCTGAAGTAGTCTACAGAATGGCTGCAAACGGCATGTGTGTATGGTGAAACAGAGGAATTCCTGCTCTCCGTCCATCTAGACCAAGTTACTAAAACCAGAGCCTATCAAAAATATGTTATGGGCCAAAAGATTGACAGTAAATGCCGATTATGTAAAACTAAAAATGAATCTATCCATCATATATGCAATGGATGTCCATCTTTGGCACAAGCTGAATACTTGCAGCGACATTATTTTTGTTAGTAATGTAGCCAAAGTAATTCATTAGGCACTTGCAAAGAGATATCAACTAGTAGAACAAGAGCAGCCGTATCATAAGTGTAAGCCTGAGTCAGGTATCAGTAATAATCTAGCACGAGTATTGTGGGACAGCACAATTATAACCGACAGGACCGTTGAAGCAAACAGACCAGTTATAGTTTTATTTGATAAAATAGCGAGAACAGCTATGATTCTTCATGTTGCAGTTCCTACAGACGACAACCTAATGTAAACTGTTGCTGAAAAACAAAAACAAAATACCAGCAACTAGCTGTTGAGTTCAAGGATATATACGCATTGCAGAGAGTGGAGATTGTTCCTGTCATAGTATCGGTAAATGGTGGAGTTACGAAGGATTGGCAGAAGGCTGGAAAACGTCTGAGGCTACAAGAAAAACATCTCAAAACTATACAAAAGGACTCTTTATTGGGCACGGCAAGCATCGCCAGAAAGTGTTTGGATCTTGAATGAGGAGAATGACGGGCCAAGGAAATAAAGACCACCAAAATCATTATTAATTGAGGGACTACATGAAAGATGTTAGAACCATGTATGAGGATGCTCTTCATTGTAGCAACTCTATATTTTTGTACAGACATGTGTCTTGAGCAGGAAGGCTCCGACATTTCTTGAGAAGTAGAGGAGTAATAAAGAAAATAGTAAAAATACGATTATTATTATTATTATTATTATTATTATTATTATTATTATTATTATTATTATTATTATTATTATTATTATTAACTCTTCTGTAACAAACTTATAGAATGCATACATTCTACCTTAGCTGCTCTTAGCTGCGTCTGGATCGGACTCACTCACCTGCTGATATCATCCCCGTGATAAATGTCCGTAGAGTTTGCGTTTGAGGCGAATGCAAAGCCCGCAAGAACCCACAGCGCTGCTAGTGGGTGCATCGTGACTCCAGCGGCGCCGGCCTGCGACTGCGGCGTCTGCGCGACTGCTCCAGAGACGCGACGCGGCGCGGCGCGGCGCCCGCGCGGGCGCTGCCCTTGAGGTTCGCGCGAGACTTATTAATTGCACAACTTTTCTTGACCGATGGAATTGAAGAAATGCTGGCGAAGAGGGGGTATTAGTTACAAAGTCGATCACTAGAGTATTTTAAGTAATGCCAATCTGTGGAAAAATTAAAGTCAAACCTGCTCCTTGCTCTGAGTAGCAAACCTGTTCATCGCTCTGGGTAGGCAACAGCACGGACAGTAGGTGAATTAAAATGTATTGAAGCAGTCTGTTTGTGTAGATCCTTGCTAATTTTGGCAAACATTCTTATGGAAATAACCCCGAATTTTAAAACTATTCCCAACTTTTTCGATAATTTTGCGTTCGCCTATATTATACGCCCCCTTAACGTTTTCAGGAGTTTTAGATGTCCCCCTTGAAGGACCTGAACCTGCCTCAGCCCTTTCTTTAGGTATAGTGCGATTTTTCTCTCAGTGCGTCTGGCAGATACAGCTGTTTACGGTTTCACCCAATCGGGAGCTTAGAGGTCACTATAGGTACTGAAGTCTTTTTGGTAACGTTCAAGCTCCTGGCTGAATGAATATCTGCCAGACGCACGGTTAGCGAAATCGCACTCTATTGATAATGAACCTGAACAGAAATTCCCGTCGATGAAAGCCACTAGCTTTGATTAGCTTCTGTTTCGCGCCAAAGAAATTTTAATGTTTAGAATGTTGTCACCAGTGCCCGTTGCGAGCTTTTGCCTTCAACTGTTTATTGCTGAAGGAAGGGGGAGGGAGGAAGATTAATTCCCTCCGTTTCGATACGCGCTCCATCATCGGGAGTGGGACTTCTCGGCCGCGTGCCAAGTGCGTCATGCGATTTGAAGAAAAGAGACTACGAAGTTTGAGAAGATTTGTTTGTTTCATTAATTATTTTGTGCCGACCTGGATGGTCCAGGTGGTTAGTGTGTGCCGACCTAGCGACTCGGTCGGATGAGTCGCGGGTTCAAGTCCCTCCATGGGCATGGTAGTTTGTCTCTTATTTTTCTTGTATGTGTGTTGTCGCTGAGTCGGCTGACCACAGACCGAGGAGCCCGCGAGTGTGTCAGTGTCTAGTGCAAAGGTTAATGTATCGCCATAAGGGACAGAGTGGGTAACCGACGCGCAGAGTCGAAATTTTTTTGACCAGAATGAAAACAAGGTGCCATCTCAGCATTTGCTCAAAGGATCAGGGAAACTGGACGAAAAACCTGATCGAGATGGGGATCATTGACCCGGAAGCTTCAGTACAAAATTTATTGCAGGTTGTGTAGAATTATACAGTCCAAATGGTAAATAATGCATTAAATATCACTATTAAAATTAATGTTACTTTCCTTATGATGCTCGGTATAGTCTCTAATTGTATAAGAACAGTTATGCAGCACACACGATTTTACTTGGGATTTAAACTTTTCTATCGAATTTATTCGTTTAATGTCATCTGGGAAAGCGTTGTAAAATAATGTACATGTATTGTATGTGCATTTTTTGTAATGAGCTGTGGATACTGTCACGTGATGAATATTATTACTACGTCGAGTATTGCAGACATCGGCGTTTTTTGAAAATATATTCCCATTGGAAGAGGTACGTGACACATCATGTGTAATAAAAATTCTGGAGTTAATACAACTTGCACTAGCTATTTGTTGTTCGCCCTTAGAAAAAAGGTGATGTAAACAAACCGGAGGTATTCATCCGCCTTGCTCCGATTCTCAATCGCCGACTCCGCTCGCACTACTTTCGGCCACGCGCGTTCGGTATAGTCAGTGGTCGCTCAAAAAAAGAAACCGACATCTGCAGATCACCAGGCGAATATTAACATTTCTAATAGCTCCGCAAACGCATGTTTACAAATATTAACAGAAACTACGTGATAGTAAAACTAATTAAATCATCCTTAACTACCAGTTTGCACCCTTTAATCGCATGCTAACAATTTACTTACGATCCCTCTGCTTCAGGAAGATGTTAAGTTCCTTGCATATCTGAAGCAGATGATTCGGTGTTGGAAGAGGAACCTTCTGCGATGACTGTCCGGTCCAGGACACTGTCACTGAAGCCATCTACCTCCCTCATCCTCTGTTCCTCTCTAGTAGTAAGCACTACACTAGCGTTCTGGCGTCACTTTAGAAATACCTTTCTCGAGAAGTTCTGAAAAGCGCTAAAAATGTATTTAAAACTTCCCATACCACACTTTCTCCACTCAGTATTAGTTTACTGCTGCAGTGTTTCACCACGGAAGGACGTACACCGCTCTCCGGCATCTTCAAGCGAACGTTTCGAACTGCTTGACAAAAATCTCGAAACTGATCTGCTTCGCTTCGCATGAGCATACCGTCTCTCACCGTGCGTGACCGAAAGTGCGTCTGTCATCGATTCTCACGAAATCCGGTTACTGCTGCCACGTGTGTGGGGTACAGTTCACCTCTTGACTCTCCGGATTCATCTTATCCCTTAGAGCTGATACCAAGCAGGCGCTGGACACATAACTGTCACGGACATCGATATCTCCTCTTTCGGAAGGGCGGGCGTGGGAACAATGGTCTTCTTATTTTGGAATCTGAGTTGTAGATTGTAAGTTTCGTCTGGAATTTTAACATTTTGAGAGAGATATGAGCCACTACATCGAAAACTATTTTCTTCTGCACATGAACACGCCTGAGGTTGTAATGCGTGAACTACACAATTTCGAGTACCTCAAAGCACGTGTCATTGTTTATATCCAGTTTTTTCTTAGGGTGAATGAAGAATAGTAGAACTCCATTTCCTACCATCTCATTATCAAGACACCTCACAAAAAATCACCGTTTTCCCGCACACGATTTCATAGTTTTTGCCTCCTTCGAAGTACTTCGTTAGACGAGAATGTAAAAATAAATATTCTCCTTCTACATCCCCTTTATCGTGGTCGCGTCGCCGCAGAGGCTCCGCCGAAAGAACTTCGTGCTCTCTGGCGTTTGCCGAGACACGAACAATCTACCGACTGACCACCGCAGCGTGTGTGGGTGACCCGTAACCTCTGGGATATTTTGGCGGCGGCGGCTGGGCCGGGAGATAGCGTTGGGCGTCCCGCGGAAATCGCGGCTTATCGGTGGCGGCAGCGGCGGCGGCGGCAGAGTGAAGCCAAGAGAGAGGGAGAGGAGAGAGACGGCGTTTCCGGGTGGGATAGTGCAACAGAACGACAGCGCGGAACGCTACGCTGGGATTCCAGAAACTGTGAGGGCGCTAGCACAAGTACAGGAGAACCGGCTTCGTTCGGGTAATTGGTGATTAGTAGGGGACGGATTTTAATGAAATGTCATTTTTTTTCCACTTTAGAACAATGCTGTTTAGTAAAGAAATTCAATTTATGATATGGCAAAAGAAATTGACCCATTTTTATTGGTCATTATTTTGCATTTTTTGTCGATTTCGACTAATAAGTCATTTTTTACCTTTTTACGTCATTTGTAATGCATTGTTTGTTGATTTTATCGATTTCAACGTCCTTTTTAATGATACTTGCTTCAAATAATATTTACGAGATGCAACAAATGTTCTTCATAGAATTGTTTAGCAGCCTCTTCGATTTGTTTGCTCAGAAAGGGTTTTGGCAGCCGTTGTGATGTAATTCTTGTGGCGTATTTCAGCGCCACAGCCGGTTCGACCGATTTCGGGATAACTCAAAACAGAGATTTACTGGTAATGAACAATCCAAATCAAAAGTTATGTTGACTAAATTGGACTGTCTTTCATTAATGTGTGTCTCGTAATTGATTTATAAATTAATATTTCACAGATAGAATTTAGAAGAGACGTGTCTTTGAAATGGAATTTAATTGAGATTTTTATATTGCTTTTATTTTTTATATTTTTTATGTTTGTTCCAGATTAATATTATAACCATTTCTATGCCGATTTATTGCACAACTTTAGCATGACCCAGGAATAGTATATTATGAATTTGTAGAGGAGGAGGTAAAATAGGATCATAGGATCATCAGACGATAGTGAGAACGATAATTTAGCTTGGTATTTATCTAAGTGTATTTTAATCCTCTAATTAGCTGCCCACGTAGAATAGGTGTTGATATTTTGAAGATTGTGATTAGTACATAAAATATCAGATTGGGAAGTGAACAGAGTGGAGTAGCATTATTTTTGTAGGGCTACTTTTCTATTATTCCAAGGATGTCATACAAATACAAATTACAAATTAAATTCGAATTTTCCAGACACTCCCATTCTACATTCTTCCTATTCCCTCGGAAAGTAAATGTATACGCTCTTCTCTGTACTCTATTCAAATATTCCTATTAGGAATTTCTATAAGGGTCCCAACAAACAGCCCCGTATTCCATTAATGGACGAACTAGAGATAAATAAGCTAATTCCCTCGCTTTCGCACTACTCTTTTTTAGTATTCGCATAGTAAAATGCAAGGACCTCCAGGCTTTCCCTACGACACAATTTACCTGGTTTTCCCAACTCAATTTGCTATCAAAAATTATCCCCAGGTACTTACAAGACAAGATTCTTGGAATGTTTTCGTTGCCTAAACGGTATTGAGTTTCATTATATTTGCGGCCCCTACCAAACGTGATAGTAGGTCTAAAAACTAACATTACTCACTTCTCAAAGTAAATTTGAACGAATTAACAGTTGATTAATGAAATATCATGTATAGAGAAAATACTAAAAACTTAAACTCATTGTCAACGTCGTTATGCTTGCTTTTTAAAAAATTTCGTCGTAATCTGAAAACCCATCCAAACCTGTAGATGTTTTGATGAATTCCTCCCATTGGGCAATATTCTGCGAAATCGTTTATTATCCCGAGAGCGAGAGAGAGAGAGAGAGACAAACAGACAGACAGAGAGAGCGAGAGACAGAGAGAGAGACACACACAGACAGAAAGACAGAGAGAGATACAGAGAGAGAGCGAGAGAGAGCGAGAGAGCGAGAGACAGAGAGAGAGACACACACAGACAGACAGAAAGACAGAGAGAGATACAGAGAGAGCGAGCGAGCGAGCGAGAGAGAGAGAGAGAGAGAGAGAGAGAGAGAGAGAGAATTTAAATATCTTGGAAAGATATAAGTTAATAAAAGTACAACAATAATGTTTGTAACAAATTTTTACAATTACTAAATAATTATTTTGCATTTTCGAACTAAATTTCTCAGATAGTAGTGTATTATGACTTTCTATCACAGGTTGCATTTTGCGGAGTTACAGCCACAAATGTTTCTGTTTTCAAATGTTCGTGTAAATCTGTTTATTGGTTTCCATTCGTTGTTTATATTACGCAACAAAATTGAATACGTGGCAAATGGAGTTAGTGGAAATTCGATAATCGAGTTTTAATAAAGCTACTACAATCAGACGGTAGTTATTCACTGTGTAATCAAAATCATAATCCTTTGAAATAGCTTTCTGAACGCAACGAAATCGATATTTAATTGAGATTTTTTGTGGAAAAAATTACCCATTTCTTTGCATTTAACGGGTAAAATTATAGAAGTTATTGACGAAAAATATTCACATTTACATTTATCTAGCAAAATTCACTTTTCTGTATTTGGGTCATCACTTAATTTAATTTATAGTGGCAACACTTATTTATTTATTTATTTATTTATTTATTTATTTATTTATTTATTTATTTATTTATTTATTTATTTATTTATTTATTTATTTATTTATTTATTTATTTATTTATTTATTTATTTATTTATTTATTTATTGCATCATTTATTTATTTATTTATTTATTTATTTATTTATTTATTTATTTATTTATTTATTTATTTATTTATTTATTTATTTATTTATTTATTTATTTATTTATTTATTTATTTATTTATTTATTTATTTATTTATTTATTTATTTATTTATTTATTTTACGTCAAAAAACATTTAATTTTTAGTGCAATTAGACGCTTGTGATCGAATTTGAAAATTGTTCTACGGAGTATCTGTGGGTTTGTAGGTTTAAAACATTAGTTTTCAGGAAGTCATTGCCATGTTGGTTAAATCACAAAAAGAAGTACGAACAAAATATCTATGGGATCCGAATTGAAAGACAACCAGCATATTTTGAATCTACGGGCAAGCAAGGAAGCCCAGGAAGTATTTTTCTTCCTTTATTACGAGTTGACATTTCAAAAATGAATGTCAGCAGGAGGTATCAGTTACGACCCAGAATCGAAGAAAAAGATGACACTGATGTTATAACATTCAAGAAACCGTTGTTGTAAATTCATCACAGTCATAACTATTGTGACTATATTTCAGTTTAAGTAGAACAAAAAACAAAGGATAATAGAGGTGCTACAGAATGGCACAGACTTTCTCGTAGTAAAATTTTCTAATTTCCTTTTTGTGGACTGGTACAGTACAGTCTTGCCCCTCCTTCTTGCCTGCTGCCATCTATCGCCGCCCAAATGACATTTTAAAAAAATTTTCGATTTCCAAATAGAACCAGAATATTCATTTAAGAATATTAAAGAAAGTTAAAACCTCGTCATAAATAGCAATTTTCACTGAAAAATGTTAAGCCCCTTTAAGGAAATGGCGTTAAGCAATACTGTAAATACGAAATATGAAGCTCGTTTTCACAGAAATCTTTTGAGTTTTCGAAAAACTTCATTTGAAGGCATTTGAAGCACTTCTACACACAAATATAATAATGAATACAAATTTATGGAAATGTCCATATAAACGGCGTGAGAAGTATTAAAAAAAATCATTTGTGTAATTTTTTAAAACAAACAAATGAATACACCAAAATAAACTTTACGTCATATTAAACAGTGTAATTAGCACTATCTATCAGAAAAAATGTTGACAAAATTTGGAGCAATTTTTGAGAAAATATTGTTTGAGCGTTTCTGAAAATGCGGAATTTTGAGGTCATTTGTAGTACAAAACTGTTGAGTTTTCTAGGAACACTATTTGACTTTATTTTAAGCTCCTATACTCAGAAATATAATACTGTGAAGATTTCGACTTTAGTGTAAATATTACCGATGTGAAAGACACGTCCAAAAAATAACATTTTTGAAATATTAGGAAAAACAAAAGAATTGAGCAATATGGCGTTTATGTGTCATGGTGTAGGGTTTCTACTCCACTGCACTAACTCTACCAAAAATTTAAAGAAAAAATTTGGAGCTATTTACGAGAGAATCTTGTTTCTTATTTTTTTTAATTGCAAATATTGCACGAAAACTGCTAAAATTTTGAAAAACATTTACACAACCTTACTGAAAAAAAACAATTTATGTGCAACAAATTTAATTTGAAGGAAAAATCTCTGTCTTCAATTTTATAATTGTAGAAAGACGCCGAAAATATTCAAACTTCCGCAATTTTCGAAAATTTGGGGTTCACCGTGAAAATTAGGCCTGCCACCTTTATAATAGTATTTTACTCTTTTCTTGCAAGAACTTTAAAGAAAAAAATTTGGAGCGGTTTTGAGAAAATTTTGAAAATATTCGGGGGCTTCATGTAAAGTACCCCCAAATTTTAAAGAAAGTTTTTAAAAATTTTATAGTTCCAACTAGAGCCAGATCGACAGGGGTTCTTCAATTTGGAAAAGATAGTACGTGTAGTTTAGGCGCTAGCAGTGTTCACAGACGGACGAACGTTTTGTTTTCAATAGTTTTTTCGGCATCAAGAACCCACAAATCATGGATTCTGGCTAACCACGTGTTAGAGGATTTTTTCTCTTAATTTGGCAAACGGTTTTATGCACTTTTTCGTCACCAGAGCCCGGCAATGAATTTTTTTCCGTCAAAAATCAGCCTTTTTTTTCTTTTTTCTTTTTTTGGCGTAGTATTACATAACTTCCTCTATACGACGTTTATTACTCCGTATGTATACGAGAAATTAAAAATTAAATGTATGACTACTAAGTTTTGATCATTATTTTTGATTTCCAAAGTTGCGGCGGCAGTTAATAAATAAACGCAGTAAAAATTGCAAAAAAAGAAAATTCCATATGATGTTTAATGTAATTAACCAAAATAGTATTGCATTTACGATACATATAAAAAATTACACAATTCGCTACAGTATAACCTGCATAGCATAAACTAAAATCACTATAGTACCTCTGACCGGGAGGTCTTGGTGTTTGTCCCGAATATGACAAAGTTTTCGACACTAGCTAGATAGCTAGATCGAATTCTGCTGCTGTCTGGAGGAGAATTCTAGCGACCTGCTGCTCTGATTGATAGTTTTCTTATCAACACCAGGCGAATACCGGAGCAGTACCATAACAAGCGGGTCACAGACCGTGCGCGATGCTTCCTTCCCCTTCCTTGTCCTCTCCTCTCCTCTTACGCACACCATTTACACCTATAGCGTTTGTTCCGGCTGGGGCAGTGCGTTGCTTTGAGAGATCCTAGGATAGAGAATAAAATCCTCACAGGAGGACGGGTGAGTCTGCGCCGGATATCGCCAATCAATGGGGCGTGAACATCGTCACCTCCGTGATAAAACATTCACTCCACTTACAGGAAAAACGACCTTAGCGGTCGGCGCGTCCGAAAACACGAAATGATCAATCAATCCATACTATAATTTGGTTTCCCTCCTTGCAGTCGACGGGGGCAAAGCGCCTCGCTACATCTTTGGGTGAAATGCAACCCTTCCGTCCAACGTAAAGCCTGTTTTACACGGTCATTTTTTCATCATTTTTCTGTACAGAAACTGGATGGAAAAAGGACGTTCAGTTCTATGCGTACCGAAACTGGATGAACGTAATTCCAGCGTTTTACACGGTCACTCCTGGTCTGTACGTAATCGTGATGAAAATACTTCCTCCAAACGCCGCAAAAAGCGCTGGAAGTTTAACAGTTGAGCATCGCATTTATGGAAACAAATTAAATTAGCGGGAAGAATGATCAGATAATTACGAATTCGCAGAGTAAGGAGTAGAAAGATGTGTGAGGTATTGTGGTTTTATTTGCGAAAGGGTTCACTGAACGCAGACTTAATATTACAAACAACACGTGCCCACGTTACGCACCAGATATATATACTCCCTGCCGGAGAACTCACGCAATCGAAGAAAGTTCCATAAAGTAACACTAGGGGCGCTGTAGTCAAACTGGACGAAATCTGTACGGAAAAATGAAGCATGCTTCATTTTTCCGTACAAATTACATCCAGTCTGCTCAGTATCGACGGGAAATGATGAAAAAATGACCGTGTAAAACAGGCTTAAAGCTCTGCGCGAGGTGAGGGTTCGTTGCTCTGGCCGCCGGCCTGTATTCCTCGGCTCCTGGCGCACCTCGGTCGCCCGGCCTTTGCCCTCGGCCTGCTCGCCCGCAGCCGCCCGCGATCCCGGTCGCCTTCCCATTTTCATTACCTAAGTAACCGAAGCGACGCGGCGGCGGCGAGAACCGGCCTTGCGCCCTCAGTGGGCCGCAACACAGGCTTCTAAAATGTGGACGTGAGTGAATGTCTTTTGATTCCCGGCGCGTCAACTGATGATGGCTTGAATCCCGGAAGTGTTGTGCATATTGATTAGTGATTCCGAGTGCATCAACTACTAAGATCATTAGTCTCGTAAGTTTAGTGCCTGTTTTTTTTTATCGCGGGCGGTGTCGGTGATGCGCCCCGCTGGATGGCGAGATCCGGCGCTGACCTACCGTCAGCTAACGGGGTTTCCCCCAAACAAGGTATTTCTCACAAGTGAGCCAGTGTCACAGAGGGAACAAGCTCTAAGCCCCCGACCGGTCTCGCAGCATGTGTAATAGTGTGGTACATTTTAGTGCGTGTGTGTGTGTATGTGTGTATGTAACGGGTGGAATAGGACAAGGAATGGGAATGGCAGATCTCGCTTAGTACGTGGCCCTTTTGATAGGGTACTTCTCCGGCATTCGTCTGGTGTTGATCGGAGAAACGAAGAAAAAACTACCGATTAGAGCAGCCGTGGCTAGAATTTTCCTCTAGACAGAGATAGAACTCCACCTAGCTATCCTGCTAGTGTCAAAAATCCGGTCACCGTCGGGACTTGAACCTAGTCAGAGTACTGCAGTGACGTCAGTTGATGCCCTGAGCTCTCCCGGTTTGTACATATTGAGAGCGTATGCTTCCGCGGCCGGAGTCAGGAACTACATGGCTGTCCGGGAAATGTCACGTCCGCGGGAAAATGGGCGCTTAATTGTATTACTCCCAGGGACGTGGCGGTGTTCGTTCCCCGTTGGGACAAGAAATCCGTTGCATCGCACATGAAGACTTGCGGGGTGTCCCAATTCAAGGCATCTACCCCCAACGGAGCACCGTTCCAGTCGGGCCAAGCTGTTGGTTCTCGACTGTGTGTCAGCCAAGAAGTGTGGAAGTGTAGTTCATGTTAAGTGTGCTCATGAAAGGGAGAGAGGTCGGCCGTTAGAATTATCCTTTAGGCAAAGCAGCGGCTGAATTCGACCTAACTTTCTGGTTGGAGCCAAAAATCCGCCAGTGAGGTTACATATCGTCGGGCTTCTTGGTCGACGATGCTGCAGACGTGGTGGGTTACCCTTAAGCTGTCGCATCCGGCGCCTTGTCCTCGGCTATTTATTTATTTATTTATTTATGTATGTATTTATTAATTATTTATTTATTTGCTCAAAAATTAGTAAAAATTGTATGTGAGGTGTGGGGAAGAACATCATATGCGCACGTTTTTTTGAGCTTCAGAATCTCTTTCCAATATTTTAACCATCAATAATTGGAAGATGAACAAAAATTTAAAAAATAAAACAAACAAATAATAATCATAAGATAAAAAAAGCGTGAGATTGGCAACATTTGAAAATCTAGACATTTTCGTTCCCGAGTTATAGAAAACTTCGCATCGGTAAACGAACTCCAGATATAATTTCTGTGCGTTGCTAACAAACCGCGTATTTCACCCCCAACTCTACTCCTACAACTACAGTGCACCAGGAAAGTCTCGCCACCGTCTTGCTGTATGCAGCAGACATTTGTTGTAGTGCGAGCTGCTGCTTTAAAACGCCAATTGTGTACTCACCACAATCATAATAGATGCTAGAAGTGTTGTTCCCTTCACTTGTTTCTAAGTGATCTCGTTGCAACCAACATAAATGCAGTTTTTAATAGGAGGCCCTGATTCGGTTCACTACGAGAGACTTTTCTGGCGCACTGTACAAGGAAAAGGAGGGTTAAACAAAACGTGCGCGTTGTAAAGCTACATGTCCTTGCACCATAAACGAACATCCAGTACGTTCTATCGTTTATTGTTTAATTTGGAATTGAAAACATGTAAAAACTTTTCCTGAACGCTGACACTCAGATGCATGATAGTGCACCTGTCTAGCGAAAAAAAACGACATGTATCATCTTCATCTGCTTTTTGTGAAAGAATCTTTTCACTTGAAACGCAAATTGAGAGAAGAAAGCATGCTCTTAGTCTAAATTAATTCTTTGTAAAAAGAATTGCGTTGTGTGGTTTCTTGCTAGTCGAGTGTCCTCCCTTTTACATGAACATTGTTGGCAACCCTAGTTTCGGCCCACAGTGCGGCGACCCCGCCCTGCCCCTCCTCGCACCCCCCACGCTCCTCTCAACCCCCCTCGCCCTGCTCCTTCACCCGTCGCCCCGTTCTCCCCTCCCCTCCCCTCCCCCTCCCGCCCATCCCCTCCCCCTCCCGCCCCCCCCCCCCCCCCCCCGCCCCCCCCCCCCCCCGCCCCGCCCCGCCCCGCTCCGCCCTGCCCCGCTCGCAGCGCGCCGCGGCGCGCCGTCTCGGGTAGCCTGGCGCGCCGGGAGCGGATATTTATGGGCGAGGCAGGGCTTCCGCGCAGTGATTGTTGCGCGACCTCTGACCCCGGGCCCTGCTTCTGCGGAGCGCCGCCGCGTCGCTCGCTTCGCCCCCCCCTTTTGTGGCGCGCGCCGCAGTCTTGGCCGGGACCTTGCGACTCTCCAGCAAAACTGGAGGCAGAGCTGGAAGGTGCTACTACAGGAAGTGCTAATGTCGTCGGTGCAGCTGCAGGTTAGGATCTCCAACATAAAAATTGGCTAATTTCTGAAAAATACGAAAAGTGTCTTCTAAATGTTCAATTATTCGCAATATAAGAAACCTGTGTAGAAAGCGCGAACACCGACGCGTTCTTTTGTAATATTACGCGCCTGCTTGCGTCTCGCGAACCCACGCAGCAGCCAGGAACGTTTTAAGTCTCGTTGGCAGCAGTTCGTATTTTAGTTCGTGTAAGAAGATGATAGAGAAGAGTGCGCGCCACTGTAATGGACGTCACCACGTTATAAGGGAGTTGAAAGGCCCTGGTCTTGGCTGCTATTGTGGAAACGAGAGCCGTCAGGAGGAGCAGTAGCTGGCGACGCAGACGAAGGGGTAATGTTCGTTATTGTAGTTTTAATTAGATTGCGCGTTATCTACATTGCACCCATAATGGAAGAGGGCCACATCTCCGAAAAAATGAAAAATGAGATACATCTATTGTTAGGTTCCTCATTTTCCATTACGTGATACGCAGGATTCCATTTTATTAGTTTCATAAATAGCCAAGTAATAGCAATTCCTGTCCAATTTAAATTCCATTCCTGTTTTTAAATGACCTCCAGAAAACTTTTCGAAGGCTCTCCTGTGAAATGAGTGATTGTAGTGTGCAACAATAGTGTATTGTAGAATCCATATCACATTAGCGGTACGACATACGAAGCCATGCCAATCACGCTGTCTGAAATCGCTGTAGACGTTATAAGGTAGTGGAACGCACTGTGCAGAATAGCACCATACTACGATTCATGAACCAGTATATGTATTGTTAGTTAATTACCTAATTCGTCATTGGCAGGAGTAATTAATTATTATTATTTTTTTATTATTATTATTGTTGTTGTTGTTGTTGTTATTACTATTAATGAACATCTTCACGCGATTATATAAATATATTATATAAGGTAACAATAGAAATAGTGACAAAGTGTTCATAAAATTACAATTGCACTCGTGAAAATAACAACATCTTGCATGCCAAGCATGCCAAGCATGCCAACATCCTGCACTAAGATGATGCAGGATGCCTGAAAATAAATTCCCTCGTCTCTCTTCTTCTTCTTCTGGGAGCGGATCTACACCATGCGGCGTCTCTCGCACCCAAGCTTCCATCTTCTTCTATCTTGCCAATCATCATCTTCGATGTGACGATCTCTCATTGTCTGTCGCACACCATCATACCACGTGAGTCTTGGTCTACCTCTTTCTGTACATGGCGCCTGCCACCTACACGTTTTTAATGGTCATCTTTCCTCCGGCATTTTTCTAAGATGACCATACTTATGCACGATAGGGACACTGCGTACAAAGTTTTTCGGAAAACAAGGAACTATAACGACCATGTTACGTATAAAAAACTTAGAAATCGTGTAAACCAAATGTTGAGAAATACCAAGATTAAATATTATCACTCGATTTTTCAAAATAACCGTGATTCAAAATTGCTCTGGAAAAATTTGCGCACTTTAGGTATTGGAAATATTCGAAATTCAACAGAAATAAATGTGTCACTTGATTTGCTAAATCATGCTTTTGTTACGCTCGCGTAGCCAATAAATCCACTCCTAAAATCGCAAACTTTATCTATGCTGCAAAGCACAGATATTGATATTAAAGACACTTTGTACCTGGCGTCAGTAACACCCACAGAAGTCACTAAAATCATTTTGAGTCTTAAATGAAACGCATCTGGCTCTCACGGAATCAATGCAATGTTGCTGAAGCTTGGAGCTGAAGTAGCTCTCCCTGCAATAGTGGACATAATTAATTTCTCACCAATGAGCAGCGAATTTCCGTCGGCGTGGAAGACAGCGCTTGTCCATCCACTTCCTAAAAGCGCCAATCCTACGACGCCAGTTGATTACCGCCCAATTAGTATCTTACCTACAATATCATCGGGAGAGGTAGCTCAGTGCATCAACTGATGTTACTGCAGCGCCTCTGACCGGGAGGTCCTAGGTTCGAGTCCTGACGGCGGCAGGATTTTCGACACTAGCTTTTCAGCTTGGTCGAATTCAGTCATTGTCTGGAGGAGAGTTCTAGCGGCCGGCTGCTCTGATCGGTAGTTTTCCGTGGTTTCTCCGATCAACACCAGGCGAATACCGGAGCAGTGCCGGGCCACGGACCGCGCGCGATCTTTCCTTCCTCTTCCTTGTCCTATCCTCTCCCCCTTACACACACACTTACACTAACATGCACTACACTACCACATATCCCAGGAGACCGGTCAGGAGCTTACAGCTTGTCCCGGCTGGTGGGAGAGTCCTGGTTAGGGGGAAACCCCACTAGCCGACGGTAGGTTGACGCCGGATCTCGCCATCCAGCGGGGGAAGATCACTGCCATCTCCCGATAACAAACATGCACTACACTTACGGGACTAATGACCGAAGCCGTTGACGCGCCCGGAAACACGAAAAAATCAATCAATCAAACCTACATATAATATCAAAAGTTCTTGAAAAGATCGCCAGGAAGCAGATCGAACATCACTTTCATAATTTCAGTGTTTTAAATACAAACCAGTCAGGTTTTAGACCCGGTAAAAGCACAGGAATTGCGCTACTTAGTGTTATTGAAGACGCCAGAAATGCAATGGACAGCGGTAAAATCACAATTCTCGTTCTTCTCGATTTTAGCAAGGCATTCGACTCGGTCGACCACGATATTTTATTAGCAAAGTTGAAAAACATTGGATGTGCCTCATTCACACTCAAATGGTTTTCCAGCTATCTATCGGAGCGGCAACAAAAAGTTGTGTACGGTGACAATGTGTCGGGTATCTTGCTACTAGCACGTGGCGTCGCACAGGGTTCAGTGTTAGGACCTCTTGCTTTCCTAATTTATGTAAATGATATAGACAAATCAATAAAAAATTCTCATCACATGTACGCTGATGATCTCCAATTGTATATTAGCGGACCCTCCTCTCGCATTTTTGAACTTGCTTAAAAAATCAACGAAGACCTTCTCAGTCTGTCCTCTTGGCCATCATCATTGGGGCTACTGCTTAACCCCAATAAATCTCAGTGTCTTCTAATCGGCTCCAGAAACTCCTTAAAAAAGCTATCAATCTCCACTCCCTGACATTTGCATAAATGGAACTCCCCTACCGTGGTGTAAAGACGTGAGAAACGCCTCGCTTACAGTCCAGTGCGGCGCGGGGAGTCGAGGTCGATGCCGGCAGCTTCGATGCCGGCAGTTGTGTAGGCGTATAAGCTGCAACTGTCCATATCTCACTTCATTTGTTCTCATTTGTTTCAACACTTTCCATGCCTCCCGTGATCTTGAGCTTCCAATGGTGTTGCTAATTTCTTGACACTTGATGTCCCACATATCACTTTTGGCTTTTATAATCTCCTTGTTTACTTCTCTACATATTCGTGTGTATGTTTTTCTGGCTTCTAGATCGTTCTAGGTCGTCAGCCACTTTTGATAGGTGTTTTTCTTCTCCCGTACCCTTTCAGCAAATTTGTCATTCCACCAATACGTCCCGGTTCTCTGTTGCTTCCTTTCAATTTCTCCTAAACTTTCGTATGCCGCTTCATGTATGTACTTTGTTATATCTCTGTATATTGCTTTTGGAGAGGAGTCATCCACAATTTGCAACTTCCCACTGAGCTTATACAGGAACAGGATTGATGGGTCTTCTAGTAAACTCACTTTGTACTTAATATCTACGCCTTTCCTTCTAGTCTTCTTCTTTTATTTGATTTTTTACTTTTCCATTTTGGAAGGAAAAAAGACATTTGGCTCGCAAAAGGAAGTGGTCAGATCCGCACTCAGCACCTCTATAAACTCTACATTCCTCCACTCTGGTGTTATTACTATGTTTACCAATAATGTAATCAATTACAGAGTATAATTTCCTTGATGGTTGAGACCAGGTATATTTATGGATATTTTTGTGCTGAAAAAAAAACATTCCATATCTTCAATTCATATTGCTCGCACACATCTATCAGTCTTTCCCCATTCCCGTTCTTTGCATCTTCTCCAAATTTCCCTACAACCTTTCTTCCATATTGTCTTCCTACTTTTCCATTTAAGTCGCCCATTAAATATATTTCCTTCCTGTTTCCAATTTGGTCCAGAAGGTTCGTCAAGTTGGTAAAAAATTCAAATTTGTCGGTATCAATTGCACTGTTCGTGGATGCATAGGCGGCAATTAAGATCATATCGTACTCCTTCAGACGCAGATCAACTCGTAGTAAGTTTTCATTTATACCATCCCATTTTTATGTGATGTTTTAACCTTTTTTGTCTCTTTCTTTATTTATCCGCTGTATATGTGAACGTAATTTTGAATCTCTTCCAAACCCTTCCCTTTCTTTTTAGCTTCAGATAGGGCAGCAACATCTAAATTTAACCTGTCTAATTCTCTAAAAACGTCGGATTCCTTTGTGGCTATGCCTTGCACATTCCAAGTTCCAAAATTCATATACCTATTTCAAAGGCCAAGTCGTCGTCGTAGACTAGCATGATTCCGAGGCTTATTGCTTGGGAATCGTGGATGTTGAGTTTTTTTCTGAGCGATGGGTGCAGGTCCAACATCTCAACCCCCAATTGGAGGACCAGGGATTTACTCTCGAGGTTTACTTCCTCTAACTTTTTTGATGAAACATCATCATCTGCAAGGAAGCAGTTTTTTGAGAAAAGAGATATTAAAGTCTTCCGCCTCTTCTGTCGTTGGAGAGCTGTCAAGCATCTCTTTCTTCTTCTTCTTCTTCTTCTTCTTCTTCTTCTTCTTCTTCTTCTTCTTCTTCAGAGCCGTTGCCGTCCTCTTCGCTGGTTTTGGTTCCACCCCGGGTATTTAATTTCCCCGGTACCCACCAGATGCGTCTGGCCGGGCCTATCTGCCACCTGGGGAGGCGCCCGCTGGGGGACAGCAACCCCACACGGGTCCTCGTCTCTCTTATTTCAGGACTTAAGCCGAGATTTCCAATGTCTATCTGGCTTTACCTTTCTTAAAGTACTTGGACTCAGTAATGCATGTTGGCATTTAATTTATTGTTAATTTTTGTGGTTCTCATTATTAGGAAGTCTACTATCATTTTACGTATCTGAATTGTTTATATTTACAGGACACTCCATTTCCTGGCTGTTATTCAATTATTTCTTTAATTTTAACTGTACATATTTGTTTTCAAACAAAAGTTTTGAAAATATCTGAAAATATCATCACCATTTAACTCATTTGAGTCCAATGTAATTTTGTGCTCATAGACTCGTCCATTGTCGTCACGTCCGTGCTCTCACAGTCGTTGGAGCTCTCTAGTAGTATATATTCACAACTTTTAGTTCTGAACCATTGGTATATTGCTAAATTACACTTCAATACACCTAACTTTTATAGTTATACTGTTTGAAAATCGGGATTTTATAGCCTCCTAGCACAGTTTCAAAGATACATGCAATGAATGTGTAAGGTACAGCGTAACATGAGTTGTAGATTACAAGTACATTTATTGATTTTTATAGTATACGTTTGTCTCAGAAATTTTTAAAACCTCCTCGGAGTTAATATTTCATCTATCATTAGCCCATTTACTGGATTTTGGGACGATGATTTCCTATAAATTGTATAAAGCGTATTTCTTTTCTTCATAATATAAAGTTAAAATTACTTGTTCTCTCTCTAGTAAGGTTTGCAGCCATTTAGCACAAAACCTGGTGACACCCATCGTCAGCAGGCCAATGAGCCCGTTGGGCGAGTGCTGCCTGATGGTGTCGACGCTTTCATGGGCGACGAGGCTGTTTCCAAAGCGACGAAGACTCAAGTTCTGCGCTTTCTGGAACTGATGCAATTTGGAATGGAATGGAGAAGCTGTGTAGGTCACGCTAACAACGGAAACCTCACGGTAACGATTTCCGCGAGGTGACTTTTTCCACTGTCAGAGAAACAAATAGACTACGGTTTGTCTCATCACACCAAATGTACAATGTCCTGCACAGACGATTTTGAACGTATGTTTTTTCAAAAAACCAAATTGTGTGAATAGAATCAATCTTTCAAACTGGGCAAATAAACACACCACTTGGAGTCTTCGTTTTACTACCGTGATCATAGGCTAAAAAAATAGGCTATTTGTAGTTCCATTAAAAAATCATTATATGAGTGTTTGCACGTATTATTGTTATGTAAAAGTTTTAAATTAATGTTTCTTTTGTTGCAGGTAAAAATTCAAGCACTTCGCTTCGTCCTGTGAGACTTTCAAGCATGTAAAGGGATAGATTTTCAATACATTGTAAGTACTTTTTCTTACTGCCTTGGTAAATCAAACGTTACAGAAAATCAGTGCTTTTTCCCGTACTTTTGGTTGGATTTGCACATAAGTTTTTATTTTATCAATCCATAGTACACAAGATCTCTATCAACAGATTTGGATCAACTATCCTGAAAAGTGAATAAGATCTTAAAATATGATACTTTTAATAATTGCCATAAATATTTTAATAACTATATTGAAAACAAAAATAATTCATTTTAATCTACATGGATTCTGCACAAGGGGTGTACTATATAATAATGGTATTTCATACTTACTTCTCATATGGAAATTCCAACTTTTCGTCAATCAACGAAAGGACATGAAGGGCCATTCGTTTAGAGAGACGAAATCTCTTGACGAAATCACTTTCATCCAGATTTTCGAAATAATTGCTTCTTCGCGAATTATTCGTGGTCTTCGTACGTCTCTCCACAACAAATCTTCAATGACTTCATCGTCAAAAATAAACTCCATTCTTGCCACTAAAAGTAACCTAATAAGAACAAAAATTCAAAGTATCACTACGCTAAAAAATATTTAATAAAACTATCCCAAGCTAATTGCAATTCAAATATCAGAAAAATCAGAGAAATATAGACAAATATCGTCTCTTACACACTAAAACCAACAAAAGTCTATTTTACTAATGTTATTTATTATCTACAATAACCGAATGCCAAAATTTAAATTTTACTCCCAATACCGAGTAATCTAACTACAATTATGTTAACCTTACTTTAATTTATAATACTCTCTTAAAAACACACATTTCGCCCAACAAACAATTACACACTATCCTACCTGACAGCGAATACTTCTAAACTGAATATAACTCCAACTACAGGCATTCACTTAAAAAAGCACGAAAAACAGATAGCGAGACGAGCAGTTGCTGCGAACAAGCTGAGAAATAATTCCTGATCCGGTCGTGATCCGCCAGTTAGCGAAGGATCAATTTGCGGATCAAATTTGATCCGAGTCAGACACGTTGATTCCTTTCAAATGCGTGGAGAAACGTACAGCGGGATCAAACTAAGGTTGACCCGGATCAACTCAGGATCATCTTCTTGACTCCGGTTGGTGAAACCGGGCCTAAAGAGCGTTTCTGTAGAAAATATTTAACCCTAGATTACTAAGGCGCCGTCTGTCCGAAGACGCAACTACTGCCGAAAGCTTCCTTCACCCCTTCCCCTCACTCCCCGTTTCTGAAATTCTAGGTACCTTCTTCATTCGGGGACTGGCCAGCGAAATACAAGTCATCTTGTGCGCGTGCCTATTTCCGGTGTACGTCGTTTGCGGTGTACGCCACACGCGTCGTCCAATTGATTACGCCTTTGTAATTACGTCAGTTTTTTTGCTTTATTCCCTAATATTGTGAATTATTTATAGGAAAATTAAAAATGAATGCCTTGTCTTGTAGCAGTTGCACCTTGTCTCGTTGTTCTGAACATTTAACAATCATAATGGGATGACGACGATCATAACAAGGGTCACATGATGTACTAATGCGGACGCTTCTCAAAAGCCATGTGTAGACAGCACCAAGCAAATGTGTGTTGTGACAGTCAAGTTATTTAGGTATATCTATAAAAACCTTAAAAAGTATTTTGTAACTCCATATCATTTACGTTCAATCGATTAAATCTAGTGTTTCATCGTAAAAAGTGAGTTTTTCTTTATTTTTACCCAAGTAGTCTTGCAGGCTATGTGATAACGCTTGGTACAAGTCGCCTTTGTAATCTAGACTTAACTTATTTATTTTCTTATCATATTTAAGTTCAGAATAGTAGCATTTCATTTTTCTTGACCATATGGAAATATAACAACTTCTGACTGTATACCCACGACTACGCATTGAAATGAATGTGAATCTGGAATCACTATCTTGTCCCTTGTTTGTTGCTTTGTCTCACCGTTTTCTGTCTGGCCTATTTTTTCTCGCCAATATTTTTCTTCTTCAATAGGTTTCCGTTTCGAATATATCCACAGTAAACTGATATTCATGACTATCAGGTTCTCTGGTTGCTAAGCCATTAACGAAATGTCGGCTAAAGATTCGGGAATTACTAGACGGACTCCATGGATTTTCATGAATTTTTGCACACTTCAATCTCTAAAGAAAAACATGATACTATATTTTTTAATTCAATTGAAACTTCGTTTCAGTTTTGCATCTACAGACGTTATGTTTATATGCCACATAACATAGATTTATCTCCTATTACATTTGTTCTACAACACATCTACAACAGATCCAGAAATGGAATTTTCTGACCACAATAGAGCAAATACAAAATTCTATGCCCAAGGTTTTAAGATAATTATGAAAATTATTCATGTGTCATTGATTGCACCAAAATGATCAATAACACTCCAACAAATAGTTGTTCAGCTTTTCAGCACAAAATTACCTTTTGTGTGAAAATTCTTGTGATATTTAAACCATCTGAATATAGTTATTTTATTTAGAGATGATATTGATGATTGATTGATTTTTTCGTATTTACGGGACGTCAACGTCTTTGGTCATTAGTCCAGTAAGTGTATTGTATGTTTTCTCCTAAGATGGCGGTGATCTTCCCCCGCTGGATGGCGGGATCCGGCGCCGACCTACCGTCGGCTAGTGGGGTTTCCCCCTAACCAGGACTCTCCCACCAGCGGGGCACCGCCCCAGCCGGGGGAAGCTCTAACCTCCCGACCGGTCTTCCGGAATATGTGGTAGTGTATTGCTTGTTAGTGTAAGTGTGTGTGTGTAAGGGGAGAGGATAGAACAAGGACGAGGAAGGACAGATCGCGCGCGGTCGGTGGCCCGTTTTGTAGGGTACTGCTCCGGCATTCGCCTGGTGTTGTTCGGAGAAACCACGATAAACTACCGATCAGAGCAGCCGGTCAATAGAATTCTTCTCCAGACAGCGACTGAATTCGACATAGTTGAAAAGCTAGTGTCGAAAATCCTGCCGGCGTCAGGACTCGAACCTAGGACCTCTCGGTCAGGGGCGCTGCAATGACATCAGTTGATGCTGTTCATGCACTGAGCTACCGCTCCCGGTGATATTGATGACTATCAACTTATTGTTGTATTAGACAAATGATTCTCCGACAAAGAATTTTCAGATAATAAGAAATTTAATTATTAATGAATTAAAATAATAAGAAATTTAAGACATCTAATTATAAAATCATGCATTTAGACACAAAATTGAATAGAATATTTATATAATTAAATTAGTTCAAAGAACTGGTCGCCCCGACCGGGATTCGAACGCGGGCCTTGTGGTTTACACCCAGCTGCTCTAACCCAAAAGCTACCGAGATAACCTAACCGTTGTACAGTTTTCTCGAGGGCGATAATAGCTCCTTGTGTATATATACGATCGGGGAATATGTTTCGCAGATGTACAGCTATCCAAATTGGGATAGTTGTACGTCTGCGGAACATATTCTCCGATCGTAAGTGCATCGAAAAAGGTGACGGGTAAGGTCACAATTATTTAGAATATTTATAACATTCTTGCTATTCTGAAGATGTAACCCGTTAAGCAAATATTCAAAATGTTCAGAGTAAAATCTTTCAACGTTTGTAAGACGTTCAATACATTTTTTATGGTTGGAAAATGTAATAAAAGTTTGATTATTGACATTTTATTGAGTATTTTTCTTGGATTTTAAGTATATGGTGACTTTCATTAAGCCATTTTCCTTTCACCAAAGTGGAACTCCTAAAATATTAAGAATTCCAGCTGATTTTCCCAAAACACTTAATAATACTGTCAAAAATAAAAGTGCTCCATAATTATGATGATTTGAAGTCAATATGTGATACAAAGCAGAGCAATTTGCTTCGTAAATGACAACAACTAACCAGGGTGGCCACTAGAGTAGGTGTTAGCTCCAGCACTCCTTCCCGAAAATGTTCACTTTCACTATTAGGGACGCTGCAATCAAACGTTTGTTCATTCACCTGATGTGTATG
This sequence comes from Teleogryllus oceanicus, assembly GCA_964035755.1. Taxonomy (NCBI): domain Eukaryota; kingdom Metazoa; phylum Arthropoda; class Insecta; order Orthoptera; family Gryllidae; genus Teleogryllus; species Teleogryllus oceanicus. Next base: position 69,281,945 of record CAXIVR010000009.1, on the reverse strand, counting down.
AAAAAAAAAGCGTGTTGACCACTGGGCTCCTGGTCGCTTAATTTTCCATGTAATTCTCTGCATGAATTGAAGCAGGCGTTCGCTGGGCGGCCGTTTATTTGCCATCTCGCGTGCCGCGGCAGTCGCATTTCAAACGATCGCGGGGGCCAAGGTCGCAGGCAACGGTTGATGTGGCCTTGACCGACGCAGCGTTCTCTCTCGCGCCTAGGCCTCTGTAATCAGCAATTCGCTGTCGCCATCGCCGACATCTCTGACGGCGGAATGATTGGTACTGCCCGACGGTAAAATTGCTTTATTCAGTCCTCGCTTCTGACAGTTAAGAACTTGTCCTGCAATATAAACTTGTCCAATAAGATCAGAGGTTAAGTTTTATATATCTTTGAAGTACTGAGAAGGAACTCAACAATACAGACAATAGGTAATAATATTGATATTATTTAATTATAGCCAAAGGAACACTAGAAAGTTTTAGAAAATGAGCCATACTATCGTACGAAGAAAACAGGCAAAATACCTCAGTGATCTATCAAGTGTATCCAAACATTGAATTCCAGTGCGAAGACATATGGCTTTCTCTTTCTTTTCAATACAGTTTTCAATAGTGAAATTTGAAATTAATTTACAAACGAAACGCATGTACTGACGCATGTACTGACATGATTGCATGTACTGACGTCCTTAAATTTTCATCACGTGAGAAACCTTTTAGAGAAACACAGAGACTTAACACAAATTTTCCGCGAACTAAATGTCACAGAAAGTCCATACTTTGATGTGAAGTATCCGCAATTTTTTCGGAATTGTGGTTTTAGGGTTGGTGTTAAAACGAAATGGTTTTGCGTGCTCAGCAGTTCAATGACATTCAAGTGGTCCATTGATACTGAAATATTCTTATAAAAATCCCGTTTTGCTGGTTAATACGAAAGTATAAAAAATAACTTCGCCTTCTGTGACATTTGCACTGACAAACAAACTTGAAAAGAGAGGTGTCGTGAGGGCGATGTAAATTTTGTGTGGTAAAACGCACAACGTGATTACAATTTTGCCCGGACAGTCTCACTATTGATTAGTGTGCACGAGATATCCAAGCTGAGATTTCTCTTCGTTTTTTGGCTCTCAGTATCGTAAATTTCCAGTGTTCAGTTTCCAAGTTTTTCAATTAATAATTACATTTTTGTTGATTCTATCAATTGTATTCGAAGATACTACTATATTAGCAAAGAGAGTTCATTATACTGAAATAAAGAATATATTACAATTAATAAAAAATAAGTTTTGCAGTTCATCTACTTGGAATAATACCTGTAACAAATAACTTTTAAATCTCATTGCCGCAACAATAACTTGTGAATTAACGTGAACATTGAATTGTGTAAGTGGATATTCAGACGTTTACATTCAATGTCAATTACGTTATTACATGTTCGTTAACAAGCTTTTCATGACAAATTTCTACCTCCTGTTTTCAAATTTTAGGTTATTCGAATTGTGAAGTATAATTTGAATTAGTACCTAATTTGGTAGTCAATTTCACACATATCGAATATCTACATGAAGCATTAGCCTTAGAAACCACTTGATTATTATTAACAGGAGTGCTTACTGCCGCGTACAAAGTGACAACCTTGTTCGCCGTAAGCGCTTTCCTGAAATGAAATACTTGGACGCACAATAGCTATACATGTAGGTCGAATTCCTCAACTGTTTGAAAAAGAGTTTAAGCGGTTGGCTGTTTTGATGAGTGGTTTTCCGTGCTTTCTCCGATCAACATTCCCTAACCAACGGGATCGCGAGAAAGTTTTCCTTCCTTCAGGCCTCATTCACAATGCAAGTAGGAAAAATATATGACTCCGAACTGGAATTAAATGCTAGGATACATTTGATCGATCACGGAGTCATCTAGCCAGTTTCTTCGTACGAAAACATGGCTCTTTTACTAAAACTTATGTTTTAAGCTCCTTTGGTTAGAATTAAATAATTTAAATATTATTACCTATTGATTTATATTGTTGAGTTTAAATACATCTATCCCACACTTTGGAGTCCTTCTCAGTACTTCAGAGATATATAACATTTAACCTCTGATCTTATTGGTGAAGTTTGTATTGCAGGGAAAGTTCTCAATTGTCAGAAGCGAGGACTGAAGAAAGCCATTTTACCGTCGCTTAGTACCAATCATTCCGCCCGTAGAGATGTCGGCGATGGTGACAGTGAGGTGCTGAAGTAAGGGAAAATTACTTGAAGGGGAAAATCCTGCAAACCGTCATTTAGTTCGGCTCCAGCCCCCCCACCTCCTGGCTACAACATGGATGGCCAGCTACATGTCATGGGAAAATGACTTCAGTCTTTGACGTGCCCGGAAACAATACTAAGTATATAGTCGTACGAAAATTGGACTTTTCAATAGACGTTTCAGTTGATATTTCATGGATTCATTACTTTGTTATAGAAATGTTTGTACATCTTTGTTATTAGAAAACGTATTATTGTTATTATGTTGTTATTATTACATTGTTATTATTTAATGGTCACCTAGATTTTGAAATAATTAAATTTGTTCAAAGAAATGGTCACCCCGACCGGGATTCTTTGAACAAATTTAATTATTAAAATACATTGTTACCCAGTAACACGGTCACAATTTGGATAGCTGTGCGTCTGCGGAACATATTCTCCGAGCGTACGTGCATGCAACAAGGTGACGGGCAAGGTGACCATTATATACATACATACAATGAGCGATAATCGCGTTCAAGAAAACTGTTCGAAGGGTTGGTTGTCTCGGTAGCTTAGGGGTTAGAGCAGCTGGGCGTAAACCAGAAGGCCCGGGTTCGAATCCCGGTCGGGGTGACCAATTCTTTGAACAAATTTAATTGTTATTATTGTATTATATTATTTTATTCTTATTTAAACTTCTTAAAATTCCATAGAGAGTAAGATCGTCAGAGAACTAGGTACTGCATCACGCTGGAAGAATTTCCGCACACAAATTTCGGGAAATCCTCCTATACTGACTATTAATAAGAAGTTACAACAATATTAATCGAGAAAGTATGGTAATAAATACTATTGTAATTCCTATGTAAGTCAATACGACTTCTAATTCGAAACATTTTCTAATGATCCTAATAGTGCATTTCCTAGAATGCATCTCTAAATTATTCAGATATGCAAAGTAATAGCAGATGCCGAAAGACAAAAGTTGTGAAGGTTGATGAGAAAACATTGTGAGAGAATTAGGTTTGTAATTATCCATGCTAAATGTAGATGTAGAGAAAATTACGTAAAGACTGTGTTTTCGTTAAATTTATGATTATAATTTTTGTGGGTACTTTACATTAAGCACCTAAGATATTTTCAAAATTTAGTCAAAAATGGATCAGAATTTTTTAATTGTTTTTGATCGAACAGAGAAAAGGAAACTCATAAAAATGGCTCAAGTCTGATTTTAAGTAAAACCCCCACACTTTGAAATATTGAAAACTTAAATAAAATTCTACATTGTACTCCACCCTCAATCTTAAGATAAAGATTGCTTCTTTAAGGCAATCTATTCTACAATATTGACCTAAAAAATGTCATGCCCACATTTTCAAAATATTAGTAGCTTTTGCGTATCTCGAGGGACATCTTGTCATTAGAAGAATGCCTAAAAATATTTGTCATAAATAACTTAAGATTTTTTTCTTTTAGATGTTTGCTCAAACAGAGCAAAGATAAATATTATATAACCATAAATATTATATAAACCACCATATGGTGGAGGTTCAACTTTTTTCAAACCTGTGGAATTTTACCAATAATATTATAAGATGTAAGCGGTTGCAGTACAACAAATTTATTTTTTACTTTCTTCAAAGTATTGAAAGGGAAGTAAAAATAACAAACGGAATAAACTAAAGAAATTTGATGTCTATATTTAGAAGTACACATTTTTAGGGAATGACTTAACATACATTTTGATGGAAAATGTAACTTTGCATGGTTCATTGCTACTTTCGTTCTCTGGAACTGCAATCAATGTATATTTAATCATGGGGGAAGATTGAGAATACGCCTCACATAACTAATTAACCTATAAATCATATTCAATCATGCTTATTATTCATTGACCTAGTTAGAACAGACATGCGTCTCATTGATCAGCTGAATGGAAAAGCGTTCGACAGCAACATGCTTCCCATTCGGAATCAGCTGAATATGATTCACGAGACTGTGAAATGTTAGGATTTGCGGAAATAATTTCGTCAGAACATTGGCAAGGAAATTCGAGGGACTGAAATCAACTGAAATTTATAGCAACAACCGCAAATATCCGAAAAACATTAATTACTTTCCCTCACGTGTTTAGTAAAATCCCACATATCAAGTAATTTCCGAACGTTGCTGATAAATCTGAACGTCGGTTTTTTGTGTGTTTTTTTACAAGGCGTTCGGAAAATCTAATAATTTCGGTAGCCCAGTCATAGCTCTAGCGGCTTTGCGCCGGAATCCGTTTGTTGGCGAGCCTCTGCCGGGGCTGCGGAAGCGGCTGTGGTGGTCGCAGCGGCGGAGGCGCGAAGCGTGGGGGAGGCGGCCCTCATTATCGGCGCAGCTCCTCTTTCCAGGACGTGGTGCTGGAGGCGGAGGAGGAGGAGGTGGGCATGGGGCGGGAGCGAGAGCAGAAGTTGGATTGGTGACGGGGGGTGGGGGTGGCGATCGATTCCGTTTGACAGCGGGGATCTGGCCGCCTTCATCATGGTTGCCGCCGCCACCACCGCCCACGTTATTCCTGGACGCGGACGTCCTCCGACCCGGAAACAGAAAGACACTGCCCACGAAATTTTGTTGAAAAATCCGGTGTTGGTATCTGTAGGAAAGCGTGGCACACTTAGGCGTGATGGCCAGTTGAGTAAGATCTTTTCCATGTCTTTCGTATCGTATACATTAATTTAAACACGTTAACAAAAACATTTTTCTCGAAAGCTGAAAAATCATATTATAGAATATACGAATGCACAAACAACTATTCCTTATTACTAAGAATATCAAAAAAGCTGCTGTTACATAACGCAACGCGTAAATAACAATATGAAATACGGGCGGCTCCTTTTTTTTTTTTTAGTCTTGCTGTCTCATAACAGCTGTCATTTAGTGAAGCATTGAGTATGAAAATTGTCAGTAGGTGCAGTTTGAGAATAGGGGGAATAGCGCCATCAATTATTTTCATTTTCCAGTCAGAATCCAAATAGTATAAATGTATTCGTTTTATTTTCCTAGTTTCTGTCTAACAAAACCGTACCACCTCTCACATGTCCGGAGGCTGCAAAGTTGTTTCTGGGTATTGGAAATTAGCAATATAGACAATTAATCGTAATTTTCGTTCCCCTCCCCCCCCCTCTCTCCCTCTCTCTCTCCCCATTATTTACGTGGATTGTGTTTGGGATGATTCCAAACGTTTTACCGAATAGTTTACAAGACTTTCATGCATGGCTGTTATTACGAAAATTTGAGAAAATGATGGCTGTTATTACGAAAAATTGAGAAAATTATGCTATTTATTTGCTTTATTTTCCATTGTCCGGTTTCACCAAACTCGTTCCAGTATCTCGCTAATCGCGTTTACAGTAAACACGATTAAAATTAATCTCGCAATATAATCGCGGTTATATATGGATCTGTTCTGTTCATCACCACTGAATATATAAACTCAATCAAGTTAAACGAATTTTCGTGCTAAAATCCTGAGGTAGGTACTGGCCGTGGAGCATTGTAGGCCTAAAATTTTCTGTCGTTTACTCTTTGCAAGCGCAAAATTGTATAATATTCTGAGCAAAGAGGTTAGAAATCACGAAGTCCATATAGACTTCCTGCATGAATGAATGTGGGCGTTAATGAACATGAGTGTCAACGCAGCGTGTTAGTAACGAAATATTTTAACCTCCTTGGTCCTCTCAGCTGCTAACTTGCAGAAATAAAATATTGTAATGTAATAACAAATGAATAATTTTTTTGTAAAATTATATATGTAATGTAAAAAAAAATATAGCGTTTGCTAATATAAACATAAATTAATATTGATGTTTGAACTAAAAATAATAATTCCCTATTTTTATTTCCAAGAAGTGAAATATTCCTTTTATGTCTCTTATGAACTAGTTATAACTATTTTTGTAAAACAATATTATTTTGAATTAAAAAAAAATGAAATTCAAGCTGATTCTTCTCAGTCCACATTTCTCCCATTAAAGAAAGGTTTTAAAAACAGTTCTTATATTCTTCATAAATGTAATAATGTTGAATTATTTGTTTCCAGTTGTTTCTGAAAACTTGTTTGTTGTAGAACTTGTAGTAGATTCATGAGACCAAAAAGCATTAAAAACACATAAATGTAATTTTACTTATACTATACATTTCAAGTGACTCAAAATTAACACTCAGAATTTAAAAAATAAATTGACAATACTTTCCACATAACCATATATAATGGAGGTAAATACACATGCTGATTGGTAAGCAGATATGGCCTGTGGCTCATTGTCGTGGCATCATCTCACACTTCACTCTAGTTTCGAATAGCAGAATGTTGAAAAGTAAAGGAAGCTAGCCAAGCATGTACTATGTAACATGTTTCTGGTAACAAAAACAATTCTAAAGGGGAAAACTCTAATTATTATGAAAGATAAAACAATGGTCAGACAATAATTCAGTTCAAATAACAAAAAATTAATATTGAAGATATGATTATAGTTACTACAGGCAATGTTAGCCACATCATTTCTTGCTACACTCATCAATATTTTTATTTCAAGGCATTATAACAAAATTGATATTGCCAACACAACTTGAAATGGTTTGGGTTTTTTCTTTTCTTTTATCTTCTCTCCCTCCTATTGTTATATTCTGATTGACATAAATGTAAGAAGATGATTAGTAACAACTGTTGTATTAGTTTACACTTTATACTATATTTTCACTTATGAATCCAATATTCCTGGGTTGTGTATATTGCAATTTGTATATGTACATAATTTGCATGTATTGTTTTTGTATATGTATGTAGGTACATTTTATTAACTTTCTTATACATTTTATCAGTTTTCTTTGTTTATATTTAATTATTGAATACTTGGATTTATGCTTTTCATATCTACTGCTCTGATGTATATCTAGATGAACATAGTAACAATATTTATGAGTGCTACAAGCAATGAGTTGGCTAACATTGCAATAATCACCCTCATAGTTTCAATTTTTTGTTAGCCAGAACTGAGCATTGTTTATACACATTTGGAATATACTGTTACCAGAAGTATATTTTGTTTCAAATAGTACATGCTTGGACAATTTCCTTTTCTTTTGAACTTTGCTATTTGTAGACACAGTTTGGGTGTTATGAGGTATCATCATAGAAGAGCCATAAATTACTTCTGGTTATTAATCAGCATCTGTATTTAGCTCCATTATTAGTTGTTGCAAGTATAATGCATTATGTAAATAAAATTGACATTTTTTAAAACATTGATTTTTGATTTAATGTATATGATATGCATATATGATGGAAATACATTTTCAGAAAAATGGACAAAAAATAATTAACACTATATTCTATCGATCAAGAAGCATGTAACTGCTACTACCGTACTACTATAATACTGCGTTTAAATAACCACCAACACCATGGGCCTTCATTCATCAAAACGACCAGGACTAGCGATCAAATCTAGGGTCACGAATGTTCCAAATATCAAGTTTTGCTCAAGATCGTTGCCATTCAGCATTTTGCATTTGACAGTCTTTGTACATTTTATTGCAATGAAACGAGACCATAATATGTCGAAACGAGAATGGATAACTGATAATAGCGATTATCTATGCTTAAACTGCCGATCACTGGCATTTAAGGCAAATTCAATTCAATTCAATTCAATTTAACTCCACGTGAGTTCAACTTCCAGTAATCGCGTTTAAATCATGTGGTGAAACTTGCGAGAACTTTAAACGCGATTAAACTCCAAGATAAACGAAGTTAAACACATAAGGTGATGAAACCGGACCTATATCGTACTAAAAAAAACAAAAAAAAAATTATTTGCAGAAAAACATTCTAGTTTATCCACATAAATATAGATGTCTATCATACGAGCATGAGAATATTTGATACAGGACTACTTACTCGTAGTGGGGAAATAAGACAGGTTATCATTCAGAATCCTCAACATAATAAGGACATGAACATAATGTGCTTTTTTAAAAGAAATTTTCTTGTATAATTTAGACGTATAACGTGGAATCTGCATGAGAGCATTTTGCTTCTAACAGCATAAAAATTAAATTGTCCAAACCAAAAAAACATAAAAAAATGAAAAGTTTATAACACATGTAAAACTGGACACAAATGGCATATCTAAAAGGAGAAGTTCATGTGAATAATTTTCAGTGTTGCAAAACATTATTTGCGCCTGGGGTCACAAATGACCCCATATTGAAAGTGCTCTTATAATACCTTCTGAAAATTATGCTAGCACATTGCCTAAGTTGCATTCTTTTCTAAATGGAAATTATATGTCAGTACAATCACTAAGTCATAATATTTTTACTGGCTAATCTAGGTAATATACAACAGAATGGGTGAGGTAAGCAAATGTCACATTTCTCATGAGAATACGATAGAATATCAGTGACATGAAGTTCAATCTTTCTTAACTTATGAAGAAGAAATACAAATCCTCTTTTTATACTATACGTTTTCGTCCGTCATCCCCGTCCGTCGTCTGGTCTCGTCCGCCGTCTCGTCTCCGTCTGTCGTCTTGTCTCCGTCCGACGTTCCTCTCCTCCTCTGTCCTCACCACTCACGTCCACCCTGGTCGTTCTCCCTGCGTGACGTCATAACACAAACTGTATTGCCAATTCTTTTACGTGTTTGTGTGTCTGTTCGTCTATTATATTATGCTTTGGTCCCTTTATTTTTGAATAGACCTTGAACAGCTAATGGACCTCGTGCTCTCGCTGCCCGTAGTGTTTAAAAAGAAAGGTGATCATGATGATGTCGGCGTTGTGGTGGTGATAAGTGTAGAACGTGGTTCGTTACGATACCTTGAAACTTCATGAAAAACGTCAACGTGATCTGTGCACGTCTTAAATGCTGCTATAAGGTTTCTTATTTACATAATGTTCTAGCCTGAAGATAAAAAAATAAAATAATCTTCGAAACTGTTTCAAGATAATAATAATAACGAAACGTGTGAAATAATTCATCTCCATTAGCTGTTCAAGGTGTATTGCCAATTGTATGACTGCTTCTGAAATCGTTTCGAAAGTAAATTTTGGTTCTTTTATAAACGCTGTTATACAAAAAATAGCACCGCGTTGTACGCAACTCGTTTATAATGCCTGTTTATTGCATTGGTAGGGAATTGAAAACTCGCATACGTAGAATTATAAATAAGTTACATTATATACTATATTGCAATTGTAGAACTAGAAAATGAAACATTTTTTGTGTTATATTTTTATTATTCAATTTATTGATTTAGCCAAATTGTCTATTTCGATAGAATTGTGGACTTCGTATCTCTCCTCATCCCCCCTCCGATGGAATGCAAGTGGCATTTATACATTGGTATTACAAGAGCAAAATGAATAAATATGTTCAAAAATTGCAAGTAGTATGATTGACTAGGAAAATTATAAAGATTGTTCGCAAGACATTCGGTATAAAGAATTAAACTCCTTTTTCACACAAAGTATAAGATTCGCTCAGAATAAGACTGTTCTCGTTCACAATGACATTTAACAATGTATTGTCACTTTCCTTGAACACTTACGACATGTAATCGTAAATTCGTAGGAAGGTTTTAGGATTCTCAGGAAGTTTTCTTGTAGTTACATTTATCAAGTCTTACGTGAAGAAAAGGGATTTTCTCTTTGTCTGTAAGAACGTAATGAAATATTATGAAAATTCATTACTTTTTTCATTTAAATAATTTTTTTTTGTAGAATTTTATTTATGATTGTTCGTTGGGATGATGAGAAATACTTTAATTCGTAGCATTCTAGTCCTAATTTTTTTTCTCTTAATGCAGCTCAGATTTTTGAGATGGACAGTAATAGTGATTAGTAATACAAACTAAACAAACTATAATTTCTAAATTCAATGTGACTTTACACTTTAAAAGAGCTAGAAAGAAACATTGTGACCATTTCATTGAAGAAACTACAAACAATCTTGATTGTTAAAACAGTAAATCAGTAGAAAGGTGCCAAGTAGCAGTACAGGGAATTTCATGTGTAATGAGAACAGGATCATTTGTAAACGTATGTAGTATTGTTTACTAAAATAACTTACTTTTTAGAGCAAATGAATAAACATATTCTAAAAAACATTGAAGGTTTTTACGTCCATTTTGCATACATCATTTCTCTTCTGATTGTGACGTAGACGCTGTGCACTCACATTCGTTTCGTGGTGCAAACAGGAAACCTCGCTTTTGAGCACATGTCATTGAATGTGTGAATGACAAAGTGGAATAGAAAGTTACAGAATACGTTACTGTCGTCTGCATATTAAAATCGCGTGCAATCGAGGGTCCTTTCTTGTGACTAATTAGTTTGCAATGATTGAAGATGAATCCAATCAATCATCCTCAGTTTTATTTGGTGTTCTCATTATCTCTTCAATTCTATACGGGAGAAATAACTAATCTCTTCTGGCCGAATCAGTTTTCCTTTGGGCTCTCATATCAACCTGATACGTTTTCAAACGATTAAATTCTCTAATTCGTTATTTCCCTATCTCATTGTTCGAATAAATATGACAAGTGAAACATCAAATCTGTCACAAGACTCCTCCATTATTCTAGAAGATAAATTCGATAACGCACTCGAGAATGGAAAGTGCGTTTCGTACCGCGTCCTGAGCACCTGTCCAGATTGTGTGCCTCCCCAGATGGGGCTGTCACTGTCAGTGTGCCTGGAGCGGTGGCTGATGGCAGGCCGGAGCATCCGCCATTGTCCGCGCGCCAATTAAAACCTTATGCAGCGGCGGCTGCGGTGGCGGCGATCGGCGTGGGCCGCTCTCCTGAGCAGAGCGCTCGGTTTTTGTCAGGAGGCGCCGTTTTCGCGCGCTTTGTGTCCGGTCGCCCGCCCGCCCGCGCCCGCGCGCGCTTTGTCCCGAGGCTAATTGGCCGAAGCGCGTTGGGCCGCCCGCCCACGCGGGTGGGGCGGGATGAGACGGGAGAGGTGCTGAGGGTGAGTCGAGACCAATGCGAAGCGGTGGTGAAGGAGGCAGGATGGGACGGACTCGGAGGAAGCGACCAGGAGCGGTAGCTCAGTGTATCAACTGATGTCACTGCAGCGCCTCTGACCGGGAGGTCCTAGGTTCGAGTCCTGACGGCGGTAGGATTTTCGACACTAGCTTGTCGGCTAGGTAGAATTCAGTCGCTGCCTGGACGAGAAGTCTAGCGGTCGGCTGCTCTGATGGGTAATTTTCCGTGGTTCCTCAGATCAAACCAGGCGAATGCCGGAGCAGTACCCTAACAAACGGGCCACGGACCGCGCGCTATCTCTTCCCTTACACACACTTACACTAACATGCACTGCACTACCACATAGTCTGGGAGACCGGTCGGGAGCTTAAAGCTTGTCCCGGCTGGGGAAGTGCCTGGGGAGGTCCTAGTTAGGAGGAAATCCCGCTAGCCGGCAGTAGGTCGGCCCCGGATCTCGCCATCCAGCGGGGGAAGGTCACCGCCATCTCCCAAGAAAAAGAAATTTACTACACTTACGGGACTAATGACCTAAGCTGTTGACGCGCCCCGAATAATCAACCAACCAATCGAAGGCAGCGGCAGATCGAGAGGTCGGTGTGTGTGTGTGTGTCTGAGGTATTTATTCCCCCTCCAGCTCTAAGACATTGCGTGTAAAATTTTAATTTCTAAAAATTCATAGGTATGAAGTTAAGATTGCGTCATTTTCAGTTCGATTGTGCATATATTTTAAAACATTATTTTAGGAATAATATAATTATCTATTCATAACATAACCCCAATTAATATTTTTGTCTTTTTTTACATTATTTCAAACTTCTTTCAAACTACTAAGATACTTCAAATTCAATGCTCAGTAATATATACTCTGAAATATAATAGTTTTTTAAATATTTGTTTTCCGAGGAACAACACTTTTTACTTGAAATTGACATCCTACATTCCCATTTTTATTATAGTAACAATTATGCAAGTGTTGCATGAATTTAATACATTGAAAATATTGCCACCTGATAATTTACTCGTCTTCGATAGTGATAACCTATTCCTGGAATGTCGACACATATCCGTCAGCGCAGTAAGGCAAAGAGACTAATTCGAATAGCCACAAAACAGTGATCGCTCGCCGTGAGTCAAGAGATGATGAATAACGAGACAAGAAAGAGAATCGGGAAGAAATACTGCCAAACTTGAATGCAACGCGAAATCGTGTGGCATTGCAAACCAATACGCAGTGAAAAGCTGCCCACACACTGAGCTGAATGACGCAAATGGACTCCTGCTCAAAGAGCCTGCAAGCGATAATATTGTGGAGCAGCAACAATGAAAAATCTATGAAAACTTGACGGCGACACAGTCACAGAGTTCTATACAGCGCGCGCGGAAATGACTTATACGAGCGATCGGCCGATTTCTGAATCGGTCCGTGTTCACAAGGGCGCACATGATGGTGTTTATCGGGCGTTGGGGGGGGGTGGAGGTGGACGGATGCAGACACATGGTGGGAATGGGGACAGGGAGGGATGCGGGCACATGGGTGCGAGGAGAGGCATGAGGATGGACGCGGAGACGGGTACGGAACAAGCGTTCGACGAGCGTGGGGGCGGGGCGGGGGGGGGGCCCTTTTCCTTCTGCGGCGCCCCTGGCCAGGCGGGGCGGCGGTTGAGGGGGGGAGGGGGGGGGCAGCGAGCCCGTTGTGCGCTGTTCCTCTTCTTGCGGCGCCCCTGAGGCTCAATGGACGCGGCCGCGTCCGTGTTTGCACGTGCGCTGAAAAGGGGCTCAATGTGAGTCCCGGGAGTCCGATTAGAGCCGACGGAGAGCTCCGGCTCGAAGGTGACGGGAGGGGGCAAGCAGATAGCGAGGGGTGTAACTGGAGGAAACGGAAAGGTGTACGAACTATACACATGCTAAGGTTTGGTAAAGCTCTGAGTGAATGGGTGTCAGTGAGACGAAGTGGGGCGGATACGGTGGGAAGATATGATGTGGTAGAGATGGAGGTTGAATGGATTTTGAAGGGGAACAATGGAAAAGAGGGATGGGATCGACTGATGATGAAGTCTGCCGTTGGCAAATGTTCGAGATGATGATTTCTGATTATGGCGAGTAGCTCTGATTATGGCGAAGTTAGCGGGGATGGAGTATGATAAGCTGAAACCGAAGTATGATTTTAATGAAAAGGAGAAGGAGCCTAATTCATTTAGGTGTCTCATGGCATATGCATAATTTGAGAAGGATGGGAGATGATTGCACGAAATGATCAGACAGGGAATATTGTCCACATTACTTGTGTTTGAGACGATAGTTGAGAAAATAAAGAAGGGATATGGTGGAATTTAAATCTGGAAATCTGATTGCTGTCATGTGTTTTGTCGACTGCAAATAAATGAGGTATGGAGCGGAGAGCATTGAGGTTAAAATGTCGTTGAAACCATGTTATCGGACGAGTATTACTTCTACTGAGATACTGATACTGATTACTTCTTATGCATCTGACGAACATGCTAGATATTTTAGCTAATTCCTCTAGGAATTATTCTGAATAAAGTGAATCCCTTTCTCATAAAAACCTTTACAGAGACAAGAAAGTCAAGGACAGGGACAAACATTAACAGAGACAATGATCTATTCGTCTACATACTTGATTATTTTTGTGAAAAGCGAACTTAACTAGTATGCGCTTACATGGATTTTGGAAAAAGAAATTACATATTACATGCAGTGCCAGGAACGTACGTGCAATTACTTGGTACTCTCTCTCAGATGAAGGCTAAAGAATAAAAATCGCCTGTTATCCATTTTTGTAACGAACGAGGAAGAATCGGCTCCCATCCGCGAGAACATGGTTAACGAGTCCACACGCACCGCGTTCAGTGGCACAGGAAAGGCATCCTATAGCCTCAGACATAAAAGGGACGCTAACGCTTTGGGGCATGGCGAGACGCCAACATTCGGCCTTGCCAATTAACATAAAATGTTCTTGACTTTGGCCAACACATAGTTTCCAATGCATTTTGTGCAAATGTACTTTTTTGCTAAATATTTTTCGCTACGCATGTCGAAGTTACGCGTGCCGAATAGAGAAGCAACTATATTCCAATGGCGTGCGATGACTACTTTGTATACCCCAGCTGCTAGCAGCTAACGAGATCCCCCCCCCCTCGTCTGCACTCCACCCCATACAAAGTTGTCGCGCAAAGTTGTCGCACAGGCGATTTTTTAACACAACCGAGAAACAATATTTAGAAAATAAAAAATCCCAACATGCTTACCATCACTCTTACACAAGATCCGTATATTTTCATGAAATAAATAGTAAATTGTGTAACTTACAGAACAGGAAAATAAAGTCTGCTTCCTGCAAATGTTACTGTAATCAACGGAATGTAAAATCCATTCTTCTTTCGTGTCTAGCAAAATGCTGCATAGTGTTGTCGAAAAATGATTGTGTGTGTCTTATATCCTCCAGCAGTGTTGATTCAATAGAGAGTAAGGCTAAATTGGATAATCACTTTTCACTTGTTCTGTTTCGAGGGGTGGTAATGTAGGTTTTTATCCTTTTCAGAGATGAAAACGATCTTTCTACCGATGCTGTTGATAAGATGAATAGTACATATCACTGATACAAGGGGCGTAAGTTGTGGAAAGCATCTGCATAGCGACATGGAATTCAAAGATTTCAACAGTTCAAATGGGCTTTTCTCTTGAAACTCTTCGGTGCTATGAAATACAGTAAGTTCATTGCGTAATCTTACTTCATCAAAATTACTCCCATAAGCTCCAAGCAAGCTAGAAATTCCTCCCGGGGAAACTGTTCCTTGTATGTATTATACTTGCCAATATCATTTGACACCAATTCCAAGAACTGCAAATTTCCATAGTCTTGTAATCGAATCTCTAACTGACTGTCCACATTATCAAAAATTTCGTAATATAGTCACTTGTAATTTACAGTAACTCTCCTAGATTCTTCGCCTACTTCTCTAATGGTTTCAGAATGTACACTTTCATACTCGCTCCTCATATCAGCTATATTTCTTCGTGTTTCTTTAATTTTTTGTCTATAGTAACCGATGTCATGTGCCTTTGTTTAGAGAATGTTGTACGAGAACGAAAACGAAAAGATTTTATCAAACGTTCTCAACAAAAAAACAAAAGACAAAATTGACAAATAACCACTAACAGGAGCCAATATATCATTTTCAACCTCATCTTGGTTATTCAGCACAGTAGTCAATACTTTCTGAAGATCATTTCTGTGCGCATATAGTGTGTTCACAAATTGCTCCGTATAGTTCCATCTAGTTGGGCAAACAGATGGCAACCGTCTTTGCAGAAATTGTCCTGAAATTTTGCTTTTTTCGGTGGCCGCGAGAAGAAGGCAGCAATACCACTCAAATTACTAAAGAAAATTTTACATTCTCGGATGTTATTAACACTACGAGAAAGTACTAAATTGAAGACATGAACGTTGCAATGAATATAAACTCCCTGAGGATGAGTCTGTTTTATAAGGGTTTGGACGCCGTTCATATTTCCAGACATGGACGCTGTACCGTCGTAAGTTTGTTATTACAGTCAAATTCTGTTAAATACTCTCTTATACGCTCTGCTATAGCCGCGGCGTTTCGGTTCGCACTTACATCACGAAATCCGATAAACCTTTCTTTTGTTTCACCACCGTAAACATATCGGAACACTCTAGAGAATTGAGCAGTATTGGACACATCTGTTATTTCATCGACCAACACAGAGACAAAATTAGCATTTGCTATTTCAGATTTAATTTCTTGCAACAGCGAATGAGATATGGAGTCTTTAAGATAATTCTGTATCCGATTGGATAACCTGCGGAAAACTGTCGAAGTTTCCAAGTGAGTCCTCAGGAGATAATCATATTCTACTGTGTAGTGCAGTAGTTCCACATAATTGCCAAGATTAAGTGGCAGTCTAGATTCGTCATGTCTCATGAATGGTAATTCCAGTTTACTTAGGAAACATACGGCATTTATGAACCTTTTGAGATGCTCGCTATTTTGTTGCACTTTCTTATTGTGGAAAGATATTTCTGTTTGAAGTTGCTGGTCGAGTTGCGTTTCAATGCGAGCATGCCGGAATGACGCTCTTATGTGTGCAACTGATAGTTCGGGTGCAGTTGCTGCTGTTGTGAAACTTCCCAAATTTTTGTATCCCGATTTTGTCCATGAGGTATTTTGTTCACGACCAAAGAGCAAACAAGACCAACAAAACAAAGAGTTTAGTATTTCACTGCCAGTTAGCCACTTAAATGTTTTGTAAGCAGTGAAAGTGAAGTGTCTGGTGATATTTTTATGTTATCTGCTGTAATTATGCTAAGGCTGGTGTTGGTCTACTGTTTTCAATTACCTGCTTCTTCTTGTGGCCCTGCCTCATTGAAAATGGTATCCTCAAAATATTATACACTCACTGGAAGACATACTACACACCATATTATTCCTGAATACGGATTAAATTAGACAAAGCATATACTAGTACACTGCGTAGTTACTACGAATTCTCACGAAATTATGAGAAAACACAACAATTTGTCACAAACTGTACAATGCATCACTACGTCACTCACTTCCCTGCACACCTGCTGCACACTGATGCTCTGAGAAGAGTAAAGCTGTGCTACTCAAAAGTTCGGGGATTTAAGGGTTTTGATAACATGTATCAGAACTACCTTCCTTAGAAAAATTAATAAAATCTCTACTAAACATTTTTGTTCACTCTCATTACAGAGAGAGAGAGAGAGAGAGAGAGAGAGAGAAAATATGTGCCCTACAATAATCTTATACCTTATAAACTTCTCGACATACGATACGGTAATTTATACTAACAAAACATGCCATGTAAAATATTTTGTTTTGTGGTAGCACTGGTTATAATGCGAGATGCATGGTTTGCTCTCCTCTGCTCTCTAGCGGGGAATATTGCAATCACGTTCGTGGGGCAGGCCTGGCCATGAGGCAGAGGGAGGGGGAGAAACGTCATCCGTCCTCAGTACAGTATCTGCGGCGGCTCCCCCTGCGCCGCGTGCCCCTGGCCGTGTGAGTCAGATGCGCGCGCAGCTCTTTCCCAGCGAAGATGGCAGAACCAACACGGCCCTTCAGCTGGCTTTACACTTGCAATAGAATGGCGAGCAATATTATTTCGCAAGAAAAGTTGCCAATGTACACAGTGCGGCAATAAATATTTCTGATATTGGCAATATTTCTTGCTAGATATTCCGGTCGTAATGTAAACACGCGTGTTTCCGTCCTCGGAAAGATATTGCCGACTGTTGCTGGGACTAGAAATGGAATGAAGTCTGAGCAAGATAATGCTGAAAGAAGCCAATGATGGCCACGGTCAGATGCGCAGGATGTACGGTTAAGGTAGTACATAGACGCATTCTTTCGAATTGTTATATGCGTTTTTTCGCAAAATGGGTGTGTGAAAAAGGTTTAATAAAATAAATGAAGTAATAAATATTACAAATCTTTGATTGTTGATTATCGAATGGTTCAACAAGCTATAGATGCTTCCTAATGATTAATTTTGTTACGTTAAAAATTATCAAGATTCCTAATCTAAGATTTAGAGATTATAAGATTAAACTATAATACATCAACAGTAGGTAAAGGACACTTTAAAACTTTTTACCGAATAAATAATTGCGCTTTTTATAAATAGAACATTTCTTAGAACCCACGTGAATCGTAGTCCACGAAAAAATATTGAGGCTCCTGATCCGAATTTGCACAAGCCCCTTATCCTATCGTTTTAAAATACAGTCACATGTCATCACAAAACGTTGTCGTTTCATTGTCTCTTCATTGAGCACAATAACTGCGACCACGAATCGCATCTTCTCCCTTCTACTAGCCATGTCGGAGTGAGATATAATCTCACTTAAGTTGACGCGCCATTTTCGTCGTGGCATCACCAAGCACGGCAAGAAAAAGTTCTAATGTAAAACGATCAGCAATATCTTGTCGGAAAGATCTTTCTCCCAACTTTCTGGCAACATATTGCCCCGCCCTGTTCTTGCTAGTGTAAAGATGACCGCAAGAAACAGGAACAAATTGCTGAAAGATGTTGCGGAAACCTATTGCTAGTGTAAAGCCAGCATTACAGCGCTCTTGGGGCAGAGCAATGGGCCGGTGCAAAGATCGCAGTAGAGTATACAGTGGGTGCAATATTTTGATCACGTGACCTACGGTTCACTGTAATTTTAATTCTCAAATTCATTCATCATTCTCATTCTTACTTACCCCAGCAGTGCTGGGGTTGCTGGGGTTGAATGCACGCCACTGCTATATACAGTCGACTCCGGTTATGGTGAACTCAGATATAGTGAAACCGCGGTTATAATGAACTAAGTCACTGATTCCGTTTCTCTTACATCACAAATAAGCATAAGATTCGGTTATAGTGGAATATCGACTACAGAGAACGTAAGAAATACAACGTTCTGGAAAATTAATTCTCCCCAGGAAAAGAATAAATCGTCTCATTGCCACAAATTCCAATACTAGGCAGCTTGAAAAAAATATTGTCGGCCAAAGATGACAATCGAAAAAGTCTCTCCTGAAATGAAGGTAGCGGACCGGGAAAAGGCACTTTACTGATCAACTTATGCCACTGAAGTTTGACCGTTTGAAGTTGACCGGGAAAGATTGAAAATGGTTCTACGCGGCGACATAGGCCAAGAGCGCGCGAAGACGGGTATTGCAATATAAGGTTTGAGACTGGTCATGACCGAAAGTTTCGTATTGTTAACAAGGAACATTGAATAAACTTACAAGTTTCTGTGAATAGAAAAGATAATTTTCATTTAGCCAATTCCAGCAAATGAGTAGCTAGAAATGTATATTTGCTTTTCAGATTCCTCGGCCACTCTGTACAGATGGCAGATCGAATTAGTAGGCAATAGCAATTATTTCTTATAAAACCCATCGACCCAGTTAGCCGGATATTAATTTAATGGAAATAGCAGTTGAAGAGTAATTTTAATAATTGAATTAACGTAATAGGATATATTTTTTATAAATTTGGAATGGGTTACGTTGAATTAATATTAGAAGGGCAGAGGAAATGTTTAATTTAAAAAATCAGATAGTTTGTTTCAAATGGCGCGCCAACTGGGGCTGAATTTGTTATAAATTGCGCCATTGTTTCAATATAGGATCGACATTGACTTTGACCTTTCTTGCACTAAGAGAATATTTTAAACATTCATTGGCCATGCAAAACGAAAATCACAAAAAACTGATAAACACTGTTCTTGCACTAAGCCACCGATGTATATAGTTACTTCTGGTATTTGATCAGCTGGATCGTAGTTATTCAATTGAGATCGTAGGTTTAAAAGTTGTAACAAAGCTCTGGATTGGATATCCACCTCCAGCTGATCGTTCATCAAAATTCACTGTGTTTAAATGGAAGTGTAAACGGGGTCGATGGGTCGAAGGCGCAATGAGCGTGCACCTGCGCCCTGCCGTTCGGCAGCGCTCGGCATCGCTCGGTGGGCGGCGTAGGCAGGCAGCGTCGTAATTTGTTTTCTCGGAGGCCTCGGGGCGGGGGATCATTTGGAAGCGTTTTGTTTTCGGCCGCTCTCCCTGCAGATTTTCGTCTTCTTAGTTAATTGCTCATTTGGAATTCGCTTTATAAATAGTTTACCCTTCATTGCGCTCATTTGCAATCACAAGCCCAGTGAACGTAATTTTGGAGAGATGGTTTTCCGTGACGATTCGTATTTAAAACCCTTTTTTCTTATTTATAAAATTGAATTGAAATGTCAAATCTTACAACTTTTTGTGACATGTTACAGAAAGTGCTGTTTTTGGTTTAATTTTACTTAATTGGAAAATACAGAACTATATTATTACGGATGAGAACCGTTTGGGAAATGTTCAATCAGGTTGATAGAAAATGATTTTGCTGTCATTAAAAAATTAATAAGATGCTGTGTAAAAATAAAGTTTCTGTAGAAAATGAACATTATTTTCATATAAACATCATTATAATTACAAGAGAATCCATTGTATTTTAATCATTCTTCACTTTCAAACGTATCATTAAAGAGCAAGACCTTACAGCCAGTCCACATGAAGGAAATTAGAAAAATTTGCTGTGCTATTCTGTAGAATTTCTAGTTTCCTTAATGAAATGTGTTCACCAAAAACAGATCTTCAAATAAGGTCAAGTTGCATTTTTTGAAAATATGAGTATTATTTATATCATTTGATGGCGAATATAGTCACCCGATCCGAAATTACTGCGCTTCATTAACGTAATTCCAGGCAGTTGGATGCTTTATAAGTTAGAAATTGTACAGTATTTCATATTTCTTCATTCGTTTCTTACATTCTATATTTTCTTATTCATTTGCAAATTAATCTTTTATAAATCACTTAAATTCTATTTGAAATGTATGAAACTACTGGTACTAAGACAGCTTTAGTACTCGCCTTTAGTAATTGTTAAGTAATATAATTAATACCACAATTTCTCTCCGAATGAATACATCTCAGTCATCATATTTGTAAAACTCATTGCAAATCGTAGAACAGTTGGTGCGAAATCTAAAAAAATTCAAGCAAATATTATCACAAATTTGACAGTTCCTTTTCATACAGCTAAATTGTTACAATAATGAGACGTAATTCACAGAAATTCCGGTTGACATTGTTGCATTTTAATCTGATATTCCTTGAAGGCTAGAAATTTTTCATTTCATTTATTTAAAATAGGTTTTTCGGGAATTTCTAAAAGATTAATTTGTAAACGTCTAAAGAAAGCTCGAACGTAAGAAACGAACAAAGAAATATGAAATAATATACAAATTCTAACGTACGTTGCATCCAACTGCACGGAACCCTCTCTTAATTGCGTACACAAAGCACGAGATATTCGGAGCGGGCGGCTAAGTTTGACGGCAAATTCCTTCAAAAATACCCATATTTTCGAAAAATCGAATTTGTTTGAAGACCTGTTTTGATGAAATCCTTTCATTAAGAAAATAATGTATCGTCACTATTGTAGTTATAGGAAGACGCCAAATTTTGTTCCATTTTTTGAAAAATCAGAGATTTCATCGAACATGAAATGTACACCATTCTCTTAAGCGTCATTTACGCTACCCAAGGTCAAAATTTACTCAACAAAATTATATGCCGTTTTAAGGAAAGAAATGGTCTAAAGAAAATAAAAATTGCCTACGTTCAATACAAAATGTCGCAAAAGAATCTCATGTTCACTTGTTAACACGCTTCACTTTAGAACACGCCTCACTTTGGAGCACGTCTCACTTTTGGCACGCCTCACTTTTGGATACGACAGTCTTTTAGCAGTGTTTGTTTCGTTTTTATTGGTCAAATGATGATTTTTTGGTGTTGCAGGAGCAACAAGCAGACTCCAGCGCAAGGCAACAGTCTTCCACACTTGGCGAGGTGAGTTCGCTTAGCATAGAACACGCTTAACCCCAAAACTGGCGTGAGCCATGATTATTTCGTAATGAAATAAGCAAGATGTAGTCTAAAAACAATTTTTCACTGCTGTATTTTTTATATTTTATTAATTAGATAGACATTATTTCTCTTTTAATGTGAATTTTGGTTAATTGCGAAATCACTTAATTCTTGTACCCTAACCCAAATACTTTGTTTCTATTCATCGTTAATATTACTATATAGAAACAAAATGTCTAATTTAATTTTTAAATTTAATATCTCCTCTGCCCTTCTAATATTATTAAATATTAATTCAACGAACCCGTTCCAAATTTATAAAAGAATATGGGCGCCAGGAAAAGATTACGTTAATTCAATTATTAAAATTACTCTTCAACTGCTATTTCCATTAAATTAATATCCGGTTAACTGGATCGATGGGTCTTATAAGAAATAATCGCTATTGCCTACTAATTCGATCTGCCATCTGTACAGAGTGGCCGAGGAATCTGAAAAGCAAATATACATTTCTAGCTACTCATTTGCTGGAATTGGCTAAATGAAAATTATCTTTTCTATTCACAGAAACTTGTAAGTTTATTCAATGTTCCTTAACAATACGAAACTTTTGGTCATGACCAGTCTCAAACCTTATATTGCAATACCCGTCTTCGCGCGCTCTTGGCCTATGTCGCCGCGTAGAACCATTTTCAATCTTACCCGGTGTCGATGGCTCTAGGTCCAAAATCAACTTCTTTTCTTCCGTTCTGGCACAAGTGTATTCAAGTCACTGATCCTCACCGCCTCATAAGTTGATAAGTCTTAATTAATTTCCTTTTAAAAGTTCCCAGTTCTTTCTACGCGCATGCTTAAAATATTAAAGTTCAGTAAACTATTATCTGCTTCAAATACTCCCAGTCCTGTTGCCGTAAAATTCACCTAAGTTCACAGTTTAAATACTAGCTGTTGCACTCGAAATATTTCCAAGTTCCAATTTCCGCATATTACACAATATTCAAAGTTCGACAACCATACGCTCCAAAGTAGACGTTCACAATTCCCAAACTCCCAACATCAATTATCTACACACGATCCGCACAGAACCACGGCATATATCGGAATGAATCCATATTCTTTTCTTTCAGCCCTTCAAAACTCGGTCTATATTTTCTACTGTTTCTTTTCAGAAACAATTCGACCTACTTCCGTAGAAATATATTGTCATTCCATGCCTCGGCAATACCTAAATTACTTACAAATTCCACTAGCCGCGCCCCGTGGTTCAAAGCAATGAAGTTTGTTGACCTTGACGACAACTCGTCTACCGTTGCTAGGCCGCCATATTTACACATGTCTATCCTTACAATTCACCTTGTTTACAATAAATGTCACGCAATACAATGTCCCAGATATTGGTATGTCACAATATTATTATTACTTTAAATACTATAAAAATATTATTTTAACAAATGTTTTGTCAAGAACTACAGTTTGTCAGTGTAGTTAATGATCAGACTACGCGCTATTAATATCGGTTTTAATTATATTGTGGCGGATCAAACTTTCCTGGTTTACTTCCGTTTTAGTACTTTATTTTTACTTGTCTAAATGTGAAGTAGCTCTGAAATGCTGAGCAATTTGAGTTAATGAGTGCAATTTAAACTTAAAAAAACTCTATTCCACACACAACCCCATAAAATTTCAAGCTGTTCAATGAATACAAAGAACTGGAAACAAATACTGAACTAATTTTTATATCAAAGTTTCCACAATTTCACCACCAGTATTGTTCAAGACTCTCTTAGACCCGTATGTTACTCTCGTCGTATTTCAAAAGGGCACACATTTTTGATGAGTTAAAAGTTCTAAAATAATATGAATTTACAGAAGTTTTCGGCTGATTTGGAAGAAACTTTGTAAGGGCACAAATACTATAGTACACGTCTAAGCTCGTGCGTTCGTTGAACTGATTATCGTATGCAATTAAATGACACACTTTTATTACACATTCGAAATAAGGATCAAACGGTTTTGTATGATACAGTGATTTGCAATTTCTGATAAAATTATTTCAGTTCCGCAATTTAAATTTTAATTTTCGTGTCACTTTCTCGTAAAATATCGTGCAAAATATGGTTCTGTAGCGTCGTGGATACAAACACATTTCAACGAACGGCCGAATGATATAGGTGAAACGTTAGGCATCCACGTTAGAAGGCCTTTATTATAGAGAGAGCGGATGTAACTTTGGAGGAAAGGCCAGGAGGCGGCGTGGAAGGGGTCGGGCTACCTGCGCCGGGCGCGATGACGCTTCCAACTCTTTCGCTTCGAGTCTTCGAGGAGTGTGCATGTGGCCAGAAGCTGGTCGATGAATGCTGGTTGGGTGCGGGCCGCGAGCGTGGTGGATAGGGCCGGCAACGTGTTGCAGGACATGGTTGTAAGGACAGGGAGACTCAAGGACGAGTCCGTAAGTAGGATGCGGCGCTTCACGCCATCGAATGTAAGTGATATTCGAGCGTAGTGGTGTGGTAGCCGCAGTGACAGATTACTCCGAGTAGTGGGATCTTTTTACGTTAATTTAATTGTGTATATAAAGTTGTTTCGGTGGTGAAACTTAGTAAATACACCAGCAATTATTTAACCCACTTTCGTCTGTGTATTATTGCAACTGCATGACGCCACAGTACATCTCTAATCCCACCTGCGTGAAAAAAGTTTAGTTTATTTTGTTACTTCCACATACATTTAATTGTTTATTGCGTATAAATTCACCATAGATTAATTATTGAATTCAGTTGCCTGTAAGCAAAAATTTAACCTAACATCATGTTGCATTTTTCAAAACAATTAAATCACGTAAGTGCAGATATCAACACAACCTAAAATGCAATTTATTATACATTTTTGAAATTGCTATTGCTAACGGGTTATTGTTTACACTGGAAATTACGAAAATGTATTAGGTCTCATTAAACAATTCGTGTTATTAAATTTATAAGCTTATTTACTAATGAGCCGATTTGCTCTATGCTTTGCATACCCTGTGCGAATATTTCCATTGTCCAGTTGTCGTTTTCTGCATTAATTACAATGCAATAATCATCACGTCTGTCAAATGCATGGGTTAAAAAAAGACCTTTTTGACAAAACATCTGGATTTAAGATAGGCAGAATTTTCTAACATCGAAAGAAAGCTAAAGAAACAGAGAAATTGGTAAATACTATCCATCTTTGCAATTTTCATTTCTGACGATATTCCTGATCATAAAGCTCGAATAGATCTTGAAGAAGAAACAATCTTGTAGATGAAATCCAAATATGGAAAACATGTTTTATTACAAATAAATTCCGCTATAAGTTTTGTTGTCAGAGGAACTCGAACATTTAGAGATAACTTGGAATTGTAAATATTTTAACAACGCAATTTTTGTCACTAGAATATTTTCAAATTTGTTATTATCATAATTTTCGTTATTATTTTATACCATTGGTCTTGGGTATTATTAATCACTTTTTTATATTTTTTTTATCATTTTAATCGTGTATCTGGTATACCACAGTTAACCACACTTTCATAATGTATTTACGCCTAACTCATTAACTTAACGTAGATTAGTCGACCTCCAATACAAAATCATCTGCAAAAGGGTCCGTAAATGCTAATGCTGATAATTATGCAATGAATATAGCTTTGTAGATAAATGGGCAATGACGTTAGGCGGACTATTTCCTGTGCTCAGCATCCCATGTTGAGAAGGAATTGATTCACACCTTATCTAATCCCAGAAGTCTTGTAACAAGAAACTATCAAATATTCTCGTCAGTGTAATTGACGCTAAGTGCATCTGTTTTTCATTCAGTATTTCTTTTTTTTAGTCTATATTAAATTTTTCTATGCAAATAAAATATTACAACTATTGAAACTTTGCGGCAAAACAACGTGCAGAAATAGTTGAGAAAATAAACTATTAAATGCTGAAAAATAATTAAAATAACCAGAAAAAAGTTGAACATCTTTCTAATCGAGTACTCTGTTAAATAAAAATGTTAATTTGAATATGAATAGTTACGTACATACCCAGGTGACCAGTATAAAACGCATCCCACAGTAGGCAGAGTGAAATGCACTGGCAACCATGTTTGAGCGGGTCGGATAGCGGCTGGTGGTTTCAAACAGGTAAACTGGCGGGAAGTATGTTAAATCCCGTCATCCACTAACACTACCCTGAGGAGGAGAGCAGGTGACCGCCGAGTTCAAAGAGAAAGACACGCGCCTGCTTGTTTGATATCGAAAGAAAATTGATTTGTCAAGAACGACGATTCCTTCGTATGTTGTTTAAAAGTGAAATAAACTTGCCATGTAAAATATATATTGAGCTAAATTTAATAGTAAACTTTGCTTGTTTTAGTTTCATAACAAGATACATACGCTCCACAACATATGCTCCAGAAATGTATATGTTTTATACTTTTCTGTTTTAAATAATTATTAATGAATTATAAATTCAGATTCGCAAATATTTGTTGTTGTTATTATTATTATTATATTATTATTATTATTATATTATTATTATATTATTATTATATTATTATTATTATTGAATAAGGTTACTTTAAAATAATTAACTAATTAAAATATAATAAAAATTAATTTCTCAGTTTATTCTGACACTATCCGCCGTTACTGTTTCTTTGAAAAATAACGGACCAATAATTCTGCGACGAGAAATCGCACACCATACTCCAATATTTTTTTTAATGGAGTCTCTATTTTGGAAATAGAGAGTCCATTAAAATAGAAATAGAGAGTCCAATTTGTGGCCTCTCAATACCTCATAGTCTACTGTTTTGCTGGTTAACATATCCATCCAGATGAAACCAAACCTAATCACTAAAAAATGCGTTATCAAGTACCTCAAGACCTTCGCTAACGAATTGACGTAGCCAATTACAATAATTCATGCGAGCAGCCCGATTAGGTATCTCAAGCTCCGGGGATGTCGGCAGTTTGAACGCACACATTTTCAATTTTGTAGTGGCACAGTGCGCATTTCTATAAGAAAGCTGCTGAAGTTTGCTTAATGATGTATTCGGGAAAGTTAAAAGAACATCCCGAACTTCCTCTAGTTTTCGCTGCGTGAGCACTGTAATTCTTCGACTGCGTTTCTGATCAAACACACTTCTTCTCTCACAATAGCACTTCACTAACCGAAATATGGTACTCTTGTTCGGTATAGATTCAGATAAAAAATTTCTCTGAAAGCTCCCCGGCACTCTTTGACAGATTGCGTTCGGAAATACTCCTCTACCACAAAACTGTGGTGCTCTACGCTGAGATGCATCGTAAGTTAACTGTGAAAGAAGAAAACTATGAATGACGACGCGGCCTGTTTGTTTTGAGCTCCTATGATCCACACGTGACAGTCAAGCTAGCACAACTAAATTTAAAAAAATGAGCAGAATCGATCAAAACGAATACGAACGTTTAGAGCATATTTATTACTAATTTATTACTCTAAAATGAAATTTATTACTCATGCGGTTTACGAACAAAAAGTCAAACACAATTAGTTATGCAACCCGCACGACATTCGCGTATATTACTGAAGAGTACCAACGACCTCAAAACACTGAAGCCAATTACAAAAAGACATATACAGTACACATTCAGTTCTAATTTTTAACACCAAGAAACACATTTTGAATGTGAAAACGAATTTAAGAAATATTGTATAAACTGAATCGTAATGGTGAAAACATGCAAGAGATTCAAATTCAAAAAAAGAACTAACGAGCACAATTTAAACTAAACAGAAATTTATTACTCCTGTGTTTACGAAATAAATAATTTTATAAACGACATACTTATCCAACAACGCACGATATACATGAAGTAATTTATAGAGATAGTAAGCCACAAGCAAATAAAACCTATTCAGTACAAAATAGACATTCACTTCTAATTTTTAACGGGAAAAAAAAAAAAGACGTATCCACTTTTAACCAAACAGAAATGTATTACTCTCTTGTTTACGAAATAAATAATTTTATAAGACGACTTACTTATGCAACAACGCACGACATTCATGAAGTAATTTATAGGGTATAGGAAGCCGCAACCATATAAAACTTTCGTAAAAAAATTTTGATTTGTACAAGAAACTTAACCTTTCAATGTTCCATGTAATACCGCTATACTACACATAATTTTAAATGTTAATTTCATTTGTATGAGCTCATTCTTGGAGCTGTCGTTCTCGGTAGCTGACTTTGCAAGTGTTACGAATCGCGTGTCGGAAACCGATGTCATGAAGGCCGTTTATCTCTCGCGATAACAGATTTGTTTTGAATGAAGCACTGTCGTACTCCACGCGCCCACTCACGTCCCTCAGTTGCCTCTTGTGTCACTCGTCCGTCGTGTCTTTCGCGGCTTTGGTGTTTATTGTTGTTATCTGTGTTATATTTCTGCGACTAGCGATCGGAAACTATTGCTCTACCACTCTCAAAAAAACCTTCCACTGCGCATGCCCGAACGTGGCCTCTCCCTCCAAAGCTCCTATTTCCCCGCCTGCCTGCGCTCTTTGTCACAACATAGCTCCCTCTCTCTTTGTCTTTCTCTCGTGGGTCGCGCGGTAATTCAACACTGCGAGTTTGGTGATAACACTGATGAGTGAGAAGGATCAGACGGAAGGCAGCTTACGTGTTTCTACAGTAGGGGCTGTCCAAACGATCAACAGAAAATAAGTCCTGTCTTGAAGAAGAGTTTCGGTCTCCAGTCCCTGTTTGACCGTGGCTAATGAAGCAATGACAGTGTGCTTTACACAGCAGCTGCTGATATTCACAAGAACCCAATTATTACAAATAATTCAAAGTATATCCATTGAAAAACGATAGGTCGTTGATCAAATAATCATTGAACATGGCCACATTCCTCTCCGTCGTCCACCGTACCATCCAGATCTAAATCCAATAGAACTTCTTTGGGGATTTATAAAAGGGCGCGAGGCAGCAGAAACAATTGGTGCATCCTTAAAAGAAAAGGAAACGTTTTGCAGAGAAGCGTTTGCACAATACAGTGCTGAACAATGGAAGAAATCTTGCGAGCATGTGTAGGGAATAGAGGTGACAATAATTCACAATGTGATGGACCAACAAACGATGTATTCATTTCTTTGGACACTCCTGGGAGTGCGAGTTCCTCTTTTGACGAAGGGGGCAGTGATGACGAGTGACGGTCAGCGCAATCGCTGCGTCTTGCAGTCGCCTCTCCTTGTCGCCGACGCGTTTCCTTATCGCAGAGAGGGGAAATCTCAGATGCCACAGGGTGGGGGCAGCCTCCGAGACTTAACCAAAGGTACGTCCGCCATGATGGATTTTTTGCGAGCGGTTCAGCTATAGTATGGTATTTCGTTTGAATTATGATTTCTGCTAAACAAAGTAAGTTACAAGAAAGACTTCGGATGCTATTCGCCCGTGGTTTTCGGAAATAGAAGATGAATCAAATTATAATGACGACGACGGTGATGATGATGATAAAGCTACAGCAGATCTTCTTGAAATTTGTGATCATAATTCAGAGACTGAACAAAGCGACTCAGAAAAAGATGAGAATGAAATAGAGACTCCGTTGCTAACGAGTTATTTCGTCGCAAAAGACAACAAGACAATTTGACATAAGTGGAAATCACGCGTAAATGTTCGTTGGAGGTCTCACAACATTATTTTGCATTTACCAGGACCAAAG
The DNA here is from genome assembly GCA_964035755.1 of Teleogryllus oceanicus. Classification (NCBI taxonomy): domain Eukaryota; kingdom Metazoa; phylum Arthropoda; class Insecta; order Orthoptera; family Gryllidae; genus Teleogryllus; species Teleogryllus oceanicus. Next base: position 69,252,504 of record CAXIVR010000009.1, on the reverse strand, counting down.
AAAAATTACAAAAGACTAGTTGATGCAACTGAATGTATACGTCTCTTTGTTGTGCTAATGTGATGTGCTAAGTTTGATAATCAGGAATACTAACATTTAAATTGAGAAGATAAGATGAATTTTAGTCGTGACAGAGATGCAAGACCGAGTGATGATACGGAAATTAGAGCTCTTATTGTAATCATTTTTCTCATTGGATCAGAGAATTATTGGTTAGATATCTGATATCTCATTGGTTAGATATAAGAACATAATGTTTAATTTTGTACTGGATAGGTTTCATTCGCTTGTGGCTTGCTATACTCTATAAATTACTTCATGTATATCGTGCGTTGTTGGAATGGTATGTCGTTATATAAAATGATTTATTTCGTAAACAACAGGAGTAATAAATTTCTGTTTAGTTTTAAGTAACAGTGTGATACGGCTGTTAAATGATGTGTTTAGTTTTATGCGATTGTGCTCGTTGGTTATCTCTATTTTTGAATTTGAATATCTTGCGTGTTTTGACCATTACGATTAGTTTTTATATAAAATATTTATTTCGTAAACAACAGGAGTAATAAATTTCTGTTTAGTTTTAAGTAACTAATACGTCCGTTAAATAATGTGTTTGGTTTAATGCGATTGTGCTCGTTGGTTCTCTCTATTTTGGAATTTGAATCACTTTCATATTTTAACCATTACGATTGAGTTTATACAATACTTCTTAAATGCGTTTCCACAGTCAAAATTAGTTATTATGCGTTAGATAACAGAACATAATGTCTACTTTTGTACAGGATAGGTTTCATTTGCTTACAGGTTTTCTTTAATGTTAAGTGATTAAATATTGACAGTAATAAAAAATAACTCAAATAGTAACAAATTGAATCAATATTATAATGGTAACTTTACCAATTATAATATTGATTTAAATGTTCGTAAGAAAACTTGTTATTTATAATTTTCTCATTTTGTTGACAGAAATTGTTTTAGTTTTTACGTACTTTTTCTGAAGATAAAATAATAGTTTCTAACATGCTATTATTTCAGTTTAATAAAATACGTAACAGCCCATGAAGTAAAGGCTGATTGTAACAGCTGAAAATCCAAACCAATCACAAGGCCTTAGAGATAATATAAAAATTTTGAAATTTATAGCATTAAACGGGAGAAAGGAAGGAGGGAGAAGCGGAGATATAAAATGCAGTGACACTACAACTCTACGGCGCTTACCGCTTCAGTATCCCTAAGCCCCAGAGCGCGTTGATACGAGAGGCGCCAGTAATCTCGAGATAAACGAGTGTCAATTGCATGTCCTCTTTAACTTTGTAATTAATTTTAAAACTCGTACATCAAAGGGCGATGAATTAACGGCACTCTTGACGCTCTTGGAGCGTCGCGGGCAAAGGAATTTTCGGCCGGGTGGGCAGACAGGAAGACGGGAGCACAACGGAGTCACTTCCCTTCCACAGGGAATTAATGAGCGCCTGGTCTGACGAGATCCTTCGAAACATGCGCGTGAGAAGGCTGTTCGAGGCATAGGGAAAGCACACAAAGTCTGTGACGCCGAGGTCGGAAGAAATACACTGAGAGGTTAGAGGTGATCAAACGCTAGATCACCCATGGCTGTACGAGGGCCAGAGGAAGCACAAGACAAGTCTGCGACGAAAATGGAAGAAACAAAGTGGAAGGTTGTAGCTGATAAAACGCTAAATCACCCACGGCTGTTCGAGGGCTAGGAGAAATACAGGAAGTATGTTACGCCGAGAACGAATGAATCCCAGCGGCAGATTTGAGGTAAGCAAGCGCTAGATCACCCGTCAATGCCGTTGCAAGTCTTTAGCTGAAACGTTGTTGACTGCGAAGTTATAGCATTGACAACTGAAGCAGAAATTGTAGCGAATTTTTGACACCAGTTTGAGTTTCGTTGATTATTTCGTGTTTCCGGACGTGTAGTCGGCTATGGTCATTAGTTATGTAACTGTAATGCATGCTTTGATCACGGGAGAAGAGGGTGATCTCACCCCGCTAAATGGCGAGTTCCGATGCCATCCTGCACTTCGACTTCCAGGATTTTCTCCATCCAGTTTCTCACACCAGTTAGGCACGGCCCTAGCCGGGAAAAGCTCGAAACTCCCAACAGTGTGTGCGACGTGTCTGATAGTGTAGTGCATGTACGTTTTGTCTGTAAGTAAGGAGTGAGGTTAGGACAAGGAAGAGAAAGGAAAGATGGAGCGCGGTCCATGGTCTCTGTAAGATCACAGCTCGGGCATTCAACTGTTATTGATCGGATAAACAACGGAAAACTACGGAAAAGAGCAGCCACCCGCTGTAATTCTTCCCCAGACAGCGGCTGAATTCGACTATAGCTGAAGTCGAAAATCATGCTGTCGAGCCTCGAAACCTAAGTCCTTATGGTCAGAGGAACTGCAGTGAAAACAGTTGATGCCCTGAACGCTCTAAGACGGTATCAGTTTGGGCTACTAGGTAGAGCACTAGGTATAGTAGTCAGTATCTGGAATGGCAGCCACAACTGCCTAAAAGAGAATTCTAGTGGCTGCCTCTCAGATTAATCCGTGATTATCGTCGGTGATAATCGGAAGGGTGCCAGAGCAGTAATTTAAACCCAGGGGTAAAAGCGGGAGCTGTACGAGTAAAGATTACGAGATTTCATGATTTACCAAACACTAGTTCAAAATGATATTCTCACAAATAAGCGAAAATTTGCACATTCTTTACTTTGTTGTATGAACTTTCTTACATTTCCTTCTCATTTTCTTGGGCAAAAGTGATAATCTTCGACACCCCTACATGCCGAATAAGAATGTAATATTTCTTTTTAGACTTCCTGTACGTATTTTATTCCGCTTCCTGTCCTTAAGATCAGGTGATGGGACAAACTCCTATTAAAATATGAGTCCATCCAACATACGAATCTGCCAATCATTTTGAAAAATTACCGTCCCGTTTGACTTCATCCACTAAAATGTTTATTTCTTAACGGCCTGTTTTCTTTTGTTTGTGAAATCTCAGCTACAAATCCTACTAATATTGCATATAGATTTGCGTTCGTAGAGTTGACTTATGGCTAGATAACCCTAAACTTGACTCTCGGGTCTAAGTTGGAAGTACAATGCGTATATAACCCAGATGACTCGTCAATAAAAGTGTAATTAATTTTGAAATTCAGAAAATGCACATAGGGGTGAAATTTTCTTAGTATTGTCTATTACTTTGTGTTAGATTGAATACATTTAATTCTTCACTGATACTTCAGTTATGGTCTAGAATTAATTAGCCTACTAATGACTGAATAAATATTTTTTAACAAACATGTTAATTGAGAATCAATTGGTTACCACCGATGTGATCAACTTCAGTTTAAGCTGGAAAGAAGAAGCTTATGCAATTTTTCACCAGTTCGTTGTTAGATACATTGATTGTTCATCAGGATAAAAGGCTAAGAAATTGATATGGATGGCTTGTACAATAAACTATGGTGCTACAACGGCACGTACTTTCTCGTCCCATTTCACGCAAAAATACGTGAAAAGTACCCTCATTTCCGAAAAATTGTACACAACCTTATGTCAAAATCTATCTTTAAGGAACAGGTTTAATTAAGGAAGGAAATCTCTAACTTCATAATTGTAGTTGTAGAAAGGCACCAAAAAAATTAATTTTAGCAACTTTCGGAAAATTAGTTTTCACCATTCTCTTCAACGCCATTCCCAATGCCCAACAACAAACTTTTATTAACAAACGATGGACTTTTTTTTTTTAATTTTGAAAATGTCACAGGGGTTTCATGTAAAGTACCCGGCAAAATTAAAACATTCGTTACAAATTCAACGGGTCGTGGCATCAACCAGGACGACTGAGAAATATCAGTTTTGGAGAAAATCGGCTGAACTGTACTAGGCTACTACGTGATTACCTTAACTTTTGTCATTAAACAATGGGGTTAACTGTTCCTTAAAAATCTTATTAAGTCAATTGATTTGCATTTACGTTTCGTTTAAGCACGTTTGGTACTAATGCATTTGACACCGACTAAATTAGAGATAAAGAAATCGGGGAATTAATATAATTCCCAATCTTCTATGAAATGCACCTACAATTTAAAATAGTTTATCCAGAGGCTATAATAATGTTTTCAGATCGTAAATTTAAGATGTCATGCTTCTCACCTCATGTCTGACTTCGTCTCCTAGTGTAGGTACAGAGAGAGCATAAATGTTTCCAAGATCGCCTGAAAGTGTAAGGGTGGCGAGATGAGGCGACTGGCTCCTCCGCTCAGGGAAGTAGGGAGCTCCTTGGACCGGAACCGGAAGTAAGACATACGCTGCAAACTTGTGCGTCGGGTGGAGAGGGTTCTCACGCGACAGGGCAGGGCACTGCCCACCTACTCGGTAGTGGGCCTCATTCTTCTCGCTCGTCACACTGTCTCACCACCGCCTCCGCCCATCCTTAGCCCGTCCTCCGCACCACCTCAGCCCCTCTTCGGGCCCGCCTCATCCCCGCCTCGGCTCCGCCCTGCCCCGCCACGGCCCCGCCTCGGCTCGGCCTCGTCTCAGCTCCGCCTCAGCTTCTTTTTCGCCTCTCTCCATCCTCACCCCGTTCCCTTTCCTTCCCCGCCAATTCTCTTTCCATCATCGCCCTCAGAGGTTCACTTCCCCATCTGCGTGGCGCGGTGCCTCCTTCACGGGCGCGCCGTCAGTGCCTAGTCGCGCCCGCGTTGGGAACTCGATAATTCCGCAGCTCCGCAACTTGTTCACAACTCGTGAGGACGCGCTCTGCGGAGGACGAACGGGCGCGGTTTGAGGGCGGGTGAGGGCGCGACCTCACGAGTGGCCATCGGATACGGCACGTCTACGTCGTATTTTCTTCTTTCACAGGTGCCATTTTTATCCGAAATTAGTTCTTTCTTTCGTCGGGTATCATTGTCGAAATATAAACGAGAAACTGAAAAAAGTGACATTTTTAAAGTATTTTGCGTTTCTCTTTTTAAACCCATCATTTCTCGAGATGGCAAGTTTCAAATTCGGATTTTGCACTACAAAGAATATACAATATGGGTAAAAATAAAACTTTCGGAATTTTTACTTGAATGGAGTCTTTTTGAGCACCAGATACCTCGACTATTCTCGCAGTTGATCCAAGTGATCTTCCTAAATTCTTGTGTCGCCATATTGTCTTCGATACATCTTTATCATATATTATCTATTTCTTCTAATTTGCATACCTTCTTACACTTGCTTTTCTTTTATTCTCTTTTACCCCTGCATTTCTTCAATCTCTCTGCGCAGATTTTGCCATTGTGTCACTATTTTAATATTCACGTGCCATATGTTTGGTCCATTCTATTAGCGTCTTTTCGTCTTGATCCTTCCCACCTCTCTGACAACCTCTCCTTGCGTGTCCTCTACAGAGACAGAGCTCTTGGTACCGTGTCTGTGACTTGCAGATGGGCGCGCTTTGTGAGCTACGGTTTACTATCAAAGACTGTAGACAAGCTACTCAGTACATAAGCTAGTTGTTAAAAATACTGTTTCAGTTTCAGTACTCTGAAATAAACTAATACCTCAAGTAAGATGCAAAACGAATGATTTACCACTCCTCTCACATAAATCTTTACGAAATAATTATCGTAAGACATCTTTTTACATTAGGATTTTGGAGTTATAATAATATCATAGAATGTGTACGTTTTATCCGCTACGTAAAAATTCCTAAGTAGTATAATTTTTTAAAATATAACTATTCATTGTGAAAAATATGACAGACTGTTGTTGGGTAGCTATGGATTATTAGTGTTTTAAAAACTTTATTACAATTACTTGTGTTATAATTATATTACTTGTTATAATCACTTGTGTTTTAAAACCACTATTGCGGACTAATCTGTTTCGTGAAGTTTTGCTTTAGATAATCAAAGTGAGTAAATGTGTTTGGAACTCCTACTTTTGAGTTTGCAGATACCTGGTTTAGAATCGTCGTGTTTAAAAAGAAAAAAAGAAAATATGAATATAGAATGAGAGAATCAAAATGAAACTGAGGTTTATAAAGAGGTGACGCAAAATAAGGATAGAAGAGGAAATATCGCAATCGTATTCTTCAATCCTTTCCCGATCGTCCCGGGGAACCGAATTCTCATCTCCCTCTCCAACAGCAGTAGGAGCAGCCGCATTCTGTCGTCGCGCCTGAGACAGTATGCAAATGCTCGGCTCCGCGTGAGCGTCGGCGATGATTATTGCCGCAGTGCAGACTAGCGCTGCTGTGCACCGTTGCCGACGACGTCGCCCAAGTCGTCGTCGTCGTCGTCTTCGTCGTTGTCGTCGTCGTCGGCGGCGGCGCGTCGTCAGCTGCGTGCAACTGCGACGTGCTCGGAATAGTTAGCCAACTCAACTCCAGAGTTCGCAACAAGGTAGACTGCTTCAGTTCCAATGTCGGAGTCTGCGTACTTAAGAACAAAGCGGAATTCGTTCGGAAGTTGCAACGGAAAATTGCTTATTGTTGAAGTATGCGCTGGCGGGGAATGGTCTTAATGGGACAAATGATATAGACGTTCCGCAAATGACTCTCTTGAAAACATGTTCGTTGAATAAAACTGGGTATAAATGGCAGAAAAAATTAAGTGTTCAGCCTCGCATAGAAGCGTTGGGCCTCGGAGACAAGTTTTTTTTAATTTGTTGATTTCTCTGCCAGTTGAAGGATTCTTCTTGGAAAATCGTAACGCCTTCTTTGTTAATCTTTCGAAAGCCTTTCTTTGCCAAACGCACGGTGAATACCACTGGGCGTTTCTGTGTGTGTATGAGCTCATTTTTTAAAGTGAGAAGCGGGTGGAATTACCTTGTATTGTATTACAAAACGCGGTCAGTGCGACTGGTGTTCGACACTTTTTGAAACGTAAAGTTACGTAGTATTGTAAGTGATAGAGCAATAAGATTAGTCTGCAATAATTGTCACAGTTCAGCACAACAGTCAGTTGTCAGAGTTCAATGAAAAACTTACGCAACGATGATATTTTATTTTAAACATTTAAAGTTGTAGAAACTAGATATCACACAAGACTCCGTATGTGATGCAATAAACCGTAGGTAATTTAGGGAAGTCTTAATTTTTCAAAATGTTATATTATTAACAGTATTTATTCATATGACTTCATCGAAGTCTCTTCAGATGTTTATAATTTTCTGTCCATTCCTTTTATTGTTTTATTTCTTTGATTGAAAACTATTTTTTCTGGTTTGTGGTTCAATTTCTCTACGTCAATTTTGTGGTTCAGGAAATACCTATAAAGTATGTCACACGCTATTGGGTTCTTGGAGTATAATAAAGGAGTATCCAGAGAATGTCGTTCTACGCAGTCGACGGACCTAGTTAGGAGGCAGATGGAATGTGACTCGTATTTTGCTTCGAAGTTCTTGTTTTCTCCGTTCTCAGGGCGCACGTTTTCAGTCCTATCATTTCTTTTACGACTCACAATACATGTATGTTATGCGCGATTTCTTAAAGATTAAATTATAACACTAAATTGATTTTGATCTGTTCTTATCGTCTGGCTGTATGTATTTAATGCTGAATTTTTACAATATATACATTTTTGAGTTAAGCATTTACTTAGCATTTAATTCATTAATAAATATATTTGAGATTCAATGCTAAGTGTTAATTCATCACTTAGCATTCAATTTCAAATATACAGTGAAAATAGTAATTGATCATTTATAATGTAACATTTTCTCTTTCTCTGGTATCTTTTTGACCTCACATAGGCATTATATATTTTCGATTTCAAGTATATTTGTATAAAGACTTTGTAATTCATGTTATTTATTTGTTACTTTATTAGACTTTATTTTAATTATCTATTTTTGTTGTATATTACTACAAAACAAACTTCATAATTTGAACAAAAATAAATTACATATAACTGAATTTGATTTTTTTGTTGAAAAACTTTCCCTGAAAAAATTATATCTTTTCCAAGTTTTTAATTAGTTTTAAAGTTTCATGATTATTGGAGATTATTCATGTATTTCCACCAGTGGAAGTAAGTAAAAAAAATGGGAACATTGGACAAGAACCTTTAGTTGTATATAAAGTCAAGTTGCTTTATCATTCTCCCTGAAAACTCAGTAAATCATGTGAAGTCCCAACCGGTGCAGATAGTTGGGCCCCATTTCCTCCCTCGAGTTAATTGAGTTAGCTCAACTTTCTCTCCACAGCGCTCTCCGTCCATCTTATGTACCTGAGAGTTGTTTATTCTCTGAGCCTCTCTCGTCTGTTCCCGTTTCTCCCACCTCCGCCACTCTCGCTGGAGACTGGGCACGACCGTTCAAACGGTCACTAAAGCGAGCAGTGTCGGCGATATGCAGGGACACACCGAGCTATCGCGTCCCCCCTCCCAAGTCAAGGGGCCCGATGGTTTGACTGATGGGAAAAAATAGTATAAAATTTGAAAAAGAAATTAGAACTCGAGAAAATTGCTATCGTACTACGGGATTCGAGGAAGCGTTAGGTACCGAGGTGTTCGGAGATATGTATAGCTGGACAACTCGAGAGAGCGTGGTGAGGTGACGGTGGATTGAGCGAGATTGATAAGAAAAGAAAAAGGTGGCTAGGGAGCTGAGTAATATGTGGACGAGACAGGGTTGACAGGGTAAACGCGGGGCAGAAAAATTGTTAGAAAATTAATAGGGCACTGGGGAATGGTGACTGGTGAAATGTTTATGAATTGGAGTGTCAACAAGTGGACAGGAATATGGTGTTGTAACGGCAGAAGTTTGGTATGAATGATGATAAATGGAAGAGAGGGGATTAAGAGTGGATGAGAAAACACTGAAGTGAAGAGATTAGGACTTAGAGGGGGGCGATCTGAAGTGGAGAGCACAGGGAAGAGAAGGGAAGATACGGAAAGCAGGGAGAATGAAAGAGAACGAGAGTAGGGGAGAGCAAAGCAGAAAAGATCAGATCCGAGCAAAAAGGGTATGCTGCATGTTAAGGTGTTACAAGGCGACGAAAACAGCACTCAAGAGGTAGAATAGAAGAAGGCAGATGACACTGAATTCTCATCGAAGTTCAAGAGTGACTTGATGAACTGGTAAAGGCGAAGTTGGACAAGTTGTGATGAGACGGAAAGGGAGGAGAGGTGCGAGTTTGAAAGTAACTGAGTGAAGGAACGAAGAGAATGAGAAGAAGCTTGGAAGGTTCAAGTTTTCGAGAATTTCGTTATCTCAACAGCGCACCCGGTTTATGACCTGGCGGGTGACGCTCCCGTAATTGCCGGAGCGGCGAGTAATGGGGCGTGAGACGGTCGGATGCCGCGCGAGGTGCGTGCAGGGCAAAACTGTACAGATCTAGGGCGAGGAACACCAACTTTTACGGCTTGTTATAGTTCACAAATTTGGTAATTTCGGGCCGTTCCTAGTGGATTATTCACCTTAGACGAAGTTCCTTTATTGAATTCACCTGTACGATAACGTTTGGGGCTGTGTGTTCTGTTGCGGTTGTTCTTTTTGCGAAAACGTTGGCGTGCAGAAGATCAGTGCGAACAAATATTATATTGTTGCTTTGGATTTTAATATGTGATGCGTGCAATGAACGCCGTTTTGTCCTTCTCTGTTCTGGTGGAACAGTCCGACGTGAAATTGTCAGATTACTTGCCTTTTATTTCTAGGTAACAGGATTCAAATAATCAATTCATGTGCAATTTGCGCTGGACAAAGATAATTTGTGGTAGGATCTCTCATGTTTTCACACTTTCATATCCCTCTCATTACAACTATTTCTCTCATAGTCTTCAAATAATTGTTTTATAAACATTTATTCATTAAATCATAAATAAAAACGCCCTGAGGCACTAGCACTAGTAAAATACACAAGGGGTGATATCTTAAGTGAATAATTTATTTTGTAGCGTACCTTACTTCACAAACTGACTAACGGGAGTTTTGGGCAAAACACACATGCTGGCATAGGAATTTTACAAATTTAGTAAACTAAAATCCTTAACAGTAGTGTGATCCAGATATATTAGAAGGGCGTATCAGTTGTAAAATAAGTCTGCCGTATGCTGCGCCCCGCTCTGCCAATAAGATTACTTCCAAGAAAAACAACAACAGATTTTGAGTAAATTTGGTTCAATAATATCCAAAACGCCAATTTAGTTCTCATATACTCATAAAATAATGGATTTTCGCAAAGCTTTCTAATAGCAAGAGATAACACATAAGTTGGCCAGTACCTTCATTGAAAGCAAACGCCATGAAATTTGTTTTATGAAGAAGCTCAAATTTATTTCTGAATGAAACCCGTTATTGTTTTAAATATAAAGATTTTTCTTTTCTGGACAGGTGGTCACAGCAGGTTTGTCTTTCACATATGGAACATGGTAGGAGAATGGTGATTAGAATATATGAGTTCTTATGGTTCAGGAGGGATACGTGAAGAGATGTGAGAAGTAAAACTCACTGTAACCAAGGAGTCAAAAGCATTCAGGGCAAACGCGAGATTTGTAATTTGCTTCATGTGCAAACTAAATGATTTTTAATGATTAATTGTATCTATATCCAATTTTACAGAATTCTTGTATTATATCAACGTCCCACTTGAAGAGATTTTAGAGAATTTACTGAAACACGAAAAAAATTAATAATGATTAATAAAATAACTTTAATGAAAATTTTAACCAAGAAAGGCTAGTTACAGCCTTGCGACTTTTCTATTGAAAAAGAATCACGTCCTAGAACTACAAATGCATATGTAGTGAAAAGATTATAAAAAGTGTAACTTCACCAAACTGAATTTGCTCATCGTCTACAAAATAGCGTGAAATAATAATTTCCAAGAAAGAACGCTACGTAAAAAGACAGGTAAGATCCTCATTAAGTTGGCAAAAGAATTTGAAAAGAAAATACCTTACTGAGGATAAATGTTAAAGGTCCTACGAGAACAAGTAATGATGAAAGATCTCCCAATACTAAAGTAAGCGGTAATTCAGTATACTGTATCACATTCATTGTATTATGTGATTGAGACGTTAACCTCAAGTTTTAGAATTACACGTTGAAAATCAAGAAGACAATCATTTTTTTCATAATTTGCAGATGGAACCTGACAAAGAAAATTTCTTAATAGCAATTCGACCATCTTAGAATTTATGAATTATGCTAAGCGAACCCAACTACATCTTCTGAAAAGGTAAAGTACATAGAATTGAAGTCAGAAACATCCAAGAAATTTAAAGGGAATTTACCTCTCGTTTTTGTCCTCAAGTATGTTGCTGTAAGCAAAATTCCGGGAGTCAGGAATGCGAACAAAGGTTTCGCTGGACCCGATCCAAGAAGCGACACTCGAGAACGAGAAGAATTTCTGGGAAGGAAAATAGAGAGTAAGGTGCAGAGGTACGGTTGAAGGAAGTTCAAGGATTATAGCTGAAGAGGGAGAAGAGGAAGAAAAGGCAAGGACGAAAAAGGAAGACTTTTCATGACAACCTAGAGCGAGTGGAAAAAGTGCTGCTGTTTTGAATCACGTACTATCTCGTCTTTAATATCGCTTACATAATACTATTTGTACAGCAATTTCTCTCCGATTTAACACACCTCTCTGATCATTTTTTGTAAAACTGTCCATAACCATATTTCAAAATCTATCTTAAGGGAGCAGATTTTATTACGGAAAAATCTCTATCTTTAATACTTTTATTGTAGGAAGACGTCGAAAAAATTAAACTTTTGCAATTTTTGAAAAATCAGGGTTTTCAACGAACATGAAACCTACTCCATTATCTTAGATGTCCTGCACACTTATCCAATAACAAAGTTCAATGAGAAACGGAGCCATTTCTTTTGAAAATGTGGAAAATCTCCCATGAATTTTTTGGAAAGTACCTTCCAAAAACAAAATATCGATTTCAAATTCAACGAGCCGCCATATCGGCCGGGTCGATTGCAAAATATTCGTTTTGGATAAAATCGGTTGAACGGTTTAGCCGCTAGAACGAATGATTGACGGACGTTTCGCCGTCATTCGATTTTTCCGTATCAAGGACCCACAACACATGGATTCTGGATACACCATTTGTGGTGGATATTTTCCTAAATTTAGCAACTGTTCTGCCGAAATTTTGCATTACATAACTTTCTCCCTAAAGAAATGCATTATGTGATGACAAGAAGAAATAGAAACATCACTATCGACCTCGTTCAATGAATCGTAGATTTTATGGAAGCATCCCCTTTTTCGCTATTTTACGAGAATTCGTCTAAAAGAAAATTACAAAAAGTTCACATTGACGTCCAAACTATCTTTTGAACTTAGAGGAAAGATGCAAAGAAGTAATCTGGCGATAATTTTTAGAAATCAAGTGGTGGCCTGCAACATTAAAAATGCTGTTGAACAAAACCACTCAAAATTATTTTTCAAATGCAATATGCACACTGCTCAAGAACAACCAATAAAACACTCTTGCATAAGGCAGCAACAATTTAAATATTTTAAACCGGGAGCGGTGGTTCAGCGCATCAACTGATGCCACTGCAGTGCCTCTGCCCGGGAAGTCCTAGGTTCGAGTCCTGACGGCAGCAGAATTTGCGACACTTGCTTTTCAGCTAGGTCGAATTCAGCGGCTATCTGAAGGAGAATTCTAGCGACCGGCTGCTCTGATCGGTAGCTTTCTGTGGTTTCTCCTATCAACTCAGGCGAATGCCCTAACAAAACGGGCCACGGACCGCACGTGATCTTTCCTTCCTGATCCTTGTTCTATTCTCACCCCTTGCACACACACCTACACGAGAATACACTACACTACCACACATGTCGGGAGACAGGTGGGGGACTTCGAACTGGTCCATGCTGCGGCGGCGCCCCGCTCGTGGGAGATACCTGGTTAGGAAAATCCCGTTAGCCGACGGTATATCGGAGCCGGATGTGGACCTGGCCATCTAGCGGGCAAAGACCACCGGCACCTCGCGAGAAATAAACACGCACTACACGTCCGGGACTAATGACTATACTAGTTGACGCGCCCGGAATCACAATCAATTTATTAAATATTGTAACAAAAATGGGCTTCACAAACTCCTCAGTAACGTGGTGTACATACAGTACAACACTTCGTTTATTCCAAGAGTTGCTGTTGTATAAAGCAAACGTAAATGGAAAAAATTTAAAGTCGAGCGGCATTTTCCTTGGACATCTCTTGTGGTATGCCGTCAGATATGTCGTAAGCCCTGGCGCATTGAGTATGAGAATTTATTTGGTAGACGCAATATGAGAATAGGTGAAATAATATAATGAAGTATTTCGATTTTTGAATCAAAATCAAAACTGTTTAATTTTTTCTGACATTCTTGATATCTGACAAAATCATAGACCCCTCTCACATGTCTGGAGTCTGCATTATTTTCTATGAAATTAAATTATATTCAAAATTAGTAATGTGGATGATCTCTAAAACGTACAAATTTGTTAAAATTTAGAGACTTAACAATGAACCTTGTGCAAGGGAAATGCAATGGATTGGTTCTTATACTTTCCCTTGCACTACGTGCATTAGGAAAAAAGTTTTAAAAAATTGTTAATGGAGGTCCGCAGAAAACTGAAAGTTTGAGACAGCCCAATATAGATGAGTTATTATTCTTGAGAGACATAAGATCCAGATCTACTACTTAATAAATTATACTGATAGTTTAACTTCCACGAAGAGAAGGCAACGAGTAGTATTTTGTATATGGATACAATAATGAAGATTATTACGAAAATGATTGTGATAATGAATATGAAAAATGGAAAGAATTATGATGAAGAAATTTTTAAAAAGGAGATAATTATCATTAGCATAATAGAGAAAAGATAGAATATTAGAAAGAGAGTAGGTATGTGGGATAAACAGGAAAGATCAAGTGGGCGAAGGCAGGGAGCGCTTGGATGGGACGAACTCGCAAGCAACGAAGCACGATGGAATTGCCGCACCGGGAGCGGAGCATCAACTGATGTCACTGCAGCGCCTCTGACCGGGAGATCCTAGGTTCCCACTCCCCACGGCGGCAGGATTTTCGACACTAGCTTTTCAGCTTGGTTGAAATCAGTTGCTGTCTGGAGGAGAATTCTAGCGGCCGGCTGCTTTCATCGGTAGCTTTCTGTGGTTTCTCCGATTAACACCAGGCGAATGCCGGAGCAGTACCCTAACAATCGGGCCACGGACCGCGCGTGATCTTTCCTTCCTCTTCCTTATTCTATTCTCTTTCCTGATACACTCACACTTACACTAATATGAACTTCACTACCACATATTCCGGGGGCCCTGACGGGATCTTAGAGCTTGTCCCGGCAGGGGCAGTGCCCCGCTAGTAGGAGAGTCCTGGTTAGGGGGAAACCTCTCTACTCGACTGTAGGTTAGGCTAGTTGCCATCCAGCTGGGGAAGATCATCGCTATATCTCGAGGGAAACATGCACTACACTTACGGGACTAGTGATCTAAACTGTTGACGCGCCCGGAATTACTAACCAACCCACCAAAGGCATTGCCGTAGTGAGGCAACCTGCCGCACTGGGGCGAGGCGTGGCGGAAGGTGAAGCAAGGCGCCGCGCCGCAGGTACGTGCGCAGCGGGCGGAGGAGATTTGTGGAACTGTTTGTGCGCGCGGGCGACGCGCTGGCGCGGGGCCCATTCGGAATGCGCCCTTAAGGCTCTTTCACAATGCAATCACAAACATAAGCATAACACATAGACATAGACATTAACATAAGCGAAGAGTTAGCGTATTCACAATGTCGAACATAAACATAAGCAAAATAAGAGTTTCTATTGGCTATGAGACATACTAGTTTACTATTGGTTGGATATGAGAATCGATTTCGAGATATCAAAACAAATACGCTTATCGACTTCGATACTCGAGTTTGAGTTATCGAACTGTGATTGGCTCATTCCTTATGTCTGACATAAGCATAAGCACAGAAGCTTGAAGCTTGCAAGCTCTTAAGTTAACGTCTTACGTGTTATGCTTATGTGAACGCATTGTGAATGAGTCCACTTGTAGACGTAGTCCTAACTTTTATGTTAACGTCATGCTTATGCTTATGTTTGCATTGTGAATGGGCCTTTACCGCCCGCGGCTACGAAACCTCGCAGCTGACGTCTGTATCAGTGCGTCGGACGCTTCTCGTGCCGATTTATAATGTTCGGAGGGCCTACACACTAAGGCCCGTATATATAAACAGCCTGGTAGCCAGTAAGAGTCTGTAGGCCGGATTGTAGGTGATGTAATGGTAGTAGAGGAAGTAAGTGAGATAGAGGGCGAGAAATTGGGCGAGCAAGAGGACGGGAAAGTGGGCAATATTGTATGTGAGGTTGTAAGTATGCGAGGTATGGTATCTAATAGAATCATAGACACCTCTCCTATGTGAAGTTGTAGCTATGCGAGGTTGTAGGTAGGTGAGATTCTGATGGAGATAGAAGGCAAGACTTGTTGATGATACTGTTGGTTAGAAAGTAGGGCATACTGTTAGTTAAATAGTAGGCGATATTGATAGTGTTGGTTAGAAAGCAGGGTATATTGTTGGTGAAATAGGCGATATTGAAGGCCACATTCAAGAGGAAATGCATGAGAGACTATAGGCGAGACTGTAATAGTACAGCAGCCAGGTCGCTAGCTGAACATATCTTGAACGGGGTTGCTAATAAGTCAATCTACGTAAAATTTGTGATGAACGTGTCAGGTTTGCAGCAAGATTCAACCGGGTTATCCCGTTTTCTGACTTTCACCAACACCATCTAGATACAAGGCCTACGCATAGGAGTTTTCAAAGCCAATGTGGCGGCTAGAAAAGGCCGACTTGTTCTAGTTGAGGCGATCCAGTTGTGTACGTTGATTAGCACCTGTAGCTTTCGAGATGTGGTTATGCAGATGTGGTGCGTTGCTAATAGTAGAGAGTATCAGTGAATAAGAACTGTCTTCCCAGGTGAGAGAATTATGGTAAAAAATGAAAAATGTAAGTTGCTAAGTTCAGTGTTTACTTTCAGCTTCGTGAAGAGTATTTGCGAACGTGGGAAACTGAGAAGAAATTGTAATAATGGGATAAAAATCTGTCTTCCTTTAAAACATACACGACTGTCTCGTGGAGCTATGCCTTCTTTGTTGCCTAATTGTCCTGCTTACTTGAATCGCACAAGCACTTCCCACAGAGAAATTCCTTAAGAAAAGAAATTCGTTTAGAAAAGAAGTATCTGCTTATTGTTATTTAAGTTATTGACAAAAGTGCAAAATAAAACATTGCAAGAATAAATTAAATATCTTTCAGTACTTTTGATGAACCAAAAAGTAAACTGGAGTTGCTTATTTTGGAAGATTATTGGTCGATTATCAGTAAGGAAGACAGTATTTATTTTCAACATATTGATGATAATTCTGTTTCTAAAATTATCAATTCAATTGTGGCGTACAAAGAATTGAAACTCAGTGTTTATTATTGTGAAAAAGTATTAAAACTTGGAGTCACTACATATCAGATAGTTTATATGTTTTGTTTTCGAAAAGTTAGTTTAAAATTTTAATACAAGCAGTAGTAACAGTCCTCATGATGTATTTGGTTTAAATTTAGACTTCTTACTTCAAATCAATACTACAAATTCAGAATTTGATAAATCTGTTGCTTTTTTTTATGCAAATAAAACTCCTTACTAAGAAAAGTAGTGCATATCTGTACAGTTCATGATTTTTTTGTTTTGTCTTGTATGCAATTTACCATATAGCCATATTCTTACAAATATTTCAAACATTTAGGGTTTATAATATTTCGTCATCCTAGTGCAATTTGAAGATTGTGTTCATTTGGTAGGCCTTCTATATCTAGGTGGTGTTCCTTTCATCCACAACCTTCTACATTCCTTATTCTCATTACGCAACATTTCATGTTACATAATAATCACAACCATTTTAGTTTCAGAACATAAACGCCATTTTGTGTTGAGATTATATAATGTGAAAAACGACCATTGGCAATTTTCATGTAATTTCTTTCAACGCAAACAAACGTGAAATAAGAATGCGTTTCTCTTTCCATTTGTTTAAGGAAGTGCATTGTCATCTGGAAAATAACGGGGTTCCCAGCAAAAGAAAGTCATTTATGTGCTTCTTTAAAATAACTATTAAAACTATTGGAATTTAAATTACTTTTTCGTGTGATAATAGAACCACCTTCGATATAAAATTTCTCTCTTAGAAACGACATCTTAGAAACTCGTATAATAATTGTTCTTTTTATCGCGCGCTGGGAGATTTCTTTTCAACATTCGCAAAATGGCGTATCTTCACCCCAGAAGATATCCAAGCTTTAGAACAGTGCAAGTAGAATTAAGGGCCACTGGGGTGGCATGGGTCTCTGTGAACACTATCACGTCCTATATGACGGCGCGATGGTCCGACAAGATTTAATGTGATGTTACGAGACAGGCCGTAATGTGTCAGAACAGCAGATGGCATTGCGCATCTAGGCGGTTGTCAAGTGCAGGCTGACTGCTGGGGTCACTTACATTTGGAGTGAGACCAGTTGATGGAAACGCATTCCTCAATGGATATAATTTCGTACCTACAGTGGTATCTTCCGAAGACGTAAATTAAAAAATTCTAAATATTTCGTTATTAGGAATCTATATTACTCATTTCCAATGCGAACAGAAATTGAAAGAGAACTTGTTATATAACTAGGAACTCAAGGAAAAAACGAAATAGTTCCAATTTTGACTGAAAAATGAAAATATTTGCTTGTGTTATTCCGTCAATTCCCACAGGTGCCTACCGACTAATTCAGTGCGACACTGCTTTACGCAGCTGACCTAATGTGACTGCAAGACTAACAAGAAGATGCCTCCCGCGAATAAATCGTTGCTAGTTATGTGTTGGTATAACAGAAAGTTTATTCGTATCTTTGACATGTAAAGAATGTATGTTATTGCAGTATTCGTGAAGTCTCCTTTTGCTAAAATATTGAATTTTTTGCAGTGTGGTACGAGATTATTTTATTACTTGTTCTTGAGAAACGTGCGTATTACATTTTCGAAAACAATTTTGTGTGATTTTGTTTAGCCACAATTTCCTGCTGCAGACCATCGTAATATTATGTGTCGTAGTATGGTTACCAACGAGAAGAAAGGAGTTTTGATTTGTAGACCTGGTATCTTAGTCTGACTTGCAGTTACACCAATAGGTTTTTGAGGTATTACGACTTTAATAATTTTAAAAATGTCATTGATGAAATTAATATAGTTTTGAAAATTTTTGTGTCTGAACTGTTTGTATTGAATGTTGGAAAATTGACACTTTCGGAACACTTCATTAAAATATCTAGTATTGAATTTGAGGGTTTGTTTTATTTATTAATGCAACTAATAAAAATAATAATCACTCTACCAATTGGATGAGTTATTTGCGAAGAAAAAATAGTTTCTCTGTACTTCGGAAAAGCTCCTCCTCATCATCATCATCGTCATCATCAAAAGTTCATAAAAGTTCATCATGAACCTCAAGAACGCGTAGAAAGTAGTATTTATTTTTTCCAATAAATTTATTCTCTTGAATTAATATAACGACATTTTTGTGAAAAAAGTTCATTGATACATTACACCTTTTTGCAAGTTAAGAGAGAGTAGTAATTTAAGTACAACGAATTGCTAGGTATTGTGAGCATTCTTTCTTCACAAACTATTTGTAGTTCAAAGAGCATTCAGTCTCAAATTGAATTTTAGTAATTCGTTAACTAATGTTAATTAAATTATGTCATTTTCACGAAAACGAAATAATTGAAAGCTAATGTATTAAATTAAATGATACTATCCAAAACTGGTTCCATACAGCCAAACACTTCACGCAAATAATGACAAATAATTCTTAGAGTTACTATTCTCGCGGCGTTACCATTGTCGTATATCGACCTGGTATTTCGTGAAAACGTCTGTGAAAAAAGCGCGGGGAAATCGAATTTGTATCTTCGAAAATTTGCAAAAAATACGCGAAACTACTCATATTTACAAACTTTACATGATCTGTAAAGATCTAACTTTGCTGAACAGGTATCATTAAGTGTAAAATGTATATCATTAATACTATTGTGGCGTCGTGCCACACTTCCGAGCCAGTCGGGCCGGGAGAAACCGTTGCACCTCCACGCGGTTGTTATTTCCAGATTTGCGCGCCTAGGCCGTGAGACGACGCGCTGAATAGAGGGACGCCAGGGGGGGGGGGCGTCAGGATAGCCCCACTCTAAAATAACCTTTTGAGAAAGGTTAGTAGCGAGTCTGGAATGATGGTGCAAGACTCCTGGAGAAGGCTGGCCGTCGTGCCTTCTGGACGCCCGGCAGCATGGAAGCGCCGGGGGAAGGGGCGAGCCCTCAGGGTACTTAACGCGGCGTCGACTGCGCCCAAACGGGATATATCGAGAATGGAATGACTGAGTGATATCTCCGGTTTTCTCATAGCACGCGGTCTTCCAGGCGAAGATCGGTTTGGCGTCAGGCCATGAATAACTGTGGTTAAGGGACTCAGCGTCCGACTGCATCGCACCACGCGTTGCTCGCCGGCTCTAAAGCAGTGGCACTGGACTAGGCCTAGGGACGGCCGCGAGGTTTTCGCGGCTAAGGGGAAAAACAGGTTGCCACAGATTTGTTTAATGCTTGTAAATTTAACTTGTAAATTATTGTGTAAATATATGCAAATTGTATAAATATATGTAAAAATATTATTGTGTATGTATCTTAGAAATAGTCGTCTGTGTTTTCTTAAATCCAGTTCGTCACACTATAGTTTTGTTGTGTTAAGTTGTAATTTTTATAATAAAGACAGTTTTTGCAGTATTTTTCTGAACGCACTTTATTACATTCGAGAAAAAATTAAAGAAAATAATGATGCCATGTTTGAAGAAAATTAAATTGTCTTCACTCCAAGCAAAAATTATGCAAAAACGCCTCGTTAAAATTTTTCATGATCTTATGCCAATTTATAATTGTTAGAAGATATTTTATTTAGAAAACAATTCTGTCGTTAGTACTGTAATTTTGTGAGAATTCTGATTCGGTGTTGTTGACTATCTTATGCAAGAAATAAAAGATGTCTTCTTCGTCAGCATAGTACTTTTATTCAAATAGCCGGCTTTCGACGGCTTTGTCTTCATAATTAGTCTACAAGGTACAGAAAATATAAATAAATTACAAATAAAATACAAAATAAGATAGCAAATTAAATTACAATTAATTTTTAATTTTAATTACAAATAGAGATAAAATTGCGAAAATTGAAATGCAACAGACATTAAATTTAATAAAAATAAAAAAGGGGGATAGTAATAATAATTAATAGAAAATGATATTATATTACCAAGATGGCGAAATAATTGAATAATAAGTTGAGCCGCATTGCTTACCTCGCTGCTTTCGGCAAAAGTCGGTAGACTGTGCCCAGAGGGAAAGTGATACGGGATATTATTGCTTTCTGGTGATCTGGTAAGGGGTCGGAGGAGGTCTGCTTTGTGTTCTCTTGGAAATGCCTTAGGAGGCGGAAGGGTCAGTTTGTGAGGTCGGGGTGTGTAGAATTAGTGGAGTAGAGAGGCAGAGGGAATAGTTTGTTCGTTGAGAATGGCTTCAGATTTCTGCTTGCCTTGAAATATGTGAAAGATTTCTAAAGCGCTTCTGTTCCAGAATTTATTTTCTATTTCAAGAATTTTAATGTCTGAGTCGGGGTGGAAAGTGTGTTTATAAGATGTAGCAAGGTGCGATCTGTTAGTATTGTGCTTCCATGCATGTGTATGTTCTTTAACTCTGGCATTGAAGCTTCTACCTGTCTGGCCTATGTATTTAGCCTCGCAATTTTGGCAGTGGAGTTCATAAACTCTTGACATGAGTGGGGTGGTGTTGCGAGGTGAGAGTAGGTGTTGGAGGGATTTGTGTGTGGTAAAGGAAACGTGAAAATTTTATTTGTGAATAATATGGGCTGCCTTCTGTGATATTTTTCCAGAGAACGATATAGAAATAAATTTTAATGGTTTCTGGGTGAATGAAGTGAGGCTTGTGTGCGTTTTCAGTTTTTTCTTATTTAATTTGCGCCGTAGTATGTTGTCAACGAGAGTGGTATTGTATCCATTGGCGGTAACTACGTATTTAATGGTGTCTGTTTCTTTTTGAAAATTGTCTTGTGATATGGCAAGGCTGACAAGTCTGTGAATCATGATATGGAAAGCCTCGTGTTTGTGGGCAGATGGATGTGGGGATTTGTTGTGGATGAATGTGTGTGTGTGTGTGTGTGTGTGTGTGTGTGTGTGTGTGTGTGTGTGTGTGTGTGTGTGTGAGTGTGGGTTTTCTAAAAATATTGAAGATGTGTTTTTGCCTAACTTAGAGGTGATATCAAGATGTCGAGTTGTCTTGTTGTACCTGTCTATAGAGCGAAGATGTCAACGACGTAGCGGTATCAGTACGTTAAATTTTGAAGAAGGGGATGCTGTGTCTCAAACAGGAGTGTTTCAAAATAGTCCATAAACATGTCGGCAAGAAGTTATGACAGTGGTGAGCCCATTGGAAGACCAGAATTTTGTTTGTATAAAGAGTTATTAAAGATAAAGTAGTTAGTTTCTATGCAGAGTGATATCAGATTCTACAGTTCTGTTCGTATTGGTGCGGGGCATGTAGCTTTGTCAAGGATATTTTGTGAAATTAATTTACAGTCTTGAGTCGGGGTGCTAGGGAATAAATTTGTAACGTCAAAGGATATCAGTTTAGCGTTAGTCGGTATGGACGGGTTCAAATCGTACGTGTTCATGAAAGAGTCTGTGAGCGAGTCTGTGGGTAATTGTGTTGGTGTAGGATACAACAGGCCTAATTGGCAAATTACAAATACAAATAACAAATAAATTACAAATAAAATACAAAATAAGATAGAAATTTAAATTACAATTAATTGATATATTTAAATTTTAATTACAAACAGCAGATAAAATTGCGAAAATCGAAATGCAACGGGAGGAGAAGCAACGGGAAGATGATGGCAAAGCCGTCGAAAGCCGGCCATCTGAATAATTGTTCATTGTCCACTGTTCGAAGTCCCTGTTCACCAATACACATATAATACACACATAATACACATTGATAATATGCATACATAATAATACACATCAGAAATGATTGCTTTGTACACGCATGGTTTTTCACTATTCACCAGCACACATGAAAACACTATTAGGTAAGTTATCTTAAATCTTTTATTCTGTTGACGATCCTTGACACTAATACAAGCTTTAGAACATATTGTTCATCACTGTTCGCCAGTACACCTACAACATCTCTTAAGTTAAGAAAGTGATCTTTCTCTTTCACGGCTCACGGTCTCTGTTCACTCTTAGGCATAGAAAAGCATAGTTCTTACACACGTAGTTTTCCACTATTCGTCAGCACACATGAAATTTCTATTTTTATAGTAAGTGTTCTTGGTTTTTTACACTGTTAATGGCCTTTCGCTCCAAAACATACGGAATATATTAGTTTTGGATGTACATTGTTTACCATTTTCCCCCGGTTCAATCTTAATGTACTACATCTCCAAAATCAGAATATTCTCTTCGAATTTGTAGGGCCTCGATTTCGGCAAAATTGATGAGGAAATATCAATATTGACAAAAATTGTCTAAATTGCTTAGGCTTTTGCGTTGCACACGGATAATCAGGCAGACATTTGGCTATCAGCCTGAAATATCTAAACACGATATCATATACGTCTCATACAATATGAAACGCCCTAGATATACGCCAACAGTTTTCAAATACCGCAACTTCAAAAGATTCAGTCTTGAATTATTTCTCTCTGACGGTATGTCTATGCCCTGGCATCTTGTCTCTCAGGAAAGTTCGTTAGATAGAAAAGTAAATACTTTTACTCATGAATTGACGGAACTGATTAATCGGCACATACCCGTAAGGAAAGCTCGTGCTACATGTCCGCCGGCACCTTGGATAACAGATGATTTGATACAGTTGCTTAATGAAACAAAGGGACGCTTGCTTCAAAATTTTTCGAAATTCAAAATGCAAAAACGACAGAATTAAATACAAAACCTTAAGAAATGTTGTTGCACAAAAATTGAAAAACGCGAAATATAAATATTATCACAAAGTTTTGGGCACAAATGGCGACTCGAAACAAATATCTCTAAGAACTCTTGGCATAGGCAAATCACGAGCACCGCTGCAAATTAATGTACCCCTAGACTCCCTAAACCAACGCTTCGCTCATATAGCTCCCCATTTCGAAAGTTCATTAAAAACATGACTCTATCAAACTTACAGTTCCATTCTATAAATACTCCAGAAGCATTTTTCTTCGCGTGTACAAATCATATTGACGTCCTTGAAACTATTCAGAGCGTAAAATCAAGCGCCTCCGGAGCAGACAATATTAATGACAAATTACTGAAACTTTCTGCCGAAATAATATATCCCATTGTAATAGATATAATAATTTTTTCTCTCATAAGTGACACATATCCGACCTCTTGGAAAACTGCACTTGTCCATCCTCTTCCTAAATCTACATATCCTCTATATATTGAAAACCTAAGTTTAGGTTTTCAATAGATTTATTCCAGAATGATTGCAGAAACTTTACATATAAAGTAAAATGACGCAATGAATACAAAAGTTGAAACGAGTCAAATTTCCAGTATTTGTGACACTGTGCAATGTAAAAAAAATCAAATTAATTTTTTCCAATTTTTCCTTCCGCTCTATTTGGTCTCTGACACAATGGAAGTTGTTAAGGATTTGCTTCCTTGTAAGTTGCAGTAATTAAAAATAGATTTAAAAACTGACAATTTATTAAGGTGAGTTCAATTATATCTAGTACATATTTATTATAATATATTTCAATTTGTTTCACTATAATCTTAAAAGTTAAAAAATGTTAATTTAGTTTATAATAATTTTGTTTATATTCAAATTAGACTCCCTTTTATTAATGTTTTGGTGTACAATATGTATATGACTCTAAAATAAAGTCTGGACACAAATTTATTATACCAGTTAAACTCTTTCAGTGATAATGGGAATTGTGAAGAAGTTCAAGGTAAGACAATGGTTATTTTGACTATTAAAATTACTGTGTTGTGCCAAAGAGAATTTCAAAACGCATGTGGGAGTTGGGGAAAGAGATGTGGTGCCACGATCCCAAAACTAAGTTACAAATCATGTTCCACATGTCACCAATCAACTGTTACATACAGGTTACGAAAAAATGAAACAATATTAAAGTTAATTTTCCAAAACCAATATAAGAAATTACAATTCAAATATATTGCTATGCCTCATTCAAAAAACTACAATTTTCGGTGTGCAGGAGTTAACTGGGTTTCTTATACAATTCCTTATGAAGCACTCTCTTTTAAAGATTATTGTTTCACTCTCACCCACATGAGCTGCCTGTCTATTTGTCTTTCTTTCCCCAAAACAAGAAAAACTAATATGCTTTTACTATAAGCTTCAAGGAGATCTGGATGCCTTGAACATTTAATCCTTCATTACCTGCTTTCATATAGAATACCAAAGACCTACATAAAAAATAATTGATGGTAAGTCAGATAAAACACCACAAAACAAATTTATCATTGTGAAGATTAATAAAAGTTTGAAATTACAAACTAATTAAAAAGTCTAAATGAACTTCTGATCCAAAATAAATATATTTTATTGGAAATTCTATCCTTTGTAAAATTGTGAATGTCAATCACTGGACGGGTCTTTTTGGGTGTGGTCAGAGATTCTTGTTTTTGTTTGTTAATAACAAACTTTCAACAGACTTCACATCCACCATTGTGACATACTAATGACAGTGTTTCAACAGACTTCACATCCACCTGTAAACATACAGAAAGTTGCAAATATATTATTGGATTTATTACTATTAATACATAACTAATGATAATCAATAGTTATAGACAATAACTATACCAATAACTATTTTAATTATAAAAACTACACCTATCAGTTTTAAAAGATAAGATTTAAAAGTAAAAAACATAACTCTTACCTGTAATAATTTTCCCATTAATATTGCCAAATAAGTATGAATGACATGGACCTCTTTTTCTACTGATTCCTTCCACAAACCACAAAATTCCCTTTTATTCCAATTCCCTTTTGATGAGAAATTTGAATTCGCTTTAATATTAAAGAAAAAATACTAAGAATAGGCCCAGATGTAGTTGACCAGTTCATTATTTTTCATTTATTAATAAATTGCATTCAGAAAAGTTAATAATAAATATAATAAAATTAATTTTACACAAGAAATACTAAATCGAAAAAAAACTAACCTTTACTACTAAAGCAACCTCGACCAACTCCACGGTGATTAGAGACGAAAACAATTGGAAAATAATAATTAAAAATAAAAAGCGCTTAGTACTACATTAATAGGGTAAACGAAAGCACTAAATGCGGATTTATGAAAAAACAGTCAACCGAAAATGCGAATCGCTGGCAACAATATCAAACTAGCCCAGCAAAGTACACATGAATGGCTTGAATTTTGGCGGAATCTACGGAAGTAGTCATTTTTTCATTGCAAAACTTAAACTTAAATAAATGTCCCTAGTACATTAACGTAATAGTGTGAGTAATAGTGAAGGTTGGCAACTGCTTTTGCCAACACAAAACGAAACGAAAGTACCTTTTTTTTTTTTTTTTTTTTTTTTTGCTTTCCCCTCATCGATAGCCTTGATGAGGCGGGAGTTTATTCAATATTCGGATACATATGTGCTCCAGCATTGCTGCTTTTGGAGCGGAGATGAGCGCTATAACTTAAATATACTACTTAATACTAAAACTTAAAAACTAAAACAAAGGCCTCTTTCGGCGAGTGATGTTTTTTAATTAAATAATTTTTTGGAGAGTTAGAGTTCTTTAAAGTTCAGTCTTCTTTTTTCTTCTATTTTTCACATTCATTCACTCATTCATTCTTAATCTATATATACAAACACTTTCACACACTCATTCGTACACACCACACAACACTTCACTAAACACTATTTACACTGTACACTTTATTTACGCCTCGGCGCCGACTTTACTCAGAAGTCCGTGGCGCCGCGACGTTTTCAGGTCGAGTATGAATATATGTTCGAATATATTTGTTACCCTAAATCGAGTATCAATATATGTTCTCTTCCGGCAGTGACATTTTTCAAAAGTTGTCTCGTTAGTTGGTCTTTTTAGCTGGCCTGCACTATAGCGCGCCCCGCACGGCTCCCGGGTGTCACCCCGGACGACGCGACGTGGACTGAGCGGGGCGGGGCGGGGCGGGCGGGGCCGGGCGGGCGGGGCGGGGCGGGGCGGGGCGGGGCGGGGCGGGGCGGGGCGGGGCGGGGCGGGGCGGGGCGGGGTGAAGCGTGACGAGACGGACGGCGGTAATGCTCTATGGACTTTGCGAGATGAAAGCCGTTGTTTGCCGACGGCCGCCATTCTCTCGTCGCCGGCGAACAGCGGTCGCCCGCGCTCGCCCGTCGCTTTGGCATTCCCTGTTGGCGGCGCCACCTCCGTGCGACAGACGCGCGCCCGCCGGCGGCTCAGAGAAAGAGGAGCTGCCGCGAAAGGGAAAGGACATCGCTCCGACAAGGCTGCCAGATGTTTGAGGGCAATTGTAAGAAAAAACTCTAAATATAAGGAAATCATGAAAGTACTATCACTTCTGTAATGTTTATATATAAATGAAAAAATCTTGAATTCCAAATTCAGATGTTAGACGTTTTGTCATCACTATTTTTTCGTTTTGAGATTGGATGATGGAATTTTTAAATATCTTAAAAGTCTCACTCAGCACATACGAAAAAGAACTTATAAAATAAGAAGACCACGTGCATCTAACACACCTTATAAAGAAAATCCCACTACCTTTATGTTAATATTGTACATTTGTAACACAAATCTGTGTACCATTTTTAATGATATTGTAAATTACAGCCAACTGAGACTATTTTACTTCGGGGAATAAGATTTCAAGACAATTCTAATGTCATATATCTTTCAAGAAGAAGGCATTCAATTCTGTTGAAATGTTAATATTTTTAATGCTATTTAGTTTTATATCACAGTTTAACACTGAACTGATGAACGTGTCTAAGTCAACTCCTCTACTGACAGTCGCTCGTGACCAAATTGTTACTGCGAAATAAAATGAAATTAATTAAAAATATGGGAATACTGGGAAATGCATTATGCAACAGACGTGAATGCAAGACAATAAATTTTAATTCGTTTTTTTATTGATTTTGAAAACTAAACAAAAAAAATCATAAAAACTACTTTTGAAATTCTTGTGTTAATAAGGTAATTGATGTCGAAATAATATGATTGCGAAAAAAATGTCTGAGTTGTAACCGTCGGAACCTCTTGAAAAAATAGCACGAAGTTTTTCAAACTGACAATTGAATTTATTTGGGCAATCCTGTTCGGCGTTCTCCATTGAAGACGCCACCTTCGCGCGACACGAGCGCGCTCGAACCGGAGGCGGAGGGAAAGAGAAGCAGCAGCCAAAGAGAGAGCACAAAGCCCGGTAGCGCTCAGGCCTCCCGAGAAGAGTCTGTCGACTTGAAGGAGGCGGCGAATGTAATGAATCAATAGAAAACGTTCCCTCTCACGAAGATTCTTGTCATTGGTCGTTAAAGGTAGTTAATTCTTTGAGGTTTACCTTTGACATTTGACTGGAAATTTTTCGTTTGCGTCCGCATGAGATAACAATAGCGAAAATGTGGTATTGTACAGTGTGACAAACTTTCGTGTCTGGTGTTATATTATAACCTAATCAATTGTTCGAACAATAATGTCAAAGTTTGATAGATGTTAATCTAAATAATTATCTTATTAAACATACAAACATTGTGAATCAACAGTATTGTTAATCTGTGATCTCTACTCAACGCCGAATATATTTTATATCTACAGTTGAAATATACATTTTAAAGTAAACACGTTTATGTGGGTGTAGCTAAAATAGTTTGAAGGTAAGAGAGAAGAACAAGAGAAATTTCTATTGTATTTGAGCAAAGCAATCAGAAAAGAACTCTTGATATGTGAGAGTATTTGAAAATGTACACTGTTCAAGATTTTACTATTAATTAATACATTACTGAAAGCGATAGTATTGGCGCTATTAATTGTGTTACACAAGAGTATCAGGTAAGGACTCTTTAATTATAGTATTTTAGTAGTAAGGTTAAGGAACATCTCCTTAACCTTAGCAATGGAGAAAGTTGAAGTTAATTGATTGACGAGCGGGTAGGAGAGATAGGAGAATATATTAATAATAATTTTGTGGTTTCATATTGATATCGTTCACGGACCGTACTTCCATATCTGCTGTTTCAATGATTTAAATGATGGTTTTGTTAAAAAAAACACCAACATTAAAAATATAAGTTGAAAAATAGGTAAATTTTATAACTGTGTTATACTAGCTGATTATCCGTCGTTTCTCGGGTATGTATTTTTTAATCAGAATCATTTGTGAAGCTGCCTCGTCCGCCACGCACACTTCGCCCGTCAGCCCCCGCACGCCCTCTCCGCCCCGCCCATCCAGTCCCTTCTGCTCTATCTGTTCCTCACGCTTATCATGCTCCACACTCCTCTTCCGCTCTTTCCCTCATGTCTCTTCCTTCTGGTCTGCCCTTTTTTCTCTCCATTCGCCTGCTCCGACATCTGTTACTTTTTCCGCTCCTCCCGCTTCAACCGCTCTCGTTTCCTCCATATTATTCTGCTCCACCCGCTTCTCGCTTTCCTTCCGCTCAGTCTGCATCTTCCATCCCACTCGTTCCGCTTGCCTCTTTATGTTCCGCATCTGACCGCATCTGCCCACTCTTCACACTTTGCCCGCA
The DNA here is from genome assembly GCA_964035755.1 of Teleogryllus oceanicus. Classification (NCBI taxonomy): domain Eukaryota; kingdom Metazoa; phylum Arthropoda; class Insecta; order Orthoptera; family Gryllidae; genus Teleogryllus; species Teleogryllus oceanicus. The sequence continues at coordinate 69,223,615 of CAXIVR010000009.1, read as the reverse complement.
CATTCTGGACCTCTCGGCACCAACACGCGTCACACAATAGCACCCAAATACATAGGGGAATTCATCTCACTAAATGTTTTTTAGAAATTTTCAGAGTAAGATTTTGAATCCCAACTACGGCATTTTGTTTATTGTCCGCTAACATATATTCATGGCAATTTTCACAGTAAACATTCTAGTAGTTCCAATTTCTTTTTGTGTCATAGGTGGATGTAAACAATATAACTTTTCTAAAGTAGATACCGGATGAATGTGTGTGACTTTTGTAAGAATGAAAATAAAAAAAAATAGTGTTGAATTAATGAATTGTTCTAAAAAATATTTGTGCTGCGAAAGTACTCTAAAAAGCACAAATCCATCCTCGATACCGAGTGTGGGATGTGGCATGGACGTACCGCGAAACTGTTCTCAGTCGCTATAAAGAGAAGTGCAACATTGAATGTTGCTTTACCCCCGGAAATCCAAGTCGGGGTTGGTGGCAGTGGCGGCAATCGAAATTTATGGCGAAGAGAAGCAAAGGCGTAGGTAGAAAAACCCGATACGTCCGGGCGCTACAGGAAGCGGACAAAAGAGCGCGCAACGGGCTCGCGTAGGCGGCAGGGCGTGGTGGGGAGGGGTGCATGCGAGCGCCGAGCTCGCCTTTCCGGAGCAATGGCCTGCATCTCGACCCTTGGGGCTCGCCACAAAATGTCTTGAAGCAGACGCTGCCCTCGCCATTGCCGTCGCCCCTACAGCTCGTGCCACGTTGCCGCTCTTGCCGCCTCTTCTGCCACCACCATCGCTCTCGTCGGCGCTCCTGCTCCCCCGTCGCCTATCTTGTAGCGCCCTCCGTCAATCCGGCCGCCTCCGCCGCTCTCCCCACCTGTTCTATCGCCCCCCCCCGCCGCCGCTACTTGTGCTGCCTGCCTGCCCCCACTGATTCTGAAAAAATAAAAATAATAAAACAAATATCAACGAAATATTTTTTTTTGCATAGAATAAAGTCTTCTTCTTTAGAGCGTTCAAGCATTTGATTGCAGTGCAGCGCTTATGGAGAACAGCGTTGCAACTTCTTAGCAGCGCTTACACGCAACACCCGTCATCCTGAATTCTCGAATTGGCATGTGCTATGAAGTATTGACAGTAGTGGTTTTACGACAATTAGTATTCAGACTTTTCATCACCTGCCGCCTGTCGAAGCGCGGACATCACCGCGCGCTGCCGCTCACTGCTCATTTGTTATCAGGGTGTTAATTGCCTCGGAAGACATGTAGTACTAAATATTAGTTTTGTTAAAGTCTATCTCAAGAAACGTGATTTATACAGAAATGTGGTTGCTCTCGGACCAAAATTTGGACTTCCTCCGCCATTTCATTCGCTGAATGTTTGTGCTTTTCTTCAATAGTGTAAACATTTCTGGCATGGTGAAAATTTAAGGACGTCAAAACGTAGAAGTAAACTCTTGTCTATCGTTTATAATTGATTTTTGCGAAACTAAGCCATCAAACTCGATTACAAAATAACCATCACATGCATAAGAGTTCTGGGAATAACGGGTAAAACTCAATTGTCTAAGATCACCACATTTTAAGCTATCGTTGAGTAAACATGTTAAATAATTGCTCGTGAAACAGGATGGACGAGACGAATAACTCCGAGCCTCGTGAATTGGCAACACAGCTTGTGTTAGAAAGAGAGAGTCTTATATAAAATTGTTTTGGACAGAAAGATTAAGGCCTCATACTATGATATAAATTTAAATGACTTTCACTTGAAAGTTAGCTCTAAAATCAATATACTAAATTCAAAGGGACTTCCGAAAATCTCTTAGTGAGTTTGAGGGATGTGGGAGGCGTGAAATATTAAAAACTTTCTTGATGCTGCGGGGAAACTAGCATGGTGAAAGCGCTGACGGTACCTAAGGTGAGCAAGGAATTCATAAGAAATGTTTTCGGAGGGTGAATGGTAGATTCTTCCCGATGATGACTACTGTATTCTGGTAATATGATGATCGGGAAATCTTTCTTCACCATTATCAATCGTATATTCATTTTCATGATCATACGAAATGGAATAACAAACCAAGGACCATTCTTAGGAAAGGAATTGTAAAATGGGTAAGAAAGATTGCGTGCTATTCGTGATGTTAAAGGTATTGCATCGGCTTTTGTCTCGAATTGCGCCACCGTGGCATACCATGAGCTAATGATCGCAACTCGCATCTTGAAAGAATACGATTGTGTGCGCTCCATTTGCTTAAAGCGATAACGCCATTGAAATTTGTGAAGTCAGGCGGAAGATATAATTGTTCATTTTGGTGTCACCTCGACTGGGAATCGAGTCCGGGTCTCCTGGTTATCCCTGTCGGGATGAAAATTCTTTGAATAAATTTAGATATTAAAATTAATTTGATACTACGTAACGTGGTGACAACTATTTCTTTTCTGCTACGGAACAAATTACCGAGCGTAATTGCGTCCAAAAAGGATACTACGCAGATACATATGTGCAGGTGTCCGGAGAAGAAACGTCGAAAATAAGCTCTAAAGAGAATTTTATAAATATTTTGTCTGATCAACTACTTGGATATTTCCAATAGCTGAGCCGCACTAATCATCCAAAATGTGGTTTGAAGAAATGATTTCTAGACAAAAATTTGCATTGCAGAAGCAACACTCCATAAAAATTTAAATTGTTTATTATTTTCAAAAGAAATTAATATATTTGTTCGGAAAGAAAAAATAACACACACACACACACACACACACACACACACACACACACATATATATATATATATATATATATATATATATATATATATATATATATATATAAGCACCCAATTAACACAATACGAAATTCGACAGCTGTATATTTCTGGGTTAATTTTTGATTGTGAAAAAATATATTAATTTTTGTGCACAATAAACAATTTACATGTTTATGGAGTGTCCACGCTTCTGCAATGCAAATTTTTACCTAGAAGTCATTTTTTAAAACCAACTTATAGTGCTTATTGCGGCTCAGCCATTCGGAATATCCAAGCAGTGCTTAAGACTAAATTTGCCTAAAAGAGCTTATTTTCGAATGTTTGTCGTTTCCTTCCCGGACATCCTGTACATATAGGTCAACACATGAACTTAGATCGAGCAAGAGAGTAACATCGCTAGGTCCCTCCCTGCTCCGAGCGCGCACTACACTCCCAGGCTACTGACCCAAGCAGTTGACGCGCGCGCAAACACGAAATAGGCACCGTGTGCTGCGGGGTAGCTCCTGTCCTGTCGCGGTGTCAACGTCCGGCGGCGGGCCGCGCGCCAGCCCCTGACCTGGCGCAAGGCCCCGTTCGGGCGGGCGATGGAGCCGCGTGGCCAGCCGCCAGCAGCCAGTGTTGCTAAAGCAGCGCACAATGCCCTATAACTCAGCTAGGGTGTGCCCCGCTCCGCTCCATCCTCTTAGCCCTCGGCGCTCGCGGGTCGAATGTGTCACCGCGGATGCATTGATCGAGCTCGGAGGTCGCTGACCCCGGCGGCGGTTGTAAAAAGACTTCGGAAGGTGGAGTGTCTGCTTTTCTCCCACATCCTTTCATCTTACACCACTCTTGTTTATCCTGTCCAAATTCTCCCCGTTGTCCTCCTTTCCATGCAAAGTGTTCACTACTACCTCCTCGTCCTCCTCTGTTCTAATCCTTCCCCTTCCATACCTCTCCTCCGATTATTCTTTTTTAGTTCTTCATATTTTTTACCCTCCTACTCTTCCTCCTCCCTTCATTTCAGTCTTTTCCCCCTCACTTTTCCCCTCGTCTTTCTCTTTCATTCCCCTTCTCATTTGTCTCCAATTCTGTTTTCTCTTCAATGTTCTTCCTCTTATCTCATGGCAGCGACGGACAAAGTTTATGCAGCTCTTGATATATGACCAACACAAGAGCTCTCAGATAAGAAGAGTAGCCCCGTATACTTAATAAACGCTTGCAGTTAACAAATCAGAGTGGGATGCAGAGTTCGGGAAGTTGGTTTGTCATTATTCATGTCAGAGCATAAAAGTTGAAATTTTCTTTTCATATACTTTTCTATATTCCCTCATTCTATTTTGTTTTCATTCCCTTCTCCAGTCTCATATGCCTATTATTTCCTTCTTTTTAGATTCAAGGAGTTAACTCTTGTGCCCTTGGTCCCTTATCTTCATCTCCCTACATTAATAGTTTTGACTTCACTTCTCTCTTTTGTCTGCTACGTAATATTCCTCAGTTTAATAGCTCCATCTCTGTTTTACGTGTCGTGATCTCCCTTACGAACATTCAACGGCGGCTGTAGGTCGAGCTTGGCAGCTCTGTTAGTAAACTAACTTGAAAATACTGCCTGAGATATTCTCCAAGCTTTCGGTTAAATTACGACCGCAGGCAAATCCGACATTGCAGCGGGCATTGAGTGAATTTGTTTTAAAATCTTACTGAAAACCCTATACAATGATCCGTAACCGTAGAATCTGGAAAGTATTTTGAACTCTTTCTTCATGAAATACATTACCGCGGAGAAAATGTTTTTTTTTTTTTTTGTTATTTCTTAGGTCAGGGAGAAACGAAATACATCAGAAAATAGACTGGGTTGTAAATTTAGTTTGATAAAGTTCTCTTTCCTTTGGCACATAAATATAACTGGTCGTCGCCTGACGGCAAAATGTACGAAACTCTTTGACTTCTGTTCCTCTGAGTGTGGATTTATGTCTGTTTGGGCCGTAATTCTGAAAACGTTCCAATTTTACCTCGAATCTTTCCTTTCCGTAAACGTCACTAGATCGGGTGCTACCTAGAACGGGATGCACCCGGTGTCACGATTGAGTTAAGGCTCAGGTCCACGGTCCAAATCTGCCGGAACGACGTCGTTACGTAGCAGCAAGATGGCGGCGTAAATGAGGCGATGTATCATGACGGCGCCGTCAGCGGAACGACAAATAGGGAGCGCGCCTGCTTCGAATCTCAAGCGACAGATTGCGGCCGGGGAAGAGATCCGGTTCCCCCTTTGCAGACAGGCAGACGCTGCGGGGAGGGGGCGTGATACCGAAGACAGCTTGGGTGAACGGGGAGGGGGGGTCTGGGGGTAGAAAGGGTGTGAGGCGTGAAGTGCATGCGATGGAACGGCGGAGGTTGGGTGGGTGGAAAGCGGTGCGTGACACGAAGAAAGAGTAAGGAGGAGAAGTGGTTTCATGTGTGATGAATGGGAGTGATATGGAAGGGGTGACCAGATTACGATCGAGAGTCTGGGACGAGAATGGAGTTGGGAGTGGATCCGGTATTTTTTGTCGGATGAAGATGGGTTGGGTTGGAAGGAGTTGTTGCCGGAGGCAGGGAGGGTTGGGGATGAAATTGGTCTTGGGGTGCGGGTGGCTGCGGCGGGGAGGTGTTGCTGGCGGCGGAGCGGGGTTTGGCGGCGGAGGCAGGGTTGTTTTTTCGGCGGTAATGGAGTTGGCGGCAGATTTAGAATTGTTGTCATGGGAGATTAAGTTGTGGGCGAAGGCGGGTTTGTCAGCGGAGGCGGGGTTGTCTGCGGCGATTGAAAACGATGGCGGTTTGCATAGACTAGAGGCGGTTCCGTAGTCTTTGTTGTATTCTTATGGTCTTAAAGGAAGGTGGAATAGAGTGTGGAGGTAGACTGTGTCAAGTGAGGAAGAGGCCTTGTTGGTGTGGAGGCAGGCCCAGACGATACGAGCTGTAGGAAGCGGAGGCTGTGGTGTAAGTGGCTGACGAAAGTTGCGGGCATTGCGGTGGGGGGAGCTGGAGTGGGAGGTGACGGGCCTGAGAAAAGGGCGGCGATGCCTAAGCGATCAGATTGCCTCGAGAACCCGCGCGTGGAGACTTGCGTCACCAATATGCTAATGATGCTGCGCCTGCATATTCTGCTTCTTGAGGGAGCTTGCGAATTACTTCCAGACGAATGCTTGTTTCCATGCATATTGTTAATAATTTGAATGGAGGACCGAGAGCGGTGGCTCAGTGCATCAACTGATGTCTCTGCAGCGCCTCTGACCGGGAGGTCCTACGTTCGAGTCCCAACGGTGGCAGAGTTTTCGACACTAGTTTGTGAGCTAAATCGAATTGTCTTGAGGAGAATTCTAGCGGTCCGCTGCTCGGATCAACAAACGGGCCACGGACCGCGCGCTATCTTTCCTTCCTCATCCTTACCATATCCTTACCCCTTACACACACAACTACACTAACATGCTCTACACTACCACACATGCCGGGGAACTGGTTGGGAACTTAGAACTTGTCCCGGCTGGGGCGGTGCCCCGCTGGTAGGAGATACCTGGTTGGGGAAAACTCCGTTAGTCGACGGTAGGTCAGCGCCGGATCTGACCACCGCCACCTCTGGAGCAAAAACAAGTAGTACGGGACAAATAACCATAGTAGTTAACACGCTTGGAATTACCAACAATGAATCCATCACTGAATGTAGAGGTACAGTATGTATAAACTAGAGGTGCTACAGAATGGCATAGAATTTCTCGTAGTAAAGTTTTGTAATTTCCTTGGTGTGGGCTGATACAGTCTTGTCTCTCCTTGCCTGCTTCCGTCTATTGCGGCCCAAAGATTTCGCAAAGAAATTTTCGCAATTTTCCAAATAGTAGATCCTAAATTATATTTTAAGAATATTAATGAAGGCTATAACGTCGTCTAAAATTGCAGGTTTCATTGACAAATTTAAAGCCGTTTTTAAGAAAATGACGATATAGTATTACTGTAAATGCGAAATTTGAAGCTCTTTTTCACAGTCTATTGAGTTTTCGAAAAACTTCATTTGAAATCATTTGAAGTACTTCCATTCACAAATGCAATGATGTGTGCAAATTGATGTAAATATGCATATAAATGACCTGAGAGATGTTTTAAAAAAATTACATTGGTGTAATTATTGAAAAACACAAGAATACCGCAAAATGAACTTTAAGTCATATTATATGAAGAAAAAATTGGAGGCATTTTTGAGAAAATGGCGTTTGAGTGTTTCTGAAAATGTGGATTTTGAGTTCATTTTTACAGAAAACTGTTGAGTTTCCGAGAAACTTTATTTGACAATATTTAAAGTACATGTACTCATAAATATAATGAAGTAAAGAAATCGCCTTTAGTGTAAATATTTCCTACGTGAGATACGAGGGAAAAATTACATTTTTGTAATTTTTGAAAAAACAAAGAATAGAGCAAAATGGGGTTTATATCATAGTATAGGGTATGTTTGGCACTAACACTACCAAAAATGTAAAGAAAAAATTTGGAGCCGTTTTTGAGATAATCTTATTTTTGTACTTTTTTAATTGTAAATATTGCACGCACTATTGCACAAAAAATACTAAAATTCAAACAAATATCTACATGACCTTATTGAAAGGACTATTTATGGACAACAAATTTCATTTTAGGGAAAAATTTGTCTTCAATTTAGTTCAATTCAATTTTATTATTCAAATTATCGGCAAAGGTCTTCTCAATTTTGAAAAGATCATACGTGTAGTTTAGGCGTTAGTAGTGTTCTCAGACGGACGTTTGCTTCTAATTGTTTTTTCGGCATCAAGGACCCACAAAACAGGGATTCTGGCTACACCACTTATTAGAGGATTTTTTCTTTTAATTTAGCAACTGGTTTTATGCATTTTTTCGTCACCAGAGCTTGACAATAAATTTTTTTCCGCCGAAAATCCGCCGTTTTTCGCGCAGCATTACATAACTTTCTCTATATTTTGTATATTACTCTGTATATACGTACGTATACGAGAAATTAAAAATGCTTCCAATCAACTTTGTAAATTCTTATTGTTGAAATCATGTCACAATGGCCATGTGATCCTTGTACTCTTTTGCTTTATTCTATGTGATATTTTGAAAAGCTGAGTCTATTTTAAAGGGACCCGTAAGGCCCTACACCTACAAAGTTAAATTCAAGGAACATTTTGTTCCAAACTATATATACTAGAGTATTGTTTTTTACTGTAGTTTCTTGGCGGTATTTTAAATGTTTTCTTGTAGAAATTTTGAGAAAGTTTAATTTTTGTTGTAGATATGAATTTTAACAGGGTAGAATACATCTTATATCTATATTTTTTATTATTATAATGTACATTATTGTTTTAAATAATAACTAAATGTCCATCCGGGGCCCCCTTCACTGAAATTGTCGAAAGTGAAAGTTATCAGTGGTTAATCGACTCAATATATTTGGAGGAAAGTGGGAATCGTTGAAAATATTTTTTAAAAAAGTGAAGAAAGTGATAGTAAACTAGAGCTACCTCCGCTAATGAGAATCTGAAGATGCTAATTCCTAATTTGTATGTTCTACAATCACATTTCCTTCTTGGGAATTATTTCGCAGTTAGCGTATTACATGTTGCATTTTTGGATGCTATGAATTTAATTAGAAGAGAAAAGATTGAGATTCGACGCATAGTGAAAATCCTCATACCTAAGCGTTTCGTGCAACCTGAAGCAGCTCTATGTAAATTTTGTGGCATCGAATTGAACAGAAAGCATTAACTGGAGTAAAAACAGACGGAGATTCAGTGTGGCGTGGAGACGAAAGTTCTTAACAAAGGACTTTCCAGAATGGAACACCGAAGACGTCGAGAGGCGGAGAGATGAGGGTAGTTGAGGGGAGCGCTAGAGGTAGGGGAGTGGAGAAGTGCTAGGTAAGACGGGGCGTTTGAGAAGTGGGTGATGGCAAGCATCAAGGCCGAAAAGTGGATGTGAAGCGGTGCCGGTGCGGGGCAATTTTGGGCCCGGGGCAATGCGATCCCTCCCCATATCCAAATCGGGATATCCGGTCCTAAACTTCAATGAAACAACATGTCCAATATCTGTTTAATACGTATAAATTTACAAATATGTGTTTTCAAATATCGGGGATGTTACGAGGAAAAACTTTGAAGGCTGAAAAAGATATCAATGACATAGTATTGTAAAATTTTCACAGTTGTCTGACATGTTTCAGTTCATAGAGTTCTTCCTTATAGTTAACTATTTAAGGTAAAAAATTAATTGAAATTTTCGACAGTACCATTTCTTATGAAATTACGATAATGATTTGCTGGGAATCTAATTTCTTTTTCAATTTTTTACCATTTGTCCCATCATCGCGCTCCTTGACTTGCGGGGCCCCGGGCGATCGCCGGAGATAGGAAGAGAAAGAGGACCAGCGGGAAATGGACGTGTGGTTCGTGTGGAGGAGGCGAAATTGCAAATAGGCGAGAGTAGTCAAGGCGTCGAGGAATTGGGTGACGGTGAAACCACTGGGGTCCCAACTTCTAAAGACGGAGCTCTGTCGCCGATATGCTAATTGTCCTTCGCTCACCCTTTTTTGCCTACATATCCCGCTCCTTGCACAAGCTCAGGACGCACGTCTAAGAGGCATTTCCTTCTTTCGATTCGATTCACATAGGTGGAGTTTTGTGCCTCAAGTGTTTCGTCAGTGACCGTGTGTTCCGCCGATGTGCTGTGACTGAAAGACGGGTTGCGATAAGTGTAGGGCGCGTCCGTTCGGTACCTCTGAGATAGACGATGATCGGGACGGCAAGGCGAATCTAACGACGAGAACCAGCTGCAGTTTGCTCAGATGCAGCATTGTCGTAGTCTCTGGAGCGTCTCTGACCGGGAGGTCCTAGGATTTCAGTCTTGATTGGATGGCGCACCTTCCACAATAGCTTTATTGCTAGGTTGAATTCAATCACTCTCTGAAGGAGAATTCTACCGGTCGGCTACTCTGATCAGTAGTTTTTCGTGGTTTCTCCGTTCACCACCAGGCGAATGCCGGAGCAGTACCCTAACAAACGGGCCACAGACTGCACGCGATCTTTCCTTCCACTTCCTTGTCATATAATCATCTCTTACACATACACTTACACTAACATGCACTACACTACTGCATATGTCGGGAGCATAGAGCCTCTCCCGGTTGGGACGGTGCTCTCTTGAAGGGAGAAATCCCTAGCACAACACTAACGAAACCAATGAATATTCGAGCAGATGGTGTCGTGGCTGGAAACATGAATCAATGAATCAATCAATACATCAGTCAATCAATAATGACAAGAATGAGCAGATCATATACTATCCTGGAAAATTATAACCTAATGTTGAATGAAGGTTGAGAAGTGCCTCCTGACCGTCTTAATACACAAGTGTCAGGTACAACTAACGTCTATATAAGTTTATTAAAGGAGAAATACTTATAATAAATATAATAATAAAATAAATATAAATATTAATAAAATCTTCCATGAAACGATTATATTGTTCTTTAATTTTTAAATTAAAACAAGAAGTTCCTCTTTAAATTTCAGACATTCAGATTTATTTATACTTGTACATAATTATGATTTAATTTATCTACATTGTAATTTGAATGACGTTTCGGCTACACCTTATAGCCCTTTAAAATTTAAAAAAATAATACATTTATATATTATTCGGTTGTATCGCTTTTATGTACTTAAGTTGACAGAAGCTTACCTCATTTAAAAAATAGAGTTGGAATTATAACTCTTCTTAACTATTTACATTATTTACAATATTATATAATATAGCTGAATTTGCTGTAGCTATCTAGCTGGTGTCGAAAATTCTGCCATCGACGGGACTGGACACTAGGACCTCCCGGTTACAGTGTCATCAGATGCTCCCCTGAGCCACCTCTGCCGGGCCGTCTCATCGAGGGGATTATGTGCCGCTGAGGCGGCGAGTGGGCGAATACAGCGCGTGGGCCATGGGGACAGAGGGGATTGCGGGAGTGGCGTGGGCGACGTGGGCGGCGGGGGTAGCGTTGCGGAGGCGTCAATGGACGGTGAGAGTTGCGGACTGAGTTGGAGAAGGCGTCAGGCGCAACGGAAGCAATGGATGCTTCGGAGTTGGTGAAGGCGACAGTGGTAACCGAGACTGCGTAAAGGTGGCAGAAGCGGAGGGAGGCGGGTAGGTTCGGGAGGGCGATACTCAGATGTGACAACTCGCCAAGTGCGGGGTGGCCCTGGACGGAGTTGGTGGAGGGTGTGGGTACAGAGTTGGTCAAAGCCGTTGAGGAAACAGAGAACATGCATTTTAGGGGAGGTCGGTGTGAAGATACAGGCAACAAAGTTAGTGGGAACAGCGGATATAGTAGAGAAACCGGAGGTGAGTAAGACAAACTGAACCAATTGACAGAGCAGTGGGGGATTTATTTAGTGGTGGCAACAAGGACATATAATCACAGGGTTGGTAGGGTGGAGAAAGAGGTAGTGACAAGCCACCTGTGGGCGGCGGAGATGGTGAAGGTGGTGAGAGCGGCGGGGGCGGCAGGGGCGGCGGGACGGCAGCGGTGAGGGTAGAGATAGCAAAGATAGCGGGGGCAGCGGAGGCGGCGAGGGGGCGCGCATGGTGTCGTGTCCGCGGTGGGCGACCTCCCCTTCACGGCTTCAGCCCCAGCGCTTTTTTTCCCCGGAAGGCTTCGTCGGCCGCATCCTATCACCTACGTCCGTCCTGAGGCGACCTCTTTGCGCCGGCCTTCTAGCCTTGCGGTCCTCCACCACGTCTACTACTTGGCCGATGGCTGAGTACCAAGCATGCCTGTCGTTCTTTGCTTGGGTTTTTTGCCCTTTGGAGATTTTATCGCACCGGATCAACTTCTTTCTTTCACCATTCTTGCCAAGCTTCCCGAAACTATTATGTATGGTATTTAAATAAAAGATTCACTTTCCAACTTTTCTATTTAATTCATGAGCGTCTTACAACGGATTATCTATTATCGTTAGCATCATCATGAAATCTGCAGTTTGGAGGCCAGATATTCGTCCACAAAATTGTCTAATACCGATTAGACGAATTTCTGACTTAAACATAGCACATCTCTTAGTGGTAGCTAAGCCGTCAAAATCTTCTCAAGGAAATAATAAAACTGTTCCTATTTAAATTGGAATGCCAACATCATTACCTATAAACCAAAATTAGACTATAATTTTCTCTAATTTATTTCAGTATTAATTTCAGACTCTTCGTCCTCTCCCTAGCTCCCTTGTGTTAATTTTTCTCCCCTTTTTTTCCTTCCTATTTACAATAATTGCCTACAGATTTTCAAGTATCTTGACGAAAATACTTAAAAATACATTTGAGTGTTTTATTCTGTTGAGTTTTTTATATTTTCTAGTTTTCACACATTTTTCTATTTTCTATTTAGAATCTCGTAATGCCTGAGAGATGTGTAGAAACAAGGTATCACATAGAATCGTAACATTTATTTCTAAAATGATTTAATATATATTTTTCGATTGGAATGATTGAAGGCGTTGCATTGTCAACAATACTATTGTTGACAATGACAACGCCTTTAATCATTCCAATTATGTAAATGTCAACTACACCTCACCACTGAATCAATATATTTTTCGAATTAAAATCTTCGCAAACAGAATGAAATTACACTAGCAAACACTGAATACATGTGGATCCTTATTGCTCTTAACAAACATTTTGGGAGTTTTATTGCTCGAATATTTTGGTCTAATACATAATTGCATTTTAGCGCTACAGGGACCCAATATGTATTTGTGAGAATATCGAACAGGTGTAACAGAATATGTTACAAACTTCGAGAGTTTGCAGAAGCTATTGATGATGAACACGTTTGACAATGAACCTGCGGTGGAATCTCATATTACGAAGCTACTTATCTCGTAATTTTGACATTGCGCCCCTCATTACTAAGCAACTCGTCCTACACTGTGGTAGGGTAACTAATTAAATTATCAGGGGACGTTTCAGTCACTGTGAATGACCTCTGACAAAAAAATGTGTCGGTAAGTATTGTTAATAAAAAACAAATGATGTTTATTGATTTGTATGAGATACGAACTTATAAATAAAAGTGTATGATGTTAAAATTGGATCAATTCAATGAAATATATTGACGAAAATGGATTAATACTACTATATAAGAAGAAGAAATAAAAGAGGTCAACTTCGTCAACAGCTTTATTAAGATAGCCGGCTTTCGACGGCTTTGCCGTCATCGTCAGTCTACAAGATACAGAAAGATATAACAAAATTATAAATAAATACACAATAATAAGATAGAAAATTAAATTACAATTAATGGATACATCTAAAGTATTTAGTTACAGATAGCAGATAAAATTTCGAAAACAAAAAAAAAGGAAATGCAACGGGAGGATTACTAGCTGTTCAAATTTCAGATTATAAATATATATGAATACATTCTCATATTCAAAAGAAAGAAAAGCAATATATATATATATATATATATATATATATATATATATATATATATATATATATATATATGTAACGGATGCCGGCGGCAGCGTGTCCGTACACCGGCCTAGCCCGAGCCCACCGTTGTGCGGCCACTTGTAATACTTTCCACAAGCCCGGCACGTTAAACTGCTACTTGTAATAGATTGCCCTGCTCTAGCCCTTCTTATAAACAAACAAACAAACACTAGCCTCGCGTTGGGTTGCCACATATAATAATCTTCCCGTTCTCCTACTCACAATTGCCCGTCTGCTAGCTTACCTGGCCTTTTGACTCACCTGGGCGTGGTCTGCGGTGCGTCTGTACAGACGCGAGCAAGGTACTGCGCTCACGTGCGTGGATCAGTTCTAGTGCTACGTGAATGACTAAGAACACATATCGATTTTACAAATCATGACCCCAAAGGTGGCCATGAAATTTATTCTAATTCCCTCTTTTCTCGTATTTTCCTTCAATTCACAATATCTAGTGCTGTAATAGCACTGGTGCCTCTGACGGCACACATCGACATAACCCAGCAACAAAAGAAACAACAACAAATAGATAATTCTCTTCCCACAATACACGAAACATGGACATATACTTTCTCATTCACACAGATTATTTACAACAAACAAAAAACAAATGCCATTCACACATATGATTAAAACCCCAGAATGCATTCTGTCGAAATTTACGTATTAAAAATCTATTAATCACATAACTTGATCTTCGACAGAGCGTTCTTCACTTCGTAAAAAAAACAAATGTCAAAATACTTGCTCACGTATGATGCTGCTTCCGCGAAGAATCCGGGTGTTTTCTGCGATTATCCACGCACAACAGCGCCTCCCGTTGTCGCCACCAGTTCCGGAACACACTCGCGTACGCATCACTGTTCACGTAACATGTCGGAATTCACGCTGCCACCTTTTTTCGTAAATATTCCAAGTTATTTGTCTCGAGTCCCGAATTGAATTCCGCGCCACTAATCGTAAATGCAACGTCGCGCTCCCCACCGTTGCAAAATTTCTCATACGTCCACGCTCATTATCGTTTGCTCTCGCGAGTCCAACGGGCGTTGCCGAATTTCACAGTAATTCCGAAAACCCCTTTTTTTATGAAATTCCTTTTCACGAAATATTAAATAATTTACATGAAGTATTCCCAGTTACTATTGCAAATTCTGTCCATTACTTCCGCACTTTAAAAAAAAATTCCAAACATCGCCTACGCAAATACACGTCTTGCCTTCACCAAGTCTAGGCACGTTCTCTCAATTTTTTTTCTCAACTTAGCATTGTTATTTTTGCTTCAACACTTTTCCCGATCGCTTGATAACTGACGATCGCGTCACTTTGGTTCTCTCAAAATATTTAATTTTTAACGTTTCCCGAAACACTTTATTTCCGTTTTTGTTTTAATAAAATTCTCCCGGCAATTTCCTAAAATTCAATGTTTTCCTCTTGTTTTCCTTTGGTCAAATTCCTTTTATTTTCCCTATTTTCCGTTTTTGGATGTGAAACGGAACGCACTGCAATTGTTCGCTAATCGCTTCTTCTTGCTAAACTTTTGCTTGAATTAATTTATTTGTTTTATTAAAATTTTGATACTTCCCGTCAAGATATTTAAATGGGATAAATTTTGCATGATGCCGCTAATTTTCTTCTTTTCCCCCCCGAAAGTCTGAATTTGATATCTTATCGCGTTCTCTTGCATTATTCGAAAAACCCTCTTCTTTATAAGCGTTTCATCGCTCCAACAATGGACTCCATTAATATTCTCCTTAACACAAATATACGAAATACGAAATTTTCAATCACTTCTTATTGCCTGACGCGATTTTACTGGGATAACTTTTAAAATGTTCCTAAATTAAAGCCGGATCTAATGTCCATGGTCAAAACTTACACAAGTATCGGGTTCACTTTATTTTCTTACCCAATCGGTTTTTTTTTATTATGGGGCCTTTGCTGTAAATGTTTTCAAATTGTTTATTATCCAAACGCATACTATCGGGGATCGTGTAAATCATTACAATATATATATATATATATATATATATATATATATATATATATATATATATATATATATATATAAGAAATGGGGGATAGTAATAATAATTACGATCAAATGTTATTACAAAGATGGGGAATTGAATAATAAGTTGAGCCGCTTTGCTTACCTCGCTGCTTTCGGCAAAAGTCGGTCGACTGTGCCCAGAGGAAACGTGACACGGGGTTTTTATTGCTTTCCGGAGATCCGGCGAGGGGTCGGAGGAGGTCTGTTTAGTGTTCTATTGGAAATGTCTTTGGAGGCGGGGGAGTCAGTTAGTGAGGTCGGGGTGTGTAAAATTATTAGTAGAGGGGACAGAGGGAAATTAGTTTGTTCGTTGAGAAGGGCCTCAGATTTCTGCTCGGCTTGAAATATGTGAAAGATTTCTAAAGCGCTTCGGTTCCAGAATTTATTTTCTATTTCAAGAATTTTAATGTCTGAATCTGGGTGGAAAGTGTGGCCTGCGTTTATAAGATGTGTAGCAAAGTGCGATTTGTTTGTATTGTGCTTCCATGCATGTAAATGTTCTTTTACTCTGGCATTGAAGCTTCTACCTGTTTGTCCGATGTATTTAGCCTCGCAGTTGTGGCAGTGGAGTTCATAAACTCCTGACTTCGCCATGAGTGGGGTGGTGTTGCATTGAGGTGTACATTCCACTGAGGACGTGGCCAATATTGGTGTCCCAGCACTCATACATACATTATGAGGTTTCCAATTTAACTTCACCCTCAAATTTTATCTAATGAAAAATATTTATGTATTATGCCTAAATTCGTTCAGATTATTGCATCAAAATAATCACAATTTAATGACATAATTTTTTATTTATTTGTTTGTATGAATAAAAATGTTCATGTTTCTATTTTCGTATAATTCAATAAATTAATTTTTCTCACATACTTTCTGTACATTTAGAAAACAATAGTGCAATTTGAAGTAATCAACCCATTTAAAAAAACTGTTACATAAAATTGTTCATCATTAACACATATTGGCGCCTCCCGCAAAATCTGTATACTGTAACGTATGTTTATTATATCATTCACACTTTCATTTTCACCATTGAGCCAAAAAGTAGAAAATATTAAATGCTAGTTAATTTTGAAATTAGTAGTATTGTTACCACACTCCATTTTACTTAAATAAAATTCTTGGAAGGGCTTTCCTGTGGATTGGTGGCGTTCCACTTGTTATACACATTGCCAGTTGCAACATCGATGCTTCAGCGACCGCAAATCCGATTCGAAACTGTTATTTTAATAACATTAAATTACAAATTAATTACGAAATGCTGCCGTAATGTTTAGCCTTCACCACAAAACTGGAACACCTAACTTTAAAATTTTGCAGAGTGTTTGGACAGCACGATAAATCCTCGTGGTATTGCTCTGCATACGAGAGTAATCTTTATTTCTCATTATATTAATTGCTTTATATCCTGGTGTTGACGTTTCTTTATCACGAGTGTTTTTAGCGTACATTTCCATTAATAAGTTTAAAAATTATTAATAGTTTTGTAGAAAAATAGTTTATTTCAATTCAAATCCTTGGAAAACATTTCGCATTTACTGTGAATTGCAGTTTTGCATTGTAAAACTTAACTGCTACATGGAATCGTATTCGAATTTGTGTCTGAAACACGATACGTTTATTTCTAATTTTAAGGCACATACGATTAGTTCATCAGATATTTAGGAGAAAGTATTATGTAAGGAATTTGCGTAGGAGGTCACGAATTACGGAAAAAATATATGTGTAACAAGTATATTCGGATGTACGTATTTTTCAGCATTCATATTAATTTCGTTATCCCTTTCAAAAGTCATCTTGTTATTGCGTCAAGGTATTCAAAAATACGAAGTCATGTATAGTAACAAGACACGTTTACCAGAACCAAGATACTAACATTTACAAATAGACGGAGACTTGTTGAAGATGGTGAGGCGTATCTTATTACAACCACAAGCTATTCAGTTTGTCTTCAACTTCTAAAGTTGAAGAAAAAACTAGAAGCAAATTGCGTGTTCTAGAATTGTACTCTAGTTTACAATCATGGATTCTTCTTTACAGTAGTAGTTCTTAATTAAGAAAATGGGTGTTGTACGTATTCTCTTTCCGTAATTTCCTGTCATTATTTGATGTTAGAATATAGGTCCAACGGGAAGTTACTAACTCAAATGCAGTTACTGTGTGAATACTGAGAATAGAACCTCTGTATAGACTAGCTCAATAATTCTCAACAGTCAACCCTCTTAGTGGAATTATATCTATATGTGGAATCCTTCATCAATAATGTGCCGTTGCTTCTGCATTGGAGTGAGAGAAGTCAAAGTGCACTCTTTGTTTGTATTCTTCGAAATATGAAAGTAAATTGTGTTGGTCACAATTGTTAAGTGAACGAGAAATATAATACATAATTAAGAAAAGGAATAAAAAAGATAAAAAAAAAAAAAATAGAAAAGAAATTACAAGACGAGTAAAAACAAGATTATCAATTAGTTAAGAGACACAAACACGCCTGATATAAATCACTAACTTGCTGGAATTATTTAAAATTCTATTATTTGATTTAAAGTAACTTTAATTGAATACTGAGAATATCAGTATCACTAGCGACATTAAGAGCAGCTCAAGGAATCTCACCAACGGAAATCTATCAAACCGTGCAAAAAAAGTAAAATATACCCCGCACCTATGATATTTTTATACAATTTTTAGGACGTTGTATATCATTATTATAACCCAGACGTTTGGCAAAACGCCTCTTTGTTATGGTTACTATTTCATGACGTTTGACAATAGGAATTACTTAACTGTTCTTCTGGCGTTGCTTTAGTAGATTTTCATTTTGCCTATTTTTGCCCATATATATATATATATATATATATATATATATATATATATATATATATATATATAGTGACCGCTCTACCTTTTCACTATTCTCTAAAAAGCCTACAGCGTGTCACTCAAGTAGCCTAGTAGTATTACTTGGCCTGTGACTTGTTATGACAATGTCACACCAAAAATTAGGAATGGTTTTATATGTCCTAACTGCCCTACAGGAGTGGGTTCGTCTTTTAACCTGCTTTTGTAATAAAAGAAAAATAGGCATGTTAATCTTTTAACTATGGACCGAGTTCTAGATATATTCTGTTAAATACTTGAATACAATTCTAATCTAACATTTACACATTCCATTGAAAACTTCTATCACTTGCTCTACCTTTAGCAATTTAGTGATTACCTAACAACTGCAGTTGCGTAAACACTTGCATAAACACTTTACATAAAATTATATTACCCTTCACTTCACAAAAAACCACAATAAAATAACTGCACACAAGGAAACACAAAATACTGAAAAAGAATCCCATACCAAAATACCCTTTACATACACTTTCAAAGAAATTGTCTCTTGAATAAAGAATGAAAGAACAAGACGTTGTTTCACTTTCACGTAGATTATTACTTTATACAATTTAGCCAGCAAAGAAAGAAAATGTCGTTATGCAATGAACGTACAATTAATAATAACTCTTTTACTAATTATTGGTTTCGAACAATTTGAAAACGATTAAACAATAAATTGAAAACACACACCAAAAAACAAATATCGATAATAGAAAAATTAAATAAATAGTTTTTTTTACAATTCTTTACAGGAATTAGCTATCTGTCTTCCTTTTAAGACTGCAATATTGTAAAAGATTACGTTTAAGTGATTTTAACCCCTTTATGCCCGAGTTTATTTATTTTTTACATAATTATAATTTTAGCAAATAAATATGATATAGGTGATATATAGTTATGTTCTAAATGAAAATTGTAATTTTTTCTCTTAGCTTTTTCAAAATATGGACTGTTCCAATATTGGAACACCAGGCACAGACGGGTCCCGAGTTTTTCAACAAGTCAGGTCACATCTATAATATTTTTTCTTTATTTAAAATTTAAAAAATACTACAATTTGGTTATTTTCTATATCAAAATTAGAGTTAATAATTAGTATGGAGTATGAAAAAGTTTTCATGCAATTTTGTGTTTAAATTTTTGAAATTGATTATTTGTGTTCTATTTACATGCACATCTTCCTTGTTTTGTGGTTATTGAAATCCAGTGTCTTGTACTATCGAATCCCTCAGAAGTTAATATGCGAAATATCATTCATTTACTAGTATTGTGTCTTCCACCTGATGAAGTTAAACTTTTGTACTTTTGAAGATAATTTTGAACAATAAATTTGAAAGATAGATTATCCATTTTTTGACCTTGCTTTTTATAAATAGCTGCTTTTTATAAATAGCTTCAATCTGATTTGAATTCTATAGCACTTAGCAAATGTTCATCCATTCTATCAACATCTCCCATGAATATGTTATATTTTCCTACTGTGTTACTTTGTACAATAAGAATTTTTTGTATTTTGCATAACATTTATTCAGTAAGGAAATGCGACTGTTAGTTTTGCAAATATGTCATTTTGTTTTAGGTCATTGCCTGCGCGATGAGTATATTTTTTCTATCAATTCAAACCTGTTTCTTCTAATTCGAACTAACAGCTTCATTATAAGTCTCTTGAGTGTGTTTCCCAAAACATTTATCTGATATGATATTGTATGCTGATAAATCAGAATACCAACGAATCATTTTACTTCTTCTGAAGAAAGTGTAAATGTGTAATCACCTTTCTGATATTGTGTAGTATAAACATTTGTTGTAAGAAAGTCCCAAACATTATCATCAAAAACTTGTTCAAAACAACACTGGGTCATTTGGTACTACACTTATATCGCTCATAAAATTGTTGAAATTTGTAAATTCAGGATTTATGTCAATTTCCCCCCACTTTCTTTGTTATTTCTTATGTTGAAAAGAGACAAGCATAGAGAGAATATTCTCATGAATGCACTCATCATGGTGTCCAGAGCCAATATTACTCTCTAGTTGTCTCAGATGTGAGTCTTTCAGTTTCACTGTATCGCATAATTAGTGCCTCACTTTCTGATCTAAGTTGGGTTCCAGGTTTTTCAGTGTGCGGCCTATCTTCATCCCCGCTGTCCTCCTCACTGATACATCGTCTGGAGGCATTATAAAGATAAATGCACTGAAGTAAACATTATCTTCCACCAAAATTGCAATTATTTGTTTTGTTGTTAATAATATAAGAAGAAAAATGTATTAGATGATTTTTGAAATAATAATTAATGCTACCATTCATGCCTGGTGTTGCAATATTAGAACATTTTAGAAAAATTGTTTCCAGCTCAGCTAAATTGTAATATTTTAAAGATATTTGACTTTACTGATAAAAATGTAATGTCATTTAACTATTCTCATAGGAACAAAAAGTTTAAAGAAAAAATGTAATACGATTTCTTTCACCTTGTTTCACTCATAGTGCGATCATTGAAACGACAACTCAATAAACACTCCGTTCTGAGTGCAATCTAGAATTAAAATCAACTCTTGGTACCATCAGGAAATTCGATCCCTATGTTTAAGTTCTAGTATTATAATGAAGTCTCCAAGTGCGTTCCGCAATAGGAGTCAAAGACAAATCCACTGTTAGCTGTTCCAATAATGGAACACCGGGCAAATATGGGTTAATGTAATTACTCGACTATCTACGTCTGTGAGGTGAAGTCTATCTCTGTATAATAATTCTCGCTTCTTTAAACAGTTCTTTTTTTTTAGAGTTTCTAGTGAAGTTTTCTAACTCACAAAACGTCGACTCGAAGAAATATTTCTACAGCTTGGAGTGGCGACGGCGACCCAGTTCCTTTCAAGGTCATGGCAACCCCTTTGCTTCGGCGAACACGTGCTCTGGTGAATCGCTACCACAGTCCTTCGAATTTTATACAATCTGACTGCAATATCTCCGCGTAATGAATTTCTTACGTGGTAAGCCAAGACGGAAGACAAAAAAAAGCTGGAAATAGAAAGCAACATTTCCTATAGCACATGCCTTCCACTTCAGTAAACGTTCTTGAACATTGAAATATATTATTTCCTCGTTGATAGAAAAATAGAATATTTCTGCGTTCATTTCGGCGGTCGGCAGCACAAGAGCAAGCTTTTCGTAGCGGTGCTTTGCGCTAGTGCTGATACTTTCAAGGGTGATTTTTGATTGGTTGTCGGTCCATTCTACGAGAGTGCGTTCAGAAATTTTAATAAATTCTCGCAAGGGATACCCTTCACTGCTGGCGCGATCTCTTGCAATTCGGTAACACTATATTTGATCTTGTCGTGTCTTGACATTCTCGGGTGCTTCTCAAAAATCAAAGTAACCGACATATGGGCGGTTAATATACATATTGTGACGAACCGTTGTTCCGGTCCTGTGCCATAGTAAATTAGTAGTTATGGGGGCAGGAATTCTTTTGCGAATGGGCAGTGGGTTCAGGCAAACATGGAAACACAAATTTCTACTATAGGGATCATACCAAAACTTTATTTTTAAGATCATACAGATACTTTAAATTAACTTATTCCCTAGGTCATTATGCTGCGAATCACTGCAGTCCCTGAGTAGGTCCAGGCTAGATTATTTAGACGTAATACAGAATAACCTGTGTTCATTAGGCGGCGTTACTTTCCACGCCGGCATCCTCTCGTTCGGTTTGTATGCCAGTAATTCGGCACCACTCGGCGCCGCTCGGCTGCTTCCCCGGCGTGGCGGTGCTTCCACCGCAGCGGCGGCAGCTCGTTCCCACACGTGCCCGTCCGTTATCGGCCCGCGGTATCTTCATCCATGCGCCCTTAACTGCTAGTCCTGGTGCACAACTGCCGCATTACTGAATCCAGGATCACGTAACCACTAACCACTTCGATTTCAGTTCATACGGGCGCGATGTTCCGCAACCCCCCATCACCACATGGTCTTGCTCGCCTCTGACTCCTACTTGATAGATCTCCCAGTTCTTTCTGAATTTCACTCTCGCCGCACTTCCCACTAACTCATTCGCAATCTTACTAATGCTTTATTAATCACGGCACTTATTTCCAGTCCTCTCACCTCTCATAACCTGCGTACTTCTCCTTTCTTTCATTAGCCAGCTAACGTGCAATACTTTCGTATCCTTCCACGCATTCCCTCCAACTGTCGCTCACTCGCCTTTCCCTGTCCGTTGGCTCTCGCACGCCACGGGAACCTTTCTCGCACTATGCGGAACCCGCCACCTGCCGCGCCATTTCAACTGCCGCGAACACCACGCATTTTGTCTGGAAACGCGGCGCGTTTCAACATATAAAATTCATATAAAATTTAACACAGCCTCTGAGACAATAATAAAAGACAATTATATATATATATATATATATATATATATATATAGTTACCAATGTATAATAATGCATTTAAATCGTCAAGAGCATTCTAGATAAGGCATTGCATACGTTTGTGCCGTGCAAATACCTAAAAGGTAATTCAGATATTACAATGCGAAAATTCGACGTATGAAGAGGAAAACTAGAAAGGCTTTCAATAACAGACATCTTAGTGAAAATCATGAGATACATTTTCGAAATTGTTCGACAAAATTAGAGCAGAAAAAGAAAATTGCGCAGGAGACATTTTTCAAGCATATTCTTGACAGGAAGGGAAATAATTGGTCGGGGGTTTACAAATATGTTCGCAGAAGAAGAAATATATATATTATATATATATATATATTCAAAGGTGCGGCTATTTGCAGATGACTGTATAATATATCGAGTTATTCAATCAAATGCAAATGTAGACGAGGATATTTTGCAGGGTGATCTAGATGGATTACATTTATGGGCGGAAAAAAATGAAAAGACAATAAATAGTTCGGAAAGCCAAACCATGGCATTTGGTAGGGGCCGCAAATATAATGTAACTCAATACCGTTTAGGCAACAAAAATATGCCAAGAGTTTTTTCTTGTAAGTACCGGGGAATAATTTTAGATAGCAAATTGATTAGGAAAAATCAGGTAAACTGTGTCGTAGGGAAAGCCTGGAGGTCCTTACCTCTTACTATGCGAATACTAAAGAAGAGAACTGCGAAAGCAAGAGAAGCTTATTTATCTCTAGTTCGTCCATTAATGGAATACGGGGCTGTTTGTTGGGATCCTTATAGAAATTCCCAAAAGGAATATTTGAATAGAGTACAGAGAAGAGCGCATAAATTTACTTTCCGAAGCAATAGGAAGAAAGTAGAGTGGGAGTCTTTAGAAATTAGGAGGGTTAAGGCAAGACTCTGTGCCCTGTACGAAGCGTATGCCGGTTATCCAGTTTCGAAAGATATCCACATAAAATGTGACATTTTGACAATGCATTGTGATGCTGTTGGCTAAGTTTAAAGAAGTATAATTGGCAATTGACGTAAATGTCATGTCTTATATAAAAAATTCTATTCCATTACTACAGAAGCCATTTTCTATTCTTAGAAATTAAATCTTTACGAGAAAGAAAATAATACGTATATCGTCATTTTAAATGAACATTAAATGTACATTGCGAACTTTGAAATTATTGCGCTTATGTGACGCAGGTTTTATTGGATCATATTTCCAACAATATTCATATTACTGTGGAAATGTTCGTGGAGTTCTGTTCTAAAAGTAAAGTTTCAATGAAGAGGCATTCATTCAATAAGAATTTGCGTAAATGGTTCTATACGCTTCTGTCGAAGCATAATTCTTTTGTATATACACGTTTTCCACGATAAAACCAAACTGACACTCAATAGGAAAGAATGTGAAGAAACATATTATACGAAATTGAAAAATAAATTGATAATTAATATGATATAAAACCTTCAAAAAAGTAAAACATTGAGGAAACGTTTACTTGTGTTATGACTAATGAAACTAATATGTAACGGAATATATTTAGTATCGAAATACTCTTGAGTTCTCTTGTCTAGAAAGATCCCTTATTCCACGCCGAGGAAAAGGAGTTAGCACTCCCCGTTAACAGAGTCCTGGCATGTTGCAGCGGGTCGCCGGTCGGGGAAAACGAATTGGTGGTGAAGAGGGCTGCAGTGTTTCTTCACGCTACATCCCTCCTTGCCGCTAGCGAGTTACGCAACAACTGCAGACGCCTAGGGTGCAGACGCGGAAATTATGCAGGGTTGTATTTTACCTGGTAAAAGCTTCCTTTCTATTATTTTTTACGAACTCTGTACTTTGTGACTTTTGTGCCTCGAGTTCTAGTTCCCTGTTATTTTGTTCATGCTGTTCACGGTCAAAGGAGAAAATGTTTATCACATCTTGGCATACACAACTAATGGCTAATATTACACGTTTAAAAGTAAAATACTTTTCTTTCTCATTTTTTTTCATTTCTTGCTCTCTTCTTATTTTTTGAATGTGTCTTTTTGTTTTCTTTTTTATCTTTCTTCTCTCCTTCCATGTCTAGAATAATAACGCAAAATAACCCACTCACTTCTCCATTGCATTCCGGTCTTCCGTCTGGTTTTTCTAACTTCCGTCCACTTTTCTGGTGTTTCGGTCACATTCTAAGCCTTCTACTCTTCCGAAATTTCAGTTTTTTTTCAAAAAATTGTACATTTTCCTGATCAACTGATCGCTTCCCCAGTCTTCCATGCTTGCGCACGGCGCACGCTCGGCATCTCCTCTTCCGCGCACAAGTCGCACTCGCAAGATTTCCCTTCCGGTCTTCCATCCAGTTTCTTGGACTCCCGTCTCTGAACAATGCACGACTCTTTCCCTTTCTTCCAATCTTGCGTCTGCTTTCTCAGTCTTACATTTAATAATACCTTGGTTTCTGGTCTCTGCGTAAGACATACTTCCACTATTCCGATCTTCAATCAATTATCGATTAATTTCATTATCATCATAGGCTTTTCCTGGCTTTGCTCAAACTTCTTAGGTGGATAAAGGCATCAATTGATGTCACTACAGTGCCTCTGACCAGCAGGTCCTATTGTTTGAGTCATATGGGTCGAGTCGATGGTGGCATGCGTTTCGACACAAGCTACATAGTTGGGTCGTATTCAGAAGCCGTGTGGAGAAGAATTCTATTTGTCAGCTGCTCCTCTTTCTGTTGTACGTAAACGAGATGCCCTCATCTATTAAAAGTGGAAGAACAGTTCCGTTTGCCGATGACACGAATGTTCTTTGCAAAAAAGAAACAATAAATAGTACAATTTCAGAAGTTTCAAATTGGTTTTGTAATAACAAATTAATAGTTAACGAAGGAAAATCTGTCTCAATGCAATTTTGCGTTTCAAATCGGCAGTCGTATGCTCCATTGAAAATGAACAATATGCAATTAGCTGATGTTAAGGTAACAAAATTTCTAGGTCTCTAAATTCAATCAAACCTCAAATGGAATGTACATTTAACAGAATTAAACACTAAATTAAGCTCATAATGTTATGCATTCAGAATTCTTTCTAATTCTGTCAGTCTTCATGCAGCTCGTTGCGTGTATTTTGCAAATGTACATTCCCGCCTGAGATATGACATAATATTCTGGGGAAGCTCATCCTTTAGTTCTCAGACATTTAGATTGTAAAAGAAAATTATCCGAATAATGAAAAAATCCCATCCACGTGATCCGTGCAAGCCTCTTTTCATTGAGCTTGGAATCTTACCATTGCCTTGCCTATTTATTTATGAGTCTGTAGTATTTGTCAAAACTGACTTACTTAACGGTGGGAACTTATTTTCAGGTAATACTGATATTTATAGTTACAACACTCGACGTAGAAATCATGTTCATCAAGTGTCAGTATCAACAGCTCACTACAAGAAATCCACATACAGTCTGTTTTCCATGCAATCTCTCAGTCTTCCTTTTGCGCAGTCTTCATTTCGCGCCACTGCTTCTGCACACGCGCGTCCGTTCGTCACGTGCCCTGGAAATGCGCGTCTGAAATGGTCTGGTCACGTCTGAAATGAAGAGCAGTGGCGCTTCCTTTGCTACTAGTCAGGTGCCGCTCCTCCCTCAAAGCGAGCAGCAACGCGCCTGGAAAACGAGCTGTGGCCAGTTTTTAACGAGCGCTTGTGTAAGCTCTCGTCCCTTTTCAGACCGAGCGCTATTTTCACGACAGGTGATCACGCACGAAGGAAGTTGAGAAGTATTCGCTCGCGAAGGAGGTATACCTATTTCTGCGAGAACATTTTAAATTTATATTGTCACAGATCCTGTACCCGCACCCACCGGCTTCTGTATCGTATCCGTTTTAAGTTCACAGTGATCTGGACACTATGAGTTCCTAGGATGGCGTAGAAGACGGTTGTTTTCATTGCAATTGCAGAGCTTCGACCAAGAATACCACCGTCTGACAGAGAAGTAACGAGACAGAATGATCTAATAGGTCGTGCCCGTGGTTTTGGTTTCCTATGAACAGTTCTAGGTGGATTCTTCAACAATATCCTAATCAACGGGCTAGGAGGCGCGGTTAAATAATACATTATCTCTTAAACAGCACCAATGTATCACACGTTAGGAAGATGATTTAGGGAGGGTTTGCTAAAATACTTGTGACGGTGTTGCGAAGTGAGCGGGAGAGATCGTGGGGACGGGGCAAGGGTCAATGGCAATATTTAAGAATATTTTACAATAATTTTCTGTAGGTTTGAGTAAAAATATTTTAATTTTTTAAAGGTACTACATACATTTCAAACATTTTCTGTACTTGCGGTCCTTTCTGCAGAAACACAGATTGTAACGGCCTACTTTTGAAGAACTAGTTCAACATTTACCATGTCGTTTCATATGCACATCTGTTTTTCTACACATAGACAGTCTAAAAAAAATTATGATTACGGACAGTCTTGGCTGTAAGAGAATGCTGGAATTTACCCGACGCGTTTATATATGGCCACGGTTTCGATTCGTTTGGAAACATAACCGTTGAAAGACGAAACTACTACTTCAGACAGTTTCAACTGAGAGAGAGAGAGTGAGGTATTTCGTAATGTTTCCTTCAATGTTCAGCTGATGAGGTAATTCAATGGGATAGCGTTCCCTCACTAAGTTTAGCACCTGATGATGTAACAAAACTAGTTACGAAACGTTGTGCAATTGCTGAAATAAATGATTGTCATAAGAAACTTTGGATACTTTTATTTGTAAACATATATTGACAATCAAGAAGAAATATTGAGGTAACATTATGGTTCAGAGGTTTTGTTATGTTTATTGGTCATTACTCATGATCATAGGTTACTTGAAATACATATCTGTCAGTAGCTTATCATTTCTTGCGGTGCAGCTGCATGCGTCGATGTCGTGCAGTAATAAGGCCCCTGCAAGAAGCAGTGACAAATATCAGGGTCGCAGTTTGAGGCTGCGTGACGAATCCGCAATCTTCCCACGGAAAGCACGCGAGCCAGCGGCGCGCACGGAGCGAGCATGTCGTGCGTAAATGTCGTTGGTCCGGCGGCGACCCTCAACCTGTGTTAGCAGCCATCGAGGTGCGTGCAACACCGTAGGCTACTCCACCGCAGCTGTGCTGCTTCCGCTTTCGCACCCGACCGATGGTAGTCACGGTACCTTAAACTACACTCCCTCCTTTATATTCTTTATTATCCTCCTTTATTGCTTTATACTTTCAACATTAAATTTTAATGCAGTGCGATATGCTTTTAATTTACCGACTGATATTGTCCTTATAATTACTTTGACCCAAGTCGGGCATTCCACTGAGTTAAATTTAATACATATGGGTCCGACACTAATTCAATCTTATCTTCACGGTGACGGTCCGTTCATACGAAGCGGAACATTTTCCGGAGATTTTCCGCCATCAATTGGGTTGGTATGGCCTGTAATCTTTGATTTAGTAATCAGCCTTTATTTTTCATATCAAAAAATTGAACATAACGTTTATTCAACTATAATCACAATCAACAAATTACCTTAAATGATTTTTGGCAGCCAACTATCCAACTATCACCCTTTATTGGATGTTCGTTTTCTGTGAGAGAAGGCATGGTTATGTAATTGAACGAGCTGTAGCGGACCGTACAACCACGTACCGGACTAACCACGTAAACCTATCTAGACCTTTATTTGATATATTTTCGTCGAAGAATAGTAAAAATGTGACGACTAAGTGAGAAGTACAATATTCGCAAGTTTTCTAGACATCCAGATTATTTTCTCCTCCCCTTAACCATAAATAATTGAATGAAGAATAAAAGTACGAAAGTACTCTAAGAAAGTCAGTAACAGAATGGTTTGAATGGTGAATTTTCCATGCCGGGTGTTTGGCCAGAGACCCTCGTGTATGCCTGGCGGGATCGAACAAAACTGTCAAAACTGTCACGTATCCCGTCCGTGCCCTTTACACTACCAGGTTGTTAATGATCACAAATGAGCCAGACGATATCGCGTGAACTTGGGGTATCGGCATCCTCTTCTGGCAAGTGGCTCAAGTCGAGATCTCCCTTGAGAGGTAGGTGGCGGGGGTGGGGGTGGAGGCTTGCCACGACACGTGCGGTGGGGGCCACGTGGACGTGGGTAGCGGTGGCGGCGGCGACGGACCGCACGCCGGTCGATGACGTCCTTTCTCCTTCACCCTGTTTCTCTCCTCCGTCCCTGTCCCCGCTTCCGCTCACCCGGTTCTCGTGTCAGAGGTGTTGGTCTCTTCCGTCGGGTTCCCGGAGTTGTAGGGGGTGTTAAAGGAAACGTTTCCAATATACTGAGAGGCGGTATTACCCATCAAAAAGGTAAAAGTGTGATAAAATGGGTATTCCGAGATATGTTTTCCGAGAATGAATCGATCTTGCGAGACGCGAATATGTGTTTATGAAAACAACAGACGACACTAAATATGAAAATCTTCTCTTTAAGAGACGTCTTTCTGCTTTACAACTTCAGAAATGGGAATCTCTTTGAAACACTCTCTTACCGGTCTTGAGATGTGTTCCATCGCATTTTCAATGTCTTACCTGGAAAATATTTCGGAGGTTTTAGTTACATCAACGAATCTTGCTGTGAACAATTTGTATTAATATTTTTTACTTATCAACACCTCTTTAAGACCTACAATCTCATCACAAAACAACCTAAGTACACAAATGGAAGGATACTTCCATTCGGCTAAAGGATGAACACATTTAAATGACTTATTGTTTTTTTTACTTATTGTTCTTAATATACTGAACATCAATTTCGTGTTTTTCAACAACATTGTTGAAAAATGAAAGCAATATTTCCTTTGAGAAGATAGTTTTAGATTACTAAAATCTCATTTATTATTACTGAAAAATGTATTAAAGATCATTAACTAATTTATTGATTAATAATGCATAATATATTTGTCAAACTGTACAGCTAATTTTGTTAGTGGTTCTAAGTTCACGATGTAATGTTATTTATTTTTAGAACTAAACAATGTGCATGAATGACTACTGCTAACTAAACTACTCGATATTAAATTAAAATAATTCATTGGACAGAAAAAGTTAATTCATCAAGATACAATTAGTTTATGTGTGCGAAATCACTTTACAAATCAAACCTTGTTACTCTTTATTTCGTTCACGCAATTTGGGCTAGGAATGCATATACTCTTAACAGCTAGTATTAGCATTCAAATACAATCATTTTATTTTTATGCATGTGTACTGATAGTCAACTAGATATATTTACAAAATATTTCGCTTTCTTCATTAAACTCTATCAGGTACTTATAGATTAAACCCATTGGATATACGCTCTATTGGCGAATTCTGATTCTCAGAAGTTTGATAGCCATTGAATTGCAGTAATGGGATTCGTTATTGAAATCTCTGTATTATATTGCTATACATGGTATAAAGTATTCGATGGGTGGATGGAAGAAGATACACATACCATGCACAGATACGGAATTTAAACAAGTATGTTACCTCTGTTCAATTACAATAAATTACAACACTAACATAAATATTTCATGTAATGTGCGCCAAATATCTTAATATGAAATTGTTTCAGGATAGTTTGAAAGTTACTTCGGGTACCAGCGAAGTCTTTATTACATATATTTTACGTAACGTATGTTAAGCTTTGTGCTACGAATGAGTCTGTGAGGTTAGGGCAAGCGCATTCTTTTACTTTCTCCATACGGAGTAAAAAGATAGTCATGTAATGCTGGGCGAAAAACGGTAAATTTTTGACTGAAAAAATCTTATTACAGGACCCTGGTAACATAAAAGTGAATAAATTTAAATGTTAATTTTAGAAAACAATTCTCTCTTACGAAGTATTGCTAGAATCCATGTTTTGTGGGTTCCTACCAAAAAATAGAATGACGGCGAAACGTCTATCCGTCTGTTAACAACGTTAGCGGCTGAACCATTCAGCCGATTTTCTCCAAAATTGATATTCCCTAATTGATCTGGCTGATATCGCGACCCCTGGTATTTGAAACCGATATTTTAATTTTGTGTGGTACTTTATATAAGGTCCCTGGAACATTTTTTTTTCGGTTTTCGGAGTCGTCCTACAAATAAAATATTAAATATAGAGATTTTTTCCTTAATGGAATCTGTTCCTTAAAATATAATTAAAAAAAAGTTAATGTACAATTTTTCAAAAATTTGAGTTTTCGCGTGAAAATATGGGCGTGTGAAAATATGGGCGAGAAAGGATGTTCTGTTTTAGCACAACTAGTTTACTTTTTAGATTGTTCTAAGTAGCGTGTACGGGTGTTTCCGCGAGAGAGGCAAAGTGACATTCCAGGAAGTTGTCCGTTGTCTAAGTACACCGATGACGCAATTTATGACGCCTGAATGAACTCATCTGGATGCTCCAGACTATTAAGTCCGGTACACACGGTACAGTGTTTGTGCAGATTGGACGTTCAGAAAACGTGCAGTCCAGACTGCACGTTTTCAATATGAACATGTTCATAATTTTTCATGCAGAAAGCCTACAGTTTGACTCAAGCGCCTCTAGCGGCAGAATGATTCACTAACTGTGATCGGCCATTGCGATTTTGTGGTTAGGTGTGCCAAATTCAAAATTTAAGTAGTATATGACTTAGTGTAGGGATCACAGAATTTTCAAAATGTGCACACAATTCACTTTTCCCCATAGCACGTCATACGCAGTTTTTAACTTTTTTTGACGTAAAATAAATAAAATAAATAAAATAAAATAAGTGCGATTGTGTGAAGTGATACATTGTTATAAACTTCCTTTTCCCAATTCTTGACTTCGTATTTTTTCTCTGTGCTCCTCATGTTTAATTAATACCAAATAAAGATCATAACCAGAACGCGCCACAGAAATACCACCACTGACAGTACTCGGACGGCGCAATTCAGTTGTTTCTTTTTAGACCCCCTAGCGGCGCCCTGTGGCGATTCGTGCAGAAAAATTGAAGACCGTGTATGCGCGACTTTGAGCTTTTGTACTTCTAGTTTGGGATCTTGAAGTTTCTGTCTAGAAACTGTATGAGAATATGTACGAAAACTGCACCGTGTATACCGGGCTTTACGTCTAGCACAAGACGCGTTTCTAATAAGACATGTAGGATAATTATTATTTCAAAGGTACATGTTTCCGCAACTTAAATGTTGAATGGCCTTCTGCAATTCGCCATCTGTGTGAATGTGTTGTTTTTTTTCGACTTCTTAGCAGTTGGTAACTTTTGGAACAACAATGGCTCTTAGCGAAGCCTGTTACATGAAATAATTTCAGATGTTATCCAGAGGCTCGCTGGAGATATTACTTATTTCGAGCTAATTTGTTACATATGGCGTGGGGTGTATATATGATGGTATATATGTGGCATGTGGTCGCCCGTCGAACATGGACTTGCGTATCGTTACAATATGTATTTTAATTAATTTAAAATAATTATTTAATTTTTTAAGAATATACTTACGTCTGTTATCTTGTTTATTTTCTTGTAACGGTTTTCTGATCGTAATAAAACATACTAAATATTTTTAAACAATTTAAGTTTTTAGACCTTTGACCCTTGTTAGGGTTGTTTTTAAATCACATTATAATGATGTTCGCCACTATATATACTTTGCCAATGATTTTTATGACGTTAACAATTTTTTATTAAACGCTGACTGATTGTTGATGAGTTGAGTTGTTTTCAACAAACGTGGCCAATAGGTACGTAAAAATATATTTTTTATTATGGTTTCAAAACCTTCTAATGTATTGCTTTATTATATACTAGTCGACTTGGCAATGCTCCGCTATTGCAATGTATTACGCATCACACACTGCTGGCCACGTGCTTGTTAAACACGTTTTAAGCTACGCTGTGCAAACATTCTAGTTAATGAAAGACTCTCTGGCAAGTGTAGGTTTGTTCTGTCCTGGTTTGGACATGTTGTCAAGTATCCTATTGTTAAAACGTTCTCTCTCAAGTTTGGGCATGCATTCGCTATAACACTATCTTGGAGAAATTTGATTTACTTGTCCGAGATTCAAGTAATTATTCCGGCCGTTATTTCACAAACGCAGGGACACAATATTTGTATGCAATGAAGACGCGCTTAATCCTTTGCTGTGCGACTGGTTGCATAGAGTTCAGGGGCGCATGAGTTTTATAAAAGAATAAATCAACAACACCCCCACACGTCCGATTTCATTCAAATTACTCTTAAATCACTCCCGTTACTAACAAGAACGAAGTGTGAAAATTTCTGCGAAATCGGTCGAGTAGTTTTTTCGTTTCAGTGCGACTCGCATACGCACATTACCTTTTATTTATATATAGATGATGTTTTGCAATATAGTTGATGTAATATCGATAATTTGAATGTAATAAGTTTTATTATTTTTCTAGATTTTGGAAAAAGACCACAAGTCGAAACATAAAAAATAAATAAAGTGTTAAAAAATATTTTAGTGACTGTTTTATTAAGGTCAGAAAACCATCACAATTTAAATATTATCATCTGCTATCAGCTATGGTAAATGCGTTTATTAGTGCAATGTCTGACGGTTGAGATTGACAATTGAGGGGATATCAATGGTTTAATCCCGGACAGGTGTGGCACATTATCTTGATGAATTGAGCATCAGTGAGTTTGTCGCGCCAGACGGGATCGAATTTCCAGATAGAATTGGCGGAATCAGTTGTTTTCTTAGTCTCTTCCAATGCAATGCCGCAGCTCCCTGTAACCTCGAGCCACCAAATGTAAAAACCCTACCTTTTCCATTCCATGTTTCCGCTAGTCTATCTCCCGCATGCGGATTGGGTCGCTAGATGTCTGTGTTCATCTACGAAGTTACTTCACCTCCATTAGCAGCCCATGCCACTAGGGAAGATATCATCTGTAAAGTATTGACAAAGGCTTTGAATGAAAGGGAAGGTCATTGTCAACATCTTTAGTGAGTATTAATCGCCCAACTTTTCTTGAACGGTGACTTGGAGAAATGTGGGTAGATTGGGGGTATTATTTACATCGGTCACTAGATTTTATGAATCAATGCCAATCCCTGGAATATCAGTCATGCCTTCGCAACTAACTCAATAAATTGAGTTCTAATTTTCTCAGGAGTCCGACGTATCTCCTGCGACGGCTCTGGGTCTGCTTTGGCCATTTTTTAGATATTGTTGAGAAAAATACGACCAGACGTTCTTCGTTTCAACAGTAAATATGTTTTCTTACGCGCCAATGAAGATGTGTTTGGAATGTTGTCATGAGTGCTCGCTGCGAGCTTTGGTCTTCGACTGTTTATTGCTGTAGGGAGGGGGAAGCAAAGTCATCATTCAAGTAAAGTTGCGCGGGTAATATGTGAGTAGCTTTTGATATCATATATCAAAAGATAGACGGTTCTGCTGAGTGGAAGCCAGAAATTATAGTTAACTATCTTCAGTGAATACTAGGAGAGTTTATGGATTGCAGTCAATAGATTGGATGATGAGGGCTCAGACATGGTAAGCTGCTCGAGTAACGAATGAACATGTTAGCAACGGTGAATCATTCTGTTCAAATATTGAAATAACAACAACGCACCATCAGTGATCAAATATTAAGCAAGGCTGATAATAATATCTCAGTGACGCTGCACTTCAACCGCAATACCCCCACAAGTCTCACAGATCTCGTGTTTCTCGACATATCGTTTCGCGAGAGCTCTGCGGGACGGCCTCATATTCAGCGTTGCATTTTATAGCGTTTGTCAGACGTGCCGTTCAGTCGCCATCTCCTGTGGTGACGCCCACCGACGTGATGCAATGACTCGGCGCTTCTCCGCCGCTTCCGGTCTAGACCCCCGGTCGACGGCAACGGCGGCAGCGGCAGCGGCGGCGGCGGCGGCGGCGGCGGCGGCGGCTGTGGTGTTGGTGGCGGTGGTGGTGGTGGGGGTGGTGGCGGTGGCGGCGGGGAGGACGAGAACAATGCTATCGCCGCCACTGGTCGCTGAACTTCAGTGTTGTAGTCCAGCCGTTCGTTGGCCGCTGGCCCGGGGTCTCACGCTCACCACACTTCGCTGTTTGTCGCCGGTTATTATTTTTTGGCCTGAAAATTACTACATTGGTGTACGTAGATTTAGTTTCATTTTAAGACACTGTTGGTGGTTAACAGAAAAGTGTAAACTTTCTCTAAATATATTGTGATGTGAACCTAAAAGTAAATTTTCAAAAACCCTTAAAATTGTTTTTTCCTTTGTTGTTTTATTTTCTTTCTTTCAACAAGGAGGGGCAACACTATAAAAAATATCAACTAAACTTTGTATTATTTTATTTCAAAACTTAAGAAATTTGGAAATGGCGTCAAACTTTTATGAATCCGCCTCTGAGTATTGTCAGTAAGTTAAGAAGTGACTGAGTGTGTTTACGCATCTGTTGATCACGACGCTGCTTATCGTTTTCGGCAGCAGCAGCTGCGGAGACGGTGGTGGAGGCGGCACCGCCAGTTGTAGCGGTGGCGGCGCTCGCATCAAATACTGCGCTCGCCGCGTCAGCGCCTGAGCCGCTTTTACGCCGCCGATAACTGAAATGGACTTCTGCGATGCCAAGCCGCTCCGCCTGCAGCCGGTGAGCGTGCTATCGAATACGGAATTACACCTCTGGGTCAAATTGAAATGACGCAAACTCCAGGGTATCAGCTGGAGATATTCTTGTTCCACGGCTAGCGAAGCACTGTAAAGAGTACTTGCCTAACGCGCCAAACGTGGGGGATACGAAATCGGCTTGCGATTTTCCGCCGCTTTGCTTGCGTTGACTCGCCTTCGAGATGAATGGTTTTGTAATCTCAATGAAACACTTTAGCAACCGAAACGTTTGTTCAGCATGGAACAGTTGAGTTTTATTAAGAAATCCTTTCCACTCGCTGTTGTCTTTTTTAAATCACTCTCCCTTAAAGTAATCCACGGTTAAACAATTGTTAACCCTTAACCCTTAAATGCACCACCATTTATTTTTACCAGAACTACATGGATCTCTTATTTTTGATCCATTTGGTTTTTACACCACAATGCGCTCTTAGACCATGCAACAATCTATAAATTATTTGTGATTGTAATTCCCCAATGTGTCTTGCAAAAATGTACGAATGTTTATTTAATACTTCCTTTTGTACTGAGTGGGCACACTTGTATTATAAAAATAATAAAAGTAAGCTTCAAACAAATATTGCAAAAAATTATAGTACTTCATTTCTTGATAACATTACAACGTTTCTCTCGTCCTTCTAAAAGACATTGCTTCTGTGCTTGCAGAGTTCAGAAACACACTTCAATAAAAGAACATAAAATGCCCCTTGTGATTGCGTTGTTGTTCTCTATGTGCCATTCACTATATGGAGAATATTGTTATTTTCTCTTTCTAAAACTAAATTGAAAGACCGGAATTTTTAATATTTTCTACCACTCAAATTTCTAAATATTTTTGTGTTAACTACACAATTCAAAATGTTCCATACAGTTCATTCCACAAAGCAGTGAATAGGGTGCAGTCAGGAAGCTGATGGGCGCGAGTTCTCAGCTCAAATGGAGGCGCGGGTCGGTTCGCGTGTCCCTCGGGCTTTTTTCTTCTTTCCGGCCTCTTGAGCCCTTTCGCGGAACGAGAGAGTGATGGAGTAACCACGCAGCGTGGGTGGACTGTGCGCGCCAGCACCAAGCACGGGTTGGCGCTCTGGCGAAGAATGTGCCCGCAACGTGTGGGTTGAAAAATGAAATATGTTCTCTCTTTACGTTCTCCTTTATATAGGTGTCGTTTTGACAAACCTGGTTTACTTTCAGATTCTTCGTTTGTCGAATTCTTAAAAATATTCCTAAACATGGAGCCGCAAAATACTAACTATTCTAAAACACACTAAAGTGTTTTCATATAAGTATATATAATAA
The DNA here is from genome assembly GCA_964035755.1 of Teleogryllus oceanicus. Classification (NCBI taxonomy): domain Eukaryota; kingdom Metazoa; phylum Arthropoda; class Insecta; order Orthoptera; family Gryllidae; genus Teleogryllus; species Teleogryllus oceanicus. The sequence continues at coordinate 69,187,062 of CAXIVR010000009.1, read as the reverse complement.
ATTTGTTCGTGATCCTCCATTTAATCCCTTGTTTTCTTAAAACGTTTTGTAGGGATAGTGCTAAATGTCCTCTTTGAGATGACAAAATCGCTATTTCGATATATTCTTTGTTTTTTAAAATTTACAAAATGTAATTTTTTATTAGTCTCTCACGTCGTTAACTTTGACAATAGTAGCGACTTGTTCACATTATTTATTTATTTTCTTCGTTTCGAATCATGACACAAAAAAATTTTAAATGCATAATAGTTTTTGTGTTATTGACTTAACTGTGCCTTTTAAATATTTTAATGTATGTGACACACATTATACACAACGAATACAAATTCGTCATTGATATTTCTAATGACACATGAAGATGTATTATAATGGTGATATTTACGTATGTAAGTTGAAAAACATTGTGGCATATCAACACAGAGCCAAACCTCATGACCGGGGGCGGTAGCTCATTGCATCAACTGACGTCACTACAGCACCTCTGACCGGGAGGTCCTAGGTTCGAGTCCTGATGGCGGCAGGATTTTCGACACTAGCTTTTCAGCTAGGTCGAATTCAGTCGCTGCTTGGAGGAGCATTCTAGCGTCCGGCTGCTCTGATCGGTAGTTTTCCGTGGTTTCTCCGATCAACAGGCGAACGCGGAGCAGTACCCTAACAAACGGGCCACGGACGGCGCGCGATCTGTCCTTCCTCTTCCCTGTCCTATCCTCTCCCCTTACACACACACACACACACACATTTACGCTAACATGCACTACACTACCACATATTCCCGAAGACCAGTCGGGAGCTTAGAGCTTGTCCCGGTTGGGGCGGTGCCCCGCTGGTGGGAGAGTCCTGGTTAGGAGGAAACCCCACTAGCCGACGGTAGGGCGGCGCCGGATCTCGCCATCCAGCTCGGGAAGACCACCGCCATCTCCTGAGAAACAAACATACACTATACTAACGGGACTAATGACCAAAACAGTTGACGCGCCCGGAAACACGAAAAAATCAAACCAAACCTCATGAAGCTTAGAAACGCAAATTATAAACACATTCCTATTCCGATGTATGTAACCATAAAAAATAACGTTTAAAAATCCATTCTCTAAAGGGGCATAGTGAGATTTGAAGTGAAAAGAAAGTGGTTTCACTCTAAAACGGCAATGAATCTGCCATTCATCTAAATGTGGTGGGACGGGTAGGACATGGAAGAGTGGGGTTCCAGGAAAGTGCGGCGAGTTGGGATGGGGAGGAATGTCGGGAAGAGTGACAAGCTGGGGAAGGTCGGGTGGGGCAAATACTGGTTATGAACACTTTGTTTGATCCAGCATCGCTCGTAATGTTTAATCATTAGTTTTTCTTCACAACTTTACCATACGACTGAGGTTTCATTCCAATGACAGAATTTAAGGCAGAGAAAATAGCAGAAGCAAAAACGTTAGCACGTTTCACAAAATGAATATTAAGGAATTATATATGTGATAGTTCTAGTGTCTCGTGCAGGATAGCAGAGGTAATGCCCATGTCAAGTTGTGAAGATCCAAACGGAGTGTTTTGTAATGCCTTTCTGCGTTGTAAAACGGAGACGAGGATGCCTGCAAAATGCGTGAAAGACCGCCCATTCCTACATTTCCCGGAAAGTTCTCGTTTGGGGAATCTCACTGGAACAAGAGAAGTTCCACGGATTATGATGAGAAGTTCTGTAACTGTCTCTTGCTTTCCCCCTAATCGTTTCGTCCTATCTTGTTCTGTGAAACTTTTGTAGATGTTACGAAGTAATTGCAATACTATGAAAATTTTAACAACTCCCATGATTCGAACATTCCCCAGTGCTCTGTACCCTAACCATCTGATATATGAATTGCCATTCCAACATTTGTAATTTGAATCTACTATTTGTATCACTGCCTTTACTCTGGGTATTATTCTTAAAGAAGTAAGAGTAATTTGAAGTATTTGATGAAATCTATGGAAAATAATGTTTTAGTCATCGAATTATCTAAATGACTGCTGAATGTGACACGTGCTTTGTATCTTTGTACTTTGTACAAAGAGCAGTCTGCAGAGCTGAAAATATCTCATTTACTTCTAATATTGTCGTTGGTTTCCTTTAAATGTAATGTGAATATTAGTTGTTGTTTTTCTCATAGTTAGAGCTCTCTGATTCGGGTTTACTAACTATACAATTAAAAGAAACGATACATTTTCGTTGAGTAAATTCACCAAACTCGGTGGAAAGATTATATGGTAGAAAAAATCCTGCACTAAATTATATAGAAAGGAGGATAATACGAACTAAACGGTCTGCATTTTTTACAGTTAAAGTACCTCATATCAACATAAAAATATTTTTGTCACTTTCTTATCTTGTATTCAGTTCTTGTTCTGTGAGTGAAGACCGAGAATATAAATAATCTTTACATTATATTTTCTAGCAGCTTCATTTGTGATTTGTAGCGTAACATTTCACACAATTTACACACAGAGTGTCTTCAGAAAAGCCAAGTGAGAATGTTTTGTTCGTAAGATGTCAGCGACGACGTGAAACAGATGATAGTGGAGTTCATATAAGATCCAGAGAGTTCTTTCTTGACTCCGAAAGCCTGACTCAACTGCAGTAATTTGTTGAGATTCTGGTGTCGGCACCGAGCATTAAGAAACACGGGAATTTCATTTGTATGAGACGTTTGCATAGCGGCGTTCTAATTGCCCCGGGAACAATGGCGCTTGGGCAAGTTTGAAATTCGGCAGAGGATTTCGGATGCTGCGTTCAAAAGGCGGGAGCTCTTGAGCTCCAGCAGGGGTGGTGATGGGGTGGAGAACGGATGAGTCGCCGCTGCACGGGCTGGGAGAACGAAGAATGTGTGGTGGCTCTGATGGGAGGGGCGTGGTGATAGGGGTGAGGGAAGCAGGCTTACAAAGGAAAGGGAGGCCTAAGGGCGAGGGGGGGGAAAAAGACCGTATTGGGAGGAAAGACGAAGGGGGGAAGGACGCCCGGGGTATAGAAAGAGGGTGGTGGGGAGAAAAGCGGCGTAGTGACGATGGCACGTAAAATGGGGTGACAGAGACAAGAGACAGGCATGGGGGAAGGGTAATGTGGTAGTGGGAAGAAAAGGGAGGTGATGACGAGAACATGGGAAATATGGTGGTGGAAATATAAGAGGCGTGGTGGCTGGGGCGGCTAGGGGAGGTGGCGGCGGGGACAAGGGAAACAAGTAGGTGATGACGAGAAAGGCGGTGGCGCCGTGGCAGCGAGGCTACCGAGGGCGGAGGGGTCATAGTCGGCTTGGGGGTGAGCATATAAGGAAGGCGGTGATGGTGATGGCGACGGGAGCGACGCGAGAAGGTCGGAAGTGGCGGCCAAAAGAAACCGGAAGCGCGTCGTTCCGACGTCCGGCGCCCTAATTTCCTTCGCTCCCATTCAGCCTGTCCGCTGCAATTACCCGGCGTCCGGCGTTCGCGCCCCCGGCGCGCCGAGTGTGCGCTTGCACTGCGACGCCCTCACCCCCACCCCCCACCCGCCCCGCCCCCGCACCGAAAACAATGGGCGGCGGACGCTGCGCCACGCTCGGGCTGCTGTGGATGCTAGGGCGGTGGCGGCAGAAATGTTGGTGTATATTGCCATTGTCGTCTTGTTCATATGGCCGTGACACTTCGAGGTTGCAACACCGTACCGTCAAGGGTCCGAGTTGCTGTTTGTTTTCTTAGTACGTTTAGTTTGTTACTATCGTGGTCACAACAGATACCAACAGTTGAATATTGCTTGTATTTTATTGTTTCATTGGTAGTAGTGTGAGATTTCCATATTGGCAATGCAAGTGACGTTGGTGGTATTGGTATCGATAACGGAAACGGTAACAAAAATTATAATGACTTGTGACAAAAATTATGCTGAACAAAACCACACAAAATGGTTTTTCAAAACGTAGTACGCACACTGCTCAGGAACCATAAAAACAATTCTCTCCTATAACACGACACTAAATAGATTTTTTTATCAAAAACAATATTCACAAATATTGTAATAACATACTACTCTCTCTCTCTCTGTGTGTGTGTATATATATATATATATATATATATATATATATATATATATATATATATTAGTTCTTTAAATGTGAAGAAATAAAAAAAAAGTTTGATCCTTAACGCAACATATTAATTGAAAATATTTAATGGAGGATGGCCTGTTCCCCGGAACCTTGCTCTTCTAAGATGTCAACTGCATCGTAAGCAGTGATGCATTGGGTACGAAAATATGGTACGTTCTGTATGGCATTAGGGAGAATAACACAATCAAATATTCGTATTTTGTAATAAAAATCGAAGCAGTGTCATTATTTTTGGATTCTTCTCGATTTCTAAGTATCTTTTCAGTTGTCCTTCAATTTCTGCGCGTAATGGCAATTGGTAATGTAGATAACGGTAACGGTAAATGTATCGGTGTCGATGATCGCGACGGCGGGGTTGTGGTGGCAGTAAATGTTTCCATGGCGGTGGCGGATAGAATAATGCGGTCAAAGAGGCAGAAGCAAGATGTACCGGTGGTTTTCTCGTTTAAGTGGGCGTGGTGCCTTCTGTACCTTTGTGGGTGTGGCGGGAGCAGAGCCTGGAACATTCAGCAATTCCGGATGTTGCAGCCCTGTCGTATGTGTTTTGCAAATTGTCACTAATGCACATAATGCATTTGTAGCTCTGTTTATCTCTCTTCTTCTCCCCTCTATCCCTCTCTCTCCTTCTCTCCCCTTTCCCCTCTTTCTCCCTCTCGCTCTCCCTGTCCTCCGCTCTCTCTCCCCTCTCTATCCCCCTCCTTTCCCCTCTCTCTCCCTTTCTCCTTCTCTCCCTCTCCCTCTGTTACCCCTCTCTCCTTCCCTCCCTCTCCCATCCCTCCCTCTCTCCCTCTCTATCTATCGTTTTGCGTTCTAATTTCATTAAATTGCCTTTTTACAACTGACGAGTTTGGAAAAATATTAGCATTTAAAATTTGAAATGAGCTACAATTTTGTCGCCTCTTTTATTCAAAATTTGATGAGTCACTCTCTCAGCCTGAATCAGTGAAAAACCACTGATTGACTGACTATTCACTGATTGTGTAGTTATAACTCTGCCCCGGCAATCAGTGAATTGAACTGATCGAATCAGTGAAAAACCGGTCCACTTTTAAATTTTTTTAAACAGCTTCCCGTTAATGCACAAACCCAAAAATCCTACTACTGAGAAATCACTGTATTGCTTTAAACAAATCCTTCAAAAACATAAAAATGAAATAAATACAATACAATAAATATAATAATAATAATTTATATCATAATAATTTATAATATAATATAATCATAAATATGATAATAATTTATATCTGTATTTGAAGTATTTTTCCCTGATAATTCAATAGTAGGATTTTTGGGTTTGTGCAGTATAGTACAGGGGTAGCGACATATAGTGTAAAGAAAGTCAAATTAATTAGGCACAAATTTATTGAAAGATTTTATGGGAAAATGATCTTTTTGAACATCACTGTAAATATTAACTACAAAACAAATACAATAGAAATATACATATTATGGCAAAGATATTGAGTCAATATCTTAACTCAGAAAAAAAATTGAAAATTGAGGTAATAACAGATCTGTATTCTATTTCATATGAGCAATCTGTTCATTTATTGTCTTCAACATTATCACATAGAAAAACATTGTCCGATATTATGGTTTAGTTCCTTAAGTCACATTATCCTTGGGGTAGGGAGAGTTTTGTTACATCATTTACTTACAAACAATTGGCTTTTCAATGAAAGGAATACTGGTAAAGAGATATGTTGGAATTAAGGTAATTTTAAAGGGAGATACTGCCTTTTTAAGTGAGATAAGAGAATACAAATCTTTATTTAAACCAATGAAAAACATACAACAGAGAAGAAACTCGATGTTCAGGAACTTTTCAAAACACTACGGAGAAAAAATTGGCATGCAGTTAACACTCTTCATTTTATGTACATATTATTGACAATTTCGGTGACAATACAACAAATTCTGAAAAGAAAGAAGGGAAGAAAGTATTGAAAGAAAGGACTCCTATAATTTAAATATATATAAATACATTTCAATGGATATTTATGTGAATTTTACAATAAAAATAAATAAAGGACATTAAATCTGTCAAAATTTTTAAAGTAAAAATGCAAATAAACATTTGGTATTATTACAAGTATTTGGCAAGTTTAGGGCAACTTAATCAGCTTCCTCTGCTAATTATAATTTTCATAATTAAAATCAGCAGCATTGCCAAGCTTAAAATTGGAAATGTTTACAGCACTGCATGCCTTTGTTTCTATGTACATATATACATATATATGTATACACATGTATATATACACATATATGTGTATAAAGAAAACAAAGACTATTGTGTTTTGTTTCCTAAAATTTCGAATCTGCCATGCTACCGAACAAATGACTGATACCTGACACCGCAATGGAGGCACCTGGCTACTGATTTCAAAGACAGGAATACAATTGATGAATGATGATCAAGAAGCGCAAGTTCTAAGCTATTAATTCACTTGAGGTAAAAATTTTAAATGGCTTACCAGATGAACTCCAAAACACAAACCTTCACAAGGAGCTAATTACAACATAAATATTTGGTAGGGTAAGAAATACTAAAAAAAAAAGGCACATCAAGTTCGAAAAGTCTGGATTTCTTTATCAGAAAATCTATCAAAAGTATATTTGGATAAAGAGGAAAATTTGCAATTTTACAACTACTACATAGAAGATATTACAGAGGAAAAAGTTGAAAATCTAATTAAATTTTAAAAAATTTTAGAAGATAAGCAACAAATATCTGAAGTAAAAAATTTGAGAAAAATTGCCGGTGATTTTATTATCAATATATATACAATAGAAGATACTCAAACGCATGCCAAGGATAAAGAAGTTTGAACGCTGTTTTGTGGTAGAGTGTGGAAGTGAAGATCAAAAGGAAAAAAAGCAATTTACCTTGAGTGCTTGGCAATAAAAGAGGTTGTGATAAATTGGCAACATTGGCTACTTGGAAGAGAATTTTTGGTACACTCCAATCATAAACCTTAAAAAAATTTAAATATAAAAGGAAGAACACATTAAGAACAGGGTGATTTAACATACTCTCTGTCCCAATACAATTGTAAAGTTAAATATAATCCTGGAAAATTAAACCAAGAGGCAGACTGTTTAAACAGGCATCCAGTTCTAGAGCCTGATGAAAATTCAGATGACATATTATAAATTGTAAACCCAGTGAAATTAGAAGACATAAAAAAGGATCAAAGAAGATGCACAGAACTACAAAACAATAAGAAAAAACTAATATTCTAAAATGAAATTTATTATAAAAATTGAAAAGAAGAGAAAAACTCTCATTATCAGAAGAATTTAGTAAAATATTACTAAAATATGTACACAATACTTATTGTTACCTGGGAAGAGCGCAGATGATAAATAAAGTAACACCATTCTTTACAGCAAAAAATATACACATAAACATAGAGAAGATTTGTGAAACTTGTGACATCGGCTTAAAGAATAAATCATGAAGAAAACCAAAATTTGGACTAATGTCACACCTACGTCAAGCAACGTACCCTTTCAAGATAGTTTCTATAGATACCATCAGAGGTTACAGACGATCCCGGTCAACAAAAAAATACCTACACCTAATGGCCGACCATTTCACAAGATATGCTTATATTTTAACATCAAAAAATCAAAACGCTGATGATTTCGTAAAACTAACTGAAGAAGTAACAAAAAACCATGATGTCCAGATGGTACTAACAGATCAATATCCAGGAATAAATTCAGAAGAATTAAAACAATTCCAAATAAAGAAAAAAATAAAATAGATTTTTACTGCCATAGATACGCCAATGGTCTCAATGAAGGATTAAACCAGACTTTGGTGAATAAAATAAGATGTATTATGAATGAAACTGACAAAAAGGCTGCTATTGCTATGGACAACTTTTGTGAAAAAAGCTGTGGAGAAATATGAGACAGAACATACAGTGACATAAGTCTCAACAAAATACTTTCTAGAAGGTAAAACCAAAAATATCCTACCACATGAATTAAAAATAAAATGCACAGACAAAAAATAAAAGAATTGTGAACATGAAACTCGCCTGAATATGAAGAAATTAGATGAATTTAGAATTGGGCCATACTCCATACTGGGAAAATCTTTAAGTCAATCTATGAAGTCAATACCAGACACAGAACAAAGGAATCAAATTTCTATGATATAACAAAACTTAACTCCAATGGTAGAAGGTTTTGATAATTGAACAATTGCAGAAGCATTGTTCATTTCCCAGGAAGAGGGTTTATTACAGAAACCCAACTGAGTTTTTATTTCAAATTAAATACTCGAAGGATATAATCATTATATACTACTAAAAATGAAAAAAAATGCTAATGTCGAGTATGCCAAATTTGTTGTAAATATTAATTTAAAAAGTAAGACAAATGCTGCCATGGGTGAAGGAATATTTTATTATTAAAAAAGGGCAGATGTTAAAACCAACCATCACCCTGAACAAAACAAGAATAGTTTTTCTATTCTTTCACCCATATCAAATATTGCTGGACATTTTTCTTGGCTGTTTTTCTCCTTTCCAATTCCTCCAGATGCAAATTAGAGCCCTCCTAAAACATAAACAGATAGGTTAAGAAGTAATGTGAGGAACAAATGGTTACTTTATTTTCAGATTACATACAAAATCATACTAACTGGTAGAATTATGAGGTCTGGATAGGGAACCTCAGGAGTGGCAAATGGCTTTGATGTACCATCTGCACTCCCCCTCTACTTTGCCAAACTAGCCTCGCCATGTAAATGAGTAAAATATAATGTGTTTAGTGACTAAGGAAAGCAAGGAACACTGATCAAAATAAATCAGTATTACAGCAGTCTTTGGCAAATTAAAATACCTTTCAAAATATTCACAGTGTTAGAGTCCCCAGTTAGCTCCAGCACTTTATCTTACACTTCTTCAAAACTCCACTCCGGGACTCGCGTCATTAAATTAAATTGGAAAAACCAAAGAAAGAGTTTGCTGGCATGTCCGGCTCTGCTGTGGTGTAATCGAGAGCATTTTGGACTTTTAACAACTTTCATAAACGAAATTATCTATTGCACGTCAGATATTTCACACTGTACTACCAAACAGTTACATTAAAACTTTTAAGTTACATAAGAAGTTTCCAAGTTAATAATAAAAACAAATACGAGATATTAACCACATGTTCATAACCTATTTCATAGTATGGCTAAATGTTCACCATAAAATAAAACGACTCACAGTTATCAACAAGACGAGTCACAGAAAAGCGAAAACTACTTACCTAACGCAATTAAAACAATCTTCAGACACAGGTCAGTTTTCTCACAGGAAACCTCTATTTCACTCGTTCCGCCGTGGGACTTTGCTTACACACACAACACAGCACGTGAATAACTGGACCGGTCGGTACGGTGGCTGTACGGGGTACCACTGACAACCAGTGAAATGCTGGCAGTCATTATGAAAAGGTTCACATATTCACTGATTGTCAGCGAAACTACACATTTCGACTGAAGATATCAGTGACTTTGCGCTCACTAATAGAATCAGCGACAATTTCACTGATTCAGATTCAGAGAGCATGCTAATAGATATCGCAGTAATTGACTACACAGTATTAAAGCTCCAGGACTCTCTTTCTGACAATGATTCACGCCCACGCACAGAACTTCACTCTCACGAAAATACTGAAAAAAATCTTTTAATTGATTAGTGTCAAAGTGACATTGCTATGAACGTGAGTGCGCATGTGTTATTTCGGGTTCAAATCCACTATGGTCTTCTCCCCAGTTAAATGATCGAATGTTATGTCACATTGCTGATAAACACTTTATTCACAAGAGTTCGTTGAAGATTTCTCTTCTGCTTCTCGTTCAGAAGTTTGCGTTTAAATCGAGCCAAAGTGCTGAATATATACTTATTCTTTCTTTAAATGTTATTGCATGTTGTTAACTTTGATACGTAGCTCAGTATTCACTGCATGAATTCTCTGGATTGATAGGATCGTGGTTGCGAGAGAAATCTAAAAGCAGTTGAATGATGCTACATATTCTCTTATGAAGGGATTTGTGTGAGAATTATAAAAGCGAATTATGGAAGGGAGATATTGTTACATCCACAAAACACTCTGTTTGTAAAACATTATTTTATTATCATTTATGTACAAGGCAAATTCTCTAGTTAACATATTCCCTTTGGTACGCCTTTCCTGCTGGTGTCCCGTCTCGGGACGCTGCGTCGATCCACGTGTCAGGCTCCGGGCCCGCGCCTCCCCTTAGGCCGGGCGTCACGCCGTCTCCCTACGGCGTAGATACAGAGGGGCGATCGGTCCACCGCCACTGCCTCTTGCTGCCCGGGGCGCTCCTCCGCCACGGTTCCCACTCCGACTGATCCGACTGCCTCCTCGCTGCGAGGGGGCTCGTTATATACCCCCTTGGGGGCCACGGCTCGCCGGCTGGGCCCGCCGCCGAGGAGGGCGGCGAGTCTCCGCACGCTCGTACTGGCGTGACGGCCCGCGCGTTTCCCGCCTTTAGGAGGCTCAGTGGCGGGACTTACGAAAGCGTGCGGGCGATCACAACAGATATGAAAAAAGAAACAGAATCAAGGTAACATCTAATTAATCATTAAATAAGTAAATCTGAATAATTAAAATAGGTAAAAAAATGAAATATTGCATGTACCACGGCTGATAACTAGTTCTAATAATCGATCGGCCACAAAGATCCTGAGGATCTGTGGTTTTTTGACACCTTCTCGATCATTAGAACTTCGGTAAAGCTGCTGGTGCATAAATAATGCCAAGTATTGCCGAAAAATCTCATCTTTAGTGTACACATGACTCGAAACGCAAATATGTGAATTGAAGGAATATTGGTGAATATTAATACAACCATATGTCGCTCGTGCCTCTGTGATTATGCCCGACCTCTGTAGACGGCTGACAGAATTGGAGTTTGATTAGTGTGGAAGTGACATTGCTATGAACGTGAGTTTGTACATAGGAATGTTTGCGCTGTTTGCAAATGATTCCGGAGTCTTTAACTGAGCTTCGAATTTTTGTAGTTATGGCAACATACGGGCAGCAACAAAGTTGGAATTTACAAACTTACTTTTCTATGAGAATCTCTCTTCTGAGGCCTAGTTTGAGATGGAAAACTCACTAATATTAGCAATAAATATTTCCTTTGCCGTTTTGTCAAAGAATGATTGTGCTCACACGAAGCTCTTTTCATAAAAAGGTCACAAGAAACAATTGTTCATCTAATTCAAGAAAGAACGATGTTTTTTCAACCCGAAATTACTCTTCCCGCTTATTCAAGTAATGACAGTGCAACAGAAAACGTACATTGTCTTTTTTGGTGTTAAACTCTTAAGAAAACCGTAACCAGAAAAAATTAACATGATTCAGCTATGTTCTTCTGACATTACTTCACGCTTGTTCGACGATGGTAGATGTGACACTAAAGGTTACGCGGAACTCTGGTCGTCAATGTGTCGCTTGTGTTGTCGATGCTTTCCAGCATTGCAAACAAACTCCGTTCATGCTTATGTGATGACTTTACAGTACTGAGAAGTAACAGAATGTCCATGCAAGAAAAATGTTATATTTGAAAGGCACCGTTCATATTTTTCATTGTTTATTTTCTTATTTATTTTGTTTCAAGTCTTTTATGGAATTTTAGTGTACACCTATTTTAGTGTTCAGATTTTTTCAGTCAGTGCCTCTGTATAATGTCACAATATGTTTGCAATAATGTCTCCAAAATACGTTTTTTAATATATTTCTATTAATTCATTTTTCTCTCTTATATACTTTTTAGCAGAGTCCACTGTGATAATAAGTCACGAGTAATACATTATTTTACTAATCTAATTTCTACTATAATAGAATCGGTAATTATGCAAAGCTCGTTTGTCGTGTATGGCGCACAAGATACTATCATTTCAAACCCGTTCATTTTTCATATAAGGTGAAGATAGCTTTTTTCTGGAATTAATGACATGATCGTAATCGTAATGAAAAGCAAATGCAAATTTTAATCGGCAAAGCAGGTGATTTACACATTTAAATTGCAACTTAATTATTGGACAAGAATGAATTTAATTTGTTTTTTCTTTAGCAGCCGTTTTGCACAATTCGATTCAAAACGTTTATACAACCCTGAAAAACAATTAATCGAAATTTTAAATTTTTCAGCACGTTAATTGAATTTGTTAAATACCGAATAAATGCTTTTCAGTTCCAATTTTGCAATCTTTTTATGTAACAGACCCAAACTATAAGAAATATATTGCAATTATTGCATTGCTAGTTCAACTTGCAGCAGGTAGATATGACTTGTAGAGAAATAGGACAAGGTGCCATGCAATCTGTTTGAATTTCGTCTGTTGAATAGGAAAGTTTCTCAAAGTAATACCACAGAATCGCGCAAAAATTGCCGTGAAGGCAAGAGAAATAGCGTGTTCTGTGCAAAGACGATCAGCATTACACCCGAAAAGAGAGAGAGAGAGAGAGAGAGAGAGAGTGGGGGAGAGGAAGCAAGGAAGCAAAGAGAGAAAAGGCAGACAGGATTGGATAGGATAAAAGGAAGGTAAAGCAGAAAATGAAGTTTTATAACCTCATGTTAAAGAGGAAAAGTAATATATTTCGCCTATGTTTAAGCTTTTAAGGCACTAAACAGAGAAGAAAAAATGGAGATAACGATCTGAATTCGACTTGGAAATGAGTGTGCATTTAGAAAGATTTTGTTTAAGGAATTAAAAAAAGAGAACGTATGGAAATGATAGTAATCGTTAAATAGGTGAGAACGAAAATTAAATCTGGAAATAGAGGCATTAAGAAAACTAGAAATAAAGTAAAAGTGAGAGGGTTAGGAAAAACAGACAACAGTGGTGGAAACAGATGTAGAGTACCATGAGAGGGAGTGATGGGGAAAGAGAGAGAAAAAGAGAGAAAGAAAGAGAGAAGGGAATTGAGAGGGAAAGTATATGTGGTATTCTGCGAGTAAGAGTAAGATGTTGTGAGGGAGAGATTGAACATTAGATGTGATTGACTGAGAAAAAAAAATTTAAAACCGTTCTCATAAAGAACGGGCGAGAATGAAAGGAGAGTTTCAAGCGAGCGGTATGACGTAAGTTAAGAAACGAAACTGCCTACCAGGCCTAGGGCTGAGCCAACCGACAGACAGCGCTCGAGAGACTGCGCTCGAGAGACTGGCTCAGCAGGTCTCGAGCGCGGCGCCGGAATACTGCGCGAGACGTCCAGCGAGCGGATTCCTCAGGAGGGAAACAAGCCCGAAAGCGCGACGAAGCAGGAGGGGCAGACGCGGACTTTATATTCAAGCTAGCGGCAGCGCGCGCACCTTGTCATTAGAATGCAGGGCGAGGAACCGCGCGGCCGGAGCCGCCGGGGTGCAGGGGAATGAGGGGGGCGTATGAAAGAGATGACGGTCGGGAGGGGGAAGGCGGCAGGGTGATGGTGAAAGGGATGTCAGTTGAGGGGGGGATTGGAGGTGAAGGTGACGATGGAGAAGTTGGGGTGGCGGAGCGACAGGGGGCAGGCGGGGGGGGGGGGGTGGGTGGCGGAAGGGGGGGTGGGAGGGGGTGCGAAGTCGGTGGGGGGGGCAGAGGCAGTGGAGAGGAACCTGATGAGGAACAATAGCGGAGCAGGAAGAGGTCGCGGAGGCTGGGGAGTCGCCAGTGACGAAGTCGGTTGGGGCGGAGGTGTCGGGGCGAAAGCGGCAGTGTTCGCGGCGGGGGCGGGGGCGTCGAGTGACGGCTGCCAGAAACGGAGAGGACGGGCACGTGCGGCGACGAGACGCTGCGAGACTGACTTGCGACGAGGACGCGCCGAGCAGCCAGCCAGCGGAGGACGAGCGCAGGAACGAAAGCGGCGGAAGCAGAGCAATGACTCACCAGCATTACGTGGCTCCCGGAAGACTGCGCGTCGGGCATTTTTCTTGGCTTGTTTTGTTCGTAATTCTGCGGCTTTCCGCGAGGTTGGATGTGCTTGCTCTGACGAGAGAGAGAAGTGAGTGGATAATGAGCACAACTCTGTTGATCGTGCATAACGTAATATTTTATTTTTCTTTTGCTTCGCAGAAGCAGACACGGGACTTGAGATAGTAGGATCTTTTTCACACCCGCAAAAGTTTTCTTAGACTAACTTTCAGCACTAGAACTGCGCATTTAAAGGACCTAGATTATTGCTTTAGATTCATCTAAAAGCGTAGAAAGTGTCTCTAAAATAACAAAACTCAATGTAAGACATGGAATCTGTTTTTAAATCATAACTACCATCTTTATTTCTCTTCCTAAGGAAGGAATGATGATGTATGTAGATTACCAGTATGTTCTTGTATGTCGGTAGGTATATAACTGGCAGGATTGTAACCCACTGAATTGGCTAGTTGAATTATACGATAAGCTTTCACTACTTGAGGGAAATTGTAAAAGAACACGCATACATAGTACTGTGGGAATTCCATCTTATTATTCCAAATTCATTCCAATTTTCGTCTTGTTTCATAAACAAAATAAGCAGTTTCCCTGACCACAATCTTCCCCTTCTTTTTCCTAACATTTTTCAATTACCTTCGTACTTTAGACGTTCATTTCACACCTCCTTTAATCTCATACTTTTTGAGAAGTTTGATTGGAATTTGTCCTCTCAATTCTTTCTTCTGCCATGTATACCACGTTGAACAATTTTTGACCTGCTGGACTTAATAAGCTCTTCATCTCCAGACCTCACAGCGTCTCCCGCACCACTACAACCTCTTCAGTATTATCCCCTCCATCGGAAATGCATTCACACCACTTTGCTTTCTTTCGCGCTCGTCATTTGACTCGCTCAATAATCGTCTCTGCACCTCTGCTCTGAAACGTTTCACCAATTCCCCGCTCCCTCGCGCTTGCTCCGAGCTCGTGGGGAAAGCACCTGAAATACTACATTGGGCTCAGCAAGCAGCTGGGTAGGAGGGAGAATCCCTTGACTAGTATTGTCGCCCTTCTAACTCCACACCCCGCCACGCCGCACTACACCGCTCTTTTCTACACTCCTTTCTCGCCAACTCCCGCCTAGCCATCATGACCCAATCGACTCAGCCTGCCCTTTCCTGCCTTTCCCTACCCTACTGTTAAGTCCCGTCATTCTCTCCTACTGTGCTTCTTTCACATCGTTCTACTCCATGCTGATCGGTCATATCCCGTCTCCTCATCCGCTCCGCCACGCCAACAGTCTACTTTCAATTCTACTCTGCCCGGTCGTCCTTCCCCAGCCCCATTCTTACGGTAATTCTTCACTTCCTCCCCCACCCACCCTAATATCCCGGGAAGTCCCGCGGTTTGATTGATTAAATTGATTTATTGTTGTTTTCGGGCACGTTAACCGCTATGGTCGACAGTCTCATTAGTGTAGTGAATCCCAAGTAGTATCACGTGAGGTGGCGATGTTGCTTCTCCGTTGGATGTTGAGATCCGGAGCCGATCTATACAGGCCACGGACCGCGCGCGACTTTTCCTTCCTCTTCCTTGTCCTGTGCTCACCGCTTAAACACACACACTTACACTAACATACTCTACACTACTACACATGCCAGGACACCGGTGGGGGGACTTCGAACTTGTCCCGGCTAGGGCGGTGCCTCGCTGGTGGGAGATACCTGGTTGGGGAAATCCCCGCTAGTCCGCGCCGGGTCTCGCCATCCAGTGGGGGAAGATCACCGTCACCTCCCGATGAAAATAATGCACTACACGTACGGGACTAATAAGCTCAGTAGTTGACGCGTCCATAATCAGTAAACAATCAATCAATCGACTTGCGGGAATTTCCCACTCCCTATATCTAAACCAGAGGGGCACCGTCCTGCCCGGAAGAAGCTGTAGGCTCTCGACAGGCGTAGAAAAATGTGGAAGTACGGTGCACGTGCGTAACGAGATAGGATAGAATGACAAGGGGAGGTAATATCACGCCAGGTTCTTTCCGCATTTGTTAAGGCACTGCTCCTGCATTCGCCTAGTGTTCATCAGAGGAACCATCAAAACCTACTGATCAGCATAGCTCCGGGGCAATTAAGCCGGTGCCCGACGCTCTGCGCTGCCCCGCCGCTACACTTCGCCATCCGCTTCCGCCCATGTGCAGCCGCCAGTAACCGGTTTCCGCCGCTTTCCCCTGCCACGCTGCGCCACCACGGGCGTCACGCCGCAGAGCGTCGATTGTAATTGCTTGCGGTTGAGACTCATGCATAAGACATTACACTGATCCAGTTGGAGCGGTGAAGAGGGTGGGGCAGAGCAGGAAGAAGCAACGTGTGCGACGTGCCAGCGCTCGGCGATGAGAGGAGGCGTAGAGATAGGAAAGAACGGCCGCGGAGGAGGAGAAGAATGAGGCGAGATTGTGGGGGAAAGTGAGAGGAAGGAGAGTTAATAGTGGGCTGAAGAAGACTTTGAGCGAGGGTTCAAGAGGAATGTTGGACGAGCTTTAGTGGGTAAAACAGCGGGATGAGAAACATGGGACATTCAACATTGTCTGCCATCGATGTTTTTAGACAGAATCACTCGAAAAGCCGCTGTCTTGGGTACTTTCTCACCGTTACAGGACTATACAGGATCAACAAGAGTAATTTTAATGTTTGTTAATTTTGTTTCCGGGCATGTCAACTGCTAACGTAGTTAGATCCAATCTCTGAAGGTGCCGGTGTTAATTGCTAGAACGTGAGATCGTGTGTCGACATATACGTCGACAAGCATTTTCTCGCAATTAACAAATATGTGCATTGTAAGAAATCATATGATTTAATTTTTTTATCATGTGATCATTTTATCATTTTTCCCTGTAAAGCGGGAAACTCTACTATTGCTCTCTACCATATTTTCATCAGAAAAGAAATGTTAGTAGTGATATTCCGAAAATTTGAAGCGTAAATGAGATACACAATAGTATGCCAAACACTCGATTTCCATAAAAATTCATCTCTAAAATTTATTTATTTATTTAATAGGTAATTATTACAGCCAAATTAGAAACTTGATCCAATGTGGCTAGGCCGAAGGCCTTTAAGCCATTACAATACCTACATTCTACCGAGTTCTAACCTTCGCCTTCTGGTATTCACCCCAATGGTCTCTATCGCCTCAAAGCCGCGGAAACGAGACCATAAGGTAGGCTGGGGGAAAACCTAAAGGGGGGAAAAAACTGCCGTCAGAGCGAGACATGCTACTCTATCCGGTTTTTAGACTATTTATTTATTCGGCGCGGGCGTCAGGCATTCTCCTTCCAGTGTTTGGCCTCCCCCGCACCTGAAAACAAACAGCACCACAGAAAATCGTCCGCACCAACGCCTCTGCCCTAACATTTTGATTCCTATTTCCCCTTCCCCCCCTAATGTGCTTTTATTTTACCCGCCTTTATTTTATTTTAATTTAATTTATTTTAATTTATTTAACTATTTTAATTAATTTAATTATAATTTATTTAACTTATTTTGATTAATTTAATTTTAATTTATTTAACTTGTTTTAAAATTTAAATTTTAAATTTTTAATTTATTTAACTTATTTTAATTATTTTAAGTTAATATATATATTTTTTTTTTATTGACTTATTTATCTATTTATACTTAACAATTGACTACAATTTATAACTTTTATTTTATTTTTTTATTTATTTTTTTGTAATTGTTTACTAACCTAACATAACTTACTGACTAACTTAATTATTGTTAGTTTATTGATTTATTACATATTTCTTCCAGTCTAGGCCTGCTCGTACTAACCACTGCTGTTTTCCCACTCCACTTCGTTCTCTAGTGGTCCAAACCCTTTTCCCGAGAAATATTCCTACTTTTCATGAAGTTAGCTCTTTATCCCTAGAATGTTTTGGGCGAGCACGTTCCTATGTTGAAGTAGTAATTCTTTCCCCATCCTTTTTCCCCTTTTCCGTTTCGGTCGCACTGAAAATTTAAAAAGGATATGGATCCAGTCTTCCTATCACCGCAAAGCACACAGATGCCATTCCCTTTTTCGAGTCCTTTAATCTACGTTGCATCCACCCCGACCCTGAACCAAGCGTACCCTCTTGCGTCCTTTGCAGGTATTTACGTAACGTTCGCAACCCCATAACGGACTCGCGTGAATTTGCGCAACTAGCGAACGTTTTTGGGCCCGTTGCGCTGGATCTCTCCCTTTTTAATATCCGCAAGTCTATCCGAAATTTAAACCCGTTCTATGTCACGTTTCCCTATCTCCCAATTTTTCCCGGGAGAAACGTCTCCCAGACCTGAACGTTCCAGTAGATTTAATTTTATACGACCAGTAGCGTTGTTGCTTCCTGTAACTGCACCCGAAAACATCTATTTATAAGTGAGTCAGTCTGTTCACCTCTAATTTAATCCAAAGTTTAATGGGTTTCTTTTTAAAATCTTTCCAAATTCCTACACTACCGACCTCTTAGGACTCCGGCATTTGCTCGAATCTAGAGACTCGAGAATTAATTTGAAATAATCTGTTTCGACGTTTTCTAGTCGATCTATCCTATCCACCCCCAAAATTTTTCTGCCCCATAATTCATTGCTGGAGAACTAGCGATTTAAAATCGTCTGCACACTTAAAGGCAATTCTGAACCCTGCCACTGCGCAAACGATTTCTTTGAGCGCAATTCTTCCTTTACGGGCGCCGCCACTATGTGATTACTCCATCCACCATTCATGGAAAATTTTGCCCTAAGATATGTAAATTTTTTTACCGGTCAATCTCCTCCTGAGCGTAAACCATTCTTTGTTACCCCAGATAAACCATTCTGAAGACAACTACTTTGGTTTTTTAATATTTACTTTTAATCCCCATGTTTCACTATACGTTTCTAGGATATTTTAAACTTTTTGTAAGCCGTCAATAGTCTCCGAACATAAACTAAATCATCAGAATAGTAGTCCGGGAATGTTAGGCCCTCAATTTTCCCGGGGCAGATGATCCGCATCCTGTAACCACGTCAATAAACCCTTTATAAACAAGATAAACAATAGCGGTGAGAGAGGACAGCCCTGTCTTACTCCTACTGTCGATTTTATTTTTCGCGTTGTACTTTCCCTCACCGCACCCGACACAGAAATTTACGTCTTCGATATGCTCTGCAACACTTTTTTAAAAATTACGAGACGCCTAGCTCATTAAGTTTTGCCATAAAGCTTCCTATTGATAGAGTCGCCATTTGAAATCTACAAAACTGCAAAATAAGTGGCCTGTTACGCGCAAGCCTGCTTTAGGGGATCTAACAAAAGATATTGTCGGTAGTCGCAGCCTCCAAAGCCTGCTTGCAATTTGATATTTTACTGTGCTTTTTCCGCCCATTCACTCAGTCGCCCGTTGAGTATTTTACAAAATAGCTTGCTCAGCGCTGGTAAAAGACTAATTCCGCGATAATTTTGTGGGCAATTCGTATTACCTTATTCTAAAGACTGGTTGAGGATCGTTTTATCTACGTTTCTGGATACGATCCAGAATCAACTATTGCATTAAATAAATTTAGAATACTCTTTTGGTCTATGTGCCACAATTCCGAAATAAATTGTGTCGGAATGCCGTCCGCGCCCCTGCCTTCTTATTATTCATGGGATTAGCATAGCTCATTCACTTCATTCCAGGTTATCGGTTCGTCTAATTCAGGGGCATCCCGGTCCGTGATAATATAATCCTGTTTCAATATTCGCTATTTCGAGCGCCCGTGAAAAGTACTGCTCCACGCGTCTGATGAAATTGCATTACTTACTTTTTTTTTATTACGCAGTGATCTTATAACGTCCCAAATTGATTTATTATGATTGTTTCTTTAAAAATTTCCTCTATTCTTGCTGTCTCACCTCCTGCCAAGATTTCTTCGATTTCTTAATTGTGGCCTGATTGCCTACGTAGTAACAAGTAACTATTTCTCGCTTCCGCAGTTCCACTGTTTCTGAACATTCTAAGGCTACTATTGCTTCACGCCTGCTCACCCGACACCCTCGCTAAACCATCCTTGGGTCAGTACCCTTCCTCCTCTCCCCCCCCATCTCGCATGCCCCCCCCTGCGCGAAAGAGTCTCCTTTCTAAATTTTTGTTGCCTTTTCCCGGGGACCGCTCTCGTGCCCACTCTACCGAGTTAAGAATAGCCTGCAAATTCCTGTCGCTTTTCCTCTTCCAATAAACCGTCGTCTTGCTATTGTGAAGTTTGTTCCCTGCTCAGCACTGCCTGTGGCAGTTCAGTAGCATTTACTGCTAAATGAACGCACACAGGCAAATGGTCGGATTCTGCCAATTCGATTCCAAAATCTAATAAATTGTTTATTCTTTCAGAGACAAAAAGAGCATAATCTATTACATACCTCCATTCCACTAATAAAAGGTTCTTCAGTATCCTGTCCATAGTTGCCATTTAAGATTTCGAGATTAAATCTTCGCATAATTCTAACAATCCTGACCTCATTATTGATGACTGAGTCTTTGCTTTTTCTAGAATTAGCTCGCTTCTTGCCGATCGAACTCGAAAATACTTCCTGCTCATGACCAATTCTAGCATTTTGTCACCAAGACTAGTAAATCAGTATTCGGATACCTTTTCTTCAACGAGTCTAAGAAATTATTGATCACCAAAGCTTCTGGAGAATAATAACCCAGCCCTGTGGGTGAGGATATAAATACAATTGCGAGGTCTGTATTTTGCATTACTAGTCTAATACAAAGAAAAATTGTCGGAGTTTGTTGTAATTTTTATAAAAAAATTGCACTAACCCCTTTTCCTGGAAATATGCACGCAACACCTCCCGGACCTACCCTTTCCTCTACGTTTTTTTGTTTTGCATATGGCTGAAACCAGACACATTTAAAGTCTCACCCCCCTTCCACCAAGTTTCTACGAGACCGACAATATCAAATGTTTATGTACCCATGGAAGTCTTGATTTCGAGCTTAGAGCCTAGACCTTGATGTTCCAACATCCTATTCTGTTTCCTGCCTATTTGGCGACCTGCTGGGTCCGACTCACCGCGAGCTTCCTGCTGCTGCACGTTTGCCGCAGCCATCGCCCTCGTAAGAGGTCCTCGCCCAGGCTGTCAGCCGCAAAGCGTCCGGGGCCGCCGAGGCCGTGGGGCCCCGGGGGGAACGTGAACGCGACCGCCGACGCGAACGCTAACGAGGCCGCCGCCGCCGCGATGCCGCGGGGTCAGAGGTCGTCCGCGCCGCCCCAGCACGAGGCGCAGCCGCAGGCGCGGCCGCGGCCACGGCCGAAGGCGCGGGGGGGGGCGGCCGCGAAGAGGCGCCCGCTTGCCCGGAAGGGGTTCCCCCCACTGGGCTGCCCTCGCCGAGTTCACGTGACCCCGTCGCCCCGCCCCCCCACGCCCGCGGACGGGGCCGTCAGCTCAGCCAACACGTAGCTGCGCCCTGACACGACAAGCTTGTCGAAACGAATCGACGCCTGCTTTCCGCTCGCTTTCGCCTCCTGCAAATGCGGAATTAACGCCTTACGCGTTTGCCGCACTGCCCAGCTGAAGTCCTCACGGACGCGCACCCTGCCATTCCGGAGAGATACTCCCGGCCGCACGCAGCAGCTCCTCCCGCTTCCTGAAAGAGGCCAGCTTGGCCACAATCATACGTGCTGTCCTCGCGCCGCCGCCCGGTCCGGTGCGCGCGCTCGATATCCTGGAGCTCCAACCTGACCCCCAGCTGCTCCGCAAGATCCAGGATACACCTCTCCGAGTCCGCCCAAGACTCGTTCCGCTTCTCTGGGATGCCAGTAACAATGATATTGTTACGTCGCGACTGGTTCTCAAGGTAATCCACCTTGCGAACCAGCCGCTCGTTGGCTGTCTGCAGCGACTGCACTGAAGTCTCTGCCGACGTAACCCTGGCCTGCAACACATCGATTCTATCAATAAGTTCCTTATGGTTCCTATTGATAGTCTCGATGATATCGACGTTAGTAGGGGGGCCGGGATTCAGCTCCACCCCACCGATCGCCAATAGCACCGCCATCACCGCCGCGCCCAACACGCTCGCAAGGAGCCCCAGCCCCTGCGCTGTCCCCCGGGCACCGCCACCGCGCGGCAGGTAGCCCCTCACCCAGCGGCCGATAGCCGCGCGCCACTGCTCCGTCGACACCATCCTGCAGCAGGTAGAGCGCTTAGTAAAACACGTCCGCTCGGCTCTGCGACTGGCGAGAGACTATCTCTAAAATTTCTATTTTTCAATCAATGTAATTGCAGTAGAAGCTTTTGCTCGAAAAAAATATTACTAATAATTAGGAAGAGATTAACAATTATTGCATTGAGTGGAATTTTTCATAAAAAAGTTGGCCCATAAATAAAATAATTTAGTTTGCCAAAGTTTCTGGATGCAAAGTTTGCCAAAGGATGCAAAGGATGCCAAAGTTTCTCATGCAATTGATTTGGGCTATGGATGAATATGTCAGGTTGGACACAGGAAATCGGAAAATTCACTGAATCAGACTAGAGCTTGACGATTCAGGTTGTCCATAGCCTAGCAGTCTTAAAATAATACTCCACGAGAGATACAGTGTAGGTTCCTATGAACTATCTCTTGGTATCTTGAATTTTATTTAACTGTTTGTTAATTCTTATATTCTATATTAATCAGTGCAGTAATGATATATTTTATATTCCATTCATAGCCCTTATGAGAGAACAATAAAGTTCAGAAACGACAGTGGTCTGAATTATTTTATTTATGGGCCAACTTCTCATGAAGAATTTCTAATTATTATTATTATTTATGATTTTTAACTTTAGGACTATGTGTATTAATGCATTTCGTCATTTTTCATTCAATAGGAGAGGTAATGAGAGCTGAGGAGAGGAGAGGAGCTGATGAGATGAATATTTAATTAAATATAATTAAAAAACAAAAGTTTTTTCGTGTTTTTTGCAAATTCAAAGGAAATCATAATGATGTAAGATAATATTAAATTTTTCAAGTTTGCTTCTTCAAAGGATATCTTGTGATGATGTACATTAAATAACGGCTTAAGCTTCTTTAAAGGTTTATATTTCCTGTGCTTTGTGAATTCCAAACAACCTACCGCTCTTTAACTCTCTTTTTTTTCTTTCATATCTCTTCTTATGAACTAAGACATTAATTTCTCTTGGTTTGCTAAATACGCGAAACTTTTAAGTATTTCTTATTGATAAGTACTTTAATCAATAGCCAAATTAATTAGAACAAATTGGATTAAAAAAAACATTTTTTAGAACAGTTTTTTAAATTTAACAGGTTCTTGCAACCGTAGTTAAGATTTTATACCTGTTTATATATTTTTTATATTTATATTTTTTTGTTATATTTATATTTTTATGTTTATATTTTTTTTATATTTTATATTTATATTATATTTAAACCTGATATAAGATTTCGTGATATTTATTATTTTTTAACATTTATGCATATGAAGTAATGTAGTTGTAAGAAAAAGCTGTATGATTGTAAATCATAAAATATTTAAAGGGAAGGTTTCAAAATCATATTACGCTTAGTATGCTGTAAACTGCTACTAGGCCCGTTGATGGCATCCATAATCATCGTAAGCACCCCCTCCCGTGCTGCCTGAGACTGATGGCTGCTCGCACGTGTGATGGCGTCGCCGCGCCGCGTTAGTCTTCTCCCTTCCGCTCTCTCTTTCCGCTCCACGCTCTCTCCTGTTTGCGGCTCCTGAGCTGCGCAAGTGCCTTCTTTTATGGAATCAACCCCTCGACCTGTTGTTCAAATTAAGTTGCCGTCCGGGTTTTAATTTTTTGTTCTGCATTACTAATTAATGCATACGCATTCAAAATGTGTTTGAAAGCGTATTGTTTGCGTCTGGAATTTCGTTGTTCTTTATAAAGCTCTGTGCTTGGAGATCCTTGCTCCCGGCTTACTGCGAGAGAAATTCAACATTCTTTTATTTATATTATGTCTATACAATGAAAAAATAAAATAAACTCGCGCACATTTGTTTAGCTCCTGATTCCGTAATGAAATACTTAAGTCTGTCATATCGGGAGGTGGAATTTTGAAACAAGACGATGATTCTCATTAGAGAGCTTAAAAGAAGTACACTTCCTGTCTTCCCGATAATGGTTTACACGGGACTCTGCTTTAGATATTCGTCGATAGAAAAATCGATTTTTCATACTCGTAGTGTATGCTGAAATGGTGACACCAACACTTTTCTTTTATTTGTAGGTTCCTGATGCCGGAATCTAACGGAGTTTTGGTCTCCAATTATTGGTACGTGAAAGTATAATTAAGCTGAGATATTTTTCTTATGCGGGTGATATGCGTCTTCCGGGAAGCGTGGGATCGAGGGCGTTCGTTTCCGACAAAGAGCTCATTGTTTTGACATCCGGTTTCTTCCTGTGAGGTCTTTTATTGGCCTGCTCTTCCGCAAATAGGAGCCGACCTTTCAAAAGGAAGGAGGAAATTTTGTTTTCTTCCAGGAAATGTCAACGCAAGGAACTTTCGGAGGTTATTTTGAAATGAACTGTAGAGTGTGTCATTATCAGACACAAACTGTGTGGGGCCTGCCGCTAGTAGAGGCAAACTCAGCAATTGCTATTGCTAATAACCCTATCCCAACTTTACCTCCGAATAAGAGACAAGTTGAGAGACGACCGCAACGTCGATATCACTATTATAACACGCTAAACTGAGGTCTACGTTCATATAGAGGCGTGTAGATTACGTATACACAATAAAATATTTGAAACTTTTAGAACTGGCTATTTCCTAAAGTGTCTATTTACAGAACTGGCTCTTTCCTTTACAAACATTTATTAACTGAAGTAAATTTCCCCCTTTTTGCTTCCTCGCCCTTACGAAGGCAGTTAATAAGAAGAGAAAGTTATATGCGCCGGAAAACGGCGAATTTTTGGCAGAAAAACCCTTATTAAAATTTGAAACCCTTAATTCCTCACCCTGGTAACGAAAAAGTGGATAAATCCTGATGCCAAATTTTTTTTTTTTTTTTTTATTTAAAGCTTTTTAACCTCCTTAAGGAAGTTATTTGCTTTTCTTAAATTTTACAATACATTTTTTTTTTTTTTTTTTTATTTAAATCTTTTTATATAATGACAGAAATGCATAAATGTATTTCATACTGGTGCTATTGGTTGTGCAAGGAATATTTTGACATCTAAGGCAAAAATATTTTTATCTTATTCAATCTTTGATTAGGTATTCCTTTCCCCTTTATATATTGAACATTGCCATATTACATGATTTAGATCCTGATTATTGTATCCACAATGACATGCTGGATCAGATATCAATTTGACTTTTAAATAATGAAGAGTTTAGACTGTAATGGCCAGCTCTTTCATCGGTTCACCATTGAAGCAAAAACTCTCTCAATGGATTTGCCATGAAACCAAGGTCTCTCAGCTTCTTTATAAAATGATGCAAAGTATTCCTTGCCTTTGATGTTTGCGGCTTGCTTAATACTATTAACCGTTTCCTTCATAGCACTGCTCTTAAAAATATAATGAAAATCGGTATAAGGTATTTTTAAATTTGAAGGTTTCTTAGTTGTAGCAGTTTTTGCCAGCGAGTCAGCCATTTCATTTCCACTAATCCCTTTGTGTGCAGGTATCCAAATAATATTAACTTTAAAGTTATTGTCAGTATGAAATTCCTTTATCTTATTTTTAATATCTAGTAAATAGTAATTAGTTCTTATATTTACTGTCTTTTTTTCTAATGTTAATAACACACTAAGGGAATCAGTGTAAATATCAACATCTCTGTCTTTGTGCTTCAAAGCTATGTCCATTGCATCTCTGATAGCTATACATTCAGCGGTGAAAATTGATGCATATGGATGCAGACTTCTAATTACGTGAACATTGATATCAGGACAGATACAAGCAGTTCCAACTGCTTTGGCATCCTTGACTTTACTTCCATCAGTGTAAATGGATATAGCTTGTGAATTTAGTACTGATGCCAAATTAAAAACAAATTCCTCAACACGTGGTGTAGCCAGAATACACGCTTTGTCTTATGCCTTGATACCGAAAGATCGATTGTCGGCAAAAGTTTGTCTATCCGTCTGTAGCGTTTGGGCAACGATACAACCTAAAGCGTTCTGGCGATTTTCTTCAAAATTGATATTCCCAAACCAATCTGAATGATCTCGAGGCTTTTGGAGTTTCAAACGGATTTTTGAGGGTACTATACTGGAATGGCCTAACTTGATCTTATTTTTTGAACCACCATTTCGACCAAACTTTTTGATCAAACTTTGTCTTCAAATAGCTTCAAAACTGAAGAGACTGGTGGAGGTCTCATGATCGTTGATATCCCGAATATTTTGAAATTTACAAAATTGCAATATTTTGGAGAGTCTTAATTACCTACAACTATAATATTGAAAGTAGAGATTTTTCCTTAATGAAATCTGTTCCTTAATGATAAGTTTTAAATTAGTTTATGTACAATTCTTTTGAAAAAATTGAGTAGTTTTCGTTATTTTGGCACAAAATATAGATAATTAAAAAATAACTTTTTTTCTAAAAAACCGTTCAATTTTTTTCTTTAATTTTTTCCACTGATAGAAGGAGGTGTGTTTGAAAGAATTACTCAATTTCATTGCACTCTCTAAATTTTCAAAAATTGCAAATTTGGAAATAATGCGAGAAACTATATGCTGCTATAGCACTACTACTTTATTTTGTAGTTTTAGGTATACACTGTGTTCCACTTTTTTAAAATTCCAATCAAAATTATTTTTATACCTAAATATTTTGTTTCAACTATCTATATTATATCAAGTCAATCTTTACTAAACTACAATCAGTTTCATTATTTAAATAATATTAGGACAAAAATATTGTAACAACTCAGTGCCTCCTTTTAACTACTATCGGTGAACACCTTTCGCACGCTGAATAGTGAAATTGAAACGAAAATTGTAGTACACTGAATTTTTACAAAAATAAAGAGCAATAATAATAAAAAATAGTAATAAATAATAAAAATAATAAATAACAAAAAAAGAAGTTATATCTGATTGATTTCGCTGTCCCGCTAGGTCACAACATCCCCCAAAAAAGGAGTGAAAAAATTATAAATATAACAAGTTGTAGCAAATGAGATAAAGGAAATATGGAGCGACGTGTAAATGGTGACGATTGTACTACCAACAATTAGTAGGTGCCACTGAAATTCCTAAGTTTCTGCATGAATCTTTGGCTGAACTGCAACTGAAGAAAGGGTTATACATCCAGTTTCTGAAGATTGTCATACTAGACACATGTAACATCGCCTGGAAGTTTCTGAACATTGATGGCTGACCGAGTGCTGATTATCACAGTTCAAACGTGTATATCTTGTTCATGGTAACCGAGATGCATGTGTGGAGACAAATTTAATAATATGTGATATATAATAATAATAATATTAATAATAATAATAATAATAATAATAATAATAATAATAATAATAATAACATAAGCCGCTGCCTGGGGAGCGTCAGGGCACGTCCGGAGCTAGCGCTGTTCGTGACAGTTTGCAAGCCGCTAGTGGTGTGTTGTTGAACAGGCAGGCACACACTGGGTCACCCGAAGCTACTACAGCCGACGAACGCAGCACCCAAATACAATCAGCTGCACCTGCCAACAGTGTTTCCTGGACATCACTCGGGACCACTCAGGCAGGCCTGCCACGACGGAGGACTACTGACATGAATGAAAATATTGTAAGGATATTCCAGCGTTGCGAAGCAGTCTATTTAGGTTACCGGCAGGAATTATATAAACGTTTTATGGAACTCTACCCACACTTAACTCAAATTACAGAACAGAATGTAGGAGACCGAAGAGCATTAATTTACAAGTCTGAAAAGTACGTCAGACACATGGAAACCAGTGAAATTTCCATGGACATCTTACGGGCTACTATTCGTAAGCTGGCTAACTGGAAATGCCCTGGTCCCGATGGACTTCATACCATCTGGCAAGAGATTCACATGTCTCCATGAAAAGATCTTGACACTTGTAAATCATTACCTGAAAAATCCGGAAGAAACTCCAGACATCTTGAGTGAACAAATGACACTACACATCCAGGGAATTACCGACCAATCACATGCCTTAATGCATTATGCAAGATCATGACTGGCTGTCTACATAAGATCATCGAACAACATTGCACACAAAATAACATCATATCGAAGAACCAAAAAGGCAGCTGCAAGGGTTCATTGGGAAGTAAAGAACAGTTAATAATAGACAGTGTTATCATGTCTCAGGCATGCGGAAAAAAGTGTAACCTGTATACTTGTTTTCTTGATTATAAAAAAGCATTCGACATCATCCCTCACGATTGGCTCATCCATGTCCTTAGAATCGTATTAACCTATCGTATTAACCCTATGATTGTGGAATTCCTCAAGTCTGTAATGAACCACTGGTGTACGAGAATACACATGCATTCAGGGAACGAGAGAGTAGTCTCAAAGATTTTGAAGATTAAGCGGGGAATATTTCAAGGAGATAGCCTCAGTCCGTTTTGGTTCTGCCTGGCCATTAACCCCCTGACATATTTATTGGACAACACCAAACTGGGATTTGAACTGAAAGGTCAAGAAAAGTGTGTGATCACTCATCTGGCATACATGGATGACATAAAACAATACTCTGGCTCACTACACAGTCTGAAGAAGCTAATATATATCACTGAAAGATTCTCTAGTGATATAGGCATGCAGTTTGGCATAGAAAAATGCAAAATACAAAGTATTCAAAGGGGAAAATTCACAGACAGCACAGAGCACGAGACTGCATCAAGTGAGATCATCACTGGAATGGGAATGAATGAGTTTTACAAGTATATGGGGATGCAGTAAAATAAAATGATTATACACAGTCAGATAAAAGAGAAGTTAAAAACAAAGTTTACCAACAGATTGAATACCATACCCAAGACGTCCCTCAACTCTCGTAATCTTACAACAGCAATTAATACATATGCCATTCCTGTGATTACTTACTCATTAGGCATTATAAAACGGACCAGAACTGATTTGGACTCACTGGAGAGGATTATCAGGGTCCAAATGACTCGTTTCAAATATCACCATCCAAAAAGCTCTATTCAAAGAATAACACTACCATGGAAATTAGGGGGTAGGGGCATCCTAAATATTGGTAATCTCCATGCAAAACTGATAACGGATATGAGAGAGTATTTCAATGAGAAATCCTTGTCATCTCAGCTATATAGAGTAATACAGCAAGTAGACGAGAACTATACACCACTCAAACTTAAACAAAAAAATGTATTACACGGACAACCAACACAAGCCGAGCTCTTAGAACAATGGAAACAAAAAGATCGCCATGGTAGATATCCTACAGAAATAGCCAAATCAAATGTCGACGCCTGCTTGTCGTACAAGTGGCTTAAAATAGGATATCTCTACCCCGAGACTGAAGGATAGCTGAAGGATCTTGATAGCAATCCAGGACCAGGTAATTGCAACACGAAATTATCTCAAGCACATTATTAAAGACCCCGAAGTGCCTTCTGATATCTGCCGGGCTTGTGGTGTAGGCCAAGAAACAATCCAGTACACTACTTCGGGTTGCAATATGCTGGCCCCAACGGATTATAAACAGAGGCACGATATGGTAGCACGAATCATCCACGCCAAACTTGCAATGAAATGTGGAACTGCTAGTGAATTTGATACAAGTACTACTACAAGTACCATCCAAAACATGTCATCGAGAATAACATGTATAAATTATACTGGGATCGAAGCGTATTGACCGACAAAACAGTTCGTCATAACAGGCCGGATGTAATACTTTGGGATAAATCTAAAAGAAAAGTATGGCTGATAGACATAGCTGTTGTAGATACCAGCAATCTCGACACAACACACAAAACGAAAACGCAAAAGTACAGGGAACTTAGACAAGTTATAAAGGTGCAGTGGCATGTATTGGAGGTGGAGATTGTGCCGATCGTCCTCTCAGCAACAGGTGTGATACCTACTGTCCTGAAGCACTATCTGAAAAAACTGGGGATCGAGACGAACATTATCATCAATCTACAGAAAGCTGTGATCCTGAGCACGTGTTCTTTAATCAAAAGATTTATGGGTTCCTAAATAAATTTGTGTTAAAGAATTATTTACTTTTTAATTTATAAACTAAGTGTTTAAATTTATATTTGTAGAAATGTTTACCTTCTAATTAGTTCTTAAAATAAATATATTTTTGTGTCCATTCGCCGCGCTAGTGCGCACCCAGTGCGCACTCAGGGCAGCTTTCGTGTTCCATTCGACCGCTAGGGTGCACCAGTGCAAAGAACTGCGTGTTCCATTCGCACATCGACACGGACCCAGGGCGCACTAAACTGCACCGACGATCGCGTCAGTGCAGTCCAGTGCACCGGGCCATTGTGAGGTTAGGTACGGTAGTTATCCATGCTGATTTAGATTCGTGGTGAAATTGTGAAGGCATTTGAGGATCTTCTGTCACGCAGGGATACTTCGAATGATGGAGTATATTATGTTGTGCAAGAAATGTCTTAAAATAATGTTTGTGATTTAAAAGTTCGGAAAATCAGATTGTTTTCCGAAAATGTAACCTTGAATAACTTCATATTAACAAACCCTGTGCTATTTAGAAACTAAAGTGTTTTAGGTACGTCTCAATTTCGAAACGCTAATAAAGTGAAAATAAAAAAAGTGACTCTTACAAAATCATTCAAATATATATGCCAAGAAATGTTTCCCGCGCGCCCATACATATACCAGCGGAAATGTTCATGTTAATATTTTTATTGTTTTCAGTAATCAAACAATTCTACAGAAGCCTTTTGGTTCAAAATCTTGTGTACTATATCGATCACTGGCAAATCTTGAAAAATGAAATATCGACTCATACGCATTTGAAGTTTTCGTAGTTTTTAAATAAAGAAATCTCACGTTAACAATTTATGAGTTAAGAAGTAAGAATTACCAAAAGACTTCATAAAACTTATAACGACGATCATAATTCAAAATTGTTATTTTTCGAGTTCCATCAGTGCGACTGACCAAAAACAGCTGTGTATAATTTCACTACGTAGCGCACAAGCACTGACTCAGTTACGGAACCCATTTCATTCGTAGCTGCCCTTCACGCGTGTGGGGTAGCACTATTGTGGAGCGATGACGTTTCTGCCCTGCACTAGGGTGGGTTTCAGTGCAACGAATGGAAAACGCTATTACAGGCAAATGCTTGATGGTTCAAAAAGGCCAGATCAATTATCATCATCATCTTACCACCTCATAATTCATAATGCAAAGCTTAACAACCTTCTCTTACGAAGGGATACAGCCGAAAAGCTGATCGTTATAATTACACAGGTCTCTCTCCAGGATAGAATACGACTGAGCCTCGGAAGAGAACGTGTTGTGTTGTCAGCCCAGCTCAACAGCTTGAGTTTATCCATATTTTTTGCAAAGTGTTTAGTCATCATAATCCGCCTCGTATTAGTAACATACTTGGTGGATTATAAACGCCGATCATCGTGTTAGTTTACAAGCATCAACCGTGTATATTATTTACTCTTTAAATATATCAGATTAGTTACGGTTGTATCTATTGTTTATTAAAAATACAATTATTTTGAGCTTCTGCAAACTTGCTTCTCATACAACGCAAGCTATCCGTTGTAATGATGCCGAGCTGGGACGATGCAGTCAGTGCTGGATGCGTTAAGCGCCGCGTCGGTTGGGGCTGTGACAGGCGCCGTCACCGACTAATGAGATGGTTGCGTCGCCACAGCAGAATGCGCATGTTTAGCTGTCTCGTCCTTGACTTCGTCGCGTGACTGTGTCCGTTGCCACTGTGGGATGGCTTCGAAACAACATAGCTAACCTACCGATTCAGGGTCGAGGATATAATGCTAGAAAATGCATTGGTGTTTATATTGGAGAAGATGGGATCACGGACTTCTAATATAGAGCATTGTTTATTCCTTGAATTGCATGATCAATGATTTATTTGCTTACAAACTTCTCTTTTCGCTCATTAAATCAGAAAAATATGGAATTGAGGAAAGCGCTGACTTGTTTGCGGCAGTCCCGACTAATTATTTGAAAGTGCTGGGAGTGGCAGACTTGCATTTTAGGGGTGTTGTCACGTTCTTGATTTTGCCACGTCACGAAGTTTGCCTCGGGGGTCGAGTAGCTGCCGCCTTATCAGACAATGGTTATAATATTTGATAATTAATGTGAAAATTGTGAACGAGAAACGCCCGCCACATTTGTTGACTCATTTGCCTATTTGATTTGACAATACTTGGTTCACTTGCTTTTTAATTAACTAATAACTAATAGTCTACCTAGTAAATATCAAACCTTACATTTCAATCACGTTTTACACATTTTCTATTTTTTGAGACAGTTTATTCATCAAATGTCTGCAGATATCTTCTTGTTGGCGTTCATTTTCTTATGTTCTTCGTCTTATCCCCATTCAGTAATATTTTTTGTTTCTGACGAATAAAAATTGTAGAAAA
Organism: Teleogryllus oceanicus; assembly: GCA_964035755.1. NCBI lineage: Eukaryota > Metazoa > Arthropoda > Insecta > Orthoptera > Gryllidae > Teleogryllus > Teleogryllus oceanicus. The sequence goes on along the minus strand of CAXIVR010000009.1, from coordinate 69,154,435 downwards.
TTAAATTTATATAAAAGAGGTGAAATAAACAGATAATATAGATTAAATAAATGACTTCGAACTGGTTATGGAACAAGTTGTTTGATAATGAGTATAGAATTATTAACGTGAAAAGTGTTACAGTGTACACATTTCATTACAGATTCATCCTGAAATTAACTGAGAAATATACTTCTGAACGATCGTTGAATAACGCTGAAATTCTTTTTTAATATCTCAATTCTGATTCACGCAATCACATGTCGGCATATGAACGTTCATGAGAATTAACAACACATTTACTAGTGCACCTAGACAAATGATCCAAAGGTATTATGTTGCGCTACATTGTTAGAAAATTGGATGATGGTTTGATGAACATTAGGTCTATTTGAGGGCTATTCTCCGGGTTTAAGGTCTTTCATATTGGTATTTTGTGAGAATTCTTACGTTCTCTTCTTACTTACTAACTCGTTTACCTCAATTCATATAAATCGAATATCCTTTTCTCCCTTGACGTTAGGAAGGCCACTTCAGAAAATGATTTAATTGATTATGAAATTTTCTTACATTATAAATTACATTTTACTATAGATAAATTTAATGTTTCAGTATAAAGGGTACTTAATAAATAATTTTTTCATCAATGTAAACGGAAACAAAATAACACTAGTACAGAAAACTTTAATAAAATATTCTTTCCACATTTTATTGTTTTTACGAACGTATTACAAATATTTTTCATGTTTTTAGTGTTTTTTATATATGTACTACAAATTACACAACAGTCAAAACTATGGTGCCTTATCTTGAGATTAGATATATATTCCTGCATGGCATTCTGTTCTGCTTACACTTTTAAAATCACTAAATACTATTTATTTCAACTTCGATCACTTTTCACAGGTAAACCGGCCCCTGTATTTCCATAAACTTGAGTCCCCCTTTAAAATCAAGGATCTCTCTTTTTTACTTTTCTATTAGCATTATTTTAGAAGGACTTATGTATGTCCATAAGTGTCACGTCAACAGTGGAAGGTATATTTCTCGTTTACAACAAATAAACTAACGCGCACTGTTCACTTTTTGTTGACTTTCTTGAAATAACATTACGTATATCTAAATGTGGGAAGCAAAACAACTCAAAGCTTGTAAAATCGTAAATGTCTGACATAAACAACGATATGCTGCATAACGTAATAGTTTATTGCTGATGTTCTCACTATGTAGAGAACAAGAAGCATGCAATACAATATTATATAACATACACCTTAAAACTATAATATATGTCATAAATCATGCAATAAATAGAATATAGCAAATGCAATAATAATATAGCAAATGCAATAAAGTAATAACTTTACTTAAAATTATAACAAACTTTTTACTTGCTCATATTCGCCACAGAAGGAGAATAGAGTTTTTTCAACTTCATCTCTAAGACAAGACGCCGAGCATCCCTGAGTTCTCGACCGTCGCCTGTCTCCTCCTCCATTCACTCAAAAATTGGGATTCTTAACAGGCCTGCTGCGACTACCCCCAAGGAATGCGACCTACACTCAACTGAGAAGTGACAGTAGTAACCACTTCAAATAATATACAATGAGTATAATAATTATTATATTACAATTAGTATACATATTATTATATTCTTCTTCTTCTTCAAACATTAGAACTTTCGTTCCGTTGCGTCTCATTATTGGTCCATCCATATTCTCTTCGGTCTTCCTATGTTCCTTTTTCCTCTTGGTTTGTATTAATCTTTTTGGCATTCGCGTGTTTTCCATTCTGTCTATGCGGTCTCTCCATGCTTTCCATATTTCAATTTTTTTCATTTAATTATAAATTCCTAGGTAGTTGCGTATTCTTCATTACGAATCCTGTCTTTCCTTGTGACACCAATACAACTTCTTAATAACTTCATTTCGGCAGTCTGAGTCCTGCTTCTAATTTTTGTATCCATAGTCCAAATTTCACATCCATATAGTCCACAAGGAACTGCTAAGGTTTTATAAAATTTCATAAGTGTATCATTCTTGACTTTACTTTTCAGTGTCCTCCTAATAGTTCCACACATTCTGTTAAATTTTTCGATTTTCTTATCAGCATCTATATCTCTTTTGAAAGACAGATCACAACCTAGGAACTTGAATGAACTTACTCGTTCGATGTTTTGATTGTTAACCACTAAGTTGCATGTAACTAGATATTTCCCTTGGAATGCCATTGACTTAGTTTTTTGAACAGACATCTCTAAATTGTATACTTTTACAATTATCTGAAGTTCATACAGAGCTCTTTGTAGAGTGTCTTCATTATCAGATATCAAAACTTGATCATGTGCAAACAGAAGTGTCATTATAAGATTTTTACTATTAAAATTATCTGTAAGATTTAAAAACTTCATCTTCTGCTTCCATATTCCGATAGAATCGACAAGATAAATATTAAAAGGTGTGGGTGACATGCAGCACCCTTGTCTCACTCCTTTGTTTATAAATTCTTTGAGGATTTTACCTGATTTTGTTCTTACATGAATTTGAGTATCTCTATACATGTTTCGAATAATTTCAATTAGCTGTTTTGGTATGCCTCTTTTGTCCATAATTGACCATAATTTTCCCCCTCAGAAAGGCTTTTACGTAATCTACGAAGACCATACATGTTTGTAGATTGAACTCTCGTCTCTTTTTAATTAATAGCTTTAACACAAACATATTATCAGTACACGATATCCCTTTCCTGAATCCCGTTTGTTCTTCTAGAGTTATTGCTTCCATTATGTTCTTTAGTCTATTATTAATTATTTTGGCATTCACTTTGTAAGTTGTATTCAGCAGACTTATACCTCTGTAGTTTTCGCATACTGTTCGTAATCCTTTTTTAAAAATAGGGCTAACTAGAGCTGTCTTCCATTTCGTTGGTATTATGCTGTGTGTCCAGCAATTTTCTAAATTGATCTAACAGTTTAGACTTTGCTTCAGCTGGAAAATACTTAAGCAATTCCATTTTGATATTATCGAGTCCTGGTGTTTTCTTAATTTTAGTATTTGTTAGTGCTTCTTGTAATTCAATTATTCATTATTATTTTCAATTAGTATATTAATAAAATAAATTAGACTCATAATTTTTTTAAAATAATTTTAATACTTACAAATATTCTACCGTTTTACAAAAGAACAATAATCGTGATTCATGAAAAGCTTTTGCAGAGTACTGTTGACACCATTTTTCTTGCGACGAACTTTTGTGTTATCACTCGCAATGTTATCACTATTGTTCCGTGAGTAAAATTAAAACGCTTTCATTTCAAATAAGAGTACATTGCAAAACTCCATATTTTCATTAGAAATTGGCACCCACAAAGAACATTAGTGCTGTGACAACATAAGAAAGAAGGCTTTAAAACCTAACCATGAATTGGCACAATGATGAAGATTGCAAAGGCTCATTTATCACTCATGATATTTCGGAAAATAATTATTTCTCACACTTATTTAAGTGCTGTAGCATGGTGTTGCTCATAGTATATATTAATATATATTATAAACATTTTAATAAACCAGTGATGAAATGGTTTCCTTGTGACTGACATTCCGAAACGTTATATTCGCAACGCAGGTGGCTACGTGGAGATAAGGTTAGGCTGCCCATCTGCTGTGATGGCTGTTGCCTATGGCTACGGTTTCCCTTTCGCCGGGGCTGCCCATCAAAAATAACGAGCAGTAGGAAGCAATGGACTGTGGAGTGGGCGGAGCGGAAGACGAACGCTTCAATAACCAAAGGCGATTTCATCTCTAAAAGAGAACACGTCGCTCATAAAAGACTTTTACTTATTTTTATTCTTTTGTGTACATTTTTATGATTTATATGTCATTGGACATTTGTTGTCACTAAATTTGTTGTCAATAAAATAATTTCGGACAGAAAAGTAACTCTTAGAATGTACTGATGCTGTAATGGAAAGAAACAAAATCTGAAAAATCAAAATATTCATTCCACACACTAAGAATACGAGTGTGAGTGTGTTTACCATAGTAAAGAGATTAATACAAAACCGATTTTAAAATAATTTCTAAAAATGTAATTTATAAAGAATTAAAAAGAGGAATTTTGAGCATTTAAACATGACAAAATAAAGTACCTACAGAGGCAACCCGCATTGTGAGCGATGGTTTTAACATATATATTTCACTAGTTCATTGGGCTTAAATTTTTGAATTTCAAAACAGGTATTATTACACTCAACCAAATCCTTATAGCAAACATTTGTTCTGCAAGTTGGCGGAAAGCTTAGAGGTGAAAATTCACGAGCTCTTCGTCGCGTCCTCGGTAAATGGGAGTAAGCCGCATACATTAGGCGCCGGAGTCGCCCAGCGAGGAGAGGGAGAGGCGAGCGGACGAAGGGACTTTGCGGATAAGCTCGTGGCTTGCGAACACCGTCCGTGACCCACGGGCTCTCACGTGACCACCAGCCTCAAGCTCTGCGTGGAGGTGCGGTCTTTCCGAGCCTTGGGGGACACCTGCTTTTCATTGCTTGTGACTTATTCGTTCTACGCTTTACTGAGTGACGAATAATTAAGTACAGTTTTCCGAATTGTGTTTCTATTCCGTATCGTGATATTATAACGGTACCGATTTCAAGATCTTCAATATATTTCCTCTCTTTAAATGTATTTCTATTGGTTTTGTAATTGCATTATTCTCACTGATCGTGAAAAGAGCAGGTGTGGAAACCACACGTATTGTAAGTGACACTTTCTCATCAATTTGACAAATTGGATATTCTATTTATTTATTTTACGTAAAAAGCAGTTAAAAACTGCGTATGACGTGCTATGGGGAAAAGTGAATTGTGTGCACATTTTCAAAATTCTGTGATCCCTACACTAAGTCATATACTACTTAAATTTTGAAAAAAAGCTCCCATGTAATAAAATCTATTTTCAAGGATAAAAAGGCAATACATTTTGGCTCTTATCCATGCTGTCCTTCGGAATAATATTTCCTGGCGCGACAACATGGACACGAAAATTTGAATAATTGTATTTCCCACTGAATTCTTGAAGACGTGCACAGAAAATGAAATTACATTTATGTCCAGAAGCAAAACAATGGGCCATCTCAGTATTTGCTCAATGGATCAGGGAAACTGGACGCAAAACCTGATCGAGATGGGGGTCATTGACCCGAAGGCTGCAATACAATACTTGCTACTGGTTGTTTATACACATTTATACAGTCCAAATGGTAAAGAATGCATTATGTATCATTGTTAAAATTAATGTTACTTTTCTGGTGATGCTCAATATAGTCTCTAATTGTATAGAAACAGTTATGCAGCAGAAACGATTTCATTTTGGATTTAAACTTTTCTATTGAATTTAATCGTTTAATGTCATCTGGCAAAGTGTTGTAAAATAATGTACATGTATTGTATGTGAATTTTTTGTAATGAGCTGTTGATACTGTCACCTGATGAATATGATTTCTACGTCGAGTATTATAGTAATAGACATCAGCATTTTCTGAAAATATATTCCCGACCTTGAGCAAGTCATTTTTTACAAAAAACACTGATTCGTAAATAAAAAGACACGGTAATGGTAGAATTCCTAGATTAATGAAGAGAGGCTTACATGAATCACGTGGGTGGGATTTGGTTATTATTCGTACAATTCGTTTTTGTAATCTAAAAGTCTGGGAGCTATAAGATGTATTTCCCCAGAATATTATGCCATATCTCAGGCGGGAATGAACTTTCGCGAAATATACACAACGAACAGTACGAAGGCTGACAGAATTTGCAAGAATTCTGAACGTGTATCATAATGAACTTAATTTTGTGTTCAATCCATTTAAATGGACGTTCCATTTAAGGTTTGACTGAATTGAGAGACCTAAAAATTTTGTTGCCTTAACATCAGTCAATGGTACACCGTTCATTTTCAATGGAGCACAGACTTGTTTATTAGAAATGGAAAACTGCATTAAAACTTTTTCTTTTCGTTCTCTATTAATTTGTTATTTCGGAACCAATTTGAAAATCTGACTTTGTACTATTTACGGTTTCTTTATTGCAAAGGTGCGTACGTAATGTTCCATCATTCCAGTAAGGTATTTCTACTCTCTGAGATCGTTGTTTAAGGTACGAACATAACCAATCTAGAGCAATTCCACAGATTCCATATGAAGGTAATTTTGAAAGTAAAATGTCATGATCAATGACGTCAAAAGTTTTTGAGAGATCTAAAAATAATCCAATAGGTGCCTCGTTTTGATCCAATGATGAGGCGACATCTTTAAGAAAAAAAATATAGCTGTTTCTGTTGATTTTGATTTTCTAAATCCATGTTGGCAATCTGAATGTGCGTCGTGTTTACTGAGAAAGGTTTCCATTCGTACGTAAAAAAGTCTCTAATATTTTTGAAAAAACTGATAGAAGAGAAAAGAGCCGATAATTTTGAATTTCATTTTTGGTGCCTTTTTGAAGAGCGGCTTAATTTTAGCTGTTTTGAAAATATTCCGATGTATAACGATGAATTAAATATGTGAGTTAACTGGTCTATAATGGCATACGCACAGATCTTTAACAAAGAATCCGGGAATTCATCTAAACCGGACGAATATTTATTTTTTAGTTTACCGATTATTTTGAGAATTTCATAGGAAGAAGTTTCGGAAACGAACATCGTGTCTAAAATTTTGGGTGAACTGTCTGTTTTTGAATTTTGTGTCTGAATACCCTTAGTGAGATCGGCAGCAATTGTCAAAAAGTATTGGTTAAAGGGACTAGCCACTGTTGCCGGATCGTTCACATTTATATCGTTATATTTTAAAACAACATTCTCTACAAGGTTTCTAGTTGATTTAGTCGTATTTGTTATTATATTCTCTAATGATTATCTAATTATTATATTAATTCTAATCTCTGTATGATCATTTCCCACTCTCTATGTGTTGAAATTCGATTTCATTTGATGTCGTGGGGAAGATAGGGGTTGACAGGAATGGTTTGTGAATTATCTCGTGAGATAACGAACTGTTCTTCTGTTTCACGGAAGCGTACGTGGCAGTCGAACTTGATGACGTTTCCCTGATCCTTTGAGCATTGAAGGACACCCGAGATTCGTTGGCGTCGACGTTCTACTAAGTGAGGAATATTATTTACAGTTTTCGGAAATTTCATTTGCGTATTTAAGCAACTTTGGGTTTTCTAGTATTTCCTATAACTTTGAATTTTAGTTTTTCTTTTTTCTTTTCATTTTATTACTTCCCTCGTGCAAGAAAGCGTGGACAAAGAAATTTAGAAGACAAGTTTGTAGCTTACAAGTGGTGCTCGAGCAGAGCTCATTTAGCTGAGCTTACCTGGTCAATTCCTGCACTTAAGTATTTTCATCAGCAATTTTGGAATTTCTCTTGTGATATCTTTATTAATCTATTTCTAATAATTTTTCGTTTATTTTCTTAACTTCCTTTTATAGTTGTAGATTTCAGTTTTTCATATTGTATTACACGTTTATTATTATATTTTTGTCAAATATTGTATAATTAATTTGCTCGTACGAAGGTACTGAAGGGGAAAACAATGGCATCCAAGAAACCATGAGGTATTTACTCAGTCACTCAAGTTAAATTAGGGTGAATAAAAAAATTAAATAACAAGAGCTCTCGCGAAAAAAAATTCACCAGCCTTATACATTACATAGCATATACATAAATACGTATAGATATAAACATGCCGATACATATTAGGACGGCCTCAGAACCTATATTTTTTCAATCCAGAACCGCCTATGTCACTTTGGCGTTCAGGTGACTGCTAGCTTTATCCTCCACCGGTGTTACATCTCTTCGTCCGAGTATTAGAAGAAACAGCTTCTCCTCTCTGTGTATTCCCTCTGAGATAGAAAGCTTAATATACCTGACTCTCACATTTCGCATGTTTTGCCATAATTTATTTTGTATCTTCGCAATGTTTTATGATTCAACCATTTTGAATAATTACGTTGGCACCGAACATTTGCAATCTTATTGTTAGGCGTAGTTTTGTTATGACATTTCAGCTATAAAATATTGAAACCCGTTTAAACGGGTTCTCTTGAATGAACACTCATGTTCAAACCGATAGTTTATCATACTTAATCATGTTTTAAATATTAATTTTACTTTTTCCAAACTAGTTTTATTTTAATGTTTTATTTTTGGGGATTAACGCGTAGCTTTTGGAAATTTGTAACTACTAGATTTCGCACTTCGTAATCATCACCGATAATTGTGATCCGTGACTGGCGATCTTCATCTTTAATTTTTGCCATTGACTTGAATCATAATCCATACCCTGGAGAGGACTTTTTCGCTGCTGAAATCACCACTGTAACTATTTCCATAAAGATACCACTATGACTCTTTTGATCTCCCAGCCGCCTTCACCACTACCACTACCACGACCATTTCAAGTTTTTATCTTCCTTCAATGCCATCACTACATTTTAACGTTCTCCTATTATCACCGCCATTGCCACTGCCACCGCATACCACTATATGCACCATTGCTCCAGTGTAGCCATTATTCCACTACCAGCGTTACACAGACGTCGACATTGCGACCGGGAAACAGCCAACAGCTTCTCTGTCCTTTGGTGAAGTTTGGCTCCGCACTTACAAAGGGCCACCTGAGCCGTTAAGAGGTTTTGGCGGTGGAGGTGGCGGCGGCAATGGTGTCGGAGGCGGTGATGGTGGCGGCGGTGGCGGCGGCGGCGGTGGTATTGGCGCGGCGACAGGCGGTGACGGTGGAGACTGTAGCGACGCCTGCTCCAACTCCAAGAGATTAGACATTCTGGGATCGCCGTGTGTCTTTTGACGCTGTGTTTCGGGGGTCAGGCACAGTGGGTCAAAATGGCATCGAAAGTGCATAGAAAAGGTTTTATTTAGAAATCGAATGACACATGGAAATGAAGTAACAAACATAAACATATTTATTTTTCATCATTGTAGGGAATAATATTCTATGTGTAGTGGGTAATTAATGAATTTGATTTCTGGATCTAATATTATATATGTATCAAAGTGCAACAAGGTAATAGCTGTTTACACTTCCCTTTTTTAGATTTTTGTTTTTCATATCCCTAAGCCCACTTTATTTTAGTGGTTTAGTAAGCTCAGGTATTCATATTGACTTCAATGCAAACTCAGTTGAATGAATGAACTATATGAATCAAACAATCAATAAATCAATCGATCAATGAACTATTTTGGATTTGTTAATTTTAGAATGGCATTTAAAAATGAAGTATGACCGTATATAAAACGAGAAGAAAAATGATCTCTTTGGAACAGATGTACCATCAAAACATAGCTAGTATAATTAATTTCTTCACAATTAATTTACATAATTAGTACAAACTATTAATAACATTTCTGCACTTCTCTTTGTAGGTTTCATTTGTTTCATAAATATTAATGTATTAATTATTCATTTCAATTATGTCCTTTTGGTTATCGTTTCTATCTACCGGGAGCGGTGGCTCAGTGCATCATCTGATGTCACTGCAGCGCAGTGCCTCTGACCGGGAGGTCCTAGGTTCGAGTCCCGACGGTGGCAGGATTTTCAACACTTCAGCTAGGACGAATTCAGTCGCTATGTGGAGGAGAATTCTATCGGCTGGTTGCTCTGATCGGTAGTTTTCCGTGGTTTCTCCGATCAACACCAGGCGAATTCCGGAGTAGCCCTAACAAACTGGTCACGGACCGCGCGCGATCTTCCCTGTCCTATCCTCATTCCCCCTGACACACACACACATACTTACACTAACATGCACTACGCTACCACACATGCCGGGTGATCGGTCGGGGACTTAGAACTTGACTGTGGCGGGGTCTCCCTGGTGGGAGATTTCTGGTTGGGGACAACCCGCTAATCGACGGTAGGTCGGCGCCGGATCTCGCTATCCAGTGAGGAAAGATCACCGACGAAAACAAACATGCCTCACACACGGGTCTAATGACGTCATTAGTTGACGCGCCCGGAAACAGTAACAATCAATCAGTCGCTCCTATCCACTGCCGCGCAAGGGTAGCGAGGCGTGCGAGAAATTTCAGGCGCGCCGGGGCGCAACCTTGCACCCCGTCCCTTCGTCGGCAGCTCATCTGCGCGTCTACTTCGCCGCAACTCAGCCGCATTAAATCTCCAAACTCGCAGCAGTTGGTTCGTGTTAGGGCCGCTATATAATTTGGTAGATCAACTTGTCGGGGCGGGGGCGAGGCTCAAATGGGAAGTTATCGCCTGAACAGCGCGCCCTCCGCCCTCCGCCCTCCGCCTCCCGCGCAGTTCGAGCGGCAAGGCTCATGCCGCTGGCGGAAAGAAGTGACGAGTCCTCCCACTTCGTTCTCTCGCCGGGGTGAACAACCTGGACTCTCCCAGTCAGCAGAGAGAACAATGTAAAGGCCCCTATAGAATAGTCCGCGGAAGGAAATACTTCTGAAATTCTCAACGTAATTACATGGATTTTGACGTGCAGCATCTAGTAATCTAGGGTTCGTATTCAGACCGCGTCGTATTTTCGACCGCGACGGACTACTGGTGATATTTACTTGCACGTGAGCCCTGGCAGGGTCCTCAGGTGCCCGAGAAGGTATATTACTATTTATCTCAATGAAATTTTCTTTTTCTAATTTTGTTATTTGAATCGGTTTACAGTGTTTATAATAAGAAGAAAAACTTAGATTACCAGCAATTTTTACTCACTGAATTTCTGTGATCTAGGCATAAATGTTTACAGCACGTTTCGCAGACTATCTCTGTCTTTCTATCCTCCAGTCCTCGCACACATGTAGCATCTTGCTTTTGTGGTTGATTCTGACACAAAGGATGTTGAAGGTTAATACAATTGATTTGTGATTTTACTGTAATAGAAATTGTAAACTCTACATATACAAAAACATGAATCCAGGGAATAAGAAAGAACTATTTTAATTAAAATATAACTAACAATTAAATTATATTTTTTAAATAAAATACTTGAACTGGCTTACGTGGTTCCTGGCAGAAACTGATGTTACTGAAACATTGCATGTTTCAATTAATTGTTTAGTCGCTCTAGAAGACGTTCAATTGTTTTTTTCCTCTCTCTTGGAATATCCGTATGTTTAGCATACCATGCTAGCACCAGTCTGGTGGTAACCGTATGTCGACTGTCGCATGAGTGGCCAATTCTCTCAAAAAACATCGAATGCTCATTGTTAATTCACAGTCTTGGTTAATGAATTGTGAGGGGAAAATTCGCGTTGCGTTATTCTATTAGTAATTTGGTTTCTCTGAAACGAATACTGCATTATTGATATAACTGTTTCTGAAAACAGAATTTTAAAATAAGTTTTTTATTACAAAGAAACGCGCTTTTCATTTTGAAAACATTACTTTTAATATTATTTACTATAGTCGTTTGTCTCGTGTGTACATCTACAGAGTAGTATTAATTTTATCTAAATACCCAAAATGATCTGACTTGTTGACACGTTTATTTTATTTTGATTTGACATCATATGAACAAACTAAACACTATATATTTCAAAGTTTCATGTATTATTAATGAACACGTAAACAATTAATCAAAAAATAGACTAATCGATGACTTCAAAAGGAATAATTAAATTGATATTAATCAAACAATGAAATTAATTGATTAAATATTAATAGATTATTTTATAATCAATACCTCCTCATTGTAAGAGTATCTGCATTATTTCTCTATTGAAGATTAAGCAAACGTCATTTGAACCTGTTAGTTCTTTGTTGTGTAATTGGGCATTATTTGTCTTTTAATAGAAAATTAATACAGTTATTATTAATAATGAACATTAATAAATAAAATATATTATATCTGAAACCAAATACCAATTGCTTGATTAGGCATATATCATTGCTCTAACATAATCAGTAAGTGCTATGCTATACATTTGTTAATCTTGAACTTCAGTAACCTATGCTTGTTCTCTAACATCCTTCGAAAGGAATGTTTGTGTTTCGTACAATTTCGTTTAATATCTCTTAGTTTCACCTCGGATGGTTAATGTATCGTAGCTTATAATTGGAAAGCGGAGAAAACAGGTAAGGAAAATCTGATAGAGAGGGAGTGTTCTCGTCCGTGCTCGTGACACATAAGATGAATTCATAAAAAATATTTTATTTCTTGAGTGGAGTAGTCGCATTAATGAACTTAATTTACTATTAAATGATATCTTAATTCACTTTCACAAATTTAAATAAAACTTATGCAACTGATTTTTCGTACCTTTGTTTTTCAAAGGATTTCACGAATAATTTTAACAGTAATTTTGTAAGAAAATGTTGTTTTTTTTTCATATATGTTATTTCATATGAAGTTATTCCTCCGCATCATTTTTTATATAGAAAACATGTGTGTCTGTGATTTTAAATAATTGCCATTTTCTTATCTCGTAAGCCTATCTAGATGATGTAAATACCACATCATTTTTACGATTTTTGTTTCTCCATTTGTTGAGGATAATCTCCGACTTGCTTACATTCTTTAAAAGAATTAATATACACTACCAGTGGTGCAGCTGTCCCGTAATGCACTTATGTCCTGCAAATTGCGTTCGACAGTAACAAGGGGCACAAACACAAAATGCTTACACTCAGTTTATTTTAACCGTTATATTTTCCTATACTATTTTGTTGCTGCTTACCCCATACGCTGTTTAATGGGCCTATTTGTATTTACTTTTTTTATTAATTTTAATTCATTTATTTATTTCATATTTTTTCGTTCCAGAACATTAAAGGCCAACTATCGAGTTTACTTTCCTCATTTAGTTGATAAACATGTGGGGGGCTTAACATTTATGCTCAACATCTAGATAGCTGTAAGCGCACTTTCGAGAAACAATTACATGTTGTTTCTATAACATGTAAAACAATCTCTTGTTATTCGTGTGGACATCATGTTCTGTGATATGTGTGCTCCACTCCCAACGGCTGCATCATTTTGTTCCCCGAGTGATCTCCGTGTGGCGTCGCCAGCGTCGCCTGTGGGGCTCCAGGGAATCTTCCGCTGGCCTGCCGAAGGCGGGGGGAGGAGGAGGTGTCGGCGAAGGCCCGCAGGCGTGCAGATGGCGCGGCCAGAGGTCTCTTCCACTGCCCGCAGGCCGCCCCGCCTCGCCCCGCCCCGCTCCACCCCCTCCCGCCCCCCGTACCACAAGCCCACCTCACACCTCTGCGCAACGCAACGCCACGCCTCTGAGTAAACATCTAGAGGGCGCAGCCGACAAATGCCGGCCGGGGCGGCTGTTTGCCGTCGTTGTGTGCACTCGCTCGCACCCCTGCCGCCGGCCCCGCCCACCGCCGCCGCTAGCGCCCATCACGCCACTCATCCCTCATTGCCCGTGCCACAGCCCTCACCCTCCGCAATCGCTATCGCCCCAGACATCGCCATCGCCAGCCGCAGCCATCGCCAATTGCTGCCACTCTTGCCCAATGTCGACGCTTATTTTTTTCGCCTACAACCGCGCCCTCCGCGCTCGCTGCCTTTTTCCCCACCACCCACGACGACGACCACCACCACCACCACCACCACCACCACCACCACCACCACCACCACCACCACCACCACGACCACCACCACCACGACCACCACCACCACAACCACCACCACCACCACCACGACCACCACCACACGACCACCACCACCACGACCACCACCACCACACCACCACCACCACCACCACCCCACCACCACCACCACGACCACCACCACCACGACCACCACCACCACGACGACCCCCACCACCACCACCACCACGACCACCACCACCACCACTACCACGACCACCACACCACGACCACCACCACCACGACCACCACCACCACCACGACCACCACCACCACGACCACCACCACCACGACCACCACCACCACGACCCACCACCACACCACCACCACCACCACACCACACCACACGACAACCACCACACACCACCACCCGCCACCCACTGTCCATCGCCTCCTCCCGTCTACCTCCGCCCACTGTCGAAATCCGCGTGGCGCGGCGGAGCGTGGCGTGGCGTGGCGAGGCGGGGCGGGGGGGCCTATCGCCGATCGACCATGTCTAGCGCCAGTCAAGCGATCACGTCCCTGACCCTGCCCTTACCCGTAGCCGCCACCGTCGCCAGCTCTTTGCCTTTATGTGCGCTTGCGTTCGCCGAACGAATGATGCTCTTTGGCAAGCGTTGTTGCTTCCTGTTAATCCCGTCCTCAAAGGCCGAGTGTTCTGTGTGAGGTTTGCAGCATATGTTGACAATCGTTTCAAAATGAGATGAGTAAAAAGTGATGACACAAGACTTCATATAGTCCATATATGTGACTTTACCTACAAAAATTATTTTCTGTTCAGTGGGTACTATAAGACGACGTTTGTATTATTTTTTGCTGCCGATGCTGACAGTCGTTTCAAAATTACATGAGTAAAAAGTCAGAATGCAAGCCTCTTAACACAGTCAATGAAGAAATGTACCTTTATGAGCAATAATTGTTTCTTGTTGGCCCTGTTCTACAGGACGAGCTATAGGATAATATTTAGTTACATTTTATGTTGACTACGTATGTTACACAATGAGATTAAAAAAGTGTGTGAACATGTAATATCTTTCAGTGTATAGTGAAAAACGTCTTTATCTGAAGAAATTGAAGAAAACTTGTGTACAATATTGTGACCATTCAAATATTCGACATACGACATGTCCCCGCTGCCGCAGACGACACCAGCTTCTCCAGCAAGAGGAGTGTAGAGGAGGTAGGGGAGGGGGTCTCCCTACCGTCCGCTGTGACGTCACGGGGGGCAGGAGGGAGGCGAGAGATTTTTGTCGTTGATCAGACGTCGTGGAGTGAGGTTATCTTGAAAAAAGAGGTATTTGTACTGTACATTTTGTTTATACATTATATATTGTGATCAGTGCTTCTGTTGATAGAATGTACTGTGTTGGAAAGACACAGCTTCTGTTAAATTGAAACTATAAACATTCAATAGAGATGTTTAAAAGAGCACAGAAAGCAGCAAAAAGCTTATGTCAGTGCTGATGTAATAGTCACTACAATGGAGGCTATTGTTTATTTTGATAAGCAGATACTGGCACTTACAAATCGAGTTGACTTGTGCAATGGCACGTAGACCAGGTGATCTACAACAAAGTGTGTGCAGCCTTCCTAATTTAAAAGCTCGGGATAGGGCAGTGTTTTTGGACGAATCGTGGTGCATACCATTTTCTTCCGAACAAAACAAGGTTATTACGGAATATTATTATATTTATTATGTTACTTTGTGTATTGCAAGTTATGCTTTGATTAAAATTAAGAATATTATGTTATGAAACATTCATATTTATGCTTCATCTTTGCTTGTATCATTCTCTTAAAGTGTACAAGGCTAGAGAATTTATCATGTTATACAGATCATGTAGAAGCTTTAGTATGATATGAATCAGAATATGTTTTTCGTTTATTTCAGCACAACATTTAAACACTTGTAATTTTAAGAATAGGTTCATGTTGATCTCTGAGGTGATAATATGTGTTTGTCATTTGTAGTTTATTTTCTAGTTTAAATGTCTTTGTGGTGTTGACACGGAGACTGAACATTGTTGTGAAGAAACAGTCACTTGCTTCATTTTTGTCCTCAAGGTGAAATGTACTTTAAGGGTCATTTAAGAGGGTCATAACCGGCAATGAATGCTGCATTTAAAAAAGTTAATAATTCAATTTGTGTTTTTAATACTTAAGCACCAGTTTGATAGTGCAACAAGGAATGTGATAATATTGATTAAACATTACATCACTGTCCTGTCATTCATTACTTTTTGAAGTCTGATTAGTGCTAATATTCAATTCTTGGTTTAGTCATCAGAAAACTAGTAAATGGATCAAATGATTGTCTCCAGAACAAAACAACTTTTTGTGTATTTTTGAGGAATACATGTTTTTCCTTGAGTTATTTTTTGTTTTTTAATATTGTACAATGTTTGTTCTTTTTTGTTATGGGTGTTTATGGAATGACATTCTGTATCTTGGTAAATGCTCAAGGAAACGTCCAATTATAAATGTTCTGTGACTACGATTTGTGTTATTTTTTTACAAAATCTTCAAAAAGGAGAGCCCCGAATCCATGAACATTTCACACCCAGCCTGAGTAAAGGTCACAATATACCGATATTATATGAAAATATAAATAGGAAAAATCCTATTAATTCAAATTGAACGCACCTACTCTTAAATCAAAAAAAAATTAATTAAAAAACCACAACTAGAAAAAAAAATTTTACAGTTAACATAAAGTTTTTGGTTAAAAAGGGATTTAAACAATTAACAATAAAGAAAAAAAAATTTAATTATCCAAAGCTTTCATTTCTCTTTAACGCATGCTTTCCTATTAAAAAGAGAAAATTAAACATTTCACGAAAAAGTAATACTTGGATCACAAAAGGAATTAGAACATCGTGTAAAAATAAACGTACTCTCTACTTTATTTCTAAACGTCATGCAAGATTTCCTTATCTACTTTAAAAAATACAAAACATTGTTACGAAAAGTCATAAGGCAGGCTAAAATCATGAAAAACGATCAGGATATTTAGAACTCAAATAATAAAACAAATGCAATGTGGAATATAATAAAAAATACTACCAAATCAACTAGAAAACCTGTAGAGAATGTTGTTTTAAAATATAACGATATAAATGTCAACGATCCGGCCACAGTGGCTAATCTCTTTAACCAATACTTTTCGAGAATTGCTGCCGATCTCACTAAGGGTCTTCAGGCACAAAATTCAAAAACAGATCTCACAAATCTAATTTGTGGGTCTTGTCAAAGTAGATCATACTGCTGTTCTGAGAAATATTTTAAACGTCACAGTGGTTCTTATATAACACTTTTCAAATTAATATGGAATGATTACTTTTCTAACATTATTGTTTCTCCCGCTTTAAACGTGTTTTATTATTATTATTATTATTATTATTATTATTATTATTATTATTATTATTATTATTATTATTATTTCATTTGAGTAATCTAATTTATTCAAAAAAGGCCGAAAAATTACTGATGTGATAAGTAGTTTATAAGAAACAATACTTATTTCTTATCTCGGAAAAATATGTGAACGAAATGTGTAATCAAATATGTATGTCCGTTGTTTACTGTAAATCTTACACTCGAAGTTAGTTTCGGAATTGTTATGGAAACGTTTTCTTATATATTCAAATAGGTTTTCTCAATACTTTTCTTAGGCGCTAATCAAATTACAAATCAATTGTTATTTCATCGTTCATCCACTATGTATTCAAATTCTTTCTAATGTTTGAGATCGTTATCAAATTAAATTTCATTTAGCTGAGCCATTGTTGTTTCTACTCAGTTTCCTCTTAAGTGATATTCCTATAAACGCTTCAAAAACATCCACAATTCGACAGTTTCTTTCAATGTTTTCATACTCTCTTTTGAAATTGGTAAGTTCATTGACTCGTATTCCACTCATTCGCGCCTTATCAGAATCCAAATCACTTAACCAATAGACGTATCTCGCATGCGACCGCGTCTGTTGTTTTTGTCACAACTTGGTCCGTTTAATACCACATCTGGCCTGAAAAGGCTTCCCGCGAACTTAATTATCAAAAAAATAGGACGCCGTGAAACGTTGATGTGTTTTCAGTGTTTGCAACCTTGACTTCAATTTGCGACCTACTCCTCGACAGACGTCAATGTTTCGAGTCCGAGCTACGAATTTGATTGGTATGTTAAACATCGTGTTTCATGAAATTCCATTCACGCGTTACGAAGGTCTTTCTGGCGGCTGTGCTGATTGTTTTCTCGATTATATTGTTCACAAAAAATCATTGGACGCAGAAGAATAAAAACATTTCAACGGAAGTTCGACTATTTTCTCACTTTTTGATTGTGAATTACGTTACATGTATAAATTTAGTTTCCCTAATGCTTACGAAAAAAAATTTATATTCTTAAAATTTAAAATGAACGCAGGAAGTGCGATGGAGTAACCTGCATATTTTGTATGCAGTATCATTTTCGTATTATAGATCGATACTCTTCAAACCCATTTCAAAGGGTTCATGGGTTTTACTGGTGTTTTCTATTTCTTTTAATATTTTTTCTTTTAATGGGTTTCTATTTCTTTTAATATTTTCCACAGTCAAAAATCTTTACATATTTTGAGAAAATGGACTTGAGATTGTTGTGTTAACTCAAATAAATATAAATCATTTATTAAAATTTAATTTGAAAATGTTTATTTCATGGCCCTGTGAAATTAATTGTAATACATCGGTTTGATTTATTAATCTTACCGGGAGCATCAACTGCTGTGGTTATTAGTCCCCTTAATGTAGTAAATGAATGGGTGAAGTAATATTAACCCTGGAGGTAGCAGAGTGTCTCTCCCGCTAGATAGTACAATCCGGTACCGACGTACTTGGGATGTACCGCCGGACTTGATCCCCCGTTGGACAAGCTCTAAGCTCTCGACTGATCTCCCGATGTGGTGTCGAAAATCTAGAATACACAGAAAGTGTCGGAAATCAGAATTGCTGCAGTCAACGTAATGATGGATGTGATTTAATTCAGCGTGGATCAAAAATATCGGAAAAAGCTACTAATTTGAGTTTAGCAACTGGAAATATAAAATATCTGCATTTCAGCGTGCCTGATTTCAGCGTAGTTGTAGGTAACTTAAAATTCCTGCACCGCGTATCTAAATAAATAACGTCGGTAATTTTATTGTAATTATATATTATGTTATCTTATTGTAATAGATAGTGCATTACCAAACAACACACTTATCTAAAATTTGAAGGTGCTCAAAAAAGAACTGAGGCTCTCTTAATATTCAAATACCACTGTAAGACACAGATTCGGAAAGCGACGTATTAGATAGCGGGGTTGTTATAAACACTTCCAATACTGTTTTACATCCAAATTAATATCCGTATCCATTGCTTGTAGGCGGATGTTTCGCCATTTTATTGCCCCTTATATCAGGAATAAACGATGCGTTGTTTTGCCGACCTTATTAATAACCAATCTTATTAAGCGACCTAAAAGAACCGACTTTATTAGGCGGTATAAAAGAACCAACGTTATTAGACGATTTTTAAAAAAGGACCTTTTGAGACCATTAAAAAAATTGACCTTATTAGACGATCAAAAAGAACCGACCTTATTGGATTTCAATCCAGTCTGATCTGGGCTGTTGAATGTGGGAGGCCTAACAGTGCATTACCAGCCTGTCAATGCCATTCTGGAATGTGGAGAACACCACTAGAGGGACGGGGTGTCAAGGACGGACACCCAGTATAAATTGCAATACAATTGAAGGATAATTTAGAAATAATACTACGTCTATTTAACAATGGATTAAAATTATTTTTTGCAAGTTTATTTTTAAATTTCAGTTTTTGAAGTTTGGCAAGGTTATTTTAACATTTTCCATTATTTCACACTTTCCGCGAGACCATGGACGATCAGGCAATGTTTTTAAGTGCTTCTTGAACATTCACAATGTCGGTATGACTGCACAACTGTTATCTACACTGAAATACTATGTACGACATGTTTATGGACAAAGAGTCTGTAGAGAACACCCGAATTTTCACAAGGCAATTACGCATGATAACATTGTCAATTATTTTTTTAAAATGTCGATAACAGTTCATGAAATGCAAAACAATCGCTGAAAGTGAAGAAAAATTCTAATAACGAAAGTAGTAAACGATGAAACAGTAACTCTTTACCTTAACATAGACAGAAGGAAAACTTTTACACTGGGGTGTTGTTGATGCCCACCCTCCCATTAATTCGCCGCTGTTAAAAATTAAACACGTCACTTTTACGGTAGTTTTCTCCGCATTGGCAACTTTTCACAAAACATTTATTGTTTTCCCTCTCTTTCACCTTAAACTTGGTTGGTGTCACAATAAAAGATTGTGGCGTTCTGTGTGCTTCTCTCTCGAGCTCAATTAGTTCGCTTCTCTTGGCATCGCAGTTAGATCGTCACATCGAAGGTCGTTTCGTGGGTAATCCGCCCCTTTCTGATGCATACCCCGTCAGAATGACCGCTGCTCAGCGATCGCATCACGCCCAAATTGATTGCTTGAACTGCCTGTTAGAAGTGAGCAATTGACAGAGAAAATGAATACGCTGGAAAAAATGCGACAAACTGCAGAAAATGCAACGAAAGGTAAATGAAATATGTGTGCATTGTGATTTTATTGACGAAATGTTTGAAATTCAGTAAAAGTAGTAATAGAATGACAAACAATCAAATGTAAATTTCAAATTATATTTTAAAAGTGTATATTTTAAATTAAAAAAACCCCTTTTAGAAAATTATTATGTTTTACCTTTTATGTTTTTAAATTAACATCTTTGAAATACCTCCTTAAATCTAACAAAACTATTTTGTTAGCGCGAAATGTTTTAGAAATGCAAGGAGAATGCGTCTTACATTTAATCAATTGACCGTTGAATATTTAATGGCTTTCTGTTAACAACTTCTTTTCTAATCGAATCAAATCATAAATATATATTACTGAATCGCTCCACAAAGCATTAAAAATAATTCAATAATATACAAATATATAGGCTCTAAAAATTCAAAGAAATGTGCAATAGTCATATGGAATGAAACCATCTCTTCTTTCCCTTTAAAACGCACCCCGAAAAGTAAATATCAGACCACAAATCGCGCGTTTGGTAGAGGTTCCGCCAAAATGCTAACATTTCGATCTCGTTGCTTGCGTCAAATTTACTTCTCCACAGCATTACGACCCACGTAACATCCCTTACTCGCTCAGGCACCCTACCTTCCACCGCCCTCACTGCCTCCACACCGGTCTCTCGCTGACCTCTTGCTCTTGCGCCGCCCCCCCCCCAATCTTACCTCTCACCTCCCTCACCTCAGAGTCCTCTCGTTGTCAGCACCACAACCTTTATCTCTCTTTGGATCCCCATTCTACGCATGCCCTCTCTCAACACTTGGTGCCGTCCTGTTTTCCGCCACTCTCTATCCCTTTCAACATCCCTGTTCCTCACCTCCACTTCTCTTTACTTTACACCACTTCCCATTGTCTCCTCCATTTCTTCCTCTTCTACTCACCGAGGCTTTTCATTCACCGCTGCTCCCCCACGAGCATTACCATTCCTTCGTTACTAGTTTCCGATCATCTTGCTTCTATTTTCTCCTTGGTTCCGAGACATGCACTTCCATTCCTCCATATCTCTTGCCAACAGTCTCCTCCTCGTCTTGCCTTCATTACTTTCCCCTTCACTCTTACTTCTCCAACCTTATCTCCCTTTGGCTTTCCCCGTTCCTATCTTCATTGTGGTCATCACCCCCGTCGCCCTCTGTCGAGCACTGCCGCCCCCTCGTCCCAGCCTTTCCTCCCACCACCCCTCCCTCGCTCAGTTGTTTCCCCACCCCTTCGCGAATCCGGTCGGCGCGGTGGCAGCAGTGCGGCTATTCGCCTCGCATTAGCGGCCATTTGTCTTCCTTAACGCGAATTCAATCTTCTAAATGGTGGCCGCCTCGAGGGTAGGAATGGGGGACAAGTAGTAACGGGTGGAGAGGAGCAATATCATATGGTGAACGATGTTGGAGTTATGGTGTTGCATGATGTAACCAGGCGTATAGACACATAAGAGATAAGTTGCACAAATTATTTGACAAAGGGATAGATCTCTACGTTTTTAATTGAGATGTGGATTTATTTCTGAAGTGGCTCAATCTGAGAAGATATACTACATACAACGGTTTCAAGTAAAGGTGGTCGAGTAATTTTGCTTACAAAATAAAGAACTACATGTAACGTCAACTAGACTTAGAAGTACATGTCTACAAATGCTACAGAATATGGAGCTCAAGTGATTATTGTTAAGTATTTAAATTTGTGATTGAAGCAGAGAATTGCTTGTGCAAATAAAGTAACATACGTTTTAAATGAATGTAATATATTATATGGTTCTTGTTTCTACCATGTTTGAATGTTAATTTTTTTTAAACGAAAACAAAGTGATGTTTACAATGTAGCCATATAAGGCAATGAATTTTCGAAGGTTTTTTTACATAGCGATTATTAAAGTCTTTATTACACTAAACACTTTATTATCTAAATTGAGGATTATAACAAATCTCTCTTGAATACAAGTTTGTTTTCGAACCGTGGAACGTGGACAACTGGCGAATTCCAAGGTTTATGTCATCAACATTACATTTTTAGAACATGTAGTACTCTAAAAGTATTTCCGAAATTTTTCCATTTACTTTCTCGATTCTGTGTATTGTGATTTGAATTTACGTGATTTGAATTTACTTACTTGTTGGAATGAGTATATTTTCATATGGATAAAAGAGACTGGTTAGAAATCATTTCACTAGTTTAATTGATCTCAATAAAAAGGTAAAGAGTTAGCATGTCCTATAGTATTTAGTTATACATAATATGTGTATTTTCAAAATGCTTTTTACATTCACTACCATTCGCAATACAAAGGTTTCTATAGTTTACCCTGCACGCCAACTGGTCGTCAAATACTCATCGGTTAGTAACTTACCCACTGAAAATGATAACGTTAATTAGATCTTAAACAGATATACTAGAGTGTAAGTACTGTAGTGTGGATCATTCTAGAATTCTCCATATATCTGACGTCAGTTTCACTACATATCCATCCCAACGAGTGGAACTTGAAAGTGCTATTGCTAACAATGGGATTTGTAAAAATGTTTATGTCTAGTCTTATTTCGCAAGAGTTTTTTTAGAATGTTCTTAGTATAATTCCTGCCGTACACCTTATGCCGTACTTCTTATGAACCGTACACCAGAGACTCGAAGGTTCTCGTGCAACTTCTGCGAGCGATGCATTTTCTCGTCTCTTCGATGTGCCCTCGCGAAAAAGCGTCATCGGTGGCTGGAAATTTGCGATTTTGAGATGAAGCCGGCAGCAAAGTGGTGCTTCGTCCTCGCAGTCTGAAGCACCCTCTTCCCCCCCCCCTCGGCCCAACCCTTCGGTCCCCCTCGCTTAAACCACCACCTCCCGTCACCTGCTTCAAGCCTTCTCCCTAGAGTGGGCGCCAATCCCGCTCTTGCCACTTTTATCGTCTTCGCTTCTACCATTTCTGCTTCTGGGAATTCACATCTATCATTTCATCTTTGCAATACCCGTCTCTACCAACCCCACCCCTACCATCCC
Organism: Teleogryllus oceanicus; assembly: GCA_964035755.1. Lineage (NCBI taxonomy): Eukaryota > Metazoa > Arthropoda > Insecta > Orthoptera > Gryllidae > Teleogryllus > Teleogryllus oceanicus. The sequence goes on along the minus strand of CAXIVR010000009.1, from coordinate 69,131,178 downwards.
CACCTCTGCCTTTCCCTCGTATACATCCCAATTCTAGAACTTCCGCCTTCGTCATCTGCGCAGCTACCGCCTTTGCCATCCCCGTCTCTGCCGTCTTCCTCTTTGCCATCCCCGCCTCTACAATCTACGCTTCTTCTATATTCTCCTCGAACATCCCCGTGTTTACTATAGTCGCCACTACCCCTTTTCCCCCCCTTTCCATCTACCTCCCCCCTCACGTCCCCATCTTTCCTCCCCCGCTTCTACGTCCCCCGCCTCTACGTTTCCGGCTCTACGTCCGCGCCTCTACTTTCCAGTCTCCACGTCCCCTCCTCTATGTCCTCACCTCTACGTCTCCGTCTCTACTTCCCCACCTCTTCGTTCCCCTCCCCTACGTTCCCGGTTGTACGCTCTCCCTTCCACTATCATTTCCACCTTCCATCTCAGCTAGTCGTTGGAGAGCTAACCGGGGAAACCGACCCGGCGGTGGCGCGGCGGCGAGTGAAAGGGTGATGGGGCGCATGTCCCTGGCGCTCGGACTGGGGCGAAGCGAAGGCGGGGTCCGGGTGATGCGGTGCAGATGCAGCCGCGCCGGCTGTGACGAGCTGCAGACTCGCTGGGGCACGTAGGGGGCCCGAGGGAGCCGGTCGGTCATCTTGGAGGAACTCTGGGACAGCGTTTCCATCCAGACGCGAGGGGGTGGGGTGAAAGAGACCCGGAGGCTCATCCCAATGAAGAGAGGAAGGAATACGGTGGAATCGAGACGTACTGCGCAAGCACTTACAGTACTGCCAGCATATAAGCGACTATGACAACTCTGACAGTGCTGTGGTAGATCATGTGACCTGCTCTGAAGCAATCAGCTTGCGAGGATTTGTTTACTTTTTAAAAGCCAGCGTTCCGCGTTGTGACGCACTCATCTGACTCACACGAAGTCGCGGAGGCGATAAAGTTCTGGTGTGGCGAAGGTAATGAACATGACATCAAGACATGTCGTCGCCTATCAGTAAGTGTTAATGTTTTGAGGTTTGATTTATTTGTCATGTAGGTGGTGCCATGAGCGTAGTAATGTGTAACAGCGCATCAAATTGTCAGAGTCGCTTACACGCTGTCGGTACTCTTGTTAATTACATACGTATTATCCTTTAATAACATAGTTTTGTTTATTTACTTTGTTCTTAAAGCAGTAATTTCTGCTTTGTTAACGATCTGTGGTATTCATGCTTCTTGGAACAGACAGGTACAAACATTTTACCTCATTTGTTCAATAAATGTGCAGACTTAATAACCACTAATAACGCGACTCAGTAATCGACTACTAACCACTGATTTGTAATATAAAGATCAATCCACTGGCGACCAATGAATGCCTTCCTGGTGGCAAATCGTATACAAAGCGCGTGGTACCTGTATTGGAAAGAAAAGGTTTTCTACTCCTTTTGTTCTGTTAAAAAATGACTTCTTTCACAGGAAATTGTACAAAAACTGTCAGCATGTCGGCCGAAACTCATTTAGCAACGTTATCAATTTATTTCATATTTTGGTCATGATACAAACATTGCTTCCTATTGAAAGTTACACAATGCACGTTTCCATAGTTAACAAATCTGACAATGCATGCTACTTGATAGATTAAAACCGCTCTCAATAACTATTAAAATAGAAGTTACAAATGTAGACATTCTTAGTAATTCCGTAATTTAATTTTCCTCGGAAGTTGTATTTAAACAGTTTATTACACCCAACTAAAATAAAGTATTATATTCACACAGATTTGAACACAATAATAATGATGATATTGATAGTGAGATATACAAAATTTTCCTCTCTCCACATTTATATCTGCTAAAGATCTTAGCGTCCGGCTTGCTGGGTCAATGGGTCACGATATATTATAATCCTTATTACCTCTATAATGGATTATAGGATCCGCCGACTATACAGCGCAGCTGGGAATCTGAAATAGAATGATTCTATTCCTAATTCATTTCTGTTTGGATTGACTAAATGAAAAGTCACTTTCTTTTCTAAAGAACAAAATTCAACAAAGTTCATTTTTACGCTTTTAGCAAACAATTTAGTGAATTTACAATTTTTAGGCCTTTGATCAAGATATCTTTCAATTTACACCGCGGTTAACTTATCTTTTCTTCGTTGATGTCCCTCGTAGACTTCTCAGTCGAAATATCTTGCGAGCTTGCCGTAGTCCAAAGTCCCAAGAAATCCTCTTCTGCCCCTATCCAAGCTGGTCTCAAACTATCAAAATTATCAGTCCCGATTACGTCCTATGACATAGTCCCGAACTCGATTACCACTCCCGACAAAGTTCCAATTTATACATCAATATTGCTTCCACATGAAAATATCTGCAATATCATTCACTGTCCTTAAAATTTCACTGATAACCCAATTCTATCTAGATTGTACTCGTTCCCTCTCACGAACCTACGATCAGTTCAGAAGCGCGTTTCCGAGCAGAATGAAATCTTCCTGCATGATTCATCCCTCGAAGACTTCGTATTAAACTACCTTCATTTTTTTCATATTATTTGACCGTCCTTCTCTCACCCAGCCAATCCATACGTTTGTTATATTTTGGTGTAGCGTCTAAACGTCTTCGCCCAATCCCAAATTTTCTACTTTCGGCATCCAGAACTCTTAATGCATTTAGAAAAAACAAAAACTACATTGTTTATTCACGGTCGTTGCTAAGCTCTAGCTCTCGTGATATTTCGTAATGCATGTTCCACCATATTGTCTAGAAATAAATGTTAGTTTATTTTAACGTGACATATCGGTATGTCACAATAGTAATGATGATGATATAAGCCCATTGAATTTCTAAAAGGGCCGAGACCTCCTGTCAGAACTTAGGAGGGGTTTTCTCATTAGGTGAACCAGTCCTTAAGAGATTTAGGTTTATCACTACAGTACTACCAGACTGCATGTGCATTGCACATTTTAATACTAACAGCACTCAGATTTCAGATACATTCTAATGTCTCTTTTGTTGGTCACTTGACATTTCTCTTTGTTTATACACTTACTCTTATTTTAGTTTTCACACTTGAATTTACTTTAGTATTTACACTTGCATTTTTTCACATTTAACACATCCTTTCACTAATGCTTTGTGTCATTTGTTTCTTTTGAACCTTCCATGTTTCCCGGATCCTTGCTATTCGTGACCATATGTTGCCATAACCATTCTTAAAGACATCGGCCCATCTTTGTTTAGGGCGTTCTCTTCTTCCTTCAACCTGGGACCCTGTCTAGGGGTCCTAGGTTGTAATAGTAATAATAATAATAATAATCATTATATCATTGTTATTTATTTCATTTAATATTACCCTTTTATAGTAGTAAATTCTTTGAATTGATTGATTATAGTAAGTAATTTTATTTGTTTTCATAAAAATATTGTCTGATATCCTAATTTTTAACTTTCCTTTGACTATTATTATCCTAATTGCCAGTATAATCTCTATCTATCTCTCACTCACAGATATTCTGTCCCTTACTGCGTGATCTCTGAAAATTTCTCAACGGCTGTGAGGAAAACGACCTCGCGCTCGAGCTGCGCGTAAACGATAAGGGAAAGCGAGCGATGGACACTGAGAGCACTTCAGGGCCGAGTCGCCGCGGAATTAACTTCGGGGCGTGAATATGTATGATAATGAAGGAACTCTGTGGAATACGCTGTCAAGATTATCATGCCCGCAAAGGAACTCTTTTCTGAAGGATTCGTTTAACACGCGCATTCAGCGTTCGCTTTCTGTGTTATTGTAAACAGTATTTTCGAATTTCTTTGTAGTGTTTATGTTTTTACTTTATCCTGATAATTCGGTTCAAGGTAGATTCTAAATGGAATTCTAAATATAATTATTTTCTGGTATTATAAAATATTCCAAATAGTTTGCTAATTTAGGTCTCTATGATATCGGAGATTTTCCGATGGTGGTTTGTCTGGAGATGTCGAACTGAGTGCCGAGATTTTCGAAATAATTATCCAAAAACGATATTCAATTGTATTCTAGTTTATATCTCCTTAAGATATGTTACAATACTGTTTGCTGCATTGCTGGCTATAAATATTAATTAACAAGTTCGCATCTACTCATTACCTAGTAATGGGAACATGGTTATGAGTTAAATGTACTTTGCAGGCATAAGTGACTCAACTTGTTGAAACGACATAGTTGCAACTCATAACAAAGCTTGTGTCATCTATCCTGCTTAAGAGTTTCTCCTCCATCTTTACGACATATTTGAATAATGTCCCATCTTTATATAATATACTAAGAAAAGATTCTGCTTGTGTAACATTTACAATATTCCGTAGATCCAGAACCTCGTAAGTGTGCTATTATGGATAGGTAATTTCTCCCAAAGGAATGCATCAAACTCATTTAAGACGATAAAACAGAAGTTTAAATGTAACAATATACGGAAACAGAACATTTACAACCAGTATTGTACGATATGCTATAACACTTATTACCATTATACTTAGCCAGAAAACGATGCTTTCAAAGTTCTAAATTGTGTAAAGAGACTTGCATTCGTATTTCATTTCGTATTTATTCACTTCGTATTGTATTGAAACGTGAAAATTATTCATAAATTGTATTTACATGCAAAAATTAGTTTGATTATTTCAATATTAATTAAACAGAATAATAAAAGAGAGAAATTTACTTTACTTTTGTAAATATAAATTTATTGAAAGTTTACATTTAATTAAAAATAAGATATATATTTCAACATTGAATTGTTCTCTAATATGTGACTATTGATTTACGTGTAATATCAAATGCGGAGAGTTAAAGTACAAAACAGAAAACAATAAAATTCACCGTAAAGCTTCCAGGACTTCTCAACCTTTTTATTCAGCATTATTTTTTAAATGACTATCAACTGAAGGCAATATTTCTCTTAGAAATGACATTTCCGAAAATTTAAATGAACTTTCATCTTATCACGAAATTGTAGAAATAAATATTGAGGGATTAAAAAGGAATCTGAACAAAATTAGTAATCTCTCTTTTAAATCCATTGTTGTATGTGGAGATTTCAATATTGATTTTCTGAGCGAATCCCACGAAAAAGAGCAGTTTCTGAATTTAATTCATTCTTTTAATTTAGATATTACAGTGAACGTACCTACACGGAATACTCTTAAATCACAAACAGCAATAGATCAAATTATAATTAACAAAACCACAACTAGATATGAAATAATAACGAATAATCTAGGTTACAGTGACCACGATGCACAAATTCTTACAATTACTAATAACATGAATACTGACACAATAAATAAAACACGCATGTGCCGAGCATTTACTTCTGTTAACATAAAGTTATTTACGGACTACTTGCTGAAAGAATCATGGGAGGCAGTTTATAACGCTATTGACACAAATAAAAAATATAATTTATTTTTCTCAAAGCTTTCATTTCTCTTTAACGCATGCTTTCCTATTAAAAAGAGAAAATTAAACATTTCACGAAAAAGTAATACTTGGATCACAAAAGGAATTAGAACATCGTGTAAAAATAAACGTACTCTCTACTTTATTTCTAAACGTCATGACGTATCTCAAGATTTTCTTATCTATTTTAAAAAATACAAAACATTGTTACGAAAAGTCATAGGGCAGGCTAAAATCATAAAAAACGATCAGGATATTTTGAACTCAAATAATAAAACAAAAGCAATGTGGAATATAATAAAAATACTACCAAATCAACTAGAAAACCCGTAGAGAATGTTGTTTTAAAATATAACGATATAAATGTGAACGATCCGGCAACAGTGGCTAATCTCTTTAACAATACTTTTCGAGAATTGCTGCCGATCTCACTAAGGGTCTTCAGGCACAAAACTCAAAACAGACAGTTCACCCAAAATTTTAGACACAATGTTCGTTTCCGAAACTTCTTCCTATGAAATTCTCAAAATAATCGGTAAACTAAAAAATAAATATTCGTCCGGTTTAGATGAATTCCCGGATTCTTTGTTAAAGACTTGTGCGTATGCCATTATACACCCGTTAACTCACATATTTAATGCATCTTTATGCACTGGAACGTTTCCAGATATTTTCAAAACAGCTAAAATTAAGCCGCTTTTCAAAAAAGGCAACGAAAATGAAATTCAAAATTATCGGCCCATTTCTCTTCTATCAGTTTTTCAAAATATTAGAGAGACTTTTTTACGTACGAATGGAAACCTTTCTCACTAAACACGACGCGCTTTCAGATTGCCAACATGGATTTAGAAAATCAAAATCAACGGAAACAGCTATATTTTCTTTTCTTAAAGATGTCGCCTCATCATTGGATCAAAACGAGGCACCTATTGGATTATTTTAGATCTCTCAAAAGCTTTTGACGTCATTGATCATGACATTTTACTTTCCAAATTACCTTCATATGGAATTGTGGTATTGCTCTAGATTGGTTATGTTCGTACCTTAAACAACGATCTCAGAGAGTTGAAATACCTTACTGGAATGATGGAACATTACGTACGCACCTTTCCGACTCTTTGCCCGTTGCATGTGGAGTTCCTCAAGGATCGATTTTAGGCCCTACTCTGTTCCTACTTTACGTAAACGATATGCCCTCGACGATTCGAAACGGAAGAACGGTTCTCTTTGCGGATGATACGAACATCCTTTGCAATAAAGAAACCGTAAATAGTACAATATCAGATGTTTCAAATTGGTTCCGAAATAACAAATTAATAGTAAACGAAAAGAAAACGGTTTTAATGCAGTTTTCTATTTCAAATAAACAATTCTGTGCTCCATTGAAAATGAACAGTGTACCATTGACTGATGTTAAGGTAACAAAATTTTTAGGTCTCTCAATTCAGTCAAACCTTAAATGGAACGTCCATTTAAATGAATTGAACACAAAATTAAGTTCATTATGCTACGCGTTCAGAATTCTTGCAAATTCAGTCAGCCTTCATACTGCTCGTTGTTAAATGAATTGAACACAAAATTAAGTTCATTAACCAAATCCCACCCACGTGATTCATGTAAGCCTCTCTTCATTAATCTAGGAATTTTACCATTACGTGTCTTTTATTTACGAATCAGTGGTTTTGTAAAAATGACTTGCTCAAGGGCGGAATATATTTTCAGAAAATGCCGAAGTCTATTACTATAACACTCGACGTAGAAATCATATTCATCAGGTGACAGTATCAACAGCTCATTACAAAAATTCACATACAATACATGTACATTATTTTACAACACTTTGCCAGATGACATTAAACGATTAAATTCAATAGAAAAGTTTAAATCCCAAGTGAAATCGTTTCTGCTGCATAACTGTTTCTATACAATTAGAGACTATACTGAGCATCACAAGAAAAGGATCATTAATTTTAACAATGATACATAATGCATTATTTACCATTTGGACTGTATAAATGAGTATAAACAACCTGTAACAACTATTGTACTACAGCTTCCGGGTCAATGACCCCCATCTCGATCAGGTTTTTCGTCCAGTTTCCCTGATCCATTGAGCAAATGCTGAGATGGCCCCTTGTTTTGCTTCTGGACATAAATGTAATTTCATTTCTGTGCACATCTTCTAGAATTCAGTGGGAAATACATTTATTCAAATTATCGTTTCCATGTTGTCGCGGCAGGAAGTAATAAGAGCCAAAATTTATTGCTTATTTTCTTTGAAAATAGTTTTTATTACATGGGAGTTTTTTTGTTGTTTTTTTCTCCCTTTCAAAATTCAAAATTTTTTGAAAATGGATTTTATTACATGGGAGTTTTTTGTTGTTTTTTCTCCCTTTCAAAATTCAAAATTTATTGCTTGTTTATCCTTGAAAATAGGTTTTATTACATGGGAGTTTTTTGTTTTTTTTTTCTCCCTTTCAAAAATTCAAAATTTAAGTAGTATATGACTTGGTGTAGAGATCGCAGAATTTTGAAAATGTGCACACAATTCACTTTTCCCCATAGCACGTCATACGCAGTTTTTAACTGTTTTTTTGACGCAAATAAATAAATAAATAAATAAATAAATCTCCATGATTCTTGCAAATAAAATGTTTCTGAAGTTCATTGGATCAATGTCGTCGGTATTCAACTGAAACTCACTGAGTCAATTTTTAATGTTTTTTAATTATTTACGTAGGTAGACTACATTTTTTCTGCTCTTTAGATTCGTAGGTTTGTTGAAATTCTAAAGTTTGTGTGTACTGAATTATATTTAATTAGATGTTTTTACTAAGTCACATAACAGTGAAAATGTAAGGAAAAAATCCAACTTGAGATCTTTGTTTTTCAAAGTAAAATTACTTTATTAAATTGTTTGTTAAAATAACCAGATTTGTTTTCTTTCCAGACCAAGATCAAACTAGAAATTTTTAACAGAATATTCAACTAATGTAACTCAAAATACGGTTTTTGGACTGGTTTTACTTGTATACAGACAATATTGTCTATATATTTGTTAATTAAAAGAAAGTAATTAAAGTATCTAAGAGTTATGTATCAGAAATACAAAAATTCAAACCTAATTTTTTTCCAATAATGCACATTTTCTCTTTTTGATTTTTTCTGAAAAAGTCTTTATTACGCAAGCATGTCGATCCAGTCCCCACTCTGAAGAACATTAACTCAATTGCAAGTAAATCCATGTTTATGCAGTTATAACTAGTTAGATGATTCGCTAGGCAGACATTGATTGAAAGTTTTCTACCATTTACAGTATTTATTTACAGGATTTTTACTATTTACAATATAAACATTTTTACAAGATATTATTTAAAATTTCTTATGAGTAATCATTTAATGTAATTCTAAATGTAGGATTGGGAATGCAAAATAATCTGCACCATTATATGTCTTCTGTTAGGTCTTCTTCGTGATTTTATTGATTCTTTTAGGATTAAAAATTTGAAAAATGATTTTCAATCAACTTTATTTTAATTTAAATTTCTGTCGAAAAAATTACAATTTAGATTCAAGAATCAATAATTTTGAAGGAATCAAAACTTTTGAAAGAAACAATAATAAACCAACGATTTTAAATGCAATAGTAGTTTCTTGACAATCATGATGCGTTGCTCATCTCAACATTTTTCATTTGTATATGACATGATAAATTAAAATTTGTTTGAAAGTTATAACTAATCCAACAGTGGAATTTATTATTTTATTATCGCCTATATGAGGCTAATGGATAATCGCTATGCCCTACATTGCCTGTACATTAAACTGAAATAATGACCATATGTCACTGTACATAGATAACAAAACAAATTTGCGGTGAAACGCGTTCTGTCACTAAAGAGCTTTCAAGCGTCCCCATTGCTAAAATTCCATTATATTCTCATCAATTTCGTTTATCGCGCGTCGCTCAAAGATAAAATGTGGTAATGTGATAAATTACGTTCGGAATGTTGTGCTATTCCATTAACTACACTCAACATTCTAGGGAAAAGAGATGAGACTCTGTCCTGATTCGGCATGACTGGCATGTGTCATGTTATGTGCTCTCCTACGTGCATGTTTTATGCTATGGTGTTTCAGTTAGGGCTCTGTATAGCAAGAACTGTACGTAGATGATCGCGTTGTTTCTTCCTAAGATCACGCGCGCGCTGTGTGATTCATTGAAAACAGCGGCTATTGAAGCTGTGTGGACCACTCAGTCCACCTGAGTTTGTCCATTACAAACGCTATGTATTTTGAATAATGCTTCTCACATGTCAAGTTTAGGAAGGAATATGGGTTTTGATTGAATTTTTTTTTTTTTAATGTTTATTGCTGGTTTGTTTATTGTGTGCTTGTACCATTTAATTTGTCAAATAAACTAGTATAAAAAACAAATGATAACTTAAGTGGACTTTCTACCGTAAGTATTGTGGGTCTTCTTTTATACTATTCAATGTTCAAGTACTTCACAATTCAGAATTATAGCACAGGTGATTAAATGATAAAACATAGTACATAGTACATCGTAAGGCTTATATGTTAATTCATGGTTAACTAAGTAAGTTCAATACATGAAAACATTGCCACACAAACTCCTGGAAACATGAAATTCGTTTAAACAGATTAATTATTTTTATTTCTTTTATAATATAAAACAAAATTTATTGCACTGTCTAAAAAACATCGTCTCTAGAATATTATTTTCATTTGTCAAACCCTAATATTGCAACATTTTATATTTTCAATTAATAAAATTATGACCCGAAATTATGTGAAAGTGCTTCCCGTTTAACATTGTTAACTTACGTAAAACGAAGGAAGAAAAGTTTTACAGAATTAAAATATAACTGAAACCCGCACAGCCAGGTTTGCGTTTTTTGGCATCTGAATGACGGTAATTTTTAAGATAAGAACCCATTTCATTTCGCAACTGTCCGTAGGCTATCTGGCAGCTGTTAGAGAGTTCTATCCAAACAAAGCTCCTCGTTTTTCGCAAAGAGCCGCAAGCTTTCTAAGAGTCACGTGCTCCGCTTTTCATCGCCACTCGGTTCGAAGGCTTTCCGTCGCTTACGAGGGGTTTCGCGCCTATTTCCAGCGCCGGCGGATCGGAAAAGATGAGGCGACGACAGCGGCTGGTGAACAAGCGAGCCGACGGCCGCGACAACGCCAGCTCAACGACAGCGTCGTAAACACGCGCGGTCGGGCAGGGAGTAGTTGGCTTATCGAAACGACGCACCTGCGCGCGTGCTCGCTCTTTGCGCGCCGTCACGGAGTAAGCAAAGCAAACAGTTGGCGCGCGAACAAATCGGCGAACGGCGGCGGTGGCGCCGCACAGTGGGCCAGAGGAGGGGAAAGTTAGATCAAAATATGCTTCAGAAGCTCCGTTTGACGTGAAAGGGGTAGCAAAATGTCTCCTCCATCGTTCTCCAATCAGGAAAGGAAGGGAGAATCACACCATTTCATTCAGTGCAAGCTTGAACGTGTACGAGTTATGCCAGGCGCATTTCCTCGCTCTCACAGAATGAAGAGAGTTTTGGGTGCAAATATTTTTGCTCTCTCGACTAACAGAATCGTATGTGCTATGGATACGATTCTTGGAGATACGTATTTTAAATTTATATTTTAAAATCATATTCCTTGAACAATCATTTAGTAATTCCAAGTAGAAACTCCGTGTGTCGCAATGGAATTACATTTTAAAATTGTTTTTAATAGTTACCTTTCCGGCGTTTCCGGGCTATGAAATTAACCGAATCGCATTCTGGAATTCATCTAGTTTTCAAAACATTAATCAAAGTTTGCACATGTTTGCCCCGTTTTGCGTTTAGGTACTTTATTTGTAACATCTAGTTTTGTTAGCCTTTCTATCTACAACATTACTTTTTTATTTTTCCTTCATTATCTGGTAATGATAGCTTTTTATTAACAAGAAGAGATCTGTATGGTGTTATTAAACCACAAAAGGAAAAAAACTAAAAAAAGTGCAACCTGAAAGAAAAAAAGAAGTGCCTCGCAGGCTGTTAATTGCATCTAACTCACTGATTTCTTGCAATAGAGCAAAATTATCGCAAAGGCACAATCTAGAAGTTACGCCAAAGTTAAGGGCTTCAAATACAAATTCACGTTTTGAAGAAGAATCACACGAGGAAAGTTCTAACTTTAAGGTTATGTAAATAATTTTTTAAAGAATAATGTAAGTAAATTTGTAATGAGTTATGTAAATAAATTTTTAACTCATTATTTCATTATAAAATGTGTTTTTTATTGCCAAAAATTCCAAAAAACACTTAAAAATACTTTTTGCCAACTTTTCCCCTTTCTGGCCCCACTGTGCGCCGCCGCCGCGCGCCGTCACGGAGTAAGCAAAGCAAACAGTGTGCGCACGGAAGTAATCGGTGAACGGCAGCGGTGGCGCGCCGTGCGAGGAGGAACAGCTGCCGGGCGAGGACGATGCTCGGAGGCTGCCACGTGCTATGGGTGGAATGTTGCAGGACGTTCAAAGTGGGAATGTAATAATATGTCTACTACATATGGAAGTGGATAACTCATGTTGTGGTCGTATTCAACGACCTCTTGATATCATTAATGTCCACTATAACTTATCTTTGGTTTTGAAGACAACAAATTTACACTTCATATTCATTGCAATATCTGAATACGTATTGTATTAATGTAAATTAGGGATTATTCTTCTATACGTACATAAAAAGTTCTTTTCTTATTTTATCGTATGCCATCATTATTTATACAACAGAACACAACTCAGCACGGCGGTACTCATTACTTTACGTCAATATTTAATAAGCAATTACTCTCGAAATTTGACGCCGCAAAAATTTGCATATTGAGAAGCTCTGGTTATAAATTTAGCTTATCTTCTCAATTTCAATTTCCATGTACTTTTCTAAGGGCATTTGTATTGCGTCACTGAAACAATTCTTCTGCATGTAATAAAGATACAAAATCCCTGAAAAATATATTTTCATGATATTATCGTTTAATATTTTATTTTTTGGTTTTAATAATACACATAACACTTGTAACATGGACTTAAATCAAAAAATAAAACTAAATGTTGTCAAATTATGATAGTGTGCATTAATGCGATAACATCTGTTGATCGTCAATAAATCTACCGTTTGGGAATCAGCATACGACTATTGGTTTTCAAGAAACAAATGACAGTTCTGAACATAGAGTCACACACACACACACACACACACACACACACACACACGTGCAAGAATTACGTATATATGCACGTGTGCAAGAATATGCGCAAGAATTTGCGTTCATATGTGTGATGTTACAAAATCTTGTCTTAATACGTAAAAACCATGACATAAATGTAATTTTGATGCACTTTTGTAAAAAAATTACACAAATGTAACTTTTTGAAGCGGCGTTAAGATTTACATTAAAGGGATTTTTTAATACATTATTGAATTTGTATTCACTAGTGCTTTCAATGATTTCTTGTGAAGCTTTTAGAAAACTCAAAACTTTTTTCTTATTTTATTTGAAATTAACTAAAACAATTCGCATTATCAGGAAAGCTCAAACAACATTTTTGCATAAAAGGCTCCTACTTTTTCAGTGATAAGTTTTGAATACAAAAACAGCTATTACTCTCCTTTGATATTATTAAAGTCCTATTTTAATTCAACTATTGAAGGTTAGTGAGACTAGTTAGATTACCCAGACATTTATTTTAAGCACACTAAACAGAATTGAAAACTAACTATGACGTAAAATTTTGTGCCACAAGACTAGTTTTTGTAATATGCCCTTATTATTACCATTGAATTTATTGACTTCCGTAGAGACAGTGAACATGCAAGTGTGTTCTTTAAGAAAAGTCCAATAGTTATAGCTATAACAGTTCCATACTTACTTCCAATATCATAAATAGCCTTTCCTTTTTATCATTCGAAATAGAAGATTGACTAGGTCGCGGAAGAATCACTCTTGGATCTCGAAAATCCATTAACTGATATTGGAGTAAAGAGTCTCGGTGCTAAAAGCTCGAACTTTGAGATTTCATTTTCTGGCTCGGGTTTAAGGTTCAGTTTTCAAAGTCGGAGTTGGAATTCTGAGTATCGCGTTAAAGTCAAGGAAGCAAACCACAACGCTGTACGAGGAATGACACCTGCTGCTGAAGGCGAATGTATTGAGGTATCCACGTGCTTTGAATAGAATTGCGTTTTGTCTCCGCTAAGATTGTTTTCATATCCGGGCTTTGCCCTCCTGTAAAGAACAGGGTCGTGAAAGAGAAAATATACAAAACATTATGTACGCATTTAAAGATCCTGAGTCTTTTTAAACTACCGTTACGTACCTACCATAAGTTTCAGGCGAAAAAGTGAAAAGAATAACGAAATTAATATATTTGATAATTCAAATTAAATAAACGCGATTTCCACCGTTGAAATCACCGAGGCGTAAGAATGTATGAAAATAAAATTCATGGCTTTAATTTTGCAAGCGATGTTTGCGAAAAAAGAGCTTTGCTCGGAGAAATAAAATAATTAACTTCACGTCAGGGAAACTGAATTTGTCTGTATAACGGGTGGTTATTTAGTACGCTAATCAATTGGAGATTTACATCATATGCACATCGATATTACATGCATTACGAATATCCCTGCAATATGTACGTCAACAGCATCCATTGAGAAGACATTAATAAAATTATAGATCATATCCATGCAAGTCATATTTTGTATTCTTTTTCGAAAATAAACATATTATTTTAATCAATTTTGTTCAAATATATAAACGCTAGAAATCCTACAAAGTACTGACAGAAATGTACATGGTTCGACTCGTTTTCGAATAGAAAACATTTTTCTCGCTCTAATGTTGGTAAAGGATTTTGGGTTGGAAATTGTCATAAAATTAATTTAACGTCTTGTAACTTTTAAGTTATTATTTACAGCTGCAGAAAAAAGTACATCTTCTAATTTATGTTAATTATTTCTAATTATTGCGCTGGTAAATAGAATTATGAAATAATATCAATATGGACAAAGTGATAGCCTGCTGAAATGTCTTAATTTTTGAAGTTAATAATTCAGGAGATTCCCCAGAATTGAGTCACAATGTATATTGTGTGTATAAAAATGAATAGTTTTTTTATCATAGAAAAATCCGCAACCACTATCAATACATACATTATTATCGACTTCAATTGCAATTACAAATATATTTCGTGAATATTACTTAGCAAATTTTACAAAATACATTATAAATACACTATTTTTGTTTATACTATAAAGTTATTACATTTTAAACTTTATTTTGTTAACTTTGAATACTTATTCAATTTATATGATAATATTGAAATAAAATTATATGCAATACAGTAATAATTGACCTTTGCATGCTGTTGAATATTTCTAAAAGAATTCATACATCTCTACTGCTTTAGTTGCGAACATTACCGCTACTCTGAACATAAAACGCTTTAACTAAACAAGAAAATGATCATAACACTGCTACGAAAGTGATATAACACAATTTACAAACTATTTTTTGGAAATTGGAAAAAAAGGTTCTAATAAAATAAATATTTACCGCTACTCTAAAACAAATTAGCCACACCTTATGAGCGAATGCTGTATATGACAGCGCTCCTGTGTCTTGACGGCACACGGGCGGGCGCGCGCCGCAGCAGCCAAATCGGATTAGGGCGTGGCGCCGGCTGCTGCCCTCGCGACGCGCCTGGCGGCGGTGCACCTGCATTATGGAGCGGCTGCCCGGTCGGACTCTGATCCTCTCCTACTTGCGTCGCATACCGAAGCCATCCCGCACCCGGAGGACACCAGGCGGGGGAGGGGACAGTGAAGTGGACGGTGTTATACATCAACCCAAGAAAATTACCTAAAGTCAATTCTAAACGATAGATTGAACTGTTGACAAAATTTCTTCAAGTATGTAAGACATGAGAAAGGGAACAAAGAAAATATTCCAGCGATCTGCAGAGCTGACGGTTCGTTAATTACAAATGACAGTGAAAAGGCGGCTTGTTTAAATAGGCATTACGCGTCGGTTTTCAAGCCGGAGGATCAGATTTCAGTAAATGAATCAACACCCGTAATAGAAACCTTTAGAGTCGATGCAGAATTATTAGAAAAAGGATCGCAAAAATTAGGAGAAATAAATCTGTAGGTCCTGACGGAATACCAGGAGAAATATTGAAATTGGGAGGGGAAGCCATGATTCCTTACCTTGCTCGGTTAATGGACGTCACTGTAAATAATAATACGATTCCTCAAAATTGGAAAGAGGCAATTGTAGTGCCGATTCACAAGGGAGGAGATAAAAGGATTGTTAATAATTACAGGCCTATAAGTTTGACATCAGTTGTATGCAAGCAGATGGAACACATGATTGCGGAATGTATTAGACGAGTCTGGAATAAAACCGACTGGCTTTTTCAAAATCAACACGGTTTTCGTCCTAGCTATTCGTGCGACAGCCAGACTATTTCTTTATGTCAGGACATAGCAGATTCATTAGACGAAGGGAGTAGGGACGACGCAGTAATATTAGACTTTTCTAAAGCATTTGATCTGGTTCCACATGGCCTTTTAATTGAAAAACTGTCAAAAACTGGATTAGATCATCGAATAATCTTGTGGATAAAAGAATTTCTTACGGGCCGAACTCAAGCAGTCAGAATAGGTGACAAACACTCATCGAAAGCCGATGTAACCTCTGGGGTCCCCCAGGGGAGTGTGTTAGGACCATTGCTATTCTTAGCGTTTATTAATGATATTGAAACCGGAATAAAATCGAAAGTTAGACTTTTCGCCGATGATTGCATAATATATAGGAGTATTGGCGCGTCTTCGGATGAAAATGTTTTACAGAACGATCTTAACTGTTTATGGAACTGGACGTGCAGAAATAAGATGGAATTAAATCCGGAAAAGTTTTTTTTTGTTTTACCAAATCTTGCTCGAATGTTCACTCGAATTACAAGTTAGGAACTAACGATATACCGCGTGTAAAAAAATGTAAGTACTTGGGTTTGGTCCTGCGTAGCGACTTGGGTTGGTCGGATCATATTAACAATACGGTCAAAAAATCATGGAGGGCGCTGCACTTTGTAATGCGCATTCTAAAAAACAGTAGTTCAAATGCCCGATCCTTGGCATATATTATTAATAATATGGTCATGTCCCTTATACAGTGAAGTGAAGTGTAGTGTGGTGGGGGCACGCGAGGGGCGGGGAGTGCAGTGTAGTGCAGCGCAGTGAAATGAAGTGAAGTGAAGTGGAGTGAAGTGTTAAGCTATAAGTCAACTTACAGATAACTCAAAATTAATTATAACTAGGATATAAATCTTTAATTCTAATTGTAATTATATTTGTAAATATTCGTAATAGTTTCGTAATTGTATATTTAGTTGTAATAATGTTTGCCACCGAGCATTAGCTCAAAGCGAACTTTAATAAATCTATCTAACCGGCTAAGGACAACGGCATTAGACCATGCACTAAGTGTACGCAACATTTTGGCACCCAATCTGTAAAAATAGCCTTATAATCAATGAAAAATATTAACGTCATCAGCCACAGATCAGAGATTTTATGTTTCACAACAACCGTTGTCAAAACTGACTTACTTAATGATGGGAACATATTTTCATGTAATACTGATATTTATAATTACAACACAACGTAGAAATCATGTTCACCAAGTGTCAGTATCAACAGCTCACTACAAGAAATCCACATACAATACATGTACGTTACTTTACAACGCATTGCCAGATGAAATTAAACAATTAAAATCGGTACACAAATTTCAGTTAAAAGTAAAATCTTTTCTGATGCATAACTGTTTCTGTACAATTAGAGACTGCACTGATCGCCAAGAACAAAAATAATGTTTACTTTAACAAAACAATGATACAGTGCCGGCCCGGTGGCCGAGATCGCTAAGGCAGTAGTGTCGTAGTGATCTCGGACCGAAGGGTCGCGGGTTCGAGTCCCGCCTCGGGCATGGTTGTATTTGTGTTCGTCCTTTCACCCCTTATCATCAATCACCGTATCGTTTCATCCACATAGTTACCATACCGTTAACAGCAATAGTGGTCGCTAATGACCTTAGATGTTGAAGCGACTTTAAATAAAACAATTTTTAAAAAAATGATACAGTATAATGAATTAGTTTACATTTGTATTGTATAGTTTAAAAAAAAGACTTAATATACCTATAACAAGTAATGTACTTCAGCTTCCGAGTCAATGACCCCCCCCTCTCGATCGGGTTTTCTGTCCAGTTTCCCTCATCCATTGAGCAAATGGTGAGATGGCCTCTTCATTTGCTTCTGCATGTAAAAGTAGCTTCACTAAGCGCATGTTTTGTTGAGCTCTCTTTTTGCTCGTAATGATAGAGCTGCAGTTCGTTGACCGTTACAAATAAGTTTTCTATAACTCGGAAACGAAAATATCTAGTTTTTGAAATGTTAATCTTCTGCTTTTTTAATTTATTATTATTATTATTATTATTATTATTATTATTATTATTATTATTATTACTATTTTTCAACTATTAATAGTTAAATTGTTGGGAAGGGATTAGAGACCAAAGAGAATCCAGACACATGGAGGATTTGGGTTCCACGAAATTGCACTGGTGAATTAATTAAATTTGTGCACACGTCGTTGGCACATTTCGGTGCCAAGAAGACATTCCAAACAATACAATCTTTATGCTATTGGAAAGGAATGAGGAGGCAAATTAGGAGAACAGTATGTTCATGCATTACGTGTCTCAAGCTAAATACCCCAACCGCAAATATGACGGGCCGATGCATCACATTATACCAAAAGAGAAAAACGAGTTGGCTGCATTGGATGCATACGAACCTTTGCCTCGAACGACGAAAGGGAATAAATACATTTTTGTAATTATGGATGTCTTCTCGAAGTTCGTGCAAGTATATCCAGTGAACAAAATTAACTCAAATAATTGCTTGAAACTCGTGAAAAGATTTATTCAATGTGCGGGGACGTTCAAACAAATATTGTCTGACCACGGAACGATGTTCACCAGTGAAAGGTGGATAGAAGGCATACAGGGCATGGGGGCGACACCGATTCATTCTACTGTGAGGAGACACCCTCAATCAAATCCGTCAGAACGGATAATGAAAGAATTATCCAGATTATTTAGAACATATTGTAATGAGAATCATGGGAAGTGGAATGAGTTAATACCAGACATCAATCGCTGGCTGAATCAGATTCCTCATGACAGTATTGGCATGACACTGGGAAGCACATTTCCAAAGGAAACCACCTCATATACTATATGCTCTGGAGAGAGAGGAAGTCACTCAGGAAGGACCACCGAAGACATCGGAACAGATACGTCAAAACTTAGTGCAAGCGGGTAAGGACAGGAAGGCAAAGTTGAAGAAGAGAACATATGAGTTTCACGAAGGGCAGACAGTATTGTTGCGTGTCCCTAAAGTTTCCAACCCTAAACTAAGGTTGTACGCAAAATTTTTCCCATTATATGAGGGGCCGTACATCATTGAACAGATAACAAACCCAAACGTGGCTAAACTAGTCAACGATAACAGAGAGGTGGTGGGACATTATAATTTCTACAATTTAAGACCTTGCCCAACAAGAGAAGGCAATGGACAAGAATAGACCATGAAGTCATTGAATTTTCCGGAGAAAAATCCAAAAAAGGGGGGGAGGGGGTAATGAAACGCACCGCGTTTCTGCCTAAAAAAACGGCGATACAACAAGTAAGCACGCGGCAAAACGGTTGCCAGAGGGCGCCCGCTAGCCACAAGAAACAGTTACGGGCGGCGAAATGTTGTCGGTTGGCCGAAGCCGCGAGAAAAGACGCCGCGAGGCTTCAGTGTACGGCCGGTCGCCTGTAAGGAAGGAAGTACCTGGGGCTGCTCCGCGTTCGAACAAGGTAGAATAGTGTCGCGAACGAATGAGCGCTGAAAAAGTGATTGACGGACGAGTTGTGCTAGATATAACCATCATTAATGGCTCGGACGTAGTGCCAGAGTAACAGCTATTATCCGGGGTAGTACTTATTGAGAGAACGTGTATGCAGAGGAGTACGCCACGAGACTAGTAGCCTGGTGAAATGGTGAGACACGTGCTAGTAAACTGTACCTTGAATAATTAGTGGCGTTTGTCAGCTCGCGGAAGATGACATTGAGTAGATCTGGGTGAACTGGAAAGGAGTTCAGCGGGGAGGCGCAGAGGCACCGTGGGAAGATTACGCTGGAGAAGGTGCTTTGGAAACGCAGCGCATCCCATCGGTTGCCCCCCCAGTGGAGCGGGCATAGGCAGCACAGCGAAAGAGTACGAGACAACCCGAGAGTCCCCGAAGCCGCCGACGCTCGAGGAGGGAGTATTAAACGGTAAATATTTCCTCGATCGATGTAAGATCGAAAGAACTAACAGTGATTCTGGGTGAGGTAAAGAAAAGGACCACCACAGATATTGGTAATCAATAGTGATTTGTGTAGAATAATAAATAATCCATGTTTATTTTGTTCACGGAACAGTGGTGTCTGATTAATAACCCCGACCCCATTCACGAAAAAGAACACCTGTCCCTTGCAAATAAATTTACTGCGAACAAGCCGGGCTTACCGGTACGTCTCAATATATATATATATATATATATATATATATATATATATATATATATATTAAAATTAGGTACGGGATTTTACCGCGGAGAATCAAGGAATATATAACAGGAAGATCATTGAGTAGTTCCAGCGAATAAAGTACAAGATAGAATATATTTGACTATCCAGATTGAGCAACATAGTTTTGCAGAAGAAGACATTTGCAGCCGCAAAAGAATCTGAAAATTCGTAATTATATAAATTAATTCTACTATTCTACTATGGTTATTTACTGGTGAGACTTTCTGCGAACTGGTTCTGGTGTATTTATGGTTTTTACTTTCGCCGCCTGACGTCCGTGCCGACCACGCGTCGAAGCCGCAACGATAAACAATTGGGTTATTGATATTGCATAAATTACACATAGGAAGTATAACAACGATCACTTCTCATCTGTTGTTAATAAATGTGGGCACAGAAAAATGAAATAGACACTCTCTCGTATCGGAGACATTGTAGTATCAGCTGTGGATTTCTCAGAATTTCGGTGTTGCCTACTCGTGCAGTTATCTGACATTGCAGATATCTGTGCCAGTAGTCCAGGTCCAACGATTTGCGAAACTTCAAACAAGAAATAATAAAGACAATAGTAGTGACATCTAGTGATCAAGAAGAGAACAAGTGACGTATATACAAATCAGAGACCCCTATTGAAAGTGTTAAGAACTACAATATAGAATAACTCCTAATAAAGAGAATACTAATGACATCTAGTGACCAAGAAGAGAACTAGTGGAGTATATACAAATCAAAGACCTGTATTGAAAGTGTTAATGAATTACACACCAGCGAGCGAAATTCAAAAGGGAGAAAAAATGGAGAAAGATAGTGGAAAATCACGTCCAACAAAAACTCCAAACAAGAAAAACACAGATACCTCAGATACTATTCTAAAAATGCTTACGGAACTAAAGGGCTCAATCAGTGGATTAAAAAAAGAAACAAATAATGAACTCACATCGTTGAGAAAAGATCTTAAAAACAGAGCTATATCATTGAAGAAGAGAAGTCAAAGAATCAAAACAATTTAGAGAAGAAGAAAAAAAATTAAGAAATTAAAAGGATTTCAAAAGCCGAAGAAAGAATAGAAAAAATATTAGACACGACTTGAAAGATATTTATCCAAAACTTCAAATCCTAGAAGACAAGGAAGCGAGAAGAAACAGAAACGATAGAAGGAAAAACATAATAATTAAATGCAAAGATATAGAACAGAACAAATCTGACCTCTCAAACAATAAGGACAATAATTGACAAGATGAACATAAACGTAGCTTACTATACATCCACTTACATCGGCCAAGATTGGAAAAAACCAGGAATGGTTAGAATCAGAATGGAAACAATAGAAGACAACATATCGGTAATGAAAAACAAATATAAATTAAAAGGATAGGATTATTTTATAGAAGACAATATGATTAGAGAAGAAAGACAAATACAAACAAAAATTCGTGCCAAAGCCAGAGAAAAACGCGAAAAAGGCAACACGGTGAAAATTGGCTTTCAAAAACTACAGGTTAATGGAGTGTGGATCTCACTACATGAACAATCCAAAGAAAGTGAAGCAAAAAACTAATTACCTCTCCCCAAAAAACATAAACTACCAGCAGCCAAGAAATAAAGTGAATTTCAACACAATAATAGACAAGAAAAACCAGAGTACACTTAAAGTAGCGACCTTCAACGTCATCTGACACTCCTTTCAAATGAAAGGGAATTAGAATTAGAACATGCAATAGATAACATTCACTATGATATTATCGGCCTATGTGAACTAAGAAGAATAGGAGAGGCCATAATAGAGAAGAAAAACAGCGACTTATTCTGATATATGGGTGAGACGAAAGGTCAGAAAGGTGTAGGCTTCATTGTTCACCAGAAATTAAAAAATTCCATTGAAGATATTGTCGGCATTTCAGAGAGAATATGTGCTCTTACATTAAAACTAGGGAAGAGGGAAATTTCAATAATTCAAGCGTATGCACCAATCACGGACTGCACAGACGAAGAACTGGAAGAATTCTACGATCTACTAGACAGCACACTTAACCAATTTAGATCCGAAAGGAATTTTGTAATTGGCGACTTTAACTCTAAGGTAGGAAAGAAAATGAACAACGCAGAAGAGGTAGCTTGTGGCCCCTTCGGTCTAGGAATATGCAATGAACGAGGAGAACGACTAATCGAGTTTGCAGAAGAACACAAACTAAAAATAGTTAATACCTTTTACAAAATGAATGAACAAGGCAGATGGACTTGGCTTTCACCAGATGGCCAACACAAAAACGAAATTGACTATGTACTAACAGATGATCTGGAAAGTGTTATAAATATACGAATTGAAAAAGGGTTGAAGTTCGAATCTGATCTCAGACTTAAAATGCGATATCAGAATACGCAAAGGTAGGAATAAATACCACCGCTGGAAGAAAATACCAACACAAGATTTCAACAAAAGCTTATATCAAAAAGCTCTCAGAGCCGAAATAGAAATCAGAATCAAGAAGGAACAGGAATAATTAATGCATACTAAAGAAACTACTTAGGAGAAATACAACAATCTTGAACAATGCATCCTGTCAGAAAGAAAAAATGCAGCTACGGACTGCTCAACATCTAATGAAAAATGCAGATTGCGTGAAGATACTTTACAACTTATAAACCAAAGAGAACTGCTACGGTCCAAAAGGCATGCACCAGAGCACGCTAATGAGTACAAGGAACTAAACACAAAAGTGAAAAGATTAATCCGCAGAGATCAAAGAAACCATCTGACAAACTTAACACACAGAATTATGGAAAATAGCAAATCTCTTAAACTACTTAAAGAAAAAGCTTCAATAGGGAAACACTGGATGATAGCTTTAAAAGATACTGACGATAAGAAGATATCCTCTAGAAAAAACATAAATAAAATAGCTACCCAATACTACAGAATCCTCTATGAAAGTACAAATCATACACCCACAAAACTGTATGATGACAACGAAAAAGATGAAACCGAAATACCACCATTCATCATATCTAAAGTACGTGGGGCAATTTCGGAAATGAAAACTGGAAAAATGCCGGGAGAAGATGGCATTCTTGTCAAACGTCTTAAAGAAGGTACAGATGAATTACTCAAAGAAATTGTCAAGCTTTTCAACCATATACTAAAGCCGGAAGAACTCCCCTTACAATGGTACACTAGTACCATAATATTCATTCACAAAAAAAGGTAACAGAGACAATCTCACTAACTATAGGCCAATTAGTCTTATATCCAACATGAACAAACTCTTCTCTAAAATCCTGACAAGAAGAATGACCAAAATACTGGACGAACAGCAGCCACCGGGACAAGCAGGTTTTCGAACAGGGTTCATCTCTACAGACCACCTGCAAACAATCAATCAGATCATCGAAAAAGCACAAGAATTCAATATAAAATTGTACATAGCATTTGTTGATTTTACGAAGGCCTTCGACTGTGTAGAACACTCATTTATACTTCAAGCACTCAATAATCAAGGAGTCCCCAGCAAATATATTAATATTTTAAAACAACTACAAGTATATGCACACGGCCAAGCACAAGTAAGTACAGATCAAGAAGGAGAAGTATTTCCAATTAAGAGAGGAGTAAGACAAGGGGACCCAATATCTCCTAAACTATTTAATAGCTTGTTTGAAATGTGTTTCCGTAAAATAAATTGGTGCAAACAAGCAGGTGTAAATGTCAACGGACGGCGGCTGTCAAAACTCCGTTTTGCAAACGACATTGCTCTATTTGCTACCTCGCCTAAAATTCTAAAAGAAATGCTATGCGATGTAAACGCAAAATGTACAAATGTCGGTTTACAAATGAACTTATCGAAAACTAAAGTAATGAGTAACAGTGAACCCAAATCAATAATGGTGAACGACAGCACATAGAATATGTGCAAGATTATGTTTATCTGGGCCAGCTAATATCATTTACAAATGGAGTAGATAAGGAAATAAGAAGAACTAAATTAGCATGGAGAAGATTCTGGAGCCTCTCTTTTATTTTGCTAAATAAAAAGATAAACCTCCAAATTAAAAATGTAGTAATGGACTCGTGCATCTTGCCGATATTGCTTTATGGATCACAAACATGGTCCTTAACAGTAATACAAATAAAATGGATACAACGATGCCAGAGGAAAATGGAACGACAAATGTTAAATATTTCGATCCTAGAGAAAATACCATCTACAGAAATTAGAAAAAATACTAAAATTAAAAATGCAGTACGGCAAGCAAAATAAGCAAATGGCATTGGGGAGGACATATTATAAGGCAAGACCAGCAACGATGGGCATACACTACAACAACCTGGGACCCTCGGTATGGGTGGAGAAACCAAGGAAGACAGAGGAGAAGATGGACAGACGAGCTATGCAAAGAAGCTGGTCCCACCTGGACGAGACTGGCCCACGAGAGAACAACATGGAGGCAACTGGGATATAAACAGCAAGAAGAAGATGATGATCCACGGTGCTATTAATCGATTTTAGTTAAATTGAGTGAACTTTAGTGAAATTGAATATTTACCTACTGTAACTCTGCTAAAGCAGGAGTCCTTTGCCCTTTACGGAATGTTATGGGCTAATAATAATAATAATAATAATAATAATAATAATAATAATAATAATAATAATAATAATAATAATAGTTCAAGAGTTCCGAAACCTGTGGACCGAATTGAGCAGTGGAGATCAAAGGAACTCCATGGCAGGTTTGCTATTGCTCTTCAAAGTAACTCCATAGATGTGAAGAGATCGACTGAATGGCTGAGAACAGCTGGGCTTTTCGGCGAGACGGAAGTATTTGTACTGGCCATTCAAGATCAGGTAGTAGCCACTAATAACTACAGGCGATATATTATGAAAGAGAACATCAGTGACAAGTGTCGCCTATGTAAGAAGGCCACCGAATCTATCCAACATATCTGCAGTGGATGCTCTCAGTTGGCACAAACAGATTATTTACAACGTCATAATAATGTAGCCAAAATCATCCACCAAGCTCTTGCTAAAAGATCGGACCTGATAAAGGAAAGCCTGCCATACTACAAATATCTACCAGAACAAGTTTTGTCTAATGAGAGAACAAAAATCTTGTGGGATACTCCCATTGTTACAGATAGAACAGTGGAAGCAAATAAGCCTGATATGGTCGTATTCGACAAAACTACTCGTAGGGCAATAATAATTGATATCGCAGTTCCACTGGATCATAATCTGCAGACAACTATTGCAGAAAAGAGGAGAAAATATCAGCCACTCTCAGTTGAGCTGAAAAACGTATACAAACTAATAGAGGTAGATATTGTACCCGTGGTTATTTCAACTAATGGGCTGAAGATTGGAGGATTGTGAAAGAAAAACTCCATCTAAATGAGTGGCACCTCAGAACCATGCAGAAGGCCGTGTTGCTGGCAACCACCAACATTGTGCGCAAGGTTCTCTCCCTAAATCATTGACGCGGAACCTGAGTGCACTGGAGCAAGAACTTCTCACCATATGTGTTGACGTTCTGTCCTTGATTTATACTTGAAAACTCCGGAAGAGCGTGAAATTTTGAAATATGAAATAATAATAATAATAATAATAATAATAATAATAATAATAATAATAATACCGGTATAGACGTCCTATAGAGGTATTTTACCGGTATAAAAGAATAAAGGTATTTGAAAAAGGCATGGGAAAATACCGGTATTTTACCGGTATTCAATACCTTTTCGGTCCCTGGTTTGAAAGAGAACGTTCATCAATTGTCAAATGCTTTATATTTCCGAGCTCTAAAAATAATTGATTATTTATAAATTGATCATTATCTTTGAAAATATTTATTTACGATCATAAGAATAATAATAATAATTTCTAGGATTCTATGTTGATCAAACTAATGTTTTAAAATACTGGAAAATCGTTTCTGGTATTTTCTGGTTAAGGTTACATTATTTGTCTTTATGCCAAATAGTTTTGTGGAAGAAATAAGCTCTGTAATAGTATTATTACATTCACACACAACACAATAAGCCCTTTTCATCACGTATTCCCTGCAACGCCAGGGAAGTAGAAACGCCCAGTCCAATCTCTTTAGGCTCTCACACAGTCGCGGGGTTGTTGACAGTTTCAGCAGACGCGGGCATACAGCGTGAATACACGCTTACTCTGTCGATTTGTTACGCGTTAACAAACTCTAATGGGTGATTGATGGTCCACACTCTCACAGTTGGCCCTTTTCTCCTTTATAGGCTACGATATCTCAGTAGCAGTATTGCCGTAGCAGCGACGTTGGCATGAAGCGACAATAGCTACGTAAGTATGTACAATTCAACTACTGTATACTCGATCAAAACCAGGCGAATGCCGGAGGACTACAAAGCTACGAATTGTGGATCGAATTTAGACGCCGGGGGACAATTCTAGCGGCCGGCTGATCTGATCGGCAGTTTTACATGGTTTCTTCAATCAACACCAGACGAATGCAACTAGTTAACAGTATTTACTCAGTCTTCTCCCAGGCACATACTTTCTCGAAAAAACGAACTTATGTCCTAAATCACCCAGCGGTCTGCGTTGGAACAACGCTTCCGACTAAACTGCATTTTTGCAATTATCGAAATTTCATACGTTGTAATTTACATGTTGTAATGAAACTATATCATATTATTGATACTATAGGCCCAACCAGGTTCACTGTTGCTGTTTCGTGACGGAGATAGTTGGAACGAAAAGTTGAATCGTAAAGAGTCCCTTGTTGCATTCCTCTGAATTCACCTTGTCAGAAGTGCACGCATAGAAGCTGCCGAGCCCAAGCAACTTTGTTGGAAGAGTTGGCTATCTGCTCGGCGTAAGCGAGCAACACAGGTTGGAGGATCCAGCCTACCGTCATGACGCATCTGGACGAAACTGATAGAAGGAGCCGGCCTTCCCAGTCGGCTTGCACAGCTATACTGGTTGAAGGGCCAGCCGTACGTGTTGCCTTATTTAAGCATTTCTAATTGGTGTTACAATTACTGATCGTTGACGGGTATAGGACGGGTATAGTTCTTTCTATTCATAGAATATTCATTTATTTTTGATCCAACTACATCTGTATATTTACCTACACAACCAGACACCGTAAAAACGGAAATAATTGCATAAAAATTACGCATTTAGTGATAATTAAATTTCACAATAAGCCTCAAAAGCCTTCAAATTCTGCAGTCTGACTGTTATTACGGTACATATACATACATCAATATACCTGCAGTGTTGTTGAATGAGTTATATAGTTATATAGTTATATTTATATAGTTATGAGTTATATAGTTATATAGTTATATAGTTATATAGTTATATAGTTATATAGTTATATAGTTATATAGTTATATAGTTATATAGTTATATAGTTATATAGTTATATAGTTATATAGTTATATAGTTATATAGTTATATAGTTATATAGTTATATAGTTATATAGTTATATAGTTATATAGTTATATAGTTATATAGTTATATAGTTATATAGTTATATAGTTATATAGTTATATAGTTATATAGTTATATAGTTATATAGTTATATAGTTATATAGTTATATAGTTATATAGTTATATAGTTATATAGTTATATAGTTATATAGTTATATAGTTATATAGTTATATAGTTATATAGTTATATAGTTATATAGTTATATATATTGTGACGTCATGGGATTAGACAAATCCATAACGCCACCATCAGCTACGAAAAGAAGCACACGAAGAGAGGAGTAGGGTACGCGACGGAGCGATGGCTTGTAAACCCACATCACACCCAAATCTACCCACATCGTTTCGAACTCTGACGCCCGAACTAGCGAATAATGTTTTTCCGGGAGGTCACGAGAAGGGGAGAATATTCACCCATCCAAAATTTCCCCAGGCGCGAGTACCATAAGTATCGCGGCGCGCCTCGGAGAAGCCCTCTATGACTGCAGCAGCGACGGCGACTAGACAGCTCTCTTTGATTGCAGCAGCGACGCAATTGACTCGACTGAGTTCTGAAGGCGATTGTAACTTGATAGCATAGGAGTTTATTTTAACTTGGTAGTTAAAAGTTAGCTTGAAGCGTATCAACGAAAGTGATGTAATTGAGAAGTGGAGTGCACAAACATTCTTCGCATTCACAATATTTGTGAGAGCAAGTGAAGTGACTATTTGACTCCGAAATAATTTCAAATTTGTAAAATTCGCTCAGAAGGACATTAACTAAATCCAGCATCTCATATTGCACGCTGAGACCACACACGCCCAAAGTGTGGTAGGTAGGTCGAGCATTTCAATCATAACTTCAGCAACAATAATTATTCGAGGCTGGATGCGCGAACAAACTTGTACGAGGCGCGGCAGAAGAAGGACGACGCCAGGAAGAGCGAAGTGTAGGTGAGAAAGATTTGGACAGGAACGAGAATCGTATGAGTCCGGAGAACGGGAGAAGTGTGTGGAAATTGTAGGCGTAGCGGAGTCCAGTGTTCGAGGGAAGGAAACTGGTAACGTCGTGGAACAGCAAACGGAGACGGGTGGCAACGCGGGGCGAGCGGAAGAAAATCCCCAAGGTTACCTACAGGCGAGCGGGGCCGAGCGTTTGCGGTAAAGGAACTGGTATGCGGTAAAGGGCCTGCATTTACCAATTCTGCACTCCCAAAATGTTAATGTCATAACTAGTGTTATTATCACCTGAATGCAACAATAAAAAAATTGTAGAGAAGAATGTGCACTCAATAACAGCGAATAAATATAGTGAAAGGTCGGGATAAATCATAATTTTAGTATTGTGTAAGGTGGGAGAAGACTATCACTTTAGCGTGGGACGAAATGATTGGCCTTCATTTTATTGGATGAGTCAAATAATATTTTAAAAATTTTTCGTTAAATGCATACTTTTCTGGATTGCTTCAAAATTTTGGATTATATTCTTCGAATACTATTTGAATAATTTCACACAAACATAGGTCACAACTCAGTATCATGTGGTAAGTGACAGTGATACAAGGGAAGGGAAAATAATTAGGTGCACACTCTTCGTCTGCTTGCATGCAAAAAAATTAAATTAAATATGTTAGAAAACCATGTATATAAAAAAATAAAATAAAAATGCATCTTTAATTAAATTTTGTAAAATTGCCTATACCAATTCAGAAATTGAAAACAGTACGCTTACCTCTATTGAAGTCATTAAATATTGTTGAAGATTATTACACTGTCTTTAAAATTAGTGTTTGGACATGCAAGAGTGACTGCCAAGGAAAAATTGTATAAACCAATAAATTCAAATTCGATTTAAAACTTCTATGAAATTTAAAGAAAAAAATGTGATTGAAGAACAGAAAATGCAGAATTTGACCTTACATTGGCTCAGATTTCATCTTAGAAATATGCTCCAATTACATCTGGTGATGTAGTAGAATGTTCAAAAAGATTCAATTCTCACAAAAGGATGAATTTGACTAGTAAAATTTGAAAAATTGTTTATTGTTCCTGTTTCAAAAGACAATGAAAAAAATACCAAGCTAAAATTTGATTGTGCATGTTTTGTCAAATTTTATATGGCATATGTATGCGAGTTTTAGCATTTTAAAGGGCACGAGAATCATGTCTAGTAATATTCAATTGTTTTATTTCAAGAGGAAAGTATTTTGTTCACTTGGCAAGGGAAAGGTTTCAGAAAATTATCAAGGTCAACACTATTACAACAGTAATGACATTTCTTTGCCCAAGAATCATTAACACAATCTGATAAATTTTTCTCTGGTAATTTTGAGGATGAATAATAGCCAAAATCATTGCATGTTTGAGAATGCAGTGTTATCCGTATGCCACAAACACCACACTGTGGAGAACCCTAAATTATGAAAACCTTGAAACCTTTTTTCCTTGGAAACCAAAGTAAAAATTAATAATCTTTCCAAAGAAAATTACAAATTGTCACACTTCATGAACTTGATTCAGAACTCTAGTTTTAAAACAATGTCCTGAAAAACCAGCATTTTGAAGTTAATGACACTTTTCTAGTTGGAATGTGAATTTTTTATATTACTTATACTCATTTGTGGTCATTCTGAGAGCACTACTACATAGTACACATTGAAACTATAACAGAATTATAACACAAGTTATATTACCTAATGAGACTTTTGAAATAACTTGCCTGCTCCAAAATAATACGCATAAAAAAATTGAACCATTAATGTATACACATTTTGTAAATGTTAAATACGAAAGAAATCACAAAAGTCCATGATGCTTGCAAAATTAGCAAAATGAATATTGGCATCCCCTTCAAATGATGGTTCATGATCTTGTCATAGAATGCAATAGCCATTTAGAATTAACAATATCCATGAATCGATGAACCATCACCTGTTTCAATGACCAATTTCCATCACCTGTGCCAAAAACTACCTGAAAAATAAAATTAATATAATAGTATTTGAAAATATAATTAAAGTGATAATTATTGAAAAACTAAAAACTAAAAAATTGAAAGTGTTTTACAGCAGTTTTTTTGAGGAATGCATTATTATTTTGTTCAATTATTTACAGAACATGATAGGCTTTAGTGTCAATTTAAATGCAGTAATCAAAATTCTGTACACTTATAACATATGGGAATACTACACAACAATTAATTCTACAATTTCTAATTGCTATTAATGACACTTCAAGACTATATTACAATTATTTCAATGAATTGGCAACATAATAAATATTTTTTTCATTTTAATACGAATTTAACTTAATTGAGTATTAAAAACTAATAAAATAAATTTAATTTTTTTACTATTAAAAAAAGCACAAATGAATGCGAAATAATTTGGAAGCCAAGTTCTCTTTAAAATTTTTTTTTAACATTAAAATAACTTTGAGTTGGATTAAAGGCCAATTCACTTTATGTCCAATAGAAATGCACATAAACTAATATATGCCTTTCTATTATTACAACTCATGATAGAAATATATACGTACCTAAAAGTTACAATTCCATTCCACCATTCTCTTTTAATCTTGGTTGACAATTCTTGTTTGATTTCAAATAGGCGGTGTAAATGAATGTATCATTTTCTTCCGAAATTCATTCGCCCGTTTACTTGCAATGAAATAAGATTTTCATTTCAAAGTGGTAATTTATATTGTAGTCTGGCGCCTTTTAAAAGATTTTCACCAGTATCCTTTAGATTACAACTCACATTGATGCAGCACGACAAGTTTCAATGCGGTACTTACCAGTGAACTCATAGTACGTTCAACGATTTGCTTCGCCAACGACGTATTTTTCTGCAATAACAAATTGAAAACACGATTGACACGACTTTCACAACGATGCGCTTTTCGCCTCTTTGAAGAAATTTTCGTGAAGGGCCAGTCACTCTCTTAGCCCTTCCAAAGTGAACTGAATAGTAGTAGGTCCGCGCAGGCCGATCGGCGGCGCGACGTTGCGGTCCAACGAGCTGCGTCCCACGCTTCCTCGTCAATCCTCAGCTGATATCATGTCCTTATCGCCCAGCAACACGCATGCAGTTCGCACTGGTCTACTTCTTCGTTTGCAGTAGTTTTGATGCAAGGTTAATTTAACAACCGATGGCTCAAATTAGTTCTTATGTAGTGAATTTACATTTGTTCTTCTTTAAATCAGGATGTTAAGTTAGGATCAACGGATTTGCGTTGCGGTCAGGTTGCAGCAAGCTTTGGCGCGCGCGTGCGCAACTTCCTGTCGCCCCCCCACACACACATCCAAGAGCCCGCCGAGGGCCTGGGACTGGTAGCTGATAAATATATAACGTAATTAGTCTGTCTTTCGAGATTGATATTTACATGTGTAACAGCGCAGACGGAAAATAATATAATTATTTAAGTTTGTCTCAAACTTCGTTCCCGTTTTGAGCAAGAATGACAGATATGTTTTCTGTTGCTGTTGTAACCAGGACAGGGAGTAAAGCAACAAGGTCTCTGTATCGCATACAAACGTTTTGTGTAACTATTGAAACCTTGTTGGGATTTATGGTATCTTTTTTTCAGTGTATTGTTCAAAGACACTTGATGAATACCCCTTTTTCGGGATCCAGAATATGCAAATAGTAGAATCTAACTAAAAACGTAATAAAAAAAAATTACTACATGTAGGAACAAGAAAAATCAATGTCTCCGGTATCAGAGATCAAGAACCCATGCTTTTATTTCGAAAAATTGACATATTTCCTGAGGCATTGTATAACCTTCTCTTACTACATTTTAGTAAACGAGAAAGAAAACCACGTTATCTCTCCATGGCATATAATTATAATTCCGTCCGCATCCTTCTCCTTGCAGACATATTGCCGTAAACACGTGTCCATCTTCCCGCGCCACCGAATACGCGAGGAATATTCCCGCTTGCCCTTTCGCCGCCCCCTCGCTCGCCCGCACACGTGTTCGCTGCCGGCATATTGTACGGTGTAACTCGGGACCGGCGCGGTGAATAGCAGCCCATGAGCTATGTTGGCACACACAAACGGAGATCTGTCTATATGCAAACTCCGCTTGTTACTGGCCCTCGGCGCTTGCATTAGCGTGCGCTCGGCTGTACCCCTCCTCACCGCCGACAGCGAACAGAGACAGGCACCCACTCCGACCCGACCACACGGTATCACATGGCCCAGGGCCCATCGCAGAGCAGGTGTCATTTTGAGTGATTAAGAGAGGGAAATTCTTGTGTACGCAGTGCCAAGAAAACGTAGGTTTCTAGCTGAAAAAAAAGCTAATAATATCAAAGTGTTTATTTAGCTGTTTATTTATTTATCGGATTCGGTAATTATATTACGTTTATATTTAATTTCAATAATGACAGTATAATAATTATTATAATAATATAATAATATCACTAGTAAATGATGAAAAGTATTAACAAATATAATGTACTATTTTAAACAGAGTTGATTTTCTTAATATATAAAAATTTAACAATGCATCTCACACTAGTGACTTCATAAAGTAATTTGAACTCATCGTGTTTGAAGTGAAACTCATTAATTCGAAAATCAACTGAGCATTGTGATAATTTCGTACAAAAATTATTACTTATTTAGTCTACACATTTTTCATCACACACTGGACCCCAGATGTGTTGTTGCTTGCTGTTTATCATCGCTTTTCTTATATAAAAACGTCCCTTTAACTAAATCGTAAATTAATAGAATGAACTGTTATCTGCAGTCATTTGTTTATGTTGATCTGTGAGGTGCAATTGACATCAGTATGATCACAAGGTGCAGTTAATTCTGTGCGCATGAGGTTATTATGTTTGCAAAGGTCCGGGACTGTGCAAACATGCACATTACAAGAGAAAATATGCATCTTATTCAAATGAATGTGATCTCTTATTTCTTAAATACAGGAATATGAGTCCATCTGAAGCTTAGCTATAGACTTTTCACTGAAAGTACGCCTGAACAAACCCGTTGTGTATTCCGCTTACAGGTTCACAGAAACACCCTATGTGTGTTTTTCTGAACACAATGATTCTGAGACATTGCTTCAAGGGCAAAGAACCCAGAACCTCTTAATAATATATCCATACCAAAAGTATTTTCATCGGTCCTGAAATACCGATTAAGTGTGTTTGGGACAAAAGTAATAAGAGGTTGGTAGAAAAATAAAATATTTAAAATTCTAGTGTTTACAACAATGCCATTTTTATATATTTCTTCTCAGATACCGTGAAATTTTGACGGGTTTCCACTAGTTACAAGTACTAGCAGTTTGCAGATTTTCGACTCCAGATAATTTTGAAAAATTCCCACGGTTTGGGCAAGAAGTTCTAAGATCCATATTCTCTAATAGTCGTTTTCGTCATGTGCTTAAGCGAATTCCACGCAAATGGTGGAGAAGGACCTTCAAAAGGTTCACGCGCGATCTCTCGTTTTCAGCCTGGTTATACTTCTTCCTTGTAGCCAAGCGATTGGATGATCCCTAAACGGCAATCGCTTCCGAAATATCTGGTGTAATTGCAGTAGCCCATGTACTGAATATATCCATGCCGGGATGCAGAAATCCATATTGCCTTTACGATTAGTCCATTCTTGCGAAAAGGACAACAAATTTTCCAGCGATTAAAAATAAAATAAATATGTTAAAATATCCAGTATTCCATTCAGGGAAATTACCGTGTTTTTACCCCATAGACCATTGTTCACTTTACAATGTATAATAAAATATAAATCATTCGATTTTGTCATTTCTAAAGATCAATGTTTGCCTACAACGTACAGGAATAACACTTCTTTGAACATATACAGTTAAAAAATTATAAATCCAACCAATGACATTTTAAGTTAAACTTGTTAACAAAAATCATTGACTGCCTTTCTGAATATTTTCTTTTTCCAAAATTGCCTTTTTTTACTCATACATTCCGTCATTGATCTAAATTAATATCCGACAAACAGTTAAAATCTGAGATGCAGCAAGAACCTGAATGGACTCGAAAACGCGATTCGTGCAGAGATTGCCGAAATTAAAATTTTAAATTATAAAAATATATTGTAAAATTCACTGATTTGTTATTCAGTTATTTTAATTATAGTTATAAATATTTACTGTAAATACTAAATTCATTTTTGAGATAACTTAATTTAGGTTGTTGAGTTTTTATCTTCACTTTTCTTGTTATATTAGTTGTTAAATTATTCCTCGAAGGGAGAATATAAATGGTTATTTGTTGTGTTCTGGAACTTTTTGTGTATTTTCCAATTTTCCTTTAATAAAGCGGCAAGTAAGTTTATTAACTCCGAAATGAAGTTGTTCTACAGGCTAGTAAGCAAATATTATTAAACTAACTAACCGATTGAAGTAAATCTTAAGAAAATTCGGCTAAGATAACAAAGATTTGTTGATCTGTTAATCATCGGTATATTTTTGCAGAGCTTTAAGAGAAGATATTAGAAGATAGCAAAATTGAGTTCCGCCTGTTTCGTCGCCCAAGATAATACCCCCTTTCTCCGCTAGGTGGTGAAAGGAGCGTCGCGAAATTTGCGTGGTCAGACGGAAGAGCGGGCCTGATGGCCCGAGTCTCGCCACGTAAAATAAGGCATTAACTAACTAATATTATTTTAAAACTTCTTTCTGGTGTAGTTTACATAGAAAGAACTGTAAATTTTGTTTGTAAGTGCATATTCCTTGCTTTCTTGCCATCATTTTTCACCAGACGTTAAATGAAAAACCAATACAGATATCTATAACACTTGACGTAGATACCATATTTATCAGGTATCTGTATCAACAGCTCACTGCAAACACTTGACAGATGACATTAAACGACTAAAATATGTACACAAGTTAAAGTGCCAAGTAAAATCTTTTCTTCAGCACTAATGGTCATCAAAAAGGAAAATAATCTTGATTTTAATGGAATAATAAAAATCTTTAATGTATTCGTTCTAGAAAGCTGTAATGTATAATTGTAAAAGACTAAATGTGCTTTTAACTAGTATTGCAACGTAGCATCTGTAGCATTGACGCAATCTCGTACCGAATTTTCGCCCAATTTCCTTGATCATTCGACCAAATGCTGGATTCGGTCCATGCTTTCTGGACAAAAGTATTGCTTCATTATCTATACAGGTTTTCTAGAGCTTGCCTGGCAATATATTCAAATAATTATTCAAATTATTTGAATATTATTCAAATAATCGTTCTCCATGTTCTGGCATCAGTAAGCTTATTCTTTCGCGTATGAAAGGATAAGGGATAAAAGTCAAATATGTAGCAGATTTGCTTTGAAAATAATTTTCATTACAAAGAAGCAAATATCTTCCTATGAACTTTTGTCCAAAACTTTCGTTGCTACTCTTTTTATAATTAAACTTAAAATGAAAGTGAATTTGGGTAGGTATCACAGTATCACAGGTATGCACAGACTGCTCTTCTGTTCTTAGTACTTCACACAAAGTTTTGTACCATTTTGAAGGTTAAAATTAAATTAAAACGCCGCGCTTTTCCCAGTAAGGATGCGGTGACAGAGTAACAGCCCACTGCCACTCCGAGATGGCGATCCGATACGCAGCGAACGAAAAGGAGCTTGAAATCGAAAACGATCTTTGCACCACCAGTGAATTTCCGTGGAGACCGCAAACCGCCTACGAGAGTAAAGCTCTGTGAAACTCTATCACAGTTGGGAATTAAAACCGGATGTGTCTGTTTGAGAAGTCAGACAGCGGAGAAGTATCCAACACGCAAAGTAGTAAAACAGCCGTTTTGTGCATTGAAGTTCATGGAGCATCTGCAGAGTAGCTAAAAGGCTTTACTACTTTTTATAGTTAATATTACGCATACAACCATCAGTTTAGTTCTTATGGGAGTTTATAGTAGTAAAATTTGGCAACATAACAATTCAGTGATAAAGATTCAACAACACCGACAAGGTAAGCTCCAACAATGCGACTGTGCCATTGCGCACCTGCAACTCACACCAATATTAATTTGTGATTAAATGGACTAAACTGAGTTTCCAGAAACTATTCAGTGTAGTTTACAAAGTACGAATTCTTCTTGGTTATAGCCGAGATCTTGTAATAATCCATATTATAGACGTATGATATAGGTAATCAGACCACCATGAATAATTTCATTGCGGTCGGATTTCCTCCATCATATATTTACGAATATAAAGTACTTACTGTAATTGTATTGTTGGTTGTGAACGCCTTAACTTTACTTTTTGTTTTTGATCTGCCATCGCTGAGGACATGGAAAAGCCGCGGTTTTACAAGTAGAGAAGCGACGATTTCCCATCAGAGCATTGTACCAACTTAGCACACGAGCTGTAACTGAGCGTAAGAAAAGGGACTTGGAAATCGGAAACGGTCTTTGCACCGCCAGTGCATTTCCATGGAGACGCCAACCGCCTGCGAGAGTCAACATCTGTGTAACACCACGCGGGGAATTAAAAGTGGAGCGTCTGAGGACGGGAAACAGCAAAGCAATACCAGACCCCTTGTGTAACAGGGCCCGTATCCACTACGGGGATGCTCAGAGTTTCTTAATAAAATTCGTTACCTGACCCGCATTGTGCGCCGGAAGAAACAGGTGTCAGGAGTGTTGGCAGAAGCAACGAGAGAACTGCTCCCTCTCTACCTATGTTGTTTTGTGCCCAGATCTGAAGAGAAGGGCTGCGACGTTTTCGTACTAGTGTTGTGTTATATTGACATAATGTAACTAAAAAGAGGAACGTCTGGCTGTTGTGGCTCAACTGATTTGGCTGACCGGGAAGTCCTGGGCTTCGAGTCCCGACGGTGGGAGGATTTTCAACAACAGCTCTACAGGTAGATCACATTCAGCCGCAGACTGGATTCGAGCGACCGGTTTCTCTCATTGAGTTTTCTGATAAACACCAAGCGAATGCCGAAGTACTACCGTAACAAAAGAACCGCGCGCGACCCGTCCTTCCTCTTCTTTAACCTATTCTTACCTCTGACACACACTTATCCTTACATGCACTACACTATCATACATATCGACATTCGTACATTGACAGTACTTCGTGTCCC
The DNA here is from genome assembly GCA_964035755.1 of Teleogryllus oceanicus. Taxonomy (NCBI): domain Eukaryota; kingdom Metazoa; phylum Arthropoda; class Insecta; order Orthoptera; family Gryllidae; genus Teleogryllus; species Teleogryllus oceanicus. The sequence goes on along the minus strand of CAXIVR010000009.1, from coordinate 69,093,469 downwards.
ATGCACGGTGGGGAATGGCCATATGGCGGTAAGGGCAGCTTTTGGCGAAGGATAAGACCAGAAAAGGATTGAAGGACAAGACAAGAGACATGGAGCGCTTTTTCAGAATACAATGTATTTTCTGATAATTTGTTAAATCTTAATTGGTTAGCGATTCATGTTAATTAAAAATTGAGAATACATTTGCAGAGGGCAGTTAAGTTCGATAAAACTTAAATAACAGAATTTTAAGTTCACAAAAGCAAATTAAGTTCAATAAAACCATATAGAGTTTTCTTAATTAGTTGTAAATTCAAATGGCAACTTCCAAAAAATTTCCCTTTGTCGCCTCAGTCCCTTAACTCAATTTTATCCCTCCAAATTTAAGTAGTATATGACTTAGTGTAGAGATCACAGAATTTTGAAAATGTGCACACAATTCACTTTTCCCCATAGCACGTCATACGCAGTTTTATTTTTTTTGACGTAAAATAAATAAATAAATAAATATCCCCTTCCTTATTAACGCTTGCCTTGATTTTGGACTGTTTATGAGACAAATTGTACTTTACAATTCTGATGATGTGATACACTTCATTTGTTTTGTAAGGATTTGATTTTAATAAAGCCTATATTAAACATAGAAGATTTGTGGGAATGAATTTAAGAAAATGAATGAAACCAGTAGTACAAAGTTACCTCTTCGAATTAACATGAGGAGAATCTCGTTCGATATATCATTCGCAATATGAATTAATTCATTATTGATTGTACACTCTCGTTACCTTTTAGAATGGCAAACATTCAAATTTATAGTGAAAAAAAACTTTTTCATATGTTCTTATTAATGTCAAGAATCCTACTCATTCGTTGATAAAAATAATTTTTCTTTGATATTTTCATTTCAGAAAAGTTAAGGAATCTATCAAAGAAATGCAAGACAATAGGAGAAACCTTTAGTGCAGTGTTAAGTGAATTAATACGACTAGATTCATTTTCCAGTGTAACATTAAACACCCATTTGTCGGCAAAAATTTCCTTTGACTTTCGAATGCCAACAAATTGTGGAAATGTATCAAGAGAATAAAAGACAGTAAAACAAATCATTAGTGCAGGATTAATTCTTCGAATTAAAAGATAAGATTCCCATAAGATGTTTCAGGTTTGAAATAGAAGTAAATTCATAATTTAATGTGCACTCCCGTCACAACTTATACCGGAATTACGGGAAATTCAGATGAATTCGAAAACAATTATTTTTTATTTCTTGTTTTTTAATATCAGAAATGATATATGAAATTCAGCTAGGTGTGCCATAAATGGACAATATACGTATTCATTTTTTGCTCATTTGTTGGTAAAACGATTTTCCTTTGACATTTGAATGCCATAAAATATTATTAAAATGCTCATGTACTTTCTTTCTTTTGCAGGTGAGTTGGCTCTCATATATACCGCTTCGTATGCTCCAATGTTTCATCTGATGGGCGGTAAGATTTTTATATTAATACGAACAAAAAGTTTTTAACTATCATTATCTCGATAAAATATTCTAACTTGACCGAGAAGAATAACTTTACTACTTAAAAAGATCTAAAAATGTTGACATTCCCACAATCCTTTCAAGATTCTTTGAATGACATCTTTCAGTTACGTTTGCCCCCAATTTTGCGTACGTGATGCTACGATGTGTGATGATATTTTCTACTCCCCTTGACAGAGATGACGGTGACAAGAGTAGGAACGATTTTTTTGTTATTACCATATCCTTCATTACTCTAGAAAATACTGTTTTTATGACAATTACAGACAAAAACAACTGCCAGAACTAATGCAAACATAATGTTTCTCTTTTTATGAACTCATTCTTTCAATGCATTGACGTCTTTTTCCTAATATGTTTTCCCTCTTCCTTATCCATTTTTCTCGTTTTCTTCCCACTATATTCGTATTACTTTTTTCTTTGCGAATGTGGCTTAAGTTTCGGAACTATGTATGTTATTTAACTAAAATATACCGTATTTGCCGGTGTATAGCATGCACTTGTTTCCTTCAGTAACTCATCAAAAAACAGGATGCGTCTTATAAAACCGATGCGAAATTTTGTAACTCCTTGAATGTTTAATATATAGCATTACAAAAATCAAATTGTTGTACACAGAAAAACAGGAATTTGTATTTCTACGAAATCGATTATTACAGAAGCTAAAATTATTGCAAGAAGAATGAATTCTGAAAATTTCGTTGCGTGAACATCATAGTGCAGCAGATTTATGAAAAGGCACGATCTTTCCATGAGTACTAGAAAAATATAAAGATTTCCAACGGAACGAAAGATCATTGCTATATGTCACAATTCCCACTCCTTTCATAAAAACAAGTATAAAATATAACATTAAAGAATGAAATGCTTCTTGAAAACAGGTATGCGTCTTATACACCGGCAAATACGGTAATCATTTTAATTTTGCATATTTTAAGGGAAGGCCATGGCAGCCTTGCTTCTCCTCTTCAGAGCAGCCCGCTGCATGGTCACGTTTCATTAAATTACGAACATGTAAAACGGTTCATGTCTTAAATAACAACCACAAACACAACATGAAGTAACACAAAATGAACAACATTGAAAATTTGTTCTGTGCAAAGAGCGCTCTTCGGAGCACTGTTTTCTAGGCACGGTCTTCCTTGTATTCACGAGGGAAAGCGAACGGAATGCAATTGGAATATGTGTTTCACTTTCTCGCTACGTAGTAGAGAGAAAACTGTGTAATGTTGCGCGAATTTTTGGCAGAAAAACTCTTAATACAGGGTCCTAGTAACGAAAAAGTCGATAAATCGAGTTGGTAAATTTAGAAAAAAATCTTCTCTCACATGGTGTAGCCAGAATCCATGATTTGTGGGTCCTTGATACGGAAAAATAGTGACGGCAAAACGTCTATCTGTCTGTCCGTCCGTCAGTCTGTGAAAAACGATAGTGATTAATCCGTTCAGCCGATTTTCTTCAAAATTGATATTCCTTAATCGATCTGGCTGATGTTACGGCCCCTTTAATTTGAAACCAATATTGTCATTTTGGGGGGTACTTTCAATGAAGGACCTACAAAATTTTTAAATTTTCGAAAAAATAGCTACATAATTTTTGATTGAATATTGTTGTTGGATACTGTGAAGAAGGTTTAAAAGAATGGTGCAGATCTCATTTTGGGTAAAACCCCTAATTTTTCGAAAGTTGCAAAAGTTCAAAATGTTTTCTGCGTCTTCCTACTACTATAATTATGAAGATAATGAACTTTTCCCTTAATAAAATATGTTCCATGAAGATATATTTTGAAAAAAGATCGTGAACAATTTTTCGAAAATTGGAGTACTTTTTGCGAAATTGTGTGTGAAAGTACGGGCGACAAAGTACGTGCGCCACTAGTTTGAAGAGGGAGGTAAGAGGGAGGGAACAAATATAGACCGCGACATGCAATCTGGATACATCGTGTATCGTCTTCGCCTCCACCTCGCCTCCTCTGCCACCCCCTCTACGGTCTCCTCGGCTTTGGCTCTCAGCGTCAGCTCTTCGCCTTCGTCGCCCTCGCCTCCTTCCGCCAGCGCTCATGGACCGTGATGTACCGGACCGTGAAGGCGCCGAAAGGGCGAGCGGGTGGGGGGGGGGGGGGAGGTCTGGAACGACTTGCGCGGTGGCCTGGAGATAGCAGAGGTTATGGCAGAAACCTGGCCACCGGGGATGACTGGGGTTGGGGCGAGTGGCGGCGGCGGAAAGGGTGAGGGCGTCTGCCGCTGTGGGAAGACGTCTGCTATCAGCACATGACTCAGGAGACCATAAGGATGCAAACCATAAGGACGTACGCACTGGGTCGAAACCACTGTACGAGTGAAGAAATCTTATTTTCTATGATTTTCAGGCAAGAATTTCGACATAATGTTATTAAGATGATTTTTTTTTTTTAACCAAAAACTCGTATTTACGTTTATTAGTCATGTGGATCAAAATGAGATTATATTACATGTTTAGAAGACTTTGATGAGATAAAAATCATTGTTCAATAAACAGTAACAACAACAAAACTTGTTTGGTGTAGCTCATGAAATTATTACAACTTTGTGTTTATTTTAACGAGTGAATTTTCACATTGAGACATTTTAAACGAACCTTTCATCAATTTACCACATGTAAACGAAATATAATACGTTATAAAAATTCGTTTCATTTTTCAGTACCATCTTCTGTTTAGTTTTACAGAGTTCATCACCATCGGATTGTTTTTCAAGTAAATAGGCCGGTGAGAAAATACACCGACGTCCTTTCTGCTATGTTATGAACTCTGCTATTTTACACCCTAGATAACCTTGCATGGCACACCCATCCATTTTACCGCAGCAGGCCGCTTTAGGCTCACAGCGGCTGGTTTTCTCTGGTGGCGTGCAGCTCATTAAAGAAATGTGCTAGACTTGATGATAATAGTTTCAAACTTGTTTGCATTAATAGTTGGGGGAAATACACAAAATTAGTTCAAAGTAAGCGATAGTTCAAAAAATTCGTTCCTATTTGGAAGAAAATTGTTCCACATTGTCCCGAAAACGCACGAAAGGAGAGAGAACAAATGTTTTTACAGTATTTTGACAACATTTACTGTATCATTAGCATAAAACAATGGATGGATGACAAATTTACTATGAAGGATATTTTTAAATTGAAAATTTGTATTAATATGAAAATTAAACTTTACCCCATTGTGAAGATATTTTCATTTTACTCAGGAAGTGAGAATGAAGTGGACGGTTTACACGAAGACAAATGTCATGACTAGGGGCGGATTTTAATTAAATGTCTTTTTTGCACTTTAGAACAATGCAGTTTGGTTTAGAAATTCATTTTATGTTATAACAAAAGGAAATGACCAGCTTTAACAGATGATTATTTTGCATTTTTTGTCGATTTCGACCAAGGAATATTTTACCTTTTTCCGTAATTTTTAATGCTTTTTCTGCTGATTTCATCGATTTTAATGTCATTTTTAATGGTACTTGCTTCAAATAAAATTTACGACATGCAAATGTTCTTCACAGAATTTCTCTGTAGCGTATTCGATTTGTTCGCTCAGAAATTGTTTTAACAGCCGTTGTGAGTATGTAATTCTTGTGACGTATATGAGCGCCATTGCCGGTTCGGCCCATTTCCGAATAACTAAAGACAGTGATTTCCAGGTAAAAACTGTCCAAACCAAACGTTTGCAAGTTAAGTTCACTCGAACGAATGAAAGAAGCATCGATTACATCAGTAACATATCCAACAGCTTGAGTTGTTCATCCGAATTGGTTTGATAAGATTTTTTACGTCATTTTTCTTTGGTTTTAGGGCATTTTTAAATCATTTTAAGAGCATTTCATTGATAATTTTTGGCGATGTTTAGGTCATCATAATCCGTTAAGGAGTTAAAGGAACAACTAAATTTGGGAATGTTTTTGGAATGACCCCTACTTTCCAAAGGGTTCCTTCAATAATATTTGCCTTTAGCCCACTTCGACCTGTCGCGCACTGAAATAGGGCGGGCTGCGGGAACGCATATTAAGCCCATTAAAGAAATTGAAGTTCTAGATGTGATGGTATTAGTTTCAATTGAGTTTACATTAATTATTGCAAGAAAAGTACTCAAAATTAGTTTAATATAAGGAACTTTAAAAAATACGTTCCCTTTTGTAATATATCTGTTATATCTATACCAAACACGCAAAAGGGTAAAACACGGATGTTTTCACAGTATTGTAACAATACTTATTGTATTATTAGTATCAAACTATAAATATCTGTCCAGTTTACGAAGAAGGATTTTTTTCATTTAAAAATATGTAGTAATATATAAAGAAAATCTCATCCAAATTGATTGTCGTAGCTTTGTTTCACTCATGAAGTGGGAATGTAATGGACAGTTCACACGACGACCAATGTTGTGGTGTTGTGTTTGAAGATGTTACTTGTGGAAGGGTTAAAAGACAACTAAATTTGAAGAACGATTTTTTTTTTAATGAATTTGCATAACCTTCCCTCCAATAATATTTTCCTTTGGCCCACTTCGGCCTGTCGCGCACCGTGACGAGGCGGGCTGCGCGAACGAGGCCCCGAAGCCGAACGAGAGGACGGGCTTCGGGTGACCGCGACCACGCCCACAAATCGCCGCTATCGCGCGCGGCCTCCGCTAGGGGCGCTGCTCTCGGGATCGTAAACGCGGCGCAGCGCGCGCTGCCCAGTGTCTTCGCTCGGCCTCTGACGTCACGACCGCGCGCGCCTTCCGGCCGGCCGGTGATACTCGCAGATATACGACGTGCTTGCGGAGGCGTTTATGCGTCCGAGTGACGCCCACTTCCAGCTCCCCATCTCTTTGTCTTTAGAGCCGCCGTGCTCGTATTCATCAACGCCACAGCGCCCTTATGAGTCTATCACAACAACTCGCGGGTATTTTTGTTTCAGATTTTCGCTGATACCAGCAGAATTTTGTTTCAGATAATAGCATAATCTTTGCTTCAGATTGTCACAGATTTTTATTCCAGATACTCGCAGATTTTTGTTTCAGACCCTCCCATAATTTTTGTTTCTGATTTTGGTTTTAGATACTCGTAGATATACGACGTGCTTGCGGAGGCGTTTATGCGTCCGAGTGACGCCCACTTCCAGCTCCCCATCTCTTTGTCTTTAGAGCCGCCGGCTCGTATTCATCAACGCCACAGCGCCCTTATGAGTCTATCACAACAACTCGCGGGTATTTTTGTTTCAGATTTTCGCTGATACCATCAGAATTTTGTTTCAGATAATAGCATAATCTTTGCTTCAGATTGTCGCAGATTTTTATTCCAGATACTCGCAGATTTTTGTTTCAGACACTCCCATAATTTTTGTTTCTGATTTTGGTTTTAGATACTCGCAGATATACGACGTGCTTGCGGAGGTGTTCATGCGTCCGAGTGACGCCTACTTCCAGCACCTCATCTCTTTGTCTTAAGAACCGCGGGGCGCGTGTTCAGCATCGCCACAGTGCCCTCATGAGTCTGCCACAACTCGCGGGTATTTTTGTCTCAGATTTTTGTTCAGGAATCATGCTACAACCTTGTATAGTATTGTGTATTCAGCTTTAAAATACATAGTGGGGAAATTGCACATTTTATTATCTATCATATACTCCGCGACTAACTCCTTTGTTATTTCAACAACGTGTCTCCTCATTATTGTTGATGTACTTAGTTATTGAGGGTACACTTACAAGTTTCTAACATTCCATCAAATTTAAATATACTACATGCGAATGGTTGTTATTATGTTAAATAACATAAATTCAGTAAAATACGATATCGATTATTCGGCACCTAGTTATTTCACAGTATTAGTCTGAGAAAAAAGGGACCTGAATTTTCTTTGTTGATAGGTTTTCTGTATCCATTTGTTTTTTGTTATTAAATAAATGTATCGGCCTCGCGGTTGATAATTTTGGTAAATGCTGTTTACAAACATTATGAAACATTTTCCCGGGAACCACATGTGCGCCAATATTCTAATTTGCTATTTCCTTGTATTGTAGAATTGACTGCATAGAAATGTAGTTATTACACATTAATATAATTTTAAATGAATAATTAAACTTGTATATTAGTCGTTTTGATAATATTGTTTGATTTGCACATTGCTACCTCCCATTTGTAAAATTGTATTTTACACTGTGTTATTTTAATATTTGTTGTTATTATTCTATATATTTTTTTATTAAAAACGTTACGACCACTATCAGACCTATCGTCTCTATGAATTTTCCGACGTCATGTAGGTCTTATCGGTGAATGACAATTGTGACTATTTGCGTGTGTAAATATTTTAAATATTATGAAACTTAGGTAGTAGACTATAAAATGTTTGGTTAATTGATATTGTATTTTATCATAAAATAGATACTACATACTAACTCATTAATTATATGATTAACATGAATATGTAGATTTGGGTTGTGCCCTAAAGAAACATGCTTAAAGGGGAACTTTTAGACTGATCGTTTAATAAATAATCTTTCTCGGAAGTAATTTATTCTCACTCTAGGACTCGGCTTTGATTCTCACTCTAGGTCACGATTAGTCGAAGCCTTTGTGTGGGAAGGCTGAAACGTCTAAAATGTGATTTATGCATTCTGAAACTCGAGACAACGAGCAATCCATCATCACATTTACGTCACATCAAGCCCTTGTAGTTCAATCGAACTGGCTGTACTTCTGGACTTTGCTAATGTTAGAGTAATGCTTACTCCGGAAGTTCATGCATCATTTTCTTCATATTCACTTTGAGCTCTGCAAGTCTGCTCGGATAAACAAGAACGTGTTACATGTTTCAATCGAAAGGAAACTTGTAGATTGACCTTAATTTTCAAGCACATCATCCCTTATGTATGAAAATGGGTTATTGGTTTTCTCGTACAGTTTCTGCTTTTTTAAAGAATGTTTTGTTAAGAACTCATGCGATTTATTAAATCTTATTAAACTATGTTTTGAATTGATATTTTTAATTAAGGATTTAGTATTAAGAAGACTTGTAGCTGTATAGTTTAATACCAGAATTCTACATTACAATCACACTCCGTTTCCTGTAATGGAGACGAGCCATAGACAATTGACGAGGGCACTAGCTCTCTCTCTGTGGGAAATGGAGGTCAAATCATGACCATTTAATTTGGTCTTTGTAGAGGACAAGGGTGAAACGCAACACGTTTTCTGGTGGTTCTCTCAAATATCCGCATTAATCTATTTCCCACTCAATGCCTTTATCGCCTCTCATTTTCCCTGTGCTTTAGGTGTCATTGCAAAAACAGCGAATATGGAATTTTTTACCATGAAAGATTGAGTTTAGCCAACAGAATTGCCATATCGACAATGTCAAATCGATACATTTTTAAAATGAGCCACGGGTAATTTGATGCGTCACTACAACTTATATTCCTCAAATTCGATCTAGAATTCTGAAGATTTTCCCGAGGCTAGAAAAGGAAGATTAAATCAGTTAACGAAGAGATGCTGGGTTATATACACTCGTATCTGCAGAAGTGTCTTTTAGATTCTTCGAAGCAAGAGAAACAATGTAGAACATGTGTAAATTTAATGTCATACTCTTGGAGAAAATCACTTTTTTGTTATATGAAGTACCACAGCAATGTGCTTAGAAAAAATTACCTTCTGTTTCCAAAGACAAATATATATATATATATATATATATATATATATATATATATATATATATATATATATATATATATCCAGTAGAGCCATCTAACGTTAGCAGCGCCCAAAAATGAATCTCTACCAAACTATATCCAAAATTAACGGCTAATTAAATGCTAATTAAGTGCTCTATTCCCGAATTTTCCGCTCCTATAGTTTTCCCAAAATCGTGGGCGCTGCTAGCTTTAGAAAAAGTTACCAGCGCCCAAAAACCAATCTCCATCAAACTATATCCAAAATTTACGGCTAATTAAATGCTAATTAAGTGCTCTATTTCCGAATTTTCCGCTCCTATAGTTTTTCCAAAATCGTGGGCGCTGCTAAATTTAGACTTAAGTTAGCAGCGCCCACTCAGAAACTTCATTTCAAATTCAATTCAAAATTATAAAACCACACCCATTATTTTGGAATAATTAAAGGCTCTAGGAAAAAACTACTTCCGCATTTATATTCCATAATTATGGATGTACAAAGAGAAAAGTTAACATTGGTTCTTATGGTCGAGAAAAAATTTAAATTAAAAAAACACAGAAAAAATTAAAAACCCTACCCAAACATTAACATGAATGAACGGCTCTAAGAAAAAAATTACTCCCGCATTTATATTCCAAAATTCAGGGCTATTCAAAGAGAAACACTTAACAATGGTTCTTATGGAAGAAAAAAACTTTAAAATTAAAAAAAAACAACACTGAATCAATTTGAGAAACTACACAAACATTAACAGGAATTAACAGCTTTAGGAAGAAAATTACTCCCGCATTTATATTCACGTCTTGGAAGTTAGTAGGACCATTTCACCCAATCAAAAACTGCATAGCTCATAATTTGCCGCGTTTTTGCCGGTTTTAAGATGTAAAAACAAAAAATTAGCCGCGGATCATTATCTCAAAGAAATTGGTGTTCATGCTAACTTCCATTAGACGTTAGCAGGGCAACACATCTAAATACGCTAATAAACCAAGTATACCCACCAAACAGTACTCCAAATTTGACGCTTTTTATCTACAAACGATTACAGAAGAAATCATATAGATATCTCCATTCTTTCAAAAAATATTTACAATTCTTACACTACGCCAAAATGCCCTAAGCCAGTGATAAAAATAATCAGTAATACAAAAATTTGCCGCGGACCGGTTAGTTTGAATAATATGGGTTCGAATCCAAAAATTGTCCCTCGGTCGAACGCTGTGCGCAAAGAAAGAAACATTCTTTCCAACCATCGGATGTAACAAGTAGGCAAAACAAAAAAAAATAATAAAGTAAAAATTGCCGTCCGGTTAGTTTGAATAAAACCCCAAAACCCCCGAAAACTGTGCGCAAGGAAGAGAAACGCCCTTCCAAACCATGGCAATTTATAATTAATACTTTACGCCATAATGTGCCCTAAACAAATACTAAAAGTAATCTGTAATAAAAAAAATTTGCCGCTGATCACTTAGTTTGAATAACATGGGTTCGAATCCCCAAAATGACCCTTGGCCGAACGCTGTGCGCAAATAAGAGAGACGCTCCTTCCAAATGAGGCTATATCCTATGAGGCTGCCACCATTAATATATATATATATATATATATATATATATATATATATATATATATATATTGAGATATACCAAAATTTTCCTCTCTCTCTACATTTGTATCTGCTAAAGATCTTAGCGTCCGGCTTGCTGGGTCAATGGGTCACGATATATTATAATCCTTATTACCTCTGTAATGGATTATAGGATCCGCCGACTATACAGCGCAGCTGGGAATCTGAAATGGAATGATTCTATTCCTAGTTCATTTCTGTTTGGATTGACTAAATGAAAAACCACTTTCTTTTCTAAAGAACAAAATTCAACAAAGTTTATTTCTACCTTTTTATCAAACAATTTAATGAATTTAAGTTAGGCCTTCGATCAAGATCTCTTTCAATTTACAATTTTACACCGCGGTTAACTTATCTTTTCTTCTTTGATGTCCCTCGTAGACTTCTCAGTCGGAATATCTTGCGATCTTGCCGTAGTCCAAAGTTCCAATTTATACACCAATATTGCTTCCACATCAAAATATCTGCAATATCTTTCACTGTCCTTAAAATTTCACTGTTAACCCAATTCTATCTCGATTGTACTCGTTCCCTCTCACGAACATACGATGCGTTTCAGAACAGAATGAAATCTTTCTGCATGATTCATCCCTCGAAGACTTCGTATTAAACTACCTTCATTTTTTTCATAACATTTGACCGTCCTTCTCTCACCCAGCCAATCCATACGTTCGTTATATTTTGGTGTAGCTGACCTCTTAATGCCTTTACAAAAAACAAAAACTACATTGTTTATTCCCGGTCGTTGCTAAGCTCTAGCTCTCGTGATATTTCGTAATGCCTGTTCCACCATATTGTCTCCAAATAAATGTTAATTTATTTTAACGTGACAAATGGGTATGTCACAATATATATATATATATATATATATATATATATATATATTGAGATATACCAAAATTTTCCTCTCTCTCTACATCTATATCTGCTAAAGATCTTAGCGTCCGGCTTGCTGGGTCAATGGGTCACGATATAATTATAATCCTTATTACCTCTATAAAGGATTATAGGATCCGCCGACTATACAGCGCAGCTGGGAATCTGAAATAGAATGATTCTATTCCTAGTTCATTACTGTTTGGATTGACTAAATGAAAATTCACTTTCTTTTCTAAAGAACAAAATTTAACAAAGTTTATTTTTACTTTTTTTATCAAACAATTTAGAGAATTTACAATTTGGCCTTTGATCATGATCTCTTTCAATTTACAATTTCACACCGCGGTTAACTTATCTTTTCTTCGTTGATGTCCCTCGTAGACTTCTCAGTCGAAATATCTTGCGAGCTTGCCGTAGTCCAAAAGTTCCAAGGAATCCTCTTCTGCCCCTATCCAAGCTGTTCTCAAACTATCAAAATTACCAGTCCCGATTACGTCCTATGACATAGTCCCGAACTTGATTACCACTCCCGACAAAGTTCCAATTTATACTTCAATATTGCTTCCACATGAAAATATCTACGAACAGTTCAGAAGCGCGTTTCAGAGCATAATGAAATCTTCCTGCATGATTCATCCCTCGAAGACTTCGTATTAAACTCCCTTCATTTTTTTTCAAAACATTTGACCGTCCTTCTCTCACCCAGCCAATCCATACGTTCGTTATATTTTGGTGTAGCTGACATTTTGATCGTGTTAACTTCTTCGCCCAATCCCAAATTTTCTACTTTCGGCATCCAGAAAACTCTTAATGCATTTAGAAAAACAAAAACTACATTGTTTATTCACGGTCGTTGCTAAGCTCTAGCTCTCGTGATATTTCGTAATGCATGTTCCACCATATTGTCTACAAATAAATGTTAATTTATTTTAAGAGCAAACTATGGAACTTATCCATGTGAGAAGTGTTTCTTTTTGTTTGTTAACGATGAAATCGAAACAAGTTTCAAAACATTGAACAAGTTTCAACTTCAACAGAAAAATCCAATGATTTATGTAATTCTGCCTATTCTCACTCAGTGCGTCACTGATAACAACGCAGCTGATGTCATGCGACAGCAATGCTGCAAGGAAAAGGCCCGTCAATAAATATTTTCTATTCACGTGTTGCGTTAAGAAGCAGCTTTTTAAAAATATTTGTGGTATGTAAAGAACTATTGTACTGTTAATAAACTGTACTGTTACTGCAGTGTTTGTGAAGTCTATTTCTGTTAATAGCTATTAACACACCTAGAAATGTAATAACTCTGCCACATTTCTCGCTATGTTCAGCATTTATCAGTCACCACAAAATCTCACGAATTATGTGAAAATTTACGACATTACTACGCTAGTGAACACGTGAATTCTGTTTCTGCGGCTCGTTAGAACGATATTGTGAGGTGCTGTTTCCAATATATCTGTATAAAAATATTAATATACCATGGTTCGAAAAAGATGGATGCGAATAATCCTCCTGAATCTAAAGATGCCTAAAGAAACGACGTTCGGTTAGGAATTGGCAAGATGACTTCCAGGGGCGATACCGTCACATTATCAGCAAATACGATTACCAGAGTAGAGTTTCATTTCGTGGAATATGAGGAAAATTAGGTTAATTTACCTAATATACATTTTTCTAATTATACTATTAATACTATTACAATTAAGAATAATAATCGCCCAAACCAATGTGAATTACTTCTGAATTGTTTGAATCTGATTTGTTTTGTACATCGCCATGCTTTTTTCTTAACAAACATTTGACTTGCGATGGTTGTTTACGTTGCTAAGGATCTTAAAACTCGTTGCTAAGAATGTTAAATTTCTTAACATACCGGTAGGTACAAGTGCACTTAACAAACACATGCTGGGTTGCATATTAACAGGGTTTAGACGTATGTGACAGATATAAATACTTAATTGAGCGCAGTGTTGTATGAGTATTTTATGTGTTGTTCTTGAGCAGTGTGCATGTACTTTGTGGAAAAATCATTTGATCTGAGTATGTTCAACAGATTTGTGCTGCTGCAGGCCACTACTTAAATTTTAATTTTGCATTATATGCCTCATATTTGCTTTCTATAAAGTATGGTATGCAGTTTTTATTTTTATAGGCAGTTATTATTTTTCTTTGAAAATATGTTTATCTCCATTGTAGTTCCAATGTAGTTCTAATTTTCCGTGAAATAATACAAGTTGCGAGAAAACACATTTTTACTTTGAGAAGATTATCGAAAAAGAATAGCTACACCTGGCATTTGTTTCTGTCAAAAATAACATTCGAAAAGCAATAGAGTGTTCCAGATAGTAATGTCAAACTGTTTCAACTAGAATATAGGATTACGTACAATATTCTCTGTCACTGACGACTGGCGGCACTGTAGTTCCTGAGTATTTATATTATGTATTATTTAATTTACGGAGAAGAATACTTTTTTCGAATAGAGTTGTTTATTCTTGAAGAGCATTCACAATGATGCGAGAAATTAATAAAGAAACGTCTCAATTTATTTTCATAAAGCTTAAAGCAGTCTTGTTGGAATCGGTCCCTATGCCACCCATGGCCAGATAACATTTAGATAACCCAGATTCTGCGTTGTCTGAGCACCAACTCCCCCTCCTCTTCCCGCGTTACAGCATATCCGTTTGCCGAAGGTGTTAGCCACTATACTTGAAGTCGATTCGCACACGCGGCGTGATCCTTGACAGCTGTAATTATAGGATAGTTATTTTATTTCTTGGTTGATTAGTGATGTCTGGCGCGACATTTGCTAGGGCCATTTGTCCCGTACCTGTAGTACATGCTTTCATCGCGGGAGGTGGCGGTGATCTTCCTCCGCTGAATGACGAGACCTTACCTGTCGACTTGGGGGTTGTTCCCCCAACGAGTAATCTTCCACCAGCGGGGCACCGCTCCAGCTGGGACAAGCACCAAGCTCCCGGCAGTGTGGTAGTGTGTTGCTTGTCAAAGTATTTAGGTGTAAATAAGGGACAATAAATAGAACAAGGAAGAGGGAGGAAAGATCGCGCGCGGTCCGTGGCCCGTTTGTTAGGGTTCTGCTCCAGCATTCGCCTGGTGTTGATCGGAGAAATCACGGAAAACTACAGATCAGGGCAGCCGGCCTCTAGAATTCTCCTCCAGACGGCGGCTGAAATCGACCCAGCTATCTAGGGAGTGCCGAAATTCCTGCCACCGCTAGGACTCGTACCAAAGACCTTCCGGATAGAGACACTGGAGTGACATCAATTAATACTCTGTGCCACCTAAGCCGGACGAGGCGGTTCATATCTGCGCTTCATAAGCTCGTGACATCCTAGGCATACTTCATGTGTTCAGCGCAGTCCTAGACTACGTTGTTATTCCGAAAAGCAAAGTCGTAATATGAAATTGCCCTCGAATCTTCAGTAATTTTCTGATCTGTTAATACCTCTAAGCGTTGTTCCTGACGTTTCTGATTACGGTGGCTCGTAACTATTATCTGGCTGGATCTTTAAAGTAAATACAGACGTTCTTTGGCGACATTACCTGGAAATACGCAATATATTGCCTTTCTGTATCATGACTGCTCCCTCGGTGGCACCCCTACTAAATATCAGGCGCCACTTACACACGTAGCCAGAGAGTCTACTGCTATACAATGCAGCGTCGTGGAGCTTCAACAAGGCAAACTCGATGCGAGAGTCCCAATGAGAAAGGCGTGTCCTGCGGCGGCGGCGGCGATGGTGGCGATGCCTGCGGCGCGTGTTCACAAGAACGCGGCCGACGCCCGCATGCGCGTGCTGACACGCCCCGCGGATTCTTGGAATTACTTCCTTTGATGCGTCCTCCGAGATTGAGTTCATGCGGATACAGCCTGCACGCTAGCTACTAAGGGGGTTTTTCTCGGTGCGCAGGACACTCTGAGCTCTGTGCGTTGGATTATACGAGTCCCTCGGCGAGTCTCACTGGCTTTGTGGTTGGTCATGCAGCAATGTGCTGCGAAGCACAGGGGGCGTGGTGGGATATTTCATTCGGATGTCGCGTGTTCGTTCAGCGGGCGAAAAAAGAAAGAAGAGATATTTGTTTGGGAGGGAGAGGCGATTTGGTATTTTACTTACTCATTTCATTTAAACACTGTTTATAAACATAGGCATCTATCTATTTTACTATCTTCGTTGTCGCCCAGAAATTGAATGAACACTAAGCAGCTCTTTGGCAATATGAGACGTGTTGATAGTTTTCTTAGATATTCAGTATCTTGAGAAAAATAAAACAAATAAACAGTTCTCGGCGCGCTTGGGAAGAATTTTGCCGGCCAATTTTTGTGAGGGACAAGGTACAATTTTTTCATGTTTCATGGCCGGCTGGAATACCTAGACCACATCCGTGTTATGGTGTCTTAATTAAACCATTTTGATTCTTTTCTGAATTTTGATTGGTAGTTGTGAAATTTTAATATAGTTAAGTAAACAAAAAATATTTCAGTTTTTGCTGACCCACTATTGTCTTTGATACGAAGCTCTTTACCATGGAAGTCCATACAAAGATCATACGTACACAATGCATGGGCCACTAAAATATGTCTTTTTCAGAAGCAATACATCATCAAATGTACGCTGCAAATACTAAAGATGTCCTTGAATTTATCAAAATTTCATTAATTTTTAAATTGAAACGAAAAAATATTGAACGTAACATGTGGATAAAGGTGCATAATTGCACTCGCGGTAAATTAAAAAAACTCGCATCTATCCTCGGTAATTTTGTTTAACGTACCACTCATGCAATTATACCCCTCTTTATCTACTCATGTTGTTAATAATTATAATTTAATGCATTGTTATACAAAAGTATTTTATTTGTATTCGAGCAGTTTGTGTGCTACTTGTAGAAGAAATATTTTGTGGGGTTTTGTTGAACAGCATTTTAGCGTTATAAACAAATAGTTATATGTATTTACTCATATCATCGCTCATATATAACACGCTTATAAACACCTAAAGTAAAACTATTCAAGTTCTGTATCATTGCTTGAGAAATATAGATTCTACATTGTAAAAATAGTTGGACGTATATAAAAAGCTATTTAAATCTGTTCGGAAACATTTGAAACAATAATCCCAAATACAGTATCACTCACTCAGCTTGACAATTCTCTCTCACGAGCAAAACACGTCAATTTCATACCCCGAAACCTCTCCACCGCTCACCGGTTGACGCCATTATTACACGATGGCCACTGACAGAGACGTGTTACATACCAGGCGACACAGTACACACAAGCATATTGATCCAGTGACGCGTTGTTGTCGACAAGAGATTGGCCTGATTTAATTAATGGCGCATAAAATCGCAATCGGATTTTCCCGTCGGGCGATAGCGCATAATCGCCCGTGTGCGTCGCGGGCGATGCAACAATAACTCTCGGGGTCGCGGGGGTTGTCGCTTCGCTGAGTCAAAGGTCGACACCGTGGCGCGGGCGATTGGGCGGGGAAACCCGCCCCGCCCGCGCCCATCGCCCGCCGATGAAGGGCTCGCGGCGGACGCCTCTGCTGGCAGCCGCTCGAGCGGGCGCTCTGCTGTTGCTTCGTTTTGTTGTCGACAAGAGATTTCTTGTTGTTCCTGGCCGTTTTCTAGTACACTTTTTCTTTACGTCTTTAACTCTGTGGCTTTTCTATTCGAATTTTTCCTCCCGTGCCGCCTCTAGATTGTTATACGGTAAATTACATAAACATTTTGTAACAAATATATAGATATAACAGTATTATTCAATGCAGTTGAAACGAAGTTATTTTGTCTTATCTGATTTCTATTTAAGCATTTACAATAAAGACAACACCTGTTGCGTCGTATGTAGTTGTCACGCTCAAAGAACATCGTTCTACTGCAGCTCACCAATTCATGACTACATACTCATGTATTTCCCACTCTTCACTCCTCCATCGAAATTTCCTCTCAACAGATCCGTAAGTCTTTCCATTATTTTATTTCTTCCCTTTTATCTTTTTCCCATATTTATTCTAAATTTTTTCTTAATCTAATCATCTCTTTCTACGGTATACCAATCTTCTCTGTTGACAGCTTAATCTCGGAACTGATAACATTAAAGCGTGTTTTCCCCTTGTCACGTTATCTCTGCAAGCGCACCTACGTTCCATACCATTGTGTGTTTTGTACTAACTCCTTTATTTGATCGCTCCGATTCACTCCTTCGTGGATACAAGAATATATTACATATAAGAAGTGCTAGCTATTGGCTTTCGGTACGATAAAACCAACGGCATCGCCAGAAAACTTCTCAAAGATGAAGCATAACATTCCACTTTTCCTTTCATCACATTATATTTCTTCTGTTTTTCTCCGTGTTTCATTTCTCGATTTTTCTTTCTCCCTTTTTCTCTTCCGCTGGAAAGTTCAACGCTTTATCATGCGGTAGCATGTGCTTGGATTCATGGTTGTCTCTTGTTGTCAACTTGAATTCTTGGTTAGAACTTATTATGTCTGCCCTTTCAAAATATCTCTCTCCTTCTCTCTCTCTCTCTCTCTCTCTCTCTCTCTCTCTCCCCTCCCTCTCTTTCCTCTCACAAAATTGTTGATTTTTCTTTTCATCGTTCTTCTCTCTTTCTCATTCGTCTTCTGCCGCCTATTTACCGCATACATCTTTTACCTCTAATATTGTTCTCGTTTTTCCTTAATTTTTTCTTACTTCTTATTGAAGGTGTTTTGGTTTTCTTTCTTTATAATACATTCTCCTATCTCCGTATTTATTCATTTCGACCTGTTTTCTAAAGAATTTTTGTTTCATTTCTTTGTGTTATTAAGTATTATGTTTTTCTCTCAATTGCTGTCTTATGTGCTTTTTAATCATGCTTTTTATTTTCTTTCGATCTCTCAGATTCCGTTCATGCGTCTATTTATCATATTCTTCAGGTAATTTCATTATATCTTTCTTCGTGCTTCCATTCTCTATTGTTAACATCGCCTATTTGTCTGAATCCTTTCTTTATGTGCTTTAATTCCATTCCATACATCTTTCATTTGTACTTCAATAACTTTTTGGTTTTCTTTTCGGGAGTTTCTATTTTATCATTACACGACGCAGCTTGCCTGCTACTGTCTGCCTCTTCGTGTCCTTGCACTGGTGCTTCTCTGTTTCTGTCTCACCATCTCCCTCCCTCTCCCTGTCTCCGGCTCTTCCTCTCCCCCTCTCTCTCCCTCCCTCTCTTCTCTCTATCTCTCTGTTTCTCTCTCTCTCTCAGTCTCTCTCTGTCTCTCTCTGTTTCTGTTTTTGTCTCTCTTTCAGTATCTCTCTCCCTCTCAGTCTCTCTCTTTCTTTCTGTCTCTCTCTCAGCCTCTCTCTCTCAGCCTCTCTCTCTCAGCCTCTCTCTCTCTCTGTCTCTCTTTGTCTCTATCTCTCCCTTTCTGTCTCTGTCTCTCTTTGTCTCTATCTCTGTCTGTCTGTCTGTCTGTCTGTCTCTCTCTCTCTCTCACTCTCTGTGTCTCTGTCTCTCTCGCCCTGGCGCAGCTCCCGATCACGCTGCCCGAAACCAGAGCACCTCTTTACCTTCTGGACCAGCGGGAGCATAAAACTGGCTGCTTAGCCGACATCATCGTCCCGCAGCTAACGTGAACTTTTAACAGAATATTCTCGTCAGAGGGTTTTCTTTCGGCGTCCATCAACGTGTGTGAAGGTGTTTAAATGCAGGGAGCGTCGGGGCTACTGGCAAAATTCTACCACACTCATTGACGTTTGAGGGGCCAGACTTACATCAGGAGGGAACAATTTTTTTTCTTAGAAAGTTGATGAACGGTTGCAAACCTTATTACTGGTTTGCAAACTAATGCCTATTTCGCTAACTCAAAACGACATGAGAACGTTAGTATTGCTAATACTATACACTTAGTTGCTTTTAGTTTAACATTTTTTTGAAATACTTTAAGGTGCAGAGGTGGCTAGATATTCGTACATATTGAGTTAATCCATTCTCAGATTTTTACTTTTCCTTCTTATTATGTAATATAGCTGATATCCTGGTAAATATAGCAGGAGTGTATCTTTCGAATTTTTTCCATCTATTAGTTTTGTTCAAATTGAAGAAACAGGATTTATAAATATTACTTAGTTCCGATTTTCATTAAAATCTTTCAATTTTTGAAAATTGCAAAAGTTCACATTCATTTCCAAACTGGTCCTACACTTCCAATATTATAGTCATATATTTCCTTCTCAATGCAAGTTTAGATCTTCGAATCATGTCATGCGCTACAATAAAATAGTAGTTGTTGAGTAAATAATAGTAGCAGGAGGAACATTTTTGGTAACCCGTACATTTCCAATAGTTTGTTAAATGTATGATATTCCAAGCGAGTTATGTTAGGGGCTTGTGATTAGCATTAGGGAATGTGACCGCGTGAGAACTTTCAACTATAGGAACGCGCCTTCCTAATATTATGCATTGGTAGTTACTGTTCTCCAGGGTGATGCAAGTTTTAAAACGAGTCAAAGTAAGAATTATTCATATTTATTTTTTGATATTCTTCTTATTTGTTTTTTCACATTTTGAGAAACAGATACTATTTCTATTGCATAGGTTACGGTTTTTATTATTTATATTATTATGGTTATAATTATTTAAGATACATTTGGTGATACAAGAAAAGTTCTTACGTTTACAAAATGATTTTAACATTAATTGAAAGTTAAACTTTATGTTTAAATCTTTATACAGACCAAACACTTATTATCAGGGTAATATATATATATATATATATATATATATATATATATATATATATATATTCTTTGTACATTGGTTGATTGATTGATTGTTTCGTGTTTCCGGGCACGTCAACTGCTTTGGTCATTAGTCCTGTTAGTGTAGTGCATGTTCTTCTCTCGGGCGATGGCGGTGACCTTCCCCCGCTGGATGGCGAGATCCGGCGCCGACATACCGTCGGCTAGTGGGGTTTCCCCCCAAACCAGGACTCTCCCACCAGCAAGGCAGCGCCCCAGCCGGAACAAGCTTTAAGTTCCCGACCGATCTCCCAGAATATGTGGTAGTGTAGTGCATGTTAGTGTAAGTGTGTGTGTAAGGGGAGATGATAGGACAAGGTAGGGGAAGAAATGATCGCGCGCGGTCCGTGGCCCGTTTGGTAGGGTACTACTCCAGCATTCGCCTGGTGTTGATCGGAGAAACCACGGAAAACTACCAATCAGAGCAGCCGGCCGCTAAAGTTCTCTTCCAGAGACTGAATTCGACCTAGCTGAAAAGCTAGGGTCGAAAATCCTGCCGCCGTCAGGACTCGAACCTAGGACCTCCCGGTCAGAGGCGCTGCAGTGACGTCAGTTGAGGCACTGAGCTACCGCTCCCGGTTTCTTTGTACAATTTAGAACGAGTAAATTTCAGTTTATTACATTCCAGGGGTTCAACGCGGCAGTAAATTTAATCAGATATTTTTTCCAATATACAAATGTATTCTAGATACATACACTTTTTGTAATTGGAATGTAAAATTACGTCAATATTAAATCTAACAGTAGCTAATTGGTATTCTCTTAAAATGTGCAAAACGTCAACCCTATTTAAAATAATTTTATTTAAAACGGATTCAAATGTATCGAATCCGAAGCGGCTTCACGTAACTGAATTACGGTGAACTTAATTACTTCGCTATCGTCGTGCAGGGCCTTAGAGTCTTTTACTTCCCTTTTATCGGTTCAACCCGCGGAGGTTGGGGGCTGCAGTCACCCAGATGAAGTTTTCGTCCCGTTATCAAAGTTAGAACAGCGTTTCATTTTTGACGACAGAACTCGTCTGCCTTCTGCCTTTTGCCGTACATTAAAGAAGATGGAGGAGGCGCTCGAGGGACTTTGATTCTCAAGAACATCGCTCGAATCGCTGGGGAGTAAGCGGTTCGTGTCGCCGCCTCCGCCCAGCCCCCCCCCCCCCCCGGTCCGTCCGGCCGCACAGAAGCACGGAGACGAGCCGAAAGCAGCGCGGAGCTATTTAAGAACGCTTCAATCAAATGACTAATGTGAGGCGCTTTTCCATGAAAAATGACAGGTTACAATGTCTAAAATATTCAGTGGAAGCTGTTTAAGCAAAAATAAATGGATCTGGCCACAATTGGTTGTAAATGGTGGTGAACGCTTTATCACAATTACTGAATCTATTTTCTATGATGTAATGTGTGTTTTCTGTAACATTTTTCATTGTCTTTAATTACAAATGACAATTTCAACAAGTCATTTAGGCTAATATCAAAACTGGTTGTTAACCAGTCACACATTGTCTTACTTAAACTCGCTTATCGTCCTCACCTAATCCACCAAGCAGAATACACTTGAAGATGTAATTAATATTCCGCAAAAACGTTACAGCTGTTTGCCGAAGGAATTTGCCACTGACACCTGGGTCGGTTCCACATGCGAGCGAATGCCGGAGCAGTACCCTAACAAACGGGCCACGGACCGCGCGCGACCTTTCCTTCCTCTTCCTTGTCCTATCCTCTCCCCTTACACACACACACTTACACTAACATGCACTACACTACCACATATTCCGGGAGACCGGTCGGGAGCTTAGAGCTTGTCCCGGTTAGGCGGTGCCCGCTGGTGGAGACTCCAGTTAGGGGGAAACCCACTAGCCGACGGTAGGTCGGCGCCGGATCTCGCCATCCAGCGGGGGAAGATCACCGCCATCTCCCGAGAAAAAAACATGCAATACACTAAGGGGACTAATGACCAAAGCAGTTGACGCGCCCAGAAACACGAAAAAACCGAACCAAACCAAACCAAACCCACATGCGGCGTGATCCTTGAGAGCTACACAGAGATGGGAAGCAAAAATTTGCAAAACTCAGGAATGCTGCAATATGGGCTTAACGATTAGCCGAAATTAATCCCTGGCAAGGTGCGCCACTACATGTCACTGTTTCAAATAAACTGACAATGCGTTCCTTGTCGGGAAGATATTGTATCAACAACAACCTCCCCTACATAAGTAAACTATAGAAGCGATTTATAAAACTTGTGTTGTTCCCATTTACAAGTATTAAGTAACTTTAAGAGTTATGGTTACGATATTTGTTGCTCTTGAGACGCATTGAAATCATATATTCAGTTTACTACTATAAATCTATAACTGGGTCACTATTCAAGAAGAAATCCAGGAAGTTTCTGACGAAATGTCTGCACAGACATTTTAATAACATTTTAATGAAAATTTTAATGTAAAGTCTTGACCTTACATCTGAATTTTAGAAGAATTCTCATGAATTTACTTTGGTGCCTTGGCCGTAGTCGGGCGTGAAACGGGATGGACTCTAGCGCTGCAGCAACTCAATGTGGATTGTGTTGGAATCCAGAAGCAATGTTGCTGAGAGATTGTAAACTACCAGAATTCTTTAGTAATGTATGTACATATTGTAGTATTTTGTATATCATCTTATTAATTTATGTAAATGAATATTCACATTGATATTGCCTTCATGTTATTTTTTTACACCAGCCTTGTGGATGGAATAAAAATATTGCGAAACGTCGGCAAACTAATGGTTTAATTTTTTGTACTCACTCCCATCAAATCTCGTGAACTACATTCCTAATTACATCATAATAGTGGATTTCTAGTTCCTAGTTCATCATAGTAAGGGTGAAGTTTAATCTTGTTGACTCGTGGTTTGTTACTCTAAAAACGTTCAACATTATATAACAAATGAAAAAACATTATTGTATTTTATTTTAAGTAGCGTACCCGTGTGAGAACTCTCGCGTGTTAAACCTCACCTTCTCAACTATTTTTCTATTTTCATATTAAAACTGAAATATATCTTTTTCTCCAAGACCTTCTTATCCTCGACCACTTGTTCTTTGTTTCCTTGTCACTGATAACAATACACCCTTGTCAGTATTATTGTTAATGAATGTCATTACCAAGCACAGTAGTACACTGCAATTCAATCGCGTAGAATATCAAGTAATTACTTTAATTTCATATAAAGTTGCTGATTCTACAGGCTCCCAAGAGGTGGGGTAGAATCGTGGAGCTTCGAGCTATCAAAAATTTAATAGAATGTTCAAGATCTCATCCCGTAGATTACCATGTTTGGAACATTTCTTTGAGACCTATTGCCTCAAAATTTTAGTCTTTAAGGCCCTAAAATGCTTCGTTAGGGAGTTATTCAACAATATATATTTTAAAAAAATACGGCAGTGTTGAGGGTTGCATTTTACATGAATATTGAAGTGCGTTTTTTTAAAACAAATCCTTCAAATTTTTTGAGTCAAAGTGCAATTCATGTCTACGTGAAATTCTCTTTCTTTGGAAATCTCATTTATAAATATTAGTGGTGTGTGAGAGCCGCAAAAGGTATATATACTACTGAAATAATATATATTATACGATATTTTCCATACGCACTAAGTCGCTGAGTGCCCATTCTGCCAAACCCCAACCCCTGATGCCGCCCCGCCCTGTTTGCCGCCTTGTAAAAAGGGGGCGTGGCACTTGAGCGCGTGATTTGATGGCGGTGTGGCGAGGGAGCCACCGGCATCGCGTGGGGAAGGGCAATTGGGTGGCGATCGGAGGCGCAATAATTGTAGGGTAAAGGAGAATGAATGAAGGAAAGAAGGAAGGAAACGTTTGTTTCACGCGAGGATGTATAAGAGGACGGAGAGGAAACAGATAAGTGATGTAACAAGGAAGGGGAGCATTAGATAGAAAAAAACAGAATACTGTGTGGAGGAGAAAGTTTTGAGAAAGAGAAAAGAGGATAGAATTTTTCACTAATATAATATAGAGCTAACAATAATTTATGGATTACTACGCATTCTAGGATTTAAGTGATCAGAGCGAAAATAACTGCACGTCAGAAAACCATGTCTTATGTAAAATTAAATATTTTATTAGTTTTATTGCCACCTGTATGTGAAAAATTAAATTTTTTTAGACCGATTCGGAGTGGATCTCTTACTATTTAAAGTGTCCCCTTATTTCAACTGATTTCATGTTTGCGATCCAATTGTTAGTGAACAGTAAAATGACCCGTGTCATACAGAGTTCAACTAGAAAATGCAAACAACACATTTCTTGAATTTGTAAAGTAGACTTAATTTTCGTAAAGATCATTCTAGTCCGTTTCATTACATTCGAAAACATAGACATAGTAATGTCTTTCTTCATGCAGGTGCCCTTCAAGTGCTGCATTGCTGTACTTACAAAGTGATATGTTGTAATACGATGGGGTCCTTAGTCCGCTTCCCGTCTATGTAAGAAATAAGAGCTACGCCGCGTTGAAATTGCCCTTGGCTCAGCTACCCCTCTCTTCATTTACACTAGCTATTATACCTTCACAACGCCATACTTCACAACACCTTCGTTCTATGGAGTATTTTCATCAACTCCTTTTGATAACTCCATTTCTAGAACTTTTTTCCTTTTTTATCGACCCGATTGTTTTTGGGTCCCTGTTGGTCCCTGCTATTCATCACCCATTCCGTTCCGTTCATAGAAAAACGTGAATGATGTGAGTTAATAACTTATATGGTTTTTCTACTTTAAAACTTCATAACTGCTATAACCCAGGTTCTACAACTCTCTTTACATATTATCGTGACCGTTCCTTATAAGGTGCTGATGGGCCCCAAAAAAATCTTACAGTTCTCTACACTAGAGTCGCACACCCGCACACCCTACCAACCATCACTACAACTACTCACCGCTTGCACGAGTTATCCAACAGAAAATAGCATTAACTGATTTCGTTCAGATCACGAACGTGACCGTTTTAACGTCTTTTCCGAGGCGCCTGTCAGCAAGCACAATGAAGCGCCGACTCGCTCCCTCAGAGCTTTTGCTACGCAAGGTGCGTCGTCGACTCCGCTTCCAGATGAAGCGACAAGCGGCACCGAAGCGCCGATCGCGCTGACGTCTTGGGCGCAGGGGAAGCGTCGCGGCGCCGGGTGAGGGGGTGGGGGGGGCGCGACGCACGCGGCGGTTGAGTGTCTGCGTAGGCTCTGGTGGAGCAAACGAAGCTGGGGGAAGTAACAAACTGATGTTGCAGGCAAAACGAAAAAGGAGATGAAGATAAAGTGAACAGATGAGGAAATGTGTAACTGGGAAAGAGAAGGGTAGGGAAATGAAGAAACAGTAAATGAAGAGAAACAGAGGGTTCGGATGCTCCGTAGTGAAGGATGGGATGAACAAAGATACCAGGAAATTGTTAGAGTAAGAGAAAGTGTTCAAAAATAAAAGAATTAATAAGAATAAGAATAATAACAACAAGCCTATCCGGATAGCAGAGATTGCTAAGGCAGTTGTGCAGTGGCGGTTTTGGAGCGAAGGATCGTGGGTTCGAATCCCGCCTCGGGCATTGTGTGTTTGTGACTATGTTTGTAATTGTCCATTCACCCTTCAACATCATTGTTATTATCATAGTAACAATAAATTAAACAAAGAAGCTCAAGAAACAATCTTCTTATTTCATAAACATCGTAAGAAAGGTTCAATCATGTTAAATGACTAGTAGAGAAGTGATTCAACTAGGCGATCTTCCAGAGAGACAATGACGGCTACTAAAATATTTACCAAAGTAGGAACGAAGGTACGGCATGTGAGCTCACATTAATGCAAAACGAATCATAATGAGCCGTTAGGGAAATGGACGAGTCAGTGACCACGGAGGCAATTAAGGAGACTATGTTGACACAGAAAAGACGCGTATGTGTTGATCGCTAGATAGTCATGGCCACAAAGGAAGAGATGAAAAACGGCTGCTGGTTGAAAAAGCATCCACGAAAGGATTCAGGAGAGACCGCAAAATCTGCTGAGATGCTGGCAACGGGGGCGAGAGCGGTTACGGGGCGTCGATTGGTGGCGTAACGAAATCGCTGGCGGAAGGGGGGGGCGGCGGCGGGGATGCGGTAGAAGGAGCTGGCGCTGCGTGGTGGCAAAGTGGCGTCGAAAGGTGCGCCTACAGCGGCGGCGCAGGGGTGGCGCGCATCTTCGACAGCGCCTCATCAACGAAATAACCAATTCGAAGGTAGAAGTAAGAAGAAAGTACTGGATAAACATCTTTTTTGTATACCAGTATTATAAACGACCTTTTATGTGTCAAGAAATCGTTCATAAAAAGGCCTTTTACAGCACAAATGATGACGTATTAGATTTTATGGCACGAATTATTGCGTCATCACACATTCAGCCAATCGCCACTAGAGAATCGTGGGGTGGTAGCGGTAAATGGAACAGCCGACCTCTGTTTTCTCGTACAGATGTCAAATACCCGAGACGTCACAACGAAGCTGTTTCGCGAAATTAAGTTTGATTCTCTTGTAAATTTATAATGCTGTTATACAAAAAAATAGCGTATGCAATTCGTTTATAATGTTGCTTTATTGCATTCGTACAAATTTGAAAACTCGCTCCTAACGTCGCTCGTTTTCAAAACATGTACTCATGCAATAAAGCTTAACATTATAAACTAATTGCATAAACTACTATAACTAGACGATAAAAATAATAACTATTCGATAACAATCTTGTTACGTCCCAATATTAATTCGACTCACTGCATTGTTTATGCCATTACACCCAGGGGTCTCTTGCAGCACAATTATTTAGCATTTGTTTAATCATAAACAAAGGCGCGGTGTTTAAAACTGTTGGTGCTGGTCAATTGAATTATTCGACGGGCTCAAGCATGACATCATCTGCCCTCCGCTGCTCTCGTGGGTGGTCGGAGCGTGCTTGCAGGAGCTTCGTCATTCTTCAGTTTACTCCACGTGGCTTATCAGGCACGTGCGTGCGTGCACGGGGTTCATCTCCTCTCCACCAGCGCTAGCCATCAGCTATATAGAGCAAATTGACGCTAGCGCCCCTCTGTGTCGCCAAAGGACTTCACTACGGTCCTCCACATTATATTCATTCAAAATCTCGCAAGAAACTTCTCTTCTAGCGACCTCAGTGGATGTCAGACATGGGGGTCGCAACTATGCGGTGCAACTCTGCCACCTCTGACGCCACCCTTGCCATACAGCCTATTGCTACTGTACGTAAATGGTTCATCCAACGCACTTCGGCCGTCATCCACCGCTGCACGGAAGGTCATCGGTCATCAGAGCTCCTACGGATACGTGACCGGCCTTTCATTTCAAATTTATTTCTGATACATCATAATTAATTCTGCCCTGAGTGCACTTCATTTTTCAATTGAATAACTGAAAAAATCTGAACATTGAAAACAAGTTTTAATATTTTTTAGGTAGAATTGTTAATTTCTTGTTTCATCTTATTTTTAGTGATTAAATACTTTTGTTCTTTTTTCGATTACAGCAATGTTGTTATTTTTTGCCCCATCATTTTCCTACCTAATATGCAATATCATACAGCTCACTTAATTTTCTGTGTTATGTGTATCAGTCACGTACTGTCTGCTGGTCCTCCGAATATCAAGCTATCAGGAATTCCTCCACATTCCTTTTCCCACGTATCATTTTTTAAGCTCCCTTGTTTTCTCATTTTTCCATTCCGTCAATTCATTGCAGGTGATACACGTAACAATCCTAACTATTCGATAACAATCTTAACTATTTGATAACAATCCTAACTATTCGATAACAATCTTAACTATTCGATATAACTCTAAACTATTCGATATCACTCTTCACTGTTCGATATCACTCTTAACTATTCGATATCACTCTCAACTATTCGATATTACTCTTAACTATTTGATATCACTCTTAACTATTCGAAAAAATTTAACTATTATTAAAATTTACTTCATTAAAATTTCAATTCTTCCATTTTTAAATTCCATTAAAATTTCCACTCTTCCATTAAACTTTCAACTCTTCCATTAAATTTTCAACTTTTTCATTAAAATTTCAACTCTTCCATTAAAATATTGAATGTTCGGTAAAAACATTAAATATTTGATTATAATCTTAAATATTCGATTGGAATTTTAAATATTCGATTGAAATATTAATTATTCGATTGATATATTAGATGTTCTATTGAAATGTTAAATATTCGATTGAAATATTAAATATTCGGTTAAACATATGTTGGATGACAATATTACAAATTCGATTAAAAAAATTATTATAATCTTAGATTGTCTCTTACGATAAGAAACGTATATTTTTATAAAAATCGTAGATATTCGATAAGAATGTAGATAATCGATAAATTATATTCAACACAATTCATCTATTCCATACAACCCAAGTATTCCATACATTAAAACAAAACTACATAATTCACCTATTTAATACTATGCAATCCAACTATTCGATAGAATTTTTGTGTCTGATTCAGGGTGCGTTGACACATTCACGAATATCTCTTTCAGAGACGCCGTCTAATTTCATAGTTTGGATTTTACGCTTTATAAGATAAATAACGAAAACATCTTGTAATAAATTTCATTGAGAGACAGTAATCTTAAATGTATTATTATGCAATGAGCTTTTCGTTAATTCATTTTATACCATAATAGTGACGCAGTGTTATGTCATCCGTCTTGGGCTTTTTATGAGTTTCTTATAATTCCATATTATGATGCTTTGATTCTTACACTAATCCATAAAACATTTATCACTGTCGTGGCCCCAATCCACTAAGCGCTGTTTCATGTCACAGCTCAGTTACTTTATTGAATAATGTTCTTTAAACGCCTTCATCTCTCGATCGATTCCAAAATGATTCGTAAAACGAGGATGCTGCATCTTCGCTATTGATTTTTACTTCATGAATCGTACGACCAACTGAAATTATAGTATCAAACGTTTAAATATCTGGGAAAGATCTTTTTCATTGACTAATTTCCATGGCTTTTATCTGCAGAGTTAGCTGTAGAGAAGCAATATTCATGCCTGAGTGACTGTGGATCGTTTATTTCTCTTTACTCTTTGTCTATCACCATTCGTCGTTTTACCACGGTCGAACAGGTAAATATGTTTGAAGCACTGGACAGTCGTTTTCAATCGTTTTGTATGCGTAATTCTGAGCCTTCTTTACAGTAAAATTGTTGCTATTCTGTTAAATGATTTTTAAAACCGGTGCACAATTTATATGCGAAATACATTTTATGAATGGGTTTTGATCTCCAGTAAAAGTATTACATTGAATCATTTTGTTGACAACTTTTTAAATAAAGTGTTTATTGTGCTTGTCTTCGCACACTAATCAGTCAAATAGTTTGCTTTGCGCAGACGAATTATATTCGACAAAAAGAAGAGTTTGTACCATTGAATCAATTCCATCAATTTAATAATTTCTATAAATAAAAAAACGTTCAAAATAATAAAAGGGCTATTGAAATGAATACCAACATTTAGTTTATCATAACTATTATCTAAATAATGTAAAGATACTTCGCATTGTTAAAAAATCAATGCATCACTACCCATTCATGTGCGATATTGAAAGCGTATAAGTTTGATTCATATCTACATTACGTTGATGTCGAGGAGAGAAGTGAAGATTATCTCTTTAAGAGTTATCTCTTTATGCAAGATGTTAAATCAGGAATGTGATGTACCATGTTTAAATAAATAAATAAATAAATCAGTGAATAAATAAATAAATAAATGTCTTTATTGATGGGAAGGTTAGTTCACTACTGTATGTGTGGGTAGTAGGCCAATCGCAACTGCGCAGGTTGACAAATGTTAAGATCGATGATCTCTTACTAGGCGGCCGAAATCTCGTCACGAATGGTGTAACTTGGAGTCGGGAGATAACTTGGCCACCCCTGGCGAGATTCTCTTAGAGTGAACCGAAGCAGCGAGCGCTGGCGGAGGCGGAGGTGGGAGGGGCAACGGAGATCTGGCGCTGACGCGGCGCAGACTCCACTCCACCGCGAGTCCCGCTCCCCACCCTGACTCCCCATTCCTTTCTCCTAACCCTTCTCTCCTTGCACATCGAAGCAATCAGTTCATCCTCGCCTTCTGCTCCCCCTTTCGGTCTCCATCCTCTCATTTTGCCCTCCCTTACTGTCCTTTTCTCCCCGCCACTTGTTTTCGCCACCCCCCTGTGTTGCCCGCCACTTATTCCCCGCCATGTGTTCCCCGCCACTTGTTCCCCGGCAATTGCTTGAAGCCCCCTGGCGTCTCCACTTTCTATTCACTCTTTGCTTCCCGCCATTTATCTCACGCTCCCTTCTCTCTTCCCTTCATTTCTTCCCTTTACTCCCCACTCCAATTCCGCGCCTTGTTCCAACAAGTCTCGCGCAAGAGAAAAGTCTTAACAGAATTACGCCTATCGCACCTGACCAACTAACGTTCCAAACTAACGCTTAAGGGAAATGGGTTGTAATTCGTACATCCACATCTCCTGTTGGGAATACTCGTGTTCTGGCAAATTTCAAGGGATTGTGTTTTTCGTGTTCTGACGTCTTTCAATGACTTAATTTTATTAATCTCTTTTACGTCCTGTCTCACTTCCTCGGCTGACAACGGAGACACATTATGAAGAGCTAAGACCAGTGCGCTTAATTATAGAGTTAAGTACGAGTATTTTTATTCTGTGATTGTGATGTAGAAAATCTGGGAATAACGTAAACAATCTTTTCTCTCCATCATTTCATCCCTCCATTCATTCCCCATCATTTTCCATGAGACCTATTTGGGCGATGTCCGACAAGCTATTTTGGAGTTTGAAGTTATTCCATCATTTTTTTGTATTTAAATCATGTTTTAAAGAATAGTTTTTCGAGACTTTTTATAACTTTTCTTTTACAATTGTGCTCATATTGATGCACATTTGTTTATGTTTATCTCTTTACACGTGACATATTGCTGGTGGTGCGGGGGTGTAGCATATGACATTATTTCTAACTGGCCTCTACTTCAAATCCATGAACGTTAATCGGTTTACGTTGCCTATTTATATAGCTTCATACGAGCTAATTCTTGTCAACACGTTTTATTTACATTTGGATTTGTCGTAGCTTGGAATTATCTTGATGAAGTCTCTTACGATTTAGACCAAACCATTTAATATTTTTAATTTTACACGTTATTCATACATATCTGCTTGAATTCAAATACTTTTAATACATTATTTTTTTTAATATTTATTATTATTATTATTATTATTATTGATGGTTTTCGTGTTGATTTTACTGTTGTCTGTTATTTACTGTTACTGATATTTGTACCTTTAATTATTGAAATTAGAATTGACACATGTCTCTATGGCTAGTAATGTAAGAGTATTGAAAACTTCAAGACAGGTTTTGAAAAAACCATTGATTCCTTTTTTATTTTTGTTTTCAATGAAATAAGTATCATGTTTATGAAGGATGATACAACGATTTCAGCCCATATTGAAACTCATGAACATTTATTTCAGACACCAATGAAACATTTGAAGGAAAGTGAAGCTCAAATGGTATTCAAAGATAATGATTCAAAATATTTGTTAGGTTAAAAGTGAAGTTTTTCTGGAATATTCACAAACATCAAAAAGTTGTTTTTGTTTCGTTTAGTCAATTATTTTTATATGACTGAAATGAGTGAAATTTGAATATTGCATTATTTCAAATAGGTATATTCTCATCTATTGTAAATGGTGAGGTCAATATTGACTAACAACTCGTACTCATCATCGAAAACACACTAATGGTTATTGACACTTGTATTAGCTTTCCCTCGTAGAACACTTTTCAAATTAATATCTCGCGAGGTCACACGATATTTTACAAGGCTTAAAATCAATTTGATCTACATTTTGACAGTAATTTCTAAAGTGCCCTTATGCATGCGACCCTTAACCCAAATACCACTGTGTCGAACCCGTTTCTCTGATCGTCAATCCCTTCATCCAGCTGCTCATTCTTTCACAAGCGCACTCCACTAATTGATGGGGGTCTCGTTCCTCGAAAGAGCATTCGTTTGTTCGACTGTCGCGCGCTCTCGGACAACAAACGGATCGCTCTTCGCCCGCTGATCAAATGAATAAATCGCCAAAATTGCTCTTCGGCTGCTGAGTGACTCCGTTTTATGTAACTCCAAGAGTGGAGTTACTTTATAATGAAGCTCCTGGAAAGGGGAATTCGTCGAAATCTGCTCCCTCGGAAGATAGAGGAATGTTGAGATGTGCCCTGAGAAGGTGCCATTCGATCAAATCTCTTTATTAAAGGGAGCAGATCAAACAATTTCATTCACTTCTTGTTTAACGAATGAAATCTTTTTATCTCTTAATCCTGTAGCCAGTAAGTATTTCAAACGCAGACTAATCATTCTCTTTAGTCAAAAAATATTTTAAAATATCTTTTAACAATCATCTTATTGTTTATTTACTTCTTCATCGCCTCAAAAGCAATGAAACAATGAGAAAATCTGAAACTAACAGTGCAATATGCAAACAAATATTAGAATTACTTTTCAATTAGATTTCATTTGGAAACTAAAAAATGCAAATTCTATGTTAAGTGAAGGTAACAGTGCTTCACAGAACTAGAAGTTGATAAAAATAATAATATTATGGCCTATATACGAAAACGATATGAATGGACACACTCGAACGCAAAACGCGATGCGCCAAATGATGATAATGATTAAAAGAAGTAGATGAATCACAAAGTGATGGTGGAGAATCAGAAAATGAATAAAATTATGAAGAAAAAGTAGAAGAAAAGATACGAGACGTATTCGAATTTAAATAAAATCATATCCAAATGTAATTTACTTTCATAGCTTTGTCACGATAATCAAGCCAAACGCTGACACCGAATTAGGTTGTTAAGGGCATCCATTGACGGCACTGCAGTGCAGGTCCTAGGGTTCGTGTGCCGACGATCACAGGATTTTCGGCATTAGCTACATATTGATTCAGTGGTGAGTTGTAGTTGACATTTACATAATTGAAATGATTGAACGCGTTGTCATTGTCAACAATAGTATTTATTTCACAAATAGCAGCTTTCGATGGCTTAGCCATCATCATCAGTTTTCTGCTGTCTGGGAGCCACAAAAACGACTACGAAATACTATTGTAACTACTATTGTTGACAATGACAACGCCTTCAATCATTTCAATTAGCTACATAGGTCGAATCCAGCCGCTGTCTGAAGGAGAATTCAGGATACCGGCTGCTCCGACCGGTAGTTTTCCGAGGTTTCTCCGATCAACACCAGGTGAAAGCCGGAGCAATACCTTTAGAAACATACCAGGAACACCTCGCGATCTTTCCTTCTTCTTCCTTCTCCTATCCACACCGCTTACTTCCACTCACTCACACGTATGTACTCTACACCACCACACTAGGGATGTGCCCTTAACAGCTGAACTGTTATTTCTTAACCGTTAACGTTTCGTTACTCTTACGCGAAATAACAGTTATTTCGTTTATCCTGTTATTGGCTGTTATCGGTTGAAATGCATAGAACTGCAACCTACTGGGTCTTATCCGAACTACAACAAGCTTTGGTGGCAACCATTTTGTACGATAACAGCTTCACTGCAGCTAATCAATCACTATTTACCAGTGTTCAAATTATAGATTCATTGATACATAATTCGTCATTATTACACGCCATGTGCCACAATATTTTTATATTTTATTGTATATACTACAAGATGTTTGTCCTTTAAAATAAGTCCGTCCAATATGTTAACTTATTTCTGTCCCATTGCTGCTTATGTGAGTTATTTGACCTACGGTCAAATAACTCACATTATAATACTTGATATTCGATAGTCATTAACACTTTAGCTAAGGTAAGCAAAAACACTGTTTCTCTTCATTATTTTTGGCACTCGTCACTTCACTATGCACAAGTTGCATATTTGAAAGAATATTTGCAATCTGAACCCGAATCACTTTCATTTTAGTAATATTCTATATTTAAATTAATTACTATTCATCCTTGGCAGTTCATCCAGTCTCGTTTATATCAGCTGCTTCTCTGTCCAAACATGTTAGAGAAAGTAGTGCAACGAAGCGCCGTAAGGTAGCTGCACAAGCTTTACGGTGCTACCAACGTTATTCGTTTTGCGTGTTTAAATATCAGCAGTCGCTACAACTCTTAGCAGTCTGCCATGTTAAGTTACTGGTCATGGACCTGTTATTTTTCAACTGTTATTAATAACAGCTATTACGAGTCAGCTGTTATTGTGCTAAAAGCTATTGAAGAAAAGCTGTTAAGCCCATCGCTACACCACACATGCCGGGAGACTAGCTGGGAGCTTAGAGCTTGTCCGACTGAGCGGTGTTCCGCTGGTGGGAGATACCTGGTTGAGGACAAAACTGCAAAGCAATGGGTAGCTGGGCGCCCGATCTCGCCATCCAGTGGGAGAGGACGCATCCATCTCACGCAATAAAAATATGCTCTTCACTTACGAGACTAATGACCTTAGCTGTTCACATGCCAGGAATAACTAATCAATAAGTGAAACGCTGACTAGGTAATTTACTAGACCTCTATGTTCACTGGATGGACCAGACACCGCAGATTTCGCTCGTCTCTCTTCACTATCTTTCAAAATCTGTTCTTTAAACTAACGAACCTCCACTGGCCTCAGTTTCAAAAGTTCTCATTCTTTTCCACGATGCTTTCTTCTTGCTTCTTTTCCCTCCCCTTCGGAAGAAACTGAAACTGTAGCATCTTCAGAGAATCTTCAATCACCTGTAAAGCATATTCAGGCTCACTATTTGCTGTAATCAGGCGAAATATTGTGTAGGCTACACGTTAATGCTATGAAATAATCACAAGTTGCGCTTTGTGACTTTTCATATCCCTTGATCGTACAACGATTTGGCTATGAATATTCTGCAGAATAAAATTATATGAAATATTGAAGGAGAAATAAGCATATATAAGATGATTTCAGCAAGCATATCACTGTACACTACTGGAATTTTAAAAATTTGAAAAAGTAGATATTCTACGCGTGTGCTTATCGAGGTTGTTCTTATACTCAGCAAACCATAGTACTTCTAAAAAATGAAGTAAGGTTGATTTATTCCACATTTTTCCGTTACAGTACATACAGTAGACACACTGAAAATGTAACACTAAATAATAAACTGAAAAATAATAGATAGACTAATTTGCAGTTTGTTGACATTAAAAATGAATGGTGATCAATGAGCTACGTATGCACGTTAAGAAAGTATCAAATTGTGATTCGTAGACAAGGCACGTTCAAATCGAGATTATGCATGTTTCTCTTTGAAGGAAGTACGTGACAGTCCGTCTGGATTTTTCCTGAATTTTTGTTCTTTTTTTAT
This sequence comes from Teleogryllus oceanicus, assembly GCA_964035755.1. Lineage (NCBI taxonomy): Eukaryota > Metazoa > Arthropoda > Insecta > Orthoptera > Gryllidae > Teleogryllus > Teleogryllus oceanicus. The sequence continues at coordinate 69,057,491 of CAXIVR010000009.1, read as the reverse complement.
CAAACTGTTATTTCTAACAATTTAATATTACTTCGAAAACGTGAGACTTTAGCTGTCGGATACAGAGATATCATGGCTTTTCCAAAAATCAGCACCTTGCCCATTCAGTTTCAGTCGTCATTCTCTGATCTTTTCCTTTTTTTGCAGTTTGCAGTACCTCGGTTTTACCACGCTCTCATCTCGTTTTCAAATTTGTCATAAATATTGCACTTCTGTGAACAGTTGTTTAGAACCCCTCTTGTTTCTGGATCATGAGGGTGCGGAACTCCTTGGGTCCAACTCAGTTCTCTGTCTTTATATATTTGCCTGAAATAGCCCCTGGGCTCATCTCTGTGTTTGAACTACGATAATAGTTTCAGGGAGTCAGTTCTCAATCGCATGCAGGCATTCATAGAAGATGGCATTCAACTTCTGCATGCTACTGTACGCAACGTGTTTTAGAGATAACGATTCCGCGCCTCAGAATTTCGCGACCAAATCATACGAATTCTCTGAACTTTTGGGAAGACGCACCGCGAAAAAGGCTGAAATGCTCGTTTTGATTCTCTTGTCGTGTTCTTCAGAACAGGAGTACGCTAGAGTAGTCTGCGAGTATACCTGTGATAGCAAAACGTGATTGATCAGTCGGGATGTGGAAGTCAGGGCTCCCGATTGTGCGGCAAAGCGCGGTCCGGTATGATAGTCGAAACGTTGGAAAGACAGTCTTTGACGCGGTTTCGTGTGGATCACAAGGAATAGTCTTCGGACTAAATAAACTGATTCTGCAGCGAGTTGATGGAAAGGATCTCACGATGTATGTGCAGTTATGTCCAAGTATACCTTTTGGTATGGAGTAGGTTGGTAACCTCCATTCTCATCACGTGGAGGTATGAGGCTGTGATAAAGACGTGTGGCGTATACATATGCGGCAAGCGATCGTCGACTTCTGATATTTTACTAAGTATAACGTCATTAGTTGGAGTCCATGCTTTCGGGCTGTCAACGACCTCCACGGATGCAGGCAACCTTAAGGCGGCTCCACACATTCGGCATTCGCCGTGCAGCGAGCTACTGCTCGCCCAATCCCCAACAGCTGATGAGTTCGGCGAATGTTTGCTCCCTAAAGACCGACACGTGGTGGGTAAGGCGAGCACCGTATATTCGTCACTCGGCAAATCGCGAGCAACTCATTCACGCTACTCAGGATTCGGCGAGACGGATGTTCGCTACTCGCCGAATAACGAATGTGTGGAGCCGCCTTTAGGGGGAGCCAAGGGCAGCGCAAAAAAATGATGATCTGAAGGGAAGTACACTGACCCCCTCTCCAAGACGCAAGGGCGTGCATACGAGGGGCGGGCGGGCGGCACCGGCTCTGGGCAATCACGTGATCGCCAAAAATATGCGAGCAGAAACACCAGGCGGGTGGGATTTGGGCTCGTCTCGCGTGAGCTTACAACTGCTAGCCCGGGAGGCGGAGTGCACTCCTCGAGATACACTGATTGCGTTGCATTGGGTGTCCGGATGCTGGAGCGTTAAAGCGTCGGGGTGGCGGATCTGCTCTAGCAAGAGTATGAGGAGCAGTGTACCGAACGGAGGTAGAAGAGCGGAGATAACCTCAAAGATGAAATATATTGTAATAAACTGATTGTATCTCGGGCCTGAGTCTAGCTAGCACGCCGGCACACAAAAACATGAATCCTGTTCGATTCGCAACCCACCTCTAACGCAGACCTAAGGTCTCTCACATCTGCTGACATAAATTCTCCCCGAATGCAAAGGATTCCAAGAAGAAGAAGGAATAACAGACGTTTTTTCCCACGTTCAATTGAAGGTACGAGGTATGCTTTTAATGTGTAAAAACAGACACTCCCCTGCTAACATCACATAGTGACTACCTTTTAGACATGATCCTATGCTGATGGTGTTTTCGTTTGAATTATCTGGTTGTTGAAATCCTTTTTTTCAAATGTATGTTTCAGTACATACGTGATCCAGTTCAATCGTACTTCTGACGTTACAGTCCAGAAGTCGTGGCGCTCCCCGGGTGCCCAAGATTTCAATATTTCATTTGTATCTTTGTTAGTCGCTGAGGCAGCAAAGCACGAAATTGCTCAATTGTCGGATGCTTCGGCTATTCCGCCTAGAGCGAGCGTCCCCGGGGCGAACAGCGTCCTCGAGGGCTCGCCCTGATTAACGCCCATGCGCCGGCCCTCAATCTGCCTTGCACCCACCTCACAGTGGGCCTGAATGACGATTCTGAAAGGCACTTTTTCTGAGGCTTCTAAGCACGCATTCATATCACAAAAAGGCTGGTTAAGTTTATTTAACTTTATGAAATATTCATATCAAATAGATTTTTCATAGTTTCTCTGTATTTTCAAGGTTAATTTTTTATGTAAAAGAGAATCGAAGGTTATTTTCTGATAATTCCCAATTACTATATATTCCCAATTACTAAAAATAGGGAAAAATCAAAATCACTCACTGTTTTGTGTACAGGTTCTAGAATTTTTCGAGAAGCTTTATATTTATTGTTATAGATTTATTTGCATGGTAATCATTGTATGAGCTACATAATTCATTGTTTTGTATAATTACAAATTTTCTTAGCAATATATAAACGACTCCAAAATAATTCAGTTGAAATTACAGTGTATTATGAAAACAAATATGAGCCTGCTTTACAAATTACCGATAAAGAAACTAGTGGAACAGGTGCGAGAGTATTACCTAGGGAAATTTGAAGCAAGCATTTTTTTAATTAGGGCTATTCATCGAGTAGAAAAGGATAAATACTTGACATTTTGTTTCTTAATCGCAGAGAGTATTCACAATGAAAATCAATTTTATACAATAACATGTTTATGACATACCAATTGGTGATGAGATGTCATAATACAATTTGTAAAATCGTAGGGATAAAACAACGCGGATAATTCGTTTCATATTTCAAAGGGTATATACTGAACCCCATCATACTTGTCTTTAATTAGGGAAATAATATCTTTGATGAACACTTCCATCTAAACATTCGATAATATCAGACAAACAAATCTCTCATGTATATTTTCTTTTAATTTTATTCACTTGATGGACATTGCTGCTTTTCAGGGGTATTAATAAATACGTTCCCCTCTCGCTTAGGTTTGACTATTCCTAACTATTGTGGCCATGTAGCTACTTCTGTATAATCATAGTTGCAGATATATATATATATATATATATATATATATATATATATAATTGCTAGTTGTCACATTTTTGAGAATCATTACCGACTAACACGTTTCCATGCGTTCCCACATTTGGGTCCAGTGTGCCCTCCTCTTGTCCAAGCAGCCGGACGCTCGCCGCCGGGCGTCCGCGCGTTGGACGAAATCCGATTTGGACGGGGGCGTGGCAGCGGGGGCGGCGAGGGGGAAAGGGGTGGGCGAACGCGCGCTGTTTGACTTCAGCGCGCACGTAATCCGGTTGAAGCGCGGTAACAAGTTGTGAGGCATTCCCTTGTCCCCCCCCGCCAAGCCGCGCTGCGGCGTTTCTGACCGAATTCTGCAGAGCCCTCCACCGCTCGCGACGCCCGCTTCTGTCGTTCTCACGGCTCCAAATGTGGCCGTCGCGACGAAGATACGCACTATCGAAGTAGCTGGATATGTTCTTTATTAGCTAGCATATTCAGCCAGTGTATGGAGGAGAGTTGTAACGGCCGTATCGTTGATAAACACCAGGCAAATGGTGGAGCAATACCTTAATAAATCAGCCATGGACCACGTTCGATCTTTCCATCCTTGCTTCTTCTATCCTTATTCCTTACTTACACACACTTATACTTAAAAGCACCTGAATACCACACATGCCGGGAGACCAGTCGAAAGCTTAGAACTTGTCCCGGCTGGGGTGATGCCCCGCTGGTGGGAGATATCTCGGAAAAATTCTCACCTCAGACAGGAAGGTCAGAGCCGGATCTCTCAATCCAACGCAGGAAGATACCTACACCTGAACAAACGTGCCCTACACTTACCGTAGCAGTTGACGCGCCTGGAGACACAAAATAATCAGTCTCTCATTTCTATAACACATTTTCAAGGAAGTACCACAGTGGTTGGTGGAACGGTTAATATGTCTTACTGATGTGGGGGGGTTAAAATCCCCTAGAAGTCTAAGAAATAAGAACCGGCTGTGATGGCTCAGTAGCTTTCGATATCGTTGCAACTAAATATCATTAAGTGGCAGGTCCTATGCTTGTAGTCTTTATGGCGAATGTTTTTTATACTTACGTAGCTGAGCCGACTTCAAGTTGTGGGGAACATTTCTGGCGGTTGGCTGCTCTAATCTGTGTTTTTGGTATATGTGATAAACACAAGGGGAATGGGGGAGCAGTATCTCAACTAACTATCCACGGACTGTACTCGCTGTTACTTTCCTCAACCTTATAACCTCCTCTATCCTTACACAGACACACACATGCACGCAAACGTACATGTACTACGGAATACATGTACTGCGGAGTCTTATCCAAACGCAGAAGAGGTGCCTCACTGGGAAATAAAACTTAAAGGTACCGGGAGCGGTAGTTCAGTGCATCAACTGATGTTCTGCAGTGCCGTTAACCGGGAGATTCTGGGTTCGAGTCATGAAGGCGGTAGAATTTTCGGTATTAGCTTGTCAGCTAGGTTGAGTTCAGTCGCTGTTTGAGGGAGAATTCTAGCGGCCGGCTACTCTGATCGGTAGTTTTCCGTGGTTTCTTTGATCAACACCAGGCGAATGCCGGAGCAGTACCCTAACAAACGGACCACAAACTGCGTGTGATCATTCCTTCCTCTTCCTTGTCCTATTATATTCTCTTACACACACACACACACACACACACTAACATGCACTACGCTACCACATATTCCGGGAGACCGGTGGGGAACTTGGAGCGTGTCCCGGCTGGGGCGGTGCCCTGCTGGTGGGAGAGTCCTGGTAATGGGAAAACCCCGCTGGCCAACGGTAGGTCGGTGCCGGATATCGTCATACAGTGGGAAAGATCACCGCCATCTCCAGAGAAAAAAAATGCACCACACGGACGGGACTAATGACCTAAGCTCTTGACGCGCCCGGAATCACCAACCAACCAACACAACCAAATTAAAGGAAAAATCCATAAATGATATATAGTTCGCCTTCAGAAGACACGTTCCAGCGAGAAAGGATTTACCCGCACCTTTCGAAGTATAACATGATATACATTTACGGGACAATCTACACGCCCGGAAATAACAATTACTCGATCACTCGTAATAATTGGAGAGCAGAAAATCCTTAATTGTATGTTTGTCTTTAAAATCAAAGTAATGCACGCCGCCATGTTCCATATTTAAAGCATGCAGAGGAATGTCAATTCCAAGAGATATATTTGAGCAAAATTTGATGTTCAAAAATGTTGTTTGTCGCAAAGTAACGCGTACTTTGAAAAGAGCGTGATGATTTTAATAATTGTGTTGAGTTCGGTAGATCTTTGCAGGACAGTCTCATAATGTAATTTAAGGTTATACTCAGATTTAAACATAGCTGCACTTCAAGGTCATGAGCTGGAAGGACTGGGGGATATTGTTATCCAATCGAGAGTTCCAAACCCAAAAATTTAGGTCCGAATGAAGCTTCCGATTGAATGAAAGTGTTCCCCTCTCCTTCTTGCTTATGACCTTTTGCAGCTGCGTTTAAATCAAATTATGGAGCTAAACAAATTTCAAGATTTTATGCAATATAACGGGGAGACGCATTTTTGTACGTTTCGAAAATTTATTTTTCATTGTGCACCAAGTTGATTTCAATGTGATCTTTTAACGACCTTAGCTGTCTCCCCTCATATGCACCCTATGATCAATTCGTTGCGTCCATAAAAATACGGCTCCACCTCTACGTAGTATGCAATCGTCCCTTACCGCTCTCCATAGACCCGCCTTCCGTTGGCATGTCCCCGTAATGACCGAGAGCCACAGCTATTGCGCATTGGAGCCGCTACAAGCCCTCCAACGGAACGCCCGCAGCTGACGATCGTCTGTCGGAACGCGGGTAGCCGAGCTGCGCCGTGATTGACGAGCATCGAAATGCAAGAAAGTCGGGCTAGGGGCGGGGCGGGAGATGAAGGAGTTTGAAATGGGAGACATCGCAGGACTGTTGGGAGGAAGAACGAGGAGCGGAGAAGATAGGTGAGAGGGGGGTGAAAGTGGCAAGAGGAAGCTGGATAAGAATGGAAAATGGATAGCAAGTTAAAGACGTAAAAAAGGGAAAGTGTAGCGGGATCGATTGGAAAGAATGAGTAAGTTGAAAAGGGAGAAGGGTGAGGGAGGAAATACAGTGAATGAAGAGCGGGTGGCGAGAGATCGTGGAAAGGGCGGGGAGGTTTCGGTAGATGGCAATCGGAGTGGAGTGATGAGAAGAAAGTGAAGGCGTGGTAGCGGTTGAGACGAGTTGCGGAAAGGAAGGAAAAGGGGGGGAAGGGAAATTTGGAAGGAAGGAGGGTGACGAAAGAAGAACGCAGGGTAATGGTGGTGATAGGGGGTTTGAAGGCGGTACAAAGGAAAGAGGGACGGACTGGACCGTGAGAGCAAGCGGAGATATGTGAGGAGTGGGGAGTTGGGAAGAGGATTGATTGATTGTTAGTAATTCCAGGCGCTTCAACTACAATGGTCCTTATTCCCGTACGTGTAGTGCGTGTTTTGCTCGGGACGGTGGTCTTACCCGGCTGGACAGCTATATCGGGCACCGACCTACAGTCGGCGAACAGGGTTTTCTCCAACCAGGTATCTCCCACCAGCCTGGCACCGCCTTAGCCGGGACAAGTACTAAGTGCCCGACCGGTCTCCCGGCATGTGTGGTAGTGTAGTGCATGTTAGTATAAGTGTGTGTGTAAGAGGTGAGGATAGAACAAGGAAAAGAAAGGAAAGATCGCGCGCGGTCCTAGTGTCGAAAGCTAGTCTCGAACCTAGGACCTCCCGTACCGAGTCGCTGCAATGACATCAGTTGCTACACTGAGCCACTGGTTCCGGTTAGAGGACGGAGGAAGCGACGATTGGGCATGAGGCAAAAAATGTGGGAAATTGGGGAAAGGACGAGGGGATACCCAGGAAATATAAGGGAACAACTGGCGATGAGTGGGGAGAGCGGGAAAAGGACAGAGCGGTTGCTGTGAGAGAAAGGGGGCGGTGGCAGGGGGCGAATTGGCCACGGGAGTTGATCTAGCGTCTGGCTTTATGGGAGGTCCACGGCCCGCCGCCTGTCTTTTAGCCCTGCGCCCGCCCGAAAAATCCGTTCGTCTATCGACCCTTCCCACTCTCCGCCACATGAATCCACGTCGTTTACGTTCGCCACCGACGAAGACGAACGGCCCGGCCGCGCAAACTCGCGAACCGATGGAAAGATTAAACTCCCAGATTACACAGCCGTTACTCAGACCTCGCTTTTCAGTAATAAGTAGAAATATAAAACCTGGATCGCCCTCATTATTATCGACGCAAGAAATTAAATCGTTTGTAGTAGCTTATACAAGAAATTGAAATGGCAAACACAAGCATAATTGTCTTTGTTTTTTAATAGATGTGACATATTGAAAGTTTTGAGTTATTCTGTTTTCTTGTGTGTCTAACTTTAATTCTACGAATGTGTGTATTTTTCCAAGTTGAGGGAGATCCGCTTATTATCATTTTTGTACTATACTTGTAATTTCGACAATTCATTTTAACACAAAATCAGGCCTGATTCCCGGATCTGAAGGGAAATCTCTCTCTCTCTCTCTCTCTCTCTCTCTCTCTCTCTCTCCCTCTCCCTCTCCCTCCCTCTCCCTCCCTCTCTCTCTCTCTCACGCCACGAACAGAGAGGAGTAGGGTACGTGGCGGAGCGATGGCTTATAAACGTGCCATCTACCCACAGCTTTTCGAACTCTGACGCTCAAACTAGCGAATTATGTTTTTCCGGGAGATCACGAAAAGAGAATATTCACCCCTCCAAAAATTTCCCCAGGCGCGAGTACCATAAGTATCGCGGCGCGCCTCGAAGGAGCTCTCTGATTGCAGCAGCGACGGCGACTAGACTGAGTTCTGAAGGCGATTGTAACTTGATAGCATAGGAGTTTGTTTTAACTTGGTAGTTAGAAGTTAGCTTGAAGCGTATCAACGAAAGTGATGTAATTGAGAAGTGGAGTGCACGAACTTTCTTCCCATTAACATGCACAATATTTGAGAGAGCAAGTGAAGTGATTGTTTGACTTCGAAATAATTTCAAATTTGTAAAATTCGCGCAGAAGAACATTAACTAAATTCAGCATATCACATTACACGCTGAGAACACACGCCCAGTGTGGTAGGTAAGCCGAGCATTTAAATTGCATGGAGATTGGAGGCGTAGCGGAGTCCAGAGCTCGAGGGAAGGAAACTGGTAACGTCGTGGGACAGCAAGCGAAGACGGGTGGCAACGCGAGGCTGCGAGCGGCAGAAAATCCTCAAGGTTACCTACAGGCGAACGATGCGGAGCTGTTGAGGGAAAAGAACTGGCAACTTTTATGCGGCGATCAGTTGGGGAAAGAGAATAGCAGTAAATACACGACAAGACGTGTTAAAAGTGGGTGAAAAGTCCAGAATAGGTGGGAGAAGTATTCCGAACGACGTGAGTGGCAGTTTCAAGTTCATTTACTGCGCGTGTTTTTGAATTCATTCAAAGAGGCCATACCTTGTACAATTGTACTTAAATAATTCATGATTTTCACAAGTTGTACAGTTGATGTTATCTGGAAAAGTCAGTTTATTGTATTGTGTTAAAAGTAATTGTTTTCTGTGATATGTAAAGGGGTCAGATTTAAATAACGAGTATGTTACGTTTTATTGTTTTTCTCTTTAAAGCTCACCGTGTTATAGTGAGTGCGAAGCCCAAGGCTAGCACCTGTGAACGGGATACCTTAGAATAAGTGTAAAACTCATTTTTAAAGCCGTGCACGGAAAAACTAGAGGCTAGAAAGAGTAAAATAATCTAGTAGACGATAATTCAGAAAGGGGAATGAGCAAATTGTAAATTGTAATTGGTGAAAGTGTTCAGGCAGTCGAGGTGATGCCAATTGTTTGTTTTGCCTTGTTTTCTTTTTTTTTTTTTTCAGTGACCAACTATTTAAAGTATATAGTCATATTATATAATTGTGCCACTGTAATTTTTCATTGAATATTTTATTCGTATTTTATCTGATTCTTTGTGTCAAGGGTTCAGACTTTTCTCATACCCAAAAGATCCTGCTTCCTGTGAATGTTAAGTTCGCTTCACGAGCATTCATACTATCACGCTCTCCCCACTTGCTGGAAGGTAGTAGGTAGGTGTTTTAGAATATATAGGTAGATTTAAATTTCAGAATCTCAAGATCTCTGCTGCCACTACAGAACACATAGGTAGGTCGTAATCAATATAAACATAATATTTAAAAAAAACTGTGTATAAAAAAGGCAAGAGTCTGCTTGGAAATATAATATTTCAATTATTTTCCCGCAGATTAAAATTGTATGATTTTTGTCAAATTGCTATCAAATTGGCAAAAATTGTTCTAACAAATTGACTGTTCTTCAGTCTTTATTGCTACTAACGAATTGGTTTGACTTGGAAATTTCACTTTAAACATCTGAATAAGTGGATGTCCTTCTTTGATTTATTCTTAAAAGAACAAGTCATTCTCTAACAATTTATTGCAATATATTTGAGGAGGGGAATTCTATAGTCTATACTATATGGTGAATTAATTCGTAATTTATATATGGTGAATTAATTCGTAGTATTAAATCTCTCTGCGTAAGAGTGATTGCTGTAGCACTTAATATCTCATTGATGTCCACTACTTTCGAGTTAATTTAAACAGAATTATTTCCTTATTGGGTGGGACGAAATAGACGATTAACAGTTAATGTAAAAACTTGTGAAAATTTGCGGTTTCATCAGCGGTCAATTAGTTTGTAACGATTGTTGAAGGGAAAGTATTGAAACTGTTCAGGCTTAGTTGTGTGGCGATTGGCAATCTTTCATTAAAATTCTACCAGTGTTCGTTCATGCATCATATTGCAGAGCACATGTAAAAATATGTCATCACATTTCTTTTGCCACACTAATTACATTATATTTTAAATGTTTGCTCTTCTTTGCTTTAGTATGTTGACTCTTGTCATTCTTTTCGTAACTTTTAAATCCTTTAAGAATTATGTAATCGGATAATATATGATAACTAAATTAAACATTTTTCCATGTTTTCGTAATTGAATCTGAAAATATTTTGCCCTCGGGCATTGTAATTTCTTTCAAACTGGTGTAGTTAAAGCTCTATAGTTTTTCAAGTCTTACAAAAATTCCAACTTAAGTGTTATTGTTCCTATACTTGGTGCCTAGAGCCGATTTACATGTTTTAAAATATCTCCGCGAGTGGCAATATTGGAAAATGGAAGGTATATGTGGAATATTCGAGCTGACTTACCATTAGGAAACCATTATTAATATGTCATAAGAAACTGTAAGGTATGTGCTCATTTAACCCTCCCAAGTTTCTCCTTTCTGCCAAGAAGCAAATGGGGGAGGGACAGGGCGATGCCTTTCCAGCCACTTGCCTCGAATGGAGCAACTCCCAGGAGAGGCAGGAAGAAGGGAGAGAAGAGAGAGCGCTGCAGCGAGACCCTGCACCGTGGAGCGTCGTTGTGGCAATCTGTCACTCACAATCAGCCGCTGTCGCAGCTTCGTTTCTGACAGCCGACCTTTGGCGTGTCCATGCCTCGCTCTTGGGCCGCTCCACTTGAGTTCCGATCCCGTGTCTACGCCCGTTTTATTTGATAAGACTTCATCCAATACCGGTATTATCATCGCTACTCGCCCATATTTTTGCCATGTTCTCACCCGCGTGGATCTAACGCTCCCCGCCTCGATTTGACCCGCTCTATCTTTCTCTTTCCCGAAGCAATTCTATGTTATTCGACTCTCCTGAACTACCTCCACCAACCAACCTGAACTACCTCGACCCGAACGACCCCGACCTACTTCGCCACTATCCACCCAGCCCCGAACAGATTCTCCACTAAGACATCCACCTCGAAGGGATTCTCCACAAATCGATATGCTCCTAGCAGGCCTCCGAGCGTTGTAATTCGCCCGCCGTTCCGATGCGACCCAATACGACCCGATCCGACTCGACTCGACATGATTACGACATGACTCGACACCAACACAAGACAAGACCCGACACGACAGGTCACGACACGACATGATCCGACACAAACCGATCCGACACAAATCGATATGATACACCCGATACGATACGACTCGAACTGACAAGACCCGAACTGATACGACTCAAACCGATCCGATTTGAATCACTCTGATCCGACTCGACTAACCTCGAATATCCATGTATATCGAACGAAATCCACTTTTCAACACATCCCATTCTCCCTTTCCCTTTCTAAATCTATTCACTCTGTTTCTCACCTCCACATTCGAAGTTTTCCCCACTTTAGTTACCATCCTGGCTATTCTTCGTTCTCTCCATTTCTGTTGAAGTATCATCGTCATCATTGCCACGTCTCCCTTTCACTCCAAAACCGTTATTTCATTTCTCCCATCGGGAGCGGTAGCTCAGTGCATCAACTAATGTCACTGCAGCGCCTCTGACCGGGAGGTCCTAGGTTCGAATTCAGACGGCGGCAGGATTTTCGACACTAGCTTTTCAGCTACTTCGAATTTAGTTGTTGCTTGGAGGAGAATTCTAGCGGTCGGCTGCTCTGATCGTTAGTTTTCCGTGATTTCTCCGATCAACACCAGGCGAATGCCGGAGTAGTACCCTACCAAACGAGCCACGGACCGCGCGCGATGTGTCCTTCCTCTTCCTTGTCCTATCCTCTCCCCTTACACACACACTTACACTAACATGCACTACACTACCACATATTCCGGAAGGCCGGTCGGGAGCCTAGAGCTTGTCCCGGTTGGGGCGGTGCCCCGCTAGTTTTTCAGATTTCAGTACGAGCATCCTTCACTATTTTCCTCACGTCGTCTAGTTCATTCAATTATGTCTCTGCACGGCTGCGAGTGGTCTTTTTGTCAACCCGCTCCAACATGACTGCGCACTTCCTTTTCTCGTTAAATTTTCTTCGAGCAGGCCACTAACTGGAAAACCAATACAAGCATTTCGCCGAAATGGGCTGCTCCACTTTGCTTTCTCACACGAGAACGTACAGAAATTTCTTGGAAAACCATTGGCGATTATCTGAAAACAGTTTTAATTGTGCTTTTCACGTACTGTAGAATTTGCGCGAGCACGAAGGTACGACAGTAATATCTTTCCTCTATAGTACGAAACATCGGCGTACTTGACCACCGGCGAGAGACTCACAGCCAGAGTCTCATTATCGCTAATAATTAGTCTTCTAGACGTACTATCGTTGTTCGGAAAATTGAATTACCAATGCGAGCTAGGAACTGATAAACGCCAGAAATATGTTTAGGATGCGTTTGAGTTCATTATTTTGCTAAACCGTGTGATTTCTTATGCAGAATAAACATGATTTTGTGCCAAGGCTACTTGCCGAAAAACTTGGGAGTCAATGTTTTTGAGACGTCACTCAGTGCAGGCGCCTCCTCCTACTCTGTGACGTCAGTATTGTGCACAGAGTTGCTTTTCTTAGAGGGAACTGTTGAAGCTTTTGTGCCGAATCGATGACTTAATATTGAAGAACACACAGAATTATATATTTAATACTAGTATTTTACTTCCTTAGCCTGGAATGATGAGTTGTGGTTGCTGTTATTGTTGTTGTTGTTGTTGTTGTTGTTGTTGTTGTTGGTTTTCTATTGTGTTTTGCTTCGTCTCCCATTTCACGTTTCCCAAAGGAAAACGCATATTTCTACCGTCATTCGAACACTATCTGCACCTGATATGCCTATTCGTGTGCAATTGAAATTCACATGAAGTAATTTCTTTTAATTTGAAATTTAATTTCAAGAGATTGTCACCACTGAGAGGAGCAAAAAAGATTCTGCAATACTTACTATGCATTAATTTCCAATCTGACACAGTGTTTTGTAAATTTCAGAATATTTAATCTGTTTTTAGTGCTTTTCCTGCGTGGGAGAAGCAGCAGCATTGTTTATTCGTCTTCCAATAGCAAATTCACTACACGTTTCTAATAGATGACAATAGGTAAAAAGGGCATCCTGTTTTAATTTTTTTGTTGACAGAGAAGTACAATGCATGAAATAAAGCATGTGCAACTTTTCTAGCTGGAATCCGATCGCGAGTCACGTGAGCAAGAGGAGGGAAGCAACGGGGTGGCGCGTGTAATGGCCGGTTATTGGTTCATCCGCGAAGCGGATCGATTCCATTCCGCCTCCACCGTCGCCTCCACAGCCGTTGCTAGGGCAGAACTACCGACACTTCCGCCGCCCCGCCTTCCCACCGACCCATCTCCCCGTCACACCACTGCCTTACATGCAGCGTTATCTGTGTCCCTGCCAGCCCTCGGCAATGTCACTAGTCAATTCCCACAACTTCCTCCTCACCGCCTCTTTCACTGTTCCCCAGTCTTCATGCGATTCGATATTTCTTTCTTTCCCAACACTTCCTTAGATCTCTACTACTTCCTAAGTCGCTGCCAATTCATACGTGCCTCCCCCCTTCTTCACACGGAAGTGACGGACCTACCCACTTCTCCCCCCTTCCCCGCCACTTCTCCCCCTCCTTCCACTCCTTTCATTCATCCCCATTCCTTTATCCATCCCCGCCCCTTCATTCGTCCCAGTCACTTCATTCGTCCTTATGACTTCTTTCGGGCCCGCCATTTTCTTTGCCCCGACGCTTCCATCGTCACCGTCGCTTCCTCCATCCCCACCACTTCGCCAGCCCTACAGCTTTATGCATACCTTTTTATTTCCATACAATACCAATCCACCACCCATTCTTCTAATTCTTTGTGATCGTCGCTTCTTCCATCCCAGTCACATCCCGTATAGCTACATAGCTACATCCCGTCCATGCAACATCATCCGTCACCATCACTTTCCGTCAATACCTCTTCAACCGTCCTCGTCATTTCATCGGTTTCCCCTTCCCATTCTGTCCCCCCACCCCCGCCACATTCCATGTCCCCCCCGTATTCCCGCCTCCACTCTCAACGCTGCCTCTGTATCCCGCTTCCCAACCATTGTCGCCAATATCCTACTACAATCACTGGTGCCTCCGTCCAGTTCGCGCCTCTCTCCCCCCCTCCTTTTTCCCCCGGCCCCGCCGCTGCCGCTGCCAACTGCCCGGCGCCGCTCCCTCGCGCCATCCGCCTGCGAATACCGAAGCGCGGAGTCAAGCGTTAATTAAGGACGCCCCCTTCCTCCACCTCTGCCAGCGCAGCCGCCGCCGCCGTCGCCGTCTCTGCCATTGGCCCCTTCGCGCTCCTCGCGGCACCGCGCCGCCCTGCACGTAAAAGCGCCTCTTCCGCTCTCCTCAAATAAAAGAGCTAGTGGATTTTTAAATGGAGGATGAATCATTTTATTCTGGAAAACCTCACCACTACCTTCCTCATTATTAGGGAGCGAATTGCTATTTTTGCCTATTTTTGTCCATTGCATCAGTGCATAGGTAAGTGAAATTTCTGGACTATTGGTTAGAATAATTGGTCGATTTTTCCTGTAATTGCATGTACGTGTAAATATAGAAGTCTATTTTGCATATTTTGTTAAAAGAGGGTTATAATAATAATAATAATAATAATAATAATAATAATAATAATAATAATAATAATAATAATAATAATAATAATAATTGTCTTTATTAGTGGCGAGGCTCAGGCCATTAGGCCTGCTCTTCCGCCTAACCACATGAAATATTTACATTATTTCTTATACTATGTAGAAGATCGAGGAGGGCAGGAACTTTAGATTTACTTCTGTGAGACCATCCCGGCATACGCCTTAAGCGATTGAGTTTACCCAGAAAACCTCAATCAGGATGACGGCTGAAGGCCGAAGGCATTGGCAATGATTGAATATATAAGAATATATACATTAATTAAAAACAAACAAACAATGGTAATACAAAAGTAGTGAAATTAAATAACAAACCTATACAATAAGAATAAAAATTGCGTAATGATAAGAAGTTACACAGAGGCTGCGACAGTGCGGTAACATAATCAGATTCAAAAACAAAGACTGCAATATTTTCAATTCCCATATCAGTTTCAATCACATAAACATTATAATATAAAGTGTCAAAAAAAAATTTGAAGTTTACAGATATCACAGACAAAAGAAATACAATTAACACGACAATAAGTAAATAACAGATAAGCATTACACAATTTAATAATTTGGAATTAAACCAAAACCTTTAAGTAGAAATTAAATTAAAAATATATTTTATTTAAAAGGCCATCAGAGTCTAATGATTACTCACAAATCAATATAGGTGTTTGTTTAGATGTCAAATAATTACTTGACATATGTGTACGTGTTCAAATATTGTTAGTAATTAATATTATTTTCATTGTCATTTAATTTACCTCATTATCCAATAAAAGCGGACTTGATCACCCTTTACTAAGAAACCAACAAAAATATAAAAGAGATAATAAAAGAAAAATTAATTACTAATACATCTAGATAAAATAACTTTAATCAAGAATTTGAAATGATATCACATTAGAATCAGTACAGATTAAGTTTCAGTTTTGTGAACAGTATTGAAACAAACTAATTTAATTTTTAAATTTAATATCTCCTCTCTCTTTCTAATATTATTAAACATTAATTATATAACAACTAACAACGGATTTTCATGCCAATTCATTGCTTCAGATTCCTCTAGATCGATTTTGATATATTTTCGCAATTACGTTGAATTAATACTTAATAATATTAGAATGGCAGAGGAAATATCTAATTTAAAAATTAAATTAGACAGTTTGTTTCAAATGGCGCGCCAACTGGGGATGAATTTGTTGGCGCGCCATTTGAAACAAACTGTCTAATTTAATTTTTAAATTAGATATCTCCTCTGCCCTTCGAATATTATTAAGTATTAATTCAACGTAACCCGTTCTGAATTTATATGGGAAAAGATTACGTTAATTCTATTATTAAAATTAATCTTCAACTGCTATTTCCAATAAATTAATATCCGGCTAACTGGGTCGATGAGTCTTATAAGAAATAATCGCTATTGCCTACTGATAGCCGATTATTCGATCTGCCATCTGTACAGAGTGGCCGAGGAATCTGAAAAGCAAATATATATATTTCTAGTTACTCATTTGCTGGAATTGGCTAAATGAAAATGATCTTTTCTATTCTCAGAAACGTTTAAGTTTATTCAATGTCCATGAAATTTTAACTTGGTAACAATACGAAACGTACTTTCGGTCATGAACAGCTTCAAACCTTATAGTATACCCGTCTTCGCGCGCTCTTGGCCGATGTTGCCGCATAGAACCATTTTCATTTTTTTCTAGTGTCGATGGCTCCAGGTCCAAATACCATCTTCTTTTCTTCCGTTCTGGCACAAATGTACTCAAGTCACTGATCCTCACCGCCTCACGAGTTGATAAGTCGTAATTAATTCGCCTTTTACAAGTTCCTAGTTCTTTCTACGCGTATGCTTAAAATATTAAATTTCAGTAAAGTATTATCTGCTTCAAATACTCCCAGGCCTGTTGCCGACAAATTCACCTAAGTTCACAGTTTAAATTCTAGCTGCTGCACACGAAATATTTCCAAGTTCCAATTTACGCACATTACATCAATATTCAAAGTCCGACAACCATACGCTCCAAAATAGACGTTCACAATTCCCAAACCTCCAACATCAATCATCTACACGCGATCATCACAGCACCACGGCATAAGTCGGAATGAATCCATATTCCCCTCTTTCAGCCCTTCAAAACTCGGTCCATATTTTCTACTGTTTCTTTTCAGAAAAAATTCGACCCACTTCCGTCGAAATACATTGTCATTCCATGCCTCGCCAATTTACTCACAAATTCAACTAGCCGCGCCCCAGACTGTCATTGCTTGCTCGGCCAATCCCCAAACAGTTTACTTTATCAACTAGCCGCGCCCCGTGGTTCAAAGCAATGAAGTTTGTTGACCTTGACGACAACTCGTCCACCGTTGTTAGGCCGCCATATTTACATATGTCTATCCTTACAATAAATCCCTATTTACAATAAATGTCACGCAATACAATGTCCCACATATTGGTATGTCACAGTATGGAAGAAATATTACAAGTGAAACTTATACGCCTTCGATAAAAATAGAGCTTTTAATTGCTTCTTAAAAGAATTAACAGAAATAGTGTGTTTAATGTTCTTTGGGAGGCTGTTCCAAGCTCTCGTTACTCTTACGGTAAGTGACTTGTTATAATAATTAGAATTATGTTTAGGTATTTGTAATAATAATGATTTGTCGAGTCTAGCGGATACAAGAGGCGTGAACCGATTTGTTAAATGCCGGAGAGGTTTTGTTTTTAGTAATTTGAATAGAAGGGAAAGACAATGCCACATCCGCCTGTCGCTTAACCGCAAGATTTTACTACTTTCAAAAATGTTCGATATGTGGTCGTATTTTTTTAAACTGTAAATAAAACGAATACATTCGTTTTGAGCTCTTTGTAACCATGTGGCAAGTGCTGAACTTAAATCTTTGTACACAATGTCACAATAGTCGAAGTGCGGAAAGACAAGGGATTCTATTGCAATTTTTTTTATATTGACTGGTAAAAACTTGCCAACAATCCTAAGATAACTAATTCGTGAATAGACCAAGTTTGTAACTTGATTTACATGAGAATCCCACTGGAGGTTATTAAGAATTATTCCTAAGTTTTTGACTTCGGAACAATTAGGTATGATGGTTTGATTTAGAATAACACTTTCTGTGCATAGATTATCAGTTCGTGATTGAACGATTTTAGAACAAATTACCATAGTCTGTGATTTAGCAGGATTCAAGGAAATGCCGTTTAGTTTTGTGCACTGCAGCAAGGTTTCCAAGATTGTGAAGGTTGTAATGCGGGTGCTTACGGCGGTAGATGTTGTGGTGGTTGAGAGTATGGGCGGCGGTAGATGTTGTGGACGGTAGATGATTGTGGGGGTTTGCGAAACGTGAGTGAATTTGATATGAGAAATCCACATTATCCGCACCATCGGGGGTGGAGTGGTCAAACCATTCACCTTCCACCGTTGGGAACGGGTTTTCTATTTCTAATCGATCTATGAGAAATTAATGGTGGACAATTCAGAATTGCGGGAGAATTTTACGATAGTTTCTCGTCTCCTCTGCCTCTCATTCCATTACCTTTCATACAAAATCAATTCAACAATTTCAGGTATGGCCATAAATTTTGGGCGACATCAAAATAATGAATATATGGTTCATAATATTCTAAATAGTAATTGTGTAGTCATAACAGTGACCGCAGTCGACTCGAATATGCTGTTTGCTGACGCCAAGGAGCGGTATCCGGTCGACGGTGTTGCCAGTAGGGACGGTGTCTGCGGCGACGGCAGCAGCACTGTAATTACGGCGCTTGTCCCGACCGGTCGTGTCTCTGCCTCCTCGAGTACAGTCACCACCACCGCCGCCACCAGCACTACCGCCTCTGCAACAAGCGCCACCACGTTCAACATTATCGCCGCTGCCGTCGCCATCACTACCCCCACCCTCGCTAACGCCTCCATGATCAACCCCGCAACCTCCGCCATCATCAACGCTGCTAGTGTCGCCACTTCCTACAGCACCGCCTTCACACTCTCCCTTATTAGTGCAAACAAAACCAGCGCCCCCCCACTCACCCCATCACCTCCTTCATCGCCACCACCATTCTCGCCGCCACTCCCATCACCGCCACCCCCACAAGCACCAGCACCATTCTCTCCGCTTCTACCAGCACCGCCACCACAGTCACCACCACCATCACTATCACCGCCACAATTTGCAGCACCACAGACACCTACCTCACCGCCCTCACCACCCCTGCGGCGTCGCGACACCGGCGTCGCGTCTTCGCGACGCCTTCGTGGTAGGCGTCGTCGATGCCGCCGCCTCCACAGCGGCGGTGCCTGCGCTAAGAATTGAGCTCATTACGCGCCGGGCCGGAAGCAGCAAGGACTTCCTGTCGCGCGCACGGGGTTGGCGCGTCCCCACTTCCTCCGAGATGGATTCTAAAGGCACCGCTTGGTACCGAGCGACAGGTACGCGGAAGTACGAAGAAGTGCACTCATTCACACCAAACCTGCAACTTTGCAATCTTTACGTTTCGAAATGATTTATAATGATTAGAGACCAGATTTCTATGCAGTAAAAATTCCTAAAATATGCCACATAATGTGCACGATGAATCTTTAAACTATGCAACAAATATCAGTATAAAATTCACAAGGAAATAAATGTTTATTACTAGCATGCAATGCAAAATATTTGTAGAAAAATTTGAATTGTGTTACGATGGTATTGTCTTTTTGGCACATGAACGTAGGGAGAAAAATATTTTTCAAAAATGATTTTATTTTTTATTTTCACTTAATTATCCATGATTGGAACGCTGTTATTTGTGCATGTTCTAATAGTTGGTAATTGGGAAAAAAATTAAGAAAAAATACATAAATTCATTGAGCAGAGAACGTTCAAAATTAAGTTAATAAATTAAAAAATTTATAACAAGATACATTTCTAAATTTGTTTTTGAAAAACTGGTTCGTCAGTCTATTAAGATATTATTATGCATTGCTCGTAATTGCTCACGGTGCTCATTGCGGTGTTGCTACATGATATTAGATCATTCATATTGGTAGGCCCTACTGAAGACCAGCGAGCTCTACTGAAATTTAATATTTTAAGCATACGCGTAGAAAGAACTGGGACAGTTTCTCGCCAGTCGCAGAGCCGAGCGGACGTGTTTTACTAAGCGCTCTACCTGCTGCAGGATGGTGTCGACGGAGCAGTGGCGCGCGGCTATCGGCCGCTGGGTGAGGGGCTACCTGCCGCGCGGTGGCGGTGCCTGGGGACAGCGCAGGGGCTGGGCCTTGCGAGCGTGTTGGGCGCGGCGGTGATGGCGGTGCTATTGGCGATCGGTGGGTGGAGCTGAATCCTGCCCCCTACTAACGTCGATATCATCGAGACTATCAATAGGAACCAAAAGGAACTTATTGATAGAATCGATGTGTTGCAGGCTAGGTTACGTCGGCAGAGACTTCAGTGCAGTCGCTGCAGACAGCACGAGCGGCTGGTTCGCAAGGTGGATTACCTTGAGAACCAGTCGCGACGTAACAATATCATTGTTACTGCATCCCAGAGAAGCGGAACGAATCTTGGCGGACTCGAGAGGTGTATCCGGGATCTTGCGGAGCAGCTGGGGTCAGGTTGGAGCCCAGGATATCGAGCGCGCACCGGACCGGGCGGCGGCGCGAGGGACAGCCACGTATGATTGTGGCCAAGCTGGCCTTTTCAGGAAGGGAGGAGCTGCTGCGTGCAGCCGGAGTATCTCTCCGGGAATGGCAGGTGCGCGTCCGTGAGGACTTCAGCTGGCAGTGCGGCAAACGCGTAAGGCGTTAATTCCGCATTTGCAGGAGGCGAAAGCGAGCGGAAAGCAGGCGTCGATCTGTTTCGACAAGCTTGTTGAGTCAGGGCGCAGCTACGTGTTGGCTGAGCTGGCGGCCCGTCCGCGGGCGGGGAGGGCGGGGCGACGGGTCCCGTGAACTCGGCGAGGGGCAGAACCCGTAGGGCGGAAACCCTTCGGGCAAGTGGGCGCCTCTTCGCGGCCCCCTGCCCGCCCCTTTCGGCCGTGGCCGCGGCCGCGCCTGCGGCTGCGCCTCGTGCTGGGCGGCGCGACGACTCTGACCCCGCGGCATCGCGGCGGAGGCGGTCCGTTCGCGTTCGCGTCGGCGGTCGCGTTCACGTTCCGCCGGAGCCCACGGCACTCGGCGAGTCCCGGACGCTTGCGGCTGACAGCCTGGAGCGAGGACCTCTTACGAGGGCGATGGCTGCGCAAACGTGCAGCAGCAGGAAGCTCGCGGTAGTCGGGACCCAGCAGGTCGCCAACAGGCAGGAATAGGCTTTAAGAATAGGATGTTGGAACATCAAAGGTCTAGGCTCTAAGCTCGAAATCAAGACTTCCATGGGTACATAAACACATTTGATATTGTCGGTCTCGTAGAAACTTGGTGGAAGGAGGTGAGACTTTAAATGTGTCTGGTTTTACAGCTATATGCAAAACTAAAAACGTAGAGGGGAAAGGGAGGTACCGGGAGGTGTTGTGCATATTTCAGGATAGGTTAGTGCAATTTATTTATGAAATTACAACAACCTGACAATTTTCTTTGTATTAGACTAGTAATGCAAAATACAGACCTCGCAATTGTATTTATATACCGTCACCCACGGGGCCCTCGTTATTATTCTCCAGAAGCTTTGGTGAAATCAAATTTCTTAGACTCGTTGAAGCAAAGGTATCCGAATACTGATTTACTAGTCTTAGGTGACATGAATGCTAGAATTGGTCATGAGCAGGAAGTTTTTTGAGTTCGATCGGCAAGAAGCGAGAGCTAATTCTTAGAAAAGCAAAGACTCAGTCATCAATAATGAGGGTCAGGAATTGTTAGAATTATGGAGAGATTTAATCTCGAAATCTTAAATGGCAACTATGGACAGGATATGAAGGGGAACTAACTTTTATTAGGGGGAATGGAGGTAGGTAATAGATTATGCTCTGTTGTCTCCATGAAATAATAACAATTTATTAGATTTTGGGAATCGAATTAGGGCAGAATCTGACCATTTGCCTGTGTGGTTCATTTAGCAGTAAATGCTATTGAACTGCTACAGGCAGTGGCACAGTGGAGCAACAAATCTGCAATAGCAAGACGATTGGTTTATATGGAAAGAGGAAAAGCGACAGGAATTTGCAGAGGCTATTCTTAACTCGGTAGGGTGGGCATGAGGAGCGGTCACCGGAAAGGCAAGCAAAGAATTTAGAAAGGAGACTCTTTCATGCAGGGAGGGCAGCAGAATGTGGGGAGAGGAGGAAGGGTACTGACCCAGGAGGGTTTGAAGGAGGAGGTCGGGTGAGCAGGCGTGAAGCAATAGTAGCCTTAAGAATGTCTAGAAACAGTGGAACTGCGGAAGCGAGAAATAGTTACTTGTTACTACGTAGGCAACATGAGGCCACAATTAAGAAATCAGAAGAAATCTTGGCAGGAGAGTGAGACAGCAAGAATAGAGGAAATTTTTAAGAAACAATCATAATAAATCAATTTGGGACGTTATAAGATCACTGCGTAATAAAGAAATGTAAGTAATGCAATTTCATCAGACGCGTGGGAGCAGTACTTTCACGGGCCTGAAATAGCGAATATTGAAACAGGGATATATTATCACGGACCGGGATGTCCCTGAATTAGACGA
The DNA here is from genome assembly GCA_964035755.1 of Teleogryllus oceanicus. Classification (NCBI taxonomy): domain Eukaryota; kingdom Metazoa; phylum Arthropoda; class Insecta; order Orthoptera; family Gryllidae; genus Teleogryllus; species Teleogryllus oceanicus. The sequence goes on along the minus strand of CAXIVR010000009.1, from coordinate 69,035,072 downwards.
ACCTGATAACCTGGAATGAAGTGAATAGGCTATGCTAGCCATGAATAATAAGAAGGCATGGCGCGGACGGCATTCCGCCACAATTTATTTCAAATTTGTGGCACATAGACCCAGAGAGTATTCTAAATTTATTTAATGCAACAGTTGATTCTGGATCGTATCCAGAAACGTGAGTACAGCGATCCTCCAACCAGTCTTTAAGAATAAAGGTATACGAATTGCCCCACAAAATTATCGGAATTAGTCTTTACCAGCGCTGAGCAAGCTATTTGTAAAATACTCAACGGCGACTGAGTGAATGGGCGGAAAAGCACAATAAAATATCAGAATTGCAAGCAGGCTTTAGGAGAGGCTTCGCGACTACGACAATATCTTTGTGTTAGATACCCTAGTAAAGCAGGCCTTGGCGTAAACGGGGCCACTTATATTGCAGTTTTGTAGATTTCGAAATGGCTTTGACTCTATCAATAGGAAAGCTTTATGGCAAAAACTTAATGAGCTAGGCGTCTCACGTAAAGTTTTAAAAGTGTTGCAGAGCATATACGAAGACGTAAATTTCTGTGTCAGGTGGGTGATGGAAGTACAACGCGAAAATAAAATCGACAGTAGGAGTAAGACAGGGCTGTCCTCTCTACCGCTATTGTTTATCTTGTTTATAAACGATTTATTGACGTGGTTACAGGATGCGGATACATCTGCGCCGAAATTGAGGCCTGAATATTCCGGACTACTATATGCTGATGATTTAGTTTTATGTTCGGAGACTATTGACGGCTTACAAAAAGTTTAAATATCCTAGAAACGTATAGTGAAACATGGGGATTAAAAGTAAATATTCAAAAACCAAAGTAGTTGTCTTCAAGAATGGATTTATCTGGGGTAATAAGGAGAAATGGTTTACGCTCAGAGGAGATTGACTGGGAAAACATTTACATATCTTGGGCAAAATTTCCATGAATGGTGGATGGAGTAATCACATAGTGGCGGCGCACAGTAAAAGAAGAATTGCGCTCAAAGAAATCGTTTGCGCAGGTGCAGGGTTCCGGAATTGCTTTAAAGGTGCAGAGACGATGTTTAAATCGCTAGTTCTCCCAGCAATGAATTATGGGCAGAAATTTGGGGAGTGGATAGGATAGATCGACTAGAAAGCGTCGAAACAGATTATTTCAAATTAATTCTCGAGTCTCTAGATTCGCAGCAAATGCCGGAGTCCTAAGAGAGGTTCGGTAGTGTAGGAATTTGGAAAGATTTTAAATGAAACCCATTAAACTTTGGATTAAATTAGCAGGTGAACAGACTGACTCACTTATAAATAGATGTTTTCGGTGCAGTTACAGGAAGCAACCAACGCTACTGGTCGTATAAAATTAAACTGCTACTGGAACGTTCAGGTCTGGGAGACGTTTCTCCGGAAATGGTGGGAGATAGGGAACACGTGACATAGAACGGTTAATTTCGGATAGACTTGCGGATATTAAAAGGCAAGAGATCCTGGCAGCAACGGCCGAAAAACGTTCGCTAGTTGCAAATTCACGCGAGTCCGTTATGGGGTTGCGAACGTTACGTAAACACACTGCAAAAGGACGCAAGGGGATACGCTTGGTTCAGGGTCGGGGTGGATGCAACGGATTAAAGGACCTGAATGGTAATGGCATCTGTGTGCTTTGCGGTGATAGGAAGACTGGATCCATATCCTTTTAATTTGCAGTGCGACCGAAATTTGGAGAGGAAAATGGATGGGAATGGAAATTACTACTCTAAATTAGGAACGTAACGCCTGCCCAAAACATTCTAGGGGTAAAGAGCTAATTTCATGAAAGAAGTAGGAACATTTCTCGGAAAGGTTCGGACCACTAGAGAAACGGAAATTAAGGAGTGGGAAAACAGCAGTGGTTAGTAGAGCAGAGCCTAGACTGGGGAGAAATATGTAATAAATCAATAAACTAACAATAATTAAGTTAGTCAGTAAGTTATGTTAGGTTAGTAAACAGTACAAAAAAAATAAAAAAAAATAAAATAAAAGTTAAATTGTAGTCAATTGTTAATATAAGTAGATAAATAAGTCAATAAAATATATATATATATATATATATATATATATATATATATATATATATATATATATATATATATTAACTTAAAATAATTAAAATAAGTTAAATAAATTAAAATAAGTTATATAAATTAAAATTAAATTAATTAAAATAAGATATATATATTAACTTAAAATAATTAAAATAAGTTAAATAAATTAAAATAAGTTATATAAATTAAAATTAAATTAATTAAAATAATAAATAAATTAATTAATTAAAATAATTAAATAATTAAATAAATAAAAAAAGGAAACAAAAATGTGGAATCGAAATGTTAGGCAGAGGCGTTGGTGCGGACGATTTTCTGTGGTGCTGTTTGTTTTCAGGTGCGGTGGAGGCCAAACACTGGAAGGAGAATGCCTGACGCCCGCGCCAAATAAATAAATAGTCTAAAAACCGGATAGAGTAGCATGTACTCGGCTTCTGACGGCAGGTTTTCCCTTCAGGGTTTTCCTCAGCTGTACCTTATGGTCTCTGTTTCCGCGGCTTTGAGGCGATGGAGAGACCATTGGGGTGAATACCAGAAGGCGAAAGGTTAGAACTCGGTAGAATGTAGGTATTGTAATGGCTTAAAGGCCTTCGGCCTAGCCACATTGGATCAAGTTTCTAATTTGGCTGTAATAATTACCTATTAAATAAAAAAAAAACTGGGAACTTTTAAAAGGCGAATTAATTACGACTTATCAACTCGTGAGGCGGTGAGGATCAGTGACTTGAGTACATTTGTGCCAGAACGGAAGAAAAGAAGATGGTATTTGGACCTGGAGCCATCGACACTAGAAAAAAATGAAAATGGTTCTATGCGGCAACATCGGCCAAGAGCACGAGAAGACGGGTATTGTACTATAAGATTTGAAGCTGTTCATGACCGAAAGTACGTTTCGTATTGTTACCAAGTTAAAATTTCATGGACATTGAATAAACTTACACGTTTCTGAGAATAGAAAAGATAATTTTCGTTTAGCCAATTCCAGCAAATAAGTAGCTAGACATATATATTTGCTTTTCAGATTCCTCGGCCACTCTGTACAGATGGCAGATCGAATAATCGGCTATCAGTAGGCAATAGCGATTATTTCTTATAAGACCCATCGACCCAGTTAGTCGGATATTAATTTATTGGAAATAGCAGTTGAAGATTAATTTTAATAATAGAATTAACGTAATCTTTTCCTGGCGCCAATAATCTTATATAAATTTGGAACGGGTTACGTTGTATTAATACTTAATAATATTCGAAGGGCAGGGGAGATATCTAATTTAAAAATTAAATTAGACATATATATATAGAAATACACTGAATATATTTAAAACAAACTCGGTCGAGGAACCTGAAAAGCAAATATCTTTCTATATTGCTACGTCATTGCTAGAATTGGCTCAATGAAAAATCAAATATTCATTTCACAAAAACATGGAAATTTATTAAACAATTTAAAACAATTTTTGTATTATATAACTTTACCTAATATAAAATTAAATCTTTGTCATGACCGTTGCAACCTTATAATGTCTTCGCGCGCTTTTGGACCATCTTTATCCATCTCCGACGCCGCCGTCCTCAGGTCCAGACACCATATTCTCTCTTCTTTTCTCGGAAGCACACGTCAATCACCGTTCATCAGATCAATAAACTATTTGCTGCTAACATTCCAGTCCAATCACTGACAACTTCGCCCAAGCCCTCAATGTCCCTCCAACTCGTTCACATGAAATATTTTAAGCTCCACTGTCACACTTAGTGTTCAAATTTTGATGTTCTCTCAATATCCATTCCCTAGTAGATGCTTACAAGTCTCCAAAGAAAAAAAACTCCTAACATTACTTGGAGCACGATCCGTTCATGAGCACGACATCAGTCACAATGAATGTCCCTCGTATTCTTTCAGTCCTGCAAAGCTCGGTCCATTTTTCGATTGTTTATTTGCAGATAACACTTCGTACCTAGCCAATCCCTAAATTTCTTGCAACACGAACTAGCCATCTTCACGACTGTCACTGCTTTTTCGGCCAATCCCTGAATTAAAATATATATATATATATATATATATATATATAAGTTTAATAAATCCATATATATATATATATATATGGATTTATTAAATTACAATTTTTTCTATGAAAGATGGGATTGTCGTAATCATGTTACCTGTAGTGACTCAAAAACATTTATTTGCCAAATATCTGCCACCTTCATGACTCGAACAAAACTCTTCTTGACAATGTTATTTGCAGTTCCTCTATTGCTGCATTCCCTGTCGCACCAACTTATATTCGTTAATTTTCGAATTTAATCACATGAACAATGAGCTTAATTATATATTTTACTGATGATATAGAATAAACATGAAATGCAATTTGATAACGTTTTTTAAAAATAATGATTTTTAAATAGTAACGCGTCTATACTGAAATTATATCACGAATTATTGGATTAGATTGTTCTACATGATTCGTATTATTTTGTGATTTACTTAATCATAAATGTTCTTCATGATACAGTTCAGGTACTGAATGAAAATGGCTGTTCGTTTAACATTCAAATACATAACATTTTGCAGGCGCCGATATAAACTCCATCGTAATTTTCCTAGTGAGATTTTGAAGCCACGTCCAAGATTGTACGTGCGTCTGCATGGATTTGACCATTTCTCATAGATGTGACGGTAATCTTGTCGTGTATAAGCGACACATGTAAAAACAAATCGCTACGTTCTCCATGAAATGACGCACACACCGTATTCAGTGCTTTATGCATTCTAGATGTTATGCTGTTTCATATGCGCCACTCGTGACCACTGCAAAGGAAGTTATGCGTTTTATATTATCTCATCACTTGCATGTGGCAGCACACGTATTCAAGTTTACAGTCATCTTATTCTGTCCTCGATTTAGAATTACTTTACAGAATGAAACAGCTCCGAGAACGTAAGACTCGCCCATAAAATGTTCTCCCTTTTTCTAACATCGCGATAATTCTTGCTTCGTAGAAAAAGCACAATCCTACCTTTCCGATCGCCATGCGAGTTGTAAAATTCAAATGGGAGTCCCTTTTTGAGAGATCGAATATTTTTTGCTGGAGTAAACTTTCATAATTTAAGTAAAATTTAGCGCGGCAGGTTGGAGAGGTTAATTGCATCAAGGTGTTTTATAGAGCAGCGTTTTGGCGAAGGAGCATTTTTATTTCCAAGCGTAGGCGTCGCTCTGAAAGTGTTTGCAAACGTTCGCTTCACCGCGGAGAAACATGCTTGGCTGCTGCCAGGTTACTGGGCTAGCAGCCTTCGCAAAGAAGAAATAAAGCATTATAATTACGTTAAGTATTGTGCACTTTTTTAATTCATGGAAATGTCTTTCGACATTAACTGCCTATAATATTAAACATAAAAGTTATCCGTTTTCAAATATAAAATGTGTCTATCTAACATTTTCAAATTGTGCATTTGCAATTGTTGCAAATTCCTTGCATATCTTTCACGTTTTAAGTTCTTTTTTAACGAATTCAAATTCCTTTTAATATTAAAATGTTTCAAAATTTAGGCCGAGACACTTTAAAATATTCTAAACTTTTTTTAACATTATTAAATGGATCTTCTGTAGCATTCTCAAATAAAATATTCAAACTCAGAAGAAATTGAAATGTAGAAGGTGTACAAAACATAGAAGTGTTTTCTGCTTTTGATTTCTATTATTAGAGCACTGTCATAACTAAAATACGATTTCAACTCCCGAGTTAAACGAACTTCGTCGGTGTAGGAAGATTTCCTCCGCATTCTTCGTTCCTCTGTAAGTTTACTTAGAACTTGTAATATGAGATCTCGTCTATTAAACAACGGAGCTAGCCTTATTATATTTCTTTGATCTTTTCTATCTGAGTAATATAACTTACTTGCTTCACTTTTCTTGTGAATCTTAATTATTATTTTTTTCGCTCTCAAGTCCACTTTTTTCTGTTTTAAAAAATAAACGAATGCTTTATAATAATCAGAAGAGAACTCGTTTGCACACGATGGATGTCATTTTAGCTTTTAAATGACACACGATCTAGAACTAGTAGATTTTGGTGCTTCCTTCTACGAATATGCGAATACATGATATAAAATCTTTACAAGAGAGAATTTTTATTTTGAATAACCTGGTTCCTTTTCTCAATGATAACAATGATAAAATCTTTTCATTCTACACTCAGATCCTTCATGAAACTACTTTTTCTCAAAGGACCCAAAGCATCTTTCTGGCAGTTTAGGACTGTTGGTCCTAACTGGTAAAAATGGTAAAAATATTCAATTATTATTGCCAGTGATAATGACTTTAAAAAATTAAAATATATTTTTATTTTTTCCTATATTCTCCGTAGAGAGAGAAAGTTATGGAACGCTGTAAGGACAAGTCCAGACTTTTCCTAACTTTACGTGTAGCTCCTATGACTTTTCCAAAATTTTCTTGGAAAAGGTTCATAATTTCTTCTTCATTTTTTGTTCAAAAATAACAAAAAATGCTTATTTTTTACTCAAATAGATTTGCAGTAGCGTAATGCAGATATTTAACTATGCTTTGATGAATCGGAAACATTCGAATTATGAATGTCGGGCTGTCAAGTAAATAAATCCGTTGCTTGGGGAACCTACATGCCTCGGTTTGAATCCCAGTTTGTTTTCTTTAGTTTGGAAATACTTTTCAGAACTATCATATTATGTAATCGTTAAACAAAAACAAAGAAAATATGTGCCTGCTGTAGTACCAATAGACAATATCGGTAAAATATTCAAACCACTTTCACACAGCATTAGAAACTTAATTTTCCGACATTGGGTTCTTATGCCAAAAGATTTAGCATTGAAGGTTCGAGGCTATTGGCGCAGTTTATATGTCAGACACGCATTACCCATTAAAGGGGACAAAGGAGCTAGATAAAGACGTTTTGAAAGGACCGATCAAAGAATGGATGGTGCGGAGATAAGTTGTCTTTCTGGCCGGCAGTCGGTTCTTCCTTACAGCACTTGAGTGATTTCCGCGCGCAAAGTGCGCTTTCTGGCGGTCCCGCAGCCGAACCTCCTACTTCCTGCGCACCGGCGTTTCTCTGGGAAGAGCTCGAGTCCCCGGCTCTGCGCCCCGCGCCCTCGCCCTCGCGCTCGCCCTCGCCCTCGCCCTCTCCCTCGCCCTCGCCCTCGCCCTCGCCCTCGCCCTCGCCCTCGCCCTCGCCCTCGCCCTCCCCCCCCCCCTTCCCCCCCCCCCCGTCACCGCCTCCCCCTCCCCCCCGCCCCCGCCTCCACCAACACCACCATCGCCACCGCCACCGTCGCCGGCGCTGCTGACGCGGGCACCGCTGCTGCTGGCGGCTGCGGCCGAGTTCGAGGGTGAATTATCGCTCCGCGTAACCCTTCGCCGCGACCCCTTCTCACCTGCCCCGCCGACAAAGTGGCTTCTCGCGTTGGCGCCTCTGACTACCCTTCCTCTCCGGCCTTGCCCGCTCGCTGCCCTGACTCTCTTACTTGCCCTCAACCACTGACTGTCTTACTGCTCTCGCTGTTTCGTTCCATTGGCCTCTTGCTTAACCCGCCTCTGCTAGCTGTTGCTTGCCCTTCAAGAACGTTCTACTTCTTCAGTCTTCCTTCCTTCCTTCCTTCCTTCCATCCTTTCTTCCTTCCCTTCCTTACTATCGCGTTTAGTTGATGTTTCCGTCTTCTCTGCCTTCTTGAATTTTTCGGGTTCCTTACTTCCATTCTTACATTCCTATTTTCACTCTCTCTTTAGGTTGGCACCTCTCCTCTTTACCCTTTTTTAATTTCATCCCTGCCACTTTTCTCTTGCTCTGATTCGTACTGCTTACTTCTTCGCTCAATATATTTTTCATATTTTTATTCTTACTCTATATTTTTACACTTTTGAATTTTTTTCTAATCTCACTCGCTTCTCGTCGTTTCCTTTTAATTCTGTTCTTACTTTTTGACATGACTCTTTCCGTACTCGCCATTCTTTCTGTTTGCTTTCACTTTGTTTCCATCCACAGCTTCCCTAGCTTTTCGCTTTAATTTCCTTTTGTCCCAGTTCACCGTTGTTTCTGTATCTACAATTTACTCATTCTTCTCTTTTTTCACCATTTATGGTTGTTGTTGTTGTTGCTGTTGGTCTACCTCGCGCCCTCGGCGTCGCGGCAGACGTGTTGGCATCGGGTTTCGCTGCTTCTTGTCTGTGGTGGAGTCTCCCAGACGCCGGAGTGATGACCGCGCGATGTTTCGAGGAACTTTCTGCAGTTCGTGGAACTCTTACAGAAACAGATACCATCGGAAAGAAAGCAAAAGAGAAAAACTGGAAGGAAGAAGAAAAGCAAGTCAGGAACGAAAGCAAACTTTCGGTATATATTTTTTTATTTGTGAGAGAGAAATGAGATTTACCCATTTCCCATATTTGATGATCTGGTACTTCATAAAGCGCTTAAGATCATCTCATGAAATTAGCTAAGATTCTCACTTTTCAAAGGATACTGTGGTTCCGCCATGAATTCAAGTAGGTACAGAATGTCACAAAATCACGTTGTAGGCATTCAATAAGTAATACTCTAGTTTTAACTCTGAACTCAATTGTAAAATGCAAACCTTCGATGCTTTTGGTTTCAAATTAGCAGACTTTATCACCCTGGCACATGGAAATAAATCCACTGAGCCACTGTCCCCGAGAAATTCATACTGTTTGGGCCCACACGCAAAAGCAGAAAGGGACGTATAAAAATAAAGCACTTCCTACGCCCTAGGCGGCAACACCGGAAGCGCGGCATGGAAGGTTCCATAAGCCGAGCGGCACCACCGCGCCGCGTGACCCAAACCTTCTAAAACGTTCTAGAACATATTCAAATTCTAACAGTTGCCTATTGGACTGTTCAAATTCACCCCACCTCGCCATACTGCAACCGCTGGAAAAGCAGTCGCTAATTGGCCAGTTCAAATCAGTTCAAATCCCCCCTTCGCGTGCCCGATAGAACTCGCAAACCGAAGAAAAATCTGTCGCTGAGTAGCACCCTTGCTAGAAGCATGTCTCGGGCTCTTTGTTAAAAGATCACGTAAATTCTTATACAGAAAGTAATATTCTGTGCTTATGTTGTGGCCAAGTGAAAAGCCACATTGTTTCAATTTGTTGTAGTTCAGCATTGTGTATAAATCAGTCGCTGAGAGCACCATTGCTAGAAGCATGTCTCGGCTCCGTGTTAAAAGATCACGTAAATTCGTATACAGAAAGTAATATTCTGTGCTTATGTTGTGGCGAAGTGAAAAGCCACATTCTTTCAATTTGTTGTAGTTCAGCATTGTGTATAAATCAGTCGCTGAGAAGAAGCCAGTGCGAGAAGTATATCCGGCCCGTGTTTAAAACATACGTAAATTCTTATGCAGAAAGTAATATTCTGTGCTTAAGTTGTGGTGAAGTGAAAGCCACATTGTTTCAATTTGTTATAGTTCAGCATTGTGTATTTATTGAACTAATTAATGTATTTCACACGAAGTTGCAAGTAAGTTGCCAGGCGAGCACATGTTCTCGCGCTTCGTGATTCAAGATGGAAAATTCCTGTATTCTCCCATTGAGAGCAATAACTTAAGTGTATTTTTATTGTAAAGAACAATTGTGACAACTCCAAGGTAATTAAACATCATCTGCAAGGTGAGAAGTGTGTTTCCATGATAATCCACATTATTACAAAATTCCTAATGAGCGTCGAAAGGGACTGAGTGGATTGCCTACCTACTTTCAACAACCAATAATACAGTCCACTACAAGCAAAGGTAACCCGCCACGTCCATGGTCCTTCGAGCTTCGGATATCGAACTAGTGACCTGTGGAAAGCAACCCGCTCCGTCCATGGTCCTTCGAGCTTCCGATATCGCACCAGTGACCTGTGGAAAGCAACCCGCTCCGTCAACATACTGTCCATCTCATTGTCTCTTTCATCAAAAACACTAAGAGAGGTTCATCTTCAATGTATTGGAAACCAAATCATTATTTAACTCCGCCTTTCTCAAATCTAGGGAAATGAGTTTTAAAATATGTTTCCAGCAATTACATTAAAAATGATCTTCATATGTAATTTCACTTGATTTGCTCGAACTTTTGACAAAATAGTCGCCTAATTGAAATGATATATTTTTTAAAATTCTGTCACAAGGAAGATTTAGAAATTTTCTCAAGACATCTTTGATGCAATTGAATATAGATTATTTTATGAGACATTAAAAAATTCGCCGTATTTGCAACCCATTGGCTTACAGGGCAAAATAGGCTTTGGTGGAGAACCCAGCAGGAAGCACGAATGCTACTCTTAATCCCCAAAGCCAAGCGCGTAGGGATTATTATAATGGCGAGTTGTGCTTCTCCGGTTGCGTCTACTCGTCAATACACCGTAATTCTCATTAAAACAATATCTGCCACCAGCCACTGCACCCCCCCCCCCACGCTTTTCGTCTCTCCCCGGAGAGCGGCACCGGATAGCAGCGCCGGAGACCGGTGACTGAATGTTTAACGAGCGACGGTAGCTGCGGTAGCCCGCACACAGTGTGTCACATGAACGAACTGGTGCTTCAAACGAAGAATGGTTTCGAGCGTACATTGCAAGTTTCTAACCAAATGTGTTTTTGCCATTTGTAGTTTGCATTTGAACGACAAAATGGTTTTTTCACTCGTAGTTTCCGGAGTTAGCATCAGTTTCCAGCGAGACTTAACTAGAAAGACCGGGAGAGGTGGCTCAGGACATCTACTGATGTCACTGCAGTTCCTCCAACCGGCAGGTCCTACGGTTCCAGGCCCGGCCGTGGTAGGATTTTCGTCACTAGCTACCCGCAACCGTCCATAAGATAGCTTGGTCAAATTCAGTCACTGTCTGAAGGAGAATTCTAGCGGTCGGCTGCTCTTATCGGTAGTTTTCAGTGGTTTATCCGATCAACACCTGGCGAATGCAGGAGCACTACCCTAACAAATGGGACACGGACCGCAAGCGATCTTTCCTTCCTCTTCCTGGTCATATTCTCACCCCTTAATTACATGCAATTACACACATGATATCAGAAAGCATCATTTTTTCCAGTGAGCACGTATGAATATCTATTAAATCAAAAGATGACTTCAATAATGGTCCACACAGCATTAATAATGGCTCTAAATCAAAATTGTTTTTAGGTTTTTCTCGAGTTTATAGGTATTTAACAAAGCCAATGACACATCTCACATGGTCAGACACTGCATAATTTTCAATTTCTGCACGCATTGGGAAGTTGTAATAAAGTTTCTTAATATTTGACATCAAGAAACTCTTAGATTCCATAAATAAGATAATTTTATACTGTTGTAATTTAAAACATTATTTTTAACAATGATAATAGTTTAATAATAATAATAATAATTATTATTATTATTATTATTATTATGCATCAGTATTAGGCAATTATTACTTCTAAAATTGTACAATTGTTATTACCCAGAAATTCATGAGATCCCTTTTGTTTTCAATGTTGTGGAACGTAGCTGTGTTAATGTCATTATTTTACATAGACTATTGAAATGAAAAGTATTCAAAGTATACCATTTTATTGTGTATTTTTATTTTAAACTATGTACTAATTTAGACTTTATTTTGATTCTTTTCACGCATTGGGAGTGGAAATTTAAGCTGACTGTTAGTTGCCTTTCGTAATAGTGTGAAATATAAAAAAATAGCATATTTAAAGAATGAATTTCTTAAAATAAGTAAGTGTTTTTACGATGCAAACGTTTCTTAAACATTTACATTCGATTGACAATGCAACATAATTTCTTCAAAACCCGGGCTCAGCTGAATGAACTTTACAACTACAGAGATTTTTCTGCTACATTTGTCACACATTAATTTAGTAGCTGAACACAGGTTTAGAACTGCTGACAAAATGAATTAAAATCAAATATCGAAATGCACAAATGTTTCCAGCTTTTTGTTTTCCAATATTTGCATTAGATTAGAGATAAAGTTTTTCTTGTGCATTTTTGGGGCACTTTGGGGCACCCATTGCATTTCACCATCTGGCTGCTCGCTGGCACGCTGTGTTTATTGGCATGCCCTAGCTCCTACGGTTGCTTCTGTTCAAGATCCCGAATTACTTGAATTGCCACATAGGAGTATTGTTCAAACTCATGCTAAGCTAATTGATGGTAGAATTCTCCGAAACTGAAATATTAATGTCGATGATGAATCGGTAATGTTGTAAACGTCAATTTGTGTTTCTCTACGAGGAAAGATGATATAGCTTCATATCATTTGAAGAAAAGTGTTATAATATAAGGAAGACGGATTTGCGGAATACGAGAGTACAAGAGAAATGAAGGATTTGCTACCTTGATGGAAGAATGTGTGTAGATCCAAAGGTTCCCTCAATTCTCACTGAAGTTTCAATAGACGTCAAAATATTGAGTAAGTTTAGGAGCTGATCTCAAAGCGAAAATAAATCTAATTCTCTTTTTCTCATTAAAATGTTTGCTTGCCAGTAAATTAAACTCGTAGTGAAATCAAATGCAACACTTTATTGCTTCACGATACTTCTTCCAATTGTTTTTCTCTTTCCCTCTTATTCTATGTTCATCTCTTGTTTTTTTCTTTTTCTTTCTTTTTTGCGGTCAGCTTTTACCTCTCTCGCTTTCCTAGCTACTTCAAAAATATCAAACTAAATTGTTTTGGATCCAGTGCGTTTTGTACATTTGGGAAACGTAGGACTGAGAACGCGTGTGTAATAAATATCAACCGTTGGCAGTTTAAGTTGTAATTAGCATCTTCAGCCTGTCGATGATCTAAAAACGGTGGGATTATGAATTATCACAGCGCCTGCGAGAGATAAGAGCTAACGAGGGGAGTTCTATCTGAGCACTCGTAAACCAATTTACGAGACCCACTGAGGGCAAACCCCGTGTCTTTCCGCAAAATGTTTTCATATCCCTGGAAATTACTGTCAGGGACTAAACGTAGATACTGTTGATTTTCTAGTGAGCTCTTGTGTAAGCTTCCTAAGCACATGCTCAAATAGATTTCATCGTTACTACACATTAAGTATTTAACGAGTTTACAGCTGAATAAACTAACATTCGTAATTCAGATCGTTAGAAATGGTCGCTCACGACCGAGTACGTGTACGAGAAAACCTCACACTAATGTAATTAACGCCTGTAAGTATATACCCTAGCGATCATAAATAGAAATGCAAAGTACGCTACTACTACGGAATTCGTGTGCAGATCTGGAGAGCTTATATGCACTGGCACGCACGCACAATTCGTGTTGCATACGTATGACATTGGTTGAAGTGTAAAATATAAACTCAAAGTTTGTAAGTACTTTGTCAAACTTTGATATTGCCGGGATGCAGGTGAAATTAATATGAAGGTATTTTCATTCATAAACAAGGGAATTGCAGATTTATTCAGGTTTATTTTAACAAAACAATAAATACCATAAAGTGAATATGAATACGACTATAAAGCCTGAAAATACACTCGTAAATATGCAGTGCTTTTCAATATTGTGTTGTGTGTTTATGAACACAGGAATATTGGGCAAACGAAGTCGTTTGTAATTGAATATAAATGAAAAAAACAAAGAGATAGTTAATAGACACAAACACATGCATGAAAAAGGTTTCGTACAGTTTATACAAATAGCATATTGTGCGATGCGATGTTGAGGAGAATGTTTAGTGTTAGACAAGAAATGCGTTACAATTTATATGCCCTGAAGAAGGATTAATGAAAACTGAAATGATGGAATTTGAAGAATTGTGTTCTTTGTGACTTACAGCCAAGATATTTTCCATTAATTAACCCGCCATTCCTCGCGCATATTTTTTGTTACGCGATTACTCGCGTGTTAGATTTTATAAAACAACTGTTTATGTTGTATTTATTGTTTTATTATAAATCGGATTTCTGCATGCATATTTCGAGATTTTAATCATTGCATTTCGTTGTATATATATGAAGGAAGCAATCATGTTTCCCAAAAAGAAACAAATCTAAAATATTAGAAACAAGCCCACTCGTTTGCTTCCATTGTGCCAACAAAGTCTTGGACGTTTATTTACGTTACGCTCAGCAAACTGTGCTCCTGAGCTGCCTTTCCTTATGTTAATGCGGAATGTTGTTTTATTCATGAAGATGACCCCGAAATTGTAAATGGCCCACAGAGTCACGTAGTTCAGTGAGGGCTTTAAATCTTGCCCTTCCAGACAGATTGAGAGATTTATAGTCCAATCTAATTGCAAGAAGGAAAAAAATCTACGCAATAATTATGTCTATAAATCTTTGACCGTTTTCTTTACTTCGTCGACATTTCTCCCCCAAATTCTCCCCGACAGGATTTTACGTTTACCAATAGTTTGCTTCTTATGAGATCCCAAGTAATCCGGCTATGTTCGTGTCAGAATTTCCCAGTAAACAATGTGTAATCTCTACGTTAATTTTGATAGAATAAATTCAAATTACTCACCAACATCTTGAAATCAATATCTCTCTGAGTTCTTAATTTCGCGTTTTGGCTCCTTTATGTAGAACCAATGGCAAACAAAAAGGTTTTCTTGTAGAGAATCTAAAAGTTCTGCGTTTCATTTATTAATTTGACTTCAATTATCGTCAAATGCACTTACGATTAAGAAGAAATATCATTAAATGACTTCTCGATTGCTAAGTACGTTTTTTGAAATTACTCAGAAAGTAAACACAATTGAATACATTCTTTTGGTAGAGAAATTTACGCTAAAATATTCTCCTATATCCATTCAGTATTTTAACATAAATACTTTTGTATCGGGGTCCATTTACGCCCAATGACGCTCAAAAATGATGCACAGCTTCAAATTGGTTTCAATTTAATTAACGGGCGAGAATTATTTATGCCAATGCAACATGTACTGGAGAATAGCATTTCATTTAGTAAACTACAATTACTTACAATTGGTTACTATATCATTAATTATAATTATTAATGTTTGTTAATTAAATATCAGATCACATTCGAAACTTAAAATTCATATATTTCATTTGTTTAAAACACACATACGAAATGAAACAAATCTTAGTTTTTATTTCATAAGATGATTATTGTAACAATACATTTGTGCACTATTTCCACTTGTTTTCTAAATAATTTTCTTCCGTCACATTTGCATACTATTATCAACTGTCTTCCTTTCAAACATGTTTGGTATACTTTTTCCTTCGGATAAACCCACGCAGAAACCCACGAGGGAAAAAAAAACATTTCGATCCTCTAAGCAGCTAAAAAGTTAGCGCATACCCACTGGTATTTGTTTTAAAATTGAAATCAGTTTGCAAAACGCGATAATTCCCAACAGCCGCCCTATCACGCAGCGTTAAAACTTCCGGGTCTCGCGCGTCACCAATTTATTCGCGAAGTTTTGGCTGGTGTACGCCAGAGAGCAGGGCGTAGGGATGGCTGCGAGTGCCCCCACTACCACCAACTCCGCCCACCGCCCTCTCCTCCGCGCAGTTACGCCCCCCCTATCTCCATCCAGGCCAGCTCAAACCTCCTCTTCGCCCCCTATAACTTCCCCACCCCTTACCAGTAACCCTCCACTCCATCCCGTCTAACTCGCCTCGCCCATTCGCCACGCCCAACTGCCACGCCTCTTCACCACGACTCACCACCACGCCTCTTCACTTCGCTTCGCTGGCAATGCTCCACCCACAGCCCATTGTCCCATTGCAATCTCCCCTTCACTCTCCCTGCCCCGCCACCTCCTCTCCCCCCCCTTCCTTTTCCCCGTCACCCGCCCTGTCCCCACCAACCCTCACCTGCTCGCCCTGCTCTCCCTATTTCTTCACGCTCCATCTTTCCTCACGCCCTCCTCCAGTCCATATCGCCCCGCCTCACTCTACCACGCGTGAGTAGCGCTCGGTGTTTGGGGGAGGTTATCTCTGTCGGGCGAGAGGCACCGCCTTCTGAATGAGTTCATTAAAACTTAGGGCTCCACTGCCCGTCTCCTCTCTCCCTGTTTCGTCTCACGGCGCGTTGCTCCAGGGCGCACACTGGGCCGAATGACATCGAAAGGAGCTTAGCATTTTTTCTATACGCTTCCAGATAATCTATTCGACAACCAAGAATCTAAACCAACTGTCAAGCGAAGTTGCTCGGGGAGAGCGGCCCCCATATGTCGTTATTATACGTTTGAACCTTATACGAGGGGTGGTTACCGTAAGGTTTTTATTGCCAATATTTCACGATCCTTAATTTATTACAATGAATACACTCATATATGATGTACTTGATGAAAATAATTAATGATGTTTTTTAATGACGATTTACTGATTTCGGAATTTGCCTTAATATCGACAAAGCCGAGTTCTCTAAAGAATTCACGCGCTCCTGGTTAGAATGGCTGGCGAAGACTTGAATATTCTAAAACTGTTTTTTTTTTAATTTGATGTGCGACTCTGGTGAAGTTAGAGGAGACCGGTGTAAAGCATCAAGTAATTCTCCTGCAACCTTCTGAAAAACTGAATTTGTTGAGGAAAATATGTCTTCCGACAATTAAGTCAAATATGCGAATGAATGTCCCAGTGCGAATGTGTAAAACTACGCCTAATTGGAAAATGCATTGAAGAATCTCTCCTTCTGGTAGGGCCAAAATCTTTAAGATCGTCAAGACTAAATGGCATTGGAAAACGTTCACCTAAAATGGGCGCCGTAAATCCGATATGCCGATGCCGCTCATGTGGTCTTGCGAAGGGGACACAGAAAATCAAGAGGGATTCTGAAGATAACGAAAGAGACAATATTGGTAATAATGTTTATGTTTTTTGGTACATAATGAATTGTCCTCAAAACGTGGGTTCAATTGCAAATGATACGTAATGATACGGCGATTTGAAATTATACGTAAATAACTACAAAAATTACACCTATCAATAATTGAAGTCTATTCCGTAAATTCTTAAATACTGTATTATTGATCTATGTTACGTACATCTGTTCAATGTTATGAGATTTAATTTTTTTAAGTGCATTTTGGAACTCTTTGACTCACTGATCTCCCTTTCACGTCTTGATGTGCCTGACCGGAACCACCCCCTTGCTGCTCTGCATTCTTACTCTAGGTCTCGTACTGCTGTGCCAACACGTAGTTTGTTAGTTAGCTAGTTCATGCCCTATTTTATGTGGCGAGGCTTGGACCACCATGCCCGCTCTTCAGTCTGACCACGTCAATTTCGTAGGCTTCTTTCATTATCTAGCGAAGAAAGAAGGTATCACTCGGCCGACGAAATGGCGATTTAGATGAGAGGCTTTTTAGGGTTGAAGATCTTTACAGTAATTCTTGCAGTAAATCTTCAACCCGGGACAGACTGATTTACTACCCCACCGAAGGAAGGCGTACGAAGGATTATTTAGCCCTTAAAAATGCAAGGCTTCGATCGTGTTTGAATCCTCAAACGTAGGTAAAAAGAACTACACGCTTACCCTTATACCACTGAATGTATTTGTGAGAAAGCACACTCAAAAAACGACCCTTGAATTTGACCCGAATATGATTCTTGATGAACTGGTAATGTAAACAATGCAAACGTATTGGATTCACACGAAAAATTAAAAGGCTTAGTAGAACAAGGGTCTATCACACATTTTTTTGTGAATTTGAGTTATTTGCATTAAAAATAATTTCCAATGCAAATTAAATATTGAATATACTTATATATACCTCTTAACTACTTTACTAATAAACTCGTTGGCTGAGTCTCGCTGTATCGAACCTCTTTTAATATTAGTGCTGACAATACGGATGAGTTTACTCCCACATCTGAAGATATTAACTTATTTTAAGAAAAAAAAATCAATAACATTACCGATATTAAAAACATATTAACGCGAAAAAAATAAATATTACACTGTTGGAGGTGATGATTGCCCTCCATGTCAGGGATGCCATCTGTAAAAGCAATTACACGAGGGTAACCAGTACTCATCACTGATATTCTAGGAATAATGTGTGAAAAATATATTTAATGAAGAAAAGACGATTCATAAATGCAAGAAAAAGCTCTTGCACCTTTTATATACAAAAAACTAAAATTAAAGTAATGGAAACTGGCTGTAGTAACGTAAGACACTTATTGAAAATCATATTGAAATAACGTTGGACTATTACTTACGTTTGTAAACGTTTGCATCAGAGACATTGTACTCCAGCCATGGATAACTTGCATACCTTTAAAAACTCAATGACCCACAATTACAAGAGAAACATTAAATCAATTTAATTTCTTACAGAGAGGTTTGCTTTTATCCTTCTATTTTGTAAATGCTCATTTGTGGGAGCAAATACAAATTAATTTTCATCTATTAGGCATTTATTATTTAAGCGCTGTTGCGTTTGCTCGAAAATTGAATCCCTGCCTACTGAAAGATCTGATAATTTCTACAATTCCTCCATCTTTTAGGTTGCAAGGAGCGACGCGTAATCTTAGGAAGCTGACATTCTGGAGAGAATTTCCTTAGTGGCAACATCAGAGAGCAAGAAGTGGCCCCTTCTTTTCATTATCTTTTCTTCCGAGACCTTGCCTTGGAGCTAAGACTCAAAGAGCGACGCCTCCCTGAAAGATCCCCCAACCGAAAGCTCTCAATGATATTCCGTTCCTTTCGTTGGGCTGCCTTTTCTTCGAAGTTCTCTAGTACTGTCTTGGGTGCTCCAGGAATGGAAGCCGTTTCCTGCAACTGACTATATTTAGAAAATGTAGAAGACAAATATATTCTAGCTTCTTATTAAACTAAAAGTAACTAAAAGTCGCAACCTTAAGCGTCTTATAAATTAATGTCGTGACATTAAAAATACTGCAAGATTACACTTTCCCCGAGATGTAGAAGTCAAGTAGAAACGTGCACAAATTCGGCAGTGGAAATTTAGACGGAAATAAAATGTTCCGACCCTGAAAAATGGACACCTACGACGCCAAAAAAGTGTGTGGATGACGTTATTTAAATTTGCACAAACATTCGAGAAATTTTTTTCATGGCAACCGATTTTGTCGGACACCATTGAGAAAATAATTTAAGCTTCAATAAACATACATTGGCCACACGTACAACCAAAAATCCATTTTCATCACGAACTGTATATAACAAGTAATAGATTTTAGACAATTAGTGTCGCGTTTGAATCTATTAGGTGAGTAGGATTTACCTCACGATTGCTAGAATATTAGTTGTACATCACCATATAGTAATTATAAAAGTTTAAATTAATAGCTTCAGATGTCTTGAGAAATACAATGGTATACTGTTGTACAACAATTTAAAAATAACTCTGTTCTCTAGTTGATGGTTCTATGGATGAGCCAAAAACGTGGAGCTATTTTAATTTAAATTGACCGTGTTTGTATTAGTTCATAGAAAATAGCATTATAAAATGAAGCCAAAGTGTAATTTTGACAGCGGTATTCCAAGCGCGCCATTTTAATCTCAGGAGGTTGGATTAGTGGCTTAGTCGGTGTGTGACGCATCACTAACTGCTACGTGGCCTCTCTGGCTTCCCATCACGGTCGTGCGTATTGATCCATGTCTATATTGCGCCACAAGTGGTTTCCACTTGGGGTGGCGTCGCCATGCGAATTGATTCCTGATATGGAGAGCGATGGAAATGTTATTTATTTACGCTCCGAGAGCCAGTCTTCCATTAAGACCCCTGCGCGCGCGCGTGTGTGTGTGTGTGTGTGTTGGTGTGTGTGAGAGAGAGAGAGAGAGAGGGAGAGAGGAGAGTGCGAGCATTGTGGTGGCGTGGCGGTGTGTGGGGACGGGGACGTCCGCAGTTGCAGCTGACCGCAAGTGGCGAGGAAAGTGTTCGGTCGCCCTTTAAAAGCGGTTTTGTGCCGCTTCGTAAATGGTGTGGAAGGGTTGTGAGTGGCTCAGCTGAAACCCGAGCTGAATTTCTGCTACTATCGAATATGAAACTTGAATTCATGCGCTAGGTGCCAAATATATGTATTTATTTGTAAGTATTTGTGAGGATTCTCCTCGCTGTGTGAAGCAAATTACTTTGTTCATGTACCCCTATGAGTTTAGTGACCCTTATAATATCGTATAAATAAAAATAACAAATAACTGATTTTTCTATGCTCGTAAAATTTAAATACTCTATATCACAGTCACTTCATATCCATAGCTTTCCAATTTTGTAACTTGATTCTAACTTCTGAACAACGCATATAATACTTACACATATAGTATGTTTAAATCTCGAAGAGATGGAATTCTATATGAAATCGTCTTACACGATATAGATTTTGTTATCAAATTAGATGATTATATCTTCAGTATTGTAAGAAATACGTTTCTGTATTACTATTTGTTTTGGAATATATGAGACTATTTTTTATGATGTTTGAAGGGATGAAGGGATGGGCACCTACGAAATGCTGGTGCCCCGCTGGTGGGAGAGTCCTGGTTAGGGGGAAACCCCACTAGCCGACGGTAAATCGGCGCCGGATCACGCCATCCAGCGGGGGAAGTTCACCGCCATCTGCCGAGAAAAAAACATGTACTACACTTGCGGGACTAATGCCCAAAGCAGCTAACGCGCCCCGAAACACGAAAAAATCAATCAATCTGTTATGTTCGTAGTTCAAATCTGATAAATTATCATTTTGCTTTCTGAAACCATATACGCCGTATTATTTTGAATGTTAATCAATATCAATTCTTGCATACTCATTTCTTAACGTTGGTAAGGATTATATCTCTCTCTACAACTACACATATTTTGTTCTAATAAATCCATCATTGACTATTTTATTAATATTATATATTTCCGGTGTGATAATTTAATTTAATGTTTGTTGAGCAAAGGTTTCATCTAAATATATTAAAGTATTTGTTATAAAATAACATATTCTACCTCTTCAAAAGTCTGCCCCTAATGAGGCAGCAAAGCTCCAAAGCAAGGGTTGTGTTTCAAATGAATAAAACATAGTCGATGTGGTCTAATTCTAATTCTAATAATTCAGTATACTGTATTAAACTATTTATATAGCTGTTTACTATCAAGAAAAATTATGTTCATTTCATCTCTTGTACTTTTAACACATTTTACTCAATTTTGTCACAAAGACACAAAAACTTCTCAGTTTACCTGACTTTAGATTAATAAATCTACATGCTTTTTGATTTTGAAGTCATAAACTTGCAAATCGAGGTATGCTCCCATCCCTTACTGTGAAAGGGAAATATCTAATATCATCTTTCGCCATTTTGCTGACATCTTTCCCAGTGTGTATTAAATTTGGCAGCTTCCTCTTCTAAATTTTTTTAAATTGTAGAAAACTCACTGAACTCACACATGCACACTTTTGTTCTGTATATTCTAGATTTGAATATTGCTTTCTGAAATTATTTATTCTCTTTTAGCCATATTTTTGACTTTTTCAAATGAATATCTATTGGCTAATAACTTCACCCCAACCCTGACTGTACTCACGCCTGCATTTCCATTTCCACTGTTAATTATAACAGAGTTCATTTTTAGTATTTTATTGGACACATATTTTTTTCCCAAATAGCAGTATTTCATCCTTCCAGAACGTTATATTCGTTTCGACATCAAAGGATTTTAATGCTTTCATAAACTCAAGAAAAACAGTAAAATAAAACCAAGCGTCACTATATGCAATAGAAACGAACGTATCAACCAGAGAATGTTGAATATATTTCTTTTTAAAGATTTCTGCAGCGTCAGAATGCATTCATATTTTACAATCTTAGTTTCGTCGCGTTTATTAAATAAATTGTGAATTTTTGTGCGTAAATCTCACTGTAATTTCTCTTCAGTTGCAGCTACCTCTTACAGAAATCCCTCTGACCAATAAAGTATTGATAAGATATTCATTAACTAGTTGAAAAATGGTAAATCTCTTGGTAAGAGTAAAAAGGAAACCGCTATCGGGCAAGGTAGGAAGCCTTTGACGTTTTCTTCTGGGGAAGCAAACATTCCCATGAACTCTCCTGGGGCGGCATCTGACGAACGAAGCGAGAAATAAAAAGAGCGACTTGCGCAACTTGCGGAGAGGCGCCGCGTGCTTGTACAAGCTGCTTCGTCGGCCCCCACCCCCACCGCTGCGGCCATCGCCGCCCCCGGCGCCCCGACACCCCGCCGCCCCGCCGCCCCCGACGCCCCACCGCCCCCGACGCCCCCGCTGGTCTAGCCACCTCATCCCCCGCCGTTCCCCTCTCCGCCCTCGCGAATCCCGCCGCCCTCCCTTCGTAGAATCGTCCCCTGCCAGCCTTCCCCCACAACCCTCTCGTCGCCCGACGACTCCGCTATCCTCACTATTCTGTCCCCCCGCCTCTTTTTGCTCCCCGATATCTTCACCATTCTTCCACCCCCACCATCTCCGTAAGTCGCACCTCTCTCCCCATTTCAGCTGCTTCGCCGTCCGACTGTTCCCGCCACTCCCGCTCCCATGCACCCCGCCTACCCCGACTGCTTGGTTTCCCGCGTCGTCCATGCCGTCCACTTCGTCCACCCCGACTCCAGACTCTAGACTCACCCCCCCCGGTCTGCCTCCATGAGTTTCACCCCCCCCTGCCTCAACCTTCTTTGCTGCGCGCCCCTCCCCTTTCTTTCACTCACTCACTACGTCGACACTGCCAGCGCCACCGCGGCCTTTGATGTCCGTCGACGAACTTGCGTCTGGCCTGCCACTTGTAGCGAGTGCGAACGCTGGCGCGGGAGAACCGCACTTTTTGGTAACTCTCCGGACGCCCTCACAGGAAATGGCCATTTCGACACCCGCTTCTGTCCGTTTCGTCTTACAATGTAGAAGTAGGTTGCATGTGAAAATAATAATACGCCGGGTCAATTTTTAGATTTATGTTAGATCAGCTGAGTCACATAATAAATTTTAACAGTATATCTTATGGATATCCAGCTGACTTGTGGTAACAAAAATAAACGTTTGTGATAAAATATTCAAAATAAGGATGGCTTGTTGAAATTAGAATCAACTGTTTTCGCGTATGTGTTTTTCAGATACCGTTAAAATCTATTTCATCTATTAATCATCAGTGGTTAAATTTTTCTGAGAGGGTTGAAAGAACTTCAGTCTCTCCAGAAATAAAATTGTTCATCATGTGATCAAGTCACCACAACTATGGTTGGGGGAAAAAACCAAAATTTTTTTTAAATTGGCATGATACATAGGTGATTTCCAAATCTGGCACCTCTGAAGCTGTAGACTCCTGCTTTCCTTTAGTTAGAAAGTTGTCTGGCGGGTTGCGTTCACAATGGTCTGTTTCACACATTTCAACTTCCTTTAGGTTGGATTCTAATTTTATAAGTTATTGCCTTTATAATAAAACGATAATTTACCTTTGACCAATCTGTTCACAATATTAGCAAAATTAAAATGTCACTTGAATGTCAACGTTTTATCGAGAAAGATCAAGGGCTTTTTACAATATACCATTAAATGTTTTGATGTTTTACGAGCGCTTTTCTGAACGCAACCCGCATGACTGATTATTCTGAAACATAACGAATGGTGTCAAATTATCCACTTATCTGTAGCATTTTAAGAGGAGTTACAAAGATTTATAAAACCTATTTCTTGTCCGTTTGTGGGTGTAAACGGACATTGTAGGAGTGAGGATGGTGCTAGAAGTTCACAAATGCATTAAAAAGGAACATGAGCACTGAGGGGCGTAATGCGAACGAACTACTATACATTAGATATTTATGATAATATGACAAGTTACAGTTCACGAGAAAAAATGTGAATACCTCTAGAACTTCAACTGTGAATACTCACCGTATTGTAGCCTATCTTTCCGATGGAAGTACTGAAGTCGTAAATTGCTTTTGCCGCATGTATGTCACCAAACTAAAACTTCTGGCGGTTTATTTATCAAATTATAAATAATTTTCTCTCAATATCTAAATATATTCTTTTGAATACGCAGGAATCTTTAGATACATATTGAAAAGACTCTGCAGTGCCATTTTTTTAAAATTATGGATATATTACTGACGGTAACGTTTGTCTTATGTCTTATGACCTCTTTATTCTCCACAAATGCTTTTTTTTCACGTTTCGATTAATTTTTCTACAACTTCCTGTAATCTCCAAACGCTATTCCACAATCATCTCTTTCCTTAAACTTGTTTACCCCAACTCTGCTTTACTACGTACGCATCTCCCACAACTCTTCTGCCATTTTGCGGCGGCGATGGTATAACGGTTAGCGTATCTTGCAATTATACCCACGTTTTCGGGTTCAAACGCGATCAAAGCCGTGGATTTTTAAGTACGAAAAAATCCTTTGTACGCCATCTTTCGGAAGGGAAGTAAATCCGGCTGTCCCATGTTAATAGATTTACTGCATGGAAAAGATCCTCAAGCCTAAATAAAGCCTCTGATCTAAATTCAAATTCTCTGTTTCGTCGCCCTAGTAATGCCTTCTTTCTCCCTTAGTAGGTGAAAGGAGCGTAACAAAATGACTTCATGGCCCGAGTTTCGTCACGTAAAATAAGACCATTCATTCATTCGTTCTGTCAGTCAATCATCCTAAAGTCCGACCCCCGTTCTCACTTCTCACAGCGTTCCCACCATCCCCACCGTCCCCCTCCCGTCTCAGTCGATTACATCGCCTCGCCGCTTCTGCCACATTCTTTGCATTGGACTCTTTCGACACTTCACCGCACCCGCCGCCTCCGTCGCCACACCTAACCCCGTCCGATTGCCGTCTCTGCCACCCGATTCGCGAAGACCCACAACCCACAGAAAGTTTTTAATGAGGCAACTAGCATCGTCTTCCGCCGACGTTTTCATCCCGCGTCTCCGTGACAAAGCTAATGCAAAGGCACGTCCAGAGGCGGGGGCTTTAAAAGGCAAACGGACGGAGCGAAATGGAGCTGCGGTGGCGGAGCGCCGCAGCCACAGGCATTTCCTCTCTCTGCGGCCTCCCGCGCCACAACGCCTCCTCGACGCAACGTTGCTTTGACATTTTATACATTGTTTCTGGTAGTGGGGATTTAGCAACCTGGTATAGAAGAGCTTCATTTACTTGCATTTAACGAAATTTGAATATTAATACTACATACACTCCAAATCATTTAAAATGATAATGATGATGGTGATGACGATAATAATAATAATAATAATAATAATAATAGCGATAATTCTAAAAGTTTGCGAATACCCTATGTAGTTATTTGAAAATATTTCACTGAATAACTATGCAGTCTCTGGCCGTGTGAGAGATGTTTATGATTTTGTTAGATGTCCTTAAACAGGTAAAAATTAAAAAATAATGAAATTGTGAAATAATGAACTAATGTATTGCACTGTTTTACGGAGTATTCTATTCATTGTTCTTGAGTAATGCGTGCATTACCTTTGAAAAAAATTGTGTAGTTTTGTTGCGTAGCATTTTTTCTAGCCACTAGTTTAAAATATATTCGGTCATTCAATGTCGTCAATTTCTGCATTGTCTATACTCAATATTTCGTTGTATGCCTTTTCAACCCACTCCTTGACATACTCCGCATCTTCAACCTCTTTTTTTCCTCCACGTAACCTCACTTGCCCTATTCACTCAATTTCTTTCAATTACTAGCCTCGATCCTCATCCCTTTCCTTACCTTCTGCACTTCTTTCTTCTATCTATCTCTCTGGTCAACTCCTCATCCCTATTCGTGTTCTCTTCTAATTGCACTTCTGCTGTATTGCTGTCGCTCTTCTAAAACTCTATGCTTTGCCTTCTATTTTGTTCGAGCTTTCACTATGATTTTAATTTAATATTTATATCAAGTATAGTGCATTCGTCGCTTCTTTCTTGGGTCTAGAATTGTCATTCTTGATTAATCCCCTTTCTCTATCATCTACTCAAGTTTGCTTCTTCGTTGTTGATCAAGTACACCATTCACTACAATTTATTAAATCCAATTCATCGAATTAATTTGCCACCAACTCCTTTCTCAAGACACAATGCAACTGGATATATCTGCCTCTTAGCACTTCCACCAAGCCCAAAATACCGATCAGGCTTAATCATTCTTATGTTCTTTTGCTACTATCAGGAGACACCATCTTTGACCCTGAGAAACGTTTCCTTCCTCGCTTTCATCGACTCCCTCGCATTTGTTTTCTCTTTCGTGGTCACGCCGTCCCCTACTAAGAACTCCCACCATCTCTTTGCCACCCCCGCTACCTCTTTGTCATCTCCAAGCCTTTGCGACCCCTCCCATCCCATTTCACCCTCGCCAATTTTTGCCTCCCACAAACCACCCCCGCAAATATTTCACCACACACAAAACACCTCCGCCAACCTTTTCCATCCCCGCCAACCCTGTGCTACTCCCACCAACCCTTGTCACCCATGCCAATTCTTTGCCAATTCCTGTTCCACCCACTCATCCCTTTACCTCCACCACCTGTACCAACCCATTGCAAATTTTCCAACTGCCACGTCACCACTCCCTGCCAACATTTTCCACACCAAACCAACCCTCACTACACCGAAATCACCCACACCGATTGCCCCTTTTCCGAGCAAATAAGACTCTGGTGGTTGGCGCGATTCTTCTTCCTCCAACAAAAGTTGGGGGGGTTGTTACAGCATCGTCGTTGTTTTCCAATGTCATTCAGTCGCCGACGAAGGCCCGGGCTTTGTCTCCGGGATCGCGAGGGGCGTGGGCGGCCTCGCGGCCTCGCCTGTCGCCGAGCGCGGGGTTGTAGTTGCGCCAGCATGGGGCGAATTGGCAGCTCCGCCCGCTCGGGATTCAAGAGGAGCAAAGTTCAGCGACGTCGCCACCCCGGCCTCAAAGAAGACAAACAACCGGATGTCCGTACTTGGAGCCCTTGTATTCTTTTGTATTTTCCTTGTTTACACGTTGCTGATGGTTCTGTATTTCTTTTTTAGATGGCGAATCTGATTTTACTTGTCACATAAAAAATATTTATTATAGGTATTACTAAGCGTGCTTTGGGAATTGTCGTTAAATTTATCTGAGAATTTCAAAACCATGAATGGTATTTAATAGGACTATTCCACAAATCGTCCAACAGAATTCCAAAATGCGCCAAATATTGAAAATAACTAAATGGATGTTAAAAGCAAAGAGTTTATGTTATACTAGGTAATGTACCCTTTCCCCCACAAAAATTGGCCGGCAAAATTCCTCTTCCAAACCGCGCCGACAAACTTGGACACCCCGCGGCCTGGGGAAGGTCAGGGGAGGGACGCGTTGGCCAATTTCTAGAAGGTAGAACCACAGTTGTCTGCGATTGGAGCATTCCAAGGGGTAGAAAGGACGATGTCTCAGGGAGAGGGGGTAGTTCGTTTACGTACGAGGCGCAAATATCGTCATATTTTCCTGCCGAAGGTGAGATTTTGCGTGGGCGTACGCCACGACAAAAAATATTTCTGAGCGGGGTGTTCCGTCCACAATTATTGTCCAAAGACCAGTAAATATTTATCATTTTAGCAACAATTATTCTAACGTTTAGTAATTTATTGTAACTCCTGCCAAACGATTGTTTTCAGATGTTTATTTCAGGCAGAATTTGCGAAGCCTTCCCGGCCGTTCTAATTCGCGGTTTTCGGTTCTGGGACATCGAGAGACTCTCCCCCTTTGGATTTGCAAAATTTGGAAATTGTTTATAAATTTGCAATTTTTGAAAATATTTTATTGTCTCATCTGAATGGTGTTTAAACACGATACAAAATTCCGGAATCAAATCGGTACTATCAAATGTCGTTATATCAAATTTGGAAATTGTTTATAAATTTGCAATTTTTGAAAATTTTGTATTGTCTCATCTGAATGGTGTTTAAACACGATACAAAATTCCGGAATCAAATCGGTACTTTCAAATGTCGTTACGTACGACATTTTTAAACGTCTTTTGCTTCGAAGAATAAATTTACAGAAAAACTATTAGAGCTCTTTTTGTAAAAATGTGGAAAGTATGATGGGTTTCCGTGTGAAGTACCATCAAAATTCAAAGATTCAGACTGAGACAGAAAGAGGATTAAAATAGTTATTCTCATAATGTTGCAGCTTTTATGAGCAAGAACACTGTTAAGAAAAGAAAGCTGGTGGTAACGATCAATAGTATTGGGAAAATGTATTTTTGGGCTGAGTGCTAGACAACTAACACTAACCGCAGTGATAGATGTATATCTTCCTACAAAAATTTCGTAATGCAGCAACACGTTTCTAATATTTATGGAATTAAAAATGTTTTTAATGATGCAGAAAAGTAAATCACGTTAGGTTATCCGTTATTCGCATCCAATTTTCAAGCGAATGGTTTGTATGGCATTGGAAACCAAAATTATCTGTTTAACATTAAACAAAGCATTTCTTAAAAAACGAATGGTTGCAATATGATGTAACCTATATCTAACGACTGCAGAACGATGCGCCCTGGAAAGAATGGAACTTTTCCAAACTTCCCTCAGCATCTGATAAATTTTGTATTATGTACAAGAGAAGCGGCTTCTTACGAACCTTCTTGGCGCGGATATATCAACGTCTGAAGTTTCCGTGAGGAGGTGGCGGCGCAATTTTCTTCTCGAGCTTCCGTATACGGAGCGGAGTAGAACGGGGTGATGCGGGGCGGCGCGGGACGCAGCGAAGCGGGGCGCAGCGGAGCGGGGCGGAGCGGGGCGGAGCGGGGCGGAGCGGGGCGGAGCGGGGCGGAGCGGGGCGGAGCGGGGCGGAGCGGGGCGGAGCGGGGCGGAGCGGGGCGGAGCAGGCAGTACAGTGCGACGTGATTCTCGCACGATGTCCGTATTTGTCACGCGGCGGCGTGGTGGGGACAGGAAGGGAGACTGGGAAAGACTGGGAAAAGTGGATAGGAGGCAGACCGGGGTGCTGGTGCTAAAGAGTGAGGAAAGAGGGAGACTGGGTAGGAAAGAGGAAAGCACAGGGTACTCTGGTGGCAAGCAAAGTGGTTGGGAGGGAGTGATCCAGAAAGAGAGGGATGCAGAATGCGTGGTGGGACAGAGTCAGATTGAGAGGAGGAGGGAGGAACGTTGGGTGGGAGGGAGGCAGACCGAAATCGAGGGAGGCATACCAGAAGGTGAGAAGGGAGGCAGACCAGGTGGGAGGAACAGAGTCAGAGACGGGAACAGGAGGAACAGGGAGATGGAGGGAAAAGAGAGTTTTTCGTGCAACATGAAAGACGGGGTATTTCACAGTCACTCTACAGAGCTCACGATATTTTCAGCTGTCGCGCTGGGGCTTGGTTGTGTATCTCTCCTAGCAAAGATTTGAGGCGCACTGTTACGCCTCAACTCTGTTCGGAATAAGCAAGCATTGGAGCATGTTAGGCGTATTCATGACGACCGTTTTCGCCTTTCGTAATAGCATGTTTTCTACATGTGTACCATTCCTACTTTGAGTGGCCAGATTGACACGAACATGATATCTCACCCGCAAACATGACACAGTTGAACTCATCATATCTGTTACCGTTAGTTGTTCGTTTCCTTCATCATCAGCTTCGTCATTTCTATCGACTTTGTTGTTTTCATCGGTGTCATCTTCGACCGCGTTCTTCATGTGACATCCTCGTTCTTGATGACATAATGTGTCACGAGTTTTCTAGAAGTGTAGGAGAGTGTTTTGGAGGAAAAAGGGAGAAGGGCGGTCTAGGGGGACACGAGACAGATGGGGAGTTTAGCCGTCAATTCGGAGAACCAGCGCCCTCACTGCCGACGTGCGTGTTCTTCATTGCGTCGGGAGTTGAGCCATACTTCATGCCCTGCCGCCGTATCGCTTTTCAACTTGTAATTAGAGCGTATTTGCGCGTGTTAACAGCGCGTATAACAGCTGTTTCTCTTGTCATTCTACTTTCTTTCTTTCTTGTTGTTCATTCTCACCAGTTTGTTAACTGGATTATTTCCGCAATGGTTTTTCTTACTTTTCGTTGTTTTCATCTTCTTAACACTTTTCATCTTTGCTGGTTCCTTTTTTTCTTCATTAATATTACCGACCATTTGTCGTCTTTAGTCGCCAATGTCGTTCCCTACATTGCCTGTTCAGACGCCAATGATCTTGTATACCACGTAACGACAAAGTGACAGTAAGAGAGAGATAGACGGTGAGAGAAAGATAGACAGTGAAAGAGAGATACACAGTGAGAGAGATAGACAGTGAGAGAGAACTGCATATTTTTACAAAACAATCGTCACCCAGGCCGCTACGCGTGTTGCTTGCTTGCATGTTTCTCTTTGCCGAGTTGAGACGTATGGCCATGTTCTGCTTGCACGTGTGTGTTGACAGCGTAAACGTGATGACAATTTCTTCTTTTCATATTCCCGCATTTTCCTATGCTCCCTGACTCTTCCCTCCGTTACTGCCTGTATTGTCTTCATCTTCCTATTGCGCTTTGGCATGCATTTATTTACGGTACAGTCATCTTTGTTATGTTCTCCGATGTCTTATTCATTTTCACCATCTATTTCACATTCAATGCTCCTTTTTAAGTTCGTGTTTTATGACCCTAATCATCAGGCGTTCTATGGAACTAAGTAGCGGGAGAGAAGGGAGAGGGAGAGACAAAGATGTGTCACGTGAGTGAAAAAGCATTTCATCGTCATTCAGTGAAATCTCTCACTCCCACTGGTGTCACGAAGGGCTCGATTGTGCTTCACTCCACCCAGAGTTCAGGCTTGCTTCCTACCATGTCACCGAGTACCGCATGAACGTAACGATCTGGCAATTGTGCCTGTTATACCTACGTTTTCTGAATGTGTACAATATTTAGCACCCGTCATATATTTTTTGAATTATTAACGGTTTTAAATTACAGTTCTGGCAGTTTATGTATTTGCACGTTAAGATTTTATTAGTAGTTAGATAACAAATTGAGCTTTAATTTTTATATATGTAATATATTAAACACTAAAATGTAGCTTCAGGCAAGTAGAAAACATACCGATAGTATTTTAGGAAAACATTGGTCCTCATTTTAACCCAATCTTAAACACAACTACTCTTAAAATGTACCATAAAATACTTAAAATATCATTAAAGGATTCGGTGTCTGAAGAGACTGTTATTTTCAAGTAATATTTGCATTTAAAAATAATAAATGAAAATATTGAATATATTTCTATTTTTAATTAAAATTAAAACTACATTCATTACGTGCAAATAGGAACAACTGTTTTGCCAATTCTATACAATTGTAATCGTTTATTAATAATAGTATTAAAAATTAAGGTATTTATTTTGAAAAAAATAGTGGGTTCAAAATGTACGCAGTCAGTAAAACTTGAAAAATATTTCGCTTAAGAAATGAAGGGTTAAAAGTGAACCTGCCAATAGTGTTCACCTTTCGTAAATCCGCGGTTTACTGTTCCCACCACTCTTCTCTTTTGTTGCCGCCATGGTTTTTCGCAAACTTTATTTTCATAATGGTCGCAGCTTTGGTGTTGATCGTAGTCTTCAGTTTCACCGACTTTACTGTTTTCATAGTTGTCATCTACGTGAAAGTTAATTACACGGAAGTTAGGAGACAAGCAGGAGGCTGCTGTACAATGTGGCAGATGGAGCGTTTAGGCGTGAAGTTCTAAAACCATCACCTTCCCCCGCTGATGCGTGAGTGCTTGATTACTTATAGGGGTTGAGCGTTGAGGCGTGCTTTCTGTCGTGATTCTGCACCGCAACTGTGGTCGCAATTTAGCGCGAATTTGTGCGTGTCATTAACCCACATGTTTCTGACGACTATTCTCTCCTTCCAAGATGCCAAAGTTTTCTGTTTTCTGTTCCTGTCCCCACTTGAGTCGCTATAACCCAAGCTGCCTTTGTCTTGATCGCTGTAGACTTCAACATCATCATCGTTGTCGTCGAAAATGACATCATTTTTGGCATCTAGAAAACCTTTTTGGTTGTCGTTACCTTCTTTATCTAGGTCATCCTCAATTTACCCATCGAGTGTCTTATCACCACCATTTTCATAATTGCTGTTGTGTCTGTATCATTAATTTTCTTTTATTCGTCGTCGTTTTCCTTTTCGTAGATAGTTTTCTGCTCTAGAATCATAAAATTGCCGTTCCAATAGTGGCGATGGTGCCACCGTAGTTGCTTTCATTGAGCCAGCTACCCTGATTCCCTTGTCTCGCAGTATTTCTCATTTCCTTCGTTTGTTCCGTCCTTATTATCTACACCTTACCCAGCCACTCTATTCGCCTCGTACATGTCTATTACTGTCCTAATACCGCCTCTAATCGCATATCGCGCCAATTGTGTTTCAGCCTGAACACGCCATGTCGCACTGGACGTTTATATTATACCGTGTCTCCGTGATGTGAGATCGATGGCCAGCAAACATCTTTCTTTGCACCCGCAACCCGCAATAGACTTGCCTTCATAATAGCTGTCAACATTACCAACCTCTATTTGACGACGTCATTGTCATCAACATGGCCGTTCTTATCCCCATCCTCTCATTCTTCATACTTCTTCTTACGTTCATTCTCACTTCTTTCTTTTTTTCCCTTTGTGTACCCGTCTTTACATCTCTTTTCCTTGTTAGTCACCACCCCGTCTCCCCCTCGTCCATTGGTATGTCTCTCTCCGTACCTTATTCTTCCTAACACTTATCCTCGTTCTGCTTGTGATTACACCTTCTTCGTCACTTTTCTTCACGTATACCCTTCTTCCTGATTCTGTAGTCTCGTCCTAGCAATAATTATTAAATTTCACTCTAGTCATACACATTTTCACTTCGCTTTTGCTCTTGCTTTTTTCTCTCTCATTCACGCTCTGCCCCTCTCACTCTCTTTTTTTTTACTCTCACAATCTCATTCCCCTTTCCAATTCCAATTCCCACCCACCCTTCTCTCACTAACCTCTCCCGCTCTCCCGCTCACTTCCACACCCTCACTCCCACTCTCTTTCTCACTCCTTCACTCTCACTCCCTCTCATGTTCACTCTCTCACTCCCACTTCGACTCTCACAGTCTCTCCTAATCTCTCTCACTCCCGCTCTCTCTTTCTCTCACTCACCTCTCGCTATTTGAGGCGCCGCGCTCGCCGTCGCTGTTGCGATATCGTATTCCACGCGCGCGTCGCCGTCGCCACCTTCTACCGCATAAATTCTTGTAATTGATAGCGCCGTGGAGGCTCGGACGCATACGCTACATCGCGCCCTTAAAAATTCAAGCGGAACACGTGGCGCGGGTCGTTGAAATTAATCTTACGTATTTACAAGAATACTTCTCTGTTCGTTCATGCGCATTCATGGCGTGTTGTTTGCAGATGTTTCGGAGAAAAGCGTTGCAAGTGCCCCACAAGCGAGGAATTTCGAGCTGAAAAAATAGCTGGTTTAAAAATACGTGTGAAAGAAACGCTTTGTACTGTACACATTCACACGAACGCCTTTTATAGGTGGAAACATTTGTGGAAAAAATTGTTTGCATGAAACGTTTAAATAAAATTAGGTACCTATTAAATTTAAGTGTTAAAATTGAACTTAAGTATGAAAGAAAGTATTAATCATTTTTCTATTGTTTAGTGTTAGACTAGGATTGATATTTAATTCTATTGTAAATATTTTTTAACTGAATAGAAATTTTAACACATTTTGTGAACGTGAAATAACTTCTATCAACTTGTGTCTTCCTTCAGACCAGTTATTTTAAACTAAACAATTTATTTTTACGTTATAATTGCTTTGCATAATATAATTGCTTTACATTTCAAACCAAATTAGCACAGTCTCTGACAGCATTTAAATTACTTGTAATTGTTTTCCAAAATTCACTGTAAACTCCCTGATACTTTTCCAATGACTTTTCTCTCACTACTTTTTTATCAGTTGAGAACATGTAGGTTATTGAAAAAGTACAATAGAAGACATAGTCTTTCTATTGAAATACACTAATAAAACAAAAGCAAATACCTTTTAAGCGACTGTATCCATTGTGGTCTACTATTATGTTAGAACTTTCGTTTTTTGTGCTCAACTTTTACCCTGTAATTGAATTAATATGATTTCATAAGGCGCAAATAAAGCCTAGTCAGATATGTTTCTCATATCCAAAATCAACATATATGTTAATGAATTGCTTGCATAATTTCCTTATTAAAATAAATGGTACAAAGTGTGTGTAACCAGCTCCCATATCTTCCACAAGATTAATATGAAATATTTTTAAATTTTGCGTCACTTTAATACACGAAACTCTGACTAGTTATTCTTGAAAAGACATGTAGTTTTAACGAGCGTACATTGATATCACCTTAATTGTCTTGTTCTAGACGGGTAGCATCTTTCAAGCCATCACATCTTTCTGGAATTGAATACGGATTTAAAATGCATAGCGGCTACCTGGCAGTTTGCGCAGCGTAACCTTATTCGTTTCACGCGAAATTACATCGTCGAGGGAGGTGAAGACGCAGGCGACTGCAAAAAAAAAAAAAAAAGACGCTAAAGGCCGCGCTTTTGAGAGGCCTCGTCTCACCCGCACTTCATACGCCTCGCAATATCCGCCCTCTGCTGCTGTCTCGAGGCAATGAGGAACAGCCTCCCACCTATTCCAGCGCTCTCGCTGGCCCCCTCCTCCGCCATGCTCGTCCAAGCACTTGTCTGTGCCGTTTCTTCCTTCGTCTCCGTTCTCTTCTACTTCCTCCCCTCTGCCCTCGCCCCTCCCCCCCTCGTCACCCCTCTCGTCAACCCTCTCGTTACCCCTCTCGTCACCCTCTCGTCAACCTCTCGTCACCTCTCTCGTCACCCCTGTCGTCACCCCTGTCGTCACCCTCTCGTCACCCTCTCGTCACCCCTCTCGTCACCCCTCTCGTCACCCTCTCGTCACCCATGTCATCCCCCTCTCGTCACCCCTGTCGTCACCCCTCTCGTCACCCCTCTCGTCACCCCTCTCGTCACCCCTCTCGTCACCCCTCTCGTCACCCCTCTCGTCACCCCTCTCGTCACCCCTCTCGTCACCCCTCTCGTCACCCCTCTCGTCACCCCTCTCGTCACCCCTCTCGTCACCCTCTCGTCACCTCTCGTCACGTCACTCTCTCGCCATCTCTACCTCTCTGCACCCCTCTCGTCGCATTTCGACCTCTTATGCGCTTCGCAGTAGGTATAGCCTCATACCTATCCCAGCGCTCTCGCTGCCTTAGACACCTTGCCACCTCCGCCTGTTGCCCTTCGCCCTTGTCGATTCCCTTGTCTGCGCACTCGTTTCCCCTTTCGTCTTCCTATTCGTCTCTGCCCCCCACACACACACCAGCCTGCTATGAAAAAGTATTAATCATAGTTAATATTTTTCTATTCTTTAGTGTTAAAATAGGATTAATATTACAGTCTACTGTAAGTCTTTCTTAAGAGAGAAGACATTTTATCACATTTTGTAAATCTGAAATACCACCCATAAATTTATTTCTTCCTTGAGCCCATTTACTTTCAACCAAACAATTCATTTTTACGCTATAATTTCGTTACGTAACACAATTGTTTCAAATTTCGAACCTAATTAGTTGTCTCACAGACAGCATTTAAATTATTTGTAATAGTTTTCTAAAACTCACTCTAAACTCTCTAATATTTTTCCTATGACTTTTTGTATTACAACGTTTTTTAGCAGATGAGAACAGGTAAGTTTTTGAAAATGTAGTACATTACGAGACGTACTATTTTTTTTTAAATATACTATTAAATTCGTCGTCGTGTCCATCCACGTATCTGCATTGTCATCGCCTTTGGTTCTTCCTCACCCTTCTCGTCTCTTCCATCGTCACCCCTCAACAGCTTTCTGCCTGCTGACTTGAGGCAATAAGAAATAGTCTCTCCAGCGCTATCGCTGTCTTCTCCACCTTGCAGCCCTTTGCAACAATCTCGCCGACGTAATTTGCTGCGTTATCGTTTCCCCTTCATATCCTTCTTCGTCTCCATGCTCTCCTATGTCCTCTCCCAGCCCGCCCTCCCCAATTTCCCCTCCCATTTGTCCACCCCCTCCCCTGCCATCCTTGTGGACGGCCTTACGTGCGTTGTCGTTTCCGAATTCGTCTCCCCTTCGTTGCGTCCTCATCTACGTCCTCCCATCTGCCATCGTCACCAGCAACGCATTTGGATCTCCCTCGTCTCTCCTTTCTCCCCTCGTCGCCCCACTCATCAGATCTGCCTTTTGTTTTCAGTCCATAAGGATCAACCTCCCACCTACTTCAGCACTATTGCTGACTTCGCCACCTAGCTGTCCCTGCCCCCGCCTTTCTCGTCGACGTTCTTTTCCGCGCCGTTGTTTTTGCTTCCTCGCTATGGAGTAAAGAGAATGTTATATAATGATGCGCGAAAAAACGGCGAATTTTCATCAGAAAAACTCTTATTACCGGGCACTGGTAACGAAAAAGTGGTTAGTCCAGTTTCTAAATTTAGAAAAAAATCTAATATGAGATGTAGCCAGAATCCATGTTTAGGAGGTCCTCAACACCGAAAATTCGATTGACGGCTAAACTTCTGTCGCAGCCAATGGAATTTGAAACCTATATTTTAATTTATGAGAGTATTTTATATGAAGTCCCTGAAATATTTTTCAAATTTTCAAAAAAATTGCTCCAGTGTTTTTCATTAATTTTTGTTGAAAGATAGTGTAAGGAACATTTAAGACAATGGAGTAAGTCTCATGTTCGTTGAAATTTCTGAATTTTCGAAAATTGGAAAAGTTCAAAATTTTTTCGGCGTCTTCCTTCAACAATTATGAAGATAGATATATGAAATATGTTATTTAAAGGTATATCGTGAAATAAGATCATTTACTACAATATTTCGAAATTTTATTATTATTCGCGTAATTTTGCGTGAAAATGCTGGGGTATGTCCTGTTTTAGCAACACTAGCTTTCATTTGTCTCCTTGTTTTGCTCCGTTCACTTCTAGGTTCTTCCCTCCTGCCCTCTTCACCAGCCTCGTTTACTTCCACAGCTCCGCCTCGTTCCCCTTCATCATCGCCTTACACTCTCCCTCATTCTTCTCGGCTCTCGCTCCGGGAGAGATGGCTCAGGGCATCAACTGATGTCACTGCAGTGCCTCTGACCTACCTTTGAGTCCAGACGGAGGCAGGATTTTCGAAAGAAACTAGTCAGCTAGGTCGAATTCAGTTACTGCCTGGAGGAAAATTCTATCGGCCGGCTGCTCTGATCGGTAGTTTTCCGTGGTTTCTCCGATCGACATCAGGTGACTGATAGGGCAGTATCCTAACACATGGGCTACAGACTACGTGTGAACTTTCCTTCCTCTTCCTTGTTCTATCCTTTCCCCTTACACAGACTTAAACTCACATGCACTACACTACCACACATGCCACGGGCTTAGAGCTTGTCCCGCCTGGAGCGGTTTCCCGCTGATGAGAGGTATCTGGCTAAGGAAAATTCGCTAGACAACGATAGGTCGGATTTCGCCATCCGAATCTTCCCTTGCCGGATTTCGCCATCCAGCAAGGGAAGATCACCGCCATCTCTATCCTTACGGGACTATTGACTATAGCAGTTGACGCAGCCGCAATCACTGACAATCAATCGGCTGTCCCCTCGTCACCCCTCTCATATCTCATCTCGTTTCTCCTCTCTACCCACTGTCCTCCACTCCCTTTTATCTCCTATGACGTCACTTCACTCATCATCTCTCTTGGTTATTCCCTCCTCTCACTCGGTGTCTACCCCTCGTCTCCGCTCTCGTCTACCAACGTCTCTCCTCTCACCGCCCCCCTTATCTTCGCTGTCTCCTTAGTCACTGCTGTCATCGGTACAATGATTGTATATTTCATGTCTAAAAATCTCTCAATTATTTATATATTATTATATTTTATATCTTATTTAATTATTTTTAAATAACATGTATTTTCTTCCACACATAATGTGCTCTTTCCATGTTCATAAAATTTACCTGTAGCAACATTGTATGAGTATATTTGCTTCTTTATTTTTCCTTTGTCGTTTCGCTTTCTTCACTGCCTTTTCTTCTCTCTTCAATTTCATAGTTCACCCCACTATGTTCCTTCATTGCGTCCTGTGACGCAAGGATTTGTTTCGTAGATTGAGCTCTCTGTGTGCAAATTCTTTCCATCTCCCAGAGATGTTACTGCTCTTGCATCTCATTATGTACACTGTCAGTCTGAAGTCTATTTCTAAAAACATTTTTGTCAGCTGCCCATTAGTCATCAAATTACCTTGTTCTAATCCTTGACTTAATGTTGAAGTGTCGTGCCATTTAAAATAATTTAGTTCAAATGTGCTCCCCAATCTCACCTACCTTTTCCTACGCCACCAGTCTGTGACTTAAGATATATTTGGATCTATTACATCTCATCTATTTTGTGTCTCTCTTTTCATCTTTCTTTCTTTTCTCTTTGTATTCGAACAAAGTATCTTTAAATCCCTATAAAACGCACTTTTGTTTAGCTCTTTTATATCACCAATGCCTAACTTAAATTTTGAAATTTTCTCTTGTATATAGATTCTGTTGCACTTCCTTTCCTTTTCTTTTTTCTTTGCCTATTCCTTTTTTACCAAATTAAGTGAATACTTCCTTTCACTTCACCTTTCTATTTTATCCATACAAGTCTGTCTTGAACTTATGGGCCACCCTATTTCCCCCAGTCCCTTTTATTTGTTTTGCGTACTCCCTAAAGTGAGCAGAACACAAGCATTGCGTACAATTCGTTTGAAAGCGCAACTTATTTCGCGGGCGAAGCCAAATGAAATTGACAGCACGACGGAGCAGTAGCCCGCTCTGGTAAGGACCGCACTGTGAAGAATACTCCGCCGGAGACCCCCGACGATCACCATCTTGCGGGAGGTATTACGATATAAACAGGTAAAGGCCGGGGTGCGAGTATTTTGTTTTCACAAAAAGCAGTTCCATAAATAGAACACGTATGGAAGCCGCTGAATACATAGAGAAAGTGTAGGTGTTGTGGTAATTGGGTTAACATCGCTTCTTGTCTAATACATCACTAATTTGATACGACCAGTTTAACTTGCACTTTTTCAAGTTAACGGCAAGTCACCCTAAATAATTGTAAGAAAAGCGTTTTATGTAATAGTACAGATAACGGATTAGCATGACTCTCTTTGATGCCAGTTACGTAGAGATTTTAAAATGCAATATAAACTTACCTTCACACATTTGTTGAATTGTAAATAATTTCTTCTTCTTCTCTCTCTTTGTCTGGCTAGTTCTTCTCTCTTCTTGTGTTACGTTCTCTTTTGCTATTTGGTCGGCGTTGATAGCGTAATTGCATATCTCTTTTACGTGGAGACTGGAATAGTACTACCTAGCGAAAGCTTTATTACATTCTTAATCTCTTCTTCTTTTTAATTCTTCTTTCTCGCCTTTTTATTATTTTTTCCTTATCTCACGCTATAAAGGCTCTACAAAGTCCGATATTTTCACAGTGTATTCTTCAACCTTGATTTCAGCTTTAATTGAAATCTGTAACTACTTGAGCCACATTACGAAAAGGGGAGATATGACAACACTGTGAGTGTGAAGATTAGGATTTTTCGCCCTGAAGCAGCTGGGGCGCTCGTGGTACTGTGTTTCCTCGCGGGCAGGGGCCGCCAGGGGAGTGGCCGCAGATAACCCGGCACAGGAGCGACGCCCGCGGAAATGGCTGGTAATTAAATGTCCCCGGGCCACGTCCTTCTCCTCTCCCCCACTGCTCCTTTCCGCCCCTCCCCGCTCCTCCGCGCCCCACGCCTTGACTCCGCCCCGGGCAATGTCGCATCTGTAGGTAGGTACAGATCAAGAAGTAGATGGTGGCAGAGAGGTAGTTGGAGGAAGAGATGGAGGGGGAGGCGAAGGTGAAGGTGGACGCGATGTAGGAGGCGGAGGAGAAAGCGGAGGATGGAGGCGAAGGTTGACGCTGGGGCAGACGGGGTGGCGGAAGCGGTGGCGGAGGCGGATATGCAAGTGGAGGCGCTGGCAACGGCGACGGTGAATGCGGGGGGGGGGGGTAAGGCCTTAAGTTGGGGGGGTGTTGGAAGGAAGAAATCTGTGAAGGGTGAGGAAGCCCTGTGAATAGCACGGGAGTAAGGCTCTATACGAATTTATTAGGAGTTGTTAGGAAGAGAAAGAGGAATAAAAGGAACTTTTGCGCACATTCATCATTAACTTCACACGTCACGCTTGGGTATGGTTGGGCATATGAAAGAAAAACTCATTTAATACAGAAAAAATTAAATAATTTAAATATACGCGGAGCTTCTGTTGGCAGAAAAGCGGGAGGTAAGGAACGGGGAATTTTTACTCCATGTAATCATTTACGTTGTATTTTGTTGTAAAAATGTTCTGTTGTTAAAATGTTGGTAAAATGTTCTGAGCAACACAAATATGAAGCAACATATGATAGCAACAATTATTAATTATTTGATCATTACTGTTTAAATTCAGCATGAATTGAAACCACGTTACCAAAGGAAATTAACTAATTGCGCAGAGTCCGATACACAACATAGAATTGATGAGAGACAAATCTAACAGTTTATGATTATACTCCAAAAAGATACATAAGATGATAAATTACGACGATTACCCTTCCAAGAAATATTACATATCTTGTTACAGTTGTATACGCAGAAGATCGCCAAAAAATCAGGACTCAAGAAATACGTAATGTTGAAAATATGACTGCGAAATTTTTACAGAATGCGGTGAAGTGATTATAAACTTTTCACCAAATAACGACAATATTATATATGGATAATACGGATCCATGACTAGAACACAAGCGACAGAAATAACAAGGTGACTGAAGCAGAAAGTTCCGCATTTTGTCCAAAGATAGTATAAAAAAATGATTTACTGTCAGGTGCTGAAAAATAGAGAACATCAGAAAACGTAAGAAAAAACGCCAAGTTTCGTAAATGGCAAAAACAGGTTTATAAACGTCGCGGAAGCTTAAGTGAATTGGACGTGAGAGGGATATCACCATGAGGAAAAAGAGTAACTTGGACGCTGCGAGAGAGTTGAGGACAGCGCCACTACCCATCTACGCCACTAGTGGCGTCACTCTTCACCGTATCTCTCTTCACTGTATCTCCCTCGCTCTCTCTGTCACGCGTTTAGCTCCTTGCGGAAGCAGCGCTGGCGTGCTGGCAACGAGGTGCTTCGACCGGCGCACTTCTGCCTGGCGTCCGCAGCGACGGAATTCACTCAGAATGGCACCGCTGGGGGCATCGTCATCTCGATGGACCAAGCATATCCTCACACAGGCACTCCAAATTTCATCCGTAGCCTATTACGATGTGGTCTATTTCCCGCTTGAATGCGTGATCCCGCGATGACCTCCACGTCGGCTTGCTGGGCTTCCCATCCAAGTAATTCTCTCAGCGGATGACGAACACTACGCTACCGACTGAGTTATGATATTATATATATATATATATATATATATATATATATATATAGAGAGAGAGAGAGAGAGAGAGAGAGAGAGGTGTGTGTCAGATGTGTGTGTGTGTGTGTGTGTGTGTGTGTGTGAAATGGATGTGTAAGAAGGGACGAGGATGAGGAAGGAAAGATCAGGCGTGATTCGTGGAATGTTTGTT
The DNA here is from genome assembly GCA_964035755.1 of Teleogryllus oceanicus. Taxonomy (NCBI): domain Eukaryota; kingdom Metazoa; phylum Arthropoda; class Insecta; order Orthoptera; family Gryllidae; genus Teleogryllus; species Teleogryllus oceanicus. The sequence continues at coordinate 68,993,414 of CAXIVR010000009.1, read as the reverse complement.
ATGGTCCTGCTCCAATATTCACTTGGTGTACAATTTTTTCTCGATCCTTTCGGGAGATTGTGTATTTGTGCTATTTCGAAAGGCAATTGTACAAGAATAATTTTCTTCATTTCATGATATTATATATTTTTTATCTTATTATTTTTAATCCGCTCTTATGTATATTGTTTTGTTCCTCGGTATCAATTATTATTTATGACAAGAGAGTATGTGTCTCATATGATCATACACACGTTCCTACAAATAATTTTTGAGAATCTATTCGTACTATTTCTAAACTGAATATACCATACTATTGAACTGTTGACATCAGAGTGGTAGTATACAATCATGCCCTTCAACTATTACAATAGTGATATTGTCGTATCAAGCCGGGTCAATGACCCCCATCTCGATCAGGTTTTTCGTCCAGTTTCCCTAATCCATTGAGCAAATGCTGAGATGGCCCCTTGTTTTGCTTCTGGACATAAATGTAACTTCATTTTCTGTGCACGTCTTCTAGAATTCAGTGGGAAACACAATTCTTCAAATTATCGTTTCCATGTTGTCGCGGCAGGAAGTAATAAGAGCCAAAATTTATTGCTTATTTATCCTTGAAAATAGATTTTATTACATGGGAGTTTTTTTGTTGTTTTTTTCTCCCTTTCAAAATTCAAAATTTTTTGCTTATTTATCCTTGAAAATAGATTTTACTACATGGGAGTTTTGTTTTTCTCCTTTCAAAATTCAAAATTTAAGTAGTATATGACTTAGTGTAGGGATCACAGAATTTTGAAAATGTGCACACAATTCACTTTTCCCCATAGCACGTCATACGCAGTTTTTAACTGTTTTTTGACGTAAAATAAATAAATAAAATAAATAAATAAGCTGTTGCGAGTTATTTGGATGTTATATTCACGCTGTGCAACATTTCTAATGGCATTAGTCAACTACACTACCAACACGTATACCAAATGATATTGAATGAAATTGATGAACGTCTGGATAATCTTAAGAAAAAAGATGAAGTGCTAGTATATATGAAGAAACTAGAATCCTTTATCATTCTAAAAAAATATATTTCCAAGCAACATTCACTTAGTTATTTGTTTATTATGATTTTTAACCAATTTTTATTTTTGCTATGCATTTATGTGCACATGAACGTTTCTCACAGACTCCTGTTTATACATTCTGCACATGACCTGTTGACCCTTTCCGGAATGGCCACATTAATTAAAACCCTTAATTTATGAATTCTGTTTATACAGTCGACTCCGGTTATAGTGAAATCGTATATAGTAAACTTTAGTCACTGGCCCCGTTTCATTTACATTACAAATATGCATAAAAAGATTAGGTTAGAGTGAACCTGAATCCCGGCATTTGAACGTACAAAATAAATGATGGAAATTAATTAGATCCCGCATGTTATTAGGGAAATAAAAGGGCCTTCGGAGAGTGGGACGGTATTCCAACAATGCAAAAGGTATTGAAAGGAGTCAAGACTCCGTAACGGTACTTAAAGACAGGACAATGCAAAATCAAGTATGGAGAAAACACGAACTCTGGAGAAGGATATAGAGAAATTTCTAATGAAAAATTCACGGAACAAACAAATGAAAATAATTGATTTTTCTAAGAACAGATAAAGAAATTTTCAGTTCGTTCTGTTAATGAATTTTGCTGTATATCTATATTAATAAAATCAACGAAGGAGGAGAAATTCTATTTAATTTTGACACCATCGGATGTAGTGAACCTCTGATATAGTGAACCGAAATTGTGAGTCCCCAGAGTTCGCTATAACCGGAGTCGACTGTACATACCACGTAAATTCTTAATAACTTAAGAAAGTTTATTAATTTACGTATTTTACGTACGTGAGATTGCATTGTTCTGTTCACATAACAACTCGCTACGTTCACTAGCAACTACTTATGAAAGATTGGGAAAACCATTTCTTTCCTTTTGTTTATACAAGTTTAACTTTCAATGGAATATCATCATTATATCTGAAAAAGAAATTACTCTTTTGGCAAACTCCAAATGACAAAATGCAGTCATTACTAGTCTAACATTTTAGATAATCTTGTAATTTTACAAGACTGCACTGTCTATCGCTAAATCATATGAGCTATTGTTGGTTCACCGTCAAAAATTTAAAGGGCTTCAAGAATTTTGATAATTTGCATCATGATATTGAGTTAGCGACGCAAACTGAGTAACAAATCTACCTCTAGGTATAAGACTTCTATTTGTAAGCTCTTGCCAAGAGCAATCTGCTTATTAAGCCTTCGATATTATGCCTTCGATATCGGCATTAAAGATAAGATTAAAAATCCAGCGAGCAGGGCTCAGTCCTTACCTCTGTCACGCGTGTCGGGGAAGGAACTTATCCCAGCAGGTACACGAGAAATAAAGAAGTTCGCCGTGATGTAAGACCTGCGAACCCACGTGAGGCAGAGGAATAGCCAGATTGTTTGTCAACTGAAAATACCAAGGGATTGAGATGTAATTAACAAACAGCAACGCAAACGTCTTATTTCCAACTCAAACAGCAGCATTTCATCATCATCACCATCATCATCATTATTATTATTAATCATTTTTCAACGTCACTATCATTATTCCGTCATACGTGGTAATACATTATTTTTACTCGCTGTCCTTGGGAGCAAACAAGGAAAAAGTGTGCAGAGGATAGTGTTAAAATTCTTTTCAGCAAAATACAAAAATGCTTGAATAATCACAGAAATTGCGAGGAAAATGGTGAAAATAAATTGTTAAAATAATAAGAGTGAAGATGCAAAAGGCATTAGTAATGGAGTACACCTTCCTACCATGCGTAAAGCACATCTCATTATATCACGTGGGTGGACGAGATTTTAAGATGAAGTGACAAGCACTCTCTCCAAAATTTACGACACAGAGTACGTCGCCTCTATTCACATTGTTACAACAACCTTTGGACTACGGTCCAATTAGAACCAAACAGTGCTTTGGCGCGTCTCCTCTACATCAAAGTTTCACTCGCGAAGCTCAACTTCTGTATTTGCAGCATTCAAGCATTGATTTCTCTACCACCGCCACATCCACTCCTCCTCTCGCCGCCGACGCGCCAACCTCTTCCTCATTCCAGGCGCGACACAGCGCTCGTCCTATTGCGACGCGGAAGTACCACCACCTCCGCCTACCTCGGTCTGCCCTGCCGCACCCCGTCTCGACCCCCGTCCCGACCACCCCGTCCCGACACCCCGTCCGACCCCCGTCCGACCCCGTCCCGACCCTTCGTCGCCACGACCCGGCCCAACCCCGCGTCCCGATCCTCGTCCCGACCCCTCGTCCCGACCCTCCTTCCTGCCCCCCATCTCGACTCCCCCGTCCCGACCACCCCGTCCCGACCCCCCGTCCCGCCCCCCCGTCCCGACCCCTCGTCCCGACCCCTCGTCCCGACCCCTCGTCCCGACCCCTCGTCCCGACCCCTCGTCCCGACCCCTCGTCCCGACCCCTCGTCCGACGACACGGCCAAACCCCGCGTCCCGATCCCCGTCCCGTCCCGACACCCCGTCCCGACACCCCGTCCCGACACCCCGTCCCGACACCCCGTCCCGACACCCCGTCCCGACACCCCGTCCCGACACCCCGTCCCGACACCCCGTCCCATCCCGCTGCTCTCGCCTGCTCCGCATTGTCCTCCTCGGGCTGCGGCGCTTGTTTACGTCCCCGCCTCAATATGTCGGCGCTGTTATCTCGCTGTTATTGCAGCGCGGCCGCCGCCAATGCAGTGTTATTTACGCGCGGCGCGGGGGTGGTGCGCAAAGGGCCCGAACGGACCAAAGGGTGCGCGGGATCAAAAAACGTGACATCAAGTGCTTAGGGTATAGAAGATGAAATTATTTGTGTAATTTCATTTTTTACAAACATTTATCATTTCAAACATTTTTCCAAACCTTGTCGCCTTCCCCAGCCGTAAGTGATTTTCTTCTTGGAAAATCCTACACCCAAAGGAGAATTCAATCTAGATTCCCCAAGGATAAATTCAGACCACTGTAATAACCAATTTTGTCTTCTAACCTAATGGTAAAAAATCCTAATCCTCTATCATTCCTTCAAATCACCTCATAATTCGTTTATTGAGATGGTGGACTCCAGAAAGAATGGCCTCGTTCGTATTAAAGCTAATACTAAATTACCTCTATATTGTTAATATCAAAACACTCTTGTGAAGCGCTAATACACTGTATAAGAAAATTGTTCGATAAAAAATATTTTGTACACATACCTTTATATAGTTGTCTGGTCTAGAGATTTATATAGAATCTGCACCTGACTTTTATCTGACATTAGCTTCTTTCGTTTTGGGGATTAAGTACTGAGTGGAAAATTATCATACCTGGTGGACAAATCCTTAAACCCTTAAGCTCGTAATTCAAAATATTACTGCATTATATATTTGTTAAAGATTTTATGATTATTTGTTAGATAAGTTAGTTAAGATTTGGTAGATAAGATTATTTGTTAAAGAGACATATATATGTTAAAGATTTACTGAAAAATTGATTTATTGCTGTAATCATATATAAAGAGTCCATTAAAGTTATAGAGTCCTGTGCATGTTATTAGTGGCAGACATCTTTTCAATAAATGTTATATTTCTTTTAAATGTTGAAAAAGAAGAGGTCCGCGTCTGGTGTCACTAGAAGCTTCCTTTAACAATGACTCAAAATTCAGAATATTTATTTATTCTAGCATGGCCTTCCTTTATATTTTCTATCGCTTCATTAGAAAAATTGTACTTTGTTCTTAAACTTTTTTGATTACAAATTTTGAAATAGCAATATGAATTATTTAATGCGGCACGTGATCTCCTGTATTTGTTAAAATACGACTTGTTTTTGGGAGCTCTGTTTATATCTTATCACTTAATCCTTTGGTAACGCATGAATCTCGTTAGTTATCGCTATGCCTGCTTTTGGTTTATCAATGTAAAACCGTTGTATTCGTACCTCGTCTGCACAGTTCATTTTCTGCATCACCAGTTTCATTGTGTTCTGTACTGTACAGGCATAATATTTTTTGCTGTAGTTAAGTTCTTTGAGAGAAAAATATATTTTTTTGAGAAAAGCTTCGTTTATGATAATGGGTGTAGTTATACTTCACCAAGTAGAGTTGTTGATTACGTTGTGGATTACTTTGTGAATGATCTATTAATGGTAACTCACTCTGAGAAAATAAAATGTTTCAGAATTCGAGCAAACAGAAGCTATTTCTTAAGAAAATCATTTAAAATAAATAGAATAAACATACCTAAATTAAGTGTTCAAAATTAAAACAAAAAGGTAAACAAATAATGTAGATTCTCTAAAAATATTCTAGAAAATGTCACAGTAATCTTCGAATTTTCGTGAATTGCCAATTCAATAAGATTTTCTAAATTGATTTGAGGGATAATTTGAAGATGAATAAACGATTTTTGGTAAATCTAATCGGACAATAACTAGGAATATCCGAAGTCGAATTAGAGTTCACTATGTTTAATAATAATAATAATAATAATAATAGTTATAACAATAGTAATAGTAATAATAATAATAATAATAATAATAATAATAATAATAATAGTAGTAGTAGTAATTTATGACGGCAACTGAACCTATGCTTAGAGACAGATAAGCAAAAAAGAAAAAAAATTGCATATAAATATTTTAAAAGGTCGATTAAGGCCAATCATTCAAAGGATTTGGCCCACTGGACAGCGTAGGAGCTGTGAGGTCAGTGGAGGTTGTGGTGCGGCGTGCGGGGGCGGGGGGGGGCTAGAACGGGAGACAGTCGCTGAGCGCGGGCGTTTTTGTTCTGCGCAGGCGGAAGTGCTGCGAGCGTCGCTGTTTCCCTCCATTCCTTTCCGGAAGTGCGGCCTCAAGACATTCGTTCTTTCGCAGCAAAGCGGAATGTCGTCGTTCCAGAAACTTGCAAAAATTGCCAATCCGTCCCGCACCATCGTAGTAATATAAAGCAGAGCGTTTTGACTGGTGAGCGTAAAAAAACATTCAGGAAGAAAGCGAGAATTGATTCGGTGTTTCTAGTGTTGGGAAAACACGTTGGAAAGAAAAGATCTTCGAGAAGTGTCTGGGTTTTGGGAGAATTGATTTTGTGAGCTCTTCAAGACACGTGGTTGGACTGTAGAGCCGTTGCTTTTCTGCTGTTTTTTGTCGTCACAGTGATATCGTCCGTGGCTTCACACAGCAGAATTTGTCATAAGTGAACACGATATCTCTTGAACTAATTTCTTAAAATAAATTCAGAAGATATTGTAATATTTCTTTCAACAGTTGCTGAATTTCACGTCACGTGTTTCAGAACACGTCAGAATTACCATTTAATTTTATCATAACAGTGTGTTATAATTGACAAATTATTTTCTATATTCCATGAATATTTAATTTATTATCTACAACTATTGGTTCCTCTTCGGTTGCTAAATTTGTAACCATTTGGCCTTTCTCTCATTTTACTTTCTCGCGTACTATTTACCTCGTACAGAAAGAAAGTTACGGCACGCTGCAGCATAAAAATTGGCGATTTTTTTGTCTGAAAAATTATGTAGTATTATTGGTTCTCGATACCAAAAAAGTGGATAATATTTGTGTAGATAATTCTTGTCCCCATGTGTAGTAAAGTACTTCATCTATCACATTGTGTAGTGAGAATCAATGTTTTGTGGGTCATGATACTAAAAATTGGTTTACGGCAAAACGTCAGTCTGTCTGTAAACGTCTGTAAACAGAGCTAGATACTGAACTGTAGAAAGGACTTTCTCAGTCGATATTTCCTAATCGTTGTGCTAATATTTTCTAATCGGCGCGGCCTCCTGAATTAGAAACGCATATTTTAGTTGTGGTTACACTTACAGGTAGCCGGTATCACTCTAAAAAGATTTTTTTTCTTTATTCTCAAAAAATATTTGTGCACGAACATGTAGAGATTTATAAGTTTATGATTCAAATATTTGTTTTAAAAAAGTAGATGGCAACTTTCCTTTAAACAATCTCATCCAAAACGTGTTACATGATAGGAAGAAGGAAGAACAAGATATCAATAAGTTTAATATTGTTTTTTATTTGTATTATCTTTGTTTAGTATTGTTTATAAAGTTAATCACAAATTATTCATTCGTAGACTTTTCAATTTTTTTATGAAATGTTCGACTTTTGCTATAATTTTGACAGTTAATAAAAAATTATTGTCAATAAATTAAGGTGACGATTGTGATTTGTATTGATTTTCGAATGAAAAAGTCATAAGCATATTTATTCTTTCCAACCATCCTCCGCTTTCCATTTTCATTTGCTTCATATGATCGTTCACCGTATTCATGCCATCTCGTTTCATGCCTGTCTTTGGCACAGTGTTGGTAGAGCATGAATCGCGGTAGTCCCTCTGTCTGCTTTTCTTTGCTCACGAGCAATCAAGGCCACCCTCAACCCATCCTTACATCCAACCATACGTTGTGTAATTGCACTGTTCCTGTTCTGCTTTTCCTGTTTCTTTTGTTCTCACTCTTTTTAAAAATTTATTATTATCCTTGTTCGATTACAGAAGAAGGTATTGAATACATATATATAACTATTTCAAGTAATAAACAATCTATATACAAATTAACTAGATGCTACAATTTAACTATGTACATAAATACTGAGGGATACCCTTACAGGGACCTCGAACATCTTGTTTTAATTAGTTAAATATTTTTATTTTTTATTTTTGAGAAACAAAACAATGGTATAATATATTGGCAGTAGTATAGTATAGTAGTATAGTATATAGTAGTCAAATTATGGAGGTTGTAGTAAATCTTTTGAAAATTTAAATTTAATTCTTGAATATGTTGAAGATATTTTTCCTAGTTTAAATCGTTCATAGGCTGGGCTAGAGTGCAAGGATGAGTAGACATTTTTTGAGATTTTTTGTATCCATGTTTTTATGTTTTCAATTGAGAGTTCTTTGTGTAACTGTTCATTTCTTATAAACCATGGTGCATTAACTGACATCGTAGAAATTTATTTTGTATAATTTGCAATTTTTGAATGTGTATTGGGACAGCACCTCCCCAAATGGGACTAGCATATGTCAATGACGGTCGTATTATATATCTAAATATTGATAGGGATGTTTCTATGTTTAATTTTGAGTTTTTTTATGAGTGGATATAATTGAATCATTTTGATAAAAGTGTTATTAGCTACATTTGTAATATGATCTCTCCATGTGAGTCTTCGATCAAAATATAGTCCCAGATATTTTGCAGGTTGTGAGGTAGGGAGCCATTTAATTGCTTTACCATTTAGAATAAGAGGATAGATTAATTTTGTTTTTCTTAAAGTGAAAATTTTGACCTGGCATTTAGAGTGATTCATAATTATGTTCCATTTATTAAACCAATCAGAAAGAATATTTAAGTCATCCTGTAGGTTATCTCTGCCTACAGGTAGATCTTTATGCAATGTATTGACTGCTGTGTCGTCTGCAAATAACGCAATTTCTGAATATATTAGTTAAGGGATATCAGATATGAAAATATTAAACAGAGTTGGAGATGATGGAGATCCCAGTGGAGTTCCAGTTGTCATAAATCGAGTTGTTGATATTTTAGTGTTGAGTTGAACTTTAAAACTTCTGTAAGTAAGAAAACTAATTATTTTCTGTAAGTAAATGGGAAAACCATATTGTCTCATTTTGTATAGCAAGCCAGTATGCCACATTTTATCAAAGGCTTTTTCAATGTCCAAAAATAAGGCCAAAGTATGTTGTGGATTATGAAAATTAGTGATAATATGATCAGTTAATCTTAATAATTGGTGCGTAGTGGAATGGTTGTGACGGAAACCAAATTGTGAGTTAGGTAGAATATTATTGTTATTAATAAACTTGTTGATTCATGTTAGTAAGGATTTTTCAAAGATTTTTGAGAAGGTGGGAAGAAGACTAATTGGTCTGTAGTTTACTGGTGACGTTGGATCTTTACTAGTTTTGTGTATGGGGAGTACTAATGCAATTTTCCATTGGTTTGGAAAATAATTTAATCTTAACATGAGTTATATACGGCAGTTAAAGAATTAATTGTTGAAGTAGGGAGATTTTTAATAATAATATTAGGTATTTTATCAATTGAAGGTGATTTTTTGTTTTTTATTTTTTTAATAATGAAACAAATTTCTGATGGAGAGATAAATTAAATTTTTTTCTGGTACAGAGTGGAAAGGAGATTGGAATTCTTGTGTAATTGTATTATGAAATAAGGGATTTAAAATAGTAGTATTATTGAAAATTGATTCAAAGTGAGTAGCTAAAAGTTCTGCTTTTTCTATGTCTGTAGTTGCAATTCTATTGTTTTCATTTTGGGGATTTGAGTAGGTTTTTTTGTTTAATTTTTTTTTTTTTGGTTAAGTAATTTAATTATTTTTACCTGTAGTGTTACGGTTCATTTGACATAGTCTACGTATACGATGTTTCTATGATATTAAATTTAATATTTCTTGAGATATTAAGATGAGTTATTTATATTATTTTGTTAATTGTATTTTTTAAAATTCTTTGTACTGAAGATAATTTGATAGCAGTTATTATATTAGAATGAAATCTTTTAATTGCTTGGTCTATGTCTTTTTCGTTATTAAGGTTTTTTGGATACACATTTAGATTTAATATATTTAAATGGAACAGTTTCCAGTTGAGTGGTTTGGTAAGTAGAAACTTTTTATTTAAATATGGAGAGTATGATGAATTAATTGCCACTAAGACTGGGTTCTGATCTGAATTTAGAGCAGGAATAGGATATTGAGAGATTGGTAGTGTAAAATTATTAGTAACAATGATATCTAATATATCAGTTACACTGTTATTGTAGGAATAAAATGTTGGATAAGGAGGGGCATGTATTTGCCAACTGTTTTGAATAGCAGTTTCAAGAAGCAATTTACCTTGTGGAATTGTTGTGTTACAACCCCATTCTGTATTTTTTTGCATTTAAATACCCAATTAATAAAATTTGATTTGTACAATTTAACATTGATTTAAGTATTTAAATTGGTATTTTATATTTTGGTGGTTTGTAGTATGTTACCAAAGTTGTTTGATCTGAAATTAATTGTATATTTATTGCTAAAAGTTATAATTTATTAGAGGTGGGTATATACATTTGTCGATGTTTTGTTATTCTTAATAATAATAGCAACACCTTCACTAGAATGATTAGATATTCTGTCTTCCCTGTAAACTTGATAACCTGGAATATATAATTTAATACTATTATTTAGATGTGTTTCTGTGATGCATGCAATGTCAATTTTATGTACATGCAGGGAGTGTTTGAACTCAAGTATTTGTTTTTGAAGTCCATTGGCATTCCAATTTAATAACGTAAGAGAGTTAAGTTTGTTGTCCATTATTTATATAATTTGGACGAATTTGTTGTATTAAATTTTGAATCTGGGGATTATAGCATTAATTATCTGCGTTGTTACAATAGGATTAATAGGTGTGAGATTATACCTGTTGTTTGCGGTACTGTATTGTTGTTGTAAAACGTTTTGAGATCTTCCAGAAGGTGTAGATAAATGTGGGAAGTGATTTACACTTTGAGTATTTGGTGCAGGTGTAGAGTAGTATGAGTTGTTAAATTCTTGAGTAGTCCTGTTATTTTGAAAATTATTTGTTTTTCTTCTGGTTTGGATATATTTTTGATTATTAGTATTTTGATTATTTGTAGAATTTTTAGCAAAAACTGGACAACCTCAGTAATTTGCTGTATGATTTTTGAAACAGTTACAACATTTTAGATTTGCTGTTTTTGGTTTGTTACATTTTGGATAATGGTGGTTGTCAGTACAACGAACACATCTAGGCTCCATTTTTCAGTTTGCCTGGGTGTGATTGACCCTCTGGCAATTTTTACATTGTATAGGGCTTATTTTATTTTTAAATTTAATTTTAACAATACTATTGTATAATTTAATTTCATAATATCTCTTCCCTGGTCATTATCATAGAGTTCTAATGCACAGATTTCTAATGATTCTCTATTTTTGCCAAATAGTCTATAGACAGATATTATTGGGAAATTTTGAAGTAACTTTTTTGAAGTAACCATAAACAGTATTTAGCACTTCACCAAGGTTTTCATTTAGATTTGTTTCGTTTACCACAGCCATCGCTGCAGATATTAGTTGACCTCTTGAAGGACAATTTGTGTTGTCCATTTTTCACCAGATCTTGCTACACGAAATTAAACAAGTCGTTATTTCGTTGCGAAGCGACGCAATGCGGCATTTTGGCCATGGACCACACCGAACTTGGTGTGGTTTTATTGTCTCTTTTTAGTGTCGCACTAATAAGTAATCGCTGTCACTTGCTGAACGTCCGCTGGTGGCGGTAGGCACGAGCGCTCACGGGGATGTCTTTCCTCTACGAGAGTTCAGCTCCGAATCGATAATCTCACTTTGATCACTCACTATGATGTTGAGTATTAACGTATAAATTTAACATTATTTCCAGAAGTATGCCTAAATCAACCTGCTCATTAAATTCAAATTTAATTGACGAAGTAATTCCTCACTATCCCATGATTTAAGTCGTAGATCTTATGAGTTGTTTCTGCAGATCGCCTAAAATGTTGCAGTAATAATGTTCACATTAAATTATATACTCCTTTTGCCACACTAAATATTTTGTTTAAAAAGGAACGTTGTCTCCTGTGTAATTCAAGGTTTTTCAGGTAAACTACCGTATTGAATTACCGTATTCGTTATTGATTCCGAAGCTCATCCTCTTTGCCTGCCTCTCTCACTCCATATCAGTCTGCGTGACTTCTTGACAGACTCCTAACGTGCATCCAGTCCGTAGTATTCAGTATTAGTCAGTCTCCCTGTCCATCTACCTGTCCGTTCTTCTGTGTATCGTCCGTTCCTCGTCTGTTTGTTCTTTCTTGGTCTTCTGGTTTGTTGTGTTTTCTGTCACTCTCCCTTTCATGTACGTTGGTCTCTGATGTATGTACATGCACGCTCGCATACACCCTTCCCTTTTCCCTTACTTTTTTTATCGAGAACTCATCCCAAACCAACCTTCCAGCACCTGCCAACGTCCTCATCATCCGTCTCATCTCTCACACCGTCCTCATCATCCTCACAGCTCTCATCACTCTCATGATTCTCATCGGCCTCATCACCATCACTACCCTCATAATCATCACCCTCAATGATTGATTGATTGTTAGTGATTGCGAGCGTGTCAACTACTATAGTCATTAGTCCCGTGAGTGTAGTGCGTGTTTTTGCTTGGGAGGTGGCGGTGGTCTTCCCCCGTTGGATGGCCATATCCGGCACCGATCTACAGTCGGCTAACGGGTTTTCCTCTACCTGATACCTCCCTCCAGCGGGTCACCGCCCCACCCGGGACATGTTCTAAGTCCCGGAGCGTTCTCCCGGTATGTGGTACTGTAGTGCATGTTAGTGTAGGTGTGTGTGTGTGTGTGAATGGGTGAAGATAGGATAATGTAGAGGAAGGAAAGATCGCGCGCGGTCCATTGCCTGTTTGTTAGGGTACTGCTCCGGTATTCGTCTGGTGTTGATCGGAGAAACCACGGATAACTATCGATCAGAACACCCAACCGCTAGAATTCTCCTCCAGATAGTGGCTGAATTCGACGTTGATGAAAAGCTAGTGTCGAAAATCCTGCCGCCGACGGGACTCAAACCTAAGACCTCCCGGTCAGAAGCACTGCAGTGACTTAGCCATCGCTCCCTCATCACCATCAATGTCGTCACTGCTCCCATCATCCTTACCACCCTCATCTTCGCCGCTCTCTCCCCTCTCGGCCCCCGCCGCCCTCGGACCCTCGCGCCGATGCACGCGCTCGAAGCGCGCCCTTGCGCCGAGAGTGTTGCCGCCGAATCCGACCCATCCGTCCGCCCTTCCCTTCCTCAGGTCGATACCACGAGGGAGTCGTCATCCTCGCTGTTATTGGAAGCTCGCCGTGGATTCGAGGCGACGTGGCTGCGCCGCCGCGCTGAGGATAATCGACAAGTCGGCGCGTTCGAGCGCGAGTTTATTCACTTCGGGTCGAGGTTTTCGCCCTCTCGCCTTGCCCAAGGGGTTTGTTATTTTATACCAATCCTACAGAATCGCCAAAAGTGATAGAATCGCATTAAATTATATTTACGTGAGTTTCTTCTGAGAAGAGTATTGTAGGTAGTGTGGATGTTGGTGTGTTTTTTATGTGATTTATTTCGCGATTAAGTGTTTTCACATTGTTGAAAGCTCTGTAATCTTATACCAATCCTACGTTTCTTACTTCATTTTATACCTTCTCAAAATAAATTTCGGAAACACAAATACTGTTCAACACGATTCATTTGATCTAGTTTACACTAATTAATTACCAATTTTTGTACAAGCTTTCTGATTTGTCGAAGTAGCTGTGTTTCCCCGCCGCTCCCTACTCGTGATACTTTTTTTGTTAAAAATGTTCTATAGGTATTAATTTTTTCCGGCGTTAACATAATGTAGTAAATAATATAGAATATATTGCTTGATAATATGATTGGATTGAAAAGAAAATATGTTAAACTGACTTAAGTGAATATATTCACTAGTTTTACTATTGTTCGAGCACTTCTTGAACATTGGTTTTAATTGACAATCATTTATCTCCGGTTATAAATTATTTCTCATATTAAATTGGAGATCCGTTTTTAATTTGTGACTGACAGGTTTAAAGCTACAATGTATTATTAGTCTTTTTTCACACCAACGTATTTCGGTACGCAAACAAAATTAATAAGGAAACGGTGCGTTTAACAGCGCATAAATGGAACATAGTTATAACGTCCTCTTGATAGCCTGCAACCCGCTCGTTTAGCCCGGCATTTTCCATTATCGCAATCTCAAGAATCTCATGCATATTCACGGCGGCACACTTGGTGAGCGGGGAGTGTAAGTTCGCAGAAACTTTTCGGGAGTCGACGCTGCATCATCATCCCGTATCCCGCATGTAAACACAATCGATCAGCGCGTCTTGGCAGAGCCATTGACAGCGCGCGACCGTGGGTGATCGCCCGGGAACTAGCGACGCTGGGCGCCTGTATGGCGTGGTGGTGGTGGAGGATATAATTCACTGTCCCGATGGAGACAGCTCTGAGTCCTGCACACCGCACTGTGGGCAGAAACAATCGAACATTTTGTAACAATGTTAAAATAAACTCGATGTCTGATCTGGATAGCAGATATCGCTGAGGCAGTGGTGCCGTAGCGACCTCGAACGAAGAATCGCGGGTTCGAGTCCCGCCTTGGACATGGTTGTGTGGTTTGTGTGTGTGTGTGTTTGTGATGGTCCGCTCACCCGTCAACATCATCATCATCATTATCATCATCATCTCATACTTCTTCCCCCAGGGCTAACTCGTGGCGACCTCGGACGGAAGGATCGCGAGTTCAAGTCGCCTCTTGGGCGTGGTTTGTTTCTGTATGTTTGTGATTGTCCATTCACCCTTCAGCATCATCATCATCATGATCATTATCACCACATACTTCATCTCCCCAGAGCTAACACCCCTGGGAAAACGGGCACGACATAAAAGGGCTGATCACTTGCCCCCGGGAGAATATGACTGGGCGTTTGTGGGTACAAGTGAGGCGTTCGAGTGGTCCTAAGATTCGCGACCAAAAAAATTAACTCCACAGGTAAACCCAGGTCAAAAGAAAATGCGTAGATTTTGGAGAGAATAATGAACTAGAAAAGGGTTTCCTACTTTGTTTGGTTTATGGGGTGGAGGTTTGTTACATTTATTTTAAGTGAACAAAACCAAGCCGCTGTTAGAAGTACTCTTTGAGTAAATGGTGAACAAAGGACGACGGAATGTTTAATTACACTGCATATCTGTACAGCTCATATAACCAAAGGCAGCGTCAAGTAATGATATATTTTAATGTACTTTTTTGTGTGGGTATAACGGGAATTACATGCGTAATTCTGTCATCGCAACATGTGAATAAACGCTAAATGTAAATAGAGAGCGCCCATGTACAAACGAAATACTAGTTTTATGAGTATTTTTACTCACGATACGTATTTTACACTGCCGCACCGCTGTACCAATTTCTAGGAATTTACTAGTATGTTAATCCCACGCGTAAGAGTACAAGTTGAGAGCAAGGCATGCAACAACCCGTAATATCCAAATAATCTCAACATTTCACACTCTAAGACTTTGTTAGAAGATTATTTAAAATCAGAAATTATTAAAAGCGAGTGAATAGGTTTAATTATTTTTCATTACATTTCATGTCCGTTACGTCACGGAATATATATATATATATATATATATATATATATATATATATATATATATATATATTGTGTCACTAAGAATCTGTAGTTGCCTGTGTCTAAAACTTGTTTACCATTTCTCACCATTACTCTCAGAACTTTCCAGCGATTTTTCTCAAAACTAAATATGTGTTGACAGTATCTTCCTATGACCTGTCTGTTTGTCTACGAAAGGCAATCATCCGACCTCTCTATATTAACACTAGAGTTTAGGCAAGATGATGCATTTTTCTTTTTAAATGATTGTTTCGTAACACCAGCAAAGTGTGCTGTTCTCTGTCGCGGCTTCATGTCGACCCACTGAGAATCTCGGCGGGACATGCGTAACGGAACGTGTTGGCGTGGGGTGGGTTGTGGGGGAGGTGGGACGGAGTGCATAAGACCGAAGGGGGCGGAGGGGGTACAGGTATGAGGGGTCCGCGAGGCAGCGTCGAGATAAATGACACGTGCGACGCCGCACGTCCGCTGTGATGGATGACGAACAAGACGCAGGATCGCCCAATAACGGAAGTGCTGCTCATAATCCATGCGTCGACCGGTTCCACCTGGTTCGATGTGTCCCGTCTCTCTCCCCCTCACAGGGATCGGTGGCTCACTGCATCAACTGATGTCACTGCAGTGCATCTCACCGGGAGGTCCTAGGTTCAAATCGACATTTTCGACACTATCGTGTCAGCTAGGTCGAATTCATTTGCTGTCTGGAGGAGAATTCTACCGGTCGACTGCTCTGATCGGTAGTTTTCCGCGATTTCTTCGATAAACACCAGGCGAATGCCGGAGCTGTACTCTAACAAACGGGCCACGGACCGCGCGTGATCTTTGCTTCCTCTTCATTGTCCTATCCTCACCCCTCACACACACTTATACTTGCATGCATTACACTACCACTCATGCCGGGAGACCGCTCGGGAGCTTAGAGCTTGTCCCGCCTGGGGCGGCACCTTGCTGGTGGGAGATAACTTGTTGAGGGATCCCGCTAGCCGTTGGTCGGTGCAGGATCTCGCCATACAGCTGGGGAAGATCACCACTACCTCCCGACGAAAAAAACATGCACTACATTTACGTGACTAATGACTTCATAAGTTGACGCGCCCGAAATCACTAACAACCATGCATCTCTCACCCTCCTTCCTTTTCCTCTTCTCCTCCAATAGCTATTCACTTTCTTTTCTAGTCGTTCTTCTCGTCTCACCTGTATTCTCCCTGTTCCCCTTCTCCCCCTACATCTCCGCCCTTACCTTCATCACTCCGGCTGATTGCTGTGGCCGTTTTCAAGTAATGTCCTGGCGCTCGGATTTCCCGTACCTGCCTCTTCATTATGGTCATCGTATTCAACACTTTCTACGCTCTATAATCATAATCCGGTGCCTCGATCGGTTTCACCTGGCACGGTACGACCCGCCTCCTCCACCCTCCTGCCTCGTCCTCTTCTTCTCGAATGTCTTTTCGCTTTCTCTTCTCTTACTCCACTTCTCTCATACTCTCTTTCTACTCACCCCCTCTTCCCATCTCCGCCCCTCCCACATTACCTTAATCGCATCCCTGGGCATTTTCAAGTTATCTCCTTGCACTCGGTTTTCACATATCTGCCTCTCCATTCTTGTCATATTCAACTCTCTGCTATGCGCTCGAATTTTCTGCTCATCTTTCCTAATCAAAATAGCGTTGTCATTCCGGCAACTCGTGCACCAAACTGAATTTAAACTATTCATTTTAAATCCTTAAATAATATTTATTGTGTTCTCTTAAAGCATTTTTCCATATTATTTGCAATTATTCTACTCTTGTAAGTCAGTATTTATCATTTGTTTAATTAATTTTTCATTATGTACATTTTTTTCTTTTTGATAAAATATCATGCGTGTTAAACAACTCTGGAATGTTCTTCAAATGAAAAATGACAATTCTCGAATTTACTTAGTTTTGTTGCGCTCTATTCTGTGATGGCAATATTTTGATTTCCTCTAGGATTCCTTTCCTTTCACTAGATATTCTATTAAAATACTATTCCATGCTTCAAATATATCGATTGTATTTTTTCTTCCTTCTCCATCGTTCTATGCCTCCTTCTTTTCCTTGTGTTGCACATTTCTCTCCAATGCATTCCACTTGTAAGTGCACCCTTCTCACTCGACTTGTTGGCCCCTTCGTCTGCAGGCTCCACCTCACTGGCTGTCCTCTGCCAAATCGGCTCTCCATCCTCTCCTCTTGACCCCCGCCCCCCACCCTCTCCCGGAGCTGTCATTAATATTCATCGCAGCTCCAGCAGGAGCCCGGCTGTCGGCGCGCAACTCCCCTCGCTTCCCCGCCCCCCCTCGTCCACGCACCCCGCTCCCCCCCCGCCCCCCCCCGTCCCCCGCTTCTCCCCCGCCTCGCCCCCACCTCGCCCCCGCCTCGCACCCGCCTTGCACCCGCCTCGCACCCGCCTCGCACCCGCCTCGCACCCGCCTCGCACCCGCCTCGCACCCGCCTCGCACCCGCCTCGCACCCGCCTCGCCCCGGCCTCGCCCCCGCCCGCCTCGCACCCGCCTCGCACCCGCCTCGCACCCGCCTCGCACCCGCCTCGCACCCGCCTCGCACCCGCCTCGCAACCGCCTCGCACCGCCTCGCACCCGCCTCGCACCCGCCTCGCCCCACCTCGCACCCGCCTCGCACCCGCCTCGCACCCGCCTCGCACCCGCCTCGCACACGCCTCGCACCGCCTCGCCCCGCCCGCCTGGCACCAGCATCGCATCCGCCTCGCACCCGCCTCGCACCCGCCTCGCACCGCCTCGCACCCGCCTCGCACCCGCCTCGCACCCGCCTCGCACCCGCCTCGCGCCCGCCTCGCACCCCCCTCGCACCCGCCTCGCACCGCTTCGCCCCCGCCTCGCCCCCGCCTCGCCCCCGCCTCGCACCCGCCTCGCACCCGCCTCGCACCCGCCTCGCACACGCCTCGCACCCGCCTCGCACCGCCTCGCACCCGCCTCGCACCCGCCTCGCACCCGCCTCGCACCCGCCTCGCACCCGCCTCGCACCCGCCTCGCACCGCCTCGCACCGCCTCGCACCGCTTCGCCCCCGCCTCGCCCCGCCTCGCCCCCGCCTCGCCCCGCCTCGCACCCGCCTCGCAGCCGCCTCGCACCCGCCTCGCACCCGCCTCGCACCCGCCTCGCACCCGCCTCGCACCGCTTCGCCCCGCCTCGCCCCGCCTGGCACCAGCCTCGCATCCGCCTCGCACCCGCCTCGCACCCGCCTCGCACCCGCCTCGCACCGCCTTGCACCGCTTCGCCCCGCCTCGCACCCGCCTCGCACCCGCCTCGCATCCGCCTCGCACCCGCCTCGCACCCGCCTCGCACCCGCCTCGCACCCGCCTCGCACCCGCCTCGCACCCGCCTTGCACCGCTTCGCCCCCGCCTCGCATCCGCCTCGCACCCGCCTCGCATCCGCCTCGCACCCGCCTCGCACCCGCCTCGCACCCGCCTCCCCCCCGCCTCCCCCCCGCCTCGCACCCGCCTCGCACCCGCCTCGCACCCGCCTCGCACCCGCCTCGCACCCGCCTCGCACCCGCCTCGCACCCGCCTCGCACCCGCCTCGCACCCGCCTCGCACCGCCTCGCCCCCGCCCGCCTCGCACCCGCCTCGCACCCGCCTCGCACCCGCCTCGCACCCGCCTCGCACCCGCCTCGCCCCCGCCTCGCACCCGCCTCGCACCCGCCTCGCACCCGCCTCGCACCCGCCTCGCACCCGCCTCGCACCCGCCTCGCACCCGCCTCGCACCCGCCTCGCACCGCCTCGCCCCGCCCGCCTGGCACCAGCCTCGCACCCGCCTCGCCCCCGCCTCGCACCCGCCTCGCACCCGCCTCGCACCCGCCTCGCACCCGCCTCGCACCCGCCTCGCACCCGCCTCGCACCGCCTCGCACCCGCCTCGTCCCCGCCTCGCCCCGCCTCGCCCCGCCTGGCACCGCCTCGCACCCGCCTCGCACCCGCCTCGCCCCGCCTTGCACCCGCCTCGCACCCGCCTCGCACCCGCCTCGCCCCGCCTTGCACCCGCCTCGCACCCGCCTCGCACCGCCTCGCACCCGCCTCGCCCCCCGCCTCTCCCCCGCCTCGCCCCCGCCTCTCTCCCTCCATACATCAGCTTCCTCCCGTCTCGCCCCCTCCATACCCCGCCTACACCCCCCTGGCTCCAGCCCGCCCTCTCGTCCCTTCATCCCCGCCCCTCTCTCGCCTGTCACATCAGCGCACCATCGACTGCACTGTTCAACGCTCCCTGTCTCCTCGCCAGCCTGTGAGTTGGAGTGAGATTCTACTTGGTTATCGATTCTACGTGCTATCATAGATTCCTCCATTGTTTTGACAGTATACAGCTAATTGTTATGGGATAGAAACTTTTGGTTATTTTGCACTATTCGAGAATTTAGCTATGTAATGTCATTTATTAAAATAAGAAATGTATTTACGTGTTAGATATTGTCGTTTCGTGAAATTTTAATGTATAAACTGCGTGAATTGCATAGTATCAATATTTATATATTTTATCTTCACCAAGTAAATCATTTATGTTCAGTTTAAAACGAACTTCTCAATTTTTGTGATGAAACAGTTTTGAGAATGCTATTGAAACAAATAATTTTACTACAAGTTTTTAAATTTCAGAAAAGTAAATAAATGTGATAATTCTGAGTGATCTGATTTATTACAAACCCCACTGCCAATTTTTTTCCTTCTGTGAGAATAAAGAATTCAAAATGTACATTCTCCACCATCTTTTTGGCGACCAACTTACTTATTGTGGACAGAAAACATCAGAAGCCTTCAATCAGTCTTCAGGCCATTTTTTGGCAACTATGTCTATTATATACGTTATGCGATATTGTGTGTATCATTTATAATTCAAACAAAATGACCAGAGGACAGGGGAAAATGGGCCTTATATATCAATATTACCCCTGACGCAATATATCTTTGGCGTCCAAATGCTGATACAAAAAAACCATCCTTTACTCTAAATGTTAATTTGACAGTTTTTGAAATTCTGCACGTTTCTCGCTTCTTGTTCTGTGGATTGATTGATTTTTTCGTGTTTCTTGGCGCGTCAACTGCTTGGGTCATTAGTCCCGTTAGTGTTGTGCAGGTTTTTCTCTCGGGAGATGGCAGTGATCTTCCCCCGCTGGATGGCGAGATCCGGCGCCGACCTACCGTCGGCTAGTGGGGTATCCCCCTCACCAGGACTCTCCCACCAGCGGGGCACCGCCTCAGCCGGGACTAGCTCTAAGCTCCCGACCGGTCTCCCGGAATATGTAGTAGTGTAGTGCATGTTAGTGTAACTGTGTGTAAGGAGGGAGGATAGGACAAGGAAGAGGAAGGACATCGCGCGCGGTCCGTGGCCCGTTTGGAAGGGTACTGCTCCGGCATTCGCCTATTGTTGATCGGAGGAATCACGAAAAACTACCGATCCGAGCAGCCGGCCGCTAGAATTCTCCTCCAGACAGCGACTGAATTCGACCTAGCTGGAAAGCTAGTGCCGAAAATCCTGCCGCCGTCAGGGTTCGAACCTAGGACCTCCCGGTCAGAGGCGCTGCAGTGTCATCAGTTGCATTGAGCTACCGCTCCCGGTTGTTCTGTGGAGTTTATGCTATGGAGTACCCACAAGAGCTAAAGCTTCATTGTCTTTTAGAAGTTTTTAAACCGGTCTTATTTTTCAAGATTTTATCTCAAAAACTTTATTTGTGACTGCCTGTAGAGAACCTAACTCTAGGTTTCAAAGTCCTACAACACATCTTACCAATTGATGAACGATGAATAAGTGTGACGTGTGTTTTGGTTTACAAAGTTCTGATTTCTCTTTAGCGCCGCGTGAAAAATTCTGTATATGTCTTAAATCTTTTGTGTTGCTTCGTTTCTGGGAGTCAGTATCTATGCAACTGTATCACATTTGCGTTTTCTTGTCGATGGAGTCTCTTTTTCACTCTAATGCGTCTCTTTTTCTAAAGTATTTTTACTTGCAACGGAAAAGAGAAAACATAATGCAATTCTGCGAAAAAAACGATGAATTTTCAAATGAAAAACTTTTTATTACAGAGCCTTGGTAACGAAAAAATGGAGAAATCTAGTTGCTAAATTTAGAGAAAAAATTCTCTAATAACACGTGGTGTAGCCAAAATCGATATTTTGTGGGTTCTTGATACCGGAAAATTGAGTGACGACAAAACGTCTCTCTGTCCATCCCTCTGTTCATCTGATTTTCTCCAAAATTTATATTCCTCAATTGATCTGGTTGATGTCGCGGCTCCTTGAATTTGAAATTTTCAATTTTTGGGGGTTCTTTACATGAAGCCCCTGGGATATTTTCAAAATTTTCAAAAATGGCCATATCGTTTTTGATTAAATTTTGTTGTTTGATACTGTGAGAAACGTTTAAGAGAATAGTTCAGGTCTCATGTTGGATGAAAACCCTGATTTTTTGAACATTGCAAAAGTTTAGAACGTTTTCGGTGCCTTTCTACAACTACAATTATGAAGTTAGAGATTTTGATAAAATTAATTAAATCAGTTCCTTAAAGATAGATTTTGAAATAAGTTCATGTACATTTTTTCAAAGATTTGAGAAGTTTTCGCGTAATTTTGCGTGAAAGCACGAGCGATAAAGCACGTGCTGTTTTAGCACTACTAGTTTATACAGAAGATTGAGCTTAAAATATTGAAGCACCCTTTAGTTTTCTTCAAATAATCTTCCTAACTTCGTAAAAAAAACGTTACCATTTAAAAACAACATATTTAAAAACAACACATAGTTTACATTTCTTTGAAAAGTCTTTTCTCAAATTTAAAAATAATTTTCTAATGTTAGAACATATTTAATATGCAATATTCTTGTCAATATTAAATTTTGAAAAAGCATTTACATGGAAATCACCAGCGACCTTTATTGTAATTTATTTCTAACTACTGTATTTTGGACGTCGCTTTCTTTTCAGAAGATGGACTACGTCATTGAAACAAAATGAAAAAATATGAACGGAGTGAGTGGCTGAAATAAAAAGAAAGACAAAAAACTGGGGAGGTGCGCAGTCGATGTTCTCACGGTCACCATCTGCGCTCGCGACGCTAATGAACTGTTACTTTATTAGCGGAAATTAAACGGGCGCCTGTCGCAGGGTGCGCCAGCGGCAAAGACCGATCCCCTCCCCTTCTACCCTCCCTCTCCCGCCTTTACTCACCCCACTCCCCACACTCTCTTTCTCGTTCCCGCTAGTCGTGGTGCAGAATGAGGTGGCTGTTTTGGCACTTCGGGTGTTTCTTTTTCCCCTGAATCTCTACTGAAAGGCTCGACCTGCGACGGCGATGCCTAGATAGGCGATGCCTAGAATTTTATGAGATGGGTATGGTTGAGAGAATACGACAAAAACTTGGCCTTGCACAGATTGTTCTTGCACAGATCACGGTGAAACGTTTGACGTCTCTGATGTTTGTTTTACATCAGAAGGTCAATCTGCATTTGGATGCACCAAGAATCATCTCTGACGATCGTGATACTGATCTAACTGTGTAAAATCTTATACTTAGTGAAATTTGTAGAGATATTCAACGAAAACGTGGCCTTGCAGACCTCGATCTCTCCACTTCTATCTTCGCTTTCCTGCTTCTATTTCCTCCGCGCTTCGCTTCACTCTCCCTCTTGTCCCCGACTGTTCTCGTGCAGAGCGAGGTGGTGTTCTGTTCCTCTTTCCTCAAAGTATTTATCTACATTAGGACGCACCTAGAATCATCTCAGGCAATTATAAAACCGGCTGAACTGTAGATGACGTTCTAATGCATAGTGAAAAGCCAAGAGACTCCCAACGCAAACTGAACGTCCTGACCATTCTTATATAGAACACTGTGAAACTTTCGTCGTCTCTAACATTTGTCTTTCTCCAGAGCTCCAATCTGCATCGAGATGCGCCTGCAATCATCTGAAAAGGCTGTGTAATGGTGGAACGCGTCCTAGGTGGTGTAAAGCCGATAAACACTCAGCCTTGCTGACTGTTCTATCGCAGAACAGTGAAGCTTTCGACACCTCAGATGTTTGACTAGATCCCAGCAAGTCATTCCGTACTGGCTAATACCTATCGTTATCTGTTATGGGTGTGTAATAGCCTAATTGTGAAGCATATTCAAGTACATAGTGAAAACCTAAGGTACTACCGGTCGAACTGGGCCTTTCCGACTGACTGTTCTTACGCAGAACGCAGTGACTCATTGGACGCCTGAGATATTTCTGTTTCCCCAAGTCTTTACCGGATCTGCTGGTCCTGTGATATCGTCCCTTAGGTCAGGGTCGGATACGGGCACGTGGGAAGTTGAACATCCCTTGCCATTTCGATGGGCGCGAGAACATCCAGAGCTCGACTTGTCTCCTGAGCCCGGCCTCGTCGTAACATGTGGAATGCACCAGTTGGCTTCTGTTGCATCGCGCACGATAGAGAAGCCTGGCAAATTTCTTTTGAAGTGACAAACGCACGCTCTAGGTCGAGAGCGTAATATTGCTTTTAGGTCAATGCTTGGCATGATTAACATAATAGTTAATGATGAGTAAATGATGAGTGGTAAAAGTGACATTGTTTTTGTACAAAGCAAAGCAGAGATGCAGTGCTGATAGATCGAGTGACGCAATTGTATTTATTGACGCAATTTATTTATTAATTGTTTATATTTATATATAAAATCACTTTTTCGTGTGACATACACTACTTTTAGACAGCCTTACTGACTATCATTTTATTTTAATTAAAGTATAAAAATAAGTTAAGAATGTATCAAGGCTATTATTATTTCAGGTGGTCAGACGATAGTATTTTGTTTTCTTTATTTCAGATTTATCTGAACTAGTGGACACTTTTAGCACTAGTGCTAATAATTACTTTTAGCATGCCATGCATGCTCTGAAATAGCTGCTTTCAGTGGTGGCTGACTTAAAAATAAATAATCGGTTCTTTCGAAATATCACTTCTGGGACGATTTCCTCACAAAAGTTTTATTATAATCATTGTTGTTTCAAACCATTTTCGTGTCTTAGCCGTGTCTTGGCACCAATCATTGTCGGGTCTTAGCAGTTAAGGGGTAATGAATTTATAGATAAGGGAGTAATGGTGGTATACCATTCCCTTTCTCAAGACAATAACAATGTGAAATAGTCAGGCTTTACATTTTCAAACCCACGACCTTTCGTTTCGCGCAGATCCGCTGCCGTACTTTTACCCGTTCTACATAGGTCGATTTTGTTTCATTAATCTTCGGTCATAAATTCACAAGCAATCCATTTCATAATTTTGTGATTGACGGGGTCAGGGAAATATAATTTTAACCCACATTTCACTCATCAAAATAAGATTTTTGTGATTTTCTAAAAATATAAGCATTATCATCCACTGTACATTACAGAACTTTAATATGTATCAGGAATTGTATACACCAGCGGTGGAAAAATCTGAATGTACACAAACTTTGTTGTTCCTCTGGCTTACAAAAATTATAAAATTACCACTATATTTCCCGACCCATTGAATTAGAGTTGTTTTACTTCCTCATGCAGGTTGCATTAAAGAATTCCTCCGCCTCTAAAGCACCCGTTCAAAGAAGCATTATTTTCTGTTCGAATTCACTTTCCATGTGGGGCACAATGCTTCTGAATCGCCGCTTTTCTCCCGGCAGCAGCGGCTCGTACTGCACGTGGCGTAATTGACAGGACGAGATTTTTGTTTCGGCGACCGCTGCGCGTCGCTAATTGCTTTTTTCTAAATTAGATCGTCGGGCTCGCAGCCATGGCCGTTGTAAGCCGCAAGTGAAAGGCATAAATAGAGGGCTCATGCCACGAGCTACCCCGCTCGAATATCGTTGCCGCTTTTCCATGCTGAATCCACGCTGGCGTCGACGTATCTCCCAGGAAAATGGAGTATCAGTTAACAAACGTTCAGAATGTTTTCTTGCCGCTTTGTTCGTTAGTTGGCGATATATTTTAAGTACTGTGTATCGTAACCGTGATTTAAAAATATACAATAGGTAATGATATACCTATTCTGAATATGTACTGTAAATAACACATAACTGCTGACCCAGCTTTGAATTTTCAGAAGTCTTTTAATTTTATTTTACGTGTGAGGTGTTTATCTGGCCAGCGTAAACTGCGCTTTGGTTGTCAACATTTTCTTCTACATGTTGTTGCTGTTGTGTTTGTTGTATGAGGGATTCGTAATCTCAATATTGTTCGCTTCTGAGGATATAAGACTTTTGCGAGACGGTTTGTTGTTCCGTATTTTCAGAGTATTAATAATATATTAGTTTGCGCTGGAAGTCGGACTTCTTAAATCTAACTCCGTGAAGTCACTGAAGCTACGGTGCTCGAGATTCCGCGGGTCCTTGTCTGCGAGTCCCAGAAAGTGCTGAGCTTCTGGCCGATGTAGGCCATGATAATGGACTACCAACGGTTTAGGTACCCACTACATATGTTACCAATCGTACTCGTGTATGTACTCACATTGAAACTTCAAAACTCCCGAGAATTCGGAAATGGTGCATGATGAACCCCAAGACAGATATCACTGTTCTTCATCAAGGACTTCCCTATTCCTGAACGTCCAGTCTTTGAAGCGGTTCCTGCTCTTTCGGACAACCGGAGATCTTCACCAACAATATGGAAGCTGCCTTTGTGTGCTGCCCTCTTCACATAGGGTCCACCTCATGTACTTACGACCTCTCCGAGTACTGCGGTTGTCTTTCTCTGTTATCTTAACCGTCCACTTACACAGACACTCATACCCCTGTCATAATCATCACAACCGTTCACGCGGTCTTTGTTTGTCTTACCAACTGTCCATTCAGTAGACACCGAGTGGATTAATTTCATTGCTGCCGCCGCCCAATTGTAGCGCTCCGAGCTCCGAGCATTGCCCTCTCCATATCTAATGAGTTTAGACCGTAATTT
Organism: Teleogryllus oceanicus; assembly: GCA_964035755.1. Taxonomy (NCBI): domain Eukaryota; kingdom Metazoa; phylum Arthropoda; class Insecta; order Orthoptera; family Gryllidae; genus Teleogryllus; species Teleogryllus oceanicus. The sequence continues at coordinate 68,967,107 of CAXIVR010000009.1, read as the reverse complement.
CAATAGTTTCCATTGTTCCCATACGCTCTCTCTGTGAAAAGACGGCCCGATTAACTGCCTCGTTCGTATTTCATGACAATATTCTTATCTGCTTCTCTGACCTGTATCAAAAGCCGTCAATATTTTGAAGTCTTACACGGTACTCACCAACATGATCTACGTATTGCTTCCTTCCCGTTCATTATTCTGACTTCCTACCTCTACCAATCTTCTTAATTCACTCCATTACCTGTCTTATTGCCAGTACAATCTGATGATCTCCTTACTGTTTATTTGTTATAATTTATTTAATTTTTACAACAACTCTTCGTACACTTTTATCTTGTCATCGCCATTAAAGATTACGAATATTCTCTTTACACACTTCTACTATTTTTCCTATAGCCTACTTTTCTTTTTATATAATTATCAAGGTTTGTTTCATCGTCCACCTCGTTCTCAACTTCTTAATTCTTAACATGAGTTAGAAATATAGTTAATAAGGACCCACTTCTGAAGAGTCTAAATCTTTCCCAAAGCGTGCAACGTCTCATTGCTCCCATTCATCCGATTGCTTCTTCAAACCCATCTCATAGACCTCATCGTACCCTCTCCTCTTCACCCTTTAACTCCTCTTTAATAAGTCTTAACGTCATTTAAATAAAGTTTCAATCTCCTTTCTTATCTACTTTCTCCCAGACTTTCCTTTCTTCGCTTCATGCTAAATTTTATTCTTCTCTGATTATTTATTTGTGTTCATCACATCATTTCTCTTGTTTCTGTCCATCAATGTGTTTCGAGCCGCAAACGCTTACCTCCGGAAATCTATCGATCATTGTTTGACCATGCGTTTGAGTACAATAGAGACAGAATGACATATGGCAAATGTATTGCCAGAGCATCATGTAATAGAGAAGGGAAGTAGTGTTAGCGTTTTTTGAAGAATTTTTAGAACTTGGTACAGAGGCGTGGTTTATGTTCGAGGTGATTTTAAACGCCACAAAGCTGACGTTCCTTTCCAAGTTTTGTGTTAAGGTCTAGTAAATTCATTTTCGAGAACTATACAAAACTCTGATACGTTTTGACAGTACGAAACACTGTTACGTAGGCGAAATCGCCTTGATTTCTTTCCAACTAACATTGAATAATGTACATTGTATATATTTTGTTTTCACATTCATAATAAATATATAATCATTAATTCATTCAAATTAATTTAGTAGTTTATATTATAAGCCTTCACCTAGTAATTCTTAACGGTTTCCAGGCGTGATACATTCAGCAGTGACAAATTAAAAAATAAAAGTACACCTTATTAATTGTGTATTGAACGTGCATCTTTGGTATCTCAATACGTATCTCTTAACGAAACTGTTCGATGAGACCAACACATACGGCAAATCCTTTGATTAATTATGGATAGATCATATATAATTAATTGTTCCTTATAATAATTTACTATTGATTATTGATCATATGAGTGCCTCAAAATTGCAGTGAGCACGTTTGAGTTGTGACGCAGAGCATACACAACAAAGTTACAGCCCTGTCAGCATGTACATCATACCATTATATATTTACGAATTGGCTGGTCGAATAAAACAGCTGCACGAAGTTCATTTTCAATTTTCAAAGGAAAGGTAATCAACATAGTTGAAAACATCCTAAAAGAACTTTTGGAAAATGTGAAATTTACGTGAGCTTGTACAGTAATTGATATTTTCAAGACCGTTGGTCGCAAAAGCGATTAAGGAATTATGCAAATTAAAGTCGTTTAACTGAAAGCAAAATGAGAGCCGTACGCGAAAAAAGCTACCACTTTGGATGTTTTTGTATTCGTCTAAATGGTCCTTAATAGGAAAAACGTAATAGACTTCCGACGCATTCTGTTAGGCAAATTCATTTTTCGTGAAATTAGTTTCTTTTTGCTATTACGTCCCTGTGGAACAAAAGACAAATTGTCTTTCAATATGGCCGGAGTGCTTTACTGTAGATTAATTCTCAAATTTATCATTTACGTTATTTGTTTTTAAAAACGTGTGGATGTCAAATAAAAATACAAGTTTCTTCTGATAACTTTCTCGTATATGTTTTCAATATTTTTAGTTATAACGTTCTTGTGAAGACAGTTAATGTAAAGGTACACAAAAACTTATTTTAGATGTGAGAAAATAATCATTAACGGATTTATTGTTTAATACTTCATTTAATAATTCATTTTCATGTAATTTATACTCTTATCTTTTCAAAAATCCTTTCATTTTCTTTGATAATATTCTAAAACGACTGACAAAGTAGAATTTATCAAACAAACACGAATATAATCGTAATAGAGATATAGAGTTATCAACTATCTCTAGAAATAATTACTGGTAGAACGTTTTCTTTGCGAAAAGCGAAATTAAACTTAACGTAGTAATCATATTGGCATCTTAAAAATTGTACTTCGATTTATGGAGCTTATAAAGAGGCGCCTAAGATATCGTGCCCGACAGTGGCAGATTTTGAGAGGAGGGAAAGGAGGATTATCCTCACGTAACCACTTCCATATGCAATTACAAAATAAAATGTTTGGTTTAATTTATAGAAAAATGTTTAATTTTTTATTTGATACCTATAAGGAATTATCTTAGAAAAGAGAGAATAGGAAATATTACATAATTGACTTTTTCAATCCAAAAGGGATTTTGGCTTGGCGAGGAGAAGGAATTGAAGGCAGAGTCTTTTCACTATGGTTAGAAATAAGTCAGACACTAGTTCTTCCAAATGTAGTTACAAATTAAAATATTTTGTTTTATTTTTAGTAAAATGTGTGTTTTAATTGATACTTATTCACATTCACTTTTATCCGGTTTAAAACTACGCGCACTTGTAAGCGATGCACAAACTCTTAAGAACGCTCTCGAGGCTATCTAGCTTAGCCTCTTGTTCTATTAATCGTTATCTCACAGCGCTCCTGCAGACCGAAGAGACTGTTTTAAAGAGCGTTTTCGATAGAAGGCAGGAATTCTTTCGTATATTTAACGGACTTTTTTGGTTATTTAAGGTACTATCAACATCTAGGTCATTAGCGACCACTATTGGAGTTAACGTTATGGTATCTATGAAGATGAAATGGTGATGAAGGGGACAAAAGGACACACACAAATACAACCATGCCCGAGGCGGGATTCGAATCCGCGACCCTTTGGTCCGAGATCACTATACTACTGCCTTAGCGATCTGGGCCACTGGGCCGGCCTTAAACGGACATTATCCCATGCTAGTTGTAACAAAAATACATTATCGCGGGGCGTTGCGAACTTGCAATGGGATGAGTCAGCTGCAGAGGTGGGCGAACGGTGTAATCTTAGAACATGATCTGGTGAAAGCCCAGGTGAACGAAAATCTCCAACCGAAAGATCTTTCTTAATCCGTTGGAAGTCGAAGTATGTGATTTAATTTATTGTATGTGGCACATTTCGGAGTAAACCGTAGCCAGACAATAGAATATTATATAATTGACTTGTTCAAACCATAAGGGAGTTTGGATTGATGGGGAATAAATATCGAAGACACGGCTTTTTAATTGTGGTTTAAAAAGTAGACACTGGTTGCTTATCGCTATTTTTATTTATTACCTATGAGACGAAATGTTTTCAAATCATAAATAAAGTACTGAAGAGCTTACAGGTTTGGATGGCTGAGGATATCAATACATACCATTGCAACCCATCGGTAGCGGTCTTCGACTTTGGCTAGATAGCTAGGTAGAATTCATCCGCTTTCTGGAGGAGAATTCTACAGGCCGGCTGCTCTGATCGGTGATTTTCTGTGCTTTCTCCGATCAACACCAGGCGAATGCTGAAGCAGGGACTTTAACAAGCGGGTCATGGGCTGTGTTTGATCTCCGCAGTGGGGTACACGATGGTATAGGTAGTCGGGTTCGCCCGGCTACCCACCAGTTGGGCCTATGGCGCGTCGACCTTGAGCAGGATTGGGTGAAGGATGCTTTTCGGAGTACTCTGGATCCCACTTTAAAGTCCGACGGGAAATTCAGTAACCACCCGTCAGGTTGCTCCGATATCGGTGTTTCCCACGTCGGGAGCTGGCGGTAAGCATTGGGGAGACGGAATAGGGGCTTCGAGCCGCCTCGACCTTATATGAGGTGGCCCGCAGTTGGGCTCTCGGCTTCGTCGTGGCAGAGACCCAATACTCTGGGCAAAGAGGAAGGAACTTGTTTCCGGCGCATATGAATGGCGCATTGTCGAGATAGTTAGCCTGGAAAGCTAAGAGCCGAGCTATCAGGGCGGCCTTTACCTAGGCATTGTGCTGCGAGGGCAAACTGCGTTCCAGCTGGATCCGGACCACAGCCCTTCGGCGTTTGCGCGTCGGTGGTGCGTATCCTTCCCCCAATCCAGCCCAAAGAGTTGTGGTGTTGTAGACCACACGGGGTTTCATACATACATACATATGCTTGATCTTTCCCTCTTCTTCGTTGTCCTGTCCTCACCCTTTACTTACACACAATTACACTTACACTTGCATGCAGTACACTACCATACATGACGGGAGACTGCTTGGGAACTTAGAACTTGTCCCGTGTGGGGCGGTGCCCCGCTGGTTGGAGGTACCTGGTTGTGGAAAATTCCCACAAGCCGTCGTAGGTCGGTGTCGAATCTCGTCAACCAGCGGAGGTAGATCAGTTACTTCCAGAAAAAGCATGTACTACATATTTGGGAATAATGAGCTTACCACCGTAATTTGGGAATAATGAGCTTACCTTACCCGTAAACACTAATCAATCTGAAAACCCTCTTGATATGTATGCCTTTAGGTCATCTGTAAAGGGTTCCCGTGATTGTCGCCAGTATCCACAGCATCAAGGATTTCGCAAGGCGGATGGCTATATATGACGTGAATGCTCTTGTGTAATGTTCCATTACTTGAAAAAGCACGTCAGAGTACAGGTATCACTTAGACCGCCTAGATCCGGGTTTGTGAATAGCAGACCATGAAACATCGCCAACGCGATGCGTGAGCGGATTATAAGCCCCATTGGAATTTAATATTTATTTTAATAAATCGTACGGCCGGTGACATGCATTTCATTGAAAGTAGTATGGGGTATTGAATTCTTTTCTCCGTTTGAGAAACATGCGCGAGTCACTACTTGTGCATTGTACACCTCCCTCGCTGTCTGCACCTGACACTACAGAGCGCAGCCCGAAGCAACGTTGTAAAAGCGCAAACTGTCTGCAAGGTATTCCTTCGAGACAACTCCTGCTCCGGTTTAGGGCGGTTCCTGGACTTTAATAAGTTGGGCTTTGCATTTAAAATACCGACTGCCTGCGACCTCTCGCCTCCGGAATCTTCACGCGAAATAAATTACTTTTTTTCTAAAACGAGAAGTTCCTGCGCGTTTCAGGTCCGACATTTGTCACCTTAGCGTTGCTACGTCTGTTCTCGCTTGCTGAGGCTAACAGGAAAATAATTGAAGAAGTGGGAAGTTGGTGTTGAGTTTTTGACGGGGATTTTCCCTTGGTGGATTTCTAAATCAGATTTCATTGGAGACATGATTTAGTGAGAATGTAAAATATTACAAATGCGTTTTCGAAAAATTAAAATTAAATGAAATAATTGTAGGAAATTTGATATCTGAGTAACGTGTATCTTCTTTATTTCATATCTTGGAAACCGAGACCGTTTTTCTCTCGTACGTAACGCTGAAATAATTATTGTAAAGAATATTGATGTAGAAGTCTTAGTAACCAATAATTGGCATACTTGATTGTAAAATAATGATTTTACAATCCAATATCCATAATTTGGTGTTTCCTAAAATTGAGGTAGGCGAACAATAAAAGTTGAAAACAAAATTCTGTAAATTATGGCGTTTTACTGATTGACATCATTACTTATTCCCTGTCTTCCAACATCTATATTCTGGAGAACTGAATTTTGGATTTTGGAGATCAGTATAAAAATGAATTTTTATTTTTCCTTGACTATATGTAATATATTGGATAAATACGTATTGTAATTAGTTGAAAAGTCTTAGGTTGAGATTTTGGCGGTAAAATCCGTTTTGACGTTTTCTGAGACAAATAAGCTGTTTTATATGATGGTGTATGTATGTTTGTATGTATGTATGTGTTGTTGCGGGTGTCACGTAAAACTCGTACACATTACAAGATTTTGACCTCAAATTTGGTACAAGTGTAAGTAATATCTGTTTTGATTCAATCATGTTTAATATTGAAACTCGTGACGAGAAAATACACGAAATTTTGTTACATAAACTATGAAAATAGTAAAAATTGCTACTTATGTATAATGAACGGGAGTTCGAACAACGGAATTACATAGTGTACCGTTCCACTGGTTCCAGTTCCCACTGCACATATATGCTGGTCTGTAACAAGCGGAAAATTATAATTACTCAATTTTAAATAAAAGTAACCAAAAACGTTATACTCTCCAGTTTGATCTAACCTTAGGAAGCGACACTCGGATGTGCTGTCAGAATTATCTGACTGTCCACGTTCCCATCTCATTTCACCAATCGACAATCGCATATGGTTTACTTGGTTCTGCCAAATGCAAAATTTAAGTGGGGAAATAGACTCTGTAATTTAAATGAAATTATTATTATTATTATTATTATTATTATTATTATTATTATTATTAAGGGGCTCAAGGGGTGCGAAGTGAACATCAATGAAAGCTATAACTTCTTACACCCAACTCCACTCTCACCCTTCACGCGGGGAGCCCTGTTCAGTCGTTCTTGTCTCAAGGTTGTGGTATCCAGCCTCTTCGGCGAGACAGCCAACTAATGAGAGAAGGAGGTCCTGGTAGAGTTACTAGAAGGTAATTCTGGGATAAGGCCTATCAGGATGGTGCAAGTCAGCCAACTGGACTTGTACCTAGAGAGTCGGTGGAGGAACCAATTAAATAGTCAACAGCGGTTCTCAAAGCCTGAGTGGCTACAGTGGTCCTGACAGTAGGAATAAAATGCGTCCATTAAGTATGGTGACACGTGCTAAAAAGAAAGCCTCGGAAAAAATGCCGCTACCCGAGGAATGTCGGGGCGCCCCTGGGGCCATCGCTGGGGGTGACAGTATGCGAGCCGATGGTGACCAGGAGTTGAGCAGGCGGGCCCTGGTCGGGATACCTGAAATGCGACAGCCTGAAAGGAGCGAACCCACATGAAATGCCTCCTCTGCTGAAGGTGCTGCGCAGGTGTTACAACCAGTGCCCACCCAAGCAAGGCTGCCAACACAGCGCAGAAAATGGCCAACGGCTGTTAATGAAGAAATAATGCGCATCTATTACCGGATCACAAACATTGACACAGAGGTGACAGGATACACGCAGAAATTATATAGAGAATTTCAACAGCTTCCCTGAATATTCCGTAACTGAACAAAGAGTGTCTGATCAGTATTGAGTGATTTTACGTAATAAAGTGATCCTTGACATACGGCTCCTGACCATTAAAATGGAAGTTGGTCGTGAGCTAGAACCGGATGAGGTTGAGAACTTACAATCTAGTGAATCGGAAATTCACCCGGAGTCCCATATAAATTTCTCTACAACAGATGCTGTAACTACAGCTGAAGACGAAAGACTGGTGGAATTGCTGAAGATGGGATTGAGAGAAGCTATGTGCAAATTTGGAGGAACCAACCCAACTATGAGACCAGTGTTTCCTAGGATCAATACATCGAGACGAATGGCACGCATTATAGATATCGTGAATTGCGAGGTACTACCAGAGGAAATTGAAATGGCGCAAAACTTGCAATATCTCCACCTTGCTATATACTGTGCTGCACTTGTAGTAATAAAATCCCTGGAAATAGACTGTGAAAAACCGACAGGAAATAAGCAAAGAGGCCGGATGATGCCACCTTGGGAGATGCGTCTCGGCAGTAACATTGAAATATTGAGAGGTGATATTGCCCGTATGGTGAGTTATGCCAATGATACTCGATCACCAAAACTTGTGAATCTGGTAGATCGTATTATGAATGGAAATAAAACGCATACTCAAAGAGATGAACCTAATAAGGCAACAGTGCACTGTCACGCTGAAACAGAGACTATCAGTATTAAAAAATCGATTGTCCAGATACAGGACAAGCAGAAATAGGAGGAAAGATAGTATTTTGTTTGAAAAATCTGAAAAGAATTTTTACAGAAACCTGTGAATAAAGGAAGAAAGCAAAGGATTATATCCAACACGAGAGCAGGTGACTGAGTTTTGGAGTAAGCAACGTTCCGTTCCAGTGGAATGTGATGTGAGAGCGAGCTGGATTGGAGAAGAGAAGAAACACTGTGAACATCTTACCAAGATGCATTACCAAGAATTTACAACTGAAGAAGTCAGTGAAGTAATCAAGAACCTATTGAATTGGAAAGCTCCAGGACCAGATAAAATCCATAATTTTTGGTATAAATGAACCACCAAAGACTGACTGAATTGATTAATGGGGCCATACAACAACAAGATAAGATGCCAGAATTTCTTACCCAGGGAATTACATATTTGATATCCAAAGACCTACAAAAACAAGAAGATCCAACAAAATACCGCCCTATTTCTTGCTTGCCAACGATGTATAAAATCATTACATCGTGCCTTTCACAACGGGTATACGCCCACTGTAGTGACAACAATATTATTGCAGTCCAAGAGAAAGGTTGTAGCAAAGGCTCCATGGATTGCAAAGAACAATTAATCATAGATTCAGTAGTGTGTGATCAAGAATATGCAAAACATTGAAACTTGTTCATGGCGATATTGATTGAGAAAAGCCTTTGATTCTGTACAACATACATGGCTGATAGAAATACTTAAGATCTATGAGGTTGATATAAAAGTTGTCTCTTTCTTGGAACATGTTGTGTCGAACTGGCGAATAAAAGCCTTAAGTACTCCTGTTGACAAAACCCAAACTGATACAATGTGCAAAGACGTATTTTTCAGGGGGATTCACTATGTCCCCTCCGGTTTGTCATCTGTATGAATCCGCTACCTAATCTCTTGAATTCCACTAAATGTGGATTTGGAATTAAATTGGGTGCAAAAATGATGTATCACATAAATCCCTTCTATACATTGATATGTTCTTTTAATTTTAACTACTAACAATAAATGTCATTCGTAACCAATTTCCGAATTTATAAACAATTTGGGTGCCAGGAAAAGATTACACTTTAATTCCTGATTATTGATTACTGTCTTCGGATATATTACAATTAAAATGCAATCCCGCTAGCTAGGTCGTCGGGTTCTTATGAAATAATTGTTGCTACTTACTCCCCAACTAATAACTCAATCTGCCATCCATACGGAGTGGCGGGGAATCTGAAAATAATTCAAAATACGTCTACTTTAGGATTGCACGTAAGAAGAGAATCAACTTTCTTTCAAACAATGAATTACAATTTATTATGCATGCCAAAAGTTGTTAACTATTATAAATTATTATTAATTATCAAGTTATTGTTAGGTCGTGACCATTTTCTCGTTATTGCATTAACAACGTTATAGAATCTTTTATCATTTCTTGCCTCTTCGCGCGCACGTTGCTCGATGTTGCAACGTAGAACAATCCAATTTTCCTTCTTGTCGAAGTCCACGATGAACAGCGACCAAGTCGAAACTTCCTCCAACCACTTCACAAACACTGCCTATACCCTTTATCTTGCGCCTCAGGCGGGCACCTATTTCAAACTCATTATTTTTTCGAAGTCGGAATAATATCCTTCTAATATTATTTTCTATTACCTAACATGGAAATTCACAATTCGCTGGTAAAATTTCTAAGTAGAATCTCGTAATTTCACCGCGACAATATTCTAAGTTCACTTTCCAGTTCACTCATGAAAATATTACAAGTCCGAGTTTACAATGGTACAACACGTAAAAGTTCCAGTTGTACACCTAATGCGGAAATATTCTAAGTTCAAGTTTAATGTTCACTTTCACGAAATATTACTAGTCCTGGTTAGATAATTAACCTCAGGAAAAACTGCACAAGGATCCGCTCACCACCATGACACGAGTCGGAATGCCCTAATTCCCAATCTGATCCACCCTTCAAAGCTCGCTGTGTTTTTCTCTCTATTGTTTTTTGGCGTTGCAATGGTGTACCCTCTGCGTATTTTCACTATAGAAACCCACGTCTCAGGACGAACTCGCGTTGCTATGGTGTACTCTCTTCGTATCTGCAGAATAGAAACCCACGGCTTTTGCAATATTTTGATCTGTATTTGCCTAAAAAATGTCCACCATTTTTGATATGTCACAATATGGATGATTTGAAGATATATATTTCGACAAAATCTCAACTAGAACAACTATTGAGTATTGTGGAATCATTTTCAAAAAGTATTAAAATGAAGTTTGGACTGGAGAAATGTCGAACATTGAATATTGTAAAAGGAAAGTTCCAAGAGGGAGCTTTGAACAAGCGATGTCTGCTGAGGAAACGTTCAAGTACCTGGGAATGAGACAGGCAAGGCATATTTACGAAGGTAAAATGAAAGATGAACTTGCAGAGGAATTCATCCGAGAACCGAAAACTCCTGAAAACAAAGTTGAATGGAAGAAATATAATAAAAGCTATTAACACCTATGCTGTCCAAGTCTTAAACTTCTCATTTGGCATTATTAAGTGGAGCAAAACTGACATTGAGAACTTACAACGGAGAATGAGAGTTTTAATGACGAAAGCACAAATGCACCTTCCAAAATCTGCAGTAGAACGTATAACACTTCCGAGAAATATGGGTCGAAGATTTGTACATTGTACACAGACATTGTAAACCAACTTTGTCGGCCAGTGAGGAGCATGTGAATGTTTTTCCACTCTGAAGCAAATACATCCAAACTGCAAAAAGCAATTTGTGAAGCAGATGTCTATACTCCGATAGAACTGTTGCGACAGAATGTTGCGGCCTTCTCATGCAAGGACGCACAAACGAGAGATTTTTGGATGGCCAAAGCTCTTCATGGAAGACATCCACTAGAGATTAGCCAAGATATGAAAGCATCGAACTACTTGCTTATATCAGGACAGATCTTTCCAGAAACTGAAGGGTTTATGATGGCTATTCTCAATCAAGTTATTCTAATGCGTAACTATTTGAAGCGAATTGTTAGAGATGTGCATAATGAGTTATGTCGTTATGGTTGTCCAACAGTGGAATGAATTCAACATGTTACTTCGGGTTGTACACATTTGGTGGGCACCGAGTATAAACAGTGACATGATTCGGTGGCCAAAATTTTACATCAAGCGTTGGCTCAGAAATGTCATCTTCTGACTGAAAATAAGGTACTGTACTTTAAGTATCAACCTGAGAGTGTTCTAGAAAATGAATAGTGGCGCTTGTATTGGGATAGAACTATCTTAACAGACCAGACGAGATTCAACAGACCGGATTTTATTGTGATTAATAAGTGTGAGAAACATGTCATGCTTGTTGATGTTTCTGTCCCAATTACTGGCAACATCAAAAGAAAATACACCGAAAAAATCAGTAAATATGCAGATATTGTTGAATCCGTTGAGAAACAGTGGAATATGGAAAGAGTCATTATCCCGATAATTGTTTCAAGCCCTGAAGTCAGCCCTAGGAGTCTGATGTGGGGCCTTAAGCAACTGGGTTTAAATGAAGACCTGTACAAACTTATGCAGAAGGCAGTTGTTATTTCAATAACAAGGATAGTGCGGAAATTCATGGGAAATAATGTATTGAATACATTATTGAATGTATTAAAATAATTCATGTTTTAAAAAAATAGATGTATTGAGCTTTGATTTAAATATCTGTACAATAATTCATAAAAAAAAAAAAAAAATAAAAAATAATAATAATAATAATAATAATAATAATAATAATAATAATAATAATAATAATAATAATAATAATAATAATAATAATGGTTACATCCGAAGCGATCTCGGACGGAAGGATCCCGGGTTTGAGTCCCGCCTCGGGTATGGGTGTGTTTGTATATGTCTGTTTATGTGCGGTCCATTCATTCATCATTATCATCATCATTCCATCTTCCATCCCCCAGGACTAACTGATTGATTTCATGCAACTCTTGCAACGTGATAATGATACTGAAACCGTGCAAGTGCATGTGTGTGTGGTCCTAAACGGCCGATTCGCGAAGAAACCCCTAGTTTAATCTGACTGTCTTAATCGGCCAGTCTTGAATTAAGACGTCTTATGATACTTATTTCGTGAATAATTATAATGTCTAGATCAGTATTCACGGCTGTAATCGCATAAGTAAATGGCATATTCTGTAAAGTAATGTGGTAAAGTGTAAACTAGACATTTTAGAATATTTACCGAGGCAACTTCTCCATTCTGTATGTAATATAGCTGAATAAAATGACACAATAAAATACGCTTCGTGAAATCCCTTTTACAATTTTTATTTACTATTTCCATTGACTATGACCAGCCATGCGTTGGTGCAAATATTCATGCAATTAATTCCGATATTTATGCAACTCATTATAACAAATTTTAAACATTTTTACTCAGTTCATTTCAATGCCGTTGTATAAAAACAATTGATTACGTGCCACTTGAGTAATGTAAATACAGAACTCCTGCAGTAGTGGCGTGAAATGACAGGGCATCGATAAGTGGGACTCGTATTTCATAACGATAATGCGCATGTTGTTTGTGTCACGTAACAGAGCGGCCGCCCCCCCTTAATTACTCCTATCCCTCCAATAATCTCTGCAATGTTTTTGCGCACCCATCCCCATGTGGCTTATCAGCCTGCGGGCTGCGGCTTTCCATTGGTTACCCTCCTCCTCCGACCTGTCCTTTGGTCTCCCGCTTCACTTCCCTCTCCACTTCCCTGTGAAATCCGATCTGCTTTCTTGGCTGTGCACCGAGACACAAACTGAGAGGATTCCGGTTCTATACACTAGAATCTCCAGGTCTTTATCTTTTCTTTCCCACATGCGTGAGTCGAAAATTATTTTTTTCGTGTATTTTTTTATTTCTTTCTTTCATTTGTTTTACGTCAAAAAAAACAATTGAAACTGCGTATGACGTGCTATGGGGAGAAGTGAATTCTGTGCACGTTTTCAAAATTCTGTGATCCCTACACTAAGTCATATACTACATGAATTTTGAAAAAAAGCTCTCATGTAATAAAATCTATTTTCAACGATAAATAAGCAATAAATTTTGGGCTCTTATCCATGATGTCCTTCGCCAACAACATGGAAACAATAATTTGAATAACTATATTTCCCAATGAATTCTAGAAGACGTGGACAGATAATGAAGTTACATTAATGTCCAGAGGCAAAACAAGGGGCCATCTCAGCATTTGCTCAATGGATCAGGGAAACTGGACGAAAAACCTGATCGATATAGGGGTCATTGACCCGGAGGCTGTAGTACAATACTTGTTACAGGTTGTTTATACACATTTATACAGTCCAAATGGTAAATAATGCATTATGCATCATTGTTAAAATAAATGTTACTTTTCTTGTATAGTCTCTAATTCACAGAAAAGTCTCTAATTGTATAGAAACAGTTATGCAGCAGAAACGATTTCACTTTGGATTTAAACTTTTCTATTACGTTTAATCGTTTAATGTCATCTGGCAAAGTATTGTAAAATAATGTACACGTATTGTATGTGAATTTTTTGTAATGAGCTGTTGATACTGTCACCTGATGAATATGATTTCTACGTCGAGTATTGTAGTAATAGACTTCGGCATTTTCTGAAAATATATTCCCGCCCTTAAGCAAGTCATTTTTGACAAAAAGCACTGATTCGTAAATCAACAGACAAGCTAATGATAAAATTCCTAGATTAATGAAGAGAGGCTTACAAGACTCACGTGGGTGGGATTTGGTTATTATTCGTACAATTCGTTTTTGTAATCTAAAAGTCTGGGAGCTATAAGATGTATTTCCACAGAATATTATGCCATATCTCAGGCGGGAATGAACATTCGCAAAATATACACAACGAACAGTATGAAGGCTGACTGAATTGGCAAGAATTCTGAACGCGTAGCATAATGAACTTAATTTTGTGTTCAATTCATTTAAATGGAGGCTCCAATTAAGGTTTGACTGAATTGAGAGACCTAAAAATTTTGTTGTCTTAACATCAGTCAATGGTAAACCGTTGATTTTCAATGGAGCACAGAATTGTTTATTCGAAATGGAAAACTGCATTAAAACCGTTTTCTTTTCGTTTACTTTTAAATTGTTATTTCGAAACCAATTTCAAACATCTGATATTTACGGTTTCTTTATTGCAAAGGATGTTCGCATCATCCGCAAAGAGAACAGTTCTTCCGTTTCGAATCGTCGAGGGCATATCATTTACGTAAAGTAGGAACAGAATAGGGCCTAAAATCGATCTTTCAGGAAATCCACGTACAATGCGCAAAGAGTCGGAAAGGTGCGTACGTAATGTTCCATCAATCCAGTAAGTTATTTCCACTCTCTGAGATCGTTTTTTAAGGTACGAACATAACCAATCTAGAGCAATACCACGAATTCCATATGAAGGTAATTTGGAAAGTAAAATGTCATGATCAATGACGTCAAAAGTTTTTTGACAGATCTAAAAATAATCCAATAGGTGCCTCGTTTTGATCCAATGATGAAGCGACATCTTTAAGAAAAGAAAATATAGCTGTTTCCGTTGATTTTGATTTTCTAAATCCATGTTGGCAATCTGAAAGCGCGTCGTGTTTACTGAGAAAGGTTTCTATTCGTACGTAAAAAAGTCTCTCTAATATTTTTGTAAAAACTGATAGAAGAGAAATGGGCCGATAATTTTGAATTTCATTTTTGTTGCCTTTTTTAAAGAGCGGCTTAATTTTAGCTGTTTTGAAAATATATGGAAACGTTCCAGTGCGTACGGATGCATTAAATATGTGAGTTAACGGGTGTATAATGGCATACGCACAGGTCTTTAACAAAGAATACGGTAATTCACCTAAACCGGACGAATATTTATTGTTTAGTTTACCGATTATTTTGAGAATTTCATAGGAAGAAGTTTCGGAAACGAACATCGTGCCTAAAATTTTGAGTGAATTGTCTAGTATTGAATTTTGTGGCTGAAGATCCTTAGTAAGATCTGCAGCAATTTTCAAAAAGTATTGGTTAAAGAGACTATCCACTGTTGCCGGATCGTTCACATTTATGTTTTCGTTTGTTTTCTTGTGTCAGGTATAAGATGGTTTGTTTTTCTGTGTCAGGTATATTGTTCTACCACAATGATTTCTTTCCGTAATTTAATACTAACCTTTGCCTTGTATCTGATTATTCAGGGAGTTTATCGACTATCCTTCATAAGTTGCTCAGCCTCGATATATCTAAAAGGGAAATATTAGCTTGACAAAATAAACTGACTCGTATTATTGAAGACGGTTACGTAGAATAATGATATTGCAAGTTCTGTCCTTCCAACAGTGCAGCCATCAAATAAAAAAGCCATCATCATCATCATCATCATAAACGCTTATGGTTCCAAAAAATCTTCAATTCTTTGTTAAATAAAAGGTTTTAATGAAAATGACTTTCTGCTCTATAGCAGAAATAACATAATAGCATAAATAAGTAAACTTTGCTTTAATAATATAAAACTAAAAAATATTTGCCCAGATTGGAATTAGAAGTCCATTTCTTAAGGTTTCACGAGGTAAGAGTTATTTCCCTACGCTACCAAATCAAGCTTTATGAGCAGTCATCTTAAAATGTGATGAGTTCATCAAATTGATAAGGTTGCGACAATTGTAACCCATCGTAATGGAAAATTGTGTAAACGTAACTAATAATTTTAACAAAGTAAGTGTAAAATGCTTTAAAGATCTACCCTTTGCGCTTCTGCCAACTGCTATGTCAACTTATCATTGTCCAGAGTGTAGAGTGGTTAGATGTGCTACGCGTCAACGCAAGGCGGTGAATGCAGGCTGATGGTCTGGTCTCCATTTTGCTGCCTTGTCCGCCCATTGCCTACCTCCCCATCCCTGCCCCGCCCAATTCTATGCTTTTCCCGCCGATTACCCTCCCCACCGCAACTCTTACCGCCCATTTCGCCGCCCTTCCGCTCATTCTCCGGTCCACACTATCCCAACCTCACTTCGTCCTTGCAAAATCCGCCCCCATATTCCTTTACCTTGCCCACATCCCTCACCTCGCATCAGCGCCCCACGAAACCCGTTTCGCTTCCTCGGCCGTCGCCGCCACCGCCGCCGCCGCCGCCACCGCCGCCGCCGCCGCCGCCGCCGCAGCGGCAGCGCGCTGCTGCTATCTCCATTCGGAATCCCAGATCCCGCTCGCGCGCGCGTGTTGACAGAAATATATAACCCGATATCGAGCCAGCTCCTAGGCGTCCCGCGGCTTTTGGTCTTCCG
The DNA here is from genome assembly GCA_964035755.1 of Teleogryllus oceanicus. Lineage (NCBI taxonomy): Eukaryota > Metazoa > Arthropoda > Insecta > Orthoptera > Gryllidae > Teleogryllus > Teleogryllus oceanicus. The sequence continues at coordinate 68,950,701 of CAXIVR010000009.1, read as the reverse complement.
CTGCTTCGTCTATCTCTCTCTTTCTCTCTCTCTCACTTTCCCCCCTCGCTCTGCGCTAGAGCAATTTTCAAAGATAACAAAAGCATACGGGAAGAGCAATTCGCCGACGAAGCCACGCTGGAAATCCCATCAATTTCGGAGGATGGGAGCGCGCGCGCGGCGGCGGATGAGGATGAGGTCCACGGGCCGCGTAAGGGACGCTGCGGGCGTCGGGAGGAAGGCGGGGAAGAAGGGGATGGGGCGGCAACATGTCAGGACGAGCGCTGGGCCGGAGATCGACTCGGCCGGTGGGCGACGGTGTGCTGGGAGCGTTGCCGACGGTGACAGGAACATGTGGCCGAGGGAGCGGAGCCAAGTGACAAGGTGGGAACGCGTAATGCGGAAAGGGACAAAGTGTGTATGTGTGGGGGGAAACAGAGAAAAGAGAAAGAGGGAAAGAGGAGAAGAAAGAGGAGGAGAGGGGGAGGGAACAGAGACGAAGAGGAGAGAGAGGAGAGGAAAGAGAGAGAGGAAAGAATGGGGAGAGGGAGAGCTGCGAGCAAAAAAAGAGAGGACGAGATATCGAAGAGGCGAGGTGAGACGAGTGGGAACGAGGTAGCAAAGTGAGACCAGGTGAAGTGTTGTGTAGCGGAATAAAAATGAGACGGAAAGTACAAGGTCGGATGAGGTGATTTGAAGGGGCGAAAATGATATGAAGCTGAGTAAAGCGGAATATGGATATTAAAGTGGTAATGGTGTAGGAAGAGAACGGACGGAATGAATCAGAATAGCACGGAGCGTGTCACGTTATACTCGGATACTCCAGAGTAAGTCCGCGCAATTTTATGCGAGGGGTAAAGGTGAATAGTTGTCGACACGCGGGATAAGGCATCGTTAAGGTGAACTTGACTGTGCGGTATTAAGGCGAAAGTGGGCAGTGACGAGTCGTTAGGCGCAAAGAATGGACTGGAGTGCCATGGCGACGAAGACAGCAAAGACAGAGGTGAAGGAAATTTACCATTACACTGGTCGTTTAGAATTAGAAATTAGGATGGGTGTGCGTTAGACATTCTGCGGCTGTTCAGACGAACGATGATTTAGTTAAGCGCGACAGCAATAGACGAGCATGCAGTAAACGTGAATTCGTCTGTCATAAATTAGGCAAGGGGAGATGAATTAGTAGACGTAAGACTGACAGCAGCAACTAGCAGGAGAAATGGTAACAGACAAATGGTACCAGTCTAAACTTAGGAATTAAAACGAACAAAAATATGGAAGTCAAGTAATATACGAATGGTAGGATTAGTACTATAAAACCCGAGAATCGTAAAAGACTAGTACATTTAAAGATATGATATACAGTTTTATTGTTACTTTCAGGTTTTCGATATAATTAATGATTAAAACAAAATATCCTTGAATAAAATGCTAATGCGAGAAAGGAATCGGATGTATAGGTAAATGAAGTTTAACAAAACGAAGTGATTTAGGAAACGGTAATGAATGATTCAAATAAACGAGAGAGTGCGTCTTTCTCCGAAACATTTTACGATCTTAGTCATTTCAAAACCAAATTACGAGAATTGCAATAATTTGAAGGAAATATAACAATTTAGGTACTAATTATTTCAAACGTTTCACAAATGACAGAATTAAAATAGGGTATTCATTGATAGCAGCGTAGCAAGTTCAAGAGCAACCTGACAATACGTAACTACATCAAGGAACGTACGCCACTAATTTTTGTGGGTTCAGAAACTCTGTAAAAATTTAACAAACACAGTATTCAGACCGAAACTTAGTGCTACTTGCTGCGGTGCACTAGGTTTCCGCCAAACCCGCGAATGTACGTTGCCCAATATTAAAATTAGTAATTTGATATTAAATTATTACTTTTAATATTTTTCATCTTATTTTGCTTCCTCCTCCCTCTTCTTCTTCCCATTATTATTATTATTATTATTATTATTATTATTATTATTATTATCATCATCATCATCATAGTCAAAATCCATTTTGAAGAAAACTAACGTGAGAACGAAGAAATTACGCCATTTGCGCAATGTGTTGCATCTCATTCCTGCCCTGCATGTCCAGTCCCGAGGGCTCGCAGCCTGCGCTCTGCCTCGCAGTGTCTGCGGCGAGCGCTAAATGTGCTTCCGAGGGCGCTGGCAGGAAATGCACTTGGCGCTGCTTCGCTGGCGCTGTCGATCCTCGGTGTCCCTGCCGATTGCTTCACTTGTCTTTCGCACAGACCTGCGACATCCTGGTGCGGGAGGTGCCGTGTGTTGGAGTACGTAGCGTTGGATTAATTGATTTTTTATTTCTCGCTGTGGAGTATAGGGAAATTTGTGTAATGCTGCGAGAAAACACTGCGAATTTTTGGCAGAAAAACTGTTATAGCAGGGCACTGGTAACTGAAAAGTCGATAAATCCAGTTTCGAAATATAGAAAAATCTTCTAACGTGGTGAAGCCGGAATTTATGTTGTATGGGTCCTAGATGGCGAAAGATCGACTGGCGGAAAAACGTCTGTCCGTCTATCTAGCCATCTATGAACAACTCTAGCAGCTAAACCGTTCAGCGGATTTTCTCCAAAATTAATATTCCGCAATTGATTTGGCTGACGTCGCGAACCCTTAAATTTAAAACTGATATTTTCATTTGGAGGATACTTTACATTAAGCCCCTGGGACACTTTTAAAATTTTCAAAAAAAAATGGTTCTATCGGTTTTTATTTAATTTTGTCGGTACATAGTGTGAAGAACGTTTAATGGAATGATGCAGGTCTCATGTTCGTTGATATTCCCGATTTTTCCAATACTGCGAAAGTTCAAAATTTTTTAGCGTCTTCCTACAACTGCAATTACGAAAGTACAGATTTTTACCCTAATAGAATATGTTCGTTAAAGATAGATTTTGAAATAAGGTCATTTACAATTTTTCCAAAATTTGAGTTATTTTTGCGTAATTTTGCCTGAAAATAAGGGCGATAAAGTACATGCTGTTTTAGCACCACTAGTTTATGTTTCCGAATGCATAAACAGTCATCGTCAGTGTCCTCAGAGTATAATTCAAGTCCTATCACTGGAGGTGGCAGTGTTCCACCCCTATTGAAGCATGAGGTCCGGGGCTGACCTAAACGTCGGCTTGCGGGCTTATCCGCCAGCGGGGATCCGCACCAGCACAAGCGCGAGGCTCTTGACCGACATGTGTGATAGTGTTGTATATGTAAATGGAAGTATGTACGCGTGTGTGTGCGTAAGGGGGAGAGGTGTCAAGGAAGAGGAAGGAAAGATCTCACCCGGTCTGTTGTGACCAAGGACGCAGGTAACAACAGAAAATGTTAAAATCCAACAAAATAAATTTATTTCCACTGCGTTCCACAGTTCCAAAGTCATCCAAAATACAGTAGCTGTTTCACCAAAATATCAGAAGATTTACCAGGAGTTGCCGAGACACCAATATGCCGTACACCAAAGTACCAAATTAAAATGCAGTGTCGTTATACAATAACAAACTTCAACTTGAGAATGCTGCCGCGCCGGCCACCGGCGCCCTTATCAGAAGCTCCCCCGACGCCCGTCTCCACCACTTGGCGAATGGGAAAGGAGAGGTGCGGACCGCCCCTAAGGGCTCATTCGCAATGCAAACTTAAACGTAACGTAATAAACCGAAATTTAACCAAGCATTCACAATGACGAACGTAATCTGGAACGTAAATTTCGCCTGAACCAATCACAATTCAACGTATTGAAACTTGATCGATTCGTTTCTAGCACAGTGGAATGATATTTACACCATAGTTTCTAGCTTTTTCCTCGACATGTGTGTGTGTGTGTGTGTGTGTATATATTGTGACTGTACTTACCTCAATTTTCCCATTTGGGAATCCACCATCAACTGAGGCATTGATCACACATTAAATTTTGATGGCAATAACTGCCGTTTCTGAAATTGATGAAGGGACAAGGGATTCCTTTAGGGGGGAGCGCCTTTATGAGGAGGATGTTGGCTATGGTTTTCCATACATTCTCTTTCATCATATCCTTCATTAATCACTAGTTTGCCATTTTCTATAATTGAATATTTATTCATCAAGAAAGCATAATCTAAAGAGACCCTGTTACAATCACCTGCATGATCTGCAGTCTTACATGATATTGCCTCACTAGAACTTAATATCTAATTTTGATCCTATTACTGGATTACTCCGACCAATGACTACATGAATCTGTTGCTAATCAGCTTTGTAATCGTGATTGCAACCGTTATAAATATTGTATGTGTATCGCATTTGCTTATTCCCCGACCTGCATATCGATTCATTACTATGCCCTACCCCATTAATACATTTCCTGGCCAATGTGGCTGTGCTGACTTCACTGAAGTTACATGATTATTAAATGTTCGTCTACTCAGCCTGGATTTCCCGTCCTCTCGGTGCAGGAACACAGCTGCTCACCGCACTGCGGCCTTCATGCCACGACGTGGCGTGGGGCCCCCCCTCTCGCGTCGCCACTAGCTGGTTTTCGGGGTCGTCACTCCGATTCCGGTGTTTCGTTGTCCGATCACACGCCTTCGACGTTCTCGTGCGAGTTCAGTCTTCTTACGATAACGCGTTTTATTAACATCGTCCGTTTATCGCTCTGTCCATGGCTGATGGCCCACACGCACTCACTCGCCACGTGTTTTTGTTTGCACTCGATTGTTTATCACTCGTCAGCGTTTATGTTACAGATCCTTCGGCTAATTTTACTATTCACTGTCTCTAATTATCGTTCACTTCATAATCAACACTTCTCCCCATTTAGATTTTCCGATGTTAGCCGATTACACGTCCATTATTCATCCACATCACATTACCCGTGCGCGCCATCTCCACTCCCTCTCCTCTCTCTTTTGTTCCGCCTCGCGTCTCCTCTCACCCCGCGCGACTCGTTCCCCGGACTCGTTCGTGACTCTCCTGTCCTTCTGCGCGCCCGATTCAAATAGGCATCGTTTTTACTACTGACTGGTGGTATGACCATTAGGTCATAATATATATATATATATATATATATATATATATATATATTGTTTTGGACCCTGATTTTCGGTCCAATACTACAGTTATTTTAAGATAAGATGGGGTACAGGTATTGTTTTTCGTGAATGGGCTCTGAATATTCGTGCATATAAATTGAAAATACAAATTATAATACAAGAATATACAATACTATATTTCAAACTCATTACAGTATGCGTCTCTTTTCACTTTTCCAACCTTAAATGCTAATGAATCACTGCTACCCTTATTATCATTTCCTAAAAAAAAGACTGCTCAACATATAAAAACCTGACTTTGGGGTCGGCGACGTTGCTATCCGCGGGCGCCTCGGGGCTCCCGGGCGGGGCTCGGTAGTTCTCGGTCCCGGACGCTTCCGGAGGCCCGGGGCGGCCGTTGCTTGATTTGTTCTGCTCGGATCACCACATGCCTTCGGCCGTTATCCACACGTCACTCGTTCCATCCGGGCATTATTGATGTTCTGCTCTCGTTCACACCATCCACACCGTCGACTTCGTGGACGCGCTACTCACAATAGTGCTGTCTGCAGTTCTCGCCGGGTGTGTCGCTGCAGTTGCGTCTCCACGTCGTCTAACTCGTCTCACGACTGATCTCTGGCACTCTCCCATTTCTTAGCGTCACAATTTCTAATTAGATTTTGTAGATTGTTCACCATGCTCACTTCCACATCAATTCTCACTTTAGTAAATCAATATTTCTTCTTGATTGTCAATATATGTTTACAAATAAAAGTATCCAAAGTTTTTTATGACAATCATTTATTCAGTAATTTTACGTTTCGTAACTCGTTTTGTTACATCTTCAGGCGCTAAACTTAGTGAGGGAAATCTATCCCATTGAATTACCACCTCAGCAGAACATTCAAGGAGACATTACGAAATTCCTCACTCTCACACAGTTGATACCACATAACTCTTGAAGATGCAACAAAACGAGTTACGAAACGTTGTGAAATTACTGAATAAATGATTGTCATAAAAAACTTTGGATACATTTATATGTAATTCTCACTTTACCCACTTTCCATCGACACGCATCAAATTTCCTCAGTTCCTTAATTCCTTCACAAACCACGCAAGTATACGCACCCGTTCCGTCTCCTTTCGAGTTCTTTCTCTCACTGCCCGTTTTCTCTCGTGCTGTTCGCACCCCTTCTCGCTTGTCGTGTTACCCAGGCTCGTTTAGAACGGGTCAGTCGGCAACGGCCATAGCTACCGCGTAATTTAACTGGGTCGGCCGCTGCACCTCTGTTTAGACACGCGATGCGTTTCAGTATATATGCAAGTAGCTGTTGTAGTAGCACTTACATTTCCTTCATCGTATTAACAAGGATTCTCACCTACCAAATACACGACTGATTCGACGAGCATAATTATTTGATTCGCCATATCAAGTTCATAGCCACAATAAAAAATTGTCCAAATTCTTACTTTGAATTCACCACACGCATCAAAACTGTTCTCAAAGTACTTTTCTACATTACAATAATAAAATGGCATAACCTCAAACTACCTTAACACAATATAAAATCGACCTTCCACGCTGCTCTCTGATTGATGTTGGGTAGAATTCCGACGTAAACTTAACGTAAAAAGCTTGGATCTTGTGAACTTTTAAGTTTACGGACTTACGTCTACGGTTACGAAGGCATTGTGAATGGTCTCGTTTAGTAACTCATTTGTAGGTTGTACGGCTACGTTTACGATTAAGTTTGCATTGTGAACGAGGCCTAAGCGCGCCGGCTGCAATCTGCGGCGTTTCCGCCTCGCTGCTCCTGCGGTGTTTCTGCGTGACCAAACGCGGCCGGCGAGCCACCCAACTAGTGGCGGGCGCTTCAGTTAGCGAGGCCGCCACTTCACTGCCCACGGTCCCTTTCTTGCGTTACTGGTCCGGCATTTACCAGGAATGGATAAATTAAACGACGGTATCAAATCAGCGTATCGAATGTTATCAAGACGTAGATACCACAGGCACACAAAAAGTTGTTAGACCCAAATACTTGACACGTGTTTCTCTATGTCGACGCGATGAATCCGAATCTAAGCCAGAGTTGCGCCGCCACCCTCTAGTTTTATCGCGAAAAAACACTTTGACATTGTATTTTTTTGTTTTCGGAGGTTTTGTTCAGACCCAAGATTTAACACATGTTTCTCTATGTATGTCAAGTCTTTGTGTCTGACACTTTTTTTATTTTTTGTGCCTATGTTGTCACTTGACATCCGTAATTGATGAGAAGTTCTTCAAAGAAAATCGTTTTTCAACATACCCTTATTTATATCGTGAAACATATTTTCGTTTCTGTTCACATTCTTTCAGAATATTTTTGTATTATGTTAGGTTTCAAATGTGAATTTATCTCACCTTCCTGTGAAATAGTGCTTGTTGAGATTCTAACTTATTCACGATGGAACTCCATTTACACAAAATTGTACTTTCTGCGTAAGGAGATGTGGTTTCTAGTGGAACCGCTCTCATGGCATACAGGTTCAAGCGGTTTCCTGCGAACAGCAGAAGCCTCTCAGAACAAATAGGCTGCAAATGCGCTGAGGAATCTGGTAATGGACACGAAGCGTCAATCGCATCCGAAATTTCCAGAAGGCAGCGGTCGCTCTCATAGATAGTACATGCCTTTGAAATGTTTTCGAGTAGATTTTGGAATGAACTAAACGCGTAGTTAAATTTTAAGAAGCAGAGTCGTGAAAGAAATATTCGGACTATGAGATTAAGGGTGGTCTTTGAGCGCTTAGTTATAGGGAGTGACCTGGGCACCCGAGAAACAATAGCAAAACATAAAGCTTTATATATTTGAAAACATTTAATTGTATAATGACTTGATAGTTAATTACTTTTGAACATCTCCAGTTGTAATATCTACCAGTAATTTGTTAATAGTCTTATTGACATTTACATACACATTGATATACGTCCGTGTCCTGAGAAGAAATCCACTGCATTTTCGTGTACAGTGTAAATAAAATATATTATTATTTATATTTCCATTTCATTTCATTTCATTTAACTTGATCTATTGAATGCTTTTCCGTCAATGTAAGGTTTTGTAAACAAAATGTTTATGCATCATTTTTAATCTCGAGCAATTTGTAAACACTATTGAATTGAAGCTATATGAATGCGCTATTTCTACAAGAGACTTACTCATTCATAAGACGGGAAAAAATGCAAAGCTGTTTATTGAATGTTGGCTCATACGTTTAAGGAAAATACTTTTAACTTTATCAGTTTCATGTAGATATTACCTTGTTAAATCCTGGTTTATTTATTCTAACCGGTAGCATAAAACTGGTTTTATTTCAGACTTGTAATCACAGCTGTTGCTTTAGTGTCATCGGAATGTTCTCGTGTGTTGCAGGAACCATTCGCTTGGACGGCGTGCTGAACATCCGCCCGCAAGCGCTCAGAATCACCAATTCAAGACATTTTCAACCCCAGGGGAAATTCGTCACATGCTGAACTGAAGTACCGCTGCGGCACGGTTCGGTGGGATACGCTTACTACGAGAAAATATCATGATGTGATTTTATGTAGAGGCCTTTCGCCTGCTCTCGAACTATCGCCACTGTTTGTGGGGAATCATGTTTCCTCTTCCTGTGTTGGGTGAGTAGGATCATGTCAGTAGTAGTGAACACGGTAGAGTTATTGGTGAAGGTGTAAAAATGTTTTAAAAATTCTTAGTTCATGAAGGTACTTGAAGGTGGCGAGAAAATGTGTGAATAGATTTATGTGCTACTAGAGTGTGTCTGAGTGTACATTTCTAGAAGCAGATTCGATGGAATTGTATAACAACAAATAGTTGCTATTTGCAAGGATGTATGAATGAAAAGGTGTATAATACGTGTCAATATTGCTAGGCTCGGAAAATATAAAATTTGGAAGTATTCCTGCGAAAGTGATCGTAATGATATAGGTTCGTGCAGCATTGTGAAATTTATTTTTACATCCGCATGGTTATAAAAACCTTGTTTTATTTTAACAATCGATTGAAAAAGAAAAAAAAATCTCTTCTATTCTAAATAACAGTTGTCAACCTTACTTTGATTATGAAAATGGTGGTTTATTTCAACTGTCGATTGAAAAAGAAAACAAATTTTACTCTCTTATTCTAAATAGTATCAACCTTTTGACTCATCTATCTGAGAACGTTTATATATACGACAACATTTACCTCTACGAATTACAAGCAATACATACGAAACATCGTTATCTTTCTTTTAGAGAAACGTAATCATATTTTTTTGCTACAAGTAAATAATTCAAAAACATTATGATTACAACATGATTGCCATTTTGTGTCAACATTTAAATTCTCAGTTGACTAAAACCCTTTTTACTGCAATTTTTGTTGTTGAGGTCACATATTTTCTCATCCACAAACGATTCATCCCATTCATTTTCCATTTAGTCATCCATCCATTTAGCATTTCGGAAGAGAAATTAATATAAATAAAGAGATAACCTCCAGATTATTCCATACAACTTCACATTATCTATAATTCTCTTAACATTCATAGATTTTTGTTCTTCCTTCTTGAAGAATAAATCTTCAACGTTCTCTGTTTGTCAATATTTTTCTTCCACTTCACTTCTTTCGTCCACCACCTCCTTCTGATATCTGCTTTCTCCTCTCGACTTTCTCTATTTCACCTCCTCCGCCACTCCCTATCTTCCTCCCTACTGCCTCTTCCCAAATCATCTTCCTCCTCTGTCCTCGCCTCATCGCTTATCTCTGCGGCCGGCCGTCGATAATTCCTCCACCACTCCCAGCCTTTGCAGCTCGGTCCGACTACCGCGAGAGCAACAGTCGCGGGCGATCACAATCGCCGGCGAACGCAGGCAAGCGTGCAAGCTTCCAAAGCCGCCTGAATCCCTACGTGGAGCGGCGGGGGCGGCGGCAGGTGCGGTGGCGCAACTCCCAAAGCGACGGCGAGTAATCAGCAGAGCAACGCGCACTGTGGGTCAAAGCCACGCAACGAACGCGCGAAAATAGAATATGTAAAAAAATATTGGCTTTTGGCTTTTGAAGCTAATATTTTAACTGACAGAGAAAGGAATCGCTAGCTTTCTGCTGCTGGGACGAGAGTTCAAATCGCGATTGGTGTAGGTGGAATTTGTGTTGAACAAAGCAGCAGGTTTTATGAGCATCACACCACTGTGCCAGAGGTGCGGAGTCCGCGTGGAGGCGGCGTTGGGATCACGCGGTTCAGGCGTCGGCGGTGGTTGCACGAAGGGGCGGCGGCGACGCGAAGGCGGGCGGAGCTGTCTGGTTCGGCGGGGCGGGGCGGGGCGGAGTCGCGCCGGGGAGTCGAAGCGAGAGGCGCTGGCGGCTAAGCCCTCGGTAATTGCCTGTAATGTGCAGTAATTGATAGTTTGCTCGCGCATTAATACGCTTAGCGGCGACTGAGGAGGAGGGCGAGGCGACGGGGGCGCGGTGGAGCAGAGGCGAGGCAGTTCTGGGCAGAGGCGAGGATGGCGGGGGGGCGGGCGGTATGAGGGGGGCTGGCAGGGAGAGGTGGGAAGGGGAAATCCGGAGTGGAGAAAGTGGGGGCGGGACGGAAGCCGGGGAGGCGGAAGAAGGGGACGAAGGAGGCGGGGTGAAATGTGGGGGAGAAAAGGGGAGGGGCGGCTAAGCGGGAGGCCTCGCTCGTCGTGCCGATGTCCCTGGACTGGTAGCGCCTCGACGCCTCGCTCTGCGTGGCATTGCTGCGCTGTCGTTGGAGGCAGGTTGAACGGAGCCAGAACGCAAATGCCAACTGGACACGTGAACTTGGATTAGTGTATGTGCTAGTCAGTTATGTTTAGTTGTTTTATTTAAATCTATTGTATCTAAACATATTATTGTATTAAACATATTTAGTATTGGTTTTATAATATTATAATTATGCAAGCAGTTTGGTGGAATTTTCTCTTTTAAATGTAAAGAACAAACCTAAAGTAATTTTACATGAAATTTAAAAAAAGTATCCTGCTTGATAAAGACACCTAAGCTTTACCAGCAGTGATTTTTAACAGATTACTGTATTCGCGTAAATATAATTCCATCAAAGAATATCTTCACCGCCGACCGGTGAGAAATAAACACATCTGGATAGGGTGTATGTTAAATAAAGACCTTTGCTAATTCAAAATGTCGCTAAACCACAGGTTTTTATTCGGTCTTCCGTTTACGATCCTCCTGAGAAAACCTAGCAAGTTGCATCCGGATTCCGCCATAACTGCTGTCCCACAGACGCTACCAGCATCACTACCACATACCGTCAACCTCCCAGCGCCTACTATGTATTGCCCACACCTCGACGTCGCTATCACCACAACTGGCATTTCCCCTTCCCCACTCTCTACCCCACTCTTGAGAACATTCTCGCCACTATCACCATCGTCACTACACCTGCCACAACCATTCCACTGCGAGAGATGGCTCAGTGCATTAACGGATGCCAGTGCAGTGCTTCTGACCGAGAGATTCTAGGTTCCAGACCCGACGACGGCAGGATTTTCGACACTAGCTGTATAGCTAGCCTGAATTCAGTCGCTATATGGAGGAAAATTCTAGCGGCCGGCTGCTCTGGTCGGTAGTTTTCCGGGGTTACTCCGATGAACATCAGACGAATGCCCGAGCAGTATCCTATCAAACGGGTCACGGGTCGCGCGCGATATTTTCTTTCTCTTCCTTGTTCTAGCCTCACCCTTTATGCACACCTTACACCAGCATGAACCTCACTACCAAACATGCCGGGAGACCGGTCGGTGACTTAAAACTTCCCCGCACTGGGACGGTTCCTGGTTGGGGGAAAGCCCGCTAGCAGACAGTAGGTCGGCGCTTGATCTCGCCACCCAGCGGGGAAAGATCACCACCACCTCCTGATGAAAAAGCATGCACTACACTTACGGGAATAATGACCTGCTTAGTTGACGTGCTTGGAACCACTAACAACCAACCAACAAGTCCGATCATTACCGTCGTCCAATCCATCGTCCCCATCTCCCGCGTCCGTCGACATATCCACAGCCTCCGCTGTTCTATTCGCCAGCTGCCGCCCCCCCCCAGCCGTAGCCACCGCCTCTGTCCGCCGCCAGTGCCCCTCCATAAAGAGCCCACGTGCCCGTTTATAACGGGCAATTACGGGCGCGCTCGATTGTTTTCGCGGCGGAAATAAACTCCCCGTTCGCTCCGCAGAGAGCCGCGCCGCCTCCACCACCTGCACGCCCCTAGCGCCCACAACCCCCTACCCCGCGATCCCCGCTCGCCTCCCCCTCCCCCACGCCGGCGATTTTTATTTTTGTTTATTTTTGGGTAGTTATCGGTTTATGTGCTGGAGACTTCGTAGCGAAGTGCCGAGCGGATTCTGCCTCTACGTACTGCAATTCGAATTTCAATCGATTTTAAATGGATGAATTTGTTGTGGACGGAGTTGGATGCTGCCTCGGTGTTCACATTTTCTCTGTGCGGCCATTCATGTAGATTATTTTCTCTCATTAATTATCACGTATTGTCATTCCATGTTTAATTGGAGTTTTCCTGTTTTCTATGCTCGCCATTCTGTCTAGATTATTTTAGCTCATTTCTCATCATATTATTCTTCATAATCATCATAGTTTGCACTTATTCAGCGATTTTTCTCTGGAGAAATAAAACAGGCGGGTTATCTTGTAGATGATTAATTGCAACCATTGCGCCTCCCCATAGAATCATATTTGTCGTTCTCTTTCTCTCGCTATCATTCTGAAACTCAGCATTGTCTTCTATTCTCTATGATTTTTTCCCTTCCCCAAATATTATTTCTCTCATCACTTGCTATTTCTTTTGTCACACGAAGAATTGATACTCTCGGTTTTGTTCGGAGTTTGTCCTATTAATGGACCGGATGAATTTGTAAATAGATATACCCTTAGCACAGCCTATTAAGCAATATTTTTCTACTGTTTGTCGGATGTTGAAAATTGATTTCAAGGAATCGCGCTGACATACAAACGATTTCATTTTGCTCTCGTAAATAGCAAATGGAAATAGAATGTTTTTGGAAAATCCACTACAAGCTCTTCTCCTCTTCTTCCTTGAATATCTATTAGCTTCTTAATATACTTTTATCTCGTATTTCTATTTCGTTATGTCACGAGGTAAATAAGTAGTAAAATACAGATTTTAAACTAACTCATAATCATGTTTATTTCCTTGACTTCTTTTTCTTTGTTCATCTGTTCAGTCCCTCAATGTCCACATTAGGTCCTTTTGGACAGCTAATTCTATTTTTACACTCGTTGACGCATACGTCCGTTTCTTTTGACACCTCACTCAATTTGTTGCGAATGGGGCGAGTGACCTCCGCAATCTCTTCATTCTCGTTTTGACAGACCTGTCGCAGCGCCTGTCGTCCTTTTTAACAGAGGGGGTCACTGTTTCTCCTTCACAGTACATCACCCTCATTCATTATTTTGATCTTCATCCCTCTCGCTCTCAACCCCTCCTCTTTGCTCCACGCCGTGATCTGTCTCCGTGCTATTCCCAGCTGTTATTGCCACCTCGTTTCTCGGCACACAGCATCGCCACTGCTCTCAAACCCGCCACCGGCCAGTTTTGCCTCGGCAGTGGCTTCTCGCTGACTAGTCTCGTCTCCATCCAGCCCCATTCCCGCTCATCCTCGCCCCCACACAGCTTCGCCTCCGCCAAACCTCGCTCCCGCCCGTTCGCCCCCCTTGCCTTTTCCCCGCCCGGCCTCACACACCCTTTTCCCCCCCCCCCCTCTCCCTCCACTCCCACTCCACCCCGCCACTCCACCTCCCCGCCACACCACCTTTCCCCCCCCCCCCCGCCCTCCTCCCCCCCCCCCCCCCCCTCCTGCCCCCCCCCCCCCGGCCACCCGCGAGCGACCGTTCCCCTCGGGGTTTACGGCGCAGGCGGCGAGCCGCGCAGCACAGCGTTTTTGTTATCTCCTCGGAAACATTTCTAATAACACGTTTTATGTCGACCTCGCGAGGTTTCCCATTTCTACTTATTTATAGCTAGGATGTCATTATTCCCCACGTTGACGTGATGTACAATCTCATGACATATTTCAGGTTTTATGAGCGCTTTGAATAAAAAACAATACATTGTTTCATAAAGCTGAAACACTCAGATTTTTAAATGTATTTCAGAAACTTTCTTCCAAACAAGTTCAATGACTTGCTTCATTATGCTGCTTTTTGTGTCAAAGTATACTGCTTTACGCGTCCTTATCGTTAAAATTTGATAAATTTGCAAAACAACTTTCTTGTTACTATAAATTTAAAATGCGACTGTTGGTAGAACTGTTTTTGTGCACAAAATGACAAAACCGCTTTTTCACATATCGCACCTAGCATTTGTTTGGTCGCTATCGCGCGCGCCTTATCGTTTATTTGCCATCGTTGGGGGCCAACGGACGATGCTTCGTGGCAAAAGCGTGATGTCGGTTCCGCTTGATTTAGTAACGACATTTATTGCACATTTAATGAAGTGTGGGAAAAATATGGCGATGATTGTGGTATTATTTTTGTGGCGGTTGATTTTTATATGGTAGTATGTGGATTTTGTGCAGTTCTATATCTCTTCTCACTCCATGTTTTAGATAGCCCGTTGTTGGATCATAGTTTCATTGACCTATTTCCACCAACCAATATTTCTAGTTTTTGAGGTTGCGCGCAGTTTTATAGAGCTTAACAAACGATTGTGGAGATTACATTTTTGGTTAAATTTAATTTATATCTGTGCTGCATGTGTGAAATAGTAAATATTATGTTTGTAATGAAACATAAGATTTCTAAATTCATCGCTTTGTGAAAAATAATGTACAGAAAGTAATCAAAATGATTTCAACAACTATTGTTTCTTCATTCAAAAAATATTATGACTTTTCTAATTACCTTAATGTCATTAAACTCATTAATACTAAACTGTATAACAAACTCCATTGAGAAATATGTCTCTCTATAATGCAATAACAGTTCTTCAGAGTTGTGACTTTGTAGAATGCTGTCGTGTAATTTTATATTTTACGACTTCATATCGATAAAATCAGCTTGTTTCGTTTTTCCTTGCCTGCAGTTCTTTTTTTTCCTCGAAGGAAATCAAATTTCTCGTGAACCGGATGCATCTCGCTTTTTATTCTCCGCCCGGAATTCATAAGATTTATCATTTCTCTGCAAGTGCCGTCGCCCGCGGACAACAGAAAAGCGGCAATCGGCTGGCGGGCCGCACTGCCTCCCCTTTTCTTGGGAGAGCGCTGGCATGCAACTCCCGACCCCCTCCCAACGACCTTCGTGGGGCGCTCCGGTGCCTCCGAGCCCCGTTCTCCTTTTCTCTTCCGCATTTTCTTTTCGTCAGTAATTATCTTCTTTTTCTGGTTTTAGCAGTGCACCGAAACATTTGCAAGTATATTTTCTATTCTTTTTCGACTGCTTGTTATTTATCTCCATAGCATTTTCAATTTTTCTACTCCCGTTTTACCAATTCACGTTTTGTTTTCAGCCTCTCATTTCTCGGAGATTTTCCTCATTCTTACGAAACATGTTCATCCCCTTCCCTCTTTCATACCATTTTTACTAAGCTTCTAGATCTCATTGATTTTGAATCGATTGTAATCTTCATCTTTGCTTTCGAGTTTGTCTCCCACACCATCAGTCACCCGAAGCATTCATTTTCTCCTCACCCTCGTCCTTCTGCTTTGCTTTACCAGCGATCGTCTTATTCTCTCTTCCTCTCCATTGCCTTCTGCTCTTGCCTCCCCCTCTTTCCCTTTCGATCGCTGCAGGTCCCAGCCTTCCGATAGCACTGCCGTCACGTTCCTTACCCGGGAATGCCGGAGACCTTAATAGCATTCCTCCACTCTTCCCCCATTTTGGCTAGGCTGCACTTTTTTCTTTAAAAAACTGAGAATTCTGAACTAATTAGAATAATGAAGATCCTAATGAAACTCGCTCGGATTATGAAACAAGAGAAAATGAAAGCGACCTCCAGGGGAAAAAAATTACGCAATGAAGAGAAGAAGGAAGACAATTAATTAGAGCTGTTATATCCAGGATTTGCGAAGGAACATTTTGTCCGCCGGCTGCATCGCTACAGTTCAAAAGCGCTGAATTTATGCTGCACGAATCCTCCGGGCAGTTAAGTCGAAACGGGAGGAGTAATTGGATAATTAATCCGCGAAATCTGATTAGAGGAAAGGTACTCGTTAAAATTGTTATAATATGGTTGAATAGCCGTAGAAAGGTCTGTACAAGCACATCGATTATGACGTATGGGTTTTAGACAGAATATTAACTGTAAAATGCTACAATATATTCTACCGACACGATCATCTGACATGATTCACTCATAAATTAGTGTGTTATATTTGTGTAACTGTTTCTACAATTCCTGTGTTCCTAAAATGTATTTCTCCTGGATAGAAATACTCAACGAATACTCGTTCTTATGTTTTATAGATGTAAAGTTGCGTTAAATGTTTTCATAGAGTTTCCTTAGAGCCTACCGCACATCAAGAGACGCGATTACATGTTATTATGCCCTGTATAGTATAATATACACATGTAATATTCAGGCCTCCAGAGAATGTGATTATCACTGTACATAATGCTGAAGAAAAACAATATGTTTTGTGACATAATCTTTGTTCGCTGTTTAGTGTTGCTATTTCTATCCGTAACACCGTTATTAGTGTTTTAACCCGGTCAAGGCTTGGCGTGGTTATGTTAATATATTACTCACATATTCATAAATATCAATATATCAAACTGTTTAACCGTTAGATTACGTATTTGTAAATATTAATCAATATACACATGTATCTGTGTTAATATACCAAGAAAAGATATATTATAGACAACCAAATGTAAAAATATGCTATTTTTATCAAATGTAAGTAGAACGAAGGAAGGATAAAAGCGAAAGATTTGTTATAAAGAAAGGGATGTATTTGATAGATTCTAGCATGTACATTAACATAGAAATTTGGTATTAGGCATATAGAGGAAAAATCAGCTTAAAATAGTGCTCAAAATAAGGAGTGCCTATGTAAAAAGTAATGTTTTAACTACAAAAAGTAACGATAAAAAACTCGTTCACTTAGTTTTTGCTTAAAACTCCCACCACCATGTGATTGCCTGATCAGAACCGACCCCTTGAGCCCCTAACTGTGTTCTGATGAGCCAAATGATTTCACATGTGGTGAAAGTGAAGATTTTCATACTTTCCAAACGAGAGAAAGAGAGAAAGCGATAAAGCAAATGGGACGAAACATCGACAGATTCTTTTCGATGAACATGTGATGTTACATTATACTGGTGCTATTCGGAGTGTATTCTTTTTCTCGAAGGGTTTCTTGCTACATTTCTTAAAACATAATTTTTTACGTTGTAAGACGCGTGGCAGACATGGGTCTCAATCTATGTGCCCACTGTTCTATCGGACAAAAAAAAAAAAAAGAAAAAAAAAAAAGAAAAGAAAAAGGCCGTACGATCTGATATACCGAAGACGCGACAGTGGGCGAAAAGCGCAGTTTCGAAGCCAGACAATTAAACGATGTTGAAAATTGTTGAAAAAAAAATGGGATCCACATATTTCCTCTGGCCCTACGTTTGTAAAAAGTGTATAAATAAGGTACTTTGATGTATTCGGTGTCCCAAAGCTTACGCGCAGCAACTGCGCGAGCAAACGGGCCCTCTTTGGCTGGCGGGGGGCGCCGGCCCCCTTCATTATAATAAAAAAAATCTGTTCGGTGTCCTCGGTGTTTCCTCGTTCCTTCCCCTCCTCCCCCTCGTACTCCTCCTTTGAAAGTGTCTCAAGTGTTGTGGTCAATCTGTTAACGTCATCGTAAATGTACTAAAAGAAAACGTTGTTTAGCAGATCGTCTCACGTCCTACAACGGGAGGCGATGAGCACTATAAGATTACGCACAAGGCTTTGCGCGGTTCCGCGCCCTGCCCGCCCCCCGCCCCGCCCCGCCCCCCCGCTCGCGACCCATGCCCAGTGGGGCGCCGCCGCGCCACGCGCCACGTGCTGCACGTGGCGGCGACGCACTGAGCCGCCGTGCGCCGCTCGCGCGTGCGCGCGCTCGTTGTATGTTTTTGTCCATGTTTTTTCTGCCCCCTATGTAAGGAGAGAATAAAGATCTTTGGAGAGATACCACGATGCCGTTTTATTTCTGTGCCTGATGGTTTCCGTTTCCTGATCCTGACCTAAACACGTCTCTAGATGTAAGTAATTTAAACGATTTATGTAGTTTCTGTACCATGATACCTGAGGATTATTTCAGAAGCAAATGTAAATAAGTGCAAAAGTTAAACTACATTAGTCGCAATTCATTGCAAAATACTGAAGAGACAATAATTTAGAAAACATTACGTTTGTACACATATTATAAGATAAAATAATAAAGATAGTTACTTTTCATAATAATTGTGTCAGAAATTAATTTATTAGAAAAATTTGAAAACTAACTAATGCAATTTTCTTTCATAAAATAAAGTAATGCTTTATTAAGTATTGTCTCGTATATTTTTAAAGTATGACTAGATTGGAATTTAACACTATTGTTATGTAATGTAGATAGTTACGCGGTATGTTTGTTTTTCAACTTATTCTATTGAATTGGTATTTTACGTTGATATAGATATTTCTCTTATTTTTATAGAATAATAAATTCAGAACAACTTTAATGCCTCGAATCTGAAGGGGAAGGTAACAAAACTTGAAACAAAGTGTTTTCAAGAAGATTCCAATTATATAGTTATTCATGTGCATAATAATAGATAATGTAAATTAGTAATATAAGAAATATCCAGGAATTCGAATTATTAAGTTTCCATCTAGATTGCTATGAACTCGAGTAGGAAATCAGTTAACAATAGATATATGTCTACTGTTCTTTGACACCTATCTTGTATAGATGAGCAAGCTGTAAGATAAGTGTTGAACCTATTGTATGAACATGAATTTCATATAGTATAGCAATACCTTCTTATATTTCATTCCGTCTCCCAAATTTGTTGGCAATGGCATCAAGAATTCTTTTCAAAGTGTATTTTTGTCCTGTTGACAGTTTAATTAATCTATTAATGGTATCAATATTGGTTCAGAAGCACATTTTCGAAGTGTTTATAAAACGTAGAGAGTGTAACTGCCAAATTATGCAACAGTATTTCAGAGTTGTTCGATACGTTTTTAAATACCGCCGAACTGCACTCTACGGACTGCGACGGACTTTGCTTCTTTAACTTACAAACGAACATGTAATTAGCGTAGCCTCAGAAATAATTTGCTTTGAACTAGTTGAACATGAGTGATTGTACCCCTGCACATGGAGATTAGATGAAAATATTACACACATACTGCATAACTACTACACAATACTGTATAATATTGAGTGAAACATTTAATGACTTACAACAACGTACAACGATTATATGTTCAGTATCGAGAAAAAATATTAAATCTAAGAGGGAATTAACTGCAATTGAAAGATTAAAAACTATTGTAAACATTATCAAATTTTTCAGAATTACGAGTCCAAAATATAAGAACGGTCGAAACACCATGCAGAAAAAGGTAAGAATAATTCATTTCTCTTCGATATTTCAGCTGTTAATCATTATCATTGTGAATGAATCCAATACCAATTTAATTTTTGTTCTTTTCAAAGCAAGTAGTGTCTTTTACACACGTTGGTAAGCGCCATCAATGTATTGTAATAAAATTGTATTCAATAAATGTACTACGCTTTCAGTGTTGCATATTTTTAATTCAATCATTTTCATTGTTTATAAATAAATAACGATTAAATTTGTCATGTGTTATCCACTTCATTAACACAGAAAATCTGCAAGTGGAGCGAGATTAAAAGGATTTTATTTGTATTGGGAAAATTGATGTTTTACCAGTTAAGCTACACAATTCTACAAAATTACGTGGACATGTTTGATACCAGAACGACCGCTAAATAGTGGAAACTATTAGTTTCAACTTAATGTGTAATTAAATTTAAATTGTTTATTAAATTATCATTATAAATGAATTAATTAGCTATAAATCGTATAGTCTTCGGGAGTATGCAATTTTGGAAAGAAATTAAACTTTTAAAGGGCAGTGCAAGTTTCTGGTATTCGTAAATGTTAATATCTAGATTGTGGTAAATGCGTAGCATATCTTTCGGTTACATATGTCTTATTCGTATTTACGAAGGTCCTGCAGAAGATAAGACACACTTTCATTGAAATCGAATTACTAACATTTAAGAATAGCGGGACGCTTCCTATATTGTGGCTTATTTTGTTACTGTTCCGAGATTTTCATTTTAATGAAGGTTATTTTTTATGGACTGTTCACGCAAAAATCGAGAAGGATTTTAAACGTATTGTAATATTTCATGGCTCTTTCTCTCCAATCTGGTATTTTAATACCTTGTTTTATTGTTCATGTTTTGCTATATCCCTAGATTAAGTCGATTTAAAATGATATAAGAAGCGAGGAAATTCTGAAAAACTATTTTGAAGTATAGGTTTCTACCTATACGTACGTAATTACGTACTATTTACGTTGTAATTTTCAACAAAAGGTTCAGTTGCTCATTAATAGTAATTATGAAATACAATCAAAATTTTCCTTCTTAAAAGACAGAAATTTATACACAAATTCAAATTTTAACACATAATTGTGCTGAAGATCATCATAGCATCTTAGCGTTAAGATTTGTACAAGCAAATACTCAAGAAATTTATAAACTTAATCAATCAAGTAACAAATAAGGCATGATTGATTTCTTTCTTTTGGAAAAAAATGTTAAAGAACCCTGAAAGGATTTACCTTTAAAAACTTAAGACATCCGTTGAAAATGCTATGAGAGAGTCATAACTACACTGACGAAGTACTCAACAACAACCCACGCAGCTGAAATGGTTGAGCTATCCATTGAGTTGTCCCTATCGTGGAATAAAAAACAACAGGTTGTAGAGAACCTGGAAGTTCAATTAGGGCAGAAAAAGAATGGAGATAAACAGAAGTTGAAGAGTGAAGAAGGGTTGGGAAGAAAAAGGGAGTGAAGGAAAAATATAAAAAGGAGAGAAAGTATAGAAATAAAAAAGGATGGAAACAACTACAAGTTTCATAAATTCGTCGTTATCATCAAATTTCTGTTTATCATGCAATGCATCGTTCATGCAATTTGATCTGATAAGTGTTAATAATGATTTAGATATTTATTTAGTCAAATACAGTGAAAAACTGTATGTGACGTATGGGGGAGAAAATAATCTGCGCACTCTTCCTTGAGTTTCAGAATTCCTTCCCAACAATGTCACTATTAATAGTTGAAAGATGAAAAATAATAGTAATAATATTAATATTAATAATAATAATAATAATAATAATAATAATAATAATAATAAATTTAAAAACCCCGTGTGGTGTCGGGGGTTTAGTAGAATAGCACCATGGGACCTCCCCCTGTCGTAAAAGGCGACTAATCGGAGCAGCTGTCCGCTGTCACTCCCCTAAACATCCTCTCATTCCCATGAACTTCGTGTGTCATTGCTTCCACTTACTTGTGGCACACTTCTGCTATCTGTCCTGTGGGCCAACCTTCATATCGGCCAACCCTTGTGTTTCCGACCCCGACGCTATTAGGTTACGAGGGCTAGGGAGTCATTTCTGTTCTACTCTTCTATTCTAACTATTCTTCACTGTCCCCCTTCTTCCTTCCTTTTCTTTTAGCTGGCGGTACTTAAAAACGCTAGGGAAGGCCCAAAAAAGGATCAACCATTACGGTGCAGGGGATCGGAGACCCAGTACCGGCGGTCGGTGGTGAGCAAGCAGGCCACCGGGCGTCGTCATCAAGCTACTGCAATGCCAAGGGTGCGGATCACTCGGCACCCGGGGCAGATATTGCTACGAGTGATAGCAAACTTCGCGGGACACGCATGGAAGTTTGCGATTCCAGGGTTGAGGGATCCCTTAAAACTCTCGTCCAGAAATGAGTTCTGAGTTTAGAGCAAAAGAATGAGAACTGGAAGAAACGTAAATCCTGATGACTTGTTCAACAACACATCAGTGGTACCAAAGTACCTTACAGTTAAAAGAAAGGAAGGAAACTTTGAAAAAGTAAGTCCGTTTCTAATAGAAAAGTGTGTTAGCACCTGTGCTGGATCTGCCGTAAGAGAGATAAAGAAAACTCCGTCTGACTCTAATAGAAACATTTAATGACTATCAAGGTCAAAAGTTGTTAGAGTTAAGCAAATAGGTACTATCGAAGTTGAAGTGAATGCCCATGGTACGCTGAATACCTGTAAAGGTGTTGTAGTTTGCAGTGACTTACTAAATTGCAGCGAACAGGAAATAGTGCAAGAACTGGCTCATCAGGCGTCATTGCCTGTCGTAGGCTAACGATGAGGCGAGACGGGCAGATAATTCCTTCAGCATCCCATGTTCTGACGTTCAACCGCAGCACGTTACCAGAAAAGATTAAAGCTGGCATTCATCGTCTGAGCGTACGAATGTTCATTCCTCAACCAATGCAGTGCTTTCAGTGCTTACATTTCGAACACACAGCATCTAGATGTGCTAAAATCAAAGCATGTCAATGTGGAAAGCAATTTCATAGTGGTGATCCATGCATGGATCCTATCAAATGCATCAATTGCAGCGGCCAGCACTCATCAAGGTCAAGAGACTGCCCAATCTATAAACAGGAGGCAGCAATACAACAAATAAAAGTCAGGCAAAAACTCAGCTATCCTGAAGCAAAAAAACTTGTTTGTCCAGAAAGGAAATATTACATACGTTGAAGCAGTTACAAAAGCACACCTTTGCCTTCCTAGTAGTGAAAGAACTAATGCCTGTAATAACTCAATGTATAGAAAAGTATTTCAGTGAAATTTACAAGAACAAAGTAAACACAGAAGAATTAAACACAAACACCCAAAGCGAAATAGTTCTTGAAAAGAAATCCTTAGCACCCCGGTCAAATGATGCAGAAAGAAATTCAGTGGCCGCCGCCGCAGCCACTTCCAGTAAAGGCGAATCGGCAAGGAGCCACCGAAGTCGATCGCCTCGTCCTCCAAAACACACCAAGGAGGACTTGCTCAAACAAAAAACCAATGATCAAGACACGACTACTGGCTCAGAGACAAGCTCGATGATAAGTGCAGAAAACAACGATTACCAGTCAATCGAACCAGGCAAAAGTCCGCGCAAAAAGAAAAAGAAGAAAGGATGGCCAAGAGGAAAACCCAGAAAATAAGCAGGACCCATCCATGCCACAGCAGCAGAACTTCATCCCAACTATGGAAAATATTATTCAATGGAACATTAACGGCTGCATATCACATTATTGCGAACTGAAATTGCTACTGGCCAACCACACACCAATGTGTGTGTGCTTACAAGAAACCCATTTTAAACCAGAAGACCGTTTCAATTTAAGAGGTTATAAGATCTTTCGCAATGACGTAGAACCTGATAGGCGAGCTAGAGGTGGTGTTGCCATATTGATCAGCAATACACATCCTGCTAGTCAAGTTCACCTCAATACACCTCTACAAGCAGTAGCTGTAACATTACACCAACCATTGAAGATGACGTTATGTAGTCTTTACTTACCAGACACCTCATGGCAAAAGGAAGAGCTACAAGGCCTGATTGATCAACTACAGCCTCCATTTCTTATTCTAGACGACTTTAATGCTCACAGCACCACATGGGGCTGCCTTAGAACAAATGACGCCGGTCGCAGAATCGACGAACTATTACTCAACAACGAATACGTACTCTTAAATACAGGAGCAAGCACTCACTTCAACGCTAGAAATGGAACATTCTCAGCCATAGACCTTTCAATATGCAGCCCAAATCTTGACGGAAACCACTTCCAGATCTTCATCAAAGCGATCACTTTCCGCTGTTGATATCATCAAACATATCAAAGAACGCCGTATATTTACAGAAACGTTGGTGCACCGAGCGTGCAGACTGGTTCAACTTCACCAGTCATTTAACACCAATAAATGTCAGTGGAAACACAGAGAAAGACGTAACAGACTTCACCAATACTGTAATTTCTACTGCTGGAAAATACATGCCACAAACTACTGGTCGCCCATCCAGAATTCCAGTACCGTGGTGGAATACAGAGACCAAAGAAGCAATAAGGGAGAAAAGAAGAGCCCTCAACACCTACAGGCGGTCACCAACACAAGACAATCTAATTGCTTTCAAGCGTTTGCGTGCACTTGCTCGCAGGAAAGTACTAGCTGCCAAACGATCAAGCTGGGAGAAGTACGTGACAACCATAACCAGAACGACCAAAGTCACAGAAATATGGCAGAAAATCAGGTCAATAGCTGGAAAAAACGTTTTCAGTCCTATTACATGCATAGAATATGAAGGACAACTAGTATGCAACCCAGAAGAAATAGCCAATGCCTTTGCGTCTCAATACTCTAAAGCCAGCAACACAAACAGCTATCCTGAAGAATTTATCCGAAAAAGGCAGGAAGAAGAACAAGAACTAGATTTCACAACGGATACAGATATGCCGTATAATTCTACTTTCACACGGAGAGAATTACAAGATGCTATAAATGCAGCCGGAGACACTGCAGCAGGATCAGATAACCTCCCCTACAGCATACTACGTCGGTTGCCAGAAGAAATACTTTACACCTTGCTAAATATATATAACAACATCTGGGTAGAAGGCAATTACCCCATATGCTGGAAGGAAGCGATAATAATCCCACTTTTAAAGGCTGGCAAAGACCCGAGGAAACCTGAAAACTATCGGCCAGTGTCACTGACATGCTGTCTAGGAAAATCCTAGAAAAAATGGTCAACACTCGACTAACATGGTGTCTCGAAAGAAACAACCTCTTGAATAAACATCAGTGTGGTTACCGACAGCATCACTCTACTACCGATCAGTTAGTATATCTAGAAAACGCAATACAGAACACCTTCATCAAAAGGCAACATATGGTGGCTGTATTCTTCGACCTAGAAAAAGCGTTTGATAAGACCTGGCGCTACAACATTTTGAGACAACTGCATAATTGGCAAATCAGAGGCAACCTTCCAAAATTCATATCCAGCTTCCTTAGTACCAGATCCTTCCAAGTTCGTGTTGGGCAGTCTATCTCAGAAAGTTACGTACTTGAGAACGGTGTACCACAAGGTTCTCCATTAAGTGGCACGCTTTCTATCATTGCAATCAATGAGATGTTTGATGGCATAGAATCATCAGTTGGAAAATGCATGTATGTTGATGATATTGCCCTATTTTATTCAGCCAAATCGCCAGCAATGATTAAATTGAAACTGCAAAAGGCCATCAATACACTAGTACAGAACGCGGAAAATATCGGATTCTCATTTGCAGCAACTAAAACCAAATGCGTCCACTTCTGTAGAAAACGGAAAAGATACAGAGATCCAGATCTAACGTTACATGGTGTTCAACTGGCGTACAATGAAACGGCAAAATTTCTTGGCTTGATTTTTGATAAACATTTAACCTGGAAACAACATCTAGAGTATATCTTGTCTAGATGCAAAACGGCTCTGAACGTGATCCGATGCTTTAAGATTTATAACATGTCATGCTTAAAAGATAGAGACGTCTTGCTTCGTCTCTACAAGTCGCTGGTCATGTCCAAAATAGATTATGGGTGTGCAGCGTACTCCTCAGCCAGGAAGTCAAGCTTAAGAAAATTAGAACCTATTCACAACGCAGGCCTCCGTTATGCATCTGGAGCGTCCGCACTAGTCCCTCCTTAAGTGTCTATTGTGAAACCAGTACCATGTCGCTACACCATAGACGACAAACAATACTACTCAGATATCGAGCAAAAATGCTGTCACTACCAGAACACCTAAATTATCTATTGATGACTAGTCCCAACCTGACAAACATTTACAATCAAAGGCCTACAGCTACTCGTCCAGCCAACATCCGGGCAGAAGAAATAATCAGATGCTACAACATCATTCTACCACCGGTTTTCAAACATAAACCATATGAAGTCCCTCCTTGGACGCTTAAAATACCAGAGATTCGACTCGACACCACTAGTGTAAAGAAAAAGAAAGCCTTCCACGGAATTAAAAATCAGATTCAGATCACTTCTTGAAGAATACATAGCAGATCACACAGTTATCTACACCGATGGATCAAAAACAAACATGGAGTTGGAAGCGCATTTATAACTGAAGATACATCAAAACATGGACACTTCCACCAGAAGCGAGTGTATACACAGCTGAACTGTTCGCAATATTACAAGCCTTGCGGCACTGTGAAACTCTCGGTGCAAGAAAATTTGTGATTTGCACTGACTCGCTCAGCTTTCTAACCGCCATAGACAGACGCCTGCCTGTAGACCCACTACTACAGGTGATTCTCCTATTATGCCACGAGCTAAAACAGCGAGAAGCGTCTGTTACGTTCATCTGGTGCCCTGGGCACACAGGTATCTCAGGCAATGAAGAGGCCGATTCTGCAGCAAGAAATGCCGCAAATAAACAATCAGGAATCGAAATAGAAGTACGCCCCCAAGATGTAAGAAATGCTGCTTTAAAGAGCATAATAAGAGCATGGCAGACTACGTGGAATAGTCTTCAAACAAAATTAAACCCAGTGAAACAGAGCGTCAATGAATGGTCATCGTATCACAGCTACACTCGCCGAGAACAAGTGTGCCTTACAAGACTACGAATAGGCCATACAAGGATAACCTCTTCATACCTGCTGAAAAAGGAAGAGCAACCTCTCTGCGACTGCGGTGGTGGAATTCTCACAGTGAAACATCTTCTAACAGACTGTGCAAATCTCTCAAGACTCCGAGACAGATGTGGTATCAAAGGGAACTTGAAAGAAGATCTCGGAAAAGAAAAAACGGCAACAGACAAAACATTACGATTTCTGAAAGAAGCGAATCTTTTTTATAAAATTTAAATTGTACAGGTTCAGCTTTATCACTAATCAGTAAAAGGCTAAAGGCCACAGTTGCCAAGCCTCTAAATATTAAAAAAAAAAAATAAATTTAAAAAAGGTAGAGATTAACATTTCGAAAACTAGATATTTTCGTTTCCGAGATATAGAAAACTTATTTGTAACGGTAAATGAACTGCAGATTTGATTTTTCTGTAATGCTAATTAAATAGAAACTCACCCTAAGCTCTACCACCACTACATCAAACGGAAAGCTCAACAAAACGTGCGCATAGTAAAGCTACATTTACGTCCAGAAGCAAATCAAGGAGCCATCTCAGCATTTGCTCAATGGATCAGGAAAACTGGACAAACAACCCGATCGAGATGGGGATCATTGACTCTGAAGCTGAAGTACATTACTTATTACAGGCATATTAAGTCTTTTTTAAAAATTATACAATGCAAATGTATTATATAATGTAAAACGAGTTGTTACCACTAAAAGAAAACAAAAAAAGATGTTATAACGTTTCATAGAGATTTAGCGTTTTTGTTTACAGTTTAGTAAATATCAATGCCGGAGCATTTTCCAGTGAAAATACATAGAACAAACTTGGTGGTCATGTCATATTACCTTCCCAACACAGACTACATTTCAGTTTCAATCTCACAAATATCGATAGAGTTCGAAGGTGGTTTGTTGGACGCTACTCTCCATTCTACGAAACTACCGAAACCTTGAATTTTGCACGACCATCTGTACAGGGAGGACGTAGCGGTTTATTAAATGAAAACGGGTCATTCAAGGTGTGTAATGTTCAATCGTTGAAAACGTTTAACCATTATAAACTACCCCTAAGGAAAATATCAAATAATCAGTGTAAATGATCACCAGCTTAACATTGCCCTTACTATTACCTTACTTTTTGGGGAAATTGAAATGAATTATCTAATTGTATAGATCAGTATAATAAAAAATAGACCAGTTGCATATTCCACCATTAAATTAAATTTAAGGCAAAATATCAAAGTAATTTCAGTATCAATATCAATCTATTTATATAAACAAACATGTACCTAATCTCCAAAATTATTATACATCAAAAAATCAATTTTCACGTTTCAAACATTTGCATAAAGTGATAATTCTCGCATATTTGCCTTCTTCTGTATAACGTTGCTTTTCGGGGCAATGCGGAAAATGCTATACTTTCCCAGCTCGACCAAACTGTGAACATGGGATGTGTATTGTTAAAGGAATTAAAACCGCAATATTTACTAATTAAAACTGCAATATTAACGAGAAAATAAAATTGATTAGCTTTAGTAATGGTCCTTGTGGATTGCACTAAGAAACAATATGTAATCGTTATTTACGACAAGAGTGGTAAAAGGGACAGTTTATTTTGTGAGTAGGAAGTGTTGCGACAAAAGACCGATAGGCCAAGTTGCGCAATACTACGAGTAAAAGAAATTACTTTATGATGTGTGTCATAATTTTTTTGGTCACACTTATTTCCTTTCATTTTAATTTCAATATACAAGTCAATTAATTGGTTACCACATTACATAATATCAGTTCTAACTGATCAGACGAAAGTAATTTGTTTTCTTTGTTACATTCAGTTTTATTTGAAGACTTTAGCATGTTCTCACTTTTAGTACTTGTGTTAAACGTACTTGTATGTTTAGCTCGCTAGGGGTGCCTTAAAGTAATCGTAAGTGCTTTTACTAGTGGCAGACTAAAAAATATTATTTTATGGTTTACTTGTTCATTGCTGTGTGTTTACGGTCCTGAAACAAAAAACCAAATGGTATTGTTGCCCTTGCTGGCCTTTCTAATTCTTATCGCCCCTCGACCCTTTTGAATACGTTATGGCCTGCTCTAATGCCAACACAACACATACAACATTTTTATGAATTCGATTTATTGAAGTTAAGATGCAAGCTAATACTACAAATAAATGGCATAATGCTCATATAAGTAAAATAACTTGTTGTAAACCTTATTTTGCTTAATTGATATGAAAACTGCAATTTTGGACTGTTCCCGTGAATTTATAATTGCTATACGTACATTTTATGTTGTGTGTCACATTTTCTAGAGAAGCATATTCTTGAGTAGTAGTAGTACCAGTAGTAATTATGATCGATGTATACAGCACATCGGCCAACATCCTCGAAATGTTATTTTTTGCATTAAGACATATTCCAAATAACTTTTAGCAAATAACCCCAAAACATCGTTTCATCAACGCAATTTACACTGTTATATAACTCTCAAATACACCATAAACATTTTCTTACATTCTCGACATTTTACTTGAAACCGCTGTTTGTAGTTTTGTTTGCTTTTGCGAGAATTTCCGCAAGAAATTCACAATATTCTTTTATTATATACGAAAAATCAATCCAGCATCGATTATGCATTAGTAATTAGATGCACACTGTTTTGTTTTTCTGACGCTTTATTGCAAATGAGTATTGTAATGCATCTTTTCACTTTAGACGCAAGAAAATTATAAAAAGTTTCGAATTCTCGTTTAATTCAGCAACGAAGTAGTAAACCATAAAGTGTTGTATGCACGACGGGCGTAACTAGATGTTTTTGCCCCTCACGCGACTTCCACCCCCTCAGGCCAGAGGTCCTCGGGTGTGGAAGTCGCCTTCGGGGAAAAAACATCTATTTTACGCCCTCGATACATAAATAACTAACATGAAATTATTAATTATTTTCAGGACAGTGAAACACTACCATGTCGATTAAGATGTCACCTCCACTGAGGTCCATTCGAGGAACCTCCATCACCTCCATTCGAGGAACAGATTGAGTTTGTCATAAAACAATAAATACTGCTTCAGGTCATCTGGCTGATTACAGCCCGCCACATCTGCAGTCAGTCACGAGGAACATTTCCAAGATTGAAGAAGTATTACACTCCCATAACCTCTTGACAATTTTTTATTCTGAGCCGTAATACTGAGAGATTAGTATGAGATGAAAAAAGAAAACATAAATACTAATTTATATGAAATATAAATTTTAAAAAATTATCAAAATCCAGAAAAAGATTAACATAGAAAAAGAAACAATGATAAAATTCTAAACTGTAGTACTAGTTATTTAAAATCTAAGGTATTTAAATTGAGCTGTAGTAGTGCAAGAATAGAATGAAATGAGAAGAGAAAATAGAAAGGCTAAATTGTATATACGAAAGAATCATCAAAATCCAGCAATACAAAGTTAGAGAGGAAATAATGATTAAATAAAAATTAAACGAAACATCATTACGGCAGAAAAATAGAGCACAAAACAAAATAGCACAAAAAAAACAAAGTATTGAACTGAGAGTTTTGACATTAGTGGCTGCTTGTAGAATTATTAACAGGAAATAGTATTTAAAACTCGATGAAGAACTAATTTCTTCAGAGAAGAGCGCCAAAATTCCTGGACTGGGCAGAGGTGAAGGACGCACGTCAACCTTTTGCCGAACAGAATTTGGCAGTCACACTCTCAAGGACAAAGAAAAGTGATTGCCCAACGAAGCAATGGGGAAAGATGGAACAAACGCATAAAAGGCAATGTCTATATACTTAAAGGAGGAGAAGTAGAGGAAGAACGATGTATACAGGATGAGTGACGTAACTTTAGCACCTTCCGTAATTTTTAAACTATTGACGTTATTACAATACAATTTACACAGAGTGCATGGGAGAATGGGGCTAATTGATGTATGTATTCGTTTCCATTTTATCATTTGTATTTTACGAGATACTGAGGGCACATTGTATTGTCTACTGGAACTATACTGCGAAATTTTATTACTTTTCTTCTGATATTTTACTATTGCCAAATCTGGATTCTATTTCAACAACCATCTAATACTATGACGGGGATTACTTTCACTGCCATTGTTAATACTGTTACATCTACCGTTGCCCCGCTAAGCTCACAAATTCTCTTGATATTAACACTAAATTATTAAATTTACTTTCAATTTAACCATGGGTTTGACATACAACATTACTCCTTACCTGTTGCATGTGGACGTGTAATTGAATACAGAATCACGATTCCTTCTATTGATTGAAACCAATTATTAGATTGATGACAATTAATAAAAAATATCACACTTTTCAAAAATAAAAATTTAACATTTATTCTTATAACCTATATATTACAATTCTATTGATCTGAAAATTATTTCTCAATGTAGAATATTTAAACACCGTACAAGTTTGAATATAGTTCGTAAGCTTACTACAATATCTTGTGAGATATACAAAATTTTCTCTACATTAATATCCGCCAAAGATCTTAGCGTCCGGCTTGCTGGGTCAATGGGTCACGATATATTATAATCCTTATTACCTCTATAATGGATTATAGGATCCGCCGACTATACAGCGCAGCTGGGAATCTGAAATAGAATGATTCTATTCCTAGTTCATTTCTGTTTGGATTGACTAAATGAAAGATCACTTTCTTTTCTAAAGAACAAAATTTAACAAAGTTTATTTTTATCTTATTAGCAAACAATTTAGTGGGTTTAATAAAATGATTTGATGTTAGGCCTTTGATCAAGATATCTTTGAATTTACAATTTTATTCCGCGGTTAACTTATCTATTCTTCGTTGATGTCCCTCGTAGACTTCTCAGTCGAAATATCTTGCGACCTTGCCGTAGTCCAAAGTTCCAAGAAATCCTCTTCTGCCCCTTCCAAGCTGGTCTCAAACTATCAAAATTATCAGTCCCGATTACGTCCTATGACATAGTCCCGAACTCGATTACCACTCCAGTCAAAGTTCCAATTTATACATTAATATTACTTCCACATGAAAATGTCTGCAATATGGTCCTTAAAATTTCACTGATAACCCAATTCTGACTATCTAGATTATACTCGTTCCCTCTCACGAACCTACGATCAGTTCAGAAGCGCGATGCCGGTCAGAATGAAATCTTCCTGCATGATTCACCCCTCGAAGACTTCGTATTAAACTACCTTCATTTTTTTCATAACATTTGACCGTCCTTCTCTCACCCAGCCAATCCATACGTTCGTTATATTTTGGTGTAGCTGACCTTTCAATCGTCTAAACTTCTTCGCCCAATCCCAACTTTTCTACTTTCGGCATCAAGCCATCTTTTAATGCATTTACAAAAAACAAACTATATTGTTTATTCACGGTCGTTGCTAAGCTCTAGCTCTCGTGATATTTCGTAATGCATGTTCCACCATATAGTCTACAAATAAATGTTAGTTTATTTTCATGTGACATATCGGTATGTCACACTTGATAGATGACTGCTCGGCTGACTAGCAGAATGATGTCCATGGAATCCTTGTTATCCCAATTCTCGCGCCCTTGTATAAATTAAAAATGTTCCAGAATGTCCTCAACGATTTGCGATTAATACGGCTTGATATTTCTCACAAAATTAATACTACTCGCGACTTTCCCTATGTGTTTCACATGAAATACGTACTCGCGGCTGACAATATTCAGCTACTTATTGAAAAATCCTATCTACAGACCTACCCTAATATACATCCCCTCGAAACACGAAGTCTATTTTAATTCGAAATTCCAACTACTACATTAATAAATTTCCAATTTCAAGTTAATACTACAATTTAAACAATACCAAGCTCTCAAACTTCAAACTAATAAATTCTCGCCTCATTATGATTTAAATGATACTCAGCCTATGCTAAAAATCCGTTCGCACCTCACCATCCGCTTCCGTGTGTTCGCTTCAATGTTTTTCGAGAGAGTGGTTCGTTACGTCCTTCCACAAGATCACGACTTTCAATGCCCTCTGTGCACCTTTTACGTGAAATGTGTTCGGGGCCGTGTTCATCAGCCCAGCGCTATGACACCAAGCAAGGAATATTACATTTTGCTGATCAGTTGTCCTAACAACGCGTATTCTTTGACTGATGATTTTGCAAACAATGCCGTAATTACTAGGCTGGGTGCCGATTTTATCATTGAAACTAAACCCAGGGTTCATGGCTTATCACAATATATATATATATATATATATATATATATATATATATATAAATTTATACATATATATATATATATATATATATATATATATATATAAATTGTCCTATGTTACACATACAGTTTTTTTAGTAATATTGATTTTTTGTGACTCGTATTTATCGGATATTTTGAATGTAACTGTCTACCAGGTAAAGTCACGCAGCGCTCTCCCTGCTAATACGCGTACGAGGCATTAGAATGTCCGACAAACATCGTTACGACAAATTTCCGACAAACATCTTTAAAAACTGTGTGTGACGTGCTGCGGGGAATTATTGATAAGATGGACGCTCAATTTAATGTCCAAAAATGGTTTAATTGAACAAATTAGTTTAATAGTCAATACCACTACACAAAACAATTCCTCTTGCGTGGGTGTTTATTTTCAAGACAACCAAACACATTGTCTTCCATGGGCCGTTTCTTTGTCCAAACCACGACGTTTATCCACGTCGTCTTCGGTGACCTGTTCTCGCTGCTCACGCAACGCTTGCTGCCGGCGACCGGAGGCGCTTCTTCCTTGTGAGAGAGCGATTGCGACACCAGCCTTCACCCGTTCTCGCCACCCACCAACTCACCACCCTCCCTCTACCCGCCCAACCACCCACCAGGCGTAATTAGAGAGCAGGGGAGATGGGGATAACGTTCGCGAAATTAAACTCCCCTCGTTATGAAGTAAGGCGGGAGCGGCGGCAAAGCGGCCACGCTATCAACACACCGCAGTGGGCGGGGCAGGCGCCACAGTGGGCCCTAGGCATTCAGCGCGTGCGCAGTGAGTCTCTGATCGGGAGGTCTTAGGGTTCGAGTTCAGACGGAGGCAGGAGTTTCGACACTAGCTAGATAGCACACGTCTACAAAGCTACGTCGCGTGCAGCCAATGTCCGGAGGACATTGGCTTACACTTGTATGTATTACACTATCACACCGTACTCTTGCATTTATTACACTATCACAAATTGTATTCAATTTTTACATTTGATTTCGAGGCTAACATCCGTCCATTCATCTGAAAATAAGAAAGACAATGTCTACAAACAAATAAAGGCTGTATGCGCCCGTTTTGCATAAACGTTTAAAACAATTCTCTGTTTGCAAATTCTTGTTCAGTTTGCATCTTGATGACGTACACGAGAATGCCTTTAGTATCAACATAATGTAATACAAAAAGTATGATTTTTAACCAGCCTTCTTTTCTACGTTCTCGCGTTACCAAAGCAGTTTTCTCCATAGCATTGTTCATTTTATCTCTTGTGAATACCGTTGTGTATCATATTAAGAGATGCAATATGTTTGAATTTAAATTAGGCTTATTTCTGTCCCATTTAACGTCGTCATCACGTAATATATTTCTACAGGCTTTTACTCCAAATGCTGCATATCTCGATATATTTCAAACATACTGACACAATGTTTTTTATTGTTTTTTTTTAACTTCAACCTTGCATACTGTACTAATATGATTGACAATTGTATTAGTACAGTATGCAACTATAATTGTATTAGTACAGTAAACGCAAGATAGTTAGGAGTTTTCTAGTTGCGTCTCTCTAGTTGCGCTAGTTTTATACTCTACTAGTGGTGTTGAAACCGCACGTACATTCTCGCGCGTACTTTCACGCAAAATTACGGGAAACGTACTCAAATTTTCAAAATTATTGTACATGACCTCATTTGCAAATCTATCTTTAACCAACACATTTCGTTAAGGGAAAAAATCTCTACCTTCGTGATTGTAGTTGTAAGGAAATGCGTAATTTTTTCGATTTTCGAAAAATCAAGAGTTTTCGACGAACATGAATCCTAAACCATTCTCTTAAACGGTCTTCACTCTATCCAACAAAAAAATCAAAATCGAAAGAGCCGATTTTTGGAAAATTTTGAAAATGTTTCAGAGGTAATATGTAAAAGTATCCCCCAAAATTAAAATATCGGTTTCAAATTCAAAAGGCCAGAACATCAGCCATATCAATTGGGAAATATCAATTTTGGACAAAATTGGTTTAATAGTTTAGCCACTAGCGTTGTTCACAGACGGACGGACAGACAGGTAGACAGACGGACAGACATACAGGTGGACTGACGGACTAATAGACAGACAGACGTTTTGCCATCGATCGATTTTTCGGTGTCACTAATCCACAAATCATGAATTCAGACTACACCACGTGTTAGAGGATTTTTTTTTCTAAATTTAGCAACTGGATTGATTCACTTTTTCATTACCAATGGCCTGTAATAAGATTTTTTCTGCCGAATATTCGCGTTTTTTCACGTAGCTTTACATAACTTTAAATCTATTTGATAGCGAAAAAGTAACAAGTAACAAATTTTTTATGACGTTAACATTGCTTTTTATTGTTTTCATTTTCCCGGTATATATGGATATATTGGGTGTTGCAAATGTCCCCATTGCCTTTTTACGCGCGCCTTTCGGAGCGTTAGGCCCAGTGTGCTAAGGAGGGGCGAGGGAGGGGGCGTAGGTGAAAGCGCGTGGGCGTGAGCGAGTTGCCAAGTGGAGCTGAGAGGGCGCTCACAGAGTGCTGCGCTCGATGGCAGCCGCTGGAGGTCATGTTAGTACGCAGCCAGGCGAACGCAAAACAAGATGTCAGAGGCGCGCGAGAGGGAGCGCGAACGATGGAGGACGAGGGAAACGACCCAACTACTTTTGTTTATTGCAACGAGTCAAAGAACGCTCTTATAATCGGGAAGGGGAAAAGGTGTGTTTTAGGAAAACTGTAACATATGGTAGTTATTTATATCTATGAATCGTAAATGTAGATTTTGCCCCATCCAGGTGTTGAATATTTTAATTTTGTAATAAAGTATCTTAAAGTTGTGAGCAAAAGAGATAAAAACTAACGGCATATGAGCCTCGCTGCTAATAAAGACGTTATTTTGAATGCAGGATGGACGAAGTAATCTTCCACAATGTAATACATTAGTTTCAAATATTAACTATTCCCGTTTTGGAGATTATTTCAGAATATTAGTGATTGGTAACTTAATGTAAAGTAGATCTACCTTAAAAATTTAGACAAAACGTTTTCTAGATTTGATATAAAATTGCCGCTTTTTAACTAAGAGAAAGCATGAATACTTCACGTAGAATATAAAGAAGATACTTAACAAAGTATCATTAAATAATAAGATATTTAATTTGTACCACACAACATTATAATCTCTCTAACCAATGCCCTCTTTTAGCAATTTTTCGCCATGAATGACCAACAATAACATCGGTCATTCAAGGTAACAACTGGTCGTTCATAGAAAATAAAATAGCATAATCCTTAATGTGGTAATACGTAAGATTTTAGAGTTTGTAATCAAAATTTACACTGCACATCAAAACGACGTTTTGCGGCATGTATGGTTGTGTATGTGCATGAAATTGTAAATGTGTGTAAGTAAGGGGTAGGAAGAAAGTGCGCAGTCTGTGGCCCGAATGCTAGGGTACTGCTCCGTCATTCGCCTGGTGTTGATCGGAGAAACCATGGAAAACTACCGATCAGAGCAGCTAGATGCTAGAATTATTCTCCTGACAGTGACTGATTTCAACTTTGCTGACAAGTTAGTGTCGAAAATCCTGCCATAGTCGGGGCTCGAACCTAGGACCTCCCGGTCAGAGGCACTGCAGTGACATCAGTTGATACCCTAAGCCACCTCTTCAGTTGTTGTTTTTTGTTTTGTTGGTTGCCTAAATAGCTACCGAACCGAAATTGCCGATTAAGATGAAAAGAGCCGAAAGGGCGTGTTATGTGAGCGGTGGAAGGAAGCCAGCGAGGAGGCGTGGCGCGAGACCCAACGCATCGTTAGGCGTCTGGTGACGCTTCTCCCCTTTGCGCCGGTGGTGCGCTGGCGGCTCGTAAAAGAGACCGCATGCTGCCACCAGCGCCGCCCTCGCACTCACCGCAGCCACTCTGCGCGAGACGACACCTGCCCACCTTCCCCGACCCGCAGCCCTTGCGGCTCCACAACTCGGCCACTTGAGTCGTCCTGTCCACACACAATGTCCGCCCACGCTGCACCAACCCAATCCCGCCTCTCCTCGCCTCCCCTTCTTCCCCGTCCTCCCCGCCACCGCAATCCTGCCAGATCATCACTCCGCTTGCCGCCTACACAGTATCACTACCACCACCTCGCTTCTCCGTGATTCAGAGATTGAAATTCTTGTGGTCAACTACATTGGGAATGGAATCCCCTACTGATATTCCATCGCTTCTGTCACATTGCTGCCCGTGATTTTCTACAAGTAACATAATGTGTGGATGCTGTTTGTATTATTCTTGTATTATGATTGGTTAATTGATTATTAGTGATTTCGGGATCGTCAACTACTATGGTTATTAGTGTAGTGCGTGTTGTTTTATCAAGCGGTAGCGGTAGTCTTCCCCCGCTGGGTGGCGATATCCGGCGTCGACCTACCGTCGGCTAGCGGGGTTTTCCCAGCCAGGTATCTTCCACCATAAGGCACCGCTTCAGCCGGGACAAGTTCTAAACTCCCGAACGGTCTCCCGTTATATGTGGTAGTGTAGTGCATGTTAGTGAAAATAAGAGGTGAGGTTTTTAGAACAAGGAAGAGGTAGGAAAGATTACGTGGGGTCCGTGGCCAGTTTGTTATGGTACTGCTCCGGCAATCGCCTGGTGTTAATCGGAATAACCACGCAAAACTATCGATCTGCAGCCAGCTGCTAGAATTCTCTTCCAGACATCGACTGAATTCGCCCTAGCTGACAGACTGGTGTCATAAATCCTGCCACTATCGGGACTCGAACCTAGGATCTCCCAGTCAGAGGAACTGCAGTACACATCAGTTGATGCCCTGAACCACCTCTCACAGTATTATTACACTTCGCACTTGCATTTCACTGTGTTTTACACATACTTACTAAACAGTTCACATTATGTCCCGATCTCTCTCTTTGGATATATTCAATATCGTAGAATAAATGGAAATTATGTCTTCTTGGAAGGAGCGATAGATTTTGCAAAGCGCAGCCAAATAATTGCAAACTTCCTTTCCCCACTTGGCCCAATATTTTTCATGTTTATTGTATAGATCCCTGGTCCTTTTCACCAAATTGAAGAGTGAGTCACTAGGTAGCTCAAGGAGCTTGGTTTCATCTCGGTTTATCCGTCTAGTTCGAGCCGCCGAGGCGAGCACATCGTGGCCGAGGTAGGTCTTATCGCAACCTGACTTTGCCTACGGGTGATAAGTGAACGTTGTACGTAAACTACATGTTCAAAAGTTTTATATGTAACATAGCGCCGTTATACAGTCTAAAAACATCAACTATTGTTTTCTCTCAAACAGTGAAGTGAACAAAACGCTTGTGAGTGAATGTTAACAAATAGTGGCCCCGCAACGGGGCAATTAATAAAAGACGCCACTGACGTCTTAAACGACACGGATTCACATTTGGTCAGCCACAATAAGGAAATAATGGAAGATGAAGAACCAACGCATACGCAACAAATTCAACAGTTGCAAATGCAACTGCAAGTACAGCAACAACAAATGCAACAGATGGAACATCACTACCAACAACAAATTCAGCAATTACAACTCGTGCTCTCACCTCAACTGCAACAGCCGCAAACCCAGCAATGACAGCCTACACAAGAACAACAGGTAATGCAACAGCTGCATTCACAGCCGCCAGTTCAAGTTCAACTAATGGGAACTACGCCTCAAGACCTGCTACATTCCCAACAACAACAACTCCAACAGCAATCCAAAGCAACAACTTCCGATGCAATCACCATTCATCCGGACGGTAATAACTTGACAAATAATGTAAGTACTTCTCAAACTACAAATCCAGAAGATTCTTCTCTGCCCAGTACTTCCCTTTCAAATAAAAATTGTTCTACATCTTTTTCAACTTACCATAACGATAGGAAAAGACCAAGATCTAATGATAATATAAGTTACTCAGTTACAACTGGAAATATATTTGAAGTTTTAGGTGAAGTAAATGGTAATGAACATAACAGAAACAATGAACCAAATATTAAAATTTTTCCTATGGTGATTCATAATTATAAAAACTTGCATGTGTTATTATATGATACCAAAGAAGTGGTTAAAAATGATTTCTCCGTCAAAATAATAAGTGATAATATTAAAGTTAACCTTAACACAATAGAAGACTTTAGAATCTTAAAATCTTTCTGTGCAACAAATAAAATTGAATTTCATTCATAGAGAGATCCTTACAGTAAGACATTTAATTGTGTTATCAAGGACATCCATGTTATATACAGCGAATAAGAAATTTTTAATGAACATAACGTCAAATATATGAAGCTTTATTTAATTATAACTGTCAAATTATGATCATAGGAGATCTAAACAGTAAAAATAAAATTTGGGGATGTAATGTCACCACCCAGTAAGGAAGAAACTTGGCCAATCTGGCAGACCAATTAAAGTTTAAAATTTCAGCTCCATCAGAACCAACACACTATCCATACAATTCAAATTCAATTCCAGATATACTGGACATAATAATCACAAAAAATTTAATTTACCAATTTTCCAAATAGTAATACCGGAATTAGATTCAGACCATAATCCGGTTATAATCACCTTTCAACCTAATCTGATTATTATTCTCCGCTTCCTACTAAGACTGATTGGTATAAATTTAAAGAATTGATTAATATAAATTACAAATACCCAATTTCACTTAAATAAAAAAATGACATTGATCTGGAAATACACAATTTAACAAATCACATTAATTCAACCATCAAAAAAGTTTCTACATTTATACCTCGATCCTTCAATTCTTCATTAATAATACCAAGCAATATTAAAAATTTAATAAAAAGTGAACACAATTTAAGAAGATACTGGCAAACAAATCGTAGACCTGATATCAAAAGGGAAATTAAAAAAATATCCAGAATTATCAAAGCTCGACTAGATCAATTAAGATATGATAATTTCAGGGACTTCATAAAACAAATTCACCCTTCATCTCGGCTCTTATGGACCACAATCAAAAGACTTAAAAAACGAAAAACAAGTATTCCACAACTCACATATGGATCGACAACAGCAAACACAGATAATGAAAAATCCAACTTAATAGCAAAACATTTCGAAAACTCATTTACTAATAACCCAATTGTTAATCAGAATTTCAAAGAGGAAATAGAAAATATAATTAATCTTCAGACTCCATCTGCCCAAACCAGAATAAAATATATTTCGCCTTCAGAAGTAAAACACGAAATTAGAAAAACCAAAATCAAAAAAGCCTCAGGATACGATAACATCACAAACAAAGCTCTCAAGGAATTGAGTATGAATGTTATTGCTGGAATAACTGCGATTTACAACGCGGCATTAAGGATAGGCTACTTCCCAAAAGCTTGGAAAAAAGGTCACAATCTTACCCTTTTGCAAACCCAACAAAAATCCTAAGAATTCAGAAAACTACAGACCAATAAGTCTGCTCCCATCTCTCACAAAACTGTTTGAAAAACTAATTCTAAAAAGACTTCAAGAATTTGTAACAGAAAATAATATAGTTCCTACATCACAATTTGGTTTTCGACAAAATTATTCTATCACCCATCAACTTCTAAGAATTACTGAATTCATAGCCAATAGTTTCCATAAAAATCAATACACTGCAGCTATCTTCATAGACATCTCAAAAGCTTTCGACAGAGTATGGCATCACGGCTTATTATACAAATTAAAACAAAAGGACACCCCGGACTACCTTTTCAACATAATCAAAAGTTTCCTCAATGACAGAGAATTCAGGGTTAAAGTAAACCTTACCAATTCAAACCTTCACAAAATTTCAGCAGGAATACCGCAAGGCTCGCCACTATCGCCAACCCTATTTAACATCTTCATATCAGATATACTATTTCCAATTAATTCTCAAATAGGCCTTTATGCCGACGATACCGCACTTTTTGCCAAATATAATGTCTTACAAACAACCATCAATTACCTTCAGGATGATCTTAATCTATTCACAGACTGGTCAGATCAGTGGAATATCAAAATCAACCAGAGCAAAAAATTTTTCACTACGACAAATAAAGCCTCACACACATCTAAAAATAAATAATATTCCTATCAATTGGGTGGATAATTCCCAACCTATTAAATATCTAGGTGTTCTTCTTGATACCAAACTCAAATGGAATAAACATTTGCAATCTACAATCAACAAAACTAAAGTAAAAATGGTACAACTCTATCCAATAATCAATAAAAAATCTAATCTGCATTTAGATACTAGAAAATTCATTTATACATCGAATATACGACCAACGCTTACTTATGCTAGTCCAATTTGGAGAAATACGCAAACTACTACTTAGACTTCATAACCAAACAAGCCCAAACATTTTTCGATCTACTTCCAACTGCAATATGAGCCAAAGATTTCAATCTAGGTCAAACCGGAGAGCTAGGTCTTCGAATAAAATCAAAATTTCCAAGAGACTGGTTTCATCCCCCATAAATGAATATTGTGTGAATAGATCAAAATTATAATTACATATTTCAAAAATTCCAAATATAATTTTCTATTATCTGTCCTTAAAATGTCTATTAAAACTGAATTTCTTAGTTATCCCACGGGAACCCGCAGTTAGGTTATAACCAAATGTTAAGGATCTGGTAAAAATTAACTCCTCTGAAAAACATGTATTGTTGAACAGATAGAAATAAACTTTAAAAAATCGGTTTATCAAAGCTGCTTGAAATAATTCGTACTAATGTTCAAAATATTGAAATGCTCTACTTCTCTAGAAGTTAGATTTAACTTGGGAGGTTTATTTTTTTACAAATTTGTTAGTACCAGTCTATTGTCTTATTGTATAATTAGTTTTTTCAGGTAAGCACATTGCCGATATTACACTATCTATTACAATTCTAGTTAAATACTAAACAGCAAACTAAGCATTTCTTGACATCCGAATGTTCATTAAAAAACCTTGGTAAATCAAATCTTATAACTATCAATATGAGATTGAAGGCGTTGTTATTGTGAACAATAGTATTTATGCGATATAAATACAATAGCATAAAGCGGTGTCTACGCACTACATTGCCATGATTGCGAAGCAAAATACATTGGTCAAACAGGCAGAACTTTCAATACAAGAATAAAAGAACATATACACGCTTGGAAACACAACACCTGCAAATCTCACTTTACCAATCATTTACTTCAGACAGGTCACACATTCAATCCACACACAGACATCCACATACTGGAAATAGAACATCAATATCATACCAGATTAACATTGGAAAACCTTCACATTCATCTCAATAGTAACCTACTGAATGTAAACATAAACTACACCCCTCCCCTCTGCTAAAATTACTTTTTTGACACCACCCTCACACCACACTCTTCGGGAGTGACACAACACAGCACACCGCACCCAGGCCATTAACCCTCCTCCTCCACCCCACACAGCCGGTACTTAAACTGCGAGGCACGCCCGAGACCGCGTAGTCGTTTTTGTGGCTCTCAGACAACGGCTCAACTTACTTTTCGTATTTTCTCTCTCAAAATTGTACATGTACTATATTTTCATTCATTTTCTTGCTTAAATTTAAAAAAACTACTATATTACATAAAGATATAATTCTCCGTCCACTTCTTTCTTTCCTTTCTTTAAGACTTCTTCTTTCATTTCTTAAGATGTTTTAAATTATATAAATTATTTTATATTATAAAGATCTAACTCTCCGTCCCCCCTTTCTTTCTTTCATTCTTTCTTTTTCTTTTCTAATTTCTTTTCTTTCTCATTCTAATTTTATATTTTCCTTGTACCAGAAAACTGATGATGATGGCTAAGCCATCGAAAGCTGCTATTTGTGAAATAAATACTATTGTTGACAATGACAACGCCTTCAATCATTTCAATTACGTAATTGTCAACTACAACTCACCACTGAATCAATTTCAATAGGAGAAATGGTTATGTATAAATCTGAACAATAACGACGAAAATCTCAGTATTGTCATCGACACTGGGCAAAGTTCTCGTTTGCCTGCCAAACAAAGGTTCTCAGGATGAGTTGTCTACAAATGAGCCATGTCGGAAATGTCACCTATGAGGTTTCTCAACACACGTTCATTGGCAAAAAGGTATCCTTGAACACTTTCCCGAATTTTGTAATATTTATTCTGAACCATTCTGTATACAAAGAATACTTCATTTAATAAAACGTGTTTACACAGGAAGAGCATTTTTTTTCGAAGTAAACAAGTATCACGCCTTATGCGTTAGGATTATGTTGATTACATGTTCGCCATGTTATTTTTGCAGTTTTATAAATATATCTCTCTATAATTTTTATTTGAGAACATTAAGCAACTAGAAAAGGAAATTAAAAAAAAGGCGGGAGCTCTCTCTGTATTTGCAATACTTCTCAGCTGACTAGTGGGTTTACGCGCACATCATTGTGACTCTCTAACATCACACTCATCTGTACGTTTATAGTTTCCTCACGTTGGCCCATGAAAGTATCCAAGGGAGGAGGTTTTCGAACAACCATCTTACTTCATATAAAATATACCAAAAATTGTTCTTCCCACATTTTTAATCTATCACAAGTTTTCGCGTGTTTTCTGAAAATAATACATAGAGTATATGTGTTTCCTCTTTTTTCGAAACATGTACCCTAGGTATATTTAATAATTGAATTGAATTTGCCTTATTTTACGTGGCGAGACTCAGGCCATGAGGCCTGCTTTTCCGTCTGACCACGCAAATTTCGTTACACTCCTTTCACCAATCATGAGAAAAAGAAGGTATTATTTGGGCGACGAAACAAGCGATTTGAATTTAACTCAGAGGCATAATTTAGGCTTGATCTTTTACATGCAGTAAATGTACTAACATGGGACAGCCAGCTTTACTTCCCCTCCGAAGGAAGGCGTACGAAGGATTTTTTCGCCCTTAAAAATCCAGGGCTTCGATCGGGTTTGAACCCGCAAACTTGGGTATAGCAGTTCGATACGCTAACCGCTACACCATCGCCGCTGCCAAATAGTCATAACACATTCAGTCGTTCTCCTAATAATGTAGATATAGTTTCAAGTGGTCTGACTTGGGTATACTTTGCACTTCAGAGAAAAACACCGACGGTCATGAAACGTGCTCCGGATTTCAGTAGAGAAGTATCTTTCAGAGAGAAGTCTCGCTCTGAGAGGTAACGAGTACCTACTACCATTCTGGTACCTACTACCATTTACAGGGTTTT
The DNA here is from genome assembly GCA_964035755.1 of Teleogryllus oceanicus. Classification (NCBI taxonomy): domain Eukaryota; kingdom Metazoa; phylum Arthropoda; class Insecta; order Orthoptera; family Gryllidae; genus Teleogryllus; species Teleogryllus oceanicus. The sequence continues at coordinate 68,906,383 of CAXIVR010000009.1, read as the reverse complement.
TAAGTTTAACTTCCGACGTAAAACTGTTCATTACAACATGAAATATAGGGTATTTTTAAAAAGTAAACTGTTTTATGGTAACATTTAAATAATAGTATAGTGTACTTTGTACTCTGCTGATACCAATGCAAAACTGCAAAACGGAACGTTAGAAAAATTAATTTTAGCATTGTGTATTATCAAATATTTTCAGTTCTACCGACAGTTTATTATAATTTCCAGCAAAATATACATCAGTCTCGACAGCTACAATTCATTCTTTGTTTCCTCATATTTGTAAACTATGTATGTGTTGCACTTAGGTCAATAATAGTATGTAACAAAGTATGCATTTGATGAACAAATATTATGCAACTCAAAACCACATCCACCTCAATACAGATCCACCAAAGGAAAAATATTCCTTTGAATTACGAAACGTCACACTGTGTGCCGTTCACCCCCCCCCTCCCCGCGCGAATCCACTCTTCGACGTCGTTCGACTGAAGCGCGTTGTGGTCGCTTAAAATGGCCACCGCTTCTAGAGAAATAAAAGCTGGCGTTTGGTCAGCTGCCCTTATTTGTTTGCTTAGTTGTATTTAGTTTGTCCTCCTTCTCTCTGATTACTTTTCACTTTAATGAGAGATAATAGGATTTTCGTTAAAAGCTCTGGTACAAGAGACGCAAGCTGTAATTAAATAATACTGCCACCAATTTATTTTGACTAGAATGTTTTGTATTTTATTTTAATAATTTCAATTACTTTAAAAGTGTGTTAATTTGTCCAGTTATTTTCATAATTGAATAACTACCTGCATTTTGATGAAAAGTATCACATTATTTTTTATAGTTTCTGTATCGTAACATGTAAGTAAAATGAATGAGAGATAAGTAGAACGTGTATATGAAAGCACTCTATTATAATGTGATTTCCCCCATATACACTGAAAGAAATTCATTAAGTGATAAACTTTACGTAGGCAAGTGAAATTAACGGGATATTCTCAATAATCATTACAATTTCCAGTTGTTAACTTAATACAATAAACACAATTAAACTAGCACAACCTTAGTGATGTGGCTGAAAATCAGTCTCTTGGGTAGTGTCACAATTTGCCTGTTGAGTGTGAACTAAGTGCGCACCGACTATTCTTCACTTATATTAAACTAATGGAAATGGTGCAGAAAGAGATAATGCGACACTTATTGTACGAGTTTGCAAATTACTTGAACTCTGAGATTGAGCACATGCCACAATATTGAAATGTACAATGTGTATTGGCAGAAAATACGCAAACACTAAGAGGCGTTTATTTATAAATTACAATGGATGAAAAGTATATTTTCATTGAAGTGTAGCCCTTTCTTATTTCATGGAGCTGCTACTATTAAAATGGGCAAACTGGTGTCATGTATAGAATAGATGACTAAGTTGTATCCTGAACAGTCTCTTTAATTCAGGCATGTCAAGGTCACGGACAAGACAACAAGCTTATTATAGTTCGCAGGCACTGCGTGAAGAGAAATTGGAGAAATTGGTGCGAGATTTAAAAGTAAGGGTTGTACAAATTGTCTCCGAGTGTCGGTACGTCACCGGATACCTGAACCACGGCAGTCTTTGGGAGACGTTACTTGAGAGTTATTGTCAAAACTTTAGCTATATTATCTCCCATTTTCTCTTTAAAGCAAAGAAATGATCCATTAAAATGAAACATATTCATATTCAGTTTCATTATATTCATATTCATATTCATATTCATGAAACATATTCAGTCATATTCCAAATACTCAGTTGAAAATAAAATTTAAAAAATTGAAACAAAAATATCTTCATTTTGTAATTATGTTTGTATAAGAGTGAAATAAAAGCATGAACTTTCTACGTTTAGGTTAAAAGGTTTAACAGACAAATATTCTTGTTAGTTACAAAAGCTGTCCATCCATAAGCGACAATTGTTAACATATAGAGATATGTTGACTTATTTCACATTATTGCTAAATACAAAAAACAACTGAATGATTTAATGATACAAATCAAAAACAAGAAAAACATTTTCCATTGAAACATATTCTTGTACACTTAGCAAGTATGTTTATATAATGAGGAATTTAGTAAGAAAATAAACAACAAATAGTGGTATGTAGTGAAGAATGTAAACATAATATAGTTCTCGGTTATTTGATAAAAAAATCCGGCAAAAACATGTTTTCGTATGAAATCACTATTCACCGCCTCGCGCTTCAGATTGTGCATGTACGCATCTTTGTTGATTTTAAGAGGAAACGAGTGACGGAGTCAGGGAAAGTTGCCCGTGTGCTCGTTGGAGCGCTGGGCTCCCCTGGCGGGCAAGTAGCTTGTTCAGGCGCGGTGTGACGCGCCTGCTTTACTTTACCTACATTTTTTTTATGTATTTTGTATTTTCAAATTTTATTTTTATATCGTTCGTTCTTATTTCAAAGAATAAAAGTGAGAATAACGTGAACATGAAGATAGAAAATTATCATAGTATGATAGCGAGTTAGCGTAGTAGTTTCTTGTCAGAGGTCGAGGTGTATATTTATATTTTATTAAATATTTCATTTTATTCCAGTCGGTCAAGTGTTGCCCAATTTGTGATGTGGTAACTTTGAAGAGAGGTAAGTAAAATTTTATTACGTTAGTTAGATACTAATATTTACTGCAAGTTCTTGAATATAAAGAAGTTATAACAAGCATATTGGAGAATATTTTTAACATCTCACGAAAACTTGAAATCAAATGACGTGCTAATGCTGGTCCTGAAACGGAACCCATTCATTTAGAATGTAACAGTTCTATTCCAGTACCAGCCCTTCCTTTATCTACTATTCCTTTTCGGTACATTCATCGAGTTGATATATGGATATTTATTTCACGTTGATTTTCTTAGCTTAAATAGTATGGCGCAGATCACCGGTTTTCTTAGTATAATAAATCATTTTATTGCAAATTGTATTCCTTTATCTTTGGGATACTCGCTTCAAAATGACACCAAAGACCCACTTTCCTACTATTTTCGTAAGTCATTCATTACTTAAATAGCACATAGTTTTGCCGAATACATTTTGATCCAACTCCGTACATTTATTTACTGTACTTCAGAAGTTTTAAACAACCATGTTTGGGTCTTTTGTAATCTCAAAAAGGGAGATTTCATTGTCACGTCTATGTGCACAACTTTTCTACACATAAATTAGTTTTAATAAGATACATTTCTTCCTGAAATAATACTTCTAAAATACGATATATAGTACAGAAATAATGTTGTATATAATAATGATAAATACTAGTAATAAATTAAATAATTTTATTATAAAAAATCAGAAGGAAAAAGAAAGCTATATGCTTGTCATATCGGCGCAATATGTATTAGCATGGTAGCTGCATTAAAGTAAATCAACGACAATCGGGAGACGTGAACATCCGAAGGCGCGAAGACGTAAAAACCGGGATACATACAAAAAGTAAGGGAAACACACGTGTGAATCCCTTTGCATCCCAAATACCCGCCCTTTAAATTCAAAAGCAATGAAAGTCCTCCATTTCTGCTCTTCGTGCGCTCGTTTCTGGCAGTTGCCGGCGCTTGCATTTGCAACGAGACAAACATTCTGGCGGGGAGGTTGGGAACAGAAGCGCTTGCTGATTCTCTCGTTGAGAGGACCCCGCGACCCGGAGGAGTCCCGTAGAGTGCAGGCGGACGGCGCTTGCGGCTAACGAGCAATCGGACAGCGCTGGGAACTTCGCCTCAATCGTTTTAACTCTCATCAAAACTGTCACTAGAGCCGGTGCTTTGATTGTTCAGAATAATATTGGTTTTCGTAAGTGTTTTCTTTTTAAATTAGTCAGTCACGTTCACTTGAATGTGTGGAAAGCTGAATGTCATTCACATTTTCAGTTTAGGACAGCGGCGAATCCTGAATATTATTTCAAGTATATCACTTAAGTATTATACACTTCAAGCAACCTCTACTATTGTCTCTTATATTGAGTTTTTCTAAAATCCTAATACCATGAAATTCCCTCCTTAATAATTGTTCTATAAAACAATTATACAAACCACTAACTTCTGCATCATTTACACACTCCATTTTCACACAAACTTGAGAGATACGTAACTTACGAACGACCAGAGAAGGACTGTTCACCGCAATATTTTGCGGTGCCTGTCGATCGTCCAGCCGCGCATCCTCCCCTCTCCCCGCCCTTGAAACATGAGGAGTCCTAGGTTATCGCGGCTGGTATGCGGTGCCTTCCACTGCGCTAGCGAATTCTCTGGACAGCGTTGAGGAATGTTTGAAATGTGATTGCATTGGATTATTCTACGTGGCAACATCGAGCAACGTGCGCGCATAGTAAAATCCAATCTTCCTTCTTGACGAAGTCTACGATGATCAGAAACCTAGTCGAAGCTTCCTCCAACCACTTCACAAACACTTCCTATACTCTTCATCTTGCACCTCAGGTGGGCACCTATTTCAAACTGTTTATTTTTTCAAGTCGAATAATATCCTTCTAATATTATTTTCTATCACCTAACCCTTTCTATTCACAATTCGCTGGTAAAATTTCTAAGTCGAGTCTCGTAACTTCACCGCGAAACCGAGTTTGCAATGGTACAACACGTAAATTTTATTTTTTTAATTTTTAAAAATTAATTTAAGTTTCACTCTCACGAAATATTACTAGTCCTGATTAGATAATTAAAAAATCCATCAAAAGCCGTAATTCCCAATCTGATTTACCCATTCAAAGCACGCTGTGTTTTTTTCTCCTCTTGTTTTCTTCGCGTTGCTATGGTGTACTCTCTGCGTATCTGCACCACAGAAATCCACGTCTCAGGATGAACTCGCGTTGCTGTGGTGAATCCTTTGCGTATCTGCGTATGTATATATATATATATATATATATATATATATATATATATATATATATATATATATTGTAACCGTACTTACCTCAGTTTCCCGAATTAGGAATTCAAGTTGAGCAAGCAAGTACTTACCACATATTAGAATTTTGAATGCAAGATATGTTATGTTGTTATCGAAATGATTAAGGACAAGGGACCATTCTAGAGGGGTGCGCCTTTACTAGGAGGATGTTGGCTTTAGGCTTGTTACTGTTCTCATTCAATACACGATGCACCAAGTTACACATTACAATTGTTCATTTATTCACAAAAAAATCGAGCATGTTTAACAACTAGACAAATCTTCATTACATAATCGCATGCTATTAACGTGATTAACATCATTACTGATCAATACTGTTTGGAATATACCTAACCATCCGGGAGCTCCCACACTCTTAAACAATAATGAAATACCAGTATTCTATATCCTTCAGTTTTACATTCAGTGTTATTATTACCTAACATTAACCAGTTACAATCTATCCCTCCCTCTTTGAATATTTGTGATTGTTCATCGTTATGCCCTCTCCCCACATTATGCACTCTGAAGCGTATGATTGCAATAATTCAACCCGACTTTCACGAATATTATGAACTTTGTTACTTATCTGAGGATCACGCATTCCTGTCGTGGGAATAGAGCCGCTTCTGCCAATGATCTTGCCGTCGCCGAGCCGTGGTAGCCACTAGTACCACCGACTGCGTGTTGTCCACGTGGTCGCCGTGCCGTATCCAGCGTTCTGCTATTTAACCATTCACTTCCAAAGTCTGGGCACGAATTCGGTCTTCTTATGGGGATGTATTAGCTCGAAGTTGTTAATTTCTCCTTACACTAATAGTTTATGGCCCACGTACACCGATGCATCACGTGCTTTCACATCACCTAATTATTCTTGTTCATTGGCGATCAAAACATAATACTTTTTAATTCATGCTTTTGTCTAATACTCCGAGTTCTCGTCTAATCTCATGACAACACTTCTACGCGTCTTTTATCCTCGACATTACTCTATTTCACATGCTTTCACTTCACTTAATATTTTCTTGTTCATTGACGCTCGGAACACAATATCTTTTTGTTTTATGCTTTTGTCCAATGCTCCGAGTGCTCGTCTAATCACATATCAACACTTCTTCGCACCTTCACCCCTCGATGTTGCCCGATTTCACTCTCTCGCTTCACACACGCCACACAGCCCCGTGCGCGCCATTGGTCATGTCTCTTCTTGCTTCCCTCCGAACCGCCTGGCTCTTCCCACCGGCCGTGATTCGTTTCCGGAATCGTTCCCCTAAAAGATTGATTTGCGGTCTCTTATACGCGTCAGATTTGAATTGGCAATCTACGTTCCTTTTCTGTTTGACGGCCAAATGACCGTTAGGTCATAATATATATAATTTCTTTCCTTGTTATATAAATTCATAGTGTTTATAATATTAAATGTATTTATTGTTTTTAAAATGTTATAAATTGTTAAAAGTCAATGATATGTGATGTAATGAAATGTATAAATATTGATGCCATGTAAAGTTATAAATTGAGAACTCGATCTCTTATGTCCATGCAGTTACACAGCGATCTTAAATAAATTAAATAAAAAATGTAAGTTAATGAATAGCATATGCTTTTAATGTTTGTGTAAGAGAAAAACTGTTTTCTGTTTATCATAAAACATTGCACTCGTTGCTGATTTTCCGCACAACCACTTATGACTCCCGTCTCTCTGAGCTTCCGGCCTCCGCTTCCATTTCCGGGAGCCAGTGCTTCTCCCAAGCGCTCTAGGACCCACGACCTCCATTACGGACAGCGCGAGGTTTAAAGCAGAGCTGTCGATGGTTAGATGGCAATACACGTGGTTGCCATGTTCGCTGAATGGGGGTTGTCCAATTGGCGGCCCGTGGTGCTATTAATTGTGGCTCACGAAATGTTATTAGTCAAAAGTGAAAGTCCCTTCCATCCATGTCCGGCGAGAACACTGTGCACCGTGGCACACGCGCCCTGACCGGATTCAGCTCCTTAATGTAAAAAGAGTTTAAATTAATAAATCCGGGAGTGCTCGAAATTAGATCAAAGCCACGGCAATTTTATGTTCTTGGATTATCGCTGCGCAACATATACGTTGGATGCAATGGAGGTAGTGCATTGTGAGCTTCTGGCCTGAGCGGTAAGTATCATGATATAACTTTCAGCCGTGTCTGTGACAAGTGCTTATTCTGAAAATATGATAATTTGCAATAAGAAAATATAATAAATATAATAATAATAGATAACTACAATCGACTGTCACAATTTCTTACCAAAAAGAGAGATTTGCAGGAGACGTTGGTAGGGAAATAAAAAAAATGGAAACCTGGCAAAATAAAAAAAGACAAATATTTTGTAAATAGTTTTGCGAAAAATTAAAATATATATACTGGTTTACAACATGCCAAAACAATTTGACCAAATTGTATTTAATATTATTTAATAGAATAATATGAAGTTTAATGATATTAGCATGTATTTTGTCAATTTTTACCTTTCTAATCATTCCTGTTCGGACAAAAATTCTGTAGTGTAAGATAACACTTGCATTGAGGGACATGTACAAACTGCATAAGACAAATATATATATATATATATATATATATATATATATATATATATATATATATATATATATATATATAACTGCCAATAACAGGATAAACTGAATAACTGTTATTTCGCGTAACAGTTACGAAACGTCAACGATTAAGAACGTTAAGAAATAACAGTTTAGTTATTAAGAGCACATCCCTATTACCTAGGACTCCTCATGTTTCAAGGGCGGAAAGAGGGGTTCTTGATGCCAAAATAATCGATTGACGGCAAACCGTTTGTCTGTGTGTCTGTGGTCAAAACTAGCATCTAAACTTTCCAGACAATTTGCACTAAAATTGATATTCCCCAATGATCGGAAGAAACTAGAGGACAAGCAAGTTTGAAATGGATATTTTAATTTTCGGTAGGACTTTATATGACGGCAAAAGAAAAGTTTAATTTTTTTCCCAAAAGTGAAAGTGATTTTTTTTGGCATCAAGAACCCCTAAAATATGGATTTTTACTACACAACAAGATAGAGAAAGGAAAACAAAGGAACAAGATTTATCCAGTTTTTCGTTACCAGTTCTCGCAAATTAAGTTTTTCTGTCCAAAAATCGTTGTTTTTTCAATAACTCTAGAATACTTTCTCTATACTGCAGGAAGCAGTATGCAGTATACATATAAAGGAGTACTGTATGAGGATCAGTAGCAAAGTATTCCTGACAAGAAAAAGGTGTACTGGGGTTATGCTTTCACGTGTAAAAATATTTTACATTCTCTTTCAGTGTAAGGTTATTTTACACTGAACTAATTAATTGCTATGAAAATGTAAATTACACGGATTCCAAGATCTGCTGATTGTTACTGTCTCACTACTTACTTAGTAAAGAGGAATTGTTGAAATACTTTAGCGGAAAACGACATTTTTCGTCAGAAAACTAGTATTGTCGCTGTCTGTTATCGGAAAAATGGATCATTTGTACTATTCTTGTAAATAAGGTACTCTAATACATTGTGTAGTGAGAATCCAGGGTTTGTGAGTTCTTAGATGACGGGAAAACGTATAATCGTCATCTCTTCATTTGTCTCTGAATAGTTTTCGCCTAATTTTTCGTGCAATGAAAGCCATTTTAAAACATTATTTTTTCAAAAACCGCTCCGAATTTTTCTTAACATTTCTTCTGGGACAACATGAAGTATGTCAATGGAAATGACGGAGATCCTATTTCGTTGTTATCTCTGAATTTTCGGAAAGTGCAAAAGTTACAAAGATGAAAGAAGGCATATGCCGTTGTAGCATCACTTATTAATGTATTACAGTAGTTTCTTTGATTTCTAGCCTCTTAATCTAGTTTATATAATAAAACAGTCATAACAACTATGTTTTTGAATGCTTTCAAGAAACTCTTTTTCTTTTAAAATGTATTCACACACCGCTTTCTCACCAGGCTTGTAAGATTTCAACGTGTCCGTTTCAAGAATTTCAGAACGTTTTGAGAAACTGTGAATTCTTGGAAGACACAACACGCAACACTTCTCGAAAGGGATTTCCAACTCTTCGTATTTATTCTCGGATTCTGCTGAATCCAAGAACAACGTTAAGGATTCTCCGAAAAACCCTCGTGAATGGCAGTAATGTTCGTGCTCAAGAACAATTACCTTCCAATTCTGCAAAATTCGTAAAGACCCTGTAGAATTTAAAAAGGTTACAATTGAGTATAATCTTCAGTGTTCCGCTTTAATGAGGTACATCATATAACTGGTTTGCAACATGATAACTTTGTTCCAGCAGGCAGTCCCCGTATTACAACGTATGAAGTTTCACAATAACTCATTCCGAATTTGTTGCTTCAAGAGGCAGTTATAAACACAACGCTACTTTTTATTTTCCCGAAATTGAAATGATTTACTGTTTAATAATGTCAAATACACCGAATATTTGTTTATGTTCTATGATATTGATATGAATCTTTAGAATGAAACTGACCAACTACAATTGATTGTTTTTTTAATTCTCTAATGGATAGGGAGCTTAAATAAAATTAATGATAAAAATTTAACTTCATTCAAATAGTAGTAGTAGATCTTCCAAATCCACGGTATTGATATTTAACAGGAGGCGCCTGAAATATTACCATACACTTGAATTATGGACTTTTGAAAAAGTCTTTGGAACGAATTTGTGTCATCGTTTCGACGTAAAAGTTATTGTGACGTAGATTATCTTCTTAATTATCATGCGCGCTTGTTGTTAATAAATCTTTCTTTCTTTAATCCTGAACTACCGGTATATTCTCTTCCAGACAGCGACTGAATTCGTCCTAGATGAAAAGTTTGTGTTGAAAATCTTGCCACTGCGCCGTCGGGATTCGAACCTACGATCTCCCGCCCAGAGCCGCTGCAGTGACATCAGTTGATGCCCCGTGCCACCGCTCCCGGTTTGGTGATGGAAATACGTCATGCTCACCACATGTCTACCTTACCGTCAGACATGGATAGTGAATAGAAAGATAAGCCAGCCTCTCGAGAGAAAAAGCATGCACTATACTTACAGGACTAACGAGCCTAGTAAATTTTACGTGACGGAAATCATTAACAATAAATCAATCAATCACCCCGCCCCGCTCCCCGCCCAATCACCTCATTTTACGCCCCTTCCACCCGCTGCCCGTCGTGTTCCGCTACTTATTTTCCGCACATTCCCCGTCCCGTTTCCGCCCTATTCTCCCGCCTGTCCTGCTCTCCGAGTCATTTTACGTATATTTCCCGTCCCGTTTCCAGTTGTTTCTCCCATGCACCGCCCGACTCTTTTTCTGTACATTCCTCGTCCCGTTTACGGCGCATCCTCACACCCGCTCCCCGTCCCTGAGATATTATCCGCAAATTCGCTGTCGGAACCTTATCTATATCCTGTGTCCTTATCTTATACCCTTATCTTATCCTTATCTTATATCCTTATCTTATTCTGTGCAACAAGTTATTTTCCCAACATTCACTGTCCCGTTTCAAGCTTATTCTCTTACTTTCTCTCCGTATTGTTCCCAGAGTTATTTTCCGCATATTTCCCGTCTCATTTCCAGTTTATTTTCTGTCTCACTCCACATCCTCTTCCTGGCTCATTCACTGCCTTGGCATTCATTCTGTTCCCTTTGGTTTTTTTCCCTTACCCGGGATTTTTTCCCCCTTTTTCTTTCCATCTTCCGATTATTAACCTTCCTTTTCTCTTCTGGTTTCTCCCTTCTCATTCTATTCTCTACTTCCCTTTAAAATTTCAGGCTACTTTCCGGCGCGCTTCTCAACCTATTCCCCGCCTTCCTCTTCGCCCGACCCCTAATTTATTTCATCGCCTTACCCTACGTCGCTAGTCCACCGGGTCCCACCCTATTCTCCGTCTCTTTCATCGCTCTGTCCTCTCATTTTTCCCACCAATGACTCTCGCGGATACGCACCTCGTTTTTTGCCCAACTTTATGCTCTTCTCACTTCACGTTTTTGGGCCCCTCTCCCTACTCCGCTTTCCAACAATCCATTCTCTCCATTCGACTCAATGTTTCTCGTCTTGCCTCTGGCATGCACCATGCAATGTCTCACATTATTCCTCCCTGTCGTGCTCTGCGTCGTTTTACTCATTGTGCCAATTATAGTCCACGCTGCCGTCCATGCTTACCTCATCTTTCTTCCGACCTGTTTCACATTCTCGCTACTGTAAGTTAGTACATGGTTTATCCCTCTGTTTCAGTGCGTCGCTCATGCAATCTGTTTTAACGCCCCGTCATATTTCGTGTTACCATTATCCTTCCCTCTTCCGTCTGCCTTTAAACTCACGTGGTTAGACAATTCGTTACAGTAACGTTCTAAGCGGTCTCAGGGACTTTCCACCAAATGTATGTACCTGACGTCTAGTGATCATTATGCGAACAACTACTAATGAGTTTCCCGCAACACAACGGATCTGAGCGAATTCGAATAAAATGAATTTTAGGATTTTTGTGTAGAGTACGGAACTACACACAGGATCTCGAGAGGTTAACCCACCTCTTAATTCGATTTGCTTTGTATCATGCAACCACCTCACGCATTTCATGGATCTCGGAGCTGCTTTTCTTTCCACGCCAGGCCCCCCTCTTCGCCCGCCTCACTTGATCACTTCGACATATCCGTCACTTCGCTCATACTTAGTTTTTGTACTAGATTCTCTGCATATTTAGTCTCTCCTCCTGCTTATCTTCTCTCAACGATCTTTTTTAATGGTCGCTTTCCTAACTCTTTCCCAGGGGGACGCCCAGAGGAAACAAAAGGACACGGGCAGACGATCTACGGGGCCTACTTATTTCAAAAATTTCCCACCCTTCGCCAGTTTATGAACAGAATTAATTTCTCCATGTAATATAAATGTTAACTTAAATTAAATGTATCTACGTGTTTATGTTAATAAGGATAAGGGACCATAAACCATAATATTTTTTTCTACTTCCATTGTATAATTGTGTTTTGATGTCATGATGCAACCCGTTGCATAATTACACTCATTACGATACAGATTTCACTTTGATACAGGTTCTTGACCAGTCAGAAAAGTTAACAAACCAGGTTTTGACACTTAGTTAATAATTGAGAATCGTTCTAGTGAATGTTTCGTTCGGTTGTGTATATGAAAATTCCATTTAATACTGTATTATGCATGCCAGTTTTAATTTTTTATTTATATTATTTATTATTAGTAGTAGTTTTTTACCTGAAATATTATTTGAAATAAATTGGATCCTAAAATCATATTGATTCTATTTGTCTAGCGCAGTAAACCAAAGCCAGCTGCTGCGGGGTAGGGTAGGGAGCTGCCCGTTAGGTGGCCTTGGGTGAATCCTGTATGTCCACTGCCATAATACACTCGTGTGAAGTTGACCATACTCGCACGTTCCTCGCTCGTATCGTATTATTACACTCGTATATTAATGCCCATCATTACATCGTTTCATAAAATACTATAATGTTTAGCTTTTTTTATTTTAAACCACCCGTGTCCAGTCCCATGTCATTGGCATCATGTAACATGGATTAATCTCACAGATCAAAGGTGAAATTACCTCGTGGGCATCTTGTGTGGAATTTCTAACAAAACGTTAGACAGAAATGGTCAGTTCCACACAAATGTTTGTCAGACTGTCCTTTACAGTACCTGACTACTTGTTAGTCACTCCCCGTGTTACAAAAGGTGATGCCGAGGTACTTTTACCTAGCAGCTGTGTGTGATAAAAGCATGAGAGAAGTGAGAATAGCCGATAAAGTAAAGGAAGTAAGAGGGAGACATTACGTGGAAAAGAAAAGCAACTCGGAGTGCAATGAAATGTGCGTTCCGGATTGCATTGCATGATGCAATGCAGTATACATAACGAGGGGAGGGTCGTGGGGGCAAGAAAAAAAAGAAGAAAAAAAATGCAGGAGTGACGCACTGAAACAGACGGATAAAGCATCAACAAAACGATAGTAGCGAAAATGTACCCATGATATACGGTGCCATTGATGGTGGAGAAAAAAATGTTTCCAAAAAATATCTGGATATTGATTTAAAATTAAATTACCTTAAAAGGATTCTTTCTCTTTAAAATGTCTCTTTTATCCTTATTAATTATGAAGTACCATGAAATATATACTACCATCAAGGAATCTTTAAATGTTTTAAATGAAAAAATAGGAGTGAGGTTGCTCGAGCTCCCCCATTCTGAGCGCCTCTTCTCTCCATTACTAAAACTAGTGGTGCTAAAACAGCAAGTACTTTCTCGATCGTACTTTCACGCAAAATTACGCAAAAAAAATTTAGAATTTTCGAGAAATTGTACATAACCTTATTTCAAAATCTATATTGAATAAACAGATTGTATTAGGGAAAGATTTATTTATCTTTTATATTTTAGTTGTAGGAAGACTCCAAACATTTTTAAACATATACATTTTTCGGAAAATCCGGGTTGTTCGGATTGTAAAATCCTTCAGTGGTCACGTGAATTTCTATTGTAATTCAGTCATATTCATTCGCTGTTTACAGTGGGAGTTGAAGAACTTTTGAAATGGACATTCCAGTATCTTTCCTAGAAAACCTCAGCTATTGAATTGATAACTGATGCACTAGCGATTGAAACGCCGGAAACAGCTTGAATTACAGTAATAATCCATGCGACCACTTGCGGTTCAGATTCTGACCTAAGCTGTCATCGTGAATATTGCTGGACTCTATTCTCTGAGTGTTTATGCAAAGAAAATCAGTGGAAAAAGGTTGACTACGAGTAGAAGTTATAAAATCAGAAATGAAAACGAAGATCGAGAGAACATTTGTGGCACAATTTGAACATTTGGGCGCGGCGCGGGCATGGGCGTGGGCGCGAAAGGGCGCGGGCGTGGTCGTGGACGCAGACGGCGGGCGTGGTCGGACGCGGGCGTGGTCGTGGACGCGCGCGCGGGCGTGGGCGCGGGTGTGGGCGCAGGCGCGGGAGAGCCGCTCTAAAGGGCGGTTGCGGAAGCGGTGCGGGCACGGTCATGGGCGTGGGCGCGCGCGCGGGCGTGGGCGCGGGTTTGGAGCGGGCGTAGGCACGGGCGCGAGCGCGGGTGTGTGCGCGTGAGCGAGTGCGGTGAGCCGCTCGTAAACGCGGTCGCGAGTGGCGCGGCGGTCGTTGGCGCGGGCGCGGCCATCGGCGTGGGCGCGCGGGCGTGGGCGTGGGTGCGGGCGTGTACGCGGGCGTTGGCGCGGGCGCGCCATGGGCGTGGGCGCGGGTGTGGCCGCGGGCGTAGGCGTTGGCGTGTGCGCGGGAGTGGGCACGGGCGTGTGCGCGGGCGAGTGCGTGGGCTCGGGCGTGGGCGCGGGCGCGTGCGAGGGTGTGGGCGTGGGCTCGAGCCTGAGCGTGGGTGTGGGCACATGCGCGGAGGTGGCCCTGCGCGTGGCGGGATGGCGGTACGGAGCGGCCTGGGAACGGCTACTTGAGCGATATGCGCGGGAGTCGCTCTGCATGCCCAGTCACACGCTATGGGTCGCGTGCCGGCAATCGCCAGCCCTTCGTCGGTCTGCACGCCCACCCTGCATTACGTCTCTCCACCACGAAATCACGGCCACGCACTGGCCGGCACTGCTGGCAACGTGGACGAAAATCTGGCAAATTTCGTAATTAGAGCTACACCTTTTTGATGCTAGAAATTCGGGCAATATTTGTTTTTTATCTCCTTAAAGAGTAAAAATATGTGTTCAAACAGCAATAATATTTATTTATTATCCATATGGAAACCAGTAACCAAGATGGAGGCAAGTGTCGGTGTAAAACATAACTGGATACATTTCATCATTGCAATCTTAGAATGTTTGGGAGCTGCTCGTGTTATGAGGGTAAGTTACTTCTTACTGCCATGACGACCTCACCTAAACGATAGTCTGTTTCCTGATAATTTCGTCCCCGCCCGAAGGTTTTTGTTTTGCTTTTCGATCCGTTCATTCCCATGTCATTTTTTTTCAGCCCAATCACGTAAATTTTCTAAATCCTGCTGTAATATTTTTTCGTCAACGCTAGTTTTGATTTTTCGGTATATAACACAATCTTCTGCAAATAATCGCACCTTTGATTGTATGTTAACATGGAGATCATTTACGTACGTGAAGAGAAGTAATGACCCTAAAACACTTCCCTGTAGAACCCCTGAAGTAACAATACCGTAGTCGAAAACTGAGTGCCAATTCGAACTTTTTGTTTCCTGTCTCTAAGAAATTCGCTTACCCACTTTACAACTCTAGCATCAATTGCTGAAGTCAATAATTTCCTGATAAGTAGACTATGCGGTTCTACGTCGAATCCTTTCGCAAAGTCGATTACGATTGCATCCACCCTCCCACCCGCGTCTACTTCGTCAGCTAGATCTTGAAAAAGAGAAACGATTTGGCTTTCGCACGAATATTTACTTCTAAACCCATGCTGTCCGTGAAAAATCCAGTTCGCTTTTTCCCATTCGCGGCGAATGTACCCGGTTATTAAATACTCCATTATTTTGCATACTACTGATGTAAGAGATACTGGTCTTTAATTACAAACTTTCGTTTTATCACCATTTTTGAAAATTGGGACCACTGGTGCTGTCTGGTAAACTTGCATTATTAATAGAAACATTCAATAATCTTAACAAATACGGCGATACTGCCTCCCCACCGAGTTTAATAAAATCTGTCGAGATGTCGTCTGGTCGCAGTGATTTACGGTTTTCCAGTGATTTTATACGTTTGCGGAGTTTCCATGCATGAAGCTTGAACTGGTTTTCTATCGGAAAATAATGAACTTGGTCCTGCGCCCGTTTTGGTTTGAATACCGATACAAAATACTTGTTGAACGCATTTGCTTTCGCTTGGTCGTCATGCAATGGCGCGTTATCTGCGTCTCGAATTTCCTGAATTTCTTCCTTATTCCCCCGGCGTCTGCGGACATATTTGTAAAAGCCTGACCAATTATTTCTTCCTGTCTCCAAAATATTTCTTAAAAATAATTCATGCGCAATTTTCTTTTCTTTTTCTAATTTCCTGTAGTATTTTTTAAAAGTTATCATGTCAGCAATGCTGCGATGTCTCCTATTAAATGCTAGTCTAACTTTTCTCTTTAAACGCCGTATCGCCCCGTTATAATATTCAGGATCATTTTATTTTTATTTATTTTTATTTATTTTACGTCCAAAAAACAGTTAAAAACTGCGTATGACGTTCTATGGGGAAAAGTGAATTGTGTGCACATTTTCAAAATTCTGTGATCTCTACACTAAGTCATATACTACTTAAATTTTGAATTTTGAAAGGGAGGAAAAAAAACAAAAAAACTCCCATGTAATAAAATCTATTTTCAAAGATAAGGATTAGGATTACTTTTCAGTATTTTGCAAGGAACGATAAAGACCAGGATTACTTTTCAGTATTTTGCAAGTAACGAACGTATCTAAAGCTGTTTCTACGATTGTTCTAAAAGCCCTCCATTGTTCCTGCATACCCCCTTCTGTTCTTAGAAAATAGTCGTATTTTCCTCTTAAGAAACTACGTAAACCTTCCACGTTTGCTTTTCTACGTTGCCTGACTATCGTTCCTTTCACCTTAGGTCGCATAATTACGTTTGTTTGTACTTCTACCATCAGTGTTTTGTGGTCGCTAATCCCCTGAAAGACGTCGCAAGAAAGGAACATTTCTGCAGGGTAAACAAGGAAAATGTTCACAATTGCGCTATGCGGCGTGGGTTGGTCGACTACCTGCGTTAATCCCTGTTCCCATACCAGTCGATTGACGGGCTTTTTAATTTTCCTGTCGCATACCTCCCCTTTCCAGTTAGCGTCGGGAAAGTGTAAGTTCAAAGAAGGTTCATGGAAACCATTAGGCGCTACTTGAATTTCCACTTTACTTTCAACGCTAAAAATTAAAGGAAGAAATGAATTTACCTAAAAGTCCGAGCTCTAGTTATAGGTAACACCAGGAATGCTTTGCAATTTATCTAAATGTCCAATGCAAGTATCCAAATGAAAGAGTGAATGAGAGAAAAGAGAGCTAAAGAAAGTGAATGTCCAGAGGAAAAAAAGAACATGGAGAGAAAACAGTGAAATGAAGAATAAGATTGTAAAGTCAAGAGAAAGAAAAAGGAAAGTAGGGTAAGGAAGACGTGCAGGAAAAGAGACTAATGAATAAGAAGAAATAAACTTCATTTTGGTCGTGAAATAGCCTCCTTTGACAGAAAAATTTTATAAAGTTATTTTAATAAAACAGTAACAATTATAAATACTTTTAATCAGTTGGTAGAGAAAAATTGATAATTTGTCTCTGATTGCTTTGTATGGTCCCGAATTCTGATATCGACTGAACTTTTATGAGTTAATTAAATAATAGAAAAGGCCGGGGACTATTAAAGGCTGCCCTCTGGCTTCCTACACACCGAGTATTCAGGTTCAAACGTTTGAATATCGGGTTGAAGGTGTGGATTGTCGATGGTTTAAAAACCCTCATTGTGCCTTACGAGGCGATTCTGGTATTTGAAAGAACCATATTAACATATACCGGGAAATTAACTTACTTCTTCTTAAAATTCCGTTCTAATCAGATCTGATATTGGGGTGAAGATAGTAAGCCAGGGAACATTCTAACAAGTAAAATGGCCGAAATAGTTGTACTGATATGTGGCATCGAGTATAGTAGACAATGTATTATAGTTGACCAGGTATTGTTTACAAAAAAAAATTTCCTTCGGATCTGATTTTTGAAACTGGCATACACCAGCAAATGTTTCTCAGTGCATCAACAGATGTCATTACAGTGCCTCTGACCAGAAGGTCCTGGGTTCGAGTCCCGACGAAGGTAAGATTTTCGACACAAGCTAGACAGTTAAAGTCGAATCAACCGCAGTCTGGAAGAGAATTCCAGCGGCCGGCTGCTCTGATCCATAGCTTTCGTGTCTTTTTTATTAACACCACGCGAAAGCGAAAGCAGTACCCTCACAAACGGACAGTGACCAAGGGCCGCGCGCGATTTTTCCTTCCTCTTCCTTGCCCTATCCTCACCGTGAATAGTAAATAGTAAGAATGGTGTGTACAATTCATTTGAGACACTAATCATAAATTTAAATCATATCCTTTAGTTGGCAAAGTATATTAGTAGTATATTTTAGTATTTTATGCAAAATGGGCTTTGCCAAATCCCTTTAAGGTATAGGAATTCATTATACTTCTTTCGGAACAAAGAGGTATTGTTACTTATAAAAATTTAGTGCAATATTCTTGTCGGATATTTATTAATGTACAGATATTCCTTGTCCGTAGTTTGAATAATAATTTTAATTTAGATATTTGTTTCACTCGTGTCTTATTTTTTATCATTATACTTGATAGAAATAACGTTTTATTGAGCATGCTACAATTTAGTTTTGTTTCTAAAAATAGAAAAAACGGGAATGTAATACTCCGAAATGTGCTTTATTCTTAAACGTCGTGAAATCAATACCTTTTGCAAAATTTAACAAAATTACAAATAATACAAAATAATTTTTTAAAAAAATTACCAAGTTTTTAGTTTATTATAGGGAACGGATTTTATTGTAATAAAAAATTCAAAATATGTACATATATATATATATATATATATATATTTATAATAAATCGAATTTTTGTAATATTGGAATACAAAAATTGTTCTCTACAAGTATTTTCCGACCACTAAACGTCGCTGATCAGTCTTTAGCAAGGATTCGGAGTTACTGAAAATATGTTCTATCTCTACGAAGTAATTGTACTCTAAACTTTACCACACATAAGAATTTTATTCGAAATATAAAATACGTTCATAGTATATATTACATTATTTACGAGGAGCCGGTTTACAATTGAATAGTAGAACCGTCTAGCGAGTGATGAATCCCAGGGGAGGGGGTTCAAGGGTATACACCCATCCCTGCAAATCGAACAACGCGGCAAGACAATACTGTAAAAAATATTTGTTAGTTTTCGATGGAGTAACGAATGTGTTCTTTGAAACATAAGCAAGAACGTAGTTGAAATTACTTTAATTCACAAAAATGCACCATCCTTTACACCGAGTAAGCAGTAAGGGGGTTAGGAGGAAAGTTAGACAATTCATAGCGAAGATATGGTGGTCAAAGAAGCGCAGCAGCATTATATTTGATTTTTAAGAAAGATTATTTCGCAACATATATTGCAAACGCGCATCTAAAACGTTCCGTTTCGACGTATAAATGTATTAAAATGTAGTGAAATATGTCGTAATTGGTAAAATATGTAATTATACCCAAATACTCGTATGTAATTATATGTAAAATAAAAATAGTTCTAATTCATTGAGATTGTCATGTAAACTCGAAAAAATATAATTTAATGCTGGTAGCTTGTTTGTGTAAAAACATGTAATTACATGGAAATCCGTTCCCTATTTATTAGTAACGCTCAGTTATATAGTGAATTTAAATTAGAATCAATTAAAAATATTTAGAAAACAAAATTCAATTGTTTTAAATATTCTTCCAAATTTTCTTGTTCATTAAGTCCGTAAAGTCAAAAATATTTAGTTTAATCTAAATAACTAATAAACTTAAATTCTAAATTTACTATCCAGACAGCTATCTATTGCCTATCCAAACCTCAGATAATCAAAATCACAAAATAACTCAATATCGTTAGCCAAACAAGGCATTTAATTTACTCTAAAAGTTATTATTTGTCATTGTAATTCACTCCCTTGGATGGAAGTAATGCCGAACAAGCAGAACACAAAAAGTAAAAAAAAAATTTTGCTCTGCTACTTCTTTAAACTACCCGCTGCGATTGCACCCATGTCTTCAGAAACGTTTATGCGCACGTAACTACAGCAGTGAGTTCTAAAGAACATGAAGACTGTGCCTGAGATTTCGGCGTTATTTTTCTGGTAACTAGATGTAATCGCACAATTTATCTCCATTAAAAATGATGGAGAAGTTCAATTTTCTGACCAAAGCTATTTTTTCTTCTAATCTTTCTTAATGTGGCAGTTTGTTCCTGATAGCCCTTTTTCGCCCAACCACTGCTACCCAAAACATTCCATCACGCTATGTAGCCAGCTTCTTACTTTATGTCACGAAAATTTAAAGATTTTCCTTTCTCATCAGGCTATGCATACTCACAAGATGGGAAAATTTGTTTTCATGTAAATGAATATAAGGATACATACAACAAAAAATCTAAATTCAGATAATCGAAATGGACTTTAAATGTGCCGATGCGATTCATTAATGTGTATTACATAGTTCACGTGATAAATTTGAACTTAATGAATCAGAAACCTCCGAAAATAATGAAAATTGAAATTGAGTCCGTCATTTCTAATAGTGGAAATTTGTAATGATGAGGTACCTTTTTCATATAAATAAACTTATATTTGTCATAGAAGGCTTTATATGAAAAAATTTATATAAGAATAATAAACATGTTTTTTCAATTAAACGTATCGTCATTCAGTAATTTTTATTAAACACGAAATAAAATTTTTGAAATGATTATACCGTGCATTTAAAAATTTAAATGCAATTTCAATTCCTCTATTCTCCTGAGAGTAGCATTCCAATAACCCGTTGAATTATATGCTATCTCGAAGAAGACATCCTAAGATTTCACGCACAATGATTTCCTTAATACATCCATTGAAGCAAACGATATTTCGTCCTTCTCTGCAATACCATTTCGCAGGAACACAGCACTTAGGAATATAATTCCAATAAGAAAACCTGTTTCTCGGGCTGCTCGCTTTACCACGCCTCCGCTCCAACAGATAGCGCGTTTCTTTTCACCGTCCTACATCTTAAAGACACATTACGTCGCGAAATAGACCTCTTCGCTCGCATCGTGAAAAGTTAATGACTCTCGTATATTAGTTTCATTTCGTCGATTCCCAAACGCTGAGGACCGGGGACCTTGGGACTCGGATTACCTCCAGCGCGATCGCGCGCGAGTTATATTCACTTGAAGGCGGCCGTTGGGGGCTAATGTCTTCCTCTGCGCCGCTGAAGACTCCCCTAACTGCGTCGGTGCTCGTTTCCCGCGGCGTAAACACGCCCGTTCGTCAGCCCTCAGGGCAGCGCCCGCCGCGGCCAGTCGCTGCCTTCGCCCCGACAGGGGCCGCACATTGGGGCGAGACCCCGAAACGCTGGCCAAAAGTCGAACAAAGAACCACTAGGGAATTTTAAGCAAGCAGTTGAATAAACTGGTTGCCAAAGTGTCTAATTCCATTGTTAGGAAAGGTCCCAGGCGTCACAGTGACCGGTGTGGTGGCTCAGTGCATCAACTGATGTCACTGCAACTCCTCTGACCGGAAGGTCCTAGGTTCCCACTCCCCGCGGCGGCAGGATTTTCGACACTAGCTTTTCAGCTAGATCCAATTAAGTCGATGTCTAGAGGAGAATTTTAGTGGTCGGCTGCTCTGATCGCTAGTTTTCCGTGATTTCTCCTATGAATGCTGCAGCAGTACCCTAACAAATGGACCGCGCGCGATCTTTCCTCCCTCTTTCTTGTCCTATCCTATCCTATCCCTTATACTACATGCACTGCGCTGCTACACATGCCGGAAGATCGGTTGGAGGCTTAGAGCTTGTTCTGGTCGGGGGGGTGGGGTGCTCCGCTGGTGGGAGTTACCTGGTCGGGGAACATCCCGTTAACCGAGGGTAGGTCGGCGCCCGATCAGGCCATCCAGCGGGGGAAGACCACCGCAACCTTCCAAGCAAAAATACGCCCTACACTTACGGGACTAATGAGCATAGTAGTTGACACGCCGAAATCAATCAGTCATAGTGACGCTCTGCATAATTGAATACGTGGCCGTTGAGCGAACAGCTGTTTCACGACAGGAAGATCGTAATCAACCGTTACTAAGAACACGTGCAAATTTTTTTGTTTTTAGCAATTTTCATCATTCAGAATGGACGAAAATCGTGATGGTGATGATTTACATGCATTACAAAAACTTTAAAAAATATATTATAATTATTTAATTAATAATTAACATTGAAACAAAATAATAAAATTAGAAAATTTTAAGAGTTCCACAATGAAAATGATAAAAATTCATTCTCTGCTATATACCTATTGGAATGTCAAAACAAAATCTGCTTTTAGCTGCTATTCTGCATTTCGGGCAGCCCAATAATTCTAACGATTAAAATATTTTTAGAAGTTTTTTTCATTTTTGTTCAGCTGTGTTGATTCCGCTGTTTTGTTTTTTGCAATGTTTACATCGGAATCTGCAAACCCATTTGTAAACCCCTGTTTACAAATTGTTTGAAAATTGAAACATTTTTAGACGTTTTTAAATTTTAATCCGACATATTGGATCCACCATTTTTTTGCAATGGAAACACTGGAATCGGAAGCGGCGAACACATAAAAACGTGTTTAGAAATGTTGATGAAAATTGAAACATATTTAGATTTTTAATTATTAATCCGCCATATTGGATCCGATATTTTGTTTCTTACAATTTTGACATTCTAATTGTAATCAACATTCTCAAAAACCACTGCATACAAAGTTGTATTGTGCTAAAAAACCATTGTTTATATTACATTTGGTTAATGTTGTTAACCATTGTATATATTAAGTTTGGTTAATGTTTTCATATGTTGGCCAGCTTTTCGGGATCTTACCCTAATGTGGGCTGCGAGAGTTAGGGGTCAGGGTGATAGCGACGGTCGGCGGTGGGAGCCACACGACTGGCCAATGGGGGCTGCGAGAGTGTTGGTGGAAGAGGTTGTAGTGATGATGGTGCGAACGGCGGGGTCATCGTGTTGGGATGGAAGTACCAGCTAGTAGCGGTGGTGGTGGTGGTGGTGGTGGTGGAGAGGATGGGGACGGCTATTGGTGGGATGGGGGGTTCCGGAAGGGGGGCTAGGCACACGGTTACGGCGGGTTGGAGGTGGTGGCGGCTGGGATTGGGTGGTGTTGGGAGCACGATGATGACGGTGAGACAGAGGCGGTTGTAGAAACCAGGTAATGGTTATGAGAACGGCAACGGCAAACCTGGAGGCATGGTGGTTCATGGTAGGTGCGGGAGGCAGGAGGTAACGGTACTGGGATGGAGGCGTTGTTGCGGTTTTGTCGAGAGGAGCCAGGGACTGTGGGGTTAAGACGTCACTAGCGAGGACGTAGCAATGACAGAGAAGTCGATGGTTTGCGGAGACTGGCGGCAAGAGGGGGCGGGAGGACGGGGTCCGTGGCAGTGGCGGGTGAGGGTGGCGACGATGGGACGCTCATTGCAAGGTCGTTAACCTTGGGGTAATTATTACAGACCACTGGCGTTCACTTTTGGAAATCGGAATCATAAGAGCAAAATGGCGATCACTTCATTTCACTTAGGTTCGGGATTCTCATTATTGATAGCGTTTAAAACATTTCAGTGAGCTTAATAATTAACATTTTCAAGTATATAAATAATAATTTCAATATGAAAAGGAACATAAGTTTTCGTCACATGAATGTCACAATTTTAAGACATAAATATATTTAGGTCATTAATTTTCAATATGATGTTAATATTAGTGATTGGAATATGTCCTTGTACGTTCTTTGAAACAATTATTTCCGTGGGCTGTTAAGAAAATGTAGAAGCGTGGAGAGAAATCTTGATGAAATCTTTAAGACGTGTTCCATCAATATTCCAGACAGATTCCATCAATATTCTTTGTTTACTTTTCGAGAATTTGATTATTTATTCTCAATGAGTTATATATCAAAATATATATTTCGGTGTTAGAGAAAAACGTCTTCCGTATTTAGTTATTAAGATACAAGTATTGTAAGAGATTTTATTAGAATGCGAGATTTTTTTATTTGCCAGGTAACTCCCATTAGCGGGACACCGACCCAGCCTCAGCCTCTAAGCTCCTGAATGGTCTCCCATCATGTGTGGTAATATAGTGCATGTTAGTGTAAGTGTGTGTGTGGGGGGGGTGAAGATAAGACAGAATAATAAGAGGAAAGAATAATAGTGCGCGGCCCATGACCCGTTTGTTAGGGTATTGCTCCGGCATTCGCCTGGTGTTCAGAGTAGTAATCACGGAAAGCAACCGACCAGAACAGTCGCCTGCTAGAATTTTCTTCAAGAATGCGGCTGAATTGGACCTAGTTATTTAGCCTGCGTCAAATATCCTGCCACCGTCAAAATTGAACCTTAGGAGGTCCCGGTCAGAGGCACTGCAGTGACATCAGCTGATGCACTGGTCCCCCTCACCCGGAATAACGCTTGTTGTTTAATAAGTGTTATTAAAAAACTAATCTTTGTGCCGTAAAGCTAGACTTAAGGTAATCAAAAAAATAAACGGTTTTAAGACTGAAACTTACCCCTTCAGACAGTAAATTGAGCTGGGAAAATCATGTAAATTTCGTTGTGGGGGAAGCTTGGAGATCTCTACATTTCGTTATGCGGATCCTAAAGAAGAGTACAGTGAGAGGTAAAGAATTAGCTTATATGTCACTAGTGCGACCCGTATTAAAATATAGCGCTATGTATATAGCACTATAGCACTATAGCAATATACAGTATGTTGGGACCCGTACAGAAAATCACAGCAAGGTAATCTAGAAAAGGTCCAGTGCACAGCATAGAAATTCACTTTCAGGGGTTCGAAAATTGAGGTGTATAGGAGTCACTCGAAAAGAGCCGGATTATGTTGCGACTCTATGCTATGTACAAAGCATACATAGGATATCCTGCTTTGAAAGTTATCCACCGTTGTTGGGGAAAACCTACATACTTCGGTAGAGCGGACAAAATTAAGACAAGAATACAGGACGTCGGGAAATTTACATTTACAAACCGAACCATTAGAGACTGGAACAGCCTGCGACAAACTTAGAACCCTTTCCTCAGAGCTTGAGCAAGTTTAAAAATAAATTCATTTTCTAGCTAATTATACTTTAGGTCAATTTGTGTTGTTTCAATTGTTAAATTAGTAGCATTTCCTATTAAGTAATTTTATTGTTAGTATTAATAGCAGTTGTAGTAGTATTGTTATCATTATTATTATTATTATTATTATTATACATTGTTTTTCTCGGTATTCACCGGATTTTTATTTGACTTTGTGTCGGGTTAATAACCAAGACACAGGTCAATTCATGTTTCGTCGCAGTTTAGGGATTTTCGAACAATCCTGCATGTGTTTAAAATGATCGATTTTTGCATAATTTTATAGGTATATTTTGGTATTTGAATAAGTTCTAGATTTTTATGGATGTTATTTGGTATAACTCTTGTGCACGAAATGACCAGAGGAACAATATGAACTTTTTGGAGATGCCATAGTGCCTTGACTTCAGTTGCTAGTTCTGTATTATTATTATTATTATTATTATTATTATTATTATTATTATTATTATTATTATTATTATTATTATTATCATCATCATTTTATTACTATTTATGTAGTGCAGCGCAGTGCAGTCCAGTGCAGTGTAGTGCAGTATTGTGTTATGAAGTGGAGGGAAAGGAATGCGGAAGACATGCGTCACAGTTGAGTGTTGTGCAGTGCAGTGAAGTGAAGTGAAGTGAAGTGGAGTAAGGCTTGCGCTGTGATATTATGTACTATTTATTATTATTTTTGTCTAATTAACTAATTTTTTGTAACTTATTATTAGTCATGTAAGCTTAATGCACGTAAAGTTAAGATATTCTTCCATCAAGTCACTGCACTTAATTGCAGAATTAATAATAAAATCTAGTCTTTCAATCGAAAGAAAGTACTACCATCCCCTGTGGTATAAACTAACCCTGACTGTTGTCCCACAAAATGTAATTCTCTGAGTAATATCTCATCCTAAAGAGATTTCCCATTTATCGACCAAGAGTGTTTGGATATTAATAATTGAGACTGACAACTCTCGGAAATATAGTCACATCCTGTTGTTACAGGCGGAGTTCAAGAGTTACACGTTACTTAAACATGAGTTATTCAAAAAATTCTTAAGATCTTCGCTTACATGTACTTTAAGGGTAGGCTTCAAGGAAAGCCTGGATTGGTAGTACTGTTGCGGAACACATGTGAACATGGCTGTCTTCCATCAATTGTCCCGAACACATAAATAAATAAATAAATAAATAAATAAATAAATAAATAAATAAATAAATAAATAAATAAATAAATAAATAAATAAATAAATAAATAAATAAATAAATAAATAAATAAATAAATAAATAAATAAATAAATAAATAAATAAATAAATAAATAAATAAATAAATAAATAAATAAATAAATAAATAAATAAATAAATAAATAAATAAATAAATAAATAAATAAATAAATAAATAAATAAATAAATAAATAAATAAATAAAAAGAAAATATTCACGCTAAGTATCCAAACCTGATTTCTTGGTCGCGCAAGGTCTACAAAGGCATGCGATTATCGCCATTTTGCACAGGGGCGGTCGATATTCTCATTTGTGAACGTCAAGAACGTTGCGAGGTTCAGAATGAAGACTTTAGTCGTACACAAAGTACACAATTATTTCAAGTGAGCACTGGAATAATGAAAGACCAGAAAGAATAGCAGCATCACCTCGACCAGAGTTCTCACCCGTATTAACTGGTTAGCTTGAGTATACCTTGCTTAAATATTGTAAAATACTTAAATAGTATCTCTAAAATAAATCCAAACTAATAGAAATAGAAAGTACAATATTTTTTGTTTAGATTCAGTAAGTGTCAGAAAGATAAAAGGATCCTCAGAGTCCTATGTCACGTTTTTGGCAAGTAAAATCTTTTTGACACATGCCCGGAAAAATTTAATCCTCCACACAATATCTGCTCCTAACGAGATCTCACGGTTGTCTTCTCAGACCAACGTTTCTTCATTGAAGTTACGAATATTCTTACGTCTGCCTACGTGTGACTCAAGTGGAATGGTAGGAGACTTTGTAAAAATGAATAATAAGCACTTTAAAAGGTTGCTTTTTTGTTTGGCTTATCTGTTTTCAGTTCATATTGTAAAGGTCGGACACACATTGCATGACAAAACGTACTATCCGAGGCCAGACACTTGTATTTTAAAACACAAAGTTGACCTTTTGATAAAACGGTGCAAATGCGCCCGTATCTTCATATGCATTGCGACAGTCACTTTATGCAACTTTGATAACTGGCTGTGGAGGAGACGGTGGCGGTGGTGGTGGCAGGATTGGTGGGAAGGAGAGGAACAACAAGGACCATAGGGCATGGTGCAGTGGTGTTTATTGCGCAAAAGTTCTGTTATGCATTTATTCTTAGAAATTTAGTTTAGTTTAGTTTAGTTTAGTTAATGCCTTATTTTACGTGGCGAGACTCGGGCCATCAGGCCCGCTCTTCCGTCTAACCACGCAAATTTCGCTACGCTCCTTTCACCACCTAGCGGAGAAAGGAGGTATTATCTTGGGCGACGAAACAGGCGGAAGAATTTTGCTCAGAGGCTTCTTTTAGGCTTGAGGATCTTTTACATGCAGTAAATCTACTACATGGGACAGCCGGCTTTACTTCCCCTCCGAAGGAAGGCGTACGAAGGATTTTTTCGCCCTTAAAATTCACGGCTTCGATCGGGTTTGAACCCGCAAACTCGGGTACAACAGTCCGGTACGCTGACCGTTACACCACCGAATCCGCTAATTTGTTTCGTATGCTCTAAGACCAATAACATACAACATATGATAGAATGACAACCAAATTCTATTTACAAATAAACTTGCACTGATACTAAATTAACTATTTAATAATCTAAATTCATTCGTCACACGCGCAGATTTGTGAATTGACCGACTGACGCAATGAGCGTTGATGAGCGTTGTTAGTTGTATTACTTTTGTATCTAAAATTTAAGCAGAACTTGGGCTCTGTTCATTCCTATTCAGTCTTTTTAAACATTTTCCTTTTTTTGTTTTTATGCCGTCCACTCCACCAAAGATTCGTCCTGATTCACTAACACAGTTTCCTCACAGACTCCGTCCATGGTTCAGCGTCCTCGTATTTTGAATACTCGAAAAAAAACACAATATTTTCAAAAATAACTTTCCTATTAAAATATCAAAAGCGTTTCCCTTTTATCAAAAAGCTGCTCGTATTCTGATCGTATTCGATGACTTAACGTGTTTAACGTTAAATTCCAAAAAGTATCAACACAGCACAAAAGTCATTGCAACTCCTCAATTTGGGGTAACTGTAAGGGTAACAAGTCGCGGGAGGATTGGACGTACCGCCATCCTTGATGACGGGTACATCGTGAGAGTGACAGACAGCTAGGAGAGCTGGTTTAACACTCGGTCACTCGCGCCGTGGATAGAGACTTTTCTAATTAAAAAAGAAATGTTAGCATTCCACGAAAAAATCATTCCTGCTGTTCCACTATCAATGTCTGCGAAGGGTATCAATAAACGTTTTATCTCTGTTATGCACTGAGTCGCTATACTCTGAAGTAAAATCATTGTCGCTGCTTGACAGAATCCAATATGCAAATACTGGCGTATGAAACGGTATTCTTGAATACTTGATCAAAATTATATTTTTCTGTAAGATGTAATGGAGGTTAATATTTCAAATGTTGTGTTTATGTGTTCCTCTCGTTAGTGTGCAAAAACATAAATATTATAATATGTAGAAAAGTAAATAATGCAGGCGTTGGGCGACGTCCAACGCGCGAGTACTCATGTTACCAATGGCCACGCGAGTGAAGGAAATATAATGGAAGCTTCAAATATGGGATGTCATCAATTATTTACATGGTGTATTCAATTATAACATAAGCACAGATATACTAGAAAAGTGTATTAATGATTTAAATGAGGAAAATAAACTTTATAATGAGTGTGTTGGACGGAGTTCAACGCGCGAGTACTCGTGTTACGAATGGCCGCGCATGGAGGGGCGGCTGCATTGACAAGGACGACGAGAACGGGTAAACGGGTTTGTTGGGGGAGGGGTCAGAAGCGGGAGGAGCGGCGGCGGAGGAGAAGAGGTGGGAGTGGCGGAGGAGGAGTTGGTGGGGATTGCGGGGACGGAAGGAGCAATGAGGAAGGATGGGATGGAAGCGCGGTGAGTGCAGCAGCGTTAAGAGCGGTGACGGAGGTTAGGGGGGGCGGATACTGGCGGACGGCCAGGGGGGAAATGACGTGTGGTGAAGTTGGGCAAAGACGTCAGGATCAGCAGAAGTTGGGATTGGATAATATCGAAAGTGGCAGGGAATGGTGGATAATGTGTAAAATGCAGAGATGGCGGGCGTTGGATGCAGCTGCGGTAAGGGCGGTGGCGGCGGTTACGGCCAGAGTGGCTGGGATGGAGAAAGATTTGGGTGATGAGGTTGTGTTCTGATGACAAGGAAGCCGCGTTCAGCGTAAAGGTTCGGAGGGGGATCCGGAGCAGCAGAAGCGCCGGCGATATGATTGATAGTGATTGCGGACGCGTCAACTAATGAGGTCGTTTGTCCCGTAAGTGTAGTGCATGATTTTAATCAGGGGGTAGCGGTTATCTTCCCCCACTTAATGGTGAGATCCGGGGCCCGACCTACCGTCGACTACTAGGATGTCCCTAACAAGATATCTCCCACAAGCGGGACACCGCCATAGCCGGGACAAGTCCTAAATCCCCAACCGCTCTCCCGGCATGTGTGGTAGTGTAGCGCATGTTAGTGTAAGTGGTGAGGATAGGACAAGGAAGAGGAAGGAAAGATCGCGGGCGGTCCATAGTCTTTTGTTAGGGTAGTGCTCCGGAATTCGCCTGCTGTTGAAGGAGAAATCACGGAAAACTACCGATTAGAGCAGCTGATCGCTAGAATTCTCCTTCAGACAGCGACTGAATTCGACCTAGCTAGTGTCGAAAATCCTGCCACCGTTGGGATTCGAATCTAGGACCTCCAGGTCAGAGGCACTGCAGTGACATCAGCTGATGCACTGAGTCTACGCTAAGCAAGGACACCGGGCATATTGTAAGAACAGGTTTGGAAGGGGACGTTGGAGCAGCAGAAGCCGGCGATGAGGGTTCAGGTGGCTATTGGCAGTCACTATTGGGGAGGCTGGAGCTCCGGCGGTGGGAGTGCCAAAGGAGGAGGGGTTGGTGAGAGCGTCAGGTGACCTGAGCGTCGGAACAGCGGGCGCCATGGAGCCTGAGACGATGGGACCGGGGCGTGGCAGCGAGCGAGTTCATAAGCGGCAAAGATGGTGATATTGGTAACCTCGTCGCAAGCGGTCACCGGCCACCGTGTGGGTAACGTCTGACCTCCGGCGCTCGCTCGCGAATGCCAGCGCGAGCACGCGCTGCGTGGGCGTTGTTCTGCGCGTATCGATTGCGAGCGAGGAGGCGCGCGCACGAGTGTGCGACGTGGCCGCGAGGGCGCGCACGCGAGTCCGCCCGCGGCGATGCGCGAATGTTTGCCCGTGCGCGATGCGTGCGTCACTCAGCGTCCCACGCGCGCCGCTCGGCGCCGCGCTCGGCTCCCGCGCGAGGGTCAGGGCACGCGTCGCGTGGCATTTCGATTAATGGACGACCTTTGAGTCCAACTATAGAGATCCCTCGATATGATAGAGACAGTTGATAATACAAGACAAATATTACAAAATAATAAATAATAAATTAAAAATGAATAAATAATGAATCAATAATAATAATAATAATAATAATAATAATAATAATAATAATAAAGTAAAAAAGTAATAAAATAAATAATAAAATAAATAAATAAAATAATTTAATTTCATTGTTATGAAGCGGATTGATATTATAATAGTTTTCATTGATCACATTTTGAGTAACTGCTGATGAAAAGAAAAGGAAGTCCTCAAAACGTAGAGATCAAGAGCTTTAAAAATTAATAGAATATTTTAATAAAATTGATTAATCTAAATTATGTTTTCACTGGTTTTAAAAAACGACTGGACAATAAACTAATTGAAAGTAAATAATAATTTTACATATGAATATAAAATCTATTACATTACATTATATATTATATCCACTCCATTGAGAACGCATATTGTAATTCTAAATTTCCAAGTATCTCTAAATTTCCAAGTATTTCTAAATTTCCAAGAAAACTAAGCTTGAAAGCTTTTCAAGTGCAGTTACTTTAGGAGTGACAATGTTTGCTTCCGGGGATAAAGCTGGATCATACTTTTGTGAATATACAATCTTTGTACACTACATTTATATGAATGAGAGGTCTCCGAAAACGATATTAACTCAAAAATGACAATGACTGCACATACAATGTTTGTGAAATAAACAAGCGATATCGAATTGTATCTTCTTTTGTGTGTTTGTTAAATCTGGAAAGAAAATATGTCATTGTTTTACAATTTATAAGAAGCCATCAACGCAAACCTTTGTTAGTACGCTACTGCTGGAATTATCCATCAGAATTGAGAGAGAAGAATTGAAGTGTTCAGATTAAGGCATTAGGAGAAAAGCAGACGCAACCCACAACACACATTACGCTGCAAACAGTTTATCATCGTGCATATCTCCGAAAAAAAATATGTCACAAGACTCTAAATTCACATTTTTGTGTCCATTAAGTAGATGAGTTATGTGCATTATGCCGTAATTTAAAAAATGGTATCTTTTCGACCTTCTAGTTCATTTTTGGAGAGCATACCATGTAGCATGGTTTGTCAGAAAAGTTTGTTTGTTTTTTCTTTCGTTTTTTTGTAGTCGGGCTCTTGAACCACCTGAGAATTGGATCAAATTGCTGAAATGTGTTGATTTAGCAAAAAAATAGGCTCATAGCGTTTTGTAATTTTTTACTCCTTCAGAAGGGAATGCCACAACAACTGTATGAATAATATTTATCCCTTAAATAGAGTATTTCAGTTTATGAAATTATGGAATTTGATAAGAAATTATGAAATGATTTAAGTTTGTGTGCTCTAAAATTTATTTCTTGATATGCCCATTACATGTGTCGTTTCCTTGGTTAAGTTACACTTACTCTATGTATAAACAAAGTGAATGTATACGGAAATGAAATTACATAATAAATTATATACAGATTTATTTTCAAAACAATCAACGTTATTCCTACGAAGTCAGTATTGAAATCTTCTACTTCTTTCTCTCTAGTTAATTAGCATTAAATTTCCCTATTATACTTATTTTTTATTTGGCCTTAAATGGTTACATACTGGGTTTTAAACTAGAGAACTCATTGACTCTACTAAACATATTCACGCATAAGTTTGCCTTGCGGTGCACCTTGATTCAATAGCTCACAATATATACAATAATGCTTACAAACGCATTTTTAACATGGTTGTTGGTTACTGTGTTTCACCTAACTGCCGTAGTCACAAAGCGAGTGCCAGATACTCGGTTTTCTCGGCAGAGAACATTCCTCCCGTCATGGTCCAAGGGAGTGACAGTATCTCATTCTGCACTGCCGTCTAACGGATTCTGTGATTGAACAAAATCGTTTCAACAGAACTCTACACTACGTGTGGAAATAAGCGTTTGTAATTCTTATTCTTTTTTTAGTTTGGGTAAATCCTGTAGTTTCTCGAACGGCAGGTTTTTGCAGATCGGGATTTTCCCTACCTCAAACTGGTTGAGATAGTATCTGCTCACACGTTCGTTTCATGCGACCCCAAGGATTGGTTAGTTGGTTGTTACAGATTCCGGGCGCGTCAATTACTGTGATCATTAGTCTCGTAAGTGTTGTGCATGCTCTTTCCTCGGGAGGCGGCTGTGATCTTCCCCCACTGGATGGCGAGATCTGGCGCCGACCTACCGTCTGCTAGCAAGGATTTCTCGAACCAGGTACCCCCGCCAGCGGAACACCGTCCAAGCCAGGACAAGCTCTAAGCTGGCCCGGCTGGTCTCCCGGCCTGTACGGAAGTGTAGATCATGTTAGTGTAAGCGTGTGTGAGAGATGTGGAAAGGAAAATGAAGAGGAAGGAAATATCGTGCGCAGTCCGTGGCCCGTTCTTTTAGGGTACTGCTCCAGCATTCGTCTGGTGGTAATCGGAGAAACTATGGAAAACTACCTATCAGAGCAGTCGGTCGCTAGTATTATCCTCCAGGCAGCGACTGAATTCGACCTAGCTGACACGCTAGTGTCGAAAATCCTGCCACCGTCAGGACTCGAACCTCGGTAAGAGGGACTGCAGTGACATCAGCTGCATCATCACTGAGCCATCTCTCCCCGAAGACGGAAGCCTATGCCACAAAAGTGGTACGAAGGGATTGTCCCGGCTTCAAAAGTTGGCTCCTCTGGAACATAGGCGTTGCTGGGCGTACGTCCGCATGATCAGAAAGACACGTTATGCCATATCATGGGACAACATCCTTACACTGGTACGAGATTTGTGAAGAGCTAGGCGTTCTGAGAGAAATGATTCGGTAGCTGCACCTTGGGATCACATTGCTGAACGGATATTCGCCGCTAAGACGGTAAGCCTATCAATGGAAAGCCACCTATGTGCCAGGATATGAAACTGAAACCAAGTTTGTTTTAGAGGCAGTGGTAGTATCGGCCCTATATTTTTCTATAATATAATGCTCCTATCCGCCTATAAGAGTAAACTCGTTCAAAAAATTGTCTTCTAGGAGCCAGTGAGAGACTCAAAGGCTCAAACATGCTTAACTGATAGTTGTATACCCTGTCACTTAGTTACACCATTTGACGATAAGCCTTGCTGGCAACCACACTCGCTGATTCCATGGCTGCTAAACTCGAAGTCCCCTGTGGGTTTCGTGTCGATTGATTGATTACTTAATGACTCAGGGAGTGTCATCTGCTAAGGTCTTTAGTCCTGTAACTGCAATGCATGTTTTCATCGCGGGAGGTGGCGATCAACGCCCCCCTCCCCGCCGTGATGGCGAGATCCGCGCCGACCAACCATTTGACTAACGGAGTTTTCCC
The DNA here is from genome assembly GCA_964035755.1 of Teleogryllus oceanicus. Classification (NCBI taxonomy): domain Eukaryota; kingdom Metazoa; phylum Arthropoda; class Insecta; order Orthoptera; family Gryllidae; genus Teleogryllus; species Teleogryllus oceanicus. Next base: position 68,872,517 of record CAXIVR010000009.1, on the reverse strand, counting down.
GGCCCAGGTATCTCTCCACTATAAATACGTTCACAGAATTGACGAGGAAGTCATATTTTTGAAATTTTTTCTAACGCTCCCTCGGCGTGATCTATGAACTGAAATGGTAAGTGGGATTCTCTTCAGAAACGTAGCTAGCGACATGTCTTGCCTTGGAAACGTATGCATGCTGTAAACATTATTTTCGCTCATAGACCAGAAAATATCATTCTTTCTCGACTGAAGTGCTTTTCTACTAGAAACGTAGCAAGTTAGAGTACGCAGCGACGTATTGTACGTTGCGCCGTAGCTCAAACCTACACACAGTCGATCGATTCTTGTAGGCAATGTACAAATTTTAGCTTTGTATTAGGTTCTTTTTATCTTTAAGTTTACATTACGAAACCGTTACAAAAATATTTGATATTGTAATTTGTTTACTTAAAATTTTCCATTTAAGCTTTGTTTCATTTGCGTCGTAATGAAGATATATTTGAACGTATTGCCTGGTTCTTTCTTGTTTACATCTTGTTTTGGCTTCGTATGACTGGAATACGCAAGTGTCCCACACAATTAAACTCGTCTCTACTATTTACAGGAATAGTTAAAGATTAAGATATTGATTGTCAATTTTAATACTCGAAGAGAAAGAAATACTCCTTATTTGGCAAATGAAGTTTTGAAGATTTAATATTTGAACCATGTTGACACCCGCATCTCAATTGAGAAACGCGGTGCGTTTCAATATATATATATATATATATATATATATATATATATATATATATATATATATTTATATATATACAATATATTGTATATACTATATATATATATATGTGACGTCACGGGATTATACGAACCCGTAACAAACAACACACATATTCGAGGCAATCATGAGCAATACTAATTGCTCATTTGTTTATTGCAAGCAAATTTCAACACATTGACAAATGATCCCTTGGCTTGCAAAAAGGAAAAACAAATAACGCAAAAACATAAATACAAACAACATAAAAATAATCCCATTCACACTTAAAACATCAACAAACTTTTCATTCACACAGGAATGCGCATTCTATCGTGACCTCCTCTTCTGGTTGTAATTTTAATTAATTTTATTGCCAAAACTTGATCTTCAACAGAATCTTGGCGGATTTTTGTCTCGAGCATAAAAAAAATAAAGTATATATGCAACTCATGCAACTTCCCTTTGCTGCGGCGTCGCGCACTGTCAATGCCCGCCGTTGTCCGGTGTCTCGTGCACCGCCCGTGGACGAAATTCCAATTCGCCTGCCACCAGTTCCTAGACGCCACTAATTCACTAATTCACTGATCCGTTGCTTACAGTCCCGGTTAATGTTTCTCGCGACTAATCACATTCCCACTAATGTTTTCCCACGTCTTACTTACACGAAATAATGTTTTCACAATTTTGTCCGTTAATTTAACAAAAGAACTATTTAAATTTTATCTCCACAATGTTCCAATGACTTCTTTTACTCGATAAAAATCTCGAAAAACACTTCCACTGAATATTTTAAGAAATTCTAAAAAATTTCAGCACGACGATATAACGCGTGTGCTCGCGACCAAAACTCAACTCGTTCTCTTTCTTACTACTTTTTCACATTGTTGGTCTACAATCCGACAACTTTCTTTTTCTCAAAACACCCGCCCATCACGGTACATGTTAGAAATCCATACTTCCATCGTTTGCGACCGTCTTTTCTCTCTTAATCCCTCACGTTATAAATGTAACTATTGAAATAATTCAAGTCCCGTACAAATTCCCCCGTGCCGTGACTAATTTTGCCATAATCCAAATTTTCTAGTTTTATAATTCCAGAAAGTTTGACGTTAATCCATCCAAGCGTTCTTAAAATATTCAATAAAAACTGAGTTTCTTTTGCACTTCCAACGGCACAACAATGGGTGCCATCTTCTTCGTTCTTAATGTGTTACATGCAATTCATACACTTTCTGATATTTCTTGAAGCCGTGGCTCGAATTACTTGATTTTTGCTTTAAACTGTTTCAAAAATCGGGTTCTACCCATTGTTTATGTTGCCCATTTCCGCCCTTTACGTTTCCTACTACCTTCTGAGAATTATAAGCACGCGGCGTTGCCGTCTATTGCTTTCTTTGCGTACTTAATTTCTCCTTGACCAGTAAAGTTCTGTTCTTTTTATATTTTTCACGTTCTGGGTCTTGCAAATCATTACACAATGAACGTTTTTGTTTTCACACCAATCCTTAAAAATTGAGTACTCACGTTAATATTTCTTCTTTGATTTGTATGGTAACAAAGAATCTATAGCAGCATTTGCTGCTATTTCTATTTCTGAGTCTGAACTGCATTCGCTCATGTTGTCGAAATGTGTACACCATGCGCGTTTCAATTGTTCTCCTTGTTAAGAACAGTGTCGCCACTTAAAGGGAAAAATGTGAATACTAAATGAAAATTTTAATCTTAAATCTAACAAATTTTTACAAAGTGGATAAAACGTTGTACGATATTCGTGTCGTAGCATCTGATTACAATACTCAATTGGTTAACAAACTCGGCCTAACGGCCTTGTTTGGCAATTTTTCAATTTCGTATTGTAGCCAGATGTATTAGGACACTAATATCATAAATAACTATTATGTTATTCATAAGACCTATTATTATTATTATATGTTATCCATAAGACCAATATTTTTTAAAATTAATGTGGAAAACCTACGGACAGTCTTGCCTTGAAATTTATAAAAAGTTGAAGAATTCCGAGTACGGAGAAAACAAAAGTTTGAGTAATGTTCGAGAATGAATGAACGTTCGACGTCTCACTTTTACGTTCTTAAGTGTACAAATACCTATTTTCAAATGAATGTGACCCAGATTATTCTTATTATACTTAACTAGCACCTTATTACAAAAATATACAAAATAGTCGGCTTTTAATGTTTATATAAATTCACATACCAAATGATTAATAGAGCATTTGCAGGAGAGAAAGTAAACACAATTTCGACTGAGTTTGTGGAGTTTTTAATCTCTTCAGAAAGTAGAGGTGAAAAATATGAAAGTAAGCAAATCCGGGGAAGAATGAAATGTAGTTGTAGAAGATTTTGCGACAGAATTTTCGGAACTCATTGAGAATTATCGTATATTAGGATTAGAGAATAATCAAGAAGAATAGTTCACAGGTGATCTTTGTGAGTTGTTTTGAATATTAGCAAAAATCGTAGAAACGTATCTCTACTAAGCTCAATTCGCATCATCAATACCTTGAATGTATTTTTTATGGCAATTATAAATTTGAAATTACAATATTACCAGTTTATATTTCGTATGGAAGTAACAAACAAGGCCATTAGATGTAGGAAATTGTTGAAGGGGAGTGTAACATAATCAGCTACTATGATTCATTGTTGAGAGCAATGCCAGATACTGCAAGAACATATTTGAACAAAGCTACGCATGAAAGAAATAAAGAATGAAAGAAAATTTCAACACATGAAAATACGTTTAAAACAGTTTAGGAGTTGGCGACGCCACATTCAAGTAGTATTCTCTTAATTTCGTTTTCGGGGTCTCTGAGGGAACTTAATAGTTCTGTTCATTACGTTGTAATCAAGAACATCAATCATTTCTGAATTTTGTATTTTATGTTTTGAAGGTTAGCATAAGCTAACCTTCAGACCCAAACTCTATGGCACGGATAGAGGCGTGCAGATTACAAAAATCTCAAAATCAATTGACTATTTGAAATTATGAGCTTTTTTGACACTAAAGGTCATTAGGCCCAAAACCACTGAAATGGTTTGTAAGCAATATTTATTTATTTAGTAAAAAAACAGTAAAAAAACTCTATGTGACGTATGGGGGGAAAATCATCTACGCACGCTTTATTAAGTTCCAGAATCCCTTCCCAACAATTGAACTATAAATAGTTAGAATATGAAAAAAGTTTTTAAAAATTATTATTATTATTATTAATAATAATAATAATAATAATAATAATAATAATAATAATAATAATAATAAAATTAAAAAAACACGAGATTAACATATGAAAAACGCAAAAAAAATTTTTCCGAGTTATAGAAAACTTATTTGCAACGGTAAACGAACTGCAGATTTGATTTTTCTGCATTACTAACAAAATAGTAAATCACCTTCAGCTCTACTACCACTACAAGAAAAAGGAGAGCTTGAAAAAATGTGCGAGTAGTGAAGCTTCATTTATGTCTAGAAGCCAATTAAGGGGCCATCTCAGCAATGCTCAATGGATCAGGGAAACTGGACAAAACCTCGATCGAGATGGGAATCATTGACCCGGAAGATGAAGTACATTACATGTTACTGGAACATTATGTTTTTTAAATTATACAATACAAATGTAAACTAATGCATTATAATTATTTTGTTAAAATAAACATTATTATTATTTTTGATGGTCAGTATAGTGTCTAATTGTATAGAAACAATTTTGCAGCAAAAGATATTTTAGTTTTAACATAAATTTGTGTACCGGTTTTAATTATTTAATGTCATCTGGCAATGCGTTGTAAAGTAACATATATGTATTGCATGTGAATTACTTGTAGTGATGGGTTGATACTGACACTGATGAATATGATTTCTACGACGTGTATTGTAGAAATATCAGTATTACACTACACTATACTATATATGTTCCACTATTAAGTACGTCAGTTTTGACAATTATTACAATTTCGTAAGTAAATAGGCAATGCAAATTCCATGCTCAACGAAAAGAGGCTTGCAGGGATCACGTGGATGGAATTTTTTTCATTATTCGGATAATTGCTGCGTAAAGGCTGACAGAATTTGAAAGAATTCTGAATGTATAACATAATGAACTTAGTTTAGTATTTAATTCTGTTATATGTACATTCCATTTGAGGTTTGATTGAATTTAGAGACCTAGAAATTGTATTACCTTAACATCAGCTAATTGTATATTTTTCTTTTTTTTCAATGGAGCATGTAACTGCCAATTTGAAATTCAAAAATGTTTTAAAACCGTTTTCATTCGTTAACCATTAATTTGTTATTACAAAACCAATTTGAAACTTCTGAAATCGTACTATTTATTGTTTGCAAAGAACATTCGTGTCATCGGCAAACAGATCTGTTCTTCCATTTCTAATAGACGAGGGCATATCGTTTACGTACAACAGAAAGAGGATACGCCCTAAGATCGAAACTTGTAGCTCCCATACTCAATTAGTAATGAATTAGAAAGAAAAGTAAATAATGTCCTTTCGTGAGAGTACGGTATTTAGGAGTATTTCCATTGAGATCAATGTTTAAGATACGAAGTTATCCAATCTAGGGCAATACCTCTATTTCCATATGAAGGTAATTTTGAGAGCAAGATGTTTCGGTCAATAACGTCAAAAGCTTTCGAACGATCTAAAAATATTCTAATGGGTTCTTTATTTTGTCTCATTGATGAAGCAACATTTTTAAGGAAAGAAACAAATGTCAGTTTTCATAGATTTTGATTTTCTAAAACCGTGTTGTGAGTCCGAAAATGCTTCGTTTTTCCCGAGAAACATTTCCATTCGCATACAGAAAAAACCTTTTAATATTTTTGAGAAAACTGAGAAAAGAGTAATTGGCCAATAATTTTGAATTTTTTAAAAAGTGCCTTTAGTTTTAGTGTTTTGAATATATTCGTAAATATTCGTTAGCCCAAGGAATCATTGAAAATGTGAGTTAATGAGTGTATAATGGCAGATGCACACGTTTTAATAAACAATCCGGAAATTAATCAAAACCAGATGAATATTTATGAGTTTACTGATTATTCTAAGGATTTCGTTGGATTTCTAAAGGATTTCGTTGGATTATTCTAAGGAAATAAACATTGCGTCGAAAATGTTTTGGGAAGCGTATGATGTTGAGTTTTGTGGTCCAAACAGTAATGCCAAATGGGACATTCAAGTGTGTGGAATGTGACAAAACGTGCCGATGTAAATTTCACGGGTACAGATAGAACATATCATGGATATTCGAGAAAATCTGAGCAGAGATAACTTTGTGCAGGCGTAAATCTCTTTTATCTCCCTCTCGACATTGTTTTTGAAATATTTTAATACAATTTTCCGGTCAATGCAGTAACCGTCCACGATCGAGCATAGGCACCCTGGGGGTAGTGCACCAGATGAAATTCCCTGTTACCAACTAATTCAAACTCAAGTGGGACTGGATCGTGCACTTTCAATTACATTGCTTCCGCGAAAAAAAAACACGATGTCAATTGAATTTTCAATTTTGCAGTTTTGCGAATCTAAGCTTTGATAAACCGTGCAGTCTGAGAATAATTCGCCAAACATCCACATGATATTCTGAATATTTTGGACGAGTTTATTCATTCTGTTATGATGTTTTAATTTTCAAAATTCTGGTTGTTTTTAAAGATATTTCTTGATATTAAAAAACTATCTATATTGGTTTACTACAAAATAATGCTGGGCACTTCCAGTCAGCGCAGTCGCAATAAAATACTTAATGTTTGGTATGATGAGCATCATATGAAGTTATTTCCCATGCGAAATCTTTATCATCTTTCTGTCAACTATCCACCAACGTCTTGTCTGGAAAAAATAAATTTTTTATCCCAAAATATTTTATTTATTTATATAATAGGTCATTATTATACATACTCACACTTGCATTACTTGATAACTATGAGGCTATTCCGAAGGCCTTTTAGCCATTATAATTATTTCATCCTACCGCGTTTTACCTTTTCGAATTCTGGCATTCACCTCAAAATGGTCTCTCCAAAGAAAAACCGAGAAGGAGAGAGACCATAAGGTACGGATAAGGAAAACCCCTGAATGAAAAATATCCTGCCGTCAGAAGACAAGTACAAGCAAATACATCACCTTTTTCTAAACTATTTATTTATTTCCTAGTGTGGACGTCACGCAATCTCCTTCTAGCCCTTGGCCTCCTCAGAACCTGAAAAAAAATAGCGCCCCAAAAGATTGTCCGCACCATCGCCTCTGCGCTTTCTTCTCGAAAAAAAGATCTAAAGTGCTCATGCAATTTTTTTTATGGCTTACGTCTTGTTTATTAATTTACTTATTTACTTATAAATTTACTATTATATTTTCATTATTGACGTAATCATTGCTTACTTTTTAACTTTTTTTTCCAGTCTAGGATCCACATGACAAAATAACAGAATCCTTATTACATCAATGTACAAGTCACATTTCCCGATTATCTTTCCCTTCAAACTGTTTTGAATTTCAATAAAGAAGTCACTTCTTATGTGACTTATTACAATTTGACAGCGATCCTCTTATTATGAATCTGAGAAACTCCCGTCCATTAGTATCAGTTTTAAACCCTCTGGTTGTTTATTTTCAACAACTAATCATTTCGCCTCGTTCCCAAGTAAATTTCACAAAGGAACAAATCAGAAAATGACTGCGTTATACTTCGTGTTTCAAATATATTTCAATGAAATAGAAATTACTAAGTTTTTTTTGAGCAAGTAATATTGTCGAATTCATTTACAAATACGTGAAAAAGTTTTCATTAATAATATTTTATATAACTTGTAATTATTGTGAGAATGGGAATGTTTGGAAGAAAAATCAACTCCGAAAATTTATAAATACAGAAAATCAGTATCTGACTACAATTTCAGTCTCGTTATTATTTTGGGAACCACTAACTGTTATGTGCAATAGTCACTACTAGTCTGCTCGACATAAAAAGATTTTGCATTAAGTTAGATTTAAATTCATTTTATTGTTTTCCATCCTGTTGAAGGCTTCATATGAATGAATGCATTTTATTTCTGACATGTCCTGAATTTTCCAATAAATAATGTACTGATGAGCGATTTATTAGCCTGTTATTTATACTAATATGTTATTTACGTCCGTCAAATATCACAATGAACTCTTTCACTAAATGTACGAATTTTCAACAGTAATTAACTAATTTCACTTATTGCGTTTGTGTCTGCAAGAACGTCTAATAAATAATATTACTTTTGAACTTTGATTGGTCCTATCAATCTTTAGTTAATTTTTTTAGTTAGTTAATGCCTTATTTTACGTGGCGAGACTCGGGCCATCAGGCCCGCTCTTCCATCTAACCACGCAAATTTTGCTACGCTCCTTTCAGCACGTAGCGGAGATAGGAGGTATTACCTTGGGCGACGAAACAGGCGGATCTCAATTTTGCTCAAAGGCTTCTTTTAGGCTTGAGGATCTTTTACATGCAGTAAATCTACTACATGGGACAGCCGGCTTTACTTCCCCTCCGAAGGCGTACGGAGGAATTTTTTCGCCCTTTAAAAATCCACGGCTTCGATCGGATTTGAACCCGCAAACTCGGGTACAACAGTTCAGTACGCTGACCGTTATGCCACCGACTCCGCTTAATCTTCTATAATTGTCTTTCACCTCATTCTAGTAGTACTGTCGCTCTATGATGACCCGACTTTCTTTCAATTAATACATCGTGTCCTGGAAGTATGCGTTCGTTTAATATTCACATGGGTGACACTTTCTGAATTTAACATACGATTAAATGAGCTTTCTGAAATAACTTCCCTTCTTCCACATCTTCCCTTATCTTGCATCAGTAGAAATACAAAATTCATAAGAAAGTTAGTAATGAATAATAAGAGATTACATGATGTCTTATTACCTATTTCGTGAAGAATCATCATGGTTTTCTCTTTATTGCATTAAATAATAAACAAAACGTAAGGTAATTTAGGCAAGTTCTTTTTCCAGCCTCAAATCAGCACAGGTACAGTTCCCAAGCACGTTATGGTTAGCTTTCATTAACATTTTCAAACATCAACATAAAGAAGCGTCGCTTTCGTCGCAATTCTTATAACGCACGATCTCAGCTCTTGCGAAAATCACCTCCGTGAGATGAACGCAAAAGTTAGACGCTGCTAAAAAAACAAGAAAGTATAATCAGGAACGTCACCTTAGCAACACCGCGGCCGTAAAACAAAGCAACATCGCGTCCGCTCGTGAACGCAGAAACTCCGGGAGCCTGCGTCCTGATGATTTCTACAACGCCCTCGTCCCCAGCCGTCGTCTTTATTCCATGCGGTAGATGAGACACGGCCAGGGTACGAGAAGGACGTCTGAAGAAAGAAGATTACAAAAGTCAACAAAGTCTCCCGTAGTGGCTTTGGCGGCGGTGGCGGAGTCGGTGGCGGTGGCAGTGATGGGGGCGGCGATGGTGGCTGCGGTGGTTGCGAAAGCGACGGTAACTCTTTTTCTTTCTTCATGAGAAGGAATCACTTGAGAAGGCAAATCAGTTAATAAATTCAGATATTTTATGATGTTTCACAATAAGTTATATTTTTATAAAAGTCACTAAAATTGGTTTTCTGTTACTTAGATTCAATCCACCAGTGAGTGTTCTTTATATTTCAATTACATATTCATTAGGAGAATTTTACACGCTAATTAGATTCAGTGGGTTTTGAGTTACCACATATAGGAAATTTAGTTATATGATTGATATATACTGATTTTATTATAATGAACGCTAATGAAGATATACAGCATGAATAAGATCTTGGGCCAGTGTGATGAAATATATTTCTGAAGCCTCGAAATTCCTTTCTTCAAGATGAAAAACCAGTTATCTTCGATTCAGATTTCTTCTCTCAAATTGTTTTCAAAATATCTGTGGAACAACGGTGTTATTACAGGTGTGATTACACGTTTGATAACATCCATGTTAAAAATCGGGTGAAACATTCACTGATCTATGTTAATGTAATAAAAATCAGTGATTAAAATACGATTTTTTTCTATCGATTCATAGAAGGCTCCATATTTAGAACAAATATCATCCCTAAATTGGTTTTCTGTTACATACAGTATACTCGATGCATAATTTTTAAATTTCATTGAGTTTATTGTAATCCAGTTCCAAATATTGAAGAACTCAAGCGAGGCGGAACAAAAAACCCTTTGTAGGGAAAAAGGTTTATACATCAAAATATTGTTGTACATTGGTTTATCACATTTGGCAGTCTGAAAGTTTCTCATTGAAATTATAACCACATTGACTAATGTATCTCTGAAGTGTTTCACATTCACAAAATTCCCTTTTTTTTCCAAATTAGACTACGCGAAAGTTCATAATTTTTCAGTGTTCATTATAAATACCACAGTTATTTTACCTTCGTTTATTAATAACAAACAAATGGTTTTGCATCCCTTAGTGTTCATAACCTCTCCGAAGATATAGCAATAGAACGGTAGTTGACAGATTGGCATGTAGTGAACGTTATTTTAAAGATATTTTTCTCACATCTATGTGCGATTGAGATAGCACAGCACCAAACGATGGATGTCATTTACTGACGTTATAGTTTTGTTTTCTGATATACGTACGTTTTGTTTTCTGATATTCGGCGTAGAATAGCTGGCCAGGAAAGTCTCTACGCAGTGGAACCTTGCTGGCGAGAAGCATGCAACAGAAAGGTCGGTAGCATAAACTGCAGCGTCTAACAAAAGGAAACGTAAATTGCACACTCACTACTCATAATAATAGATTCTGGAAGTGTTTTCCCCTTCACTTGTTTCCCAGTTACTGTAGTGTAGTGGAGAGAATGTTATGTTATGCTGCGAAAAATCGATTTTGAGATATCAACAGAAACACACATTTTGGAGTCCCCCCTGATACCGGAAAAGTGTTTTTCTAACGTCCTAAAGTTCTACAATTTTTAAAAGGCATTCTTTAAATTTTGGGATACTGTACATGAATACAAAAAAAATTATTGTCAAGTTGTGGTTTAGTAAAATTATAAGTTCCTCTTATTTATTATATGACGTTTCGTAGCGTGGTTGGCTCTGACAGACGAATTACAAATGTAATTTTTAAATTTTGGTATAGGGCATTTGATCTTAGATCATGGACTGTTGGGATCTACAAAATATGAATTAAAATAATCGTAATGAAATTCAGTATATATAAGTTGTTGGAATAAAACAAACTTGTTCAAAGAAATTGGTGATATAAAATTATTAAAACAAGTATATAAAATTTAAAATAAATTACAACAAAATAAAATTAATTAAGGTACTGGCGACTCACTATGATATGAGGTATATTTCGAGAAATTTTCATAATAATGGATTGCTTAATGCTGTGATTCATTGTCAACAGTAGCAGCTTGTTAAAAGGTTTTGGAAACAATGCGGGAATGACATGAGGACTCTTTATGAAGAATTTCTCTTCACAATTGAAGTTGTGGTGTAAGTCGATTCTGGGGTGTGTTCCATTACTTGGGGCTCCCTAATGTCCCTCTTGTGCTCATGTATTCTCATAGAATGTTTACTCTATATTTCACCGATACGTAAACGTCATATTCATTTCATTTCATTTTTTAAACAACATAGGGAGAGTCCCCTCTCTCAATCGGAACTTTAATATTCTTGATGAGATTCTGTTTATTGGTTATTTTAAATCTGATTGATACATTATTTTCGTAAATTAACACTGGTCGAGAATTCTAGATGCTGGTTACTCTGATCTTTAGTTGTCCGATGAATACTATGCCAGGAAATTAACCTGTCAAAAGAACCACGGACCGCGTACAATATTTGCTGCCTCATTCTTTCCTATATCTCTACCCTTTAACACACACATACATTTACATGCACTACACTACCACATATGTAGGGAGACGAGTCAGAATTTTAGAGTTTATCTCGGTGGGGTGGTGCTTGGTTGAAGGGAGATACCTAGAGAGGGAAACATTGCAAGCCGACGAGTAGGTCGTCGCCGGATTGCACGTTTAAACTGGGGTGAATCCCTGTCACATTCAGGATATAATGGTTATCTGGCTTAGCACTTGCAGAACTAATAGCATTTAACGCGTCTGGAAACATCTATCAGTTAGTCAATCAATTAATCAATCCAAATTCACTGCGCAGCGGCGGCGGTTTTTGAGTATAGCCACTGTCGGCACAGGAGCCATTCTACGTCAAATCGCACAAGAGTTCCCACGATATTTTTTACGATATTTTTTTCTTAAATCTGGACATCAAAACAAGAGACAATTGTTGTTTTTATTTGCTTGAAAATAGTTTATTAGTGTAGTTATGCCTATATTAAATTTTGGAATTTACGAGAACTTCCCAAAATATGATCAATTGATCTTCTGAATGTACATAATATATAAATCCCTGGTTTGTTTCATTTAATACTTTGACATGTTTATTTTATTCCGCTGTAAATAAATTGTTCAAAAAATAAATATTTCATTTCAAGAAATGTAACTTTAAAAAATGAAAATTTCTGTATAAACTCGGAGATAACATTTTGAAAAAAATATAGGCGTGTTCCTTGTTCAATTTTCTATAAAATACAAGAAAAAGGTGGGCGCTCCGCACATACAGTTTTAAAAAGCAATTGTAAGTATGAGGGCGCACTCTGCCTGACCATGCACCTACAAATTGGGTTCGGTCAGTCTTTGATTCAAGTGCTGAACGAGTATGAACTCAGTCATATGAATGACTGACTGAATAAAATGAATGAATGAATAACTGAATGATATAAGGGTTTCAAGAGTTACGTTAGTATTAAGTATTTCAGAGTATTTCAATTATTTCGTCTGCTCCCAGAATGGATGGCAGGTAGCGAAACGAATTTAAATGGGCCATGGAGAACTGACAGCTTAGTTCGAGCAGCGTTTACAACCGCTTCCCAGCTAATCTTCCTTTACATTTCGTTACATGATAAGGCATAGCCCGACTTCGTCCCGTTTCGTTTATCCGGTGTTTTGTAAGGAGTAAACATTTTAGTTCAGTTTACATTCATAGGTAGCGCAAATAGATGTTCTCGCACCAGTCCAGAGAAAACCTCTAACACAGGTGAACATGGCAGAATCTTTCGAATTAAGTTAGTTAAGTCAGCGAGGAATAGAAGATGCTCTTGATAAGTGCTTTGTTTGATTGATTTGATTTGATAAACTTATAAGCGGTTGTTTTTAACGTTGTCAGTGCTCCAAAAACACATGAAAATGTTTCTTGACATCAGACAGAAGTGGATAAAGTATAATCGATCAATGTCATCCTTAGTAGACCTCAAAAAATGTAGAAATCAATTCTCATTCTAAGGAGTAAAACAAAGGGATGGAGTTGGGCTATGTGGTTTTCGATAGGTATGTAAACGACATAGAAAACGTTGATGGGCTTGCAAAACATTCTCTTCCCCTTTCGCCAGTGCATGAAGTTGCAAATGCTGGCTCCTGAAGCGCCATGAACGACGAACTGCTTTAGGAATATACGCTTCCAACGTTGAGACACTGTTAAAAGGGTCTGCAATAGCAGCCAGTTGATCGGTGATAGCAGTTATGCTGTTAACCCGGGAATGCCCGCATTGCAAAATGTAACATCAGTAAACCTAATGTATCGGTGAGATGCACCATCCATTTTCGCGTGTTATCGACGTTTTCAACTACATTAAATTAAAAATCGTTCTGTAATCAGCTTTCACATTAACGACATTTAGTTTGGAATATTTATTTAACGATTTAGAGGACTTTTCTCATCAAAATATATTCACTGATGTAAGTGCACAACATAAACATGTTTCACCATATCATGCGCGACTGGCAAATTTCAGCTTTCCCAGAGCTTTGCAGGAACTCTATTGTTGAAATTAGTGACACAGTAATATCCGGAAATAAACACTAAGAGAACAAGAAATTTTATCTCAATAGAACATCTCATACTTCAATAATTTGAAATGATTGTTTTGTATTTCCGGGCACGCCAACTGCTATGGTCAAAGGGGCATCTCCCAGATAGAACCAGCTCGTACCTCCCGGCTGGAGTCCCATGCGTGTGGTGGTGTAGTGAATGAAACTTTTTGAGTATGTGTAAGGATAAATTCGGTGACAAGGATGAGAAACGAAGGATCTACCGTAATTCATTGTCAGTTTGGATGCTGCTTTAGGATTCTCCTCGTATTGATCGTAAACCGCGGAAGATTACCGGTGAGTAGATCATACGTTTCTCTCTAGATAGCGGCTCAGTCCGACCTAGTTATATTGCTAATGTCGAAAATCTGTCACCATCTGGACTCGAACCTAGGAACTTCCCGTCAGAGAGGCTGCATTAGCAACAATCTCAGCCGGTCAATTATTCGAAAATCTCTATAGCCTGAATCTCACAAATATATTGCATGTACTCCCTGAGATAACAGTTGCATACCAAAGGATGGGTCAACGCCAGACCACAGCGTCGTTTATTTGTTTGTTTTGTTAAATTGTTATTATTTTATAATTTAGGACTTATATTACTAGCACTTCTTTAAACCTTTAGTTTGTTTTCAAACGCCTATCAAACGAAGACAGGGGGTAATGACGATAAAGGTCCAGTTTTTATGATTTCTACATTATAGCACCATCTGTTATATCATCAGACGAAGTTCCTTTTGGTATAGTAAGAATCACTTAAAACGTGAAACCTCAAGAGATATTTACAATTGAAAACCTATGAGAAGATGGAAGACCAATGAGAGTCTCAGTATTTGATGAACAATTCGTTAGTGTCCGTGGGTTCTTTTCTAAAAATTTAGTGTTTATCGTTCGGTAATCTACTTTTAGTGTTTGTGGTTTTCCGTGAGTCTAATAAATATAGGGTTAAAAGCATTAAAATTGAAATATCTCAAAACATTGAAAACGTGATTTTCGTCGTCATTGCCCCATGTATTCAAATGTTTACATGTTTAACAAATCCTTCGCAATACGTAATCGCTTTCAGTTAACTTCAGACTTCCCTTACGGCCAGGACTTCCCTTACGCATAATCACGTTGAAACCTTATTTATTTGATTATCTGTCGATGTAGAGACAAGTTGTGCACTCGGTGCAACTTAGAGAATGTTAAACCAGTTCTCAAACTTATCGTATCAATGGCGCATATATATATATATATATATATATATATATATATATATATATATATATATATATATATATATATATATAGTGACATACCAATATATGGGACCTTGTATTGCGTCACATTTATTGTTAACAGAGTGAATTGTAAGGATAGACATTTGTAAATATGGCGGCATAGCAAAGGTAGACGAGTTGTCGTCAAGGTCAACAAACTGCATTGCTTTGAATCACGGGGCGCGGCTAGTTGAATTTGTAAGTAATTGAGGGAGTTGCTAGGCATGGAATTTTTTCATACAAGAAACAGTAAAATGTGTGGACCGAGATTTGAAGAGCTGAAAGACGGGAATATGGAGGCATTCCGACTTATGCCGTGGTGCTGTGCGGATCGTGTGTAGACAATTGATGTTGGGAGTTTGGGAATTGTGAACTATGGTTGTTTTGTAATGTGCGGAAATTGGAACTTGGAAATATTTCGAGTGCAGCAGCTAGAATTGTAAACTTAGATGAATTTGTCGGCAACAGGACTTGGAATATTTGATGCAGATAATAGTTTGCTGAACTTAAATATTTTAAGTATACGCATAGAAAGAACTGGGAACTTTTAAAAGGAAAATTAATTAAGTCCTATCAACGTATGAGGCGGTGAGGATTAGTGACTTGAATACAATTGCGCCAGAACGGAATAAAAAAATTTGGTTTTGGACCTGGAGCCATCGAAACCGGGGAAGATTGAAAATGGTTCTACGCGGCGACATCGGTCAAGCGCGCGCGAAGACGGGTGCTGCACTATAAGGTTTGAGACTGGTCATGACCGAAAGTTTCGTATTGTTACCAATGAACATTGAATAAACTTATAAGTTTCTGTGAATAGAAAAGATGATTTTCATTTAGCCAATTCCATTAAATGAGTAGCTAGAAATGTATATTTGCTTTTCAAATTCCTAGGCCACTGTACAGATGGCAGATCGAATAATCGGCTATTAGTAGGCAATAGCGATTATTTCTTATAAGACCCATCGACCCAGTTAGCAGGATATTAATTTAATGGAAATAACAGTTTAAGATGAATTTTAATAATTGAATTAACGTAATCTTTTCCTGGCGCCCATATTCTTTTATAAAATTGGAACGGGTTACGTTGAATTAATATTAGAAGGGCAGAAGAGATATTTAATTTAAAAATTAAATCAGTATATATATATATATATATATATATATATATATATATATATATATACCCGGAAAAAAAAAGAATGCAATTTAGAGTAATCTGAATCCTCACGCCCATATTCTTTTGGGATGAGAAAGGTCTGAACCCTTGACACAATGAATTAGGTAAAATTCCGGTAAAATGAGCATATATTCAGTAAAACAAATTACACAGTGGCACAAATATACAATAAAGTATGCACTATGCGTAGATGGTCACTGCAAAGGAAACAGAAAACACCAAAAAAACAAAAAAAAGCACAACCACAAAAATGTATAGGTGTCACCTCGATTGCCTGAATACTTCAATAGTTACTATTCACAATTCTTTTGCTTCTACCTCTTTCTGAATTATTTCGTGTATCTCATTCAACTCGTGTTATTCTTAAGTTTACTTCGTGCACGACCCTTTAAATGATTGTCTACAATTATTCTATTATAGACTGTTCACAGGTGTCAGCCTTCAGCTGCACATTTACTACTATGCTTGGGAACTCAAACACAAGAACAAACGTGACACACACTTTACTTAAATTGGACCCTTTACCCTTAACCTTTACCCTTAAATTATAGCAATTAATTATCCCTGACATAATACAATGAAAACATGACTTTCAAACAAGATCACTTTTACACTACATGAAAGATCATAATTCTCTCTAGAAAAGTTGTACCAGGTATGGCATTCGAACGAATTTACTAGTGCGTACAGCAAATGAAATCTAAACTGCCGCTCATACGTTCGGAATATTTCTCCCAGTAATTATTTGGAACTTTCACCTATTTTAGGACGCTTCGCCTGGTATTTTAAAGATACACGGTTTCCCAACAAATTGCCGCATTGAAGTTTCCAGTTCTAAAGAACTGTCGAGGTAAACCTCGACATCTCCTTCCCGCTCGCCATCAGTTAATCTTGGGGTTTACGGTCGCTCGCAGTCCTCGCCGCGTCACTTCACTGGTACGATGTTCCACGGTTATACCACTTCCTTCTCTCGATCTCAGGATTCCGCCACTCGTCCAAATTCCAAACCTTTCACTCGATCTCTGGCTCGTATCATCCACGTGTTTGGTCCAAGCCCTTCTCGCCTACTTGGGTCTTCACTGGAGTCGTCCTTCTTCCGCGTGCCGCGTACCCGTTGTTCGCGCTTCCGGCTTTGAATAACTAACGTTATTGAATTGAATACTTCTAGCACTTGGCCGACATACCACACTTTGAGCGTGCGTGGTCGTGGCGTACGAAATTAAATGCTAGATTTCGTTTAGAGTCCTTCTGCGCGAATTTTTTCAATTATGAAACTATTCAGATTTAAGCAATCACATCGCTTGCTTTCTCGCGTAATGTTAGTGCTAACACTGTACATACACTTCATTTCTGAATTCTACCACACTTATTACCGCGTTTATCAAATCAGTTTTAACTAAGCAAGTTAAAATATACTCCTGCACTAACCTTTGACTATCGCCGAAGAATTAGGTTGATCCGCCGTCGCTGTCGAAGTCGAAAGGGAGTTCTCCCGAAGCGCGTCGCGGTATTTATGTGACTCCGCCTGGGAAAATTTCTGGAGAGGTGAATTTTCTCCTCCTTCGCGTCCTCTCAAGAAAAATATTATCCGTAACTTCGGACATCGGAGTGCGAAAACCTGCGGGTAGATGTCGCTTTCTCGGACCATCACTCCGCCGCGTACCCTATTTCTCTGTGTTCTAGGCTTTATCGTGGCTTATGGTGGCGTTACGGGTTTGTATAATCCCGTGACGTCACAATATATATATATATATATATATATATATATATTAATGTTTCTCAAAACTTAAAATAGTGTATTACAAATATGCAGAAAATTATTTTATAATATTGATTATTACATATATCATTAGTTCTTAAATATTTAAAATTGTTATTCAATTATATTGCAATTTCTTCTGAGAGCAGCCGTTGACCCGCTTCCCCCTAGTATTCTCCGGGTACTAGTGTGGCATTGTTATGCGATTGTTATAATTCGATTTTTTCTATAAGAATTCTAGCGGCCAGCTGCTCTAATCGGTAGTCTTACGTAGTTTTTCCGATCAACACCAGGCAAATGTCAGAGCAGTACCCTAACAAACGGGATGTGGCGATGTTTCCTTCCTCATCCTTGTCGTATCCTCTCTCCTTACACACACTCTTACACAAACATGCCGGGAGATCGGTTGGGGACTAAGAACTTGTCCCGGCTGGGGCGGTGCCCTGCTAGTGGGAGATACCTGGTTGGGGAAAACTCACCATCTCGCCATCCAGTGAGGGAAGATCTCCACCACAACCCAATGAAAAGCATGCACTACACTTACGGAACTAATGGCATCAGTAGTTGATGCGCTTGGAATTACTATCAATCAATAAGGCAGTAGGTGTAACAATGATCTAATGCCATCGGTTCCTGGATAGAAAAATCGAAGTATAACAGTCGCATAACAAAGCCACTTTAGTACCCGGAGAACACAAGGAGGCTGCCCTCAGAAACCCAGTGGCTGCCCTCTCTACATGTAAGGAATCTGCATGTAGATGGGGGAGCGCAGAGAACAGAGGGCAGAGTGTCTGCGAAAGGCATCGCGGAAGAGGAGGGACGGTGACGGGTGAGGCATTGCGCAACCGGCAGCTCACACGCCACGGGGGCGCTGCCAGGCGCTGTGGCCAACGGCTGCAGCTGCGCACGGCTGTACCGCCAGCGGAGGATGCGTTCATTCACGGGAAGGGTGGACACACAGTAGCGCTGCTCAGCCCTACTTTCGGCTTGTTAGGGATTCGCGCTCATACAGCTAGCGATCCCGCGGATAGCTGCTACTAAAGTATACGGATTTGTTTGTGAAATTCCGATTATTAAGGGTTGGTTAAAGACAAAAGATAATTCCTATTATTTTTTGACCTCGTAGTTTTTTATTTCTAGAATTTAAAGAAGGATTTCAAGTCATTAAATAACACGTGAAATTATATCAAACCAACATATAAATCTTACGTTTTATATGTATCGAAACACATTTGATATGCGCCAACTGAATTCTCATACTTTTCCAGTTCACACAATATGCATGCGTCGAAATGCGCGGAAAGAAACGCACTGTTCTGAAATTAGATACAGCAATGGTGAAGGAAAGAACCCTGAGTTATGTTGTTTTTTCCTTGTCCAATGCACCGAGAAAAGAAAGAAAAGGTTATTGGTTATTACCTCCTAACAGAAATGTTATTACCACCTAGACGTCATTACTTACTTAGATTACATGTTTAGATGTTATCATAGGCAGTATAGAAATATTTGTTATTCCTTATGATTCCACTATTCACTTTAAATAAACAAAATTCATTAGATTTAAATCTTTTCTTTCCTTAAAAATTGTTCAAAACTCTAATTCACATGTTGTTTTAGTTGTATGCATAAGGAAATAAAAAAACTAATAAGAAACATTCACGTTTTTATTAAATTTAGCAGATCGATGATGTAGTACGAATGGTAAGGCGGTATAGTATTCCTTGATCGCCGCGCAGATAGCTAGAGTCGTTGACCAACACGTCACCATAGGGCATTTACGAGTAACACGAAGATGCGCTACTATGTAAATACTCGTACGTATACTGCGGTGGGACAGGTTGCAAACAAACACCAGAAGCGGCGGATTCGCTCCAACCCTGCAATGTGGGATAGAGCGAAGGCGGGATAGCCTTCACAAACGCCTAGCGTGGGACCATAGCGTGACGAAACAGGAGGTTAAAGGGTTTTCATTCCAGAGGTGTAGGATTTTTTGACACTATCTACGAGTATATACTCAGACATTTTCAGACACATTTTGAAGGAGAATTCTAGTAGCTGATTGTTCTTATCGTAGTTTTCCGTAATTTCTGCGATCAATACTCGACGAATGCCGGTGCAGAACCCTAACAAACGGACCACGAACCGCGCGCGATCTTTCCTTCCTCTTTCTTGTCCTACCTTCACTCTTAAGTTAAATAAATAACTTACACACACCACACTATCACATATCAGGCGAACAGTTGGGAGCTTAGAGCTTGCCTCGACTGGGACGATGCGTCGTTGATGGGAGATAACTGGTTAAGAGAAAACCCGTTAGGCAACGAGTAGGCCGGATATCACGTTTTAGCGATCGAGAAACACTACCGTAGCGCGGCTATAACCTGACACACACACACACACACACACACACACACACACACACACACACACATGGGACTAATGAACAAAGTACGTAGGTGACGTACCCAAAAATTAAAGTACACTCATTCACTGAGGACAGCGCAACCCTTGGGGAGATATTGTTCTCAGAGTGGTCGTACACGGAGTAATGGGGCCGACAATAAAATCTTTTTGTCATTGTTAAATTTTATTCCAAATTGTGATCTTTAATAATGTAATAGAAACTGGTACTATTTTAAAGACTACTTTTATTACTTCGTTGAATATTAATGAAACGCCGGAAATGTGTACATGTGTTTTTAACCAGACAACAACTACGCTCTAAAAACAATACTTTCCACTTCTCAATTATTCAGAAACAAGTAATTATTCTAGTCGTTTGAAGTGTTAATCGATGTTTAGGAATTAAATTATTTTTTAAAATACGATAATGCAAAGAAATATGTAGTTAAAATTCAAGTTACGAAAACTATTTATTTATATCATAATGATCAAAAAACTTGTTACCTTAATAAAATATTCTTTGAAAGCTGTAAATTGTATTTGGAATTACTAATCGTCCCAGAACATGGAATTGAAGACACAAATATTGAAATAAAAGTACATCGTATTTGTATTTTATCTAGTAAAAATTATAAAATGTTATTAATACATAGATTTGGTAAACACTTCACAGTAACTAAGATTTGAAAATTAATTTCTTCGCAGAAAACACCTAGGACATGACACCGTTCATGTTACTGATATTATCAAATAAGAAAACAAAAGACATCCATATGCATCACATAAACTGTGGTTTTCATTCAGAACATCTGTTTGCAGATAAATGCAGCACGTCTAGACATGAATATTAATGCCCAGAAGAATACTGCATATTCCATGTCGCAATGGTTCAGTATTAGATAAACTTTTCAACAAGAGCAATTAATGAATTTGCATTTTTAATGTATTCATTGAATTACTGGCTGCACATGAGGTATTTATTGCAACAAGCGTGTTGATTTTGTTCGTTCGTGTGACAGAAGACTAAATCAGGATTCATTGTGAACAAGCACGTCAAAATACAATATTTAACATGAATTTTCACATAGAGAAGGAAAGAGCATACACTTGGGTGCAGTGATTATTTTGTGCAATTTAAGTGACAAATGTGAATTTCATTATCCAATTATTCAAGCTACGTAGGCGTTGTTATTGATGGCAATATTCACTGATTCTGTTTATTTCAACAAAATCATTTTACATTATTTTCAGACTTTTCAATATTCGCTTGATCACTAGAGGGATTTTATATAATAGGCAATCATTACGGATTAGTTTAACTAATATTTTATAATAATAATAATAATAATAATAATAAGAAGAAGAATGTATAATATTACTATATAATAACACTATAATGTTGTATTAATAATGATTTCTATTAAATAATGTCTGATATTGGTAGTCTCAAAGTTATTTAATACCGTGAAAAATCGATGTAGAGGTTTCGACGGAAATACTCGTTTTATGGGGGAAGTTCTATTTTTCTCAAAATATCAATCTGTCTACTGTATCAACCAATTTGTCTGTCCATTGATCTATCCTCCGGTCTGTCCATAGGTATCTTCATTTACCTTCAAAATGGTCAGTCTGATCATCGGTTTGTCCCTCGGTCTGTCCATCAGTCTTTCTGTCGGTCCGTCTGCCCATCTCTGAACAACATCAAAACCGCTTAACGGTACACAGGATTTTTCTCGAAAAGAATATTCTCCGCCTCCGTTTCCATCACCGATACTGACACTAGCGTCCCTACCCACCTCTCTCGAAGCCTTCATTACCAGCCTCACTACGCCCAACAACCACATCCCTTCCCCAGCTCCCTTCGCTGCCACGAGTCTTTCCCCCACTTCCGTCGCAGTCTCCTCGGCCGCCGGCGTCTTCGTCCCAGAAACGCCCTTGGGCGCGGAATGTCCCGTCCGCCTCCCCCCTCCCGCGCCTCACGTGACTTCATCACGTGCGAGAGATGAGGGGCGGCGGCTGCAGGTATTGACGCGGCCTCGCGGCCATCGGCGTCCGCCCACGCCCTCTCGCCACGCCGCACCTCTTTTGTTCGGGCCCCGCCCGTCCTCACCTCGCGGCGTTTGGCATTGGCCTCGGGAGACGGCTTCATGGAAACGTGGATCGTGTTGATCTACTTGGCTGTCCGGGAACGGCGCGTCGTAGAAACAGATTCCTAACTGCCAGAGCGTTTGGGCCGTCTATGTGCTTGAGGACGTTTTCCAGATGTTTTATGTAGAACAGGCGTCGTGAATTTACGTATCAAAAAGGTACGAATATGTTGAAATGTGGGACGCATATTTGAAGGCGTTATCCAATTTTAAGACAAAAAATTGGTCCGAGAGGAATACGGAAATCTAGTAGTGGCAAGATTTTCCACAATAAAATATATTCTTTCTCATATTTTGCAACGTTTTCATTTAATGCCTTTACACTTTACGTGTAAGCTGTTATACATTTTTTGAAAACTATTCTCTATTGATTAACGATTGGGTAGGATAGTTTAAATGACGTATTCTACTCATAAATAACCGACATGAACGAAAATAGTTTTACTTTTCTCGAGAGTGCGTCATGCTGCAAAGCAGGAAGCAATGTAACTTGATGTAGACCAAACAGTTCTTATTTTGTATTTTACAATAACAAAGGAATTTTATTGTCTTCGAAAACGTTCATCTAAGTTCATTCTATCCATCGCGTTTCACAGGACAGAACTCTACGATCCCCAATAACACTTGAATACTCATATAGCTTACGTTAGGCAAAATGTACCATAATATCTTCTTCAATAAAACAAATCTTTCTTCATCAAAATAATTAACTTGGTTCTTATATACAAAACTTTCTCTCAGCGTTCTCGCCATTTTCTTCTTTTGATCACTTCAACAATCTTCCAACGGTGTGATTCTCATTTCGCTTTGTTCGCAATTTCACCAGCAATCATTAACGCACTTCTACTATAATCTCGCCAACAGCATCAGTGGTTCTCACACTCAACGTACGTTCTCTACGTAATACGAATACTCTTGGTGAGTTGAATCTTGCATCTCCAAACCTTGACATTTACAATGACCGTATTATTCCCGAATACTTCGTTGCGTTCCATTTACTATCATGACCTTCCCCGGTAACGCCATCGCCCGCATGCCACCCTTAGGCATTCTGATTATCCCTGCCTCTCCTAACCTCGCTTTGAAATCCTTATGCTCCGCCCTTCCTTTCCTCTCTCTGTTTCCTCATATGGCGCCGCCAAAACATTCAGCTCAGCTCCGCCCCGCGACAAATCCGCTCATCAGACATCGTTGCCCACCACAAACATCTCCTCTCTCCGCCCCACCAGGCCACCACGCCACGCTCATCAATTCCGCTTCTCGGTTCGGCTGCCTTGTTCGGCAAAGTCCCTCCGCTCCGCTCCTCTCTTCTGTCCCGCTCTGCTCCTGCGCTCCGCTCCTGTACTCAGCTCTTCTGCTAAGCACCTCTGCTTAGCATCCATGATAAGTACTTCTGCTCAGCACTTCTGCTCAGCACATCTGCTCCACATCTGCTCAGCACATCTGCTCAGCACCTGCGTTAACCCTCAGCACCTCTGCTTCACACTTCTGCTCAGCACTTCTGCTCAGCATCTCTGCTCCGCACTTCTGCCCTCTGTGCACGTTTATCTTCCCTATCTCCCTTTCCTTCTTTGTCCTTCCTTTTTCTTCCTTTTCCTCTCTCCCTCCCGCCCCACTCTGACCCGTTCTTGCTCCACCCTTCTCTGCCTGCGGCCATCCACGCGGCCGCGCGGCCGCCGTCATTGAGCCCTGAAACAAACAAACCGTAATGGCGTCCACACCCTCCCTTCTGAGCCGGGCCTCTCGCCGAGGTGGTTGCCTCATTCAAATGCCCCGTCACCATCCCCGCCCCCCCGCCCCACCGCCCGTCACCGACACCGTCACCGTCACCGTCACCGACACCGACACCGTCACCGACACCGTCACCGACACCGTCACCGACACCGTCACCGACACCGACACCGTCACCGTCACCGACACCGTCACAGACACCGTCACCAACACCGTCACCGACACCGTCACCGACACCGACACCGACACCGTCACAGACACCGTCACCGACACCGTCACCGACACCGTCACCGACACCGTCACCGACACCGACACCGACACCGTCACCGACACCGTCACCGACACCGTCACAGACACCGTCACCGACACCGTCACCGACACCGTCACCGACACCGACACCGTCACCGACACCGTCACCGACACCGGCACCGACACCGACACCGTCACAGACACCGTCACCGACACCGTCACCGACACCGTCACCGACACCGTCACCGACACCGACACCGTCACCGACACCGTCACCGACACCGTCACCGCACCGTCACCGACACCGTCACCGACACCGACACCGTCACCGTCACCGACACCGTCACCGACACCGACACCGTCACCGACACCGTCACCGTCACCGACACCGTCACCGACACCGTCACCGACACCGTCACCGACACCGACACCGTCACCGTCAGTCTCCGCCACAAACTTCCTGTTTCCCGTCTCTAAATATTAGGTGTATATTCTCAAAGATCTAATGTAATTCTGAAACCACATATACCCCACTATTTGTTTCCAGCTCGATAATTACCATCATTAATAAGTATATTTTTCCTCGCAACATTCTCTGCATCTTCCTTAACTGTATCTTTGAATTTAGATTTGAATCAACATAACCGCGGCAATGAACATTGACACCATTGTTACTATCATCGTATTACATTTTCTTACAAAAAAAAAAAAAACCTGAACACTAAGCTGTGGACACAACCCCGTTCCGAAAAATACAATTGCAAGTTTTGTTTAAAAATCCAAATCATATATTTTATGGTAAGCATATACTACAATTGCAATAACTAGTATCAATTCAACATCTGCAAATATCTCTACAAAATAGACGTTAACTCCTACATTGATTATAAAGTTCTTGCGAAAATTACAGATTTAACGAAGAAAAAGTGACGACGTATGGTTTCACACTCATGACATTCAATATTGGTGAGGGAAGGTAATTCTGTGAGAATCCAAAGGAATTCGATACACCGGTTGAAGGTAAACATGTCTATTGAAAAATGTTATCAAAACTAAATAAAAAACAAAACAAAAATGACAGGTCATCTCAATTTAAACAGACAGGTCATCTCAATTTAAATGTCAACTAATATATTCATATAAATATACTGTAATCACAAACAATAAGTGCCTAATAAATAACGAAAAATTGTTATACATTTTCTGTAAACTACATTTCGTCATTTCTGGTATCTTTGGAGTTTTCAAATAGTATGATACCAAAACTCTGTATGATGTAGAAATGTATCTGCCCATATATGTATAGTTATTTCCTACTAATTCCTTCTCCATTCGATCTCCTAGTCCATGAAATATTGCTTGGTAGATGTTACCAAATTTGTTGTTTACATATCAGTTGACTACTGAAAACAGTGATGGAAATATCACCTACTGAAAACAGCTGACAAATTGAAACTTTCAGTTTGTGAGTGAAGGATTCATTTTGCGCAAACTAGATATTGTGACGGTCTATTCAGACGCGTCCAAAATAAATATAGAAACATTGAAATTAGGACTAAAAACACATTAATTTCGTATGTCAATAAGAACAAAAAAACATATCAAAGTGCATGAGTGAAAGCAGTTTTCTCAATTTTATTGAAATTCTAAAGAACTGTGCCCAAAATAGACTGTGAGTTTGTCAATAAATAAAAACAGGACATATTTACAAATGACACGTCGCAACCACATAATATTTTGCAAATAAAATTATTCCCGTGATAATAA
This sequence comes from Teleogryllus oceanicus, assembly GCA_964035755.1. Classification (NCBI taxonomy): domain Eukaryota; kingdom Metazoa; phylum Arthropoda; class Insecta; order Orthoptera; family Gryllidae; genus Teleogryllus; species Teleogryllus oceanicus. The sequence continues at coordinate 68,846,313 of CAXIVR010000009.1, read as the reverse complement.
ATTAATTTTCCGTTTTAGGAATGAGACAGTCGAATGTTCTCACAAGCGTGACGAAGGATTACTGATAATATGTTCAAATAAGAAAACGAGTGATAAGAAAAAGAGTTACGAATATTATAAATGTCTTGGAATATATTTGGTAACTTATGACAACGCGAAAGAGCTCTTAAAGACAATATAATACAAAAAGGGCGTAAAGAAACGGTAGTATTCTCAGAGAAGTGTAGAAGTTTTCTTTTGTTTGAAAGCAGCGTGGTATATTGGACCTGAGCAACAACGTTCTTGAAAAAACGATGTGATTGAGATGCCGTGGCGAGCGCATCGTGTTATTTGGTCGTAGGAATGTTTACGTGGTGAGATGATCTTGAGTTACCGTAGTTATCGCATGCTATTTTGATTGTAGAATCAAAAACTTCATGAGATGAGACTGTGATACCGTTGTGAACATTTTATATAATTTCGAAGTTTTAATTTTTTTAAATTTGAAATGGTGGAATGTGGACAGCAGTGACAGCCAATTGTCGTGCAGCAAAAAAGGAAGTTAAAAAACATATCGTGACATACCAGACTGTCACACAATATTTTGATGGGAATTGGGGACAAGAATTTATTAAATTCTTCGTAAAAAGTGTAAATGTTGAGGGCATAGGCATGCAGGCAAGGCGTTCCTTAGCTACCAGGGATGCGGAAGTAAATAAACTTAGCGCGGCAAGTAACGGACAGAAGATTGTGAAATAAGGGCATGAAGGATTGGTGGTAAACTAGAAATGGGGTATGACGTAGAAGGAAACTGGAGGTTGTTTTGTAAAACAAGAGACAAGAATGTATAAAAGTTGTCGAGAGTTGAACTTTTTGTAATATTAGAGAGATGAGCTTTAGACCGCGTACCACGCACAACGTACTGCAGAGGTCATTGTAAATGACAGATGCGGGACTTGATGGAAGTTTGCGGGAAATAATTGAGCAGTGAGGACTTATATTTTTGTGCGTAATTCTATTTGAAACTTTGAATAATTCTGCACCGGGAGTGCGCAAATCGGACTTGAAGAAAATACAGACGTGAGAGCAGGGAAGAGAGGCTCGAGACATATCTTGTAGTTTAGGGGATGAACTTTATGTTTTAACGCGTTGAAAGTTGGAGGAATTAATTAGAAGAAATAGACTTTCGTGTATCGTGGATTAAGCAAAACGCGACAGTCGTGGAGTTAGTGCCCATCCGTGGCAAAGAATAGGGAAGTAAGTGCAAATATAAGTTGAGGAGAACATTGACCCGGCAGCGGACCGAGAACAAGATACAAGAGAGATGATTGGTCAGAGCGGTGGATTCTTCCTGGCCTCATCGTCCAAGAGCGCATGGATATCTAAAATAGTAAGAATAATAGCGCTATAGACAATTTTTACGATCGGTTATGACCAAGGTGACATTTTATGTTAAAAGTTATGTTAATCGATGAATAAACTTAGAACGTTCATTCTGAAAAAGAAAAGCTGATTATCATTTCTTTAGCATCTTGTGCAATCCATAGTTTAATCATTTCTTTCCAGAAACAAATTTCAGATTCCTCGCTTCATCCGTATGGAGAGCGGATCGAATGATCGTTTGCTAGAAAGAAAGTAAGTGCCGGCGACGATTATTTTCGTAAGAACCCAACCGGCAGAGCTAGTAGGATAATTATTTCCCTTTATATGTTTGCGGGAAATTTAGAATCGCAACCCTTTCCTGGCGCCCAAAAATGATATAAATTCGGAAACCGGTTGCAGAAATAATTGACAGAAACGGAGAGCGATTCAATATTTTTGTTTTCCCATCATCAAAATTTATAGTGTGACGTACTAAAAAAGAATAACACAGACGACTGTTTCTGTTTGATATTTACAATATATTTACAATATATTTACAATATATTTACAATTAATGTATAAATATTATAATACAAAATTTACCCCTTGGGAACCTTTCAATTCTCTTAGCCGCGAAACCCCGCGACCGTCCCTAGGCCTAGCCCAGAACCACTGCTCGGAAGCAGCAAAAAGCAACGCGAGGTGCGAAGCTGTCGGACATAGAGTCTCGTAACTACAGAAGTAACTACAGAAGTTACAACTACAGAAGTTACAGCTTCAGAAGCCTGTCGCCAAACCGATCTTCGACCTGAAGATCACGTGCAAAGATAGCACTGGAGATACCTCTCGTCTTTCGACACTCTGCGTATCCCGCGAGGCGCATGTCGGCGCAGCCATAAGTATCCGTCGGCTCGCCCCCACTCTACAAGCGGCGGGCGTCATTCGGCTCGCTGGCCAGCCCTTCCAGGGTTGCAACCGACATCACTGAGACTCGCGCCCGCGCGCGTCCTATTCTCCCAGTTATTTGCGTACCGGGATATTCTGGCCGGCGTGGCGCCGCCGCCTTTCACCCCCATTCCACCTCCGGCTTAGGAGCGGGTTTCCCCGAAGCGGTCCGCCGCAGCGGCGCCGTACCCCGCGACCACAATAGCAAGGCCAAGACTGTTACTTTTAAGATCCTGGGGAAGAGACATGGCCAATTTCTCAAATTATTCATACTGGTGGAATGCACTCGAGTGAATATTGGTAATATTTAATTCTGTGAATGTTAGAAGCAGAGACGTATTGTTACATATTAGATTGAAGTCCATTTTGTTAAAGGGTATTTTATGTGTTTTTTATGTATGCAAAGTGTTTTGATGTCATAACCGAGGTATAATTCGCTTAATATTGTCAACAAAAGCAAGGAATAAACAAAGCCGGTATTCTTATACGGTTTTATGACTGAGATTCCATGGAGTTATTATTATTAGATAGCAACAACCTAAATGATAGGGAATAATTAAAATATATACATCTTCCTGAAGTAATGGTAATATTATTCTCGATTTACTGTATAGAATCGATTTCGCGAACTCACGATCTATAAATTCGTTGGAATGGTATATCACAACCCAATTAGGAAGGCAAAATTTAAATGTTATAAAAGTAATTTTATTTGTATTTGTAAAAAAGGTAGAGAATGGTAATATGTATGGAAATATATATATATATATATATATATATATATATATATATATATATATATATATATATTTATAACCATGACAATATTGTGATCTCGAAACGACGGATATTTATTTTTAATTATACTATGGGCATGAATGTTCGTTAATGTTGTAATGATTCCGACCTGTATTCACGCCCCCATGTTGGGGCGCCACTGTAATGGTTCCGACATGTCCTACCTGCTTTAGTCATTTATGCACCCCTATCTTGGTTTCAAACACTATGGTGCCCTAGCTCTTACTATTTTTCTATCATAATCCTACACTTCATAGAATCTACTTCGTTTGGTTGAGCGCCTGGTTTCGTTGACATTCTCCGACAAAAATAATATCCACACTCACTTGTTGCCCGTACCGTGCCCGCACGTGCCGCTAGCATATACTACCACCAGCACTACCACAACCACTACAGCCGCTAGCACATCATCTTCGATAATCAAAACCGCAACCATAACCCCCACACACAACCACTAGATAATCACACCCACCATCACAACCCCCACCAAAATCACCTCTACAACCACCATCACCACCGCAACCCCTACAACCTTCAAACGTCATGCTAACTTTGAGAAGGTCAGCGTGGGTAACGACTGCCATGATCTCACCCCCACTCGGCTAAGTCTCTTTCGGGGAAGACAATGACGAAGGAAATTGTAACCATCGCCTTCCCCCAGTGGCGATAAAATCAAGGCGGCGTGGAGCGCTTCGCGTGGCTTCCGCAGCTGCGAGATCGTCTGCGTGATGCGCGACTCGGCCGGGCGTTTCCCTCAGTAATTGAGGCAGTTAGGCAAAGGAGACCGCGGAGATTATTCACAGAAAGCGGCCAAGTGGCGCGGAAGACCCGCCGTCGAGAGCCGCTGGAGGCGCTTGCGGGCGTGCCATTGCGCGCGCCACTCCCTCGTTCCCTGCGTGCTAGATCGTTAAGATGGCGCTCGCCCGAGTTAAGGCTGGCCGTGGATATGAGTATTTGACGTCGTCCCACACGTGCTTGGCATACGTGACGGCTATGCTCGTTCTGGTTTACCCGTTCGAGTAAAAGTGGGAAGTAGTATTGTCAGAGTAAATCTGTTTGTTGACTCAGGATTTTTTAAAATGTGTTTTCATGATTCCTTTTACCCTGTAATATTGTCCTCTAATGTTTCAGCTAAAACGGCCACCACCATTTCTTTGACCTTATGCCGCATCTGTAGGTTGACACGAACTGATCACATAAATCTACCTGTATGTCAAATTGTTTAGTTGTAAGTATTAGAAATATAAGTAGTAAATCCTGTAGCTAGTACTAAGATACAAGAGTGAGAGGTTGTATGCTCAAACGTGAATGCCCAAACGTTATGTATTAAAAATAAAAATGTACAAACCCCTGAAAGGCAAAATTGCCGAACAGGAAGAAAATTAATTTTCGAGTTTCGAAAAAATTAATTTTTATTATAATCTTAAATATGAAAAGAAGAGAAAATTAAACACGTATATGCTTTTATAATTGCTTTTCTGTTAGAAATATAATTTATAGTTGTCAAACGTCATTCAAATTCTCTGTTTCATTCAGAAGTAAATATTCCAACAACATAGTTCTATTTGTAACATCAGGAACGATCTTTAACATTTATGCAACGCATATTATACACACGTAAAGCAACCTTGTATACACGCAACGCCACTAGCTCATAAAAGTTGTACCATCTAATGTTTGTTTATACAGCTATTATTATAATAAAATTAGAAAAAATTATATACTGAATCTATTTTCAAAATAACATGTTGTTTTCACTTGTTGGTCATAATGTCAGAGGTGTCAAATAGGAACTCGCAAGCTGAAAATGTTTTTCAGTTTTGCAATGATAAATTGTTTATAACCTTCAGGTTTGGTATCTGTTGATTAATCTATCATGTTTACGCATATTGACGCATTATTCCTATTTCTACACATTTATCAATTTACAAATCATAATTTATTACATTTTTTATTTTTGCGTAATATCCTTTCGTGTTATTTTGACTGTACGACTTTGTATAAAATTAACGTTCTTCTCACATTTTATGTAGAACGGGTATCCTGAATTTATGTATCAAAAGGGTACGAATACATTGAAATGTTGGACGTATAATTGAAGGCGTTATGCAATTTTAAGACAAAACGTTTACCAAGAGGAATACGGGAATTTACTAGTGGCAAGAGTTTTCACAATTAAACATATCCTATTTAATATTTTCCACTTAATAGAACAGCCTTTAGGCTTTGTATGCATTTTTAATCACACTCAAACTATCTTCAACTATTCACTAGTTTAGGCTTCCTTTCGCACCTGCTTTAATACATTTAAATCACTTTTCTCATCAAGAACATCTGTTTTTCGGCGAATCTGTTTTACTCTGTTCTTCTCTATACTCCATCCAACAGCTACAGAACTCAGTTTTTCCCAACCTATTCCATGAAAGAAAAGGAAGAGTATTGAGTCATACACACAACTGTAGTTTAGTACCGCAAATGTAAAACTTATGATTAAGTTTATCTTCTTTAGAATTCATGTATATTTGAACTTTGAAAGCTGGTGAACAAGAAATCATCAAGGTACATCAAGAAAATTGAAAATAGAAGGTGATATTGAATTTTAGAAAATATAATTTCAAATATATCAGTGTAATATCAAATATGTCACCGCCTAACTAAATAGAAAATAATATAAAATATTGTACTTAGTGAGGAGGTGACAAAACTAACCAAGATAAGTGACGTTTTCATGAATGTTTAACGCTATTATTCTTTTGTTGAATAATATTTTTTCGTGGTTTTCGTAAAATTTAATGGTTAGTAATATTGATAAATTTTTTCATGTTGCAACACTAATTGATCTTTTGGAGTTATTTTTCTTTCAAGTTTTAGCAGTAAAAATACAGAAAGGGCACGACTGGAGTATTTTGTAGTAATTAACGTCAATTGTAAATTAGATATAAATGAGAATGGAATGGTTTTGTTTTTCAAATATAAATTAGCGAGAAAACGTTCCATTTCCTCTCTCTCTCTCTCTCTCTCTCTCTCTCTCTCACTCACACGCGCGCGTACACACACACACACACACACATACATATACATATATATGTGTGTCTGTGTGTGTGTGTGTGTGTGTACCTCCGTATCATAAATTTCCCTCGTTCTCCTAACATCAATTCATATCATTCCATCTCGGCAATTCAGTTTTCTACGTCGCCATCACTTCCAACTGTCACCACTTTCATCACTTCTCCGAGAGCTACAAAGGCAGGCAACATCCATCGCAAACTGCCATCGCCGACAACACTTCCATCACCGTCACCGTTGCCTCTCGATCATCGTCGGCACTTCCCCTTCTCTCCACACCCCACGACCCCCTCCCAGCTTCTCCCCGTCCGCGCCGCTGCAATCCCTGCCGACTGGCGGCCCCGCCCACGCGTGTGTTACCTCTGCAAACAACTCCAGAGGAACATTTTAAATGCGGATTAGCGGCGGCGGGGGCGAGGCGAGCGCCGAGCCTCTCCGGCCAGCACGGACGATGGCGGGGTCGGGAGGCGCCGCCTCTGGCAGCGCTCGCGGCCTGGTTTCCCCTTTCACACCCCATGCCCCCTCCACATTATGATTTCCCTTCCACGCCCCTAACCCCCTCCCCTCCACACCCCCATTCCCTTCCACCCCCATTCCCTCCCCACCTAATTCCCCTCCCCATCACTCTCCTATTCTCCTCCATATCCCCATTTCCTCTCACTCCCCCTCCACACCGATTCCCTTTCTACCCTCACCTTCCCCGGGCAGGCTGCGGGACTCGCCCTGCTTCCGAAGAAAACAGAGGCCACCCAGCGGATTAAGCTCAGAGGCCTCGCTCACTCTGCGCGCAGATTCTTTGCACTTTTGCCGCTTTCATAAGCGCGGCTCTGATTTTGTTTTCGTTCCTTGTTTGTGGTAGTAATTCTGTAATCGTTTTCCATGATTGGTAGAACACTACCAATCTTACTACAAACTTACACATTCAGACAAATAAATATCTCGGTGTAGTATCTATTTCCATTCAGTTTTGATGGAAATTCAGTTTGATGGTCTGCTCCATCTACTTAATTTTTTTATTGCTGTATTATATTTTCGAAGAAATGTCTTTTTTCTTCAAAACAAAATTAGACGTCCCAGTCTTTACCTCTTACCAACTACCGTTCGGAGAATATATCCATCATTTCCTTGTAGTAATTTTTCCTGGAATTTCGCATTTGTTTACATTTTGTAAATTCCAATATATTGTTTTCACTGAAACTCCTTTATAGCGAAAACGCATTTTTCTTGGCACATTTTACAGCTCGTTGGCATTTTCTTTATTTTTATGTCATGAGTTTGCGTGAAGTAATTACTTGGTGCACTATACTGGGTTGACGATAATTTTTTTCAATAGATATTTGCAGTGACATTTAGTCAAAATATAAAATGAAATTTATTGATATTGAAAATTTTAGGGAAAAAACTGTTTCAACTGAAATGTGTGTCATTGGTAACCATCAACGGTCATTGATGGTCAAAGAACCATCATTTCAGATGGTTCTTTAATGCTTTCGGATAATTTTGTCCCAAACTTAAAAGAGACATTAACATAGTTACTATAAGAAATGTAGTCTTAATAATTTGGAAAATTATTTTATATTTTAAGAATATTCGGAAATGCAATATAGCAAAATTGGTATTTGTTCGAATGTAACTGGAATATGTAACAGAAAAACACGTTTGTTTCGTAAGTATTGGGAGAATAACTTGAGAAGATGCTCTATGAAATTTATTGCTATGCATATTTGGAGTAGTTAACTAATGTGTGTTTCTTATTTTCGCCTCACATCTTTTGGCGTCCATAAACTCTTCGACTGAGACGTAGTTCAAAATAAAATCACTTGCTTACATTCGCATGGTTTACAGAACCCTCATTAATTAATTTAACTTTAATTGTATATTTTAGGCGAAGTTGAGATTATTTCTCAATAATCAATGAGTGAAAGTTTAAGAACTAAAAGAGAAGAGCGAGTGTAAGTTCAAGAAAACAAATTCAAAATTTTTTAAGTTAGTCAATATGATTTTAGAGTTAGTTTATTTATTTTATGTCAAGAAAAAACAGAAACTGTATGACGTGCTATGGGAAAAGTGAATTGTGTGCACATTTTCAAAATTCTGTGATCCCTACACTAAGTCATATACTACTTAAATTTTGAAAAAAAAAACACTCCCATGTAATAAAATCTATTTTCAAGGATAAATAAGCAATAAATTTTGGCTCTTATCATGTTGTGCTTCGGAATAATACTTCCTGCCGCGACAACGTGGAAACGATAATTTGAATAATTATATTTTGCACTGAATTCTAGAAGACGTGCACAGAAAAAAAGTTACATTTATGTCCAGAAGCAAAACAAGGGGCCATCTCAGCATTTGCTCAATGGATCAGGGAAACTGGACGAAAACCTGATCGAGATGGGGGTCATTGACCCGGAAGCTGTAGTACAATAGTTGTTACAGGTTGTTTATACTCATTTATACAGTCCAAATGGTAAATAATGCATTATGTATCATTGTTAAAATTAATGTTACTTTTCTTGTGATGCTCAGTATAGTCTCTAATTGTATAGAAACAGTTATGCAGCAGAAACGATTTCACTTGGGATTTAAACTTTTTATGAATTAATCGTTTAATTCATCTGGCAAAGTGTTGTAAAATAATTAACATGTATTGTATGTGAATTTTTTGTAATGAGCTGTTGATATTGTCACCTGATGAATATGATTTCTACGTCGAGTGTTATAGTAAAAGACTTCGGCTTTTTCTGAAAATATATTCCCACCCTTAAGCGAGTCATTTTTGACAAAAACCACTGATTCGTAAATAAAACGACACGGTAATGGTAAAATTCCTAGATTAATGAAGAGAGGCTTACATGAATCACGTGGGTGGGATTTGGTTATTATTCATACAATTCGTTTTTGTAATCAAAAAGTCTGGGAGCTATAAGATGTATTTCCCCAGAATATTATGCCATATCTCAGGCGGGAATGAACATTCGCGAAATATACACAACGAGCAGTATGAAGGCTGACTGAATTTGCAAGAATTCTGAACGCGTAGCATAATAAACTTAATTTTAGAAATGTTCACGTTAATAAACTTTATTTTTGTTCATTTTCAATGGAGCACAGAATTGTTTATTTGAAATAGAAAACTGCATTAAAACCGTTTTCTTTTCGTTTACTATTAATTTGTTATTTCGGAACTTATTTGAAAGTTTATATTATTTAGTTAATATGATTTAATATTTTTAAAATCAATGCTCGTAGTATTGAAAGAACATGTGCCATTTTAATGACAATTTACGTATAAATATATAAACGTGTGTTTGGCATCGATAGAGAGAACTCATTTGACAGGAATATGCGCAAAGTGACACTTTGTCAATACCTGTGTATTGACTGTCCGGATGAACGAATTGCAACGCTCCTTAGATGCGTATTCTTTCACTAGTAGAAGATGGAGCGTACGATGGGATACGACATATTCACAGGCGGGGAGAGACATATACCAATTGCATCGCGTGACCAAATTTTCGTAAGACTTTTTCATTCATCCTCAATAAGGCCTGATTGCAGCCCGTCCTCTTTTCCTCGTAGCTACAAGGGCTACGTAGCAGTGCTTCAAAGAAAGCTTAAAAAAATTATTGTTTAGTTGAAATTACAATGTTCAATTAACAAGTGAAACATTGCAATTGTATGGTGACTTAATCTAATCAACTTAATCTAGTTTAAAATTGTACAAACTTTAATAGGGAGAGGAAACAAATAGCACCTCATCAGAATTAGCAAATATTTGCAAATATCCGGAGGAAAGAATGGAGCGGGAATCTGTTCTTTATTCTGGTTTTGTATCTGGGATCTTTTCCGAGTCTGTAGTGAGTTGATGTCTTTATGAAGGGTAAATGAGTGTAAAAGTTGTTTGATAGGTATACTATTTGGTGAGCTGTTTCATTTATGTTTAGATCGTGATGTAGTTGTTTATTGCTAATAAACCATGGAGCTATTGTTATTAATCCTTAATATTTGTTTTGAAATATTTGTATTTTGTTGAGATTGGTTTGGTAACATTGGTCGAGATCGGACATGCGTATAATAGTGTTGGGCGAATGAATGATTAGTATAGCGTTAGTAGATTTGACAGTGAGAGATGGTTGTATGAGTTTAGTAAAGGTCTTAATTGGATTAATTTGGTTTTTGCCTGTTGTGCTTTTATTTCAACGTGTTGTTTCCAATTAAGTTTAGTGTCTAAATTTAATCCAAGATATTTTATTGTTTTCGTATAGCGTTATTATTTATGAGTAGCGGGGATGGATGTGCAAAGGTTTTCAATGAGAAAATGTTTGCTGCTGATTTTAAGGGATTTAATTTGATTTCCCAGTTATTTGCCCACTTTGTTATTATATTTAGATGCTGTTGGCGCTGGAATTGATGAGTTCGTAGTGAAGTGCCGAAGATGTATAAGGCAGTGTCATCATCGAATTGGGCGGTATTTATTTGATGGGAAGTAGGAATGTCTGCAGTGTAGAGATTAAACAGGGTTGGGGATAGTGGCGAACCTTGGGGGACCCCAGCGGCAATTTGTCTGGGGTTAGAATAGTGACCTTCAACTGTAACTGAGAACGTTCTGTCAGCTATGAAATTTTTAATTGAAATTGAGTTAAATTAAATACTTTGGTGTACCAATTTCGACTAGTTTGAAGTAAAGGGCTGGGTGCCATATCCTGTCAAATGCTTGTGACACATATAGAAATACAGTGGTTGTGTGATATCCCTTTCGAAAAGCAGAGTGGATGTGTTCAGTTTGCCTCAGTAGCTGGTGCGTCGTTGAGTAATGGGATATGAAACCGAACTGATGAGGTGGAATTGCGTTCGTTTTATTTATGTGTTTGTTTAATGTGACAAGAATTAATTTTTCTAAGATTTTTGACATTATGGGTAAAAGACTGATGGGTCTGTAATTTCTGCACGCGATTGATTTTTATTTGGTTTTGCTATTGGATGTATTATTGAATGTTTCCATGTTTGGGGATAATAACCTGTTCTTAGTATGGGGTTGTATATATTATTTAAAAATGCGACGGCATTGTTCGGTAAATTTTTTAGCATTGCAGTATTAATTCGGTCGTATCCTGGAGTTTTTTTGTTTGGCATTTTTTGATTATCAGTTTAATTTCACTAGGATAAATGAATTTAATTCTGTGAGGAACGCTGTAAAGAGGAGCGTACGAAAATTTTAATATTTCTTCGTGTTTGGCATTTTTTATGGAATCATTGGGTGTGAATGTTTTATTATATGTAATTATTTTATTATATGTAAGTCACATGTAAGTCAATCATAGCGATCCTGGCGGCTGTGTTTTGAACCAGTGCCGCCAAGAGATGCATTGAGTATCGGCTACGCCGAACTCAGTTCTAATGTAGTCGTGAACGGAGAGGCATGACGCTTTGTAAGCCGCTGGTTTTTTCAGTGATTTTTCGCGGCTAAAGTTTATTTGTGCTACCATAGTTCAGTGTCATGTGGCACATTTAATGTGTGAGTGGTGTCCTTGATTGTTACGCGTTACGCGGCTGGGATTCCATGATCTACGTTTCTAACACATGCTTTCTCCTATGCCACGTGCACAGGCACACGGCTGAACTGTATTTTCTCTTACTCTGTACTGCAGTTTCGTTAAATACACCTAATTGTGTCATTGTTTTTTATGTATTTTTTACCGCATAAACGCAAAGGTTTGAACAGTTTCTAAAATGCCATGCACCTTCCTATTCATAAGACGTTGGAAGTCAAAAAACTGAGTATCTTGGGAATGTATAGGGTTGTCTATTAGAGTGCAGTACCCTAACAAACGAGCCACGGACCGCACGCGATCTTTCTTTTCCCTTCGTTGACCTATCCTCACACCTTACTTGCACTACACTTACACATATGCCTGGTGATTGATCGGGAGCTTAGAGTTTGTTCCGGCTGGGGCGGTGCGCCGCTGGTAAGAGATACCTGGTTGTGGAAAATCCGCCTGCCGACGGTAGGTCGGACGGTATCTCGCCTTCCACCGGGGAAATATCACCACCACCACCACCACCACCACCACCACCACCACCACCTCGGAAAATATACACTACACGTACGGGACAAATGACCTTAGAAGTTGAGGCGTTCAGACTCATTAACAATCAATCATACCCTGAAGCTTGATGTTTCGCGCACTTGGACGCAATGAGCCAAACCCCTGGGCCAGCAGGTCAACTTGTTTCAGATATGTAAAACAGATATGTAAAAGGGTTTCAAAGTGAATATAAAAAGAGACGGTGGCTCCCCATTCCAATGGTTGAATTTACTATTCACAGAATAATGAACAATAGAATGCATGTAGAGAGGAAAAACAAAGCAAGGATATAATATAGACCGATGCAGTTGCATTTTCAATGAACACACTCACGTCATACGAATGCCTTGTATGCCTCTTTACCTGAAAATATATCGTACGTTTGAAATGTTTGTATCGCATTACTGTTTATTTTGTTTGAAAACAAACACGCAATGTGTTTCCCAACTATCCGCTGAAGCACTTCAAATGTTTTGCTACGAAAGTCAACACTTTCCTGCTTAATGGTGATGGGCTTACTCTTGGGTATTGTGTCTGCTAGCTGACCGGTTGTGTAAAGTTTAAACAAGAGAATCAGGAAGAGAAGCGCAAAAGCGAATAATTGATTTCGTTAAAGATAATGAGTGGTAAACCATTTTTTAAAAACACAGTACATTTGACAAACTGGAAAATGGAACCAAATAATTGGTACAGCCGATCACAGAAAGTGCAATCTGTGTTGCTTCTCAGTGTGGCCAACCATCTTTTCAATCAAACGTTTTTTCTAGAGGTACAGGAGAATTATCAATATGTTTTAAACAATTGGTCATCAAGACGTTTTAAAAAATTTAGTGGATATGATTTACAGGTTGCAGTATTCATGCAAATCTCTTCAATAAATCTAACAATATGGCCGATTATATTATGCTAACTATAATTGACAATGGAGTCAATTTTATCTAACTGTAATTTCAAATGGGACCAGGCTATAATTAAGAACGAGGTAATAAGTTGTAACAGCAAAAATATATGTAATAGTGAGCTTCTCACAATTACAGAAATAACTTTATTGATAACTTTTAAATTGAAAAATAATTGTTCAAACCAATTCAATTTTTCGTATTATGAGGAACAATATTTCGTATTACAAAGAGGCTTAATATTGTGACATACCAATATGTGGGACCTTGTATTGCGTCACATTTATTGTTAACAGGGTGAATTGTAAGGACAGACATTTGTAAATATGGCGGATACCAACGGTAGACGAGTTGTCGTCAAGGTCAACAAACTTCATTGCTTTGAATCACGGGGCGCGGCTAGTTGATAAAGAAAACTGTTGGAGATTGGCCGAGAAAGCAATGACAGTCTGGGGCGCGGCTAGTTGAATTTGTAAGTAATTGAGGGATTGGCTAGGCATGGAATTTTTTCAGACAAGAAACTGTATAGAGATGGACCTAGTTTTGAAGGGCTGAAAGACGGGATTCTGTTTTCATTCCGACTTATGCCATGGTGCTGTGCGGATCGTGTGTAGACAATTGATGTCGGGAGTTTGGGAATTGTGAACATCTACTTTGGAGCGTATGATTGTCGGACTTACAATATTGATGGAAGGTGCGAAATTGGAACTTGGAAATATTTCGAGTGCCGCAGCTAGAGTTGTGAACTTAGGTGAATTTTTCGGCAACAGGACTGGGAGTATTTGATGCAGATAATAGCTTGCTGAACTTAAATATTTTAAGTATACGCGTAGAAAGAACTGGGAACTTTTAAAAGGAAAATTAATTAAGTCTTATCAACTTATGAGGCGGTGAGGATCTGTGACTTGAGTAGACTTGTGCCAGAACGGAAGAAAAGAAGATGGTATTTGGACCTGGAGCCATCGACACCGGGGAAGACTGAAAATGGTTCTACGCGGCGACATCGGTCAAGAGCAACCGAAGCCGGTTACTGCAATATAAGGTTTGAGACTGGTCATGACCGAAAGTTTCGTATTGTTACCAATGAAAATTGAATAAACTTACAAGTTTCTCTGAATAGAAAAGATGATTTTCATTTAGCCAATTCCAGCAAATGAGTATCTAGAAATGAATATTTGCTTTTCAGATTCCTTGGCCATGCTGTAGAGATCGTAGATCGAATAATCGGCTATTAGCAGTCAATAGCGCTTATTTCTTATAAAACCCATCGACCCAGTTAGCCAGATATTAATTTAAGGGAAATAGCAGTTGAAGATTAATTTTAATAATTGAATTAACGTAATCTTTCCTGGCGCCCATATTATTTTATAAATTTGGAACGGGTTACGTTGAATTAATATTAGAAGGGCAGAGGAAATATTATATTTAAAAATTAAATCAGACAGTTTGTGTCAATATATGTATTTGTAATTCAATTAATGTATTTAAGTACTAAAGAATTAAATAAATTTAAACAAATAATATTTGTGTAAAATTTTAATTATTTTTAAAAATACAATGAATTAATGTAACGGAAAATTATGATCAATGATTAATGTAACGGCGAGGCATGCTGTGGGATTCTGAAGGCGATGAGGCAAATTCCTGCATTGCGACTGAAGGTGCATTCAATAATGAAGCAAATTCGTTGTCAAAAAACATCTTTTAACCTTCCCGAACACAGTAATTTTATGTACTCCCGTCATATCACAGCCTCCCCACTCGCGGAAAGTGCACGATGCTTGCTTCTACTGTGGCGATGGCGGTATCATCACCAGGCGATAATCTCATCAGGGTTTTCGGATTGGACATTACCCCGTGACCGCGCCTTCTATTAGCACTTTGATAGCTTAACGCTGCAGGCTTAAACAGCTGCCGCACAGCGCAAAGGCGGCTTCTTTTGACGGGAGCAGCGTAGATCCTATCATGACTTCCGCTTCCACTGCCCGCTTTTTTGGCTCCCATTCCCGCATCGGTTCACCCTCCTCTGCTTCGCTTCTGCCCTCGTTCCCGCCGTCACCAACAGCCCCAACCCACCCTCCGCCTCGCGCGATCCACCCAACCTCTATTGCACCTCTTCCGCGTCTCCAACTCGATGCATTCTGTAACGATTGTGTTTTGTTGCCTTCACAACGTATGTTGATACAAATAAATGGAAAGAACGTAAAGTAATATAATTACTTACGTTAAATAATTAATAAATTAATTTTGAAGGAAATTCAAGAATTTGACGGGTTGAGGTTGCTCAGGGCATAAGCTGATAGCCTGCAGGGCATCGGACCGGGTCGTCCTTTCGACAGTGATAGGGATTTTGAAAAACAAAAACTAATACCTAGGTCGAACGGTTGACACTGTCCGAAAAATAATTCTAGCATCGGCAGCTCTAATTGTTAGTTTTACGTTGTTTCTCAGATCAACACTAGGCGAATGCCTACCAGAACCCTACAAATGGTACAAGGACTGTGCACGATCCTTCTATCCTCTTTTTTATACAATTCTCACCCCTTGCTTGTACACACTTGCGCATGCACTACATTACCGCACATGCCGGGAGACTAGTCGGAAGCTGTCCCGGCTGAGGTGGTGCTCCATTTGTCGGAGATACCTGAAGAGAAAACTCCGCAAGCGGACATGTAGGTCAGCGCCGGATCTCATTATCGACAGGGGACGAATGCTGCCATCTCCTATGATAAAGAAACATGCATTTTACTTAAGGGACTAATGATCAAAGCACTTAATATACGAAATAATCAAACTCCTATCAATTAAGAGAATGTATAAAGAATCATTTAGAAACCTTTAAAATTCTTAAAAATGCTGACCGATGTAGAGAATATTGAAAGTGATAAAAATATAATATCTCAGTACAAACATAGTTACGACTCCTCTTCTTTGCTTATTGCCAGCTTCACAATTTTCTTTTTGCATCCAAATTCTAAATTATGAACTACAACGTAATGATGAATGGGAAACTGAACTACAAATTGAAAGAAAGAAATTGATTTAAATTACTTAAGTTCCTTGATATTACCTTCAAAATTCAATTCTTTACATTAATATATTTACTTACATTTTATCTATATCTGCATATGTTGTTCATTGTACAATAGTATATTACGCAATTAGTTTTTAATTTCGTTTTTTTTACGAATAAGAAAATATTACCAAACGAACGGCGTTAGGAGTGAGTTCGGTAATATTCTCTTGTGAGTGTACAAAATTACCATTATAAACGAATTGCATACATTATTTTTTGTGTAACAGTATTATAAGGATTTAAGGAAGCGAAGTCAATTTGGATGTTACGTTGTAACCTTGGATTCGTGTAATGACGTCATGAGTGCTACCTAAGCAACTAATTTATTTACAAGTGGCAATTAGGTTAAAAGTTGCATTTCAAACATTAGGAATTCTTTGCCAAAAGAAATTTTGGAAGACGCTGCAAAAGCAGAAAATGAATGCTGGATGGACGAATAGTATGCAAGTTTTGTATGCAAGCCTGTTTTTCTTTCGTATCTATCGCAGTAGGCTGGTTAAGTTACTACAATGCACATGCTAGAATAAAGATGGTAGTTATGATTAGAGACCGGAAAAATATGTAGTATGAAACGTCAAAATATGAACATATTTTGTAATGAAAACATATGAGAAGAACATGTAATAAATACGTAAAATCGAATATAATATGTAATATTAAGATACATTTACATAATACGAACTTACTTTAAAAAAATGTCCTATTGAAATTTTAAAAACAATGCAAACTGTTTAAAATTCATTGGAAAGCACAAGTTGATGCACATTTGCACCACACAACTGTCCCATAGGTAGTAAAACATTCACAAATTGATATCCAGGAATGTAGTTTAGTGGCCAGATTAGACGTAATAGTAGCCATCCATCTACAAACTGGCGATATCCAAGACCAGAAAACAATCACTGCAGTATGGAATATTCTCATCAGTGTTACACGATAGTGATCGTCAAGGTTTCTTGGAAATTAAGGTGAAAGGTCGCCAAACTCGGCGTCAATGATGCTTTTCACACCTAAAGGTGAAAATTATCTGTCGCTGCCACGCTCTTCCCGCCACTAAGATAACTGAAACAGGCACCGCGGATTGTGAGATTATCCGACTGCATCTTCACGTCACCTCGAGTTGAGTACGCAGTAATAATATAGGAAGAATTGCTGAATTTTTGGAAATTACTTCTTTTCATAAAAACATGCAAGAAAATTGACGATAATTGATAAAATAAAACAATATGTTGTGAAAATAGCGAAATACGTAAGATAGTACTAAATGTAAAAGTGTAAAATGTAAAACTATGTAACAAAAAAAGATATTGTAAGAATAAAGACAAAAATATGTATTTACATAAAAATACGGGTTCTAGTTATAATGCATGCTTCTTTAAACATTAAGTCCATACCGTGTAAAGCGTCTACATTATGGTGCATATATTCAAAATTAAAGACGATGTGTAAAAGTGTGTATTCGTTTAAGAGGATAGCCGCGACGTTTCTCGCCGATAATAATGGTGATATTATTGCACTTACTTGCCATGAAGGATAGCGATCTTCAAATGTAGCTGAATCATACACTGAAGAATTAGTAAATAATAAGATTTACATTGAAACAATTCCTTAGTGCAGAAATTAAAGAAAAACAAGTACTTTAGAATTAAATACATAATCTGGTGTGACAAATTTATCCAACTGTACTATTAATACTAATATTCATAAAAACAAACGAGATGTTATTATTATTATAAATTACCCAAAAAAGCAACATATAATTTTAAAGGAGTAATAAGTTAATAAATTAGATTTTATAAGTTTTAATAGTTACAAGTAGTGACAAGATTTTTCACTATAAATTTGATTTTACTGCGAACACTGAATCTATTTACATGGTACCACTGCCTTCTTTATACTCCATAACTGATGATAAATGAGACTGTCACTATTATGTCAGTTATGACTCATATTTCGTGCAGAAATAGCGATGATGTAATGATTCGGGCCATAATATGCCATATTATGAGCAATTTTGTTAATGGAAAAGGGTTGTTTATAATGCTGGTGTACAAAAAAAATTGTTACATTCTCACTTGTATCATACTATCTTTAGAAACTCGGCCGTCATCCCGTTCTCGCTTCAACCTTGACTACGAATCGACCACAATCGCTACAATTTTGTACTCTTCTTGATTCTCTCAAAACCCTGAGTCCGTCCCGTCTTCGATTCCGCCCTCTTCACCATCCTATCCAAGCGTCGGTTCCATACTTGCCTCAAATCATGTCTTTGCTTATGGAGCTATGTTTCTCAATTACCATCATCTAATAGTCTTGTTAATTATAAAGTTTACTTTGCTATCATAATTAATTTTATCTGTTAACTGTCGTTCTTGATATTTTCGTAACTTTTCCTTCCCTTCCCTTAATCTTCCCTTCCTGCATTTCGAATCCTGCGTTGGAATTCTCTTCTTTCGCTTACTATTTTACTCCCTGTTTCCGGGGAAAAAACTTCTCATGCGCACTCGCCTTCACGGGGTACTCTTCCTGCACCACCCGCCCTTTGGTTACCCACGGTTCAATTTTCGCCCTTGCGTAGCGAGAGAGAAGGATGGTAGCGCTTGGCAGACCACGCAAAAAAGGGCTTCCCTTTTAATCTTCTGCTCTTTGTATTAGCGAACAGGGCACCGCCTCCGCCGACTCCTATTCTGTCCCCTTCCGCCGCCCCCGCCGCCAACTCACTCTGAGCTCTCCGCTCTCGCAGCGCCATGGGCTTCACTCCTGTTGTCATCACACCGTCTGTCCTTAGCTCCAGAAAATTCACCGCACGTCCTCTCCATCATGTGCATACCCAGTCACAAATTCTACTTTCGGAGGTGAGATCTCCACTGTAAATTTCATCTATCAGTATTTCATCTATTTCTACTGACTGACTCATCATCGCACTCACTATATTTTTGTGAACTAATTAACTTCATCACATCATATTGGATCACCAAATTTTACATGCAAATCCTCATACATTTTTCGAAACCCTCATTCTTGCCAGCATGGTCATTACCTACGACAAGTCATTATTTCACAACCACCGATCACCGTCATTCCCGTTAAAATGGGAATCTATATTTTTGAAAATAAGATATGTCTAGAATGTATAATATTTTTGTCAGCATAATTTATTATTCCTGTTGTTATTAATATTTCTAATAATATAGGAGAAGTTTATTAGTAATTTTCTCCAGGTGAATCAGTTGCCTTTTATATCACTAAATAATAAAGATTAGACTGTAAACATTACTTCCCTTCGACGTTCCTCTGACCTGAAACGTGAAGACTTCCGCCCGCCAAATGAAAATGACTAAAAACACGCATTCTTACAATGGAATCCTAACCAAGGCACTGAAACAATAATAATCTCAAATACAGATGATATAGAATAAACGTTTCAAACTTCTAAAGCATGTAGACGGGTCGAAAATGATCTTTTTTTGCCAATGAACATGTACTGAAATATTTCGTATAGCGGAATTGAGCATGTGCCATTTCCCCTTGATTAAGCAACGAAAAAGAGATCGTTTTCGACATCTCTATTTGCTCTAGAAGTTTGTAACATTGATTCTGAATTATATCTTTGATTGCTGTAACATCATTACTATAGTTATCGTTACCAGAACCACCATAACGACTACCAACGCCTTTATTGTTTTAAACACAATCGCACTACCCCACATCTTTCTTAACCCCACAACATCGCGATTCTTACCAATACCACCGACAACCATTCATCACCAAATTTCTCAACTCTCATATACCACAACCTCAAAACCAATTTCATTCACCACTTCCTGAACCATGGTTTCAATTCACCTCTTCCGGTTTCAACTTCAACCATCACACCTAACTTTACACCACGACAACACATCTCCATCCATCCCAAATTCCAACTCTCAACACCACAACTCACTACCAATTTCATTCCTCTACCACAGTTTTAACCATTTCACGCACTCGCTACCGTGGAAAAAAACAGCTGACTTTTCCCTCCAGTCTTTTGAGGCGCCGTCATCCGTCGGGCCTCACTCTCTCTCCGCCCTCGGCCGCGCTTTTCGATGCGGGCTAGCGGACACCGCCCCCTCCCCCAACCCTGAATGTCGTTACGCGGCGAGGTAATACCAATTTCATTCTCCACTTCCTCTACCACGGTTTAACCACTTCAAGCATCACAAACACTGAATCATTGCCACACCAACAACAACGTTTCAACCATCAAATGCACTAAACTCATTACAACACTACTGACAACACATCATCCATCCATCACCAAATCTCCGAACTCTCATACACCACAACCTCACTACCAGTTTCATTCTCCAACTTCCTCTAAACGGTTTCAACCACTTCAACCATCACAAAAAGTGAACTGGCCATAATGGCAAAATTTAAAGTACACGTTCGAAATTATGACATAGCAAATCTCGTTCGGAAGACATTGGAGCACACTACGTCAGCTTCAGAAAGTTATTTTAATCATGCTTGTCTTCCTCACGGTCTCGTAAAGTTACCGTTACTCGAAACACTCGAATTCATTGATTTTTGTCAACGATATTTGTGAAATAAAAAAAAGTGTTTAAATTTTTTTGTGAATTCTTTTTGTATTTCCGAATATAAGACACTTTTGACTACAAGTTAGGTATATTTTTAGGAATAATTGTCAAAAATTTGCATGTATAATACGACTTAATTCTAACGTATGGAGCAATGTTAGGCACGTGTATTGCGGATTATAATTTTTCCCCTGCGTATTCCTGACTCAATCATTTTTTTATTTATCAAGAAGAATGCCTTTTATCAGGAAAAACACACATTTAGCTGCACATGTCTGCACTTTTTTTGTTTTATAACCTCTTTACTTCAATGCTACATTGTAATATTTAACACTAGATATCCCGGAATTTTTTCTGTTATAATTTTTCATTTTCCTTCTTATAATTATTTTTAATAAGAAAATTACAGATATAATTTTTCGGAAAAATTAACTCGGACCCGAAAAGGAATGGTATTGTATCCGCATTTCTACACATATTATTTGTATGAGTCAGTTAGCTATCTCCAAAACCGCCATTTTGAATTTTGAAATTTCATTATAATATTCGAAATCAGTTACCTCCAGAACTCCATATGTATATTTTTTATATATTTTGTTTGTTTTTAAATGAGGAGATCCGCCATTTTGAAACCGCCGTTTTGAATTTTGAAATTTATTTATGATCATATTCAGCGACCTCAAAAACCCATTGATACCCATTTTACGCAAATCCACTCGCGTTTGCAATTATGCCCGGGTTTTAGGTCCTATTGAACCTGTGGGTGGCGGCTGGCGCGACAGCTGCCGCTAACTTCTACTTTACAATACGTCTCTTCAGCGCCTCGCGGACGCAATTCCGTTCTGCGCTCTCTTGGGTTAACACGCTGTTTCATGGCGCGATATATTCCTTTGTCACTCGTTTTCCCACTCGGAGCGTTTTTGGTTTCACTCCCGACTAAATTATTTCTCGCGTTGGCCCAATTACTTTTGCTTTCGTCGTAGGTATATATATATATATATATATATATATATATATATATATATATATATATATATCGTTTATCCAACCATTGTAGAAGATATTATACGTACGCTTATATTATTATTATAGTGTGCAGGATGAATTTGTGTTACGCGTTTTCGTGAACACTTTGATCGTTTATATACTACTTGGAGGTTGCCTATGTGTTAAAAAATAAAATCTATTATGTCACTCTTTACTAATTCATATCAGCTTCTTGATTAATGTAATGGGAACTACTTCTTTTACTCAATTCGTTACAAACCGTCTAATAAATTGGTGGAGAATGACATGATTTAAATAAATATATTTTATGAAAAAACATAACCATTTTTTCGTTAAAAGACCTAATACATGTATTCGTTATATCATTGACAGTTGTTTTTCTAAAATTTAAACTAACTGCTGTTCACGAGCTAGGAGGAAATTGAGAGGTTTGATAGTGGAAGAGATCGGATACATTCCTGCAAAAAAAATTAAATTTATTGGTATTGTAACCGCCCATATATCGGTCACATTGATTTTTGAGAAGCACCCGAGAACGTCAAGACACGACAAGTTGCAATTATAGAGCTATCGAATTGCAAGAGATCGCGCCAGCAGTAATGGTATCCCTTGCGAGAATTTATTAAAGTTTCTGAACGCACTCGCGTACAAGAGAACGAGGCCCAATAAAAAATAATCCTTGAAAATATCAGCACTAGCGCAGCGCACCGCTACGAAGAGCTTTCTCTTTCGCTGCCGCTCACCGATCTGGACAGACCGCAATTGTTCGTGCTGGACGGAGAGGAGAATTCGCCGTATTTCGACGATTAGAAGCATGAAAAAGGTAATTCGTCTCATCATGTTAAAATAACGATACAATGTATTGATAATTGAGAATTTTAAATAATGAATATTGTGATAAATTCACGTGAACGCATTACGCAGAAATAAACTATTTTTCTATCAACGAGGAAATAATGTATTTCAACGTTCAAGAACGTATACTGAAGTGTAAAGCATGCGCTATAGAAAAATGTTTCTTTCTATTTTCAGCTTTTTGTTTTGTTCTTTAAACTTGGCTTACCACGTAAGAAATTCATTACGCGGAGATATTGCAGTCATATTGTATAAAATTCGAAGGACTGTGGTAGCGATTCACCAGAACACGTGTTCGCCGAAGCAAAGGGGTTGCCACAACCTTGAATGGATCTAGGTCGCCGTCGCCGCTCCAAGCTGTGGAAATATTTCTTCACTAGTCAGAAAATTCACTAGAAATTCTCAAAAAAAAAAGGACTGTTTAAAGAAGCGAGAATTATTATAGAGATAGAATTCACCTCACTTACAGACGTAAGTCGACTAATTATATTAATATCATTTAAACGTAATCCTATATAATATTGCAGTCGTAAAAGGAAGCCAGAAAGCTAATTTCTGTAAAGAATTGTAAAAAACTATTTATTTTATTTTTCTATTATCGATAATATTTGTTCTTTTAGTGTGTGTTTTCAATTTATTGTTTAATCGTTTTCAAATTGTTCAAAACCAATAATTAGTAAAAGAGTTATTATTGATTGTACGTTCATTGCATAACAATATTCTTTTTGCTGGCTAAATTGTATAAAGTAAAATCTATGTGAAAGTGAAACAACGTCTTGTATGTATTTCATTCACTATTCATGTGACAATTTCTTGGAAAGTGTATGTAAAGGGTATTTTGGTATGTGATTCTTTTTCAGTATTTTGTGTTTCCATGTATTATAATCATGTGTACAGTTATTTTATTGTTGTTTTTTTTGTGAAGTGAAGGGTAATATAATTTTATGTAAAGTATTTTTGCAAGTGTTAAAACGCAACTCTAGTTGTTAGGTAATCATGTAATTGCTAAAGGTAGAGCAAGTGATAGAATTTTTCAATAAATGTGTAAATGCTAGATTAGAGTTGTATTCTAGTATTTAACAGAATATATCTAGAACTCTGTTCATAGTTAAAAGATTAACTTGCCTATGTTTCTTTTATTACAAAAAGGAGGTTAAAAAACGAGCTCACTTCTGTAGGGCTATTAAGACATATAAAACCATTCCTAATACTTGGTTTGATATTGTCATTACAAGTCACAGGTCAAGTAATACTACTAGGTTACTTGAGTGACCCGCTGTAGGCTTTTTAGAGAATAGTTGCTGAAGGAAGAGCGGTCACAGTATGTTCTATTGTATAGTATCATAAAAATGCACAAGATCCAATAACAGTAATTTTGTGCATTTGCTGCAGTTACGCGAAGAAAATTTTATTAATAAACAGTAAACATGACGGTTCTTATTACATTGTTATTATTAGCATGGGCCTTACATGAAAAGAAATTATCCATAGTTAATGTCTCGAAGCTTCATTCTCTTTAATTTACTGTTTCTTCCAGTGGTTGATAGTAAATACGTGCTTGAAAACTATACTTTCCTCTATTTATTAAAGTGGATGAAATCACTTCCACCGTGGCTCAAATCTCCCTCACATTAGGAAGTTTGATCCACATCTATATTTTTATATACTACTATAAGCCACTTGATACTAGCTGGAAAAGGTATTATTTTTATAATATATAGTATTATTTGAGCCTTCTTTAATGCCAAAAAATGTTCATAGTTGTACCGCGTTGCACTTCACAGAACAGCCAAGCGATTCGTTAAGAGGCTAAAGTGGCGAGGCAGTCGCTTTTCTGTTCGAATTGGAAACGGAGCATTCTCCACGGAGCAAATCCGCTTATGTCGACATAGATTGTTTTTTATAACCATTTTGCGGGTCTGGAGGTTCACTCCCGTTATAAACATGGAGCAAAATATATACCCCGCCTTATACATGTTTCAGGATATTGAAACAAATGTGTGTGTGAATATATATGACGTCAAAATCTATATATTTAAAAAACTAAGGTATTTTGCCATGGCTTCGTTTAGAGCTTCTACTGAACCGATTGTAGTATTTTTTCCTTTAAATAAAAGAATGTGATCCCTAGATGTGTTATCAGATATTGTTTGTGTTGATTCACCAACATTTTCGGTGTAAATTAATTAATTAAATCATTCTTTAATAGTACGCTTATCAATAGTCAATTGTTTTCTTCCAAAGGGTGGCTGTTTTAAAATTGATATATATGAGTCGATAGATGTGAGTTCCCACTGTTTCATGGTGGCGCTGCTTGATGTTTTGTTTTGATTTCTCACCATAACAATTGCATTAACGGACGTGTACAAACTAAATAAAATATGTATTTCAGTAAATCGACTGAGAGATACATTGCGGGTACACGCGTGAGTCTACATATTGCGGGCCCTCCCGGATTAATATTTACTCCAAGTCGATCGGCTGCAATACCTAAAAGACAGCTTTGTAGATACCTCCAAGCGTTGCTGACCGCAAGATTGTAGAGCCCGAATTCCGTCGATGGCAGAGTTACGACATATCTACATTGTTAGATCGAATTCAGTTTATGCCTGGAGCAGGATTTTAGCGGCTGTCTTCTGTGATTGGTAGTTTCACGTGGTGTCTTCTATCAATACCAGGCGAATGCTGGGACAGTAACCCAACAAAAAGCCACCAGCTGCGCGTGATTTTTCCTTTCTCATCCGTTTCCTCCGCTCTCCTTGCACATACACACTTTCACTTACATTCAATAAACTACAACATATTTCGGAAGCTTAGAGATTATCACGCCCGATTATCCCTTTAGGTACCTTGTTGGGAAAATTACCTTGGTGAGGTACCTGGTTGGGGAAATTACCCCATGGTCGTGAAGATCGGCGCCGGTGACCTTGTTACAACAGCTAGGAACCCTGCCACATCTTGAGATATAACATGCAACACACAAATGGGTCTAATTACCACAGAAGTTGTCGCGCCCAGAAACACTAAATCAATCAATCCTCCAACTGCACTTCGTAACCATCGCCATTACTTCACTGTCACTATCATATCACCACCACTTATTACTACAATAACTCTTCACCATCACTAAATCCCCATCATTTCATTACAAGCCTATCCTTTCCCATAATCAACTTTCTTCACAGTTATCACTTTACCACCACTACTATTATTTTTTCCATCACCATAGCATAACATTGACCCATCTAACGGCCATAACTGTCATAACATCCCCGCTGAAGCAGACTAATTAATTAGTTTATATCTCCATGATTATAAATTTATCGCGGATGTGCACAGTATCAGCAGGTGAATCGAAAGGGCATTAGAGAATTTGGACAAGGTAATATTGTGCTAAATGGTCTACAAATAGATGTTGTGTGCCTTTTTACAGGAAATAATTATATTAAAGTATAATTCAATTCATATACATATTACTACATTATATTCAAGTCATGAATGAAACCTGTAAACATTTTCAAATGTTAATTTTTGAAATTTTGTTTGCAAAGCATGCTCAATAATTTTTGTATTTATGTTTAACAATCTCGCAATGCATATTTTAAAAATCCTTCAGAACTACGATTCAGAAACAAACATCCCCACTTACTAGCTTGCAGCACATTACAATTATATACAATATATATACATATATATATATATATATATATATATATATATATATATATATATATATGATATATTATAACACGCCCACCTACTACCTTGCCGGAAGCGTGAAACTATGAATGCTCGTGAAGCGAGCTTTGAATTCTCAGGAAGCAGGATCTTTCGGGTATGAGAAAGGTCTGAACCCTTGACACAATGAATTATATAAAATTCTGGTAAAATGAGCATATATTCAGTAAAACAAATTACACAGTGGCACAAATATACAATAAGTATGTACTTTACGTAGATGGTCACTGCAAAGAAAACAGAAACAAAAGAACAGAAATAACAAAACCACAAGAGAATGTATAGGCGTCACCTTGACTGCCTGATTACTTCAATACGCACTATTTACAATACTTTTGCTTTGACCTCCTTCTCAATTATTTCGTGTACCTCATTTAACTGTGGTTAATCTAAAGTTTTCTCCGTGCACGGCCCTTTAAGTGATTCTCTAAAATTATTCTATTATAGACTTCACAGAGGTCAGCCTTGAGATGCGCATTTATTACAATGCTGTTAACTCTAACACAATAATAAACGTGACACACACGTTACTAAATCGTACCCTTTACAAAATTACAGCAACTGATTATCCCTGATATCATACAATGGAAACAATACTTTCAATAAGATTACTTTTACATTACATGAAAAATTATAATTTACTTTAGAAAAGTTGTACAAGGTATGGCATTCAAACGAATTTACTGGTGCGTACAGCGAATGAAATCAAAACTGCCGCTCATACGTTTGAAATATTTCCCAGTAACTATTTGGAACTTTCACCTATTTTAGGACGCTACGCCTGGCGTTTAAAGCTACACAGTTTCCTAACAAATTGCCGCATAGAAGTTGCCAGTTCTTTACCTCGACATTTCCTTCCCGCTCGTCGTCAGTTAACCTTGGAGTGTTCGGTCGCTCGCAGTCCTCGCCACGTCACTCGACTGGTTCGACGTCCCGCGGTCGCACCTCTTCTTTCGCTCGATCTCAGGATACCGCCACACGTCCAAATTCCAAACCTTTCTCTCGTCCTCAGGCTCGTACCATCCACGTATGTGGTCCAGGTCTTTCTCGCCTACGCTTGAGTGTTGGAGTCGTCCTTCTGCCGCCTGCCGCGTACTCGTTGCTCGCGCTTCCAGTTTTAAATAACTAACGTGCTTGAATTGACTACTTCTAGCACTCGGCCGATATACCACACTTTGAGCGTGCGTGGTCGTGGCGTACAAAATTAAATACTGGATTTCGTTCAGAGTCCTTCTGCGCGAATTTACTTCGATGATGAAACTATTTCAAGTTCGAGCAGTCACAACGCTTGCTTACTCGCGTAATGTTAGTGCAAATGCTGTACATGCACTTTGCTTCTGAATTCTATCACTTATCACCGCGTTTCTTAAATCAGCTTTACTAAAGCAAGTAAAATTATACTCCTGCACTAACCGATTACTACCGCTGAAGAATTTAGTTGAGTCGCCGTCGCTGTCGAAGTCGTAAGAGAGCTCTACCGAAGTGCGTCACGGTATTTATGCAACTCCGCCTGGGGAAAAATTTCTGGAGGGGTGAATTTTCTCCTCCTTCGCGCCCTCTCGAGAAAATATTATCCGCTAACTTTGGACACAGGAGTGCGAAAACCTGCGGGTAGATGTCGCCTTCTCGGACCATCGCTCCGCCGCGTACCCTATTTCTCAGTTCTTTGGTCTTCTCTAGTGACTTATGGTGGCGTTACGAAAACAAGCCCACGAACAGAGAGGACTAGGGTATGCGGCGGAGCGATGGCTTATAAACGCGCCATCTGACCACACCTTTTCGAACTATGATGCCCGAACTAGTGAATAATGTTTTTTTTGAGAGGATCCTACTTCCTGAGAATTTTAAGCTCGCTTCACGAGCATTCATTCTATCACGACCTCACTACGTGTGGAAGGTAGTAGGTGGACGTGTTAGAATATATATATATATATATATATATATATATATATATATATATATATATATATATATATATATATATAAATGCTCGTGAAGCGAGCTTAAAATTCTCAGGAAGCAGGATCTTTTGGGTATGAGAAAGGACTGAACCTTTGACACAATGAATCAGATAAAATGCGAATAAAATGAACATATATTCCATTAAAAAATTACAGTGACGCAATTTCAAAACAGGATAATGCACTTTAAGTAGCTGGTCACTGAAAAAAACAAAACAAGGCAAAACAAAAAAAAATTGGCGTCACCTCGAATGCCTGAACACACTTTCACCAACTATGATGTTGAATAATTATGGTGAAAAAAGTAATAATTGACAAAGTACACGCCCAAATCATTAAACATCGTATCCTAGTAAAAATATTAATACAATTTTCTCAAATTAGTTCGGCATATTCTCTCTCTCTCTCTCTCTCTCTCTCTCTCTCTCTATATATATATATATATATATATATATATATATATATATTACTTTTTCACAAAAATATTTAGAAAGTCTTTGACTTTTTCTATTTTGCAAGGTTCCCGATTGTTCATTCCATCATTGTTCATACGTTTCCTGCAAATCTTCTTTTTCTTTTGTTAAAAATTGTGATAGTCTATTGAAAATAAGGCAAATTATTATTAGATTTCCTGAATAGACACTTGTCATAGATATGGCTTAAAATAATGTCATGGTAGGTACCGCTCAAGCCAGGAGCTTACTGGCGCCACTGCACCCAACGTATTTGACTGATATCATGCAGAGATCGAGTATGAATATCCCCTCGGGAAATTATTCATCGTAATGATAAAAATAAAAGGCCAAGCGATCTCAGAAAAGTACAATGAAGGAATACATGAAATATCAGTCGACTAATGCAACGCAATAATTTGGGAACATAAAATTGCCGTGGCTTGAATCTCACAGATCTATTGCGGGCACTCGCCGATGAAGTCGAAGAATGCGTAGTGATGTGAGCAAATTGGGATGTTTTAATGCTTGTGGTAGTAGCGATAGGATTGGCAGCAGATGGCGCCGCGATGGAAGGGGATATAGCGAGAGGGTACAAACCAGTGCCGCTGAAATGCAAGATTTTGGGTAAGATAGCCTGCAGTAAACCACAGCAGTTGCCTGCAGGCCGTTCACCTTTTGCTGGACTAGTGCCGATCGCGCACGAGCACCTTCCCTCACACCCTCCCCAACATTCCCGTCCCCTCCCACCGTTCGCTTCTCCTCCCCTCACCATCATTCGTCAGGCTAACTCGACATGCAGGGGGACATACTGTTATATTTCCTTTCTATTAGAAAGTAGATGATATTAATCCGCATCCCGTTCTTCTCGCATTTCTATATGGCTCCCACAAAAAACCAAGGCTCAATTGAAAATTATGTAATTCCCTGCAAAGCGAGTTGCCTTTCTTTCCGTTATTCATGCAAGTCATTGTATTTAACAGTGACACTTATTAAATCTCTGAATCCAACATATTTAACATGTACTACATTAAACTAAGTTTGCGTGAACTTCCTTAAACTAGCTTCCAGCCAGATTTCAAGCAGTTTGCAGCCATATTTTGCCATCGAAAAGGTTTGTGCTAATGACAGTGTTTGTACTTGAAATTTTTTGTTTCATGAATAGTGATGAATTCTTTCCTGTGATAAATATAGTTTTTTCTATTAGCTTTTCGGCTGTTATAAATAACTTAGTGTGATAAATCTTTGAAATATCTCGTTCCTAATCGTTCCCTCAATATAGTAGCCCCCAACACCCTGGCGTCTGGCAATCCCTAGTCTAGGCGCTTCCTGAGAAAACTACCGGAAGAAGTGGCTAAGGGCATCAACTGATGTCACTACGGTGCTTCTGACCAAGAGGTCCAAAGTTCGAATCCCGAAGGTGTCAGGATTTTTGACACTAGCCGTCTAGGTCGAGAGGAGAATTCTGGTGATCGGCTGCTCCGATCGATAGTTTTCCGTTGGTTTCTCCGATCAACATCAGGCGAATGCCGGAGCAGCACCTAACAAACGGGCCACGGACCACCGCAATTTTTCTTCCCTGTTCCTTTTCCTATCATCGCCCTTTACTGACTCACACTTGCATGCACCACTTACATGCCGGGAGCCCAATCGGTAACTTAGAGCTTGTCCCGGCTGGGGGGAGGTGCTTGATTGAGAAAAACCTCTCTAATCGACGGACGAAAATTACGGATTATGAGAAGGATATTTGGACCAGTACAAAAATGCCCAATGGAGATTGGCGGATTAGGAACAATTCCGGACTGGGCAATGTATGAATATCTAAAAACATATGAAAATGTATCAAAGACATGAGATCAAGTTGGATTGGTCATTTTAATAGAATGTCACATGACAATAGTGAATTTGATCTTTAGATGGAATCCAGTGAGGTCTAGGAGAAGAGAACGGCCTAAAAATAGATGGAAATATGGTTATCAAAGGTATCAGGAAATTGGATAGAGCACTCGAAGAATAGGGGGTCGTAGAGCCTTAAGCCTCCACACATTCGTTATTCGACGAACAGCAAGCAACCGCTCCCCAAATCCCGAGTAGTGTGGATGACTTCCTTGCTATTTGCCGAGTAACGAACGTTCGGTGCACGACCTACACACCGCGTGTCGGTCTTTAGAACACATCAAAGGAAGCGAACAAACGCCGAATACATCAGCTGTTCGGGATTGGGCGAGCAGTAGCTCGCTGCACGGCGAATGCCGAATGTGTGGAGCCTCCTTTAGAGAATGAATGGAGTTTGTACTAAAAGTACGTAAAATAGCGGTGCTCAGTCCAACAATCTTTTCAAATAGTGTTCTGACTTTTGGCAGTCTTCTTGTTTTATCATAACCCCATGGCCAAAATTAGAGAATGGATCTCTCGTAGAAGATTTTTATAAAATGGTATTGGAAATTGTTCCCGTCGATATTTACTTGCTTCTTACGAATCCCTTGCGTTCGAACATAACTGCAAAGGTCTTTAAGTAACATTAAAGCAATTTGGCTCTCCCAACTCTGTGGCATAATTACGCTGAACATTATTTAATGCACTTACCGTTGGAAAACACTACAATAATAAACGTAAATGTTCTTAAAATTATCCTCGTTCTGCTTCAATATAAGTCACCTACCTTCAAGTGGAGTCCCAAACGCGAGCACAAACGACTGATGTTAAGAGTACGATGCAACAAGTTTAAAAATGCACGCGTTGTGACACGTTTGTTGTCGAACAAACTATCTACTTGGGTATTTTGCGACAAAATATTCACTTACGAACAACGAAACAAATCTCCAAAATTTGGTTTCTGTGAATAAATTCTGACATACGAACGGATGGATACAGGAATTAATAAAATTAATGAAATTTTTGAACACTGCTTGGTGCTGTAACGTCGTGAGTAGGGACCACAAAGAAACAGACAGGAGTGGGTATTTACAATTTATTTACAATAAATTATGTACACTATTTACAGACCTCACTCTAAGGTGTTTGTCGGAGCTACCTGCAGCAGCCCCCCTCTCCCAACACGCGCCTTGCGGCCGCGCCTGCGTTTAGCCAACTCGGCAATCGCAAATGGCACCTGGTGTGCCTCGGCAGACAATCTGCCCCGAAGTATCAAGCATACTTCACAGTGCTCGAGACTCGAACACCTACACGTGCCTACAGCACTTCCGCGCCAGACTTGGCCGGACAAGTTTTGCGGTGTTTTGCTGCGAGGAAACCAGAAACGTTACCTAACCCAGGGCTTCTGCCACAGCCCTTTTATAAGCTCGAGTCACATGACTTCCTGCGTCATCTTTCCCCCACGCACTCGTCTTGAGGCGTCTGCTTTTTCCGTTGCAATTTGCACCCGGCACCTCCAAGCCCTCTACCCTTTTGGACTTTCCCTGAAGGGTTGGCCTTTGTTCGGGAGCCTATTTTTGGCTCTCTCATTCCCATACCTTGCAACTTGTCTCTCTGAAGCAGGGAGTCAAGTCTATGACGCTACAGTGTATACATGGAAATAAAAATTATATTTTTGTGACTTCTTCTACAAATGAAACATTTACAAATGAAATCCCTATATCTACACACACGTAAAATGTTGCTATAAATAATGATCAATACCCAGAAATATCAAAAGAAAATTACGAAAAATATATTGAACTAAAAATACTTTATTATATTAACTTGATTTCATTTTATACTTTTATCATGTGTTTTTATCTTAAAATTATGTTTGTGACTCTGTAGTCATTATTCGTTCGTCCTCTCACGTTCACCACTTAATTATCGTTTATATATTCATTAAATACACAACTGTGGTTTAGCATGATAAGTAAGTCCAATATTCACTCAATCCCTTTGCAAGAGCACTTTGAGCAGAACCCGAGAAATCCCGTCACATGAACGGCATAGCACGATCCCCCCCTCCCGCCGAGCGCTTGTCGATCCTCACAAGTGCTGGCAACACAAAACAATTCCTCAGCAAACAGTTCTACATGCGCCGCCGTTGCGGTGGCCGTTCTAGTTGAGCTGCGCGCAGTGTCAGCCTGACCAACTCCAGTTGGCAGCGCAGTTGCGAAAGCTGATGCCCGCAGGCCCACCGCCTCACAGTGTGTAATTTCGACCAAATAGCTCGTAAAAGTTAATACCTTGGAAACTA
This sequence comes from Teleogryllus oceanicus, assembly GCA_964035755.1. Taxonomy (NCBI): domain Eukaryota; kingdom Metazoa; phylum Arthropoda; class Insecta; order Orthoptera; family Gryllidae; genus Teleogryllus; species Teleogryllus oceanicus. The sequence goes on along the minus strand of CAXIVR010000009.1, from coordinate 68,813,325 downwards.
TTGCACATATCTCAATGACATTTGGTATACGTACTTCTTTTAAGGCATTATTTAAGTATGTGAAGTTCCAAAACGTTTATTATTTCTACCAAATTTAAGTATACAAAATGCGAAGTATTCCAAATTGTACACATGTTTTATAAAGAATAAAGTTCGTTTTATCCACGATTTTCATCTCATATTAATTTCTAATTTTTTAAATATATGTTTCGCGCTTAAAATCTTTATTCTTTTATTATAGAGTATGTTTATTTTAAACATTTTAATTTTAATGTATAATTTTTTAAAATTTATTTTCATTTTTAAAAAATTTAAGTATTTGAACTACTTCCCGATTTTAATTGGTTTTCTGAGTAAATAATGAGCATTCAAAATGTTTGTATTGTGAACTGTAAATATAACGTTTCGTATAAAGTTTCGACAATTTTGTCTTTGAGTAAGTAAATTAAATACGTAAACTGACCTAGTTATGTTAGATTTTTTAATTTGTCTTCCAAGAGAACTTGTATCACACAACAATTTCATGACTTCGCGTGGTGTATCATGCATTTTCGGTTTAGGAGATTTTCCTTAGCTGGTAATATATAGATCAGGTATTAGCAGTTTGTGAAGCTGATCGAGATACGAATTTATTCTTGATGATTTTCTGGTGAAATTTTCCCTGAAATGTCTATTGTCTTTATTTCTAGCCTCTTGCGCTTCTTCAGAAAGTTGTCTGATTTGAAACACACTTGACTGAATTATGGCATCACCATGCACTAAAATTTTGTGAACAGTCACTGGCATATGAAACCAACTGTACAAGTTTAAATAAAGCTATCTATTTTGACCAATGTTGTCACTGAAAGCTTGCACATCAATAGCATAGCCTGATGACAGTGTTTCTAAAATAACTCTAAATTTACTTATTAATTTTTCATTAATTCCTGTGATGGTTGCACAGACAGTAGCAGTCTTATAAAACCGTCTGGAAGTGCTCCAGTCATTTGTGGTTCCGGGACGTCTTTAAGGGATATTTACCTATAAACCCATTTCTACTTTAAATTTTTCTTATATTTGCTTTTTCCTTATTTCCGCCTTCTCTTTGACACTGTCATTCCATATGGCCCATTTCTTCACACCTAAACTATGTGCAATGTGCAACAAACATTCAAAACATCGAATCCAAAAATGTAAGGGAAACATGACGAAAAAAATACATTAATGGTGGTCTCAACCAACTTAGATAGAACATCTGAGCAGTCTTGTAAACAAAAGTTTTTTTATAATGAATCGCTATACTTCCTCATTTTGCTGTGCACTAGCACAAGCTCGCCACACGGCAAACGAATCACGTCTTCCGATGGTCTGCATCGTTTCTGAAAAATATTATTTTCTGGAATTTGGGCAACTGTGGGCAGTTGGAACTAACTGTATCTTATAAATGGGTAATAAAGCAAATTATATGAGCCAGTTTCCCGCTGTAACTCGGTGTAACTTTTTATATATCTCGACAAAAATGAAGTCAAAGAATGTTGACTATGTTACTATCTTATATTCAAAAACGTTTAATGATGTGTTCTGCAATGAAAACATGGAATATGAAAGCTTCATAGTAAAGTACGTACCTTACGCTATGATATTCAGCATAGACGTGAATACTTCTGCAGCGGACCCCCTCTGAGAACACGTATTGAAAAGGCGCAGTATGCAACTCTTGGTGAGGGCGCGGAGTGACGTTCATTTTTTTTATTTGTTGCGTCTCGTTTGACGCAACGCGTCTCCAAGCCCCTTGGGGGGCGTTGAGCGCTCTGCGCTTCTGGGAGTAATCCTCCCATTACTAACAGCGCTGGAGTAATCCTCCATTAATATTGTCGCGTCTCGTCGCAGTCGGTTGTCAAGAGGACCGCCAGGTAGCATCTCCGCGTACGCGCCTCCTACCGCGCGCTCCTGCGTCACTACCCAGCGGCCAGAATTAGAAAGGAATAAGGATAGGGGTAGGGTTTAGGACACTTCACAGGGGTTGGACTAGCCCTTGTAAAGCAGCAGAACTCGTTTTGGAACAAATTTTGCATGAGATTCGACGGGAATCGAACCCGGATCTCAGTGGTGAAAGGCTTGCGACTTTGCAATGAGCCACGAGTACAGCTAACCTCTCCGAACCCAAACAATCCAAGGGTTTCAACGGAGCTGAGGCGATCCCAAACATTAAACAAACTGTGTTGCCAGCTGCTCTGGATATTGGAAAATGTGTGAGCAACTCCAAAAATGTGTGGTAACTGGGCCGAAAAATGATATTTTACGAGCTAGATGCCTGAAATTACACACTGTGGCCTGCGCGCCATCGTTCATGAAAGACCTAGTTCTGACAGGAGATAATTGTTAGTTACTTAGTTATTGCCTTATTTTGGCGAGACTCGGTTGTTAATGCCTTATTTTACGTGGCGAGACTCGGGTCACAGTGTGGCCACATCACCGTGTGGCTACGCAAATTTTGGTATGCCCCGTTCATCATCTAGCGGAGAAAGAAGGTATTATGTTGGGCGACGAAACAGGCGATTTGAATTTAGTTCAGAGGCTTCTTTTGTTCTTGAGGATATTTTACATGCAATAAAAGAATGGGGGCGACGGATTTTCTTCCCCGCCAAAGGATTTTTTCGCCCTTAAAAATCTACGCCTTCGATCGGGTTTGAACCCGCAACTTGGGTACAACAGTCTTATACGCTAATGAAACCGCATTGAATCCGGATTGTTAACCTGCGAATTTTTGCCTATTTTTTCCTTAAATGGAAAACGCAATATTTCAGTGCCTTGTAAACACACAGGCCCGAAAGGCTTGTGCCCAGGCCCCTAATGTTTAAGGGCCCCCGGTTGTTCTTATAAAATTATTTAATACTAAATTTTTCAAAAAATGAAATAAAAATGATTAAAAGTGATATCATTTAGTGAATGATACTCAAAAAATGTGTGTTGCACATTCTTGGATAATATAATAAGGAATGTTGCTGGTTGATGCGTTTTAATTTTATATTGTACAGTTCAATAAAAGATTAACACTAATTTGTAGTCTTCTTCAATGCAATTATAAACCTTTTATTTGAATTATGTTAAATTGAAACACTAAGAAATACTTTCAAAATATTTATAAAAGGTACAAAATACGATGTGAATTGATACAATTTTCTTTATATTTTAACATCGGAATTGTGGGGCATTGGTGAAAGTAAGTGTAGTATCCAATCAAGACAAGAATTCCTAAAATGATTTTTATTCAAGTCCAGGTACATTTGCTGAAGTGCCGAATCACAAAAAGAATGTACCAAAAGCGAAGCCGTGTTGTTGTAGTCCAGAAGAAGTTCCATAATCAGCCAATTCGTCGCTTTCAAGAGTGTTCCACGTCAGTAGCATAGGTTGTCGTCGTAGTTGCTCTCCACACGTCTCTCGCCAATTCACTCGCCAGGATACAATCGCTAACACTGCCGCTCGCTATCTGCTCTGGCGTCGGGTCGGAGCCCTCTTATAGCCCGCAAGGGCTATTGACCCGCCGACTAGCTGCGGAGTAGGGGCGGTGGCGAGTCCCTACCCGCTTGCTCGGGCGTGATGGCCGCGCGCGGACAGGCCAGGCCAGCTCGCACCGGTTGCCTTCTTCTCTCGCCAGGGGCGGTAACACCCCGCTGACGTCACTCGGCGGCGGCTCCTTTAAATGTGTGCGGCCGGTCACGACAGTAAGAATAGGGGGCCCCTGAATCAACTTAGTGTAATGATTTACAGCTAGTGAACAAATCAACGATATTCGGTAATTAAAGTTTTTTTCATTAGGATAATAACATTTATACCCAAGAAACAGATGACGGCAGTACCGCGCACGAATAATTCTTTTAAATTAATTAAATGCGCGAAAGAGAAGCAAACCCGGCATAAACAATTATTAAATCGTCAAAATCGAGCCAGGGATTCAGTTAATTTGTTAAATATTCGTAATCATACACTTCCATTCGATGAAGAAGTAAACATGGACGTCATTATTGGCGAGCAACAGTCAAAGACAAATACCGTTTTTTGTAAATATAAAATGAACGCCTGAAAGGATCAGCCTTAGACTTGGTAAAAGTACTAAGGGAAAATTGGGGAAACTTTTGGAACTGATTCTGATTTTGGGGGACCCCGGGAAGGCGAATTGAATATTTAACATTAATCATTTTAATATAAAGATTATGGAAAAACAAGTGACACGGGGTGATGGCGTCACAAGAAGGTGACGAAGTATAAATTACGATATTTAATGAGATAAGACGTCAAAAAATATTTAGAAGGTGTCACAATAATCAGGAAAATATAAAATACAATGTAGAACCAGCAACGGGACATAATACAGTAAAAAAACGTAAATAAGAAAGATTTTCTAGTCGAATTATTCACGAGAGCGAGAAGTTGATGCGCTTTTGTTCGAACTTAGAATATAAAAAACGCTGAACAACAGTTAAATATTTCTTGAACTTGACAAATTTTAAGACATTTTTAATAAGTTGTGTTAATAGTGTACGGACTTTTAAAGCGTAATGATCTAAAATTTAATAACGCACGTTTTATTGAACGATGGCAGTGCGAAGACGTAATTTGTATTAGATCGCGGCATAAACTTGAATGGCGGACGTGTTGATATGTAGAACAATGAAAGTTGTATTTTTCGACGCGATAGAAAGGAATTTTGGAACAATTGCAGATGAAATTATTTTTTTAATTCTTTTGTTTAAATAATCACGCGAAGTATCCGCGCAATAGAATTTTAAATAATGAACAGTAACGAGGTGCCAAGTGTAAATGTATGTTTTAACGAACCACGCATATTTCGCGGATTGTGTGGCTGCTGAAGCTGGTGCCAAGTGATACGTAGTGGCGATTGCACCGATGGAGTGTGCGATTCTCTGGAGATCGACCACGAACGTGAATTACGCTGTCTGTCGCGGCGACGATCCAGCAAAAGGGAAGTGAATTGCATGGATTGTTTTAACAACGGTGACGCATTCTGTAGAAGATCAAGTGCTGTTAATTAGCATATAAGTAAATTCATAAAGAGTATACAGAATGCGCATTCAGTATGTATGAGATTTGCAATTTTAATTTCAGTGTGAATGATATGTTGTTTTCTTTTTTTGTTTTATTTGTTGATTTTTATGTTACGTAAAGGGTATTTGCTTATGTATATGTGTTTTCGGAGGGTAACGATGATGGTCATATATTAACTATTCAATGTGTTTGGGAAGGAAGACGGAGAAATAATTTTGGAGATTAAAATAAATGAAGACAAACATAGTTGTGTCAGTAAAAATTCTGAAACAATGCTTTATAATTTAGTAGATAGATGCTGACACGCACGCACACAGGTACCATGCTGTCGCTTCTGTATAGAAGCAACCACAGATTCACGCCAGTAGTGGAATCAGAGTAAGCAATTGGCTAGCAGACGGGCAAGGTTGAAATCCAACAGGTGCAAAGATATGTGTTGTTAGCTAGGCGCCCAAATTTATTTGGCAGCAAAGGTCAGATAGAGAGAGGATAGTTAGATAAAAGATAGAGAGAAGAGCGAGAGAGTAGGCAAACGGTTACGTTGACAGCCCAACGTGAGAGATAAATCATTATTCGGCAGCCCAACACAGGTTAAATTCGATTCATTAGGCCTTAGGGCCTTCAATGTTGTTAAAACAGCTCTGCAATCTGTTAGGTTACTACTATTTTTGTTTGTTTGTAAGGATTCGCCGTGTCCGGCCCTCGCCCTCGGAGAAGCTACGATAAACTACCGATCAGAGCAGCAGAACAGCGGTGACGTGGGATCCAACTCCGAGTTATATGTGGGCTGGCGGTGTTTTTTTTTTATCTTCCAGGTGTTTCTACCAGCGGGCCTACAGAGAAAAGCGTTAAGATTCAAACTGGTCTCGGCCATTTCGTGGTGGATTGAATGTTAATGTTTGTATGTGTCTGTTACATGTGTTAGGGGTCAGGAAGGGACATGAAAGAGAAAGGAAAGTTAGCGCGCACTTCGTTGTCCCTTCGATAGGTCACGGCTTCGGCATTCGTGTAGCATTGGCAGGGTAAAGGCATACAATCTACCGATCAGAACAGCCGACTAGTAGACTACTTCTTTGCTGTGGTTGAATTCGACCCAACTATCTTAGTATCGAATCTTACCATCCGTCAATCCGTCAATCCGTCCAATCCGTCAATACGCGAAGTCTAGGATGCCTAACAAAGTCACTAATCAAATTAAAATGCCTAAAATTCATAAATCGCTAATATCAAGAACCTTGGTGTTCATTGGGCCTCAAATATATAATCAATTAGCGTTAACTCTGAAAAGTAGTAAGTCCTTCAATATTATCAAATACAAGATAATGATTTGTATTTTAAAACATGATGATAATGATATAAACAAGTTAAGATTATAAAATATAATTATATATATATATATATAAATATATATAAAAGAAAGCCGTGTTAGTTACACTATTTATAACTCAAGAACGGTTGTACCGATTTCGCTGAAAATTGGTAAGCAGGAAGCTTAGAGCCAGGAGACGGACATAGGATACTGTTTATCCCGTTCGACAGCGTTCCTGTGTGAGAACGCACGTTTTGCACGTTTTCGCACGTTCCCGCGTGATTTCGCATGTTTTCGCGTGATTTCGCGGGTTTTCGCACCTTTTCGAGGGTTTTCGCACGTTTTCATGCGTTTTTGCATGTTTTCACGCGTTTTCGTATGTTTTCGCGCCTTTTCGCCTATGTTTTCTGTGCAGAAGCGTTCTGCAGCGAAGAACAAGCAAGCAATCAAGCAAAGATACAAATGAAGCTAATAAGAGCGTGTTAAAAAGTGAAGTGAAGTATAATTAACAATGCCGCAACCAAGACGATCGAATCTTTCCCGACAAAGCCGTAATGCAAGAAGAATACGAAACATTGCTAATGAAAGGACTCAAGAAGAAGAAGAAATTGCACGTGAAGAGCGCCGCGTTAGTATGACTCGACTTCGTGCTTCTCAATTACAAGAGCAACGTGAGGCAGCCCGTGAAACGGCTCTGTTGGCAATGCAAAATCGTCGAGCGGACAACACAGGTCAACAAATAGATAAATTTCGAAGCAGAACAAGAAATTCATCAAGTGCTGATGAGAATCGAGCAGTGTTTCGATACGATTGCAGCAATGATTACAGCTTGCACCCTAGCGTTTACATTGGGCATTAAAGTTTTCCGGAGAAACGCTCGGATTGTGTTGCCTTAGTGGTGAAGTTAAATTGCCATTGTTAACTCCGCCACCTGGGCCATTGTATTCATTGCTTTGTGGCGAATAACCCGAATCACGTCACTTTCTTGCAAACACTCAAAAACACAATGGTTGTTTCCAAATGACGTCTTTTGGGGCAGATATTATCGAAGAACGAGGATTTAATCCGACATTCAAGCTATTTATTCATTTATTTTTGTACTTATACAGAATATAATTAAAGAATAACTTACTTAATTTATTTGAACGTATTAACCGGTAATTAATTATGCTAAAAATTTATATACGAAATATTAAATCTACTATTTTAATTTCAGGTGAAGAAACTACAAAGAAAATTATCGCAATGAATTATTACGCATATCGTTTGATGATTCGTCAAAATGATGACAACTATTTGCTGCGGTTTCATCGATTGTTTCAGCAGTATTGCGTCGACATGTATGTCAAAATAGAGACGGAGCGTTACACTTTCATTAGGTTGAACCAAACGAAACTGCGTTTTGAGGAGTATATCCATTTACGTGATGCAGTTACTACTGAAGGAAATGCAGCTAATATTGGTCGATTAACTATTCTGCCCGTGACGTACATTGGTAGTCCACGTCATATGCATGAATATGGAAGATGCAATGGCATATGTTCGTCATTACGGTCGTTACTTTTACCTGTAATCCAAAATGGCTAGAAATTGTTCAATTGCTGCTTCCCGGACAAACATCAAGTGATAGACACGACATCACAACATATTTAGGCAAAAAATGCGGTCCCTGATGAACTTCATTGTTAAAGAACGCGTCTTTGGAGGTACTCGATGCTGGATGTATTCAATCGAATGGCAAAAGCGAGGCCTGCCGCATTCTTATTTGGTTAGTGGAAAGAATTCAACCAGACCAAATAGATGATATGATATGTGCCGAGATTCCCGATCATGAAGCCGATCCAGGCCTACATAATGTTATTACAAATACAATTCATGGACCGTGTGGCGCCATCAATCCCCAATCACCTTGAATGGTCGATGGAAAGTGCTCCAAACGATATCCACGGAAATTAACGGCGGAGACCGTAACTGACAAAGATAGTTATCCATTGTACCGGCGTCGATAACCAGATGACAACGGTCGAACTTTCCCAACAAAAGTGAAAAGAATGGATTTCGTTATCGAGAACAGTTGGATTGTTCCATATTTGCCGCTTATTTCCAAAACGTTCAAGACACATAGCAACGTTGAGTACTGCAATTCAGTAATGTCCATAAAATACATTTGCAAATATGTCACGAAAGGCAGTGATTTGGCGGTTTTTGGATTGCAATCCTCCAATACCAACGATGAAATTGCACGCTATCAAATTGGTCGTTATGTGAACTGTAATGAAGCGATTTGGCGTATATTCGCATTCCCTATTCACGAACGTCATCCTACTGTTCTGCATTTGGCGGTGCATCTGGAGAATGGTCAACGAGTATACTTCACGACTTCGAATGTTATACAACGTGCTGAAACATCTCCAGCGACTACATTGACCAGTTTCTTTGCGATCTGCCAAAGCGATCCGTTTGCACGAACTTTGCTTTACTGGGAGATGCCAAACTTGGAATGCTTCATTGAAGAATTTTCAAAGACGGAAGCAAGGCGATGCGGTTCCTGGGTATCCGGATGTGCGTTCTACTGATGCTCTTGGTCGTATGTATACAGTTCATCCAAAGAATGATGAATGTTTCTATTTGCGGTTGTTGCTGGTAAATGTGCGTGGGCCAACGTCATTTGAGACACTACGGACTGTTAATGGTGTAATATTCCCAACATATCGTGCTGCATGTGAAGAACTGAACTTATTAGAAAACGACACCCTTTGGGATACGACAATCGTTGAAGCTATTATCTCTGCATCTCCAAGTCAGATACGCACATTATCCGCTATCATAATTTCAAAATGCGTTCCATCAAACCCATGTAACCTGTGGCACAAATACAAGGATAATATGTCAGAAGATATTTTACATCAAATTCGGATCGGTTCCAGAAATCACGATCTTGAGATGAATGAGGAGGTACATAATAGGGATTTACTCTTGATCGAAGATATTGTGACATACCCATTTGTCACATTAAAATAAATTAACATTTATTTGTAGACAATATGGTGGACCATGTATTACGAAATATCACGAGAGCTAGAGCTTAGCAACGACCGGGAATAAACAATGTAGTTTTTGTTTTTTGTAAAGGCATTAAGAGGTCAGCTACACCAAAATATAACGAACGTATGGATTGGCTGGGTGAGAGAAGGACGGTCAAATGTTATGAAAAAAATGAAGGTAGTTTAATACGAAGTCTTCGAGGGATGAATCATGCAGAAAGATTTCATTCTGCTCTGAAACGCGCTTCTGAACTGTTCGTAGATATTTTCATGTGGAAGCAATATTGAAGTATAAATTGGAACTTTGTCGGAGTGGTAATCAAGTTCGGGACTATGTCATAGGACGTAATCGGGACTGGTAATTTTGATAGTTTGAGACCAGCTTGGATAGGGCAGAAGAGGATTTCGTTGGAACTTTGGACTACGGCAAGATCGCAAGATATTTCGACTGAGAAGTCTACGAGGGACATCAACGAAGAAAAGATAAGTTAACCGCGGTGTAAAATTGTAAATTGAAAGAGATCATGATCAAAGGCCTAACTTAAATTCATTAAATTGTTTGATAAAAAAGTAAAAATAAACTTTGTTAAATTTTGTTCTATAGAAAAGAAAGTGAATTTTCATTTAGTCAATCCAAACAGAAATGAACTAGGAATAGAATCATTCCATTTCAGATTCCCAGCTGCGCTGTATAGTCGGCGGATCCTATAATCCATTACAGAGGTAATAAGGATTATATTATATCGTGACCCATTGACCTAGCAAGCCGGACGCTAAGATCTTTAGCAGATATAGATGTAGAGAGAGAGGAAAATTTTGGTATATCTCAATATGTGTTACCTCATGTGCGGTAGTTTATTAGTCAGGTTAGGAATGCCAGCGCCAAATCGTGAAATGAATGACGCATTTAATCGAGAATGGGAAGTTAGAAGTTAGAAGAACGTTAATATGATCACAAAGAATTGTATTTAGTAGTTCAAACGAATGTACCCTTGTTGAATTCCCAACAAAAGGAAGTTTATGATACATTAATGAAAGCAATTGATAATGGAAATGGTGGTTTATATTTTCTGAATGCCCCCGGTGGAACTGGTAAGACATTCCTCATGTCAATAGTTTTAGCCACTGTTCGTGCGAGATCCAACATAGCGGTTGCAGTTGCTTCTTCTGGAATAGCAGCCACATTGGTAGAAGGATGCCGTACGGCTCATTCAGCATTAAAATTACCATTAAATCTTCAAAGTATTGAAGAACCAACATGTAATATTGCAAAAAACTCAGCAATGGCAAAAGTTTTATTGGCATCGAAAATGATCATCTGGGACGAATGCACAATGGCGCATAAACCTGCATTAGAAGCACTTAACCGAAGATTGAAAGATTTACGTAATGACTCGAGATGTTTTGGAGGAGCAATGATTTTACTGTCTGGCGATTTCCGTCAAACACTTCCAGTAATTCCAAGGTCTACGGCTGCCGACGAAATAAACGCTTGCCTCAAATCGTCGAATCTATGGCGCTATGTGAAGAAACAGCAGCTGACAAACATGAGAGTGGCATTGATTAATGATAAATCTGCTGAAGATTTCTCTGAGCAAATGCTGACTATAGGTAATGGTCATGTACCTGTCGACGAATCGAGCGGATTGATATCATTTCCAAATAATTTCTGTAACTTTGTCTCATCAAAAGACGAACTTATCAACAATGTATTTCCAAACATTATTTCGAACTACAAAAATATTGAATTGTTAAGTGAGCGAGCAATTTTAGCGGCTAAGAATAAATATGTAGATGACCTGAACTACATAATTCAGAATAAGATCATTGGAACAACGCATTCATTCAAATCTATTGACTGCGTCACGAATGAAGATGAAGCCACCAACTTTCCAATTGAATTTTTAAACTTTTTGGATGTGCCTGGCTTACCACAACACAATTTTCGCCTACAAGTTGGCTCCGTAGTAATCATACTTCGAAACATAAACCAAACAAACCGGTGCAACGGTACGCGTTTGGTGGTTAGAAAATTGATGAACCATCTACTTTACGCGACGATACACAAGGAAAATTCGAAGGTGAGGAAGTTCTCATTCCGAGGATCCCGATGATCCCAACCGATATAACGTTTCAATTTAAAAGACTTCAATTCCGATCCGTCTTGCATTCGCCATGACCATCAACAAATCACAAGGCCAATCCTTGAAAGTTTGTGGTTTGAATCTAGAATATCCATGTATTTCCCATGGTCAATTATATGTGGCATGTTCACGGGTCGGAAGATCATCTGTGTTGTTTGTTTTTGCGCCTGATAATAAAAAAAAATGTCGTGTATCCAAGGTATTTAAGTGAAGAGTGCAACCTGTGCACCAAAATACAGGAACAATAATGAATGATTAATCTACTTAATTTTTTATTTGTATTTTCTAATAAACAATTTAACTTAATAAATTCCAAAATCTGCTTATTTATTGCCTTTAACAACCGGTCCCTCTGATTACAGCTTTGTATTTCTCTCTTAAACAAAAATCAATTTTTAAAAAACGCTCTGCTACGTAATAGATTTTTTTATTATCTATTTAATATCAGAGCGTTTTTTTAAATTCTTCTTTGTTTGAGAGAAAAACACAAATCTGCAATTGCTTTATTATCACAAGTGCGACAAGGATAGTAGTTTCTCACAGTGAGTGCGACGCGAGAAAAAGATTGGACCGGCTGTTAAGGCGGAACAGAGTTCGCCGAGTCAGCTAGTTGAATATAAAATGATTTATGGAATTATACCTTTTGTCCATGGAAATATACCAATTGCACCTATGTAAATTTTCACTTATTTTATGATTTAAATATATGTTTTTTATCTTGTATGTTCACAAAAACTTATATTGTAAATTTCAAAAAATAAAAAATTTCTCAAGAAAACATACCTACCACAAATAGAAAATACTATGTAGAAGTTGACAGATAATAAATTATAAACTCAGTATTGCTAACCGTCACAAGTGGTTATCGATAGCTAGTCATCCCAAGAAACAACAATGTATATTATTTCTGTAAAAAAGTTGAGAATAAATATTATTAATATTATTATTATTATTATTATTATCATCATCATTATTTTTACATTGTTTCTCTCGGTATTCACCGGATTTTTATTTAACTTTGTGTCGGGTTAATAACCAAGACACAGGTCAATGCATGTTTCGTCGCTATTTAGGAATTTTTCGAACACTCCTCCATGTATTTAAGACGATCGATTTTTGCATAATTTTATAGGTATATTTTGGTATTTGAATAAGTTCCAGATTTTTATGCATGTTATTTGGTATAACTCCTGTGCACGAAATGACCAGAGGAACAATATGAACTTTTTGGAGATGCCATAGTGCCTTGACTTCAGCTGCTAGTTCTGTATACTTTGTTATTTTTTCTGCATGTGGTGTTTGAAGATTAGCGGTTTGTGGAACAGTTATGTCAATCAGGAAGCCAATCTTTTGCCGTTTGTCTACAAAAGTTATGTCTGGTCTGTTATGGTGAATAGTTTTATCTGTAATAATTTCTCTGTCATAGTACAACTTCTTCCTCTTCTTCTTCTTCTTCTTCTTCTTCTTTTATTATTATTATTATTATTATTATTATTATTATTATTATTATTGTAGCTCATTGACGCTAAAAAGCCATCGATGATGCTGATGAGCTATTGCAGCCGCTCCCTCTGATGGTTCTTGAAAATTAAAAAGATTATAAAGTGATAAAGAAATAGTCAGATGCCGTTTGTTACAGAGTGTGTTTTATTTAAGCCACAAAGTTAAAAGCTGGAAAGCATTGTATTGCTCGTGGAATGCGTTTTTCAGAAATTGGTTCAAAATTTACAGAACGTATTTTCTAAAAGTGGGTATGGCTAATAGATGAGTTCGGAAACGTATAGATAGATTAGTTAGAACGTTATAGATTCTGTAGATACTATCATTCGTTTTATACTATATTCCAGAGATACTATTCCGAATAGATACTTTCATTCAACCCGGTTTGTCTAGAAAGGATAAATTGAATCATAATTTTATTAAAATGTCTTCTTAGTAGATCTTATACCACACACAATTTCGGACGTTTTATTATTTCTTTTGTCGGATCAGTTCTTACTTTGAGTTTCAAATTACGGATTAATTTTCGATAAGGTACAATCTCTTCTCTTTACAAGATAAGGAAACGCCTTCACGATCTGCTCAGCAAAGCGTACTTCGAAATATAGACGGACACATCGTTCTGGTTGACAGAACAGCAAGCAAAAGAAAAAGATTGCTGAAATTCGGAACCCGCTGGTCAAAACACGATATTCAGCATGTCCAACGATCAAAGAACTAGAAGAAAAGGGAACGTGAACGGCCAATCTCAATAGTATTTGACATGCAACGTTTTATAAACAAGGCGTTTCATGTGGTATCAGATCATGTATATCGACTTCTCTTGCTTTATCTTCTTGAAATATTTCTTACCAGAAGGGATGAGGATAATATAATTTACTGAACAATAGTGGTATATACATTTACATGATCTAAGGAGCCACTAGCAGTGACAGATGTGCAGCAGTATGTCAGGTGAAAATTGATTTCGCTCATGCTCTTCTAAATTACGTATACTTACCAAACTAGTGGGGAATGCGCGCCATAATTACTTCCAAAGCTCATTTTCTCGCCATGAAGTATCCTTTTGCTCTGATATCGTGATAACAACTCGTTAACATCTCTTACTCTCATACAAAGTTTCTTACGGTTACTAATCGTTCGATATGATATTTTTGTCAATATGTTTATAATTAATTGAATTATTTCAATCAAGAAATTCATATTCGGAAAATATTTGGAGGTATTTAGTGTTAGGTTATTCATGCGACAATTTCATACCGATGTAGAAAGGTACATTCGATTAGTCTATATACGACTTGGTTAATAATGTAATTACATCTCCAATCTTCTCTAATAGCATTCTTCAACCGGCTGAGTTATTTCAGAACCAGCATTATTGTTGCCAGCTCCGTGGTGACTCTGTCGAAATATGATCGAGTGTTGTGGTCCAGAAACAATACAAGAAAGCATATTTGTGACACACAATCAAATAGTGCTTTCGAAATCCCGTGACATCTAGTACAAAAGATGAAGAGTTTGATGGATTTACCTTACGTCTTTATAACGTTAAAATTCTAGGGATATTAAAAATAGACATTTTATTTCTACTTTCACTGAAATTCTTCTCGGAGTGTAAAATTCTTAAACCATTCTTGGTTCTTCATGAAAAAAAAATTGAAGTATATTTCATGATCTCGTAAATGTTCGTTGATTGATTGATTCTTTCGTGTTTCCGGGCGCGTCAACTGCTTTGGTCATTAGTCCTTTTAGTGTAGTGCATATTTTTTTCTCGGGAGATGGCGGTGATCTTCCCCCGCTGGATGACGAGATCCGGCGCCGACCTACCGTCGGCTAGTGGGGTTTCCCCCTAACCAGGACTCTCCCACCAGCGGGGCACCGCCCCAGCCGGGACAAGCTCTAAGCTCCCGACCGGTCTCCCGGAATATGTGGTAGAGTAGTGCATGTTAGTGTGTGTGTGTGTGTGTAAGGGGAGAGGATAGGACAAGGAAGAGGAAGGACAGATCGCGCGCAGTCCGTGGCCCGTGTGGTAGGCTACTGCACCGGCATTCGCCTGGTGTTGATCGGAGAAACCACCTACCGATCAGAGCAGCCGACCGCTAGAATTCTCCTCCAGGCAGCGACTGAATTCGATCTAGCTGAAAAGCTAGTGTCGAAAATCCTGCCGCCGTCAGGACTCGAACCTAGGACTTCCCGGTCAGAGGCGCTGCAATGACATCAGTTGATGCACTGAGCTACCTCTCCCGGTGTAAATGTTCATGTGATTAATTTTATCTTTCTGTGAATGTACTAGTACTTTGCTCTTGAGATGACGTTTATTGTTTTACCATTTTTAATTTTGTTGTAAATTGTTTGCTTATTTTCTGTTGGCATTTACTGTACAGGCATATTACTTCACCCTTTGCGGTCTTTCTAAGAACATCAATACATCCCAGATTAGCTGTTAAAACGCAATAAATGGACTTGGACTAAGCGCCTTTTTTATGTTTGAGAGAAAGACAAAACAAGAGTGATATTTTAAAGAAATGTGCATGTATTGCGAAAAATATTAAAGCATGCTACCTAGATTAATTAATGATTTAAATAATTATTTATTGTGCAAAGTTCCCAAGTACACATGAATATTATATCATCATATCATATCATATCATGTTTAAATACTGTGGATGAAGTGAGAAAAGCGTTGGAAAATGAAAAACGAGGTGGAAACGGGGTCAGAGTGGATTAGAATGAAGCAGGACGAAACGTTGACAGGGATAAGATAAGAGAAAAGAATGAGAATGGCAGTAGAGACCACGGGGGATGGCGCGGTCCAGTTCGTCGGACGGAGTGAGGGCGGAATGGGTTCGAGATGAGAAAGTGAACGCTGTCGCGGACCGTGGAGGGGACGGGAACGAAACAGATTAGGGTGGTGGTCAGGACGAGGTAGTATGGAGACGGGGCGGAAAGAGACCCGAGACACGATGCGTGCCATTGGCGGAGGCAATGAAGGAAAGAGAAGTCAGGTATGGCATGGAAGGAAATAAAACGAAACGGGTACGAAACGAAGCTTAGATAGAACTAGAAAGGTTAAGGGCAGCCCCTGAACGGATGACAGAGTTGAGCAGGGTCGGAACAGGTCAGATACGATCAGTTATCAGTGACGTTTCCGTTATATGAAAGATACCGTTATCGTAAATGAACGATGCATCGTTGCCATCTCTATTTACAAATAGTGTTACGACTAGTATTGAGGTTTGCACTTTAAGAAGTCGTATTGTGATGGAACGTCTAGAAGACTTGCGTCACCGGAGAACATCCTCAGAGACCGGCTTTCAGTTACTAATGGGAGCGTGCCCCTAGCGAAGGCGAGGCAAGGATTGAGTCTAGGACAGTATAGCGATGATTATAGAATGAACCGTAGGCAGGACGGATCTGCGCGGAATGGAGAGTTGCTTAAGCCTAATCCGATATTACTGACTGAAAGAAAAAAATACCGTTATTGCTAAAATAGAAAAAGGAACGTATTAAGGCAATTCCTACTTGAAAATTCGCCAGATATTGGCAGGAGCACTGTCAAGAACATGTGCCAAAATAATGAAATGCCGAGGGGAGGGGCTACTCAGACATGATCCTCACTGGCGTCTCTAAGCTAATTAAAGGTGCGTGCAGAGAGAAACATGCGCAAAGGAGGAGGAAGGAGAGCAAACGGGCGAGGAAAAGAAAAGGGATGAAAGGAGATGGAGCGAGTCAAACACGACAATTAGAATTTCAGTAAGTAGATTTGGCTAGGGCAGTAACTGGTACTGGGACTAGAACATAATAAGTTTTCACAGGGAACACGGGGCGGGTGAGAATGGGACAGGTTGACGCGATTTATCGTAAATTCTTTCGATCCGATTTATTTATTTATTTACTTATTTATTTATTTATTTATTTATTTATTTATTTATTTATTTATTTATTTATTTATTTATTTATTTATTTATTTATTTATTTATTTATTTATTTATTTATTTATTTATTTATTTATTTATTTATTTATTTATTTATTTATTTATTTATTCATTTATTTATTTATTTATTTATTTATTTATATATTTATTTATTTATTTATTTTACGTCAAAAAACAGTTAAAAACTGCGTATGACGTGCTATGGGGAAAAGTGAATTGTGTGCACATTTTCAAAATTCTGTGATCCCTACACTAAGTCATATATAACTTAAATTTTGAATTTTGAAAGAGAGAAAAAAAACAACAAAAACTCCCATGTAATAAAATCTATTTTCACGGATAAATAAGCAATAAATTTTGAATTTTGAAAGGGAAAAAAAAATATCCCATGTAATAAAATCTATTTTCAAGGATAAATAAGCAATAAATTTTGGCTCTTATTACTTCCTGCCGCGACAACATGGAAACGATAAATTGAATAATTGTATTTCCCACTGAATTCTAGAAAACGTGCACAGAAAATGAAGTTACATTTATGTCCAGAAGCAAAACAAGGGGCCATCTCAGCATTTGCTCAATGGATCAGAGAAACTGGACGAAAAACCTGATCGAGATGGGGGTCATTGACCCGGAAGCTGTAGTACAATAGTTGTTACAGGTTGTTTATACTCATTTATACAGTCCAAATGATAAATAATGCATTATGTATCATTGTTAAAATTAATGTTACTTTTCTTGTAATGCTCAGTATAGTCTCAAATTGTATAGAAACAATTATGCAGCAGAAACGATTTCACTTGGGATTTAAACTTTTCTATTGAATTTAATCGTTTAATGTCATCTGGCAAAGTGTTGTAAAATAATGTACATGTATTGTATGTGAATTTTTTGTAATGAGCTGTTGATACTGTCATCTGATGAATATAATTTCTACGTCGAGTGTTATAGTAATAGATTTCGGCATTTTCTGAAAATATATTTCCGCCCTTGAGCAAGTCCTCTTTTACAAAAACCACTGATTCGTAAATAAAAAGACACGGTAATGGTAGAATTCCTAGTTTAATGAAGAGAGGTTTACATGAATCACGTGGGTGGGATTTGGTTATTATTCGTACAATTTGTTTTTGTAATCTAAAAGTCTGGGAGCTATAAGATGTATTTCCCCAGAATATTATGCCATATCTCAGGCGGGAATGAACATTCGCGTAATATACACAACGAGCAGTATGAAGGCTGACTGAATTTGCAAGAATTCTGAACGCGTAGCATAATGTACTTAATTTTGTGTTCAAATCATTTAAATGGACGTTCCATTTAAGGTTTGACTGAATTGAGAGACCTAAAAATTTTGTTGCCTAACATCAGTCAATGGTACACCGTTCATTTTCAATGCAGCACAGAATTGTTTATTTGAAATGGAAAACTGCATTAAAACCGTTTTCTTTTCGTTTACTATTAATTTGTTATTTCGGAACCAATTTGAAAGTTTATATTATTCAGTTAATATGATTTAATATTTTTAAAATCAATGCTCGTAGTAGTGAAAGAACAGGTGCCATTTTAATGACAATTTACGTATAAATTAATTTTAGCGGTTTTGAAAATATCTGGAAACGTTCCAGTGCATAAAGATGCATTAAATATGTGAATTAACGGGTGTATAATGGCATACGCACAAGTCTTTAACAAAGAATCCTGGAATTCATCTAACCCGGACGAATATTTATTTTTTAGTTTACCGATTATTTTGAGAATTTCATAGGAAGAAGTTTCGGAAACGAACATTGTGTCTACAATTTTGGGTGAACTGTCTGTTTTTGAATTTTGTGCCTGAAGATCCTTAGTGAGATCGGCAGCAATTCTCGAAAAGTATTGGTTAAAGAGATTAGCCACTGTAGTCGGATCGTTCACATTTATATCGTTATATTTTAAAACAACATTCTCTACGGGTTTTCTAGTTGATTTGATAGTATTTTTTATTATATTCCACATTGCTTTTGTTTTATTATATGAGTTCAAAATATCCTGATCGTTTTTCATGATTTTAGCCTGCCTTATGACTTTTCGTAACAATGTTTTGTATTTTTTAAAGTAGATAAGGAAATCTTGAGATACGAAATGAAAGAAAGAATTCGCTTGTTTTTACAAGATGTCCTAATCCCTTGTGTTATCCAAGAATTGCTTTTCCGTGAAATATTTAATTTTCGTTTTTGAAGAGGAAAGCAAGTGTTAGAATGAAATGAAAGAGTAGAAAAAAAAAAGAATTATATTTGTCGTATGTATCAGCAGTATTATAAACCGTTTCCCATGACTCCTGAATCAAGCAATCAATGAATAATTTAATTTTACTTTTAGTAAACAATCTTGTCATACGTGTATTATTTATTGTGTCAGTGATCGCATTTCTTATAATGGTAAGTATTTGTGCATCGTGGTCACTGTATCCTAAATCTTTTGTTTCAACTTCATATCGAGTAGTAGTTTTGTTAATTATAATTTGATCAATTGCCTTCATCGAATGTTGTGTGATCCGTGTAGGTACATTAATTGTAATGTCTAAATTGAAGGAATTAATTAAATTGAGGAACGTTTCTTTCTCGCAAGATTCGACCAGAAAATCAATGTTAAAATCTCCGCATACAACAATGGATTCAAAAGAGCGATTTCTGACTTTGTTAAGTGTTATCTCCAGGTTTTCTAAGAACACAATATAATTTGCACGCTCCCTTTCGAAGAACGATTTCGGCAGTTTTGACAAACGCTCACAGTGGCTCTGCCGAAGCCACTGTGTGAATGCGCCCGTTCACTAAAACTGCTGAAATATTCGGTCAAAGGAAAGGTGTAAATCGGATCTTCCTGAAAAAAGATATATTAAATAAAAGAATGATATATCGCTGCCATTCTTACTTGTGGTTCCATCAGGAGGTGCACTTTAAGAAGCCGCCGTGTGATGAGGATACACTGGAGGGGATTCGCCTGGCAGCTCTCAGCTAATCACGTATGCGGAGACATGGGCAACGGCGGGACGGACGAGAGAGCTGAAAGGGAACGAGAAAAACAAAGCGAAACACGATGTTGAGAAACGAAAATGTTACGCAGACAGACCGGAAACGGGAATGAGGGTTTGGGTGCGAGGATGGTGTGATGTACTGGGAATTAATAACGCAGACGTCTGTTTCTAAAATAAAATATACATATATTTACACAATAGTTTACAAGTTGAATTTACTAAACGAAAAATCTCTGGCAACCTCTCTATTCCCTTAGCCGCGAAACCCCGCGACCGTCCCCAGGACCACTGCTCTAAAGCAGGCGAACAACGCCTGGTGCGAAACTGTCGGACACTGAGTTCCTTAACCACCGTTATCACATGGCCTGACGCTCAACCGGTCTTCGCCTGGAAGGCTGCGTGCTATGATAGCACCGGATATATCACTCAGTCTTTCGACCCTCTACATATCCCGCGTGGGCGCCGTCGATGCTGCCTTAAGTACCCTGACGCCTCGTCCGTCCCCTCGGCGCTCCCATGCCGGCGGGCGTCACCAATGCTCGGCGGCCAGCTTCCTCTAGGGTCTAGCGACATCGCCCCTGCCTCGCACCCTAACCTTTCTCTATAGTTATTTTCGAGCGGGGCTTCCCAGCCCCATCCCCGTCGCCTATTCAGCGCGTCCTCGGCTCGGTGCGTGCCAACCGCCCCCAACCCTGCATCCGGCTTAAGCGTTGAGGTGTAACGTTTTTTTCCGGCTCGGTTCGCTGTACGACGTCACAATGGTATATAGGGTGTGTGTTGGGAGTGGATCTTATACTAGGGCAGGATGAGTCTGCACAGGGAATGGAATAGAGACGAGACCGGATGAGATTGGCTAGTATAAATTACCCATTATAAATTCTCATAAAAGACCCATTATAAATTCTTATGGAAACAAAAAGACAATAGAAGAACAATACACTGCTGCTATTCTTATTTGTAGACCCATCACTTATTGGGATGTTCACTTTCAGAAACTGTATTGTGAAGAAATTCTGTGGTGGCAGCGGAGATTTTGTGGTACTCCATGATAAACTATCTGGGGTCACTGAGGTATCTACCACAATAGAATTATTAAATTTTAATATGAATACATTTAGCCAAACACGTGTTTCGGGAACACTCTTCCCATCTTCAGTTAATAATTATTTTATTGTTCATTAGTTTATATATGATTTTGTTTTTAGGTTGATGTTGATACATGTGTTAATTTGTTTATGTACTTAAAATTGTAGAACCACTGATAATGGGAAGAGTGTTCCCGAAAGACGTGTTTGGCTAAATGTAATCATATTAAAATTATAATTAATACTATTGTGGTAGATACCTCATTGACCCCAGATAGTATTGTGAAGAGACGAAGAGAACGGGTGACGCTGGAGGTGATTCCTACGGGCGGCTCTCAATGTATCACGAATGCAGAGACATAGGCGGCGGCGGGACGGACGAGAGAGGTGGACGAGAACGAGGAAAAGAACGAAAAGGGAACAAAATATGATGCAGACTGAGTTTAAACGGAAATTACTTAGAAACGAGGATGTGGTCGGGGGGGAAAAGGAATAAGGGAAACAGAGGTGATACTGAATGAAGGTGGGTGGTGGGACCCATTACAAAATTCTTGTAGACACAAAAAGAACATCATCGTCATTCCTACTGCCACTAGGGATACGTGTAAATGGGGACTTAAAAAAAAAGGAAAAAACGCTGTCATTCCTACTTGCGAACCCATAAGATATTTGGAGGTGTACAGATGCTGTGATTAGGGGAAAGAGAACAGGCGGCGCTGCAGAGGCTCCTTTCTCGCGACTCTCAGCTAATCAAGGACGCGGAGACACGGTCGGGGGCATAAACGAGGAAAACAACGAAAGCGGGAACGTAATGTTACGAAGACGGAATGAGTATTTGGTAATAAGGATGGAGTTGGGATGTCCACTTTAAGAAGCTGTGCTGTGACGTGGAGCTTGAAGGGACCGCTTGCACCGAAGAGGATGGCCGCGGCTCTCAGCCAATCACTGGTGTCGAGACACGGTCTGCGGTCTAAACAAAGAAAACAACGAAGACGGAAACTAGAATGAATATTTAGAAATGAGGATTGAATCTGGGAGAGGGACTGGGATTCTCCCTTGAGAAGAGACTGATTGGGGCCGGCCGGCAGGAAGCAATATAAGTAATGTTCTGACGCCAAAAACACAAATTGAAAATATGGGTCATAGCCATTCCTACTTGTGAACCCAACGGATATTGGGATGTACACTTTAAGAAGCGGTGTTGTGATGGTAGGTCTGAGAGGGCTCGTGGTATCGGAGGGGATACCCGCTGGCGGCGGCTCTCAGCTAATCACGGACGTGTGCCGCCAGCGAATACCCGGACGGGGCGGGGCGGGCGGGGCAGGGCGGGCGGGGCGGGCGGGGCGGGGCGGGGGCGGGGCGGGGCGGGGCGGGGGGGCGGGGGCGGGGGGGGGGCGGGGCGGGGCGGGGGCGGGGCGGGGCGGGCGGGGCGGGCGGGGCGGGGCGGGGCGGGGCGGGGGGGGGCGGGGGGGGGCGGGGCGGGGGCGGGGCGGGACGCCTGAGACCAGGCAGAGGGGCGGAGGCTCCGCGCGTGCGTTATCCTGATTAGCTTGCGCTGTTGACCGCCACCGCCCGCCCGCGACAGGCGCCAGTGGACGCCACGGGGCTTGCGCGGCCTCCGCGTGCATTTGCAGAGCCAGCGCAAAAACCTAATTGGACGACAAATAGAGCTCACGCTCGGTTTTGATAGGGTAGAATGGAACAATTGGGTGGGAGACGGAATTAAAACATTTGCAGATAAGATGAATGCACAAGATATATCATTGAACACACTGAATACACAAGATTACATATACATTGAATATACAAGATTTATCTTTAGCTTTTGGAGGTAGAAATGAGTTACAAAACATAATAACAGCAAAATAAAGAACGTAGAATATTTTTAATGATATTTGTTAAAACAACCTTGTATGCCATGCTTTTAATGAAGTTGAAGAGACAGCTACGGACAACGGAGGACAAAGGGACTGAATCCCTCACACGGGTATAACGTTTTCACTATATGTTCGAAGCATACGAGCCCTAGCACAATGCCATGAAATTCTTTCCCAGACTCAATCCATCCATCATTTCTTCTAATATCCGCTTAATGATAGCCGAGATGGGATTATGTTTTAACTTGGCATTTAAAGAGATATACCAGTGCTATCTCAGGGTTACAACTTTCTGAAAATAGGCTTTTTTGAGAAATGAACAGTCGTACATAACAGACATGTTGCTCATTATATAAATAACGTTATACATAAATAATGATTTCACTAAGTAACTGTACACATTATTACATTTTTCCCCGTTCCACTTTTTACTTGTTTCGAGGGGAAAATCATGTTGCAAGATGTCTCAGAAACACATGTCCTGCCATCCTTTAATTTTATAATAGCATACTGTCAATTTGCATTCATAAGTTGTACAACTTCGTCTTGTGTTTTATTGCGCTTTTTTCAACAATACTACATATATCACTTATGAGAAGTCACGGATGTACTGAATAACCGTTTATAATTTTTACTGGGGTGATAAAACATCCTTTCATACCGAGTGTCTTTTATTGATGAATATTGAATTATATTGAATTTTTGGAATGTTTGTTTTTATTAAAACAAAAAAAGAAGAGGATTCTGATGATAAAAATGCTATTTCTATTCGTTCAATAGAAGATTTTTAGATAGGTGTTGTAATAATTTTATCCATATCTTTCAGCCTGTCTATGGGCGACAAACGTAATGCGTGGTATGGAACATTTACTTGTTGCAAATACATGCTCTGTTAGAAAAAAATTACTTCATTTAATATTTGAGAAAATCCACGACCAGAATGAATGTACAAAGATGTCTCAAAATATATTGAAAAGTTGTGATCGACAGGGAATTACTGTTTGCAATGTCACGTCTTTGTAAGGGAATTCAAAGGGAAAACGTGAGACCTCAACTATTAGTTTATTTATAACAATTTTTGGAAGATGGAAGAAGTCCTTTGAAGTCCAAATTCAAACGTTAGAGTGAGTGCATTGAGTATTTTTATTATTTTTCGATTCGGGAAAGAGGATGTGTATCAAAAAAGGTAAACTCATTAATCATTTCCGAATAATATATTACCAAATATAATTTCCAGCTCACAGTACCGTTTCATAATGTGTTCAACTATTACATCAGTGCAAAGATCTCGAAGCAAAGAAAAAACAATATGTTCAGAAGAACGCACCAAACCTGAATTGTCTCTTCCTAAAGTAGGTAGGAAACGCTTACCAATGATGAAGGGAATAATGTAAAAATGCGTAATGTTATTGATAATCGTCGTTATTTACACAATTAACGTTTATGCTACGTACGTGTTATGTAGTTGTTCTCTTTGCTAAATAAATTATAATAACTTTTTGAAAATATGCTTTATTTAGCAAAGCGAACAGACGTATATTACACGGACAAAACAGTAACGTTAGTCATTAATAACAATGTCAATAAACATAACAATAATATAACAATGCCACTAAGAAACATTACACATTATTACAGTCTAATTGAGTTTTGTTGAGAGAATACTGCTTACGCCGACAAGATTAATTGGAAAAGCTTCAGGGTGTGAAAGGAGCTCGCGACGGGAAACATAGATAACAGGAAGCGTGTCTGGCTCTCCGTGAGTCGGCAATCAGCCGAGATAACGATCGCCCGTGAGTGGTAGTAGTGTTCTAAACTTTGTAAAAAAATCAAAGAAAAACTAACAGCAGGCCTTAGTAGCCCGCATCCGTAAGGTTGACGCGCTTGTGCAAGTTTTCTTGTGTATTGGGTCACGATGGGGCTTATGTAACCTTTCAATCTTCTACCTTCCATTCTTCTTTGGCTTGGGTGGCACAAGGACTTGGTACATTTTTATCCAGGTATGCATTACGTTCGAGATGTGGGTTCGAATTTCGCATCCAGAAGTAGGGCGTATAACTAGAGAAGCATGTACACGCATATAGTCTAATATTTTGTCCCATTTCCTAATTATCTCCTATTTACAACTCCCTGACGATGACATGTTTTCGGAGCACTTCCCCTTATGTCAAAAATGGAAGTGCGTTAACATTTTAATGGAAATAGATTATGCATCATCACATGGTTTTGAAATAACTTTCTAGCGATCATAAATAATACAGCACAAGTTTTCTTACATGTTTTGAAAAATCATTTTCTAATCTGCTGAAAACGTACATTAATTTATATTTGATGTGTATTGTTATGTATTTAAATAACTCTAGTATAATGGATTGCCCAGGGTTGTCTACAAATATATAACTGTTTGGTATGAAAATAATGATTTAATGCATCTAATGTAAGGTAATAATTTTATTTATCTCTCAATCTCGCTAATACCTTTATTCTTTCTACCATGCTATGACCCGTTCCATTTTGTCCTGTTTCATCCTCTCTCCGCTTCATTCTTCCATGCCTTGCGTTACATTGCCATTGAATTAAATCAGTCGTAAATCGTACACTATGTGTTTTGACTCCATCTTCTGGCGCATACTTAAATTGTTGATAAATCTAGGTAATATGTCTAAGTCTATGTCTAATACAACGATTAGTATAAATGCCCATTTATTTTGTAATTACTAATGTTAACTGGAGTATAACATTGTATACTCACTCTAGACCTTCAAACGAAACCTACACGTAGTTTTATTGATATCGTTTCAGTTCTTTCAGAGACTATCGCATACAAACCTAACAAACACACACACACACACACACACACACACACACATTCACACGCACACATACACACACACACTCACTCTCTCTCTCTCACACACACACTCACACACACACACATTTTGACACACTCTCTCACGTTCTCTCTCTCACTTTCATTCACTGTCATTCTCTTGCCCCCACTCTCACTCGCTCAGCCTCTCTCTCCTCTCTCTCTCTCTCTCTCTCTCTCCCTCTTAGCCTCTCTTTTTCTCTTTCTGTCTTTCTCTGTCTTTGTGTACATTTAATATAATTAATAATTTTTTATGTTACATAGATATAGATGTAGTCATGTTTATTGCATGTAGAAGGATGATTTCACAAAATTTTCTTAGTATCAAATGGGAGTCATTCTCAGTCATGACATATGGCCCCACGCCATCACTGACCGAAGTGATGAACAGCAACACGGCCGTAGCACTAACGAGCGGTTTAGAAAACAGCGGACAGTCGAGCGTTGTGTATTTGGGCAGCCCTGTGCGAAGCCACTCAGAGGCGATTTCCATGCAGGACGCGATACCACGCCACCTCTCGCATTATGCACGCGTAATGCCCGGCTGATGCGACGCACGACGCACGGGCGATTTGTGAAACAATTATTCCTCGGCTTATTGTGACAATGATATGTCGCCCAATCTCGCTAAATGTTTTTTACGATCTGTGAGAGCAACCTGCGCACGTGGCGAATAACGTTTTTCGGTGGAAAGTGACGGGAACGTGTAATTTTTGGGTGCGAAACTGCTGGCCTTAATTAAGCTCCGGGGAGGGGAGAGGCGAAATCACTGGATAAGAGGTGAAATTTGACGATGAAAAAAAAAAAAGCGTATCGCACAGCGCTGTTGCTCGAATTTAGAAGGGTGTAACGAACCCGCTGCCTGTGGTGTGGGGACATATGGTCCGCTTATAACGTTAAACGTAACTTTCGCCGTTATTCAGTTGGAGATGGCGACCGGAAGGGGGTGGTTGGAATGGGGGTGGGGAAGAAGGGAGGGTTGAAGAATATCCATCCGGCTCCACACCCTTGCAAAAACGGTAATGGCGGTATTTGTCCCATTAACACCGGCAGCTACGCGATGTAAATTTCGGTCTTATAAATTTTCAAATTAATCAGAGGGCTATTAAATATTCATGTAGGGTGGGGAAAAATTAATTAAGTTCCGGTGGGGGTCGTGCGGGCAATTTTAGTGGGGAGTTTCCCGTGTGGTGGTTTGTAAGGACGCCAGGTTTGCTGTTTTCCAGGCGACCTGACAGTTTTTTTCTCTCTTTCCTTTCTGTAATTCAGACAGGTATTATTTGCATTCCAAACAAATCCAGGATGTCTCTATTCATGTTTAAATCGTTTGCGAGTGTATTTGGTGGTATCAACGCTTGAGAAGTTATATAATCTTTGTTTTTATTAATGTTTCTATGGTTTCAACCGAAATAAGAGAGGAAATGTTTAGTCATTCTACTCAGGCGCATCAAACTGCGCTCGCATGAGCTACTTGCTCGTCTGGGAAACTCGGCGCTCTTGCGGAGACAGGCAACTTCCCCTGACTTCTCTCTCCTTTCCCCTCCAAATCCATTTTTGCCATTGTAAAATAATATAATCATTTTTGGCAGGAATAAGTTTAAAAGGCAATTTTTTATTTTCGTTTCTTAGGTTTCAGTAAAGTATTGTGTTATTTGATGTATTTAGAAATGTGAAGTAAATTATTGAAACAACTCTGTAAATTATCTCCTGCAGTAAAACCTCCCTTTAGATTTATAATATCACTCTTACTGGAGGACAATAATCATTGTTCCTAAATTGAACGTAGAAACTATTGTGTAGGAATTATAATTACAGCAATTACTGCACTGTGTGAGGTCAAAATCATTTGGATAGAAAATTTTCATTTTATTGTCAATTGAAACGTTCAAATGTTAATGAATGTATGTATGAATGAATGCGTATGAATGAACAGTAAATGGGATTTCTAATCACTTAATTTAAGGCAATAACTCGACAGGCTTCTCCAAAAACGAACGGCATATGTCCGGTATCGAGTGAGGTACCACTCCTTGCATCACTCTTAAAGTTCGCGGCAGTGTTCTGGACGCATTGCCTGCGAACTTCAGGAAGGTCGTGACCTTGCCCGCGACCTTGAGATGTTTGGTTTAAAGCGTGCTTTGTCAATATATTTCCTACTTATAGAAATTAAGGAAAGAAATATTAATTACACAGGCCGTCAAAACTATTTTTTCTATAGCGCAAGGTTAAACACGTCTCTAAACCTAATTGCTGCTTTTAGAGTAGAAACGTGCTTGCCAATTTTGTGTGTTGTATGCTTTCATGTCATGCAAACAAAAATAAGTTATTAAGTAAATTCTTGCTACCAAACATCGCAAAGCGTCAAACAAAACAATAAAATATTTAGAGAGTTGTCACTGTTGTTTAAAACAAATAATGAAATATCAAACTTATTCAGCGCCTCTGACCGGGAGGTCCAGGTTCGAGTCCTGACGGCGGCAGGATTTTCGACACTAGCTTTTCAGCTAGGTCGAATTCAGCCGCTGTCTGGAGGAGAATTCTAGCGATCGGCTGCTCTGAGTGGTAGTTTTCCGTGGTTTCTCCGATCAACACCAGGTGAATACCGGAGCAGTACCCTACCAAACGAGCCACGGATCGCGCGCGATAATTCCTTCCTCTTCCTTGTCCTATCCTCTCCCCTTACACACACTAACATGCACTACACTACCACATATTCCGGGAGACCGGTCGGGAGCTCAGAGCTTGTCCCTACTGGGGCGGTGCCCCGTTGGTGGGAGAGTCCTGGTTAGGGGGAAACCCACTGGGGGAAACCCACTGGGCCACCAGCCGACGGTAGTTCGGCGCCGGATCTCGCCATTCAGCGGGAGAAGATCACCGCCATCTCCCTAGAGAAAAAACATGCACTCTACTAACGGGACTAATGACCGAAGCAGTTGACGCGCCAGGAAACACGAAAAAATCAACCAATCAATCAATCAAACTTATTGGAAAAAATGACCCTATACAACATGCAATGTATTCGTTTAATACGTTGTATAACTCTATTTAAAAGTAATAAATACTTCTAGGAAATTTGTGATTAAATTGTGTTACATTTGTCGCATCGTGATGGAAAACCAGCTACGTATGAAATTGTATCAGAAATGTCCTAGTACACGGAATGTTCATTCTCATTTCTCATCAATGTTAATATTGAAACAATTTCCGAAAGCCAAATTGAATTAGAGTCGGTAAATGTAGAATGTTGGCGTTCCTCTTTTAGCAATCATTTGAATAATATATCCTCTTTTTATTCCAAAATGTCTGCAATTTTGATTACATTTTAATTAAATATTCTGTTGATTTCCGCATTACATTATTACGAGATTCTTTGTTTTAAAAGTGTGTTTAGTGGATCCTTACATTTTCAGCAGTGACAAAACCAGTTTTGAACTAATTTTAAGTTTAATAGAATATGAAACATAAAACGAACATGTTAGCTACCTCACAATGTTGTTTCTGAAACTACAAATTTCAATACCATGAACTCGAAGCCTGAAACATTGAAACATACTGAATGAAATATGTAAAGAAAGTGGGACTGAAAAATTGACAAAAGTGAGAAAGGTTATTGAGTGATTGGAGGGATATCTAGGTGAAATACACTGTGTCACAGATTATAAGTAAATATCGAAATTGCAGGTAAACATAATGTAAAAATATCAGTCTTTCCGGAAAGAGACAAATAAACATTAAGGAATGTTTGTTTAAGGTATGTTCAACATAGCCACCTCTGTGTAAGAAAGTTTTTTTATTAAGCTTATAAATACTCAATAAAAGGAAATTGTCCACAAAAACTCTTGTATAGGGATTGTAAAGTTGATTGATGTTGGAATGTTTACCTCCTATTCAGAGAACGCTAGGTAATTGTTTAAATTATACATATCGAAAATTTGACAAAAAAAACATTTTGAAGCCCATGATACCCAAAACCGTTATTTCGTCCTCTTGCGCACCCGACTTCAGCCAATGAACTTCACATTCCAGTGAGCGTCATAATATTAACATGAATTTTAAAGACCAAAATTATCACAGTTACAAGTCACTGAAACAGAAACAGATAAGCACCTGTTTAAATATTACATTTTTTTATTTCAATTACCCTTTCATCGTGTTATTTTTGGTCGGTCACCGTTCAAAATTGTCTATTTATGCCACTTAAAAAATGCTTCTCAACACTTCTTGCACTCCATTACACATGGTGGCCGACGTCTGGTCTCGCTTTTCAAACGAAGTGGTCACATAGGTCGTGACGGAAACTGGTGCAGTGCAGAACGAGCAAAAATAGATGCACCAGAGGAGCCCACCCATCTGTTTCCTCTGGAATCCATCATTGAAATATCAGGAGGGAATCGATATTGCCAACATGCGAACGGAAGTGGCACTCTCGGATGCTGCTCTCACATAGCTGCGATCATTTAAACACACATTTGACACATTAGTTTCTTGGCGACATTTGCTAAACAGGTATTTCTAAATATAAATGTTGAAGAAAGCAGAAATTTTGAGTAGACTGTTTATAAAAAAATGCGTGAGCCCAGTTATTGAAAAAAGTGACAATGAATAATTGTCTATGAATGCCTAATTGTCAATGATTAATAAATCTACAACTAAGTAATTGATTTATATTATAAACAAATGATTAATAAACCTAAATATATATTGGGTAATTTTATTTATATAAGAAACAATAGACAAATCTAAAATTAAAAGGGGTTTGTTAATTTTATTTCGATAATATAAATACTTTCCAAATAAAACAAACATTTGTCAGCAACAACTTCCAAATCACTCTCGTAAGTATGTCCTTTCAATAATTTTAATATAAACTATTTAAACATTGGTGAAACAAGTTTTTGCAATCACATTTTGGCGTGAATTTCAAAAGTTTAAAATGAAAATATTGGTTTTAATTTTTTTCACGACCTTGTTTAAAAATCTGGAGAAGTATATTTAATAGAATGTTATAACACCCATTTCAGGGGAAAAATTGAGACAGTACTCCAACGTTATCACGCCGAAAATAAATTAAAACTGTTTCCCTGTATAATTTTGTCACCAAAATTCGTTGACGAAAATACCTTCAAATTGAACTATGCTTTCCCGTCTGTACACTTTTTCTGTCTGCTCTAGATGCTGAGGAAAAAATGAAACATTCAAAAACGTTTCTCGAAGTATCTCTGCAATCGATTGCCCTAGAATGCTGCTTTTTTGCGAATCTCTGTACTCTTCCATACGAGCATCGCGATTATCGATTTGATTTGGGGGCACTTTTCTCTGCCTTACTTGGCTATACCCTTTGAAGGGAAAAATTTATTGTATGATCCTCGTTAGTTCACAAAAATAATTATTTTTTGTTATAGGAAATGCAAGAAAATGACGCTTAATTGTACAAATAGAATATTATTTTCGTAATTCTTTTATTTTTAAAAAATAATAAAATTTAAATTTTTCCTTAAAATACCTGTTAATGTTTATTATAATAATAGGAAGGTTATACTTATCTATTATGTTATATATATATTATACACACACACTATTCTGGAATTTAAAAATTGTAAACAAAAATTGGGATAAGGGCCGGTGCGAATTGTCGAAGAGATGCCCAGAATTGTCCGTGTAGAAAGTTTGGTGTTCCCTGCTAGAACATTAGTGATTTGTTCCAGTCAGGGATATGATTAATCAATATATAGTTACATCATGTATGATATTCACCCTGAATTATTTATATCAAGGAATTCGAATTAAGGAACTTGAAAAAGAAGTATTTTCCAAAAAAGGTCTTATGATTTATTCCTACTGTGTACAAAGTCAGCAGTTCCATATATTTCTTATTTATTGATAAAAAAGGTATTTCATCTTTCTGATTAATTCTTCCATAACAAATTTGTAGTAAAATTAGTAACTCTAAACTAAAGTCAATTAATGTTTTCGTTCTTGAACAAAGCAGTTGTAAAGCGATCTTACATATTTTTTTAAAAATATTTGAATGTGTGCAAGTTATCTATTCCATCCCTCCTAGAAATTTAAACGTGACCTTCAAATACTACTGAAGGGTTTCTTCAAGAACTAAACTAGTTCAAATTGGATATTGTTCAGGAGAAAGAAACCCTTCATACCATAGACATCCATAGTTATGAACTGATTATTATTGCCTGCTACTAGTATACTCGTACATATTTTAATGTGTTTGCCACTTGCTGAAAGAAAATTACCAAGCAGATAGCGCAAGTGTAAGAAATGCCTTGTTGAAATACCTCAAAATATGGATTTTGGACCTGTAAGTACTCCTTGAACTGTAAATTTTCACTACGGATCCCTGGAATTTTCCAAGTTCATCCTTTCCCTATCTCTCCCTCTGTGTGGAATCCAGACCTAATTTCCCTCTCTCTCCCTGTGTGTTGAATCCAGGTCTGATTAACCCTTCCTTTCCCCCCCCTCTCTCTCTTTCTGTGTGTGTGGAATCCAGGCCGGAGTAACCATTCTTTTCCTCTCTCACCCTCTGTGTGGAATCCAGACCTGAATAACCCTTCGTTTCCTCTCTCACCCTGTGTGTGAATCCAGGCCTGAATAACCCTTCGTTTTCCTCTCTCACCCTGTGTGTGGAATCTAGGCCTGAATAACCCTTCGTTTTCCTCTCTTTCCCTGTTTTTGGAATCTAGGCCTGAATAACCCTTCCTTTCCCCCTCTGTCTTTCTGTGTGTGTGTTTGGAATCCAGGCCTGAATAACCCTTCGTTTTCCTCTCTCGCCCTGTGTGTGGAATCCAGGCCTGAATAACCCTTCGTTTTCCTCTCTCACCCTGTGTGTGGAATACAGGCCTGAATAACCCTTCGTTTTGCTCTCTCGGCCTTGTGTGGAATCCAGGCCTGAATAACCCTTCGTTTTCTCTCTCGGCCTCTGTGTGGAATCCAGGCCTGAATAACCCTTCGTTTTCCTCTCTCGCCCTGTGTGTGGAATCCAGGCCTGAATAACCCTTCGTTTTCCTCTCTCACCCTGTGTGTGGAATACAGGCCTGAATAACCCTTCGTTTTCCCTCTCTCACCCTGTGTGTGGAATCCAGGCCTGAATAACCCTTCGTTTTCTCTCTCGCCCTGTGTGTGGAATCCAGGCCTGAATAACCCTTCGTTTTCCTCTCTCACCCTGTGTGTGGAATCCAGGCCTGAATAACCCTTCGTTTTCCTCTCTCGCCCTGTGTGTGGAATACAGGCGTGGGTTCCGTGCGCTTTCCGCTGAGCGCCGACATCTGGAAGAGGAGCGCAAACACGCGCGAAGGCTGAGCGCTCCATTGCGCCATCTGCCGGGGCTTAGCGCCGCTTATCGCCCTTGCGCCCGCACGCGCGTACACGTCAGTGTGCGCCCGGTGGTGGCCCACGGCTCACACGCCTCCGCTGCCTGGCTGCGTTAGCTTGGTGTCTTTGATTCCTTCGCTTTGTTGACTTCCCTTCTTCTATACTTCCTTCCTTCCAGCAATTTTTTCTTGTTTCCTTCCTTCTTTCTTTCGTTCATTCCATTCTTCCATCCTTCATTCTTTCCATCATTCATTCTTCCCATTCTTTATTCCTTTCATCCATTTTTCATTCGTTCTCATCTTCATTCCTTTTCATTCCTCCTTCCTTCCATAATGTCTTCCCTTCAACCTTTCTTCTTTTTCTGACATTCTGTGCCCCTTCCCGATCGATTAACTGGCCCCCATCAATTGCACATTGACTCATACTCAGTTTTCAATCACTATCTCCAACCATTTCCTATTTTAGTCCTTTATTCCTTTATGTTCCGCTTTTTTTTTATTGTAATATCCTTTGTTCCTCGCTGCACACTCGCAGTCGTATTTTCATTTTCTACGATTACGTCTCCCGTCATTTCAACGTCTTTTATAACTCATACTCAGGCACTATCTTCTACTCTTCCTAATTATTGTACCTTTGTTTTTTCCACGTCTATCCTCCTTTCATTTTTTCCTCTCTTTCCCACTTACTTTCTCCACCCGTTTCTGATCATCCACATTTACTCAACTCGTCAATTTCTCTTCGTCTGGTGCTAATTCTCTAATCAATGGTGCCAGCACTTCACTATTTCTGACACTCTTTCATTCACCCCTTGCCTTATTTTGAACTCCTTTGCTCACGTATCCTGACCAACCTTCATTACTAAGTATTCCAACCACACTATAGCTTCTTCGACCCACAATTTCTTACTTATTTCTCCTTCACGCTCCTTTATTTAGATCTATCTCTACTCCTAGAAAAGTAAGAAGAGCTGTAACAAGGCTTGTGACAAGAAAAGTCAAAAACAAGGCATGTGACAAGAAAAGTAATTAGGACTGTGACAAGGGCTGCAACAAGAAAAGTAACAAGTACTGTAACAACGGCTGTGACAAGAAAATTAAGAAGGACTGTGACAAGGAAAGTAAGAAAGGCTGTATGGACTGTGGCAAGAAAAGTAAGGTCTGTAAGACAGGAGACAATGGCGGGTACAAGGGCAAATGCGATGGAGGGGATGTGGGTGGAGACCGAAGTGACCAAGTTCGGTCCGTGGAGGGGGTGAACGGCCGGGAGGGCTTGGTTGAGGAGCTTCAGAGGGGCCCTCAACAGGTACGACGCCCGAGGGCTGCGGTCGATTGTAGCGAAAACGCGACGGGCCCCAACAAGTGGCCGTGCCCCTGCACCCCTTCACTTCCCTCCTCCCAAATTCTCCACTCCACCCCCAACTCTCCCTCAGTGCTTGCGGAAACTGCTGTTCAAGTGGTGCCACCCTTTCGATGAGCCACTCACTTTCCAATACGTAAACAAGGCAATATTTTCGTTCGTTTCATCCTTTTTGAAGGGTTTATTTTTTAAATAAACTGAAATGGTTTGATAAGTTACTTTTGATACAAGAGTTAAAGTCGGAGTTTTATTTTGTGAATAGGAAGAGTTACGACACGAGGCCGATA
Organism: Teleogryllus oceanicus; assembly: GCA_964035755.1. Classification (NCBI taxonomy): domain Eukaryota; kingdom Metazoa; phylum Arthropoda; class Insecta; order Orthoptera; family Gryllidae; genus Teleogryllus; species Teleogryllus oceanicus. The sequence continues at coordinate 68,778,534 of CAXIVR010000009.1, read as the reverse complement.
GACGGTAGGCGCAGACCTCTGAGTAAAATAAAATCACTTTTACTACGTGTGTCATACACCATTTTAAGACAGTCTTAGTGACATTTTATTTTAATTCTAGAATTCAAATCATTATGTTACATTAAGATCAGTACTAGATGTTGCGATTAGACGTAAGAGTATTTTGCTTTCTTTGTTGTATTTATTGGTTTATCTGAACATTAGAGACTCTTCTCATTTTTAGCACTAGTAGTAGAAAAATGAACTTTTATCAGCATTTCCTATAAGTAACAGCTTTTACTGAGAGCTCTCTGAAGAAGATTTATGACGTATTTTAATACATCCTTGCTGTTATATACTTTTATCAACGAAAGAATACTAATGTTTACTTTCTAAACATACCAACAAATGGAAGAAAGAGAAAATTGGGCAACAGGAAACGAAAATCGTTGTTGCTTTATGGCAGCGGCACTAGCGTGTCAAGACTACTTTTTTAAATTTATTTTCCGTCAAAAAAAACAGTTGAAAACTGCATATGACGTGCTATGGGGAAAAGTGAATTGTGTGCACATTTTCAAAATTCTGTGATCCCTACACTAAGTCATATACTACCTAAATTTTGAATTAAAAAACCCGTAATAAAATCCATTTTCAAGGATAAATAGCAATAAATTTTGAATTTTGAAAGGGAGAAAGAAAACTCCCATGTAATAAAATCTATTTTCAAAGATAAATAAGCAATAAATTTTGGCTCTTATTACTTCCTGCCGCGACACAATGGAAACGATAATTTGAATAATTGTATTTCCCACTGAATTCTAGAAGGCGTGCACAGAAAATGAAGTTACATTTATGTCCAGAAGCAAAACAAGGGGCCATCTCAGCACTTGCTCAATGGACCAGGGAAACTGGACGAAAAACCTGATCGAGATGGGGGTCATTGACCCGGAAGCTGTAGTACAATAGTTGTTACAGGTTGTTTATACTCATTTATACAGTCCAAATGATAAATCATTATGTATCATTGTTAAAATGAATGTTACTTTTCTTGTGATGCTCAGTATAGTCTCTAATTGTATAGAAACAGTTATGCAGCAGAAACGATTTCACTTGGGATTTAAACTTTTCTATTGAATTTAATCGTTTAATGTCATCTGACAAAGTGTTGTAAAATAATGTACATGTATTGTATGTGAATTTTTTGTAATGAGCTGTTGATACTGTCATCTGATGAATATGATTTCTACGTCGAGTGTTATAGTAATAGACTTCCGCATTTTCTGAAAAAATATTCCCGCTTATTCACGTTATTTGAATTCCATTGTCGACTAAAAAACTGAGAGAATAAAGAATTGTGGAGATGGGTGTAGTCGGTCAGCGCACGGGTGCTGAAAAAGAGTAGCTTCAGTTATCATAATTTAACCATGACGAAGTTTTGATAAAAGTATTGAAAACTACAGATTTCTTAATAGTCTTTGTCAATAGGTTTCAAGGTAAGAATCCAACCGTCAGTTGTCGGAGAATATTGTCCAGTCCTACGCACTGTGCCAGTCCATTCAGAAAATATTCATGTTACCCAAGTTAGAATCACTTTTAGATCTATAAAAATCATTCCCCGTCCGTTCTGAGAATGTTTGCTTGACATGACTGTTTTTTCTTACACAGTTTCCGCCGGGAGCAGATTTTACTTAATTTGATATTTTCCCCGTTTTTCTTTCCTAATGATGGCGATAGCGACAATGAAAAAAAGTGAATATATTTTCTGGTGTTTGGTTCTAAAGTAAAGGTAGATGTTACTATAAAATGTCGAAACTTGCCGAAGCTTTACCTTGAAATCTGCTCTGATTTTAATGTTTTCTTTCTCACTTCTCCAATTGAAGAACTCAGTAGAACAAGGGTCTATGTCCCACTTTTTTTAAATAAGTCGAAAGTATTAAATATAACTTAAAATATTATTTTAGTGTAATATATTTAAATCCAGTAAGAACTTATATACAAGTGCACTGGGTTCAAAAGTTTAAAATTGCGTATGTGTGTGTTTAGTCGTGCTGCCTGGACAGAGATTGTACTCATCAGCATGTGTGTGATTTTAACATGGTGCAAAAATAATCTTTCTTATCTCTCCATCCCCCAGATGAACTGGTGACAGGAGAGAATGGCGTATGGGAAGCGTGAATGGATGGGTGATGTTTTGGACATGAGAAGGGTTAATTTATTAGGTCTAGGATTTAGAGAGGTTAATAAGGGTTGGAGGGGATCACAGGTTATTTGAATTCAGGTGTAGTTTTAGGGCTGGGAACATGTCCGACGGGTTATTTCTTTAAAGGAGTTTTAGATGGGTTATTTTATTTGAAGGTACTGCGTCGCGATTGGTTGTTTTGTTAAGGTATTGGTAAAACTGTATATGGTGTATGGAGATTGTTGGAAAAAGAGGGGCATTTCTGGATTTTAGGGAACTCACGTCGTTTAGTAGAGAGGTATGTCATTTCAGAAGGTTTGAAAAGTCGTGAATGTAAGTGCTGGTCGTTCAGGTGCCTGGTCGTATGGTCTACGTAGCTATATTGTGGTAGAAGGTGGAGGTAGGGTGAATATGTCAAGCGGGTGGCGCTTCCTGTTGTGAGAGATGGTTCTGTTAATGATATGACGATGAGGCTCGACAAAAGCAGAGAAGGAAGGATTGTACATTGCTTCTAGCAGTCGTTTCCGTGCAGTTTCGTAGGTTTCTGTGGCAAGAGGTTTAATGTCGTGCTGGGTTTTAATGTCGAGGTAGCAGTCGCCAGGCTGTAAGTCAGTCTGATTATTCTGTTTTCCAGTCTGGTCAGCAAGTTATAGTTTGAAAAGTCGAGGCCCATGTTTCAGCACCATATGTGGCTATTGGCTTGATGCATGTATGGTATATGTAAAGTTTGGTTTTGTGTTTAACTTTCTTGTTTGTCATGATGGGCAGTAAGGCGTTCATTGTCCGGTGTGCTTTTTGGGTCTTGTCCTTAATGTGTCGCGTCCACAGTAGTTTAGAGTTGAATGTCAGTCCAAGGTACGTCACTTCTCGTTTCCATGGAATGTCCACGTTATTAATTTGAATGGGGGCTATTGCTGGATTTGCTCTTTTCCATTGAAATATGATCGCTTGACATTTGGATGCGTTGATTGTTATTTGGTTTTCTCTGGCCCAGACTGTGAGAAGGTTAGCGGCTTGTCGTAATTTCCATAATGCCATTTTAGTCGTGTGGTTGGTTACAGTATATGCCAGGGCGTCTGCGTATAGATAGTCATTTACATTATGAGGTATTGGTATGTCATTAATGAAGATGTTGAATAGGGTAGGAGACAGCACAGCGCCCTGAGGGACGCCGGCTTGGATGGGATAGAAAGAGGAGTAGCATGAAAGGTGTCTTACACGGAAGGAGCGGAGGGAGAGGTAATTTCTCAAAAAAGACTGAAGGAATTCTGGGATGTATGGTTTTATTTTGAGAAGGAGGATCTCGTGGTTGACTGAGTCAAAGGCACTGCTGAAATCTGTAAATAAGGCAGGACGTCGCATGGATATTGTAGGGATGTTGAAACGTCTAGGGCAAGTCGTAGAGTCTGTAGTACCGCTGACCTATTCTCTCTGAAACCAAACTGTGTTTTTCGTAATACGTTAGTCAGAAGTGGTGTCATTCATCTGAGTAAAAGTCGTTCAAATAGTTTGCTGGAAGTGGGTAAGAGATTGATTGGTCTGTAGCTGCTAAGTTGTTTATGGTCTTTGTTTGGTTTTTGGATCATGATGACGGTGGCATGTTTCCAGATGGAGGGGTAGTGAGATAGGCGTATGCATGCGTTGAAAATGACAGTCAAATAGTGAGTCGCATTATGGGTCAGATGTTTTAGCGCCGCCGTCTGAACTCCATCGGGGCGTGCAGCTTTTGTCGGGTCAAGAAGTCGAATTTCGTCTCGTATTTCGTTGTCAGTGAAAGTCCACAATTGTTCTGAGAGTTGGAAGGCGGGGTTTTGAAGAAATTAAGGATAGCGGATGAAGGGAGTGGGGGGTTGGTTTCTGGGAATTTGGAGGAGGGGAATTGGGCGAAGGCTTCAGCAATGACCTTGGGATCGTATGTGAGGGTATTATCTGGTAGCATTATGGGAGAGATAGGTTGTGGAGCTGCCTTCATGGTTTTAATTATTTTCCATAGTCGGTCAGGGTGTTTTAAATTTGCGTCCCGTATAGTCTTGTCCCAAGTATTTCCGTGGTGTTGCGTCAATTTGTCGTGGAGTGCACGTTTAAATTGTTGGTAAATGGTCTTGTCCTCTTTTTGTCTAGTTCGGTAGTAACGTCTTTGTGCTCGTCTTTTTTCTCTGATGAGGTCTAGGAGTTCATTCGGAAGGTTTAGGAAGTAATGTGGCGAAGAATATAATGTAGATTTGCGGATGGCGGTTTTAAGTTTAAAATTGTACTGAGTGATATCAAAGTTCTAGTAAAATCTTCAATAAAACAGGGCGAGGCTCTTGTTCTATTAAGCGTTTCAATTGTATTACTCCCTATAACTTTTATTTAAACACATCTTATTGTGTAGACGGATAATTTAAATACACATTGTAATTTTATTTTAATCAGTAGAATCGTAATTATTGTATGTGATTTTTTTTTTAAGGGTTTGTAAACTGAATGATTAATTACTTTTAAAAAAATTAATTTTAAAGTTCGGTTAATTGTGAAAATATAAGGGTTTACTATTCCACATCATGGATTTATAAAATCACGAAGCAGTTATGTTGAAAATTTAATGCGACTCTCTCCGCCATCCTTTAATAATTTCACATCCCAACAAACTTTCCAAGCGTCCATCACATTCAGCTTAAATTTTTTCAAAGCTTTTAGTTCGGTTTATTTTGAGAGGGGAATATCTAAATTATATGAGAAAAGTTCGCTGCTTCAAATATAACTTCAATTTTTATGAGTTTGATGGCCCTGAATGGCTTTCAACATCAGCAATTAATCCTCCAAAACAAATTTAGTGACATTTTCCAGCGAGTTTAAGCTTTCTGTGGGTACTAGGTGGTCATGCATGTGATTTGGCAAACGTACTGAACAACGCATTTTATAACATTCAATACATTTTGCAAAATTAAATTTTCATGAATATTAGCACTTTGAGTCGTTATTCATTCACTACCTTCGCGTCTGCGCCAGATGTTTCTTGTGGATTTTTGTGTTCGTGCTATGCAAGTTCATAATCGATCAACAGTCGTCGTATGACCGTCGTCGAGTGAGGACGTGCCGGAGCGCAGGTAGCAAAACGGGGCTTATAGCAAGTGTCTGGTGAGCGGCGAGTGCTGAAGTTACAGTGAATTCTATCAGTTTATTTCTAGATAAGTAAACTTTCTTTTATTCTCTTCTTCCATTTTTACTTTTTCTATTACAATATCTTACTTCTATATATCACAAATTGTGTTTATTCTCTAAAGTTTGTTAAATTTATTCTCTTGTCTATTAATTTTATCCCTTCACATTTTTTGTTCAAGTTTTCGCTATTATATCTTTCTTTCTCATATTTAATTTATTTTTTCTACTCTACTCTTGTTTTCCTCTCGGTCAATCTCTCTGCCTAAAACCTAGTGTTTTTGCTCGTTTCCACTCGTACAAAATATCATTTGATTTAAGTGTGCTTTTAACTATTTTCATTTTTCTAATATTCTTGTTGGCCGTGTTTTATCGTCATGTGTCAAGCTGCAAAGACCTCCTCGAGAACAAAAATTTCATCGCTCAAGTGAGCGCATCTGTTGCTGCCTGCACAACGGAGAGCGTCCAAGAGAGGGTCAGGGTCTCATCTAGGCGCTTTTGGACGAGCTCTTTTCTGGCAGTCGAAGGGTACGGACGTCTCCGTCTCTGCTCCGCCAGGCGACCCTTCGCCGCCTTTCACCGCCCGCGCGGTGTCTTTGTGGCCGCGGTTGAGCTCCGCGCCCGTGTGCGGGTCATTCGGGGTACCAGGCGGGCCTTGCTCGCCCGCGAGCGACAGCAAACCGGAGGACAACGACAGCATGTCGAGCGCCCAGCCGGTGGTGCCACCCCCGCCACCTCCGCCACCGCGGGAAGGAGATGACAACACAACCCCGCGGCGGCGCATCAAACTCCGCGTGGATGGAGGAGAATCCTGGAGCAGTGCCGTAGTGGCGCCGCTCCCGGCTGTTGCTCGCCCTCGGGAGTTTTCGGAGACGGCTGCAGCGATGTGCCCCACGAGGCGCTCTTGGCCTTCGCCCGGACGAAGGAAACGGAGCTTCGCCAGTTTTGGAGGTCGCTGTCGCAGCCAAACAACTCCCCAACTGTTCGGGAGCGGGCGCGCAAAATCGAAGCGCACACTCCGCCCCGGACTTCCACATCGACGCAGAAGCGGCAACGCGGCCCCGACACACCGGCCGAGGCAACGCCTGGATTAGGCGCTCCGCCCCTTCCACTCAGCAGAACGACCTGGCCGCACCCGGGACCGAGGGTGCGGGCTCGCCTCCGAAAAAGCGACCGTGCACGGAGGGCTTTGCGCAGCCCGCCAGCGGCCATGAAGCACAGCACGACCCCAGCCCTTCTGAAACCTCGCTCGTGGATCCCCCACGTAAGCAGGGCAACGGGCCCGCCCGCGGAGCGGCGACGAGAGCCCGGCAGGAAAGGTGCCCACGGGCACCGAAGCGCGTCGGTCTCCCATTCCACTCCCCGCCCCGGAGCAATCGGCCGCCGGCAGACCGACTCCGTCCGCTAGCGCAGCCAGCCCCCCAAGGGGGCCTCACGCGGCCCCCCCCCCGGCCACCCCCTCTGGCAGCCGGCGGTGGGCGGACGCCGCGAAAAGCGAACTCTTCGCGGAGTCGCTAGAACGGCAGTTCCGTCCATTTGTGTCCGATGAGTTTGGGGGCCAGAGCACCGTTGCACGCTTGCGTGACTACCTGACCGCCTAGCCGAGCACCTCTACGCGACGTGTGACGGGAAGGGAGCTCCGCGAGGTGTTGCGATACCTGAACACGCCAAAGACATGCGGGCCGGACGCTCAGTATAACAGCCGCCAGGAGTTCCTACGGAAGCTCCTAAACTCGTGCCTAGCGCTAGGATATTTCCCCAGAGCGTGGAAAATCGCGACAGTATCCATGATACCAAAACGTAACAAAGACCAACTTCTTCCGAGCAGTTACAGACCTATTAGTCTCCTCTCGCTTCTTGCAAAAGCTTTCGAGCGCCTGATCCTGGAGCGCTTGCAACGGGAAATACGGCGCCTTAAGCTTCTTAGAGATGAGCAATTCGGATTTCGAATTGGGCTCAATTCCGCGCAACACTGACGTGGCTATGTACTGAGATCGGTCTCTCTCTCGAAAGACGGCAGAACTTGCCGGTGGTTTTTCTAGACATGCGGTCGGCATTCGATTCTGTGTGGCACGAGAGGGCGCTCGCGTGTCTTGCGGACATTAGAATCAGCGACTGCTCATCAGACTAATCGCTAGCTTCTTGGATGATAGACGATTCAAAGTTCGCGTCAATGGCGCACAATCGTCCTTAAGATGAGCCGTGGGAAGCGTGCTCTCCCCTACTCTATTCGGCCTGTACGTCAACGACGCGCCGCTACCAGTTGATAGAAACACCGGCATTCCACATTGCGGGCTCCTGATGTTCGCGGATGACTTTGCTTACTACGCGAAATCGGCGGACAAAAGGAAATCGGTGAGATGTCTGAACGATTGCCTCGCTAAGCTTCCCGAATGGCTGAGCCATAAAAAGCTCGCCCTCAACCTAAACAAGTGCGTAGCAGTCTACTTCACCCGCAAGAGGGCCGACCCCGATGAAGTCGTGAGCTTAGCCGGCGCGACCTACCCTGGCAAAAGACGGCGAAGGATATTGGTGTCAGTCTTACTCTTGACGACATTGATAGGAGCCATAGAGTAGGACCTAAGACTGATGGCAAGTGTCGCCCTATTATAGTGAAATTAGTATCGTCTAGGTAAAGGGGTGAAATAGTTAAAAATAAAAGAAAACATGTAGGGAGTGGAAAAGTTATAAGAGAGAAGTTAGCCTCACGTAGATTCGAAATATTGAGAAAATGTATTGCAAAATTGCTTGAAAATGTATGGTCCTTTGATAGGGCAATATATGTAAATACCACATAGGGGAAAAGACGCATCACCAGAATGTGTGAAGTTGACTCGCTACCAGTAACTTTAGAATTTGTTTTCAGAAGTGGCTCTTATACTAAGATTATTGTTTACTATTTAATTTTTACTTGTAATTTATTAATTTTAATTTCGTTCTGCCTGTAAAGGACACACTTTCAAATACTATGTCAAAAATTTGGCAACATGTAGATGAAGTCTTGCCGCAAACCGCGCCCCTAGACATATCTGCCTGTGGCATTGACCCCAGTCCGGCGTTAAGCTTGCTACCTACCCCTCGAAGCCCTGCTACACTCTCAGATCTCAACGCGTCCATTTCGCACTTTCCTCGTGACTTGTCAGTCTTTCCCATTAACGCGCAATCTCTAAAGAAAAATCACTCAGAAATTTTTCATGTTCTCTCTGAATCTCGCACACACGTCTCATTAATTAGTGAAACTTCTACTAACTCACAGAGCTTGGAATAGATGTTTGTTGATATGGTGATTGGGGGAAAACATTTACTTGTCGGGGTTGTATATTGGCCTCCAAATACGGGACTTTTCAGAATTAGAGTCAAGATGTTATTATACTGGGGGATTTTAATTGTGACTTAAAAAATTCCGTGACAAAATCTGCCACTAATTTTATTCATACATTCAGTTAGTATAATTTGCAAGTATTAAAATTGGATCCTACTCATTTCTCACCTAAAGCGGAATCGTGGATTGATAACTTGATTGTTTCAGATATTTCTAAAGTATTACAATATCATCAAGTTCCTGTTCCAGGTATTTCAAACCATGATTTACTTTTTGTTGTATACTCGACTAAGCGTACTAAATACAAAAACAAAACAATCCATTACCGTGATTACAAAAACTTAGATATTACAGTATTTCAAGTCGACAGTGAACGTGCAACTTGGCAGCAAGTATATCAACAATACTTATTAGACTGGAAAGTAAATATGTTTAATGGAATCATAATGAACCTTTTTAACAAGCACGCTCCATGGAAAACTTCTCGTGTTACGCGGCCTGCTGCTCTATAGCTTACAAATGAGATGAAAGTTCATATAAAAGTAAGAAATTTTGGATATAACCCTTTTAAAGTTACTAAAACTGATGAAAATGAAAAGAAGTATAAAAAGCTTAGAAATGTCGTAAAACAAGTCAGAAACGCAAGGATTCGTTATTATCATAATCTTTTCCAAACAAATTCCAGTACGAAGGGAGTATGGAACACTTTGAAAAACTTAGGAATTTGCAAATGTAAATCGAATTACAGTTCATTAGAAATTCCCCTAGATGACCTAGATGATTATTTTGCTTCCGCTACACATAAAATACACCCTATTATTCAAGAAAAGTCACTTCACTTTCTGAACTCACATGGAAAGCACATATTCTACACAAACGCAAGGAACTACAAATAAAATACAAACAACTATACTGGTTGCTAGGAAGAAAATCTGTGCTGGCTACAGACAATAAACTTTTAATATACAAGTTATTCTTGAAACCAATCTGGACATACTGCATACAGCTCTGGGGTTCCACCTGCAGGTCAAATATTCAAACCATACAGAGATTCCAATCCAAGGTTCTTAGAGACATTGCTAGTGCTCCCTGGTACGTCCGAAACGATGTGCTACATAATGATTTTAACATGCCAACAGTACAACAAGAAATTAGAAATTTTAGCCATAAATATGTCAGCAAACTAGAAAACCATAAAAATGTACTAGCCATAAACTTACTGGACCAATAGTTTAGAAGTCAAAAGACTGAAAAAGTTCAAACCATTGGATTTGCCAAATAATTTTAAAATGACAATAGTGATAATACTGTAATAAAATTAACACCAAATGTTTTGTCAACATTACAAGTGTGTAATATGATAAAGGAAGATCACCAGTAAAATTTTTAACACATATTTACTTATTTCTTGTTTTGAACAGATTGTAAATTTACAGATTAAAAAAAAACAAAAAAAATTCATTTTCTGGAATCACATGCACCTCGCTGTGATGACAGTCTCTATTTCAACAATGTTGACTGCCAGTGTGGTGCTATTGCGTGTTTGTATCGCGTCTATCGTGTATGTATCGCGAGTGAAGTTTTGTGAACTGCATTTACGTTACGAAGAATTCCAGCAGATACGTAAGTACAACTATTGTATTAACTGGAACAGCCGCATTGCGGCTGACCTGCAACCACAATGACTGCAACTACCAATGTAAACGCAAACATAACCCAACTTACTCAAGAACGATCTACAGTATCACAAGAAAAGAAGTCGTACGCAAGTGCAACTGTTAGCGATGTATTCCCATCAAAAGAACAAGCAGTGATAATGGAAGCCCATGAAAGTATTACCATTAACGACTACGTCAATAAACTAACCACCTTAGTGAAGTCTAACGATATTAGATTCTTGGCACGTATCTCGAAGAATAGAATTTGTGTTTTCCTCAGCAGCAGAATAACAGCAGAAAATCCTACAAAGAAATACCAAACGTTAAATATCAACAATCACGAACGATCAGGCCATTAGTTAACAAATTTAAGAAAGTGATCATGGCAATCCCACAGAATTGTATCAACACTTGAAGGAGAGTATTTTGGAAGCAGCTAAGGAAGCCCTTGGGGAAGAAGAAAGAAAAAGGAAATATACGGAAAAGTTTTCTGAGAATTTGGAAGAAATGATTCAAGAGAAGAAGAAGGCATATATGAAATGGTTAAATGATAAAACACCAGAGTCAAGAGAGAAATATGTTCTGATTCGACAAAAAGGTAAAACAGGTGTAAAAATGGAAAAAAATGAACATTGGGATAGGTTATGTACATACATCGATGGAACTGTAGGATACAATAAATCTTCGGAAGCCTGGAAAATTATAAATAAAATGAGAAGAAATAATGAGTGTAAAAGCATAGTACAAAGAATCCCCTCTCAAAAATGGATACACCACTACTCAATGCTCCTACAAGAAAACAGACCAGAATGTGAAGGAGAAGAAGAAATAAGAGATGTGGAGGAAAGCAATTTTGAAATAACTGAAGATGATATTAAGAAGGCACTATGCAAAGCAAAAACCAATAAAGCCCCAGGACCTGGAAATATAAGAATGGAGCTCTTGAAATATGGTGGAGATGTGGTTGCCAAATACCTAAAGAAAATGTTCAATAAGATAGAATTTGGTGAGGATCCACCTGTAGAATGGAACATATCCTACATCTCTTCTATATTTAAAAAAGGGGACAAAAATCATGTGCAAATTACAGGGGAATAAGTGTCATACCGTCAACAGCAAGATTGTTTTCTAGTATTCTAAGTAAAAAAATGAAAAGATAAACCTGTATTGAGTGAAGAGCAGAGTGGTTTTAGACGAGGACGATCACGCCTAGATAACATCCACTGTATCAGACAAGTTATAGAGAAACATAAAAGCAGAAATATGAATATTTATGTAACCTTTATAGACCTCCAGAAAGCATACGATAGTGTCCCAAGAAAAAAGATATGGGAAGCAATGAGAAAGGTTGATATAAAAGAAAAGTGGATCAATCTGGTTAAAAAACTTTACAAAAACACCGAAGCCCAAATAAAAATTGGAGATAAGTTAACGGAAGCTTTCTGATAAACAAGGGTTTAAAACAAGGATGTGGTTATCTCCCATTTTGTTCAATATCTACCTAGAACAAGCCCTCTATAACTGGTACAGAAAATGTTCTGGCATGGGAATAAAAATCGGAGAGGACACCTTTCACTCCCTTCTATTTGCTGACGACCAGGTAATCTTTGCCCAAGATGAAGAGGATATGGTGTACATGCTAAAAGAAATAAATGGGGAATAGAAATACAATAAATGGGGATTAGAAATAAATTTTAATAAAACCGAATGTATGTGCATTGGACAAGGAATAACAGATATAGACTGAATGGTAACAAAATTAAAAGCTGTAACACCTTCAAATATCTTGGATCTTTAATAAACAACTCGGGTACATGTGCTGCAGATATAAACTCGAGAATAATTATGGGAAAGAAAGCAACCAAAGCTTTACACAGCATATTATGGAATAACAATATCCGCCAAGATGTCAAAAGAAGGATATTCCATTGTGTAGTAGAAAATATTATATGGAGCGGAAATGTGGCCACAAACACAAAAAATAAGAGATAAGATAAGGACAGTGGAAATGGATTACATGAGACGATGCCTACAACTTACTCGCAAGGACAGAGTGCGAAATGAAGAAATATGGAGAAGGATGAATATAATTTGTTCTATTACGAAGACCTTGGAAAATAGAGCACTACAGTGGTATGGACATGTTCAGAGAATGTCAGAAAACAGATGGCCCCACAAGATCTTAAAATGGCAACCACCTGAGAGGCGAAAAAGAGGAAGACCATCTTTAGAATGGGAAAAATAAATCCAAGAAGCTATGAAGGATAGAGGCCTCAAACCACGAGATTGGGAGGATCGAAAGTTGTGGAGGGTGAAAACGGCAAGCTCCTAAGGGGAAAATGCCGAAGAAGAAGAAGAAGAAGAAGAAGAAGAAGAAGAAGAAGAAGAAAGTGATCATATCCCGTGTATGCCCTATAATTCCTCATAGTATAATCCAAAAAGAATTTTCAAACAGAAATATCCAAGTCACTTCAAACATATCATTCATTCGGGCAGGAATTTCTGAACCTGGTTTTGCACACATAATGAGTTTTAGAAGACAAATATTTATTGCACCTTAAGATATAAAAAAACTTCCAGAATCTATCACAATTCTATATGATGGAACAATTTACAGAATTTATTTCTCAACTAATGTCATAACTTGTTTTGTATGTAAACAAGCTATACCTCTCCAAACCACCCTAGAAGCCATAGCAGTGAAAGTTAAAATCAAGTCACACATAAATATTTGTAATATTTATATTCCTAATAGCAAACATTTTGACATCCATGATCTAGATAATATTACTACACAATTACCTAAACCATTTATAATTGTGGGTGACTTCAACAGCCACAATAACTTGTGGGGTTCCCCCAAAACAGATAGAAGAGGTAAAATAATTGAAGAATGGTTAGACAACCACAGTGATCTGAACCTATTGAATACTGGACTAGCTACCCACTTTAATGTAAGAAGTGATACAGAGAGTGCAATTGATCTGAGCATTGCATCAAATGACATAGCTACAAGTACAGTAATCCCAGCCTATATGATAGTGACCATTGCCCTATAAACGTACATTTTCCATATCCAAATCCAACCCCTGACATTAAATCCTATCCTAAATGGATTATACAGCAAGCAAAATGGAAACAATTTCAACAAGATATTTAGATAAATATTGAAAAATTAAGAAAACCTGATGACTTAAACCAATAAAATAACAATAGTTTAACAAATGACTTTATCAAGATAATCATTTCAGCTGCTGAAAAGTCAATCCCACAAACTACAGGAAAAATTAAAAAACATCAAGTTCCATGGTGGAATATAGTATACAGAAACCATAAAAAACAAAAAGAGAGCTTTCAGGAAATTATAAAAAAGTACACCTCTACCATCACAAACCAAACTTCAACAACAGAGCTGTAGCACAAAGTAAAGGCCATTAGTGGAATAAGAACACCTAATCTTCCCAGATATCTTATTGACAAGAATGGTGTAAAATATTCTGGCCCACAAGCTATTTGTAACCTTCTAGGTGATACGTTTGCAAATAATTCAAGCAGCAACAACTATGACCCAAATTTCTTATCTTCAATCCCAAAACATTTTAGCATAGACCAAGATCACATCAAGACACTATTAAAACAAAATGAAGAAGAACACAACCGACCATTCACTATGAGTGAACTTTTATTTGTGTTAAATAATTGTACCATTTCAGCACCTGGACCAGATAATTTACCAAATAGTTTTCTAATAAACCTCCCTGAAGTCGGCCTTGAATACCTACTTCAATTATATAGTAATATTTGGACCACTCAGTCCTTCCCTAACCAGTGGAGAGAAGCAACACTCATACCAATACCAAAACCAAATAAGGATCACACACAACCAACAAATTTTCGTCCAATATCCTTAACATTCAATATATGTAAACTAATAGAGAAAATGGTCTGTCACCGGCTGAAATGGAGCCTAGAAAAACAAAACTTGATCTCACCACATCAAAGTGCCTTTAGATCATTTTGATCAACCAACGATCACCTGGTAAGCATAGACACGGAAATCTGTGACGCATTAGTAATGAACCACCATGTGATTACAGTCTCACTGGACATTGAAAAAGCCTATGAAATGATTTATAAAGACAGCTTAGTATCAATTCTTACTTTCCTTATTAACTTTCTAAAAATGAGATATCTCATAGTCAGAATCTAAGACAAATTATCACAGGCAACTGAGATGACTATGGTTTACCACTAGGATCGGTCCGAAGTGTAATACTCTTCCTCATTGCAATAAATGAAGTGAGCCTTATAGTGAAAGAGCCTGTAAAAATATTTCTTTTTGGAGACGACATCACCTTACTATGTAGTGGCAAAAATCTTTACGTTACCTCAAACATTATTCAAGAAATCCTAAATAATATCAGTAATTGGGCAACTAACTCAGGTTTCTCCATTTCGAAAACAAAGTCTGAATTTATAGTGTTTTAAAAAAGTCGCTCTATTAGGGATGAAGAAGTTACACTAAGAATTGGAGGATATTGTAACGTCGTGAGTAGGGATCTACACCACAAAGGAACAGACACGAGTGGGTATTTACAATTTATTTACAATAAATTATGTACACTAATTACAGACCTCACTCTAAGGTGTTTGTCGGAGCTACCTGCAGCAGCCCCCCTCTCCCAACACGCGCCTTGCGGTCGCGCCTGCGTTTAGCCAACTCGGCAATCGCAAATGGCACCTGGTGTGCCTCGGCAGACAATCTGCCCCGAAGTATCAAGCATACTTCACAGTGCTCGAGACTCGAACACCTACACGTGCCTACAGCACTTCCGCGCCAGACTTGGCCGGACAAGTTTTGCGGTGTTGTGCCGCGAGGAAACCAGAAATGTTACCCAACCCAGGCTTTTTGTCACTCCCTTATATATGCCCGAGTCACATGACTTCCTGCGTCATCTTTCCCCCACGCACTCGTCTTGAGGCGCCTGCTTTTTCCGTTGAAATTTGCACCCGGCACCTCCAAGCCCTCTCCCCTTTTGGACTTTCCCTGAAGGGTTGGCCTTTGTTCGGGAGCCTATTTTTGGCTCCCTCATTCCCATACCTTGCAACTTGTCTCTCCGGAGCAGGGAGTCAAGTCTATGACGCTACAATATCTACTTAAAAGGACATACACATGTAAAATCCTTGGAATGATATTCGATGCCAAAAACTCATGGAGACATCACCTATCTGCCCTAAAGGTGGATTGTATTAGGAGACTAAATGTTATTAAAATGTTGTCCTCTATTAAATGGGATGCACAGTCTGAATGCTTAATCTAATCATATAGGGCACTAATTCAATCCAAACTGGATTATGGAGCAGTAATTTATAATTCAGCTCCAGAAAATGTATTGAAAACACTGAACCCAATAATCAACAGTGCTGGTCGATTAACTTTTGGTGCTTTTAGTACTAGCCTCTACAACAACCTATTAGTGGAAGCAAGACAAATACCACTAGCACAAATAGTACCAAGACGCAAGTTACAATGTCTGAATTATGCATATTCAACGTTTAGTATCCCACCCAATCCCACAAACTCAACCATTTTCCAAAATTCCAAAACAACTATATAAACACGTCCAAAATCCCCACTACCTCTGAGAGAAAGACTCCTTAAATACATGAATGACTTGAATATTGTTAAACAACTCATCTTACCAAGACGTTTAAATCACATCCACCACTGGCAAGACCATAAGATTACCATAAACACCCAATTAGTAAATACTCCATGCCCTTCCTCTAAATCTAATACAAATGTACAAGATGCGATAAAAGAAACGCTTCAAAAATGTGATAACTTCTACCAAGTTTACACTGACGGATCAAAACGAGAAGGAAAAGCTGGTTGTGCAATAATTCTAACAAATGATAATGAAGTCAATTTATATCGTCTCCCGGACTACTTTTCCATTTTCACATGTGAAGCATGGGCAGTGTTTAATGCCATTGAAATCAGCATCAGATCTGCTAACATGTCTATTGTCATCTTTTCAGATTCAATGTCAACCCTTAAAGCCATTGAAAACCGATACACCAGCAATCCAATAATCCAAACTATCCAAGAACTTATATTTACCCAAAACACAAAAGGAGTCAAAATAGAACTAGTTTGGATTCCTTCTCATAAGAAAATTACTGGAAATGAAAAGGCAGACATTGCTGCAAAAATGACAACATCATTACCAAATGCATGGCACCCAGAAAAATATAAGAAACCTTTTCAATGACTCCTGTTTAGAGTATTGAAACTCACAATGGAAGATGGAGTCTACAAAGAGACATCGAGTAAGAAACTTCATTCTGGAACCAGGTCTACCGAAATCAAACTTCAAAAGAAGAGAAGTAGTGGTCTTTACAAGATTAAGGATTGGTCACTCTAACCTGAATTACTGTCATCTGTTCAAAAAATCCAACCCTGGACCTTGTCCTAAATGTGGTGCTACCGTATCTACTACTCATTTTATTCTTGACTGCCAAGGACTTGTTAATATAAGGAAATCATTAAACATAGAAGGCAGCTTATATTCACTGTTCAAATCAGAAGAAGGTTGTAAAAAACTTTTGAAACTACTAGAAATAAGTAAATTGTTGAATGTAATATAATAATGATGCAATTTTTGTTATTATATATTGATATAATGTTTATGATGTAATGATTCAACTATTTGTAACCTTGAAATTTAATGTACTGATGTAAACACAGTGAGGTCGCTGATGACCTGAACTGTTATAAAGCGACCATAAATAAACAAATTAAAAAAAAATTGTTGACTGCCAAAAAGTCGAAAAATAGTGAAGGCGCTCAAATCAAATTCAAAAGGCTCGGATTAACGGCAAAGCCATTAAAATTGGTTTTAAAAGATGCTCTTCCAGCGCTAACTCACATAATAAACTTTTCTTTAACAACCAGATATTTTTCCCAGTTGTGGAAACTAGCTTACATACGTCACCTCCCGAAATGTTTAAATTAGTTAAATTCTTGTGATTATCAACCTACCAGTATATTACCAACTTTATCCAAAGTCCTCGAAAAAGTTGCACGTCAACTCATATACACGTATCTCGCCATAAATGATGTTCTCAATAATTTTCAATGTGGTTTAGGGAAGGTAGAAGTGTGCAAACGGCTTTGCTACGAGTCACCGAAGACATTCGTGAATCTCTGGATGAAGTCAATATAACAACGCTAACGCTTTTAGGTTTTAGCAAGGACTTCGATTCAGTAGACTATAACGTGCTTCAGGCAAAATGTAAATGTCTCTGTTTTTATGATTCTACATTATCGTGGATTAAAATTGTTTTAGTAATAGACAACAGGTCGTAGATGTAGAAAATACTTTCTCGTCACCTAAACCAGTTTCACGTGGAGTGCCACAGGGTTCCGTACTTGGTCCACTTTTCTTCCTTATCTTTGTGAATAATATTGCGTTGGTGCTAACCAGGTGCAATCATCATATGTACGCAGATGACTTACAGATCTACGTCAGTGTGAAACCTTCTGAAGTGGCTCATTTAATTAGTAAAACAAATCCAGATTTAACCTATTTACGTGAATGGTCAGTGAGAAACGGCCTTAAACTAAATCCATTAAAATCTCAATCAATTATAATTGGCCCCTATTGGTCCCACAAAACACTTCAAAATCTAAATATTCCTCATATCGTACTGGATTACACTACTGTTCCTCTATGCTTTCAAGTTAATCAAGTAAATCTCGGTCTGACCATCGATAAATTCCTAAATTGGGTATCTCATGTTTGGGACACTTGCCGCAAAGTGTATGCTTCAATGTACTCACTTAAATGTGCTTACAAATGCCTTCCACCCAAAACCAAAGAACTACTTGTAAAATCCCTCTTGCTCCCTGTGCTTGACCACGGTGACATTGTGTACGGTAACGTAAAGAAATCAACCGCTGCCACTCTTCAATGAGTTCAAAATGCGTTTGTTAGGTTTCAATATAATATCAGAAAGTATTATCACATATCGGAATACTAAAAAGCAAATAACATATTAAACTTTAAAGGCCGACGCACGTTTGTGCCTTTTCTACAAAATATTAAATACGGGTGTACCTACTTACCTCTCTCATAAAATTTCTTATCTTAAAACAAGAAGATTCCAGAAATATTTGCCACGCAATATTGCTAAAAGCAACACCAATTTTTACAATAAATCTTACTTAGTAACAACGACCAGAGAGTGGAATACCCTTCCAGTAAATGTTAGGAAATGTAAAACCCTGCGATCATTAAAAAAATATTTAAATACTCTTTTTCTGAGCGGATATTGTATGATGTGAAAATTGTTAACTAAATTTGTTCAAACGTGTCAGGTAAGTAATATTTTATATCGCTTTTTTAACAGTTTTTTTTTCATTTCTCGTATTTTCTTAAGTTAGTTTTTAAGTGAGTTCAAAATTGTAAGGTAAATGTAGTTTTCATATGGCTTTTTAAAAGTTTGTTCTTTCATATGGCTTTTTAAATTTTGTTTTCTTATGTTCTTAATTTTTAAAATAGTATAATTAGTTTATATTAAGTCTATTATAGGGTTAGAAGTTTTTTGTGTTATCTACTAGTTACTTCTAATTCATTATTGATTAACTTTGTCATGGCTCTGACTGAATACGACTTTTCCCTTAGTACATGAGGTTGTAAACTAAAATCGGCCCTAAGCCGTCGTTCTGGCCAGGTGGTTGTGTGCATATTGTTTATTATGATTCATCGATGTATTAGAGATATTTTGTTAACATTTGATATGTATTGCTAAATTAATATCTCTCAAAATATATTTTCGGGCACGCCTTTAGAGTTTTCCAGTGTCAGTCATGTTTTTTTTTAATTGGTTATTTAAGTTAGCATCAACATCTTAGGTTATTAGCGACCACTATTGCTGTTAACGGTATGGTAACAATGAGGTATTTAAAATCTCCCCCCAAAAAAAGTTTTTTTGATACGTCTCTTGAAATAATCTCGATACATAAAACAAAATGCTAATTACCTTACTAGCAGACCAAGACTCGTCCAATGACACCCTATTTGCTCCGAATGGTAGGACACAAAAGGACTAACTGTGAGTGGCGGACTAAAACACGCAGATTACCCGAGGGAATACTTTGCCTTTATGAAGAACTACATTGCTTCACGCCAGCGTAGAATGATATGAAAACAATTCAATTATATTAAATATTATTGTATACATAATATGATTTATATACAAGTATAACAGATATTTCAAAATGCTTTTCAGCCTTTGGTAAATAAGAAATCATTGGTTCAGAATTTTTTTTATTTATTTATTTATTTATTTATTTATTTATTTATTTATTTATTTATTTATTTATTTATTTATTTATTTATTTATTTATTTATTTATTTATTTATTTATTTATTTATTTATTTATTTATTTATTTATTTATTTATTTATTTATTTATTTATTTATTTATTTATTTATTTATTTATTTATTTATTTATTTATAGAGAGCAAGGAGCGGTTTTGGCAAGAATTTGTGTGAAAATGTTCGTTTCGGTGTAATAAAAACTATTTGAATGGTAAATCCTCTACAGGTATTGGCTAGAACCTCGAGCGTTCTACGTACAGGAATCGACTTACTTCTGCGCAAAAATGGCGAATCATTACTTGAATATTTCACGTAAACTCAATAAATACTATTACTATACACGATTTACTATCATACTCACCCTAACGACCTTGCTTGATATTCTCTAGTGTTTCTTTGTAATAAGATTGTATTTATTTTGATGATAAGAGTTTATTTATTTTGCAAATCTTTTCACAGAATGCATATCAAAATCTCTGATTTAATAACGTATTAAATACTATGTTCTATAGTTGTTTGTAAATTCAACATTTAAATGAATGTGTTTATATTAAACATACTGTTAAATGCACTGTTTAATTGTCAATAACTTGCTTATAAAGTACGTCTTTATTGTATGTAGTTGATCCGTTATTACTTTTTGCCCTTACTGCGTAAAAAGAGAAATTATTGTAATCTTGCGTGAGAAAGTGACAAATATCCCACAGAAAAACTCTTATTGTCCTGGTAACGAAAACTTGCATTAATCTTATTCATTTTCTTATATATTAAAAACACTGTAATGGAACGTCTTGCCTACTTATCCCAAATCTGTATGTAACCGCACCACGTTGCGGCGACAATATGAAATAAAACGACTATACCTTGAATCTCTCTACTCTATATAAAATCTATACAAATTTATGCCCTGCTAACTTTTGCCTCCTTTATCTAAAACTGTGCCCGTTACTTAGCTACTCCTTCAATGTTATAAAACTATTGAGCGTGAGGCTGTGGTTGGCCTGTACAGGAGCCTAACGAGATACTTGGACACTTGGGCGTAGGTCACTGTTTAATACAAAATCACGAAATCATATCATATGGCTTACTGTCGAACCAAATACGTCCGGCATTATTTATTCTTTTCTGGTTTTCACTCTCTCCACACTCCGCTGGAGACATAACAACAAAAACATACACAAATGCAATACAATAAACAACAAAACACAATACCTGAAATACATAAAATCACATTCACACTTACTATTTACACAATCGACAAAAACAAAACAAATCATTCACACTTGAATGCGCATCCCCTATTCTGTCTGAATATAGCCTATTATTATTTCCGCAAAACTTGGTCTTGTACATTAAAATCTAGTCTGTTCTTTCTTCCCATTTATCTGAACTATTAAATTACGCAAAGTTATTGCACTTTCCTTTCGTAGAAATCGGCCATCCGCGTAACGCCATTGTTCCATGTCACCTCCGTAGTATACACGTAGCATCCATTAATTCATCTCCCCACAGCATCCATCCATTTCCACACACGTTTGTTAACGACAAATTTACTTTAAATGAAGAATATCCTGATTAAAACTACTCACTAATTACTATACTAGTTTTGTTAACTGCGACCGACAATATGGCGACAGTGTTCCGCGAACGCTGTTTTTGTGAAATATATAAATATCTCTTCCACGTTTTATCTTTCCATTAACTCGACAGTTACTAAACACGATATATTTCACTCTATTCACAAACTGAACGCAATTTTCTATTAAAAAAATAATTTTTTGCGGAGCGTTTCAACATGCGTCCGTATTCAAGCTACTTCGACCCCGCTCCTCTACGTCATTGTTGTGTCCGGATCGTCAGCTCTTTTTTTCTTTTAACATCACACGATCGCTGTTGCTTCTCCTACAAAATATTACATCATTTAATTTAATTCACATTTTCTGTTCTGGCGTAGCCCCTCGAAGTTTCCCAACGTTGCGACTGTTACCATAATTTTCTAAATGATTTATTCTGTTGGTTCTTAAAGTTTTGTTTGTATTGCTTCACGCGTTCTCTTAATTTTCGCCACAAACACCTTTTGATTTACTGAACCTTAAAGCACAACAATGGCTATCATGTCTGTTTACAAGCTGGAATTTATACTATACAAAAATGTTCATATCTTTCGAACGCGTGATGCGATTTCCTTCAAATAACTTGCAAACGACTTCGCTACATGAACGCTACTGCCCTATCTTGTCCCAATTGTGAATTTGTCGCGTTTTCCGTTTACTTCTCAAAAACTATCGCTACGCGACATCGCCTTCATCTGTTTTTACAGTTCATGTTAATGTTATGCATTTTCTATTTATTCTTTGACTTGTGCCTTATTCTTGGGGGGAATCATGGAATATTACAACACAATATGAAAATCGAATGTGAATTAGTATTCTATGTATTTAGTCAGAATCCTTACTTTGTGGGTTCTTGATACCGAAAAATCTATTGACGATAAACGTGTATCTGTCCATCTGCCGATCTGTCTCTAACCAACGTTAGCGCTAAAACTGATATGCCGATTTTCTCCAAAATTGATATTCCTCGTTCGATTTGAAGGAAGTCGTGGTACTTTAAGTTCGAAACGGAAATTTTGATTTTTGGAGGAACTTGACTTACATTCTCAATTAAATTTTAAAAATTGTTTGAAAAAGCAAAACAAAAGAACGTTTAAAAGAATGGGGCAGGTCTCATTTCCTTCCCCTGGCCCAACTAAGCGCACGCCTAGGGATACAAAATTTCTACTAACAAATCATGCTGCATTTGTCGTTTAATAAAACACCTCAAATCGGGAAGTAATTAAGTTCTCTTTCAGAGGAGTATAAGTCTAATTCCTCTCCACGCCAAATTTTCCCGGATTGCAAGTGTCAAGCAAGCGATTGGAATATGACATTCAGAGGGTGATCATTTTCCATCTTCGGTATCCGACAGAATGAAATTGTTCTGGATTTTATAAATTAAAGTGATCAATTTAATTACTACTAACGCACAGTGTTGAGGTTTCTGCAATTGTAAGCTTCGCGTGAGATGGTGAAATTGGACGGTCGAAGGATGATCATTTCCTATCTTGTGGGCCGAACAGTGTCAAAATATAGAGGTGTTTAAGTGTCAGAGGGAGAGTAAAGTACTAATGACATATGCTTTTTTAGTTTCCCCTTGAATGAAACACCTCAAATTGGGTTTAAATTCAGCACCCTTTCAGACGACCATTGTTTTAGTTCCACTCTTCGCAATGGCGTGTCTGCGTTTGTGTTGCATGAAATGCACCACCGCTCAGTCGATGATCATTTCCCATCTTGAGAGTCCGTGGGCATAAAATGACCCTGTGTTTGAATCTTAAATGATACATCTTTTTTGATATTTTTATTAGTGATTCCGGGTGCATCAACTGCCAAGGTCATTAGTCTTACATGTAGTGCATGCTTTTCCTCGGGAGCTGGCAGTGATCTTCCCCCGCTAGATGTTGAGATCCGGCGTCGACCTGCCGTCGGCTAACGGGGTTTTCCCAACCAGCTATATCCCACCAGCGAGAAACTGCTCCTGCCGGGACAAGTTCTAGGCTCCCGACCGGTTTCCCGGCATGTGTAGTAGTGTACTTAATGTTAGTGTGTGTGAGTGTGTGTGTGCGTGTGTAAGGGGTGAGAATAGGACAAGGAAAAGGAAGGAATGGTCGCGCACGGTCCGTGGCCCGTTTGTTAGGGTATTCGCCTGGTGTTGATAGGAGAAATCACAGAAAACTACCGATCAGAGCAGCAGGTCCCTAGAATTATCCTCTAGCCATCCCCTGAGTTCAACCTACCATTCTACCTAGTGTCGAAAATCATGCCACCATCGGTACTCGAACCTAGGACCTAGGACCTCCCAGTAGTGAGGGGCACTACAGTGACATCAATTGATGCCCTGAACCATATCTTCTAATCTAAAATAATAATAAAAATCTATTACATGAGAGTGCTTTAGTTTTCCTTTCCAATGAAACTTCTCAAATTAGGAATTAATTGATTGACAGGGACTCAGGACATCAACTGATATCACTGCAGTGCCTCTGACAGCGTCCTGGGATCCGAGTTTCGACGGCGTCCGGATTTTCGACTTTAGCCAGATAGCTGGGTCGAGTTCTGTCGCTCTCTGGAGGAGAATTCTGGCGTCCGGATGCTCAGATCGGTAGTTTTCCGTGTTTTCTCTGATCAACACTAGGCGAATGCCAGAGCAGTACTCTAACAAACGCTTCACGGACCGTGCGCAATATTTCCTTCCTCTTCCTTGCTCTATTCTCATTCCTTACTTACACACACTTGCACGTACATGCACTACACTACCACACATGTCAGGAGATCGGTCGGCAGCTTAGAGCTTGTCCCATCTGAGGCGGTACCCCACTGGTGGGAGATCCCTGGTTAGGGAAAATCCCGTTAGCCGACAGTAGATCGGTGCCGGATCTCGCCATTCAGCGGGACAAGATCACTGCCACCGCCCGACCAAAAACATGCACTACTCTCACTAATGATGTCTAATGACCTTAGCAAATGACGGGCCAGAATCACTAGTAATCAATCAACGAGGAATTGATTGAGAGCCCTTTCCGAGGGGTCTGGGTTAGTTGCGCCTCGCGCGAAGGGTTCCCCGCAATTGCTCACGTCGCGAGAGCGTCCTGCATCGGACGCTCGGGAGGCGTCCATTCCCCGGCGCCGCATTGGCTGCGCCGCGGCCTCCGTGACGCAAATCCGTCCCCGGGCGCCCATTGGCCGCCAGCGCCCACGACGCGTCGCTGACGGACGCCCTGCAGCGGTCGGGCTAATCACCTCCGGCAGCAACAGGCGGGTCGTTGTTGTCTCACAAGCCCCGTGCAGCGCCGTGCAGCGGGTTTGTGCAGAGAGCGAGTCCTGGCGGTGGGAGAACGCGACAATCTTGCCCCATGATCAGTGGCCACGCATTCCCGTATCCATCCAGTGGCCACTGATTCTCTCAGAGTTCCCTCTGTTCAGGCTGTCTGCCGTCTTATTGTGGTAACCTTCTGCTTCCAAAACTCTTGAAGCCTTTTGAATCCCCGATTTCCTAAAGATCAGCATCCATGGACAGTCTTCTGTTACGAACATACCTGGTGCCCGCTTGTTCGAACAATGGGGTGGAGACAGAACTGCAACTGACACATTCGTACTATGTATATATGTATTTGGCGTTATTGGGTCGGTAGTCTGACTTCGCCGGTCCCCTACCACTGTCCTCCATGCCTGGGCCTAGTTAAATCCCCATGCTTGGAGGTAAGAGCAACATGAGGCGAACATGACGTATTCTCTTCACAGCAACTGGCAAGATCCGCCTGCTTGAGCTTTTCTTCGTCACATAACTGTAGAAACTGGGACGATTTTAAAGGAAAGCTACAACTCTATTTATGCCTCCGAATCGAACTCGAGACCACAGGACAGGAAGCTAGTAGGCTGCCCATAAGCCATCCTAGATGCATAATTTGTACTCTATAATTAAAGAGAACAAATACGCGTAACAAGTAATGTTCTTCAGTTTATGAGATAAGACCCCCTTAAAGGGATTCACATCAGGTTTTTGTTCAGTTTCTCGCTAAGGGTTAGAGAGAAAGTTGCTATATACAGAGAATGCTTATAATTTCCGGCAGAAAAACTCTTATTAAAGGATCTGGTAATGAAAAAGTGGATACATCCAGTTGCTATATACAGAAAAAACCTCTAACACGTAGTGTAGCCAGAATTAATATTTTCTGGGTCATTCATAACTAAAAAATAAACGTCTATCCGTTTGTCCATCTGTCTTTACGTTCGTCTGTGAACAACGCTAGCGGATAAGCCGTTCATCCGCCCCTGAGCCCCTGAGACATTCTTTATTCTCTGCTTTCTTCTCTCGTCTTGCTGCCGTGTTTGCCTGGACCCATTTCTCTGGACGTCCCAATCATCCCTGTTGCTTCTTCAATTCTCTGCTCCCGCGACACTCATAGATCGCCCTGAACCTCATTGCATTGCGAGTTAATCTGTATAAGCATATCTGTATAAATATACCCCGAACGATGAATCGCCCCAAGGAGATGTGTATAGAAGGAGAAGATGGAAGGAAAAGGAAAGACGTGGAAAAGAGAAGATTTCATCAAGAGGTTATTAACGCTATGGAGCAGAGCAACTCTTAATGTTTAAAGATGTAATACAATATAATACACGTTCATCGGACCCTAGACGAAGTTGAAAAGGAAAACTGCCTAAAATATGTATTTGCAGCAAACACACTTTCACTTTTTTGAGGGAAGCAACATACTCGCTAATGAAGCAAATTATAACAACTAAAAATGTTGGCAGGCATTCTGCATGCACTCTATGCTTAAAACTGTTTAATGTGTAAACTTGTAGACACACCAAAACCTTAAAGAGAGAAGACATAATTTACCACAACTTGAAATAAATCTTAACAAAAATAATTGTTATACAGGAAATGTTTCGGGCAAGACTGATAACAATAACAAGAAAATCCTTTCAACGATAATTATCAAAGTGTGTGCTATAAGTATACAACAGAAAATTCACCAAGTGGAGTAGTTCTTGAAATTGTTTTGATATTTTGTTTCATTAATTGTGATTTCAAACTTTTATAGAAAATAATTTTACCAGGAAGTTCCGTTATGATGCGAAAACAAGGTACCAGAAGCATTTACTTTGTAAATAATAACTTCTTACTTTATTTCATTAAAAACGATAGAGGTTCGATGTAATTCGATTCGTAATTCGAACTAGCCTTTAAATATTTAGTTGGATTTACAAATCGTTGGTGTTTTTCGTATCTCTCTCACACTTCCGGAACATTTAGAAGATAAGCATTATTCAAAACAAATTTCCCATTAATCTGAGCGAGCGGAGAGTGACGTCCTGAGCCTCGTAGAGACGCCAAAACAAGCAGCGATCTATGAAAGTAATTAAGTAAGGAGGAAGCGTCTCGTTGATAAATTATTCGTAAACTGGGCAGGAAGCGTCAGCGAATCTCTCGTCTGCAAAAGGAGAACGCATTGGTTATGCGCGTGAAGCATTCCTGGGAGGAATTGTGTATGTTTGCAAAGGGTGGGAAATGCTTGCAAGGGGACTCCAACTGGAGGACTCTTCTAAACAAAGGCAGAGTTTTCCAAGCGTTAACAAGGAGTGAAGGTTTACACGAGCGTTAACGAGGTACTAATTGTTTTCGAATGAAACCTACGTATAAGAACACGCACGTCTTAAAAGGATGACGGGTTCTGTAGCACGTTTGCTTGAAAGATACTGTGTAAAGTGTGTTAATGAGATGAAAAAAGTAGATCTCTAAATAATCCTTGAAAAAAGGTTAGTAGTATGCCAATCAATTCATAATTTAACAATGAAGATTACAATTTTGTTTAAAATTGTCATGTTTTCTTATATTTCTCTTATAATTTCGGATGTTTTATTGCATAATGATTTGTCAAATGTGATTAAAATTAATTCTTAAATCATCATGGAACATTTTTTAAATACATTTTATTTAGAGAAAAGAACTGAAAGATTTTCCAAAGTAATTTTAATACTTTTCTGATTGAATATATCTTAATTTATCTGGTGGTTACTATCTATCTGGAGGTTACTGGTTGATTCAATCTATCTACTAATGGTTACTGGTTTAATCTTTCAGGAATTTTTTTAATAAACAAGAGCAAAGTATTAACTCCTTTATTGTACTTAATCGAGTTATACCAGTTATACTAATTTCATTGAAGGCCGGTTCTTTGGACTACAATCTTACTTTCATTTTCATTTCATCGAAATTTAACATTCGGAGAGGGAGTTATATTTAGCCTATTGATATTTAACTGGCACACAAGAAAAACATTTTTCGTACTTCTGAATTTCATTAAAATATATTGATTATAGCGATACGAGTAACTCCAACTCGTAATATACACTCAAGCTTAGAGATACGCGTGTTGCAGTAAATACATTCAGACGTCTTGATGTGTATTTTTCTAATAAAGACTCATGATATCTCAAGCTTGCTGAGTTGTACAGTAATTTCTTATTTTTCAGTAGTCTCTCAAAATTACTCTCCAAATTCTTTGTTAGACAATACTTCCAAACTTTTCTTTTGTCCTGAATACGAATGAACAACTGTTACTCGTACTTTGACTCTAGAGTCATCTAGATGACTCTAAGAAATTTAATCGATGAATGCTTTCAATATCCTCGGATAGGGAGTATGTTTTTTCTCCAAAACTATCTTCTGAATATTATTGAATGGATATTGAATGATTTGAATCAGGAAATCGGCAACTATATTCCATTATAATGTGACATACCAATATGTGGATCATTCTATTATATGTTATTTGTCGTAAAGCGGTGGAAATGCTAGGGTAATTAAATAGGAATATGGCGCCTTAGCAACGGCACCCAAGTCGTTGTCAAGATAAATAAATATTCATCTGGCATTGAAAGTGACGGCGTGGCTAGTCATATTTGAAAACGAATTTGGGATTGGTTAGAGAGAGCAACGATATTCTACTACTGCGGAAGTATGTCTGATTTTTTTAGACAAAAACAGTAGAAGAGGGAAGCCGAGGTTTGGAGGACTGAGCAGTAATAAGAAAATTCACATTCTGTCATATGTCGTGACGCTGTGCGGGTCGCTCACCGATAGATAATTTGTGTAATTGGAACACCGAATAATTTACAGTGTGTTAAAAGTCTAGCTCACGAACAGTTTGAACTTTGTTTTTATAACACGCGGAAATTAAAACTTGTGAGAAGTCGTATATGATAGGACTCGGAAATATTCTGGACGAGTAATTAATTTGTGGAACTTTAAAACATTTCCGCTATGTAATCGTAAAGAACTGGGTATTATTTTGCAAGTTTAATCGAACTAGAATTACGAATATTTGAAGTAGTGCGGATCAGTGGCTCGGCAACGTTTGCGTGGAAGAACAGGAAAGAAGAACGCGGTACTTCGACTCTGGAATTCGCATCACCGGGGAGATCGCATCACATGGTCCTACGTGGCCACGTCGATCAAGAGCGCGCAAAGTATAGTGCAGTATAAAGGTTCGAACAAGGTCATGACCAAAGGACAGTCTTTCTGTTGCAATAAGCAATAAATCCTGTTTCTTTTAAAAGGAAAAAAAATATTTTCATTGACCAATTCTAGTTAATAAGTAGCTAGATAAAATATTTGTTTTCAGATTCCTCGCCACTCTGTATGGGTGGCAGACCGGGTAATCGGCTATCAATAGGTAATTGCGATTATTTCAGACGCAACCCATTGGCCCAGCTAGCGGAACAATATTTAGTTTTCTTTGAAGTAATAATAGTTAAAAATACTATCGTAAACTTTTTCCTGGCGGCCATGTTAACATAAATTCAGAAACGGGTTACGACGAAACGCGCAATAATTGTGAGCAGTTTGTGGGCATGTTTCAATAATATATTTTCTTGTTAACTTTTCATCCAGTTATTCTAGATCTCTTTAGAGTTATATTAACAAATAATTACATCGAACCATTTATGTAATAATTTAGCAGTTTTTTTCTTAAATAAGAGAAACGTGTATTTCTTTAATTTTTTCATATACATTTACTTTTTACCGATTGTTCAATCTTGCGATCAAATTTGCCACCAAGGCGCAGCCTCTAAAAGCTTTCCTCCCGCGCAGCCACCCACAGTACATACTTTCACCAAACTTCTCAAGTCACTCTCAGTGCATGCCAGCACGCTGCTGCACATTGAAAAATCTAACAAAAGGGCAATAAAAGCATTTACAGTGTCTTCCGCGCAAACCGCCGTTCTCACGGGAACATTGACCGCCGCTTCTCGGCTCCGCCACAGCTGTGGATTTAGCCCTCTTTAGCCTAGGACTGGGCCACCCCGGCGCGCGGCGCCCTTCACTCCCTCCATCGCTCGCTACCTGACAAGCGCCCCAGCAATGCATACAAATATTTCTGGGAATCGCTTCGGGCCTCCCTCGCCAATACAACCCGTTAATGCATCTCGCCGACAAAGAGAGAGCTTCAGGTGTACTGCCGGCGCGCCGCCCCGCTCCTTGGCCATCTACAAGCCAGATGCCTCAATTTCCGTTGAAGCGAAATCTAAACGGGCCGCCATCGCGGGCACCCCACGTGCCACCGCCTTCGCTTCCGATCGCCGCCAATGTCACGTGACACTCCTCTCCCAGGGCCCGAAGGCGCATCACGAATAGGGAGCCGATCGCGGGCACTTCAAACTTTCTCGCCTTACCATAGGCCCCACGTGACTCTCCCCTCCACGGCCTCAATCACACCCGCAATATAATAAATACTGCAACTTCGCTCCCAGAAACAGAATTGAGAGTCATGACAATTGAGCAGAACAGACTAAACTGAACCGAGAATGAATTGACAGAATGAGCACAATCGACAGAGGAGAATCAACAGAACTTCTCAAACTACACCGCTCCAAACTTCCTAAACTGACTGACCAACAAAACTCAACAGAGTCGGCTGTTCCTGCTTCGCCTATCAAGGCGATTAGTACGGCCAAATTCAAGCCTGCCTCAAATTCGTGTCACTCGCGGGCCGCAGCCGCCACCTGGCCGAATTCACGGCAAACTCCACCGCCAGCTCCGGTCTTTTGAGTCCGCGCCCATGTCAGTTCGCACCACCGAACTGCCTGGAGCCAACCTCAGCCCGGACAGCGACACACTCAGCCGAGTGATTCGGGTTGGTGCCGTCCTTGCTACAAAACTGTAAGTAAGCTAAACCCAAGTGTACTTCAAGAAAGAAGAGCAGTCAGTAACTTTATAAACTTTCAATGGTCCTCCGGCTTACTATAAACAAAACCAACTGTATTCATACTATGCAATTAAATTTATATTCATTCTCATTGCATATTGTCTATCATTCCCCAAAAGGCAAACAATCCCCTGAAACCCGTTCTGATCCCCGTATGTAGTCGCACTCGCAGCACGGCACCTCCCACGGGTTGGATCTGCTACACCGATTATAATGCAATATAGTAAATGTGACACTTAAAAAAGGAGAAAACTTTCTGAAAGGGATTTCACAAAAACTACTTCTATCTTTCTTTACTTTTCCTTAGATAAAATGTTAGTGTGTATTCAGTTTTTCGTAATCATCCCCAAAACGTTGAGTAAATTTACTAAAGTAAATATTTTTAATCTCATCTAATTTCCTTCCTAATACATTTACTATTTACTGTAGGCACTGAGAAAAGTTATACTGAATGGTGCTTGTTTTCCACTCTCAAGCCGTAGCGCTCATCTGCCATGGCGTCGTCAGTCACAGGAGTCGGGAGCTCAAAGGTTTCTAGAGGGCGATGGGAATTGTATGATCTCGGGTCACGTGACATTCGTCCTCAAGTGCGGTCGCCTCGCCACATCTTGTGCAAAACCAATCAGTGCCCAAGCCTGTTCCTGATGACTGCAGTCCATTCCTGTTAGTTGCTGAGGCGTCAGCGGGTCGGGCCACAAGCGCCCGCCAGCAGTTCGACCACAGCGGCCTACGTAACCCGAACAGCTCATACCCGGGTCGCCTATCCGATAAATTTTCATTTTTTTCTGTAATTTCTTTATTGAAACCCTGAATTCATTCATTTTCCTTCCTAACTGAGTACAGTGATTATTAAACACGCTGGAGACGTGAATGAGGCCGTACATCACCACGAAAAAAATAAATTACACAATAGTTAAACTCAGAATTTTCATTTTCCTTATTTCATAGTAGAGTTCAGAACTGTTATGTATTTTGTCCCCTCTCTTTATTTTTACAATAATTTATGTCATTTCTTTCAATATTAACTTATTGTATCTACCTTTTTAGTTCTCTAGTTTGCCAAAACCCTTTATTGTCAAATGTTTTTTATTTAAATTTCCCCAACTCATTGTTCTTGTTTTTTGATGTATTGTAGATTATTTTAACTGTTTCTCTTTGTGCCAATGTTTAAAAAAATTGTATATAATGTATCTATAAGTTTCAAAATACTGTTAACTCATTGTGAGATCGTACTATTCATAACACTGTACTATTCATGAAACTAAGATACAAATTTGAAATTGTAACTGATTGTCATAATAATGATAACTTATAATGCATAATTAATATTTTATTTGATGTTCAATACCTATCAGCTTTAAATTAGATATAATCTAATTGCCTAATGTTATGCAATTTTCCTCAAAATTGACAATGATATTTTTCCACTTGACTTAAATTCAAATTTGTCAATGTTACTTATTCCTAGTATGAAAGTACGAAAATGGTGTAGTATGACTTTTGTAACAAAATTTTTCTTCAAAGTTAAGGTATTTATCACCATTTTTAACTTGCATGTAAAGTTAAAAAACAAACTATTGCTTGTTAGTATTAGTTTATATAGCTTTGAAGAAGTCCACCATGACTCGACGAAATGTTAGCAATAAAATGTGTTACTCGTATACTGAAGATACTAATAGCGTTTTCCATTCGTTGCACTGAAACGAATGCAGGGCAGAATCTAGTGCAGGGCAGAAACGTTTTCGCCCTACACGCGTGAAGGGCAGCTACGAATGAAACGGATTCCAGAACTGAGTCAGGGCTTGTGCGCTACGCAGCGAAATTATACACAGCTGTTCTTGGTCAGTCACACAAATGAAACTCGAAAAATAATAATTTTGAATTGATGATCGTCGTTATAATTTTTATGAAGTCTTTTGGTAATTCTCACTTCTTAATTTATAAATTGTTAACGTGTGATTTCTTTATTTTCGAAATTCCATTTTTTCAGATTTGCCAGTGATCGATATAATAAACAAGATTTTGAATCGAAATGATTCTGCAGAATTGTTTGATTACTGAAAACAATAAAAATATTAACATGAACATTTTTGCTGGTATATGTATGGGCGGGCGAGAAACATTTCTAGGCATATATATTTAAATGATTTTGTAAGAGTCACTATTTTTATTTTCACTTTATTAGCGTTTCGAAATTGAGACGTCCCTAAAACACTTTAGTTTCTAAATAGCACTGGATGTGTTAACATGAAGTTATTCAAGGTTAAATTTTCAAAAACACAATCTGTTTTTCCGAATTTCGTGTAAATCACAAAAATTATTTTAAGACATTTCTTGCACAACATAATATACTCCATCATTCGAAGTATCTCTGCACGACAGAAGATCCACAAATGACTTCACAATTTCACCACGAATCTAAATCAGCATGGATAACTTCCGTACCTAACCTCACAATGGCCCGGTGCACTGGACTGCACTGACGCGATTGTCAGTGCAGTTTAGGGCGCACTCGGGGCGTGTCGATGTGCGAATGGAACAAGCGCATCTTTGCACTGGTTTGCCCTGGCATGGCGGTCGAATGGAACATGAAAGCTGCCCTGAGTACGCACCAGTGCGGCGAATGGAAAACGCTATAAATTTCTAGTCCACCAAGCCACTGAGTGTCCTTGTGATAATATTATCATAGATGACCAATCAGTGACCAGTCAGTGATTCTGAATTCAAAACCAAATTCATAAATTGCCAATTAAGTCAAACATATTACCAAATACCAATGTATTTAAATATATTTTGAATTCCAATATATTGAATAAAATGTAATACACTTTTCAGACTAGGATAACCTGTTTTGTTGTGATTTCTCCTCTACCACATCTGATTGATTGATTGATTGATTTTTACGTGTTTCCGGGCGCGTCAACTGTTTTGGTCATTAGTCCAGTTAGTGTAGTTTTTTTCGCGGGAGATCGCGGTGATCTTCCCCCGCTGGACGTCGAGATCCGGCGCCGACCTGCCGTCGGCTAGTGGGGTTTCCCCCTAACCAGGACTCTCCCACCAGCGAGACACCGCCTCAGCCGGGACAAGCTCTAAGCTCCCGACCGATCTCCCAGAATATGTGGTAGTGTAGTGCATGTTAGTGTAAGTGTAAGGGGAGAGGATAGGACAAGGAAGAGGACGGACAGATCGCTCGCGGTCCGTGGCTCGGTTGGTAGGGTACTGCTCCGGCATTCGCCTGGTGTTGATCGGAGAAACTACGGAAAACTACCGAACAGAGCAGCCGGCCACTAGAAACCTCCTCCAGACAGGGACTGAATCCGACCTAGCTGAAAAGCTAGTGTCGAAAATCCTGCCGCCGTCAGGACTCGAACTTAGGACCTCCCGGTCAGAGGCGTTGCAGTGACATCAGTTGATGCACTGAACTACCGTTCCCGGTCTACCACATCTGAAATATAATAATGATTACCACAAGCCTATTAGTGTGGTTTAAAAATTCAATTGAAGTATTTAATTAATTATGTAGAATAATTTCTTCCGACGGTATGCTAACATCAAGGATATAAAGTAATATAGTGTATGATTAAAAATAATCAAGCAGCTTTGGGGGCCGTAGGATTATGAATAATAACTAACTTTGAGAGCAGCTACGACATTTGTTCACCACAAGTAAAAAACTTGAGATTGGGAGACCAGTTTCCGAGAAATGAACTGAATGCGCAGAAGTGCTTTGCGTCTGTCCATGTATGTTTCTTTAACGTACCTTATGTATTTTCCATTAAGAGTCAATATTTTCCGACAATTTATTTTTACAGAGCAAACTGAAATGTAGTTGTAAGACCGTTCGCCTCACGTCTCTGGGTACTAGGATTGAGATCTCGGTAGGACAATGTATAATTTGTAGTGACAGAGTGACTTCCTGAGATTTCTATAGGTTTCATCGGATCGATTGGTTGCGAGCATCTCAGGTCAATTTGCAGCTGGCGACGCTATCTGTAATTCTAGTTGTTGCTCATAAGAATACAGCGGCAGCTGATTATCTGATCTCTATAGTTTCGAAATAATAGATTGTCTGAACATATTTTGAACATTTTGTTAAATGTAAATGTTCTTTAATGAAAAACTAAGAACGAAATAGTGATCTAAAAGCAATTTTATATATATATATATAAATATATATTATATATATATATATATATATATATATATATATATATAACGGTCATTTGGCCGTCAAAAAGAAAAAAACGGAGATTGCAAATTCAAACTGGCGCGTATAAGAGCGCAAGTCGATCTTTTAGGGGAACGATTCCGGGGAACGAATCATGGCCGGTGAGAAGAGGCAGGAGTCAGAAGAGTGCAGAGGGACATGACGAATGGTGCGCACGGGGATGTGTGGCGTGTGTGAGGCGAGAGAAGAAGATCGGAAAACATCGAGGGGTGAAGGTGCGTGGGAGTGTTAATATGCGAGTAAACGAGCACTTGGAGCTTCGGACAAGAACATAGAGCAGGTGGTTATCACAGCTCGGCTACGTCAAGGACATTAGCAGAGGCGGCTACATTCCCACGACAGGACTGCGGGACTCTCAGATAAGTAACGACGCTCGTAATATTCGTGAAAGTTGGATTGAATTACCGGGAGCGGTAGCTCAGTGCATCAACTGATGTCACTGCAGCGCCTCTGACCGGGAGGTCCTAGGTTCGAGTCCTGGCGGCGGCAGGATTTTCGATACTAGCTTTGGAGCTAGGTCGAATTCAGTCGCTGTCTGGAGGAGAATTCTAGCGGCCGGCTGCTCTGATCGGTAGTTTTCCGGTGGTTTCTCCGATCAATACCAGGCGAATGCCGGAGCAGTACCCTACCTAACGGGCCACGGACCGTGCGCAATCTTTCCTGCCTCTTCCGTGTCCTATCCTCTCCCCTTACATACACACTTACACTAACATGCACTACACTATCACATATTCCGGGAGACCGGTCGGGAGCTTAGAGCTTTTCCCGGCTGAGGCGGTGCCCCGCTAGTGGAAGAGTCCTTGGTTAGGGGGAAACCCGACTAGCCAGCGGTAGGTCGGCGCCTTATCTCGCCATCCAGCGGGGGAAGATCACCGCCATCTTCCGCGAAAAAAACTACACTAACGGGACTAATGACCAAAGCAGTTGATGTGCCCGGAAACACGAAAAATCAATCAATCAATCGGATTGAATTATTGCAATCATAGGCTTCAGAGTGTACAATGTGAGGAAAGGACATAATGATG
Source organism: Teleogryllus oceanicus (assembly GCA_964035755.1). Lineage (NCBI taxonomy): Eukaryota > Metazoa > Arthropoda > Insecta > Orthoptera > Gryllidae > Teleogryllus > Teleogryllus oceanicus. The sequence goes on along the minus strand of CAXIVR010000009.1, from coordinate 68,742,796 downwards.
AACAATCACAAATATTCACAGAAGGAGGGATAGATTCTAACTGGTTAATGTTAGGTAATAATAATACTGAATATAAAAATGTAGGATATAGAATATTGCTATTTCATTATTGTATAAGAGTGTGGGAGCTCCCGGATGATTACTCGTAGATATTTCAAACAGTATTGATTGATAATGCTGTTAATCAAGTTAACAGCATGCAATTATGTAATAAATATTTGTCTAGTTGTTGAACACATTCATTTTTGTGTGAATAAACTACTAATTGTAATGTGTAATTTGGTACATTGTGAAGTGAATGAGAAAAGTATGAAGCCTTAAGCCAACATTCCCCACAACTATATAAGTCTCTACAATCGCCTTAGAAACGGCAAAATGTCCGCTTAAAAACAGGAAATGCTGCTATTTAACAACTCTGTAAATTTTTTTTTAAAAGGAAAAATTAAAAAAAAAATTTTAAGTAATTTCTTTGTATTGTTTTATGCTCGTAACGAGCACTGTTATTCCCTACATTGCCCAAAAAAACCATTCAAAATCTCACATTTCATACTCATAGCGCAGTGCCAGAAAATGTGAAACTTCTTGCATAATGGAGATTTGTTTACTATTGATTCGTGACGTGTTTAAAATGTCTCACCAACTGTCTACCCTCTTTGATATAATACGCAAATTCTTTGCTCAACTCTTCAAATGCGTCTTTTGTTATAAGGCAAAACGCAATGTCGCTATTGCTAAAGCTCATCTGAACGTTATTACTCACAAACATATAACGTCATAGTCACATGATCAATAGGGATAAGGATGTCTTCTTCCACCATCAGTAGCTTGTATAAATAACATTTACAACTCTTGTTTCAGAATAAGTCACTTTCCTTTTACCTGGAAACATGCTGTTATTATTCCAGTTCTTAAACCTAATGAAAACACGGCAAATGTCAGCAGTTAGAGGCCAATTAGTTTATTACCCTCTCTCTGAAAATGTAATTCTAAAAAGACTGACCAAAGATATAGTTTCTACTAATCGCATACCAAAAAACAAATTGGCTTTATGGAACGTACTTCAACGCAACACCAACTATTATTTGATTGATTTTTTCGTGTTTCCGGGCACGTCAACTGCTTTGGTCATTAGTCCTGTTAGCGTAGTGAATGTTTTTCTCGGGAGATTGCGGTGATCTTTCCCTCGCTGTATGGCGAGATCCGGCACCTATCTACCGTCGGCTAGTGGGGTTTCCCCCTAACCAGGACTCTCCCACCAGCGGGGCACCGCCCTAGCCGGGACAGGCTCCAAGGTCACGACCGGTCTCCCGGAATATGTGGTAGTGTAGTGCATGCGAGTGTAAGTGTGTGTGTAAGGGGAGAGGATAAAACAAGGAAGAGAAAGGAAAGATCGCGCGCGGTCCGTGGCCCGTTTGGTAGGGTACTGCTCCGGCATTCACCTGGTGTTGATCGGAGAAACCACGGAAAACTACCGATCAGAGCAGCCGGCCGCTAGAATTCTCCTCCAGACAGCGACTGAATTCGAAAGCTAGTGTCGAAAATCCTGCCGCCATCAGGACTCGAACTTAGGACCTCCCGGTCAGAGGCGCTGCAGTGGCATCAGTTTGATGCACTGAGCTACCGCTCCCGGTACCAATTATTAATAATCTCCGAACATTTATACTCATCATTTAAAAAAAAAGTATCATACAATAGCAATATTTTCAGACATATCACAAGCATTTGATAGAATCTGGTACCGTGCATTAATATTCAAAATCAAAAAAGGTAGTACCCTTATTACTTAACGGAAATCATAAAGAAATTTTTGGAAAACAGAACATTCTCAGTAGCAGTAAATAATCACCATTCAAACCCCAAAATAATAAACGCAGGCTTACCACAAGGATTCCCCCTCTCACCCACTCTTTTTACCATATACGTAGCTGACATTCCGAAGTTGAACCCCATACAAATAGCCCAGTTTGCTGACGATACTGCAATTTACTCATCCGGAACCTCGTTCACAGCAATCAAAAATAGAATGCAAATATATATAAATCTAATGTAAAGCTGGGCAGAAAAGTCAAAAGTAAAATTTAATTCAAGTAAAACTACAGCTAAGATATTCACACTAAGACCACATATCTGTCCTTCCCCATTAACGTTAAACAATGAAACGATAATCTGGTACCCATCAAACAAGCCAATAAAATACTTAGGTCTAAACATTGATACAAAACTAGACTGGAAATATCATATTGACAATAAAGTAATACAGGCAAAAACCAAACTATTACAAATAAAACCATGAATCAACAGAAACAACCATCTACCATATGACACCGCACTCGCAATATAAAACTAAGTCAGACCCCTCGTACTGTATGCATGCCCAATATGGCTAAATGCAGCTAGAACCAACTTAACAAAATACAAATTATTCAAAACAAATTCCTAAGAACAATTACCCACGCGCCATGGTTCATATCTAATGCTCAGCTCCATAAATAATTCAATCTCCAACCCAACTCCACCCAGCACATTCTACATCTATCCACCCAATTCTACTCCAACCAAATGCAGATTCCAAATTTAACCGACAACGGACCGCGCACTCTTTTCTTCTTCCTTTTTGTCCTATTCTCACACTTACACACATGCATGCACCGCTGATGGTAGATGCCTGGAGGGGATAAAAAAAGCTAGCTATGACAAGTCAGCGCTAGATCTCACAATCGAGCAGAAGAGGGCCATCGCCAATTCCTAGGAGAACATGCGCTACACTTACGGCGCCAATGGCCTTATCAGTTGACCTGCCGGAATCGCTAATCAATCAATAAAAACTTCGTCTGGCCTCCCTAAGGCAGAAGTGACTGGAAGTGAGCTTGAGCGCCCCGCTCCACCCGCACCGTGAGCGTCATCCTGTGTGCCACGCCCCTCGCGGGCTGTCACGCAGCCGCTGAGAAAAGCCAGGAGCGGGGCGCTGCGCCCGCCGCACAAAGGCCGCGGCGAGAGAGCGTTTTTAAGCTGCATATTTTACGACTCCGTCCATAACTTAGCGCCGCCTCCGCTTTCGCCGGAGAGCCCTCCACGTGCTTCCACGAAGCGGCTGGAGGGAATTCCCAGCGCTGGGCGAAGCAAAGCATGGAGATGCCGCGCAACAGGAAGTGACGTATAGGACGGTCGTTTCGGAGTGAGATGATCGTGGAAAATGTACGAAGTAAAGCATTGGCTTAGCAATAATTTAAAAATAGAATGTGGAAGAACTGCGCAAAAATAATTAACAGCAGTGCAATATGTATTTGCGTGAATTCTCTCCATGCGCAACCGCTAATCGGGGTGTGCAATGAAGAAGGGCGAACTCTTAGTAGGGGGCGTTGGATATGCCACGCTATAAAAAGTAACGAGCTGCTCGGAATGGAGGAGGGTCGTTTTGCAGTGGGATGATTGCGGAGGTGTACGAGGTAAACCGTTACGTTAACTCTGATTTGAAACCAGTGGAAGACAAATGTGAAATAGATAAAATCAGCAATTAGACGTATGTGCGCGAATTCTCCCCATGAGCTATCGCGTAGCGGCGTGTGGAGTGAAGATGGGCGACGTCTATGTAGAGGCAATGGAAACGCCATCCAAACAAAAGCGACGTGGCGCTTGGAAAGGAGGAGGAACGTTTTGGGAGTGGGATGATCTCGGAGGTGTACGAGGTAAACCGTTGCTTTACCTCTGATTTGAAACAAAGGTGTGAAAGATGTACGCAAAGATACACGAGCGTGATATTACCATACGAGTGTGCGAGTATCATAAACTTCCCACTAGTGAAACAATACTCATTACATCGAGTTTCATACAGTTCTTTTTCTATAGTAACTTTTATTTGTCGAACCTTTATTGATTGATTAATTTTTTCGTGTTTCCGGGCGCGTCAACTGCTTCGGTCATTAGTCCCGTTAGTGTAGTGCATGTTTTTTTCTCTTGAGATGGCGTAATAATGCGTATGTTTAATCTTATTTGGGAACTCTTAAGCATATATGAGAAAAAAAGGAAAATATAGAAAACTGTGTAATTTGATAATTAGAGTACAGAAACAATCGAAAATTTAGTTGTCATTTCAGTAAAAAAAGAAAAAAAGGTTTCGTGATGAAGTGTGGGTAAGCATGAGTACCTTATATTGTAGGTAGTACATGTTTGCGGATTAGTTGCTGTTTGGTTTCAGAAGATTTATATTCTATGAAATGATGAAAAGAGAGAACAAAAAATATATAAACATACGTGTCAATGCGAATTCTATTAACAACATTGAACAACAGAACGTAGATTAGAATATATCCATCGGCTGGATTTCCTCTTGTAACAGTTGTACGCTCTATGTACCAGCAGCGCATTGAATATTTTCAGCGGCTGCATTTTGATTTGATTTGAGCTTTTCGTGTTTCCGGGCGCGTCAACTGCTTCGGTCATTAGTCCCATTAGTGTAGTGCATGATTTTTCTCGGGAGATGGCGGTGATCTTTCCCTCGCTGTATGGCGAGATCCGGCACCTATCTACCGTCGGCTAGTGGGGTTTCCCCCTAACCAGGACTGCCACCAGCGGGGCACTGCCCCAGCCGGGACAAGCTCTAAACTCCCGACCGGTCTCCCGGAATATGTGGTAGTGTAGTGCATGTTAGTGTGAGTGTGTAAGTATGTGGTAGTGTAGTGCATGTTAGTGTGAGTGTGTAAGGGGAGAGGATAGGAAAAGAAAGAGGAATGACAGATCGCGCGCGGTCCGTTTGGTAGGGTACTGCTCTGGTATTCGCCTGGTGTTGACCGGAGAAACCACAGAAAACTACCGATCAGAGCAGCCGGCCGCTAGAATTCTCCTCCAGACAGCCTTGAATTCGACTTTAGACAGCCTTGTTCACAATTATTTTCCTTTCAAGTATACAAATCACTTAATTGAGTACCATGTTATACTAAGATCAGTTATAGCTCATCAGTGGAAGATTTTCTTTGTTGCATTCACAGTGTTATCTGAACATTTGACTATCGTTTCATTTTTAGCATTAGTACTAAAAATGCATGTGCTAAAAATAACTTTTTTAATATTAGCTTTGTAAAAAATATATTTATATATTTAGTGAGCTGTTGTATTAAATCTGTTTTTCAGACGTCCTAGGGAATGGAAATGGCAGCGCCCAGCTGCAGCCCGTATTTCCGGGATGAATTTATCTAAGCTCTTAATAAAACATTTAAAGAGGGTGTCCTTTACTTTGTCACTAGGATTAGCTACGTTGTAAAGTTGTGTAGCGTTACCAAGGTTTGGAGTTTGAGTTTTGGGACATTTTGTTCTTATTGTCAAGTTGAGAAATAGTGTAACGTTTTCCTAGATTCCAAAAATCGACAATAACGGTCTCATTGAACCGAAGTATTGACAACGTTTGCAACTCTAGAAACCTCCCAGCTACAAACGGAAGGCAACAGTCTCGGTCATAACTCGACGAACTGTTGTGACTGTGGCCTATGGAAGCGCACAGAGTGCGTGCAATTTTCTTTACCTACATGCCTGGCTTAGTTTCAGTGCAGAGTGTCCAACGCCTTCTTTTGTGAGATTTTCGGCAGCGGAACGTCGCACCCCACATTCGATTCGTCAAACAAAGTGCATAAGCCAGTTTCACGGAACATTTGCGGCGGGCCGGAGGGCAACATCCGGGCAAGCGGAACAGACGTGAAGAACGCGGTGGAACGGGATGGAAAGGGTTGACTGTAGCGGGTAGGGGCGGGACGGAGCGAAAGGGAGGGTAGGAAAGGAAGTGCACGGGAGGGATCTAAGCGGGGGCGGGGGGGGCGGGGGGGGGCGGGGGGGGGCGAGCGGGGCGGGGCGGGGAGCGGGGCGAGCGGGAGCGGGGCGGCGGGAGTGGGACGAGCCGGGAGGAGGTGAAGGGGAAATGGTGGTTGGGAAAGGTGGTGGGATGAGGTAGTCGCTGGCGGAGTTCGCTCTCGGCGATGACCGATCGAACTTCATCGCCGTAGCGGGCGGCGACCGTCTCGCCATCTGGCCTCGATCAGCGCCGATAATCGATGGCCGAAGCGACCGCCCCAGGTCGCCGTCCGGCAGACTGAGAGTCCCACTCCGCGGATTAATAACTTTTGGACGGCTCCGCTGCTTCCAAGTGGACGACGAGTCTCGGATGGCGGACCGAGATACGATGACTCTGGAGACGTTTAACTCTCCTGTGATCAACACTAAGTGCTTTTCGCTACACTCTCTTCCAACACCAATCAAATTACATCTTATTACGATTTTTATTTTTTATTGTGAGTAAATATGTTAGCACTAGAGTCCGGAATTTCAAGCCTTTATTTTACCTAAAAGGGTGTTAAAAGGTATTTAGGTAAAAAGGCATTTAAAAAAATTAAATATACATTTAGAAAGGATTCCAGCTAAAAATGGAGTGTAATGAGGCATGTAAACAATAAAAATCCACATTTAAAATGAATTATGATAAAACATTAATAATTAAAATGAATCTTATTCTTATTCTAACACTAAAATTTGCGTTAGCACTTAGTATGTAAGGAAACGATCTTTTCTTTCTAATCTTGATTTCCCATAGCCGTCCAGTATGATGGCTAGGAATTTGCTTTATTCGCGACGCTGTCTCTTCGAAATGATGTTGTGGATTCAGATTTGAATAAAAAATCTTGAGTGGTATCATATTCCTTTTCATTTAGATTTTCAACACAGCTTCAGCTTCCATTCGGAGATAAAACACGGCTGTGCCTTCGTATTGTGCAACCTTGCAGGTATACAACCCACTTGATCTAGATCGCTGCCGTGAGAAGAAAACAAAACAATGATGCAAATGTCAGAAAAGGGCAAAAATTAGACAAAATGGCAAAAATACTCATGAGAAGCTATAAAATAGGCAAAAAAATTAAAATCTACAAAACAACTCCAGAAGTACAATTAAGTGATACCTATTTTCGTAAGTCATAAAATAGTAACAACAATAAAAATGGATTTTGCCAAACCTTCGGGCTCTAGTTCTGACTTGTCTCTTTTTTGGTCATGGTATTCAAGCAACGACTATGGCCAATCAGAAACACCGGTTTCTTTGTAGATCATAGGATGTGGCCATTTGCGGATAATGGCTCCTAAAGCAATGTTGAATAATTTGTAGATTACTCAGAAGTCATATAGGAATGGCGAATATTTCTCTCGCGTGTGTCAAAAGATAAAAGTGGGGACAGGATATGTCCGAGTGCATGTTTCGTTGCCCGTTAAGGGCTTCTAAGGCCCCCCTCCTTCATCCAGCAGGAATTGAATAAAATATCACGGCCTGTGAGAAAAACATGCCTCTAAAATTCCCATCCCCCCAGTGATACTTTACATACTCATCTATATAATGCTTTTGTGAAAAGTCCTCCTACAACTAGATATTTGCGATTTTCGAACTATTTAAGTCTCGCAATCACGGGTTTGTCAAAACATCTCAAAGTCTCCATGGTTTTTATTTGGTTTCTTATATTCTGATTCTTCTGTATTCAACTACTTTTAAGTTCTTTCAACTTCATTAATTCTTATTAGTTCTTGTCCGTATTCACTTTGACAATTTCTGTTCGCGCGTGTTTGATGAATCACTTCATCTTCTTTTGTTTAGTTCATCATTTTTGTTTGTAATAGATCACGGGCGTTTCCCTACGTATTCTGTTTGCATATTGTATTAATATTATTTCATATGTAGACTAAATCAAATTCGATCATCCCCATTAGCCTTTTTGGTCATTATTTTACTCTGACTGAGTGAAGTGGCTCAGGGCGAAACGCATGACTTGGCATCCGGGACGCCCGCGTTCAAACCCCGTGCCGACCTTCCTGACCGGGGTTTTAGTGGTTTTCCTCGGTCATCCAGGCGAATTCTGGGATGGTTCTACTGAAAGCTCACGACCGAGGAAACCGCCGTCGCTAGCCTAAATCGTTAACTAAGTCAAGTCACGAAGGTTAAACGAATTCGAGACATTATGGGTTCCTGGTTGGGTGATCGACTTGGAACTCCGGGATCTAACGGCGCCGAGGCCAATTCACCATTATGGGATATACAATGGGTAAATACAAGTACAAATTCGACTCTAAAAGCAACCGTTTGTCTACGACTATTCTTTTTTTTCTAGATTCCCTCCATTTTGCGGTGGTCAGACCACTGCGACGGGGGAGAATATCTCCTATTCTCTTTTCTCGAAAAAAACTGGACTTCCGGAGAAATAAGTCCAGACAAATATTTTTTTAAGAAACTTCAGTCAGTATATAATTCTGGTTTCTTGTCATAATAACAAATTCATTCTGTGAAAACGTTTGTTAATCGTACAAATATTTCTCTTTTTTCGCCAATTTTCATTGATTTTATTTCTTCTAAAATTTAGAAGATATTGTAATTATTAAATAATTATTTTAACGTCAAATTATTTTTAAATTTAAATAATCTAAAACAGCAAAACATTAGCACTCATACCTACATGTCACTGTATTTTCTTAATCTTTTTTCTATTAAACGAACATTTATTAAAAATACCTTGAGTTTGCGTTTAAAGCAAGTGAAGCTTCATTAGAAACATAAAGTATCTGATTTATATAATGTTTTGAAAACTATTTGTAAGAGATTTTCTATCATCTGGCTTGCAACCAAGTACCACCTGTATGACGTGTGACGTGATAGGCTGAGAGTTTCAGCATAGGGACATTATCTGCTGGCGACCCCATTACCTTCTGAAGCGCTGGGTGCTTGCTCCAAGAGACACTAGACATTCATAGTATACAACCATTAATCACTACGGGAAGAATAAGTGTTACTTTCATTTGAGGCAACTTTGTACTACATAGTTCGCTGCACAATTTTTCAATTCTCTTCACATACCACAATATTTCCTATCGGTCACTATAGTATCGTTGACCAGGATACTACGACGCATAAGTTTCACCCTAGCCACGTAGCTGCGTCGAACTGAAGCACTGTTTGGCTGAGAATTCTAGCGACTGGTTGCTCTGACCGGCAGGTTCCCACGATTTCTTCGATGAAGAAACAAGCGCGTTCCGAAGCAGTAATCTAACAAATGGGTGAAAGACCGCGCGAGATCTTTCCTTCCTCATCTTGGTCTTCTCACGTCCCCTTACCACTAACATGTAGTATACATTATCAGTAACGTCCGAAGACGAATCGGGGACTTTTCCCGTCTGGGGCGGTGCCTTGCTGGGCAGGCATCTGGGGAAGGGAAACCCAACAAACGTATTTGTAGATGACGGGGAGGGGGGACACTGAAATCTCTCGGGATAAATTATGCACTACGTTTACGGGATTTTTGGCCTCACTAGTTGACGCGCCATCGTACTCATTCATTTAAAGTGTCACTAATTACTCATCCATGTAACATACAGATACATCGGGAGAGGTGACTTAGAGCATCAACTGCTGTCTCAACAGTGCCTATGAACGTGAGACCCTAGGTTCGAGTCCCTACGGCGGCAGGCTGACTTTCGACACCTAGCTAGATAGCTTCGTCGAATTCAGTCATTGCTTGGAAGAGCATTCTAGCGACCGGCTGCTGTTTTCGGTAGTTTTTCGTTCTCCGATCAAGTCCACGCGACTGCCGGAGTAGTGTCCTAACTAGCGGGTCAAGGATCGCGCGCGATCTTTCCCTCCAATTCCTTGTCCTTTCCTCACCCCTTGCTTACACACGTACACCAACATGCACTACACTACCACACATGCCAGGAGACCAGTTGTAGGCTTGCCCACAGATGGGAGATAATCGGGATGGTATCAAGGCTTGCCCATAGATGGGAAATACCCTTAGCTGACAGGTAGGTCGGCACCTGATCTCACCATTGAGTGGAGATGATCTCCGACACCTCTCGAAGGAAACATGCAATGCACTACGGACTAGTGACCTCAACAGTTCATGTGCCCGGAATCACTAATTAATCAAAAAACGACGTATAGGTCATCGCCTGACCCCACGTACTTAGACTACAAATCCTAGGAATAAATATGCGCTACGGGATTGTTGGCCTTATTAGTTAACACGCCTATAATGAATACTAACTCATTCATATACCGTGTTAGCAATCCTCTAATTAGTCACTCATATTATATTAATATATATATATATATATATATATATATATATATAAAGAGAGAGAGAGAGAGAGAGAGAGAGAGAGAGAGAGAGAGTATTTACACTTTCTAACGCAAAACTACGTCACTTCACAAATCATTTAGGAAATTGTGTCGCCTGGCCCACTGTGCGGCGCCGCGCCTTGCTAATGAGGCGTCGGGTGTCGCCGCTGCGCCGGAATTTCGTGCTTTTATTAATTCGCGGCGCCGCCGCTGCCAGGGCAGATGATGCCCCTAGGCGCGACGCGGCGCTGTCGTCGCGGCGCTTTAAAGGGTGATCGATGCTTCCGCGCTGAAAGCACAGATTCTCTTTTGTCTCACTCGCCACGCACAAGCCACGAGGCCAGTGCTGACGAAAGATCGAATGCAAGATCGCCGCCTCTGCTTATGATTTATGCACTCTGTTCACACTCGCCATGGCGTTGCTTAAGTAATGAGGTTACGCATCAGTGATTGAGGAACCGGTCTTTCACGTAGTGAACTGACCTGAAGTTAGATTTATAGGGATCCGTGTTCATTCAATACAATAAGGAATAAGGTTGATAGTTAATGAGTTTAGTTTAAAGTAAATGAACATGCAATGTTTGAAGTAAATGAGGTACGTTTTTATTGAAGATATGCAAGGTTGAGAGATGTGTTCTTGGAGATATCTGCAATATTCGGTTAAATGTGAATAAATACCTTATTTCTTTCGTGGGATGCATCCCCGTACAAATATTGAAGATATTGCATGTCATTCGGGTTATGTCATAAAGAGATCAAAAAATATTCAAATCCCAACCCTTTTTTATCTTCTTAGTTCTGAGTGGATATTCTATGAATATTTTGCCTTGAATTAATGCTTTTCCGAAGAATGTTGTAGATGAGAGTGGATGTAACTGACGAAGAAACAAGGACGAACGAGATGTATCCACTTTTTCGTTACCAAGGCCCGACTACAAGAGACTTTCTGTCAAAAAATTGTCTTTTTCCAGCGCGCGATAGCGACCCTTTCTCTCGTACGTAGAAAATAGAGAAAATAAAAAAGGGTTTTGAAAATTTTATGTTTCGTTTTACTTTTGTAAAAGCTGAAGGATATTAATAGTATTATTAACATATGTCATAAAGATTTGTTTGGGTTTCCATGCTGATGTGACAGGACCATCTAGCCGATAATTTATACAAATTTCATGATCATAGCATCACTGACTCATCATCATATCATTACTAATTCGTTCAATAAAAGCTTAAAATGTTTTCATTATATTATTAAAATACCTTGTATACCATATTACAAAACTTAATAACAAGATGACGCAAACTAGGAAGTTCTTCTGTTTTAATAATGCGTGTGTTTAATCTTATTTGGGAACTCTTAAGCATATATGAGAAGAAAAGGAAAATATAGAAAACTGTTTAATTTGATAATTAGAGTACAGAAACAATCAAAAACCTTAGTTGTCATTTCAGTAAAAAAAAAAGAAAAAAAGGTTTCATGATGAAGTGTGGGTAAGCATGAGTACCTGATATTGTAGGTAGTAAATGTTTGCGGATTAGTTGATGTTTGGTTTCAGGAGATTTATATTCTATGAAATGATGAAAAGAGAGAACAAAAAATATATAAACATACGTGTCAATGCGAATTCTATTAATAACATTGAACAACAGAACGTAGATTAGAATATATCCATCGGCTGGATTTCCCCTTGTAACAGTTGTACGCTCTATGTACCAGCAGCGCATTGAATATTTTCAGCGGCTGCATTTTGATTTGATTTGATTTTTTCCCATTAGTCCCATCATTTCCCATTAGTCCCATTAGTGTAGTGCATGATTTTTCTCGGGGGATGGCGGTGATTTTTCCCTCGCTGTATGGGGAGATCCGGCACCTATCTACCGTCGGCTAGTGGGGTTTCCCCCTAACCAGGACTCTGACACCAGCGGGGCACCGCCCCAGCCGGGACAAGCTCTAAACTCCCGACCGGTCTCCCGGAATATGTGGTAGTGTAGTGCATGTTAGTGTGAGTGTGTAAGGGGAGAGGATAGGACAGGAAAGGGGAAGGACAGATCGGTCGCGGCGCGCGGTCCGTGGCCTGTTTGTTAGGGTACTGCTCCGGCATTCGCCAGGTGATGATCGGAGAAACCACGGAAAACTACCGATCAGAGCAGCCGGCCGCTAGAATTCTCCTCCAGACAGCGACTAAATTCGACATAGCAGGAAAGCTAGTGTCGAAAATCCTACCACCGTCAGAACTCGAACCTATGATCTCCCGGTCAGAGGCGCTGCAGTGACATCAGTTGATGCATTCAGTGGATGATAGATTAGAAAATTGGTTTGTAAGTTGTATAATGGCTTTAAGTTGCATTCTAGTTCATTTTCATTTCATCCCAGCAGCATAGAATTGTATAAATGTTTAACACAATGCAAAGGAAATAATATATCATGTATTCAAGAGAGAATAATCAATATGAATAATCAATGAATAGCCTATCCTGAAGAAACGTTCAATAAAAATTAATTTCATTATATGTCATTTTTTACTACCGGAAAATACTATTACTTCATGGTCACAGTTAACATTGTTTTTACAGCTTCGTAAATGATAGTGTGTACTCAATGCACGTGACTCTAAAACACATGTACGCACGAAGGAAATGTGTATGGGGTTTTCTGGCAAACAAACTCTCTCGTGGAAGTTGTATAGCGTTGTGTACCCTCTTCGGCGTAATAATACACAGCACTTGGTATGTAATGTAAAGAAGAAACAAACTTATTTTTTACGGATAGCTTGTTGAAATGAAAGGCACGAACCGGCCGAAAGGCACGAAATTCAACCGGTCGGTAGCGGTACAGAGTCTGGTTGTCGTTCTTACAGAGTTTTCCAGAGTATGAATAAGTTTTCAAATATAAACTGTTACAATCAACTATATCACATTTATTAGATTGCAGAAAAGATTCATCAAAGTATCTGAAGCATAAATGACTAATGAAAATGTATAAAATATATTTGTAATTTTATTTTTTAATTAAAGTTAAATTTACTAAATATTAATTAATTTAATTTTTATATTAAGAGTAATTCACAACGATTATCTTTTAATGGGTAGCAATTCACAATATAAAATTTAGTAAATATTGAGGGCCTCTTATATAATAGGCATAAGAGGTAAGAATTAAGTTTTGATATTATGAAATATTACAGTTTGAACATTATAAAAAATCGTACTTGCAAAAGAAACAAATTGCATCGTTTTACCTAACGATTATTTGCTTCTTTTCAGCCGAAACGAAAAGAGAAAGTCACGAACGGTAATTGTAGGAAGGATCCATGTTGCATTTAGATGACTCAGTATCCTACAGTAATAATTCATGTAACCAATTTGCGTGTATAATTGAATCCACCTGAAAGCACAATTATATTTTCTATTATTATTCTATGACTAAACGAAATTTCACTACTTTTGCTTTGTTTCATTCATCAGTGAAATTAATTGTGAAATAGTCGTTGAAATGCAGAACAAACCTGATTTACTACACATATCTAGTGACTCATACCTTCATAACTAACAAATGTTTGTGAAACAAAGCACAGAAATATTACTTAAGGGTGTGCTTTACTAAATTAGGTGTTCATCTTTTACATTACTAAACAAGTTATTTCACACGACTGTATGTTTAGAATACTTCAGAAAGTGTGATAGGAAGCTTTGATTCTTCGGTTTTGGTTGTAGGTTTTCCTAGGTTGAAAATGGAAGTTACAGGGCAAGATGGTAAGAAAAGAAAAAAATATTTGCTTTGTGACTGATATAATGATCAGTCGTGTGTTGAACAAACTCTCTTTGGAGTTGCTTGTTTGACTCGTAGCAAGGCGCATTGACGGCAGTGCGAAGGATTTTATTTTGGAACGTTTGGAGCGTTTCACGTACCGAAGGTGCAGCTCTTCCCTAGATTGGACATGCGTATGTAATTATAGGGCGAAGAGAAATTTAGGGAGAGATCTATTTTAAGAGCTGAATTTTTGTGTATTAAAAGATTCAATTTAAAAAGTACGGCCTTTTTACAGTTATTTAAAATGTGTGCTTTTCAAGTTAGTCTGGTGTCAAGGAGCACACAATCATATATAGTGTCCACCAGTTCAGTACGAACCCGAGCGATCTTACAAGCGTCACCCATTATCTGACAAAAGTGGACAAAAAATATTTATTATTGACATGTAAAAAATGCTTTTGAATGTCGTTTTCTTGAAGGTTTTTAGACGTGATGAACCCTTAATATATCTGTACTTTTAATCTTGCGACATGTTACGTTACCTCGGGTGAGAAGTGCACTAGTCAATGGCGTCTATACTTGGATATTTATTTCTTATTTCACCATTCCCTGTCACGGAAACATCCAAACGCGTTTCATGGGTAGATAGGAATTCAAATAATTATCGTAGGAAGATATTTTTTCTTCCTGGGTCTTTTTCCGGCTTCAAGGGTTACCGACTTCGAAAATCCGCGCCAGGTACTCACTATGTCTCTCATGGAGACACTCATTAACCTTTAAACTAGACATACACGTGGGCTTCTCGGTATGTGATCAGCAGACTCACAAAGCCTTCCGCGACAACACATACACAAAAAGACAAGGGGCGAACAACCATGTTCACAGTGGGACTAAAACCCCCGAATCCTCAGACCAAGACTGAATCAGCACGCTATAGCCACTTCGGTCATGCAGGTCGGCTAAATGTCGTGGCGAGATACAAAGTTATTAAAGAAAATCTCTCATAAAAATTAGAGCAAATCTTCATTTAATGAATAAATGTAAAATTTTTAGGTAGTGTACGCTTATAGTATATAAAGAGACTAATATTAAGAAAGCATATTTGTTGAATAGATTTTAGAAACCCCTGATATCTGAAAACTCAGTATAGGTATAATTGTGTCCAGGAAATGGCTTTGGAGCGTCGCCAGCTTGATCATTTCTGCAATTAAACTCGCGCGAAGCACCCGTAGCACGTCGCAGCTCGACGGAGACGGTGGGAAATAGCTCGCGAGGAAATCTCGTAAAGCGACTGGCAGGACGGCGCCGCGCCCGCAACATCCCCTAAGCGCATTAACTGCACCGCCGCCAGCGCCCCCGCCACCCACTGCCCCGCCCACTGGTTTGCCCCCCTTCCTCGCTCGCAGCCCCCGGCCTTGGCCCCGCTGCCCCTGCACTCCCGCGTCGCTCTCGCTCACTTTTATCCCGCTCGCGACACGTTCACGATTCGCTCTCGACCTGCTTACGATCCGATCCCGTCCCACTGATCCCGATTTGATCCTGACCTTTTAACGACTCGTCGTCTCAGCTCCCGCTTGGGCCCCGCCCTTCGCCAATTTCCGACCCGTTCCGATCCCCCGCCAGCGCTTCCCTGCTCGCCACCCACTACACGATCCCAGGGCCCGCGCTTTCAGTCCCCCTCGCTCGCACCCCCCAGGCCCCCCAGGCCACCTGCGCGCAGCCGCCCCACTGCCACTGCACTCCCACGCTGCTCTCGTCACCGTTTATTCCGCTCGCCAGAGGAGCATCAACTGATGTCACTACAGTACCTCTGATCGGGAGGTCCTAGGTTTGAGCCCCGATGGCAGCAGATTTTGGACACTACCTTGTCAGCTAGGTCGAATTCAATCGCTGTCTAGAGGAGAATTCTAGCGGCCGGCTGCTCTGATTGGTAGTTTCCCGCCATCCAGCGGAAGAAGATCATCGTCATCTCCCGATGAAAAAAAATTCATTACACTTACGAGACTAATGACCTCAGAACTTGATGTGCCCGGAATCACTAAAAAATTACCACTTACGACACGCTCCCGAAACGCTTCCGATCCGCTCATGATTCGCTTGCAACCCGTTCACGATACGATCCGTCCTGCTTCCGATCCAATCCTGAACCGCTCCCAACCCACTCCAGACCCGCCTCGACTCGATCCTTACCGTCTCACGTCCCATCAACCCCGCCCTCGACCCGCCCCCGACCCTCCCCGACCGCTCCCCACCAGCTCCACGACCGCTCCCCGACCGCTCCCCACCTTCTCCCCACCCGCTCCCCACCAGCTCCACGACTGCTCCCCGACCGCTCCCCACCAGCTCCCCGACCGCTCCACGCCCTCTCCCCACCCGCTCCCTACCCGGTGCCCACCCGGTCCCCACCCGCCCCGTTCCTATATCCTTCAAGCTATCTGTCCCCCACCCGCACCCAATCCCCCTCATATCCATTTTTGATTAGTTTAACCATCTGTTTCAACCTATTCATGTTTTTTCCACTCTCCCATTCTCCTAACCGTCCAATCTCCTTTTCAATCCACACACCGATTATATATCCGCCATATATCCTTTGCTTTATACAACCGGATACAGATACTTCATAAGAGATCTGCGATGTTCTATGCACAAAAAGATCATTCTTCCTGTTCTGCACCCTACAGATACTGTACATCTCGGCCAAGTAATCAAACGCATTATTTCATCTGTGTGAGGATTATATTGCATCAAATGGTTGTAGTAAGTTTCCTTTGAAAACAAGCACCCACAAAATTAAAAAAATAATACGTTTTTTGCCAGACACAAAAATGCATCCATAACACACTTAAGAAAAAGTACATTTAATTTACAGACGTAATTCTCGTAGACATTGATTCAAAATAATTTCTTTTCTTTAGAATTAACAAGTTAATTTTATTGAAATTGCATATGAATATCACATCATTACTAATATTGTAAACTAATATTGTATTAGTTTTGAATCAATATATAGAAAAACATAGTTGAGTCATTTCTACAAGACATTTCTTGATCTTAATATGAGATACGTTGCATAAATTAATTCTGGACTTGCTGCATGTGCTACCCGTACGTGTGCTTCTGCCAGATACAACATTTTCATTCACACACACTCACACACACACAACGCATCAAACGCGGGCATCAAACCACGTCATGCTAAATGAAATTCGCTTGTAAACGTAAAGCAACGAAGGAGTAATTTTTCATCCGCTCAGATGGGTACTTCGACTCGAGAGCTGCCGCATGTGCTGGCGGTGAGCCAAACCTCTTGCGACTAACGGCGGAGGCGCCGCGTAACGTCACAGCCGCTATGGCACCCGCAATAATAATAAACCCATTATTCTGGTTCGGAGGTCTCCTCTCTCCGATGTGTTGTTGAGGCAAGGAGCGAGAGCGAGGTGGGGGCGATAAAAGCAAAATCACCCGCATCCGGTGGAGCCACCGCCTCGAAAACCGAGCAATCCATAACGGTCGGATGGGTGCGGATGCATGAATAAGACATACTGCTACAGGATTAAATATTTATGAGCTCTTTTCGTACTGGCAGATTTGTAAATTCAAGGCAAAACATTTTTAAGTACATGGCTTTTAGAATTTCTGACGTTCAGTTATTTTGCAACATCGTTTGTTCAATTACGAGACACGTTTTCGGTTGGATTATATGTGGGGTTTATAATATTTTAATACTTTCTTTGTATTATTTTGTTATTCACTGCATGTCTGTTCTATTATTCGCAGAATGGGAGTTTAATTATCACAAAATTAAGCAGTAACGCTCAATAAATCAAGTTATTATTGTTATAATAATAATAATTGTTATTATTATTATTATTATTATTATTATTATTATTATTTTATTTCTTTTATTTATTTCTTCCTAATTTTCTTTATTTTCTTTTTCCATAAGGATAAATACACAGGTTATACAGGACTAAAGCATATTTATCAATGTGTTTTTCTTAGGAATTCACATCCATCGTACCCTTTAAACTTTCAAGCTATTCCAGTTGTTGAGATGACCACAACGTTCTGCATAGTCTTATAAATATTCACTTTATTATCCAGATCTTTTAAACAGTGTCTTCGGGATTACTTGCGGTGCTGGAAATGAAAATGGGAATGATTCTCACATGGTCCATATGCCACTGTCTCTTGATACTTTCAACCAGTGGAGCATATTTTGTTCTTTTCGACATACGTCTCTTGAAGTTTTTTTCGTGTTTGGTACGGCTAGGTCGATCAGGTAGGCTTGCCTTTTCGTCTTGCGTCCTAGAACCAAGCCATGCCGGGTGTGAGGGCTGTCTGGTCTGTGAAACATACCAGTAACTGTAATAATAATATTGTTGTTATTATAATAATAATTATTATTGTTTTTAAACTGATTCACGAATACAGGTGTTATGAGTCGGTTGAATATAAAATGTACTCCGGCTTGCAGCTAGCTTAGCGAAGTTCTTACACCACTTTTGGGGAACAAATTCCAGAGCTACGATAATTGTCGGGACGTCCTGCGCTTTTGGACCCACAGTCGGCTGATCTTGACATCCAAATTCTTGTATGTAAGGGTTTCTCTGCACGGGACAGCAACATCTTCAAGTAGACATGTTATATTCTCCCAATCCCTGATAACATTATCCAGTTTGTATGCCGCTATCTAGCGATGAGTTTGAATTTGTTGGTCGTATAATATTCTACACAGTTCAACAGACGTCACTGGTAAGTGTTCGTCCCACTTGGAGCATGTGTTTATAACTTCGTTGGCGTTACATATTTGTCAGTAGAGGTAACTCATCACCCTATCGCGTCTTTTCAAGTCTTAGGTCTTTGCTAAAATTGGAAAAGCTGAGAATGTATGGTTTCTGCTTATTCCTGGCAAATGTAACATTTATCATCTTGAAAAAGTTTGAGAACCGCTTTATCAAAATGTGTTCTCAACGCCTGATTGTGGACAGCTATTACAACTGCTTCCGATTCTGGATTCATTCTTTCCATCTTAAGCTTCAAAAATTATTGATCTTTATTGATATGTGTCTTCTTCATTCTTTTTATATATTTCGTGGAGTGGTTTGTCTCTCCACGATTTCTTTAACATTTTTTGTGCGTCACATTTCATGTTAAGTAGCATGAGAAGTTCATGTTATTCTGCGTGTCTTGAATTTGCAATGCTTCTTTGCACTTACATTGCCTCTGATTCCCATTCTTCGGTCAGATTTAATGACCTGCTCCTTTAATGTATCATCTTGTTAACTGACTACGTACTTTCTATCCGAACTATTGCATTTCTTGGTCAGTCCAGTCCACTAGCCCGAAACTGAACTCGGCTACAGGCACTGCCAAACTACATATTAAAGATATTTTATTCCTGGAGGTCGTGGTAGACTGCAGGGCAACTCCCCTCTTCTGTAATCTTCCCTGAGAATTCTCTCTTTCATTGTGTCGTTATAAATGTTCCCACATTTTTCATTGTACAGATATAATTCTTACTCGTACTACTGCTGCTGCTACTACTACTACTACTATTACTACTACTACTACTACTACTATTACTACTACTACTACTACTACTACTACTACTACCACTACTACTACTGCTACTACTACTCTTCTCTACTACTACTACTACTACTACTACTACTACTACTACTACTACTACTACTACTACTCCACTACTACTACTACTACTACAACTACTACCACCACTGCCACTCTACTACAACTACTACACTGCACTACCACCACTCTACCACTACGCACACTGACTCACTCACTCACACTACTCTACTCACCACCTACCACTATTACCACTACTACCACTACAACCCTACTACCACTACGACTACCACCACTACTACTACCACTACCACTACTACTTCTACTACTACTACTACTTCTACCACTACCGCTCCTGGTAGTGCCGCTGCCGCCGCCGCCATCGCTGCCGCCGCCGCTGACTCCGCTGCCGCCGCCGCTGATGCCGCCGGAGCTTTTATGTTCAATTTTGTTCTGAAAAATATTCGTAGCAATTGTTTAGCCAGCTCCCGATGAAAGACATGCACTACACATACGGGACTAATTACCTCAGTAGTTGACGTTCCCGGAATCACTAACCAATCAATCAATCAAATAATCTAGATTACATACGACGTCCAATATTCAACGTAGATTGTATACGAACAACCAATAGAAATTTCTCTCAAACGAGCCCCGTTCTTGCCACCTACAACGCCAACGGGGTCGAGTTGCGGAAAAAGGCCGAGTGGACGCCGGGGCGATCCATCAGACCGAGGCTGCGGGCGTCGACAAATTCCGCGCTCCTCCGCGGCGTGGTCCAACGGAGAACGGCGGGGCGGTGGCGGAGAATGGGGGGGGGCGCAAGGGAAGTCGTTGGGCGCAATCGGATCTGGGCGGAAATCGAGGGACGAGGGTCATTCGGGCGATTTAGGGCCGTCCGAAATCGAGTTTACCCGCGGCGAAGATAAGGAAATCCGGGCCACCGGGCGGACGAGTGGACGAGGGGACATGGGTGCATGCGGCTGGGGCGGGTGGAGGAGGGGGCAATGGGAGGAGGGTGATGGTGGGTGGGGGAGTGTTGAACGAGTGGAATGAGAGAGTGAGAACCGGTAGGAGAGGGACGGAGCTGGTGTGTAAGCGAGAAGATGCGCGAGTGGCCGAATGAATGAGTAGGTGAGTGAGGGAATGAGTGTGTGGACGAGAGGATGGGAGGGTGAGTGAATGGGAAGGTGGGTGGACGAGTACTGGATGGACGAGTAGTGAGTGAATTGGCAAGTATTGAGGTGGATGAGAGGTTGGGTGGACGAGGGGTTCGGTTAACGAGGGGTTGAGTGGACGAGAGTGTTGGAGACAGGGTACGTGATCCCACAAGGAGGCGTTGATGGGAGTGAGCAGAGGAAAGGCGTCAAGTAGGGCAACCGGATAGGAGACGCGTGGGGGCGGTCTGAGGCACGTTGGTAAGAGCTGGGGTCGAGCGAACGGGAGGATGGGCGAGAGAGGACGGGCGGGCGACTGTTGGGGGGGGGGGAGCAGGGATGAAGGGCGGCAGGCGAGCGGCCGCGGGGCGCGAGTTTTCGACTCTTAACGCTTCTGGATAGAAACGGGCGCTCGTGACGCGCATTCGAATCGTCCATGCAACAGGGGACTCACTTCTACTCTGCTGGCCCTTTCGTAACCTCTATGCATTCCAAAACACGTTCGCACCTTTCTCTAAACAATTCAAACTCTATTATTATTATTATTATTATTATTATTATTATTTATTCATTCACAGTTCACTGGTACATAGATTGTAGTCATACAGATACAATACATCAAAGCATGACAACAATAAAAATCAACAGTAATAGACTAATAAAAATTTAACATTTATAATATTCATAAATACTAATGTGATTAAAATAGCAACTAAACACACTCATTACTTCCCAAGAATTTTCGAACCAATGTGCACGTACAAAGTATGACACATTTCTGGATATTTATTATGGCATTTTTATTTATTTTCAGCGTTTCTAGTGAATTCATTAAAGACTTCGGGATGACGCCCGTTGCTGAAAGAACCACGGGAACGGTTTTGATTTCCGAGATGTTCCATTGCTCCTTCACGACATGTGCCAATTCTTTGTACTTCTGGATCTTCGTATGATATGCTGTAGCGAGATTGCTTGTGTCCACAACTGCCATGTCTACAAACCATACTTTCTTCTCATTTTTATTCCAGTATTATATCCGGTCTGTTATGATGTACTGTACGGTCCGTCAAAATACTACGATCCCAGTACAATTTATAGTTATTGTTTTCTAGTACATTCTTTGGGATATACTTGTAGTTTGGTGTATCATGGCATGGTGCTAAACCACAGATCTTGACGAGTTGGGCGTGGATAATTCGACCCACCATATCATGCCTGTTCTTATACTCCGTTGGGGCGAGTACTACACTGCATCCTGCTGTAATATGTTGAATTGTCTCGCCGCGTTGGCCACAGGCCCGGCAGTTATCAGAGGTCATCTCTGGATCTTTGATGACATATTTGAGATAGTTTCTGGTTGCAATGACTTGATCTTGAATGGCAACCATGAACCCCTCAGTCTCTGGGTAGAGATATCCAATGCTGAGCCATTTGTACGACATGTCTACGTCTACATTTGGATTGGCTATTTCAGCTGGGTATCTCCCATGGATTGCTTTGTGCTTCCAGAGATCTATCTCTTGTTGGAAAGAGGGCTGTTGAAGTTCTATATTAGCTTGATTGGGACTCAGAGGTGTATAATTGTAGTCCGCTTCAAGTACCACTTTGTGTAGATGAGAAGATAACGATTTCTTCCTGAAGTATTCTCTCATACTGGTAATCTGTTTGAAATGGAGATTACTTATTTTCCGGATACCACGACCTCCCATCTTCCTTGGAAGTGTTACCCTTTGAATTGAGCTTTCGGGATGGTGGTATTGGGAACGGCTCATTTGGACTCTAATAAGCCTTTCCAAGGATTCAATATCCGTCCTGGACCATTTAATGATGCCCAGTGAGAAAGTTATTACTGGTATTACATACTTTATTTTTATTTTTATTGAATAGGTAATTATTACAGCCAAATTAGAAAACTTGATGCAATGTGGCTAGGCCGAAGGCCTTTAGGTCATTACAATACCTACATTCTACCACGTTCTAACCTTTCGCCTTCTGGTATTCACCCCAAATGGTCTCTCCATCGCATCAAAGCCGCGGAAACGAGACCATAAGGTACGGCTGAGGAAAAAAAACCCTGAAGGGGGAAAAACCTGCCGTCAGAAGCCGAGTACTTGCTACTCTATCCGGTTTTTAAACTATTTATTTATTTGGCGCGGGCGTCAGGCATTCTCCTTCCAGTGTTTGGCCTCCATCGCACCTGAAAACAAACAGCACCACAGAAAATCGTCCGCATCAACGCCTCTGCCCTATCATTACATACTTGTTAACCGCTGCAGTTAGGTTTCGTGAATTGAGGAAGGTTTTGAATAAACCTTTCATTCTCTTCTCGAATTCCACCTGCAGCTTTTCTGGATTATCAGCTTGTTTTGTTGAATTCCCAGGTATTTATAAAGTTCATTTTCTTCCAGGGCTGTTATAGTCTCCCCTGTCAGCGTTTCATGTTCTACCTCGCTGATGAGTTTACCCTTCCTTATAGTTTGGATTTTGCATTTTTCGATACCAAATTGCATTCCTATGTCGGTTGAGAATCTTTCGGTGACATGAAAGAGCTTTTTCAGTCCCTGTAATGTTCCTGAGTACAGTTTGATATCGTCTATATATCTGCAGATTTTCAGTGTCTTAGTGACAATTCTTTCACTACTTGAGGACATATGTATTGTTGTTTGCCAGTGATTGATTACGTTCGTAAGAAATCTTACGATTGCATGGTTAACACGATATAGCTTTAGAACATAGATCAGCCAGTCACGCGGGACCATGTCTAATGCCTTCCTGTAGTCGATGAAACAAGTATACAGATCTCGTTTTTTGTTGGATGCCTGAGACATGATGACACTGTCGATTACGAGCTGTTCTTTGCACACCAATGAGCCCTTGCAACAGCCTTTCTGGTACTCTGAAAGAATATTGTTTTGTTCACAATGTTGTTCTGTCACTGTTTTTAAACAACTAGTGATGATTTTATATAGCCCGTTGAGGCATGTGATGGGTCGGAATTGTCCGGGATCTGTGGCATTGTTGGATTTCGGCTTAATGAAAGTGATCCCCTCGCACAGGGCCGTCGGTAGTTCTTCAGGGTGTTTCAGAAAATGATTAATGAGAGTCAGAATTATTTCATGTATAATAATATATATATATATATATATATATATATATATATTATTGTTATTATTATTATTATTATTATTATTAATAATCTAATTCACGACTGAAGATGGCCGACTGGGGCAGTAGCCCGCTGATGGGAGAAACCCGGTTGCGGAAAACCTCGTTAGTCGATGGTAGGTCGGCGCCGGATCTCGCCATCCATCGGCGGAAGATCACCGCCACCACCCGATGAAAAAAGCATGCACTGCATTTACGGGACTAATGACCTCAGTAGTTGACGTGTCCAGAATTACTAACAATCAATCTTAAGATGTTATGAGTCGGTTGATTATAATATCTACTCCAGGTTGCAACCAGCTGCCTGAGGAACGTATCTACCGACCATCTGTGTCTCTACAACATCGTGCGTAAAATGTGGGCTGTTTTCATTAACGCAATGTGGTTATTATTATTATTATTATTATTATTATTATTATTATTATTACTATTGTTGTTATTATTATTAATATTATTATTATTCGATATCGGTGAGGATTTTAAAATCCCGCAGTATCGTCGTGTTGGGGTTTCCTGCCACATTGTCCGGTTTCTGCTTACCTCGTTGATCAGTTTTTTAGAATCCATAATATCTGCACTGATTTAAGTGTAATTCGGTGGTCACTTTATCATGACTTTGTTTGAAATAGGTACGCACAATCAAGATAAGGGCACTGACTATTTGTTAATTTCAATTATTATTATTGTTATTATTAGTAGTAGTGGTAGTATTTTTATTACAGATACCTTTCGATCAGATGATATTAATATCCCTAATAACAAACAAAGTAATGTTCATCAGTTCTGTATACTAACTTGCATGAGCTCTACTAAGCCAGCTGCAACATTTTAGAAAGGCACGAAGACAATTTTGAAAGACACTGTGTTGTCCTTTCCATGCATCGTACTTGCTGCAGTTAGATGTAGCTCTTAAAACCAATACTGCTTTTGTTCGACTCTGCGGATTTCCCAATTAAAAATGATGAAAGATTTTTTTAAAATCCAAAATGTTCTTTAATAAAATTGCAAATGTTTTATGGAACAGTTAATAGTAATAATTAGATTATATTTAATTTTGAAATCCCCATATTATGTAACATTGGCAATCATTACATACGTGTTTCACCAGAATTATTGACCGCAGTTTTTTTTCATTTACACTTATATCATTACGAGATACAAATCTGAAAAATGATAACAAATATCTGTTTACTTTTTAAATTCTGTTAATTAGAAATTTCGGACAATGCTTGAGAGAAACAAAGCCACCCAAGCTTAGTAAAGAGATAAAACCAATTTGAGTTACACTTTAACTCTGAAATATAAGTTAAACTGAATCTGAACGAAGTTAGCAACAGTATTTGGTGAAGATATCACATGTGGAAAGGTGTCAGACGGTTGATACGAAATTTTCTCAAATGACAAATTCTAAAACTGAAATGACACCGTTTTGGAAATTGAAACGAACGCCTACACACCGAAGAATCGTATAGTACGATAATAAAGAGAGACGGCTCTAAAGTAAAGAACTTCAAGAGAGCAATAAAGATATTTTCTAGAAAATTCCTTCTTCTTTTTAAAGGATTCGAGTACTCTGAATTAGTAATATATGAAGGGATGGTATCTAATCTGTGGTAAAGATAATGAAAATTTGTTCTCTCAGCGAATTTTATTGTTTTGATATTGAAACTCATTTAAGATGACTGCTTGAATTGAAGATCCATTTACTAAGGGAAGGGGATTCAATATATAATTGGTTTGGATAGTTGAGGGAAAAGGGTGTACTTCACCAGAATATTGGCAGAGAAGCGAGTGTCACTTTCGATCTTTGAACGACTCTCCATCCTTTTGTTCAAAATAATGTTATTGGTTCTTTGCGCAGTTGAATGAGGAATAATTTGAAAATCAGAAGAAAAGTAAACAAAAATATTAAGGTTTTTCTTTAAAGTTTAAACAATGATCTTACGTCGCATGCCGTATTTTACTTATTTGCTTCTTGTACAAGCAACTGAGGTAAGAATACAAGAGATCAAATATATAAACGGAATAAAAACGAGCTTGCTTGCCGATTTGTTTCACTGTATACGGGGAATAGTACTACGTTTCGCGAGCTCTACGCTGGAAACTTGAGAAGAATCTCGGAAATAAACTTCAATCTTTCAGAAAGTTCTCAAGAACATTCACTTTTTTCCATTTTCTTCTGAGACTGATTTTCCAAATATATCGGCTTCTTATATCTTCCGCTCACCTTTCGCCTCATCTCTTTTTCCGTTGCAGAGAACCTCCAGACTCTCCGTCGAGGGTGTAAAAATATCAACGAGCTCTCGAACTTTCGTTACATTATATAGTGGCCCATAACTTTTATGCGGTGAAACCAATATTTGCTGACATGAGCTGAAATACTTCCTTCTCAGCAAAATAGGCAGCTCGGTTCCGATAAAGAGAAAAACACGCGAAAAACGTGCGAGAGGAAGAGATTTTTGCAATGAATTTTACGAAATGGTTTTTGTGAAGTGGATAGAAGTAGAAAAACGCAGTCTTAAAAATCAGTAAAGTGTCACCGTCTGACTGATTGACAATGCCTGAGATTTAAAATAAATATTCCTTTCCTCTTTCCTCTGGGAGCTTCTTTAAACACCTGATCTTTATTTTTACTTTTCCTCCCTATTCTACTTTATAGAAAACTACTATAGTAAGCATCGGTTCGAATCATCTAAAATCGCGTTTAGATGATATATGCCAGTGGTTAACTGGGAGAGAGAGGCCGGTGTAAAGCGAACGGTGGTTGGTCCATACCGAAGCTGACGGGCATATGCAGCTAAGGTCTCACGGTTTTGAAACTTTCTATAGCCAAACAAATGCTCGTACCTGTTGACGTTTTGGAGCACTCTAGTAGCATAGTTTAGCAACGTAACAATGGATTAGCCCAAAAAGTTATATATACTTGCTACAAGAATGCTCCAACAATGACAGAGCCCACATGGACGCGACAGCGAGCGGAATGCGCAAACAAATTAAAACATGGAGTGAAAGGGGTAAGGTGGACAGCAGAGATTTTAGGCCATAGTTCCTCCCTCCGTAATTGTGCGATATCGAATATAAAACATTTCCATTTCATTTTCAAATATATGTTGAGCTCTGTGTTCACAGTGAACACAATGATTGTATTGTACCTGAATATGTAAACCTTCCTCATTTAACGTGTCTTGGATACTTAAAATTTAACGGCATGAACAATGTTTTGGGAGGGCTCTATTTTCTTCACAGTGAATATGTGGAACTTTTCCAACTTTTCTATAGCCAATTCCCACACACAGTATCTAATTTTCGGAGTATATTTTTTCTATTCTAATTTTAATATCTTAGCTATTTTTTGAACTATATTGATTCTTGAGGCTTGTATATTGTCTGTATAATTTCGTTCAATGTTGAATTTTAAAATCCTGTCATTCATCTGAATAATGTTTCAGTATTTACACTAAGAGTAGGAAAAGTTTTGGGTTTGCCTCGCATTTCCGCTAGGATTAAGTCTACAAAATTCTTATGACACTTGGGTCATTTTAGTACATTCATGTATTTACAGCCTCAAGTTTTTCAGAATTACGTCGCATTTTTCTCAAAATAGTCCAATTCTTTTAGAAGGAAACATATTTGTGCTTCTCTTAAGGGACCTCAGGTTAAATTTAAGATTATTTCAAAAGATAACGAAATTCATCTGAATTTTGAACCTCAAAAATGAAAGGCCATGTAGTTGCAACTAGAGTAATTTTTAAGTGAAAATATAGCTCTGTTGCCGAAAATGTAAACGAAAACCCACTGAAAGAACACACATACTTCCACATGTGCGTGACAAGTACTGCCTCCGATGACTTTCCAACACTGGGCGACCTTCACCTCTGATATATTGTTGAGCGTATATGAAGAAGATATGTTCGAAAGGGATTACATGGGATATCTCCCAAAAACGAGAGCCAGAACTCATACTACCGCATTATAATCGAAAATGCGGCAATGAATGTCGCAGTACACTCGCTTAAGTGATATCTCTCACTACCCATTCAGTTCATGTAATTGCTCCGGGAAGACGGGGATCTGGTTTATTGTGCCCTCATGCTGTAGAGTAGGACACTTATTTATTCGTATAAGAAAACGTGTAAATGGCAGTGGCGAAGTTGAAGGGTAATCTGGAAGCCTTAGAATAGCAAAATTATTTTTCAACAAAATTTGTCGTAATGTGTGCCATTTTTTCAATATTTTTTTTCTGAATCGTTAAAGGAAATTAAATGTTTTCGACTCGCTTACGCGCGAGGGAATTAGCAGGGCCCGCAGCTAAGCGCGGAGCCTACCCGTGGATAGACACCGGCTGGCTCTTCCGCGCATGCGCACGAGAGGGCGCGCGCTATCTCCTTCTCCCTCGCACTCACTGGGCAGAGAGCCGACGCTCCCAGGATGTTCAGACTTGTACCGCGATGCACGTCCACGCGCCGGCCATGCAAATTCACCTCATCACCTGACGCTGTAGGAAAGTACAGTGGGTTGTTTGTGTGATTTTTGTTCGTGTTTCCTTTACGAAAAAATTAATGAAGCTCAAGATTTAGTGTTATAGACCATGTCCTACTGACTATGGGTCACTCCTAAACGGTTCACGATATCGAAATGCAGTTTTCGCTCAACAATGCGGAATCATGAGGCAAGTATTACGAGAATGTCCTAGAGATAGAAATAGTAGTGACACGTAGTAAAATGCCGTGTTAGATTTGAAGAGACTACTGAAATCTGCATTAAAGGAGACATTACAATTCAGGAACTTTCAGGGTCAAAATTATTTGAAAAACACAAAATTATTTCATTTAAAATGATTGATACAGTAGTGAATTAGATGAAATGTAGGATTCAAGATTTTGAAAACTTTTATTTTATTTAAGTTTTTTACGAAAAGCAGTTTTCCACCTACAAAGCGATCTTCCGTTCAGAAAAGTTTTCTTTCCCATTACAACAATATCCATTCTTTGACAGAGAGCTTCGAAATGAACTCAGAAATGAATACGCTGATAATGCAAAATACATGCCTGCGGATACATGCTGAAGGTTTTGTTGGACATATTGGTCTAGAAAAAATTGTCCAGAGACGGTTCGGTTGATACAACTCAGTCTATCTCTCCCTGTATCTACAGAATTATGTGAAAAGAAATATGATTATATTAAAGAGAGTAAAGACATTCCATGGGAAATATCAGAATCGGTAATTTCAGTACACTGGCTATCGACAATTGTCTGCTAAATTAACTTCGCAGAAACGATTGCATTGAAGAACAAATTATTGAAATTTTCGCTGAACTAAAAACCAACCGATGAATGGAGCTAATTTACAAACAAAAGATAATATTTTCAGAATACCGAAATGCATGACTCTTGCTTTGCCACTGGTAAATGGAAGTTAATAAAGAGTATCCATGACAAAATAAAAAGAGGAATGGATTTTATTTATCTTATGGATTTATTTATCATCACATTTGAGACTGAATACACAAATCTGATATCAATGACAATGAATATAAATAAAAGAAAAGCATGCTTAATAAAAGTTTTTATAATAAACAAATACCAAAGTAGAAATGTCACGAAAAATAATCAATAGATGAACGTTTCAGAGAGTATTTAGAAATTTGTAGAAGTAAATTTTTATTTGTATTATGTTGATTTTATTTTGTCATATATCGTTGCTGTTCTTTGTGATTGCTAATGACCTAGAAGTTAAAGAGACCTAGAAGACATAGCAAATTAAAAGAAAATATGTATGTAGGTCCCGTGG
Source organism: Teleogryllus oceanicus (assembly GCA_964035755.1). Classification (NCBI taxonomy): domain Eukaryota; kingdom Metazoa; phylum Arthropoda; class Insecta; order Orthoptera; family Gryllidae; genus Teleogryllus; species Teleogryllus oceanicus. The sequence goes on along the minus strand of CAXIVR010000009.1, from coordinate 68,713,217 downwards.
TATCTTTGAAAAACAAAAGAATTCAGATTGCATTTCTAATTCTGAAGAATAGTTTATATTAATTCTCGAGTATAACAATTAAAATGAAATTCACAAATGAAGAGAAAAATAAAATGCAAAAATTGTATACGAATCTCTTCATGAATTTATTTTAGAACGCGAAGTCCTTTCAGAGTTTACAGTGCTTAGTAAAAATTAATGTGAAATTCTGAGTTCCACAATGAGAAATATCTTTTCATGAATTTCATGGAAGAAATAATTGTTAAGAATCAGTAAGTCTATTGTGCATTACTCGAACAGTTCTTGCTTATAAATGAAAATATAAATTGTTGTATTTAATTGAAATTTGAACATAATACGTAAGAATAAATCAAAACGAATTATGAAACTCACTAATTCATAATTCGGTTGACGAATGACGAGGGCGGTGTGGGATGTGTGAGACGCGAAAATTGAAAGATGGTTTTGGCGTCGTGGGAGTTCAGGAAGGTGATATCAATGAAAACGTCAAGATGCGGGGCAGGATGGCGTAGGTGCCTTTAGCGAGGGCGTTGAGAGCAGCGGAGTCGACGTGAGTGGGCGAAAAAGGAGAAAATGACGAGGACGGCTTGAGCTGCGAAGTCGAAAGCCATAGTGATGTTTCTGTTTATGTAGGCGTAAGGGAGGTTCGGCGAGATTATTTCGTGGAGAGCGGCGAAGATAGACAATGCAATCTATGTGAATGTTGTGAGTTTTGGCAAAGGTATGAGAGGCGCGTCAAAGCGACATGAAGTATCTACATAAATGTTGCCAAAGAAGTGTAGGCGTTGTCAGTGGATATGTATACCTGTTATACTGATGAGAACATTGTGCGCGATGATAGTGAGCAATTTGACATCACTGGATTCATTGCTCATCTTAATAACTATGTTTTAGCAATGGCATTGCGTACAGATTCAGCAAAACTAATAATAATTTTTTTCTTGAGAACTGACGTTGAGTTCCATACACGTCATCTTTGTGATTCGATTCTCATAAATGTGTTATTTTTGTGATTTATAAAGAAAAGTGTTCTGATGTCAAAATCTTCAATAATTGCATGAAAAGTGTTTATTTTTATTTATATATTTCCTTTTTATTGTTTTTATACACAGAAAAACACGGCAAAGTATGTAAGCAATGAATATGACAATAAAGCATATACTGTCATCACTTGTCAGAAGCCCTAAGTACTCGCAAAAGGTATTTTGATTTGCATTTGAACCATTGCATAAAAGCAGTAAATGTAAAAGAAACCAAACTTTAAATTTTACTTACAAATGAAACACAAAGTGCATTTTGGATACTATAGAACATTTCTATTGTTGTGCAGTCAATAGATTGCACGGTGTGTATGCATTTAAGATTTGATTATATCCGAGTTAAATCTGTCTCTCTACAATACAGTTTGTGTCTGCAACCGAAAGTTTTCCCGTAGTTCTGACGCTTTCACGCTTCCACGTCTCACACGCAACTATCTCCTTAATTTTGAGTTCATCATTGAACTTACTTAACTAACAGAATTTTTTAGTACAGCGCCAATTCGTAAAAAGAAAGTTGTTTAATGTTATAATACGTACATTATAAATTAATGTTTACAAATTGAGAATAAAATTACGTCAAAAATATTACGAAAGTTGTAAAAAATAAATTTGTATTTTCCTTTCTATTAATTTCATAAATAATGAAATGATATAATTAAATAAGCAAGGATATTAAAATGTAAAATAAAGTAATATCATCTCTCCCTGTTAATCACTGATGTGTACAGTTTTGTTGTGAAGAGTAGTATTTATTTCTTTATGTAAATGTTTACGAATGGTAGTTACTTGAAAATTACAAACTGTGGGCCTGAAAGGCGAGAGAACGACGATGAAGGGAGCGAACAAGTGCGATGAACGAAGGTCGATGAATGGACGACGACCGAACGAGTTTCGATAAGTGCGTGGCGATTGAGCAATAACAGACGAGTATTGACCCTAGAACATCGATCAAACGTCTATAAACGTCGTCCAGCAAGAACACTACGATCAGCCTTAAATGATTAGTCAAAGATAACCGGAAGATGTAAGGAAACGATACGTGCAACTGAGACGTCAGCAGAAGAACAGTTAACCTCCGAGCGACAAGGATTACAACATCGCTTCTAACAGCAAGGCGATGCGGGCAGCGCCTTATAGAACCCGCAGCTCGCGGCTATGAAAGACACGGGCTAAGACGCTTACAAGGCGGCGTTCTTTGCGTGTCTCCGCAGCGTCCTTCCCCTCCCTCCCCCTCGCTTCCCCTCTTCCCCTCCGCGTATCCAGTATCCTCTGCAAAGGCAGCTTTGCGCCCGGGAAAAACGCTTGGCGGATTCGCGGAATCGGATGATGTGGTACACGGTGCGCTTTGTGAACTCTTTCCGGGAGGCGCCACCGTCTCCGCGAAACAGCTGCGAAGCGAGTGGCGCTGCATCGCGTGAAAGTTTCCTTTATTCACGCTTTTCCAGAATCGCGCAGTTTGGGTTTCTGTTCTCCATCATTTCCTTGTGGCAATGGGGAGCTCGGCGTGTAGATTTGTTTTTGTATTTTTAGAGAAAAACATGTTTTGGTGAACCTTTTACTAGTAAAGAAGCTGAGCCAATATCGATCCCTCCTAGACGAGAATTCTAAGAGCTATGTAATTTCAGAAATAATTTAGGATTTAGCCCTAAAGAAATTTTTTATCTATTCTCTTGAAACTAGTGTCTTCACGCGCTCAACCGCCTTTAATTTCTCAATTTTGCCATGCAGTGATGATAGACAATTTGGCGTAATTTTGCAAAGCTCATTTGTATATTTAGGTAATTATTGAACTGGAAAATTATTGCGAGAACATTCGTGAACCTTTTACCATTTCCCAACAGACATATTGCCTTTTTGCCACATGTATCCCAAATGTGACGCATAATTAATTAGTGCTTTTACAGTATTGGTATCATTGACAGCACATAGCAAAACGTATGACAAAACATTTTCATTAAAAACTCCTATGTGATGTTCAATACTTGAAGGAGGTGTTCGAGTTTGGTTATTGTTTCATCCGTTTGATATTAGCTCAATATAGACGGTACACTAATACTATTTTACCAGGGCGTCTTAAATGTAAATTTTGACACACATGTCTATTCATTGAGTTTAGAACCTAATTTGCAGTTCTACCTCAGCACATATTTTTCTTGCATTATTTCTAACTTCAGTTCTACACTTCAGTATAATATACACAATTTTTCGAGGCGATTTACGAAGAAGACATCTTTTAATGCTTATCCGGTGAATAAATTCTCTCAACATTGTACATAAAATATCCGTCGCCCGACATAATGACTTTGCCTTGCGTCCTAACCATTTAGTAATTACTTCCACCACCGCCATCTGTTCGCTCGTCCGGACCCGAGATCCGCGGCATCTCGCAAGTTCGTGGCCTGAGTGGAAATGCCGTTTGGCCCTCGACGGGGAAATCGAGGGAGCGGCAACGAGCCGGAGCAGGCGGCGCTTTGAGCGGGACGCGACGGGCGGCGACGCGCGGCCAAGCCAGAGGGGGAGGCCCCCAGTGCTATCGCTTTAGCCCGGGAGTGTCCGCAATAGACCTGCGAGATCCAAACCACAGCAATTTGATGTTGGTGAATTATTGCGATTCATTAGTCGTCTGATATTTCATTATTCCTTCATTGTACTTTTGTGAGAGCGCATGGCTTTTTATTTTTATCCTTTCGCTGAATAATTCCCGTGAGCATGTTGAAACTTGATCACTGCACTGCGCGATATCTGTCATAAACGTTGTATCCAATGGCACCAACGCATTGTGAGCTCCTATCCAAAGCGTTCCGTATCATGGCATTATTTTCAGCCGTGTCTATTCAGACAAGTGCCTATTCAGAAAACGTAATAATTTTTCTTATGTATAATTGTCACAATGTCTTACCAAAGAGAAAGTTGCAGGAGACGCCTGTAGGGAAATGTAAAAAATGCGAACTTTGCAAAATGGAAAAAACATACTTTTTAAACATTTTTGTGAAAAAGTAAAATAAGTATTTGTTTATAACATTCCAAAACAATTTATGGAAATAGTATTTAATATTATGTAGTAGAATAGTAAAATGTTAAATCTGTTTTGCGTGTATTTTGTCAATTTTGACCTTTCTCACTGTAAGTATTCAGATAAGAATTCTGCAGTATAAGATTCATTAACAATTCCATTGAGAGACGTGCAAACTGATAAAATACGTATTTCAATAAACGGACCTTCAGATCACTCACATTCACTAAAAGATATATTGCGTGCCCTGTCGTGAGTCCACCTCCTCGGGGCACGCCCTGGCTCAGAACGAGGCCGCTCGCGCCCGCGCCACATGGGCACACCGAACAAGCAGCCATGTCAAGGTCGCGGGCGAGGTCACAGGAGTACTAGAACAGCGTCCAGAGCAAATGGCGGGAGATTTAAAAGGAAGGGTTGTAGAAATTGTCCCGGAACGGCGATACGTCACTGGATACCTGACCCATGAGGGTCATTGGGAGAAATTACTCGTCAGTTATTGTAAAAAATGCAGCTATATTAATTCCTATGTTCTCTTTAAGGAAAATAAATGATCCATTAAAATGAAATAGTGCATGAGCCCGATTTTAAATTCTCACTTGAGAAAAAAGATACAAAACTGAATCAAAAGTATCTTGATTTTGTAATCGTGTTTACTTAAGAGTGATATAAAAGAATTAACATTCTATGTTCAGGCCAGAAGGTTTAATAGACAAATATTCTTGTCTGTTAAACGCTCTGTCTGTTCGTAAGCGAGAATTGTTAGCCCTTAGATACTTGAGTGTTTATAGAAAGTTATTACCTCTTCCACTTTGATGTAAAAGTTGAATATGTTGAGAAGCCCAATTAAATTAGTAGAATATTAATTCACTCATGTGTATAATTAATATTAAAATGATTAATTATTTCTTATTTCTGATGTACTGGTCCCTTGAATTTGAAATCGATATTTTAGTTTTGGGGATACTTTACATGAAGTCCCTGGGACATTTTCTAAATTTACAAAAAGAATAGCTCCATCATTTTTTATTAAATTTGGTAGTTGGATGGTGTGAAATATGGTTAAGAGAATGATTTACCTCTCTTGTGAAACCTAATGAAGTCGGTCCTTAAAGATAGACTTTTAAATAAGGTCATGTACAATTATTCGAAAATTTGAGGACTGTTCGCGTACTTTTGCGTGAAAATACGGGCGAGAAATAGTACTATTTTAGCTCCACAGTTTGTTTGCTCTAGTATCAGTTTAGTTAGTTTTATCGATTAAGACTTTTATTATTGGAACCTTTGTTAACCCTTAACGGTAGTTTTTCTACTCCGATTGTATAATGCTGTCATTTAACGGCAGAAACCCGTTGCATAATGGTTCTCATTACAGTACAGATTTCCTTATGATACATATTCTTGACCAGTTGCAGAGAAGTTTACAAACTACGAATTGACACTTAATTAATCTTTGAGAATCGTTCCAGTAAATGTTTTCTTCGATTGGTACATTAAAATTGCATTTTATATTATATAATGCTTATCATTTTTTATTTATTTTATTATGAGTAATTTTTACGTGAAATGTTATTTAAAATAAATTGGATCGTAATTTAATTTTGGTCCTGTTTGATTAGCGCAGTGGTCTACCACTAGAGGTAACATTGACGTTGAGATCAGATCGCAATTAATTTTTGTTATATGTTACTGCCGCTGCCGTGTGGTTGCCCCTAAAAACCCACAATTCTTTATTTAAAATGTCTAGGGTATCAGAGGTTGAGTTGGCATCGCTAAAATTAAGAGAAAAAGCCAAAATGGTGAGCTCGGACTTATTGCCACAACTTTTTTACTCTCTGGCAGGCGGACCACTAAACCAAAGCCACTTGCCGCTGGGTAAGATAGCTGTCCGCTAGGTGGCTTTGGCTGAATCCTGCATGTCAACTGCCACAAAACGATTCAAAGTTTAACTTATTACCATTCAGAAGGAGGAACAGTTACCATTCAGAAGGAGGAAAAGTACCGTATGAAAATCCATGTAATGGGCACTAATTCACTCCTGTAAAGTTTACGATATTCGCTCGTTCCTCGCTGTAATGTCAGACTCGTTTATTAACACCCATCATTACATCATTATTTCAAAACTATTCGTACTCTTCAACGCTTTTTGAATGTTTACAAAGCAAATTCGAAACCGTCGTAGTGCGTGATCGCTTCGTGGTAACTGCCGAATTTTCTTACAGTCAACCATAAACACGTTAAAATAATATTTGTTGTATACCATCATTATAAACGACCCTTTTCGATACCCCGAATCATGCATAATTCAGTATTTTATCGCACGCCACATGACGTCATCGCCATTATTAAACGCGACATGACATCATCACACATTCAGCCAATAGTATCGAGAGAATCGTGGAGAGGTAGAAGAAGACGGAACAGCCGATCACCGTTTTCTCGCACGGATGTCAACAATGCCATCTTGAATTTGATTTCCAGAGGGCGTTAGATGTCAAGCACCCGAGACGTCAGAAGAAAGTTGTTTCGCGAAATTAAGTTTGATTCTCTTGTAAATTTATAATGCTGTTATACAAAAAAATAGCGCATGCAACTCGTTTATAATGTTGCTTTATTGCATTCGTACAAATTTGAAAACTCGCTCCTAACGTCGCTCATTTTCAAAACATTTACTCATGCAATAAAGCTTAACATTATAAACTAATGGCACTTGCAATAACATTATAAACTACTATTAGTACCTGTTAGTGTAGATAACTGCTGTGTAAACTGTAGTGTATGTTGGACTAGTTTTTCAGAAAATGACATGACTATCTGCATTCCTGCAGAAAGAATAGTACGAATGGAAAAGGTTCAAAATATTTATTCCCGTGCCGTAGCTCAAAACCTGAAGATATTTAAACACAAACTTGAAGAAAATAATTGTAATGTATTGTTAAATACATGACGCAATAGTTCTTTAATTTATAAAATGTTCCTTCATTTGTACTGCAATTAATTCTGTGAGGGGTCATTAACACCTTCCCCCAATTGTTGTTCTTCGGGAACCTGAATGACATTGCTTACGGCGTAATGACAATCGCGACGTTATACATTGGAATATTCACGTAGTGGATTCACTGAAAGGGCTTTCATTCATATGGGTGATCGAAATTTGAACTAAATGTTTTGCAAATAAATAACGAACTGCGTTATGCCTATTATCCAAAAGTTATATGTGGACTATCTAGGCCACTTCGGTTGCGTAAACCCAATGTAGGAGAGCTAAATAATCACGTAGATGGAAAGAAAACCAGCTCTCTGAATTCTAGAGTTTGTTACTTTCGTAAACAAACGCTACGGTTCGAAGAGGTATCGAAAGAAAATTCTTCCTTGACTCGGACGACGAGATGTCTCTCGTCGGTGTCTTAGCAACGCTCGAAGCCCCTCGTTTGTCTTTGCCCACAACGTCGTTCTCTTCCTTTTTCGACTGAATTGGACGATTGACCCAAACTGCAGGACTTCCAGAAGGATTTGGAAGATTTACGAAGATTGACAGTTACGCAAAAGCTATTGACAAATGCTCTACGAAACCGATCAATTTGCTTAACATGAGGCACGTTTCCGCAATAATGGATAGTGTGGAAACAATACTTAATTAATGAACTAAACTTAGTTAATATTGTAACGAATATTGCATCATCCCCCGGCGCCACTCTGCTGGTCCCTGTTGTCTCGAGTTACGTCATCTGCCGGCGACCACGAGCTGCCCGCGAGCGCGGTTGCATCACCTGTCGGCGGAGTACTCCAGAACAGTCGCGGTGTTGACAGGTAAAATACGCGACGGCCGGCGACCGCGAGTCGTCTTGAGTCCGCAGTGGAAGCTGAACTGGAAGTGTGTGGGGGAGCGTGCAGTGAGGTGCTCAGTGAAGGAACCGTTGTCAGTGCTCGCTGTGGTCGGTGAACGGTGACCAGTGCATCGAACTGTGATCAGTGCAGTGAACTGTGGCCAGTGCTTAGGACTGTGCGAGTGTGCAAGAGGAGTGTAGTGTAAATAACTGAAGAGAAGTGTAGTGTAAATAAAGCAAGAGAAGTGTAGTATAAATAACTGAAGAGAAGTGTAGTGTAAATAAATAATCAAGTGTTTTCAGTGATTGTGTTTAGTAACAAAATAAACGTTTTGTTAAAATAATACGAGACTTTTAATTCACCACCTAAAAACGTAACAATTGAGTGTCAGGTGTGGGTATAACGAGTGGTGAATTAAAACATTAATCAAGATGAGTTTCACAAAAGTTTTACGGGATCTGAAAGTGGCCGAGTTGAAGAGAGAGTTAGAAGAGAGGGAACAAGACACTTCTGGAACGAAAGCAATATTACAAGAACGTCTTGCAAACGTGATGAAGGCAGCAGGCGAGGATCCAGGAGACTTTTCTTCGAGACGACGGGGAACTTTTCGGACCTGTCCAGAATTTTAAAAGGAGAATTGATGGAAAATTCCAGAAATTTAGAAGCAAAGTTAACTGAAAATTCCAGAATTTTAGAAGAACTGACTGAAAACTCCAAAGCTATAGAAGAAAAAATTGATCGAAAATTCCAGGATTTAAAGAATAAAAGAATAATAAATTGTTAGAAGAGAGCTGAAGGTTTTACTCCCTCAACAGAAAAATCGAATATAAACATCGTACAGGAACCACTAGAAATGGCGCCAGTAGCCACCGTACGGGAGCCACTGGGAAAAGCACGAGTAAAACCACCTACCTTTGATGGCACTTCTTCATGGTCGAATTATTTGAAGCAATTCAAGGCTGCTGCGACGGTAAATGGCTGGTCCGCAACAGATTGTGCTACGGCCCTGATTTTGGCTTTGCGTGGTAACGCCGTCGATATTCTAGAGACAATACCGACCGATGAACAGTCCAACTTCGAGCAAATTGTCAAGAGACTCGAAACACGGTACGGGCAAGCGCACCTGGAAGACATGTATTTTACCCAGCTAAGGAATCGTGTTCAGAAGCCTGGAGGAGTCTTCAAGAACTGGAAGCTGATATTTCTCGTCTGGCGCGCCTTTCGGACCCTGATGCCTCGGAGAGTTCCCTGCAACGCACAGCTGTCCGGTGCTTTATTGAAGCGCTACATGATGCAGAAACACAACAAGCATTGAGACTGGCAAGACCGAAAACCTTAGCTGACGCATTAAGTCAAGCACTAGACTTCCAGGTTGCAAAAAGAGCATCGAAACGTGACGGACGAGTACGAGAATTGCAAACCGGCGTCGATACTTATGACGAAAAATATTTTGACGCAATGGTGGAGAGGTTGGTGGACGCACGCATTTCTAGTGGCAAAAGGCGACAACCTCGATGTTGGAATTGTGGAGAATTAGGGCACGTGAAAAGTCGATGTGACCGTCCACTGAAGCAGCAAGGAGAGCAGCAGTCTGTTGGTAAACCCAGCAGCCAGCAGGAAAACTGCAAACATTGTTGTCATGTGGAAGAGAAGATGTGTCCTACCTTAAGGGTCACTGTCAGTAATGACCAATGGCAACCCAGAGAACTTCAGAAAGATCAGAAAGAGGACACGGAATTGAAACATGTTTGGAAATGGAAAACAGCAGGACGGAGACCAAGTTGGCAAGAAATAGCTCCCTGTTCTTCAGCAGTAAAATCATATTGGGCGCAGTGGGATTCGATTACTGAAGAGGAAGGTGTTCTGAAACGAGTTCTGGAAAGTGAAGACGGCTCGCAGAAGAGGACGCAGATATTGTTACCGAGAGTAGGGTCCCTGAAATATTGAGAGAATTGCATGATGGAACTTCGGGAGGACACCTCGGTATAACGAAAACCTTAGAGAAAGTGCGCGAACGATTTTACTGGGTTAATTGCAAGCAAGATGTAAAGATGTGGTGCACAAAGTGTCAAGTTTGTGCTACCAGTAATGGGGCCACATAAAAGAGAAGAGCGAAGATGAGGCAATACAACGTTGGGAGTCCTTTCGAACGAATTGCCATTGACTTGGCTGGCCCATTTCCAATGTCAAATGATGGAAATAAATACATACTCGTGGCTATGGATTATTTCAGCAAGTGGGTTGAAGCATATCCCCTACCTACCCAAGAGGCCACTGCTATCTCCGAAGTACTGGTTAAGGAATGGGTGAGCCGATTTGGTGTGCCACTGGAATTGCATTCAGATCAAGGACGGAACTTCGAATCTGCAGTGTTTCAAGGGTGTGTGAACTTCTGGAATAAGAAAAACAAGAACAACAGCCCTACATCCGCAGTCAGACGGAATGGTGGAACGCATGAACAGAACAATGGGAAAATATTTAGCGAAGGTCGTGTCAGATCACCAACGCGACTGGGACCAATACATACATCTTTTTCTTCTAGCCTACCGCTCATCTGTTCATGAGACAACTGGGCAAACGCCCGCTAATATCCTCTTCGGCCGGGAACTACGTCTACCATGTGATCTACAGTTTGGTTGTAAAACTAATGAAGAAATAGCCGGTGAAGACTTTGTAAATGACCTAAGACGGAAAATGGACGTAATTCATAACCAGGTGCGTGAAAGAATCCAAATCGCAAGTGACAGGATGAAAGACCGGTATGACATCAAAGCTGAAGGAGGAGGTTATCAACCTGGAGATCATGTCTGGCTGTTTAACCCCAACGTCGCCGCGGTTTGTGTCCAAAATTACAACGACAGTGGGAAGGACCGTACGAGGTCGTGAAGAGGATAAATGATGTTGTCTACCGAATTAAAAATTGCCGAATGGAAACCACGAGTCGTTCATTCGAATCAGCTGGCCCCGTACGCAGGAAGTAATGAAAATGATGAAGAAAAGACCGCACGAGTTTGTGAGCTGACATGCAAGAGTGCACATTTACGAGTTTATGTCTCAGTATAATGAAAGCATCAAGCGCGTTATGGGGTAACAATGGAGGTGCAACGGGATCTGTTTGCGCTACCCCAGGAATATGCATTGGCGCATTGTGTCGCCCAGGATTTAGATATGACCAGAGGTGTTGCTACTGTATTCAAGAGAAAATACGGAAGGATAGAGGAATTAAAGAACCAACAACCAGATATTGGGAAGGTTCTGCATCTGCACGACGTCAGTCACTATGTTTATTACCTTGTCACAAAAAGTAAGTCTATCACAAGGCATCCTATGAAAATCTGTGGAAACTCTGATTGAATTACGCCAACAAGTACTGCAAGACAACGTCAGAAGATTGCCATGTCAAAACTGGGTTGTGGTTTTGATGGACTGAACTGGAGAATAGTGAGAAGCATGTTGGAAGTACTGTTCCGGTACACTGGGGTTAGCATCTTAGTCTGCAGCTACCACCATGGAATGTTGTCAATCCAAAGAAGACAATTGACTGCCACTTCTTCTTAACCTCAACTGACTAGAGGCTCCAGCTGCAAGTATCGGCATGATTTCACTAAACGCGCTCCGAGACGGATCGCAACTAAGAGAGGGTAGTGTAACGAATATTGCATCATCCCCCGGCGCCACTCTGCTGGTCCCTGTTGTCTCGAGTTACGTCATCTGCCGGCGACCACGAGCTGCCCGCGAGCGCGGTTGCATCACCTGTCGGCGGAGTACTCCAGAACAGTCGCGGTGTCCGGAAGGGTCTGGATTGTTTTGGAGAAAGTCGCGGTGTCCGGAAGGGGTATAAATACGCGACGGCCGGCGACCGCGAGTCAGTCTTGAGTCCGCAGTGGAAGCTGAACTGTGAAGTGTGTGCATCGCGGTGGATAGCTGTGCAGTGAGTGTGCTCAGTGAAGTGAACCGTTGTCAGTGCATCGTACTGTGGTCGGTGACGTGAACGGTGACCAGTGCATCGAACTGTGATCAGTGCAGTGAACTGTGGCCAGTGCTTAGGACTGTGCGAGTGTGCAAGAGGAGTGTAGTGTAAATAACTGAAGAGAAGTGTAGTGTAAATAAAGCAAGAGAAGTGTAGTATAAATAACTGAAGAGAAGTGTAGTGTAAATAAATAATCAAGTGTTTTCAGTGATTGTGTTTAGTAACAAAATAAACGTTTTTGTTAAAATAATACGAGACTTTTAATTCACCACCTAAAAACGTAACAATATTACTTAATTTTTTTGTATTGAATGTAAGTATGGCAAAAGAAAAGTATTTTTTTTATTTCACATTATGTAAAGCATATATGAGGTGTTCAGGTATAATAAAATGAGAATCTTTGACCTCTGATATTTTAATTTAAAATTATAAAATAAGGTTTTATTAAAAACTAGTTTTAGTGGTTTATATTAAAATGCTATTAATGTACAATTGAAACATTACAAAATCACTCTTTGAATGTAAAATACCACAGAATTCCATTTCATCCGTTTGAAAACATGAATTCATTGCATTTTGTTCAAATTATTTGTATTATGCATGCAAAGCAAGTTAAAATGGGTAGCGGGGTTTTTAAATTAATGCAATCTTTCTGGTCAAAACAAGCTCTCTTTCAGCATTAACCACAACAAGGATATTTAACCCTAGTTGGCCATTCGAGTTAAGTAGGCTATCGATTCCATTACGTTATCTTCACCAGCACTTTACGCACTGATAACGTGAAAGCGAGTGATGCAAATTACAGAGATTAACATGGGTGTAAAGCAGAATTAGAGATTAAAATAAGCCAGCATTTTTTTATTGGTAGAACCGTTTGGAGCTTAATATTGATCACGCGAGACATTACAATCTCTTGAAACACTTTTAAAAACCAAGAGATGTCATCTTTATTTTGATGGTTACTGATATTCCCTTCGTTTACTAATATAGATTCTCTTGTGGACATAATACCGATAATTGTTTTAAATTAGCCTATATATTGTCCAAAATATCAGGTTTAGAAATTCGGAAGAAGTTTACTATTTTCGAGTCGCATTGCTTAACATATGTCTTATTAAATAAATTTAATACTTTTAATAAAAATAATACTATCTGTGTTACGTATATAAATGAAATGAAAATAATGTTAGGTCTTCATATTAATTTACTCCGAGACAATAACTCTATTATTTTCATTGGAATACACACGCACTTCTCGAATATAATTATATCACTGCTTATCAAGAGGAGTATTTAACTTATTTAGGTTTATTGAAATTAATGGCTACAAATGACGAATCCAGCGTTGTGAAATTCAAACTGTGCAAATTTAGATAATCGATTTTAGTCATTTTGTGGGTTGGATTTTTTTATGACGCACTACCAATGGAAATTTTAAACATTATTTTTCCTTTTCACATTAAACAAATAGCTGGTACCTTTCATTGGGAATTCTGTACATTGAAGTGATTTATTCAAATTTTATTCAAATATATTTTATTTATGCAAACTTCCCACTTTCGTGATTTATTTCAGAACATCTGAGATTAAATTGATTAAAATGAAGATTTGTTGGCCTCGGTAATTCGATGTTTGGATGATCTTAAAATATGTGCAGCTCAAATCTGCTTATTCTGGTCCAACGAAAGGCATGGGATTTTACAATGTAGTTCTGCCGTGGTTTGCTTCTCTATAAGCACACCGCATTTGAACCGTCTTCCTTTTCACAGTCACTCATCTCATTCAATTTAGCTTTCCTCTAGACAGTGACATGTAAATCAGTCGTATATCGGCACCCTTCTGTATCACCAACACTGTGTTACAAAGATGACACTCATCCTCTCCCTCACCATCATCATCATCATCATCAATGAATGTTTATAAAAATAAAGAATTTAAAAAGCATTATTTCAACGCATTCACTATCTCGGAATTAACTTTTTGTAGGGAATGCCCATTTCTTCACTTTCTTCTCTTCATCGGTGCCACTATTTCCGAGTTCCCCTGCCCCTCTCCCTGCTTCCTCGACCGCCGTTATTCCCGCCCTTTGAATGACGATGCGGGTGACACGTAAAGAATCCCAAAAGACCGCGCTCAACTTTCCGCTGCGGGAAATTATATAATAATTTCACCGGCGGCGCGACAAGTTTCGGTGACACGGAGAAAGAGAACGTTGCCAGTTGAAATTTAAAGGGGCGAAAACAATTGGTTTAGGAACGCACAAAACCATTCAAACTCTTGCTATATAAATATTCATAAATGAAAGAACGTACTGGTCAGTTCTTAGATATTTAATTCGTTGACGAGGTTTTTGATGTGCAATGTTCTTAACTAACACGAATCGTGAAATAAATTGAATGTATTAATGTGAATGGCACGAATACATAGGTTTGTGGCTCCAGAAAATCGTTAGATTAAGTTAAAGTAGCACGGTAGACAAACTGAAGGTCAAACAGTCCACCCACAAGAAAAAGTAAATACTTGCGGTCGATAGTTTGATATTGCGGTTAAGCGACAGGCGGATGCTGCATTGTCTTTCCCTTCTATTCAAATTACTAAAAACACAACATCTCCCGCATTTAACAAATCGTTTCAGGACTCTTGTATCCGCTAGACTCGACAAATCATTATTATTACAAATACCTAAACATAATTCTAATTATTATAACAAATCATTTACCGTAAAAGTAACGAGAGCTTGGAACAACCTCCCAAAGAACGTTAAATACAGTCTTTCTGCCAATTCTTTTAAGAAGCAATTAAAAGCTCTATTTTTATCCAAGGCGTATAAGTGCCACCTGTAAAATTTTTTCCATACTGTTCACAAAACTCAAACTTACTCTGCACTGATTCTAATGTGATATCATTTCAACTTTATTGATTAAAGTTACTTTATATAGATGTATTAGTAATTAATTTTTCTTTTACTGTCACTTTTATAATTTTGTTGATTTCTTAGTAAAGGGTGCTCAAGTCTGCTTTTATTGGATAATGAGCTAAATTAAATGACAATCAAAATAATATTAAATACTAACAATATTTGAACACATGTGAAGTAATTATTTATTTATATTTAATGATAAATATTATTTATATTATACATGTGAAGTAATTATTTGGCATCTAAACAAACACCTATATTGATTTGAGAGAAATCATTAACTTTGAAGGCCTTTTACAAAAACTATATTTTTAATTTAATTTCTATTTAACGGTTTTGATTCGGTCACTTGAACTCTCACTACCAAGAAATCAACGGTTGTTTTTAATTATTATAAATTGTGTAATTTTATCTGTTATTATTTTTTAATTTTTCCTTGACAATTTATATTATAATTTTATGCAAATGAAACTGATATGGAAACTGAAAATATTGTAATCTTTGTTTGCAATCTGATTATGTTCCCGCACTGTTGCAGCCTCTGTGTCACTTCTTATCAATACGCAATTTTTATTCTTAGTGTATAGGTTTGTTATTTAATTTCACTATCTTTGTATTACCATTGTTTTTTCTAATTAATGTATATATTCTTATATTTTTCAATTATTGTCAATTCCCTCGGCCTTCAGCCGCCATCCTGATTGAGGTTTTCTGGGTTTACTCAATCGCTTAAGGCGTATGCCGGGATGGTCCCTAGTTTTGCATCCCAGATATAAATGTAAAATATGCCCTCCTCGATCTTCTTCATAGTATAAGAAATAATGTAAATATTTCATGTGGTTAGGCGGAAGAGCAGGCCAAATGGCCTGAGTCTCGCCACTAATAAAGACAATTTTATTATTATTATTATTATTATTATTATTATTATTATTGTTAATATTATTTGAATATTGATATTTTCTCTTAAATAGTTGACCAAGAGAATAAGTATTTTTGAATACGGAGAGTTACAGCGTTACAACATTGTAAATGCCTATACGAAATGATGATACTTTAAAATGGAATTTTATTTCTCTCAAATTTATTGACAGTAACGCTTGTCGACAGAGCAAAATTTATTGTAAAATAAAATATGGTTAATTTCAAATATAGTATCATTAGTAATATTTCCTTATTTGTATTCGAAATGTCCAAAATTAATTTTTTAATTTTTTAATTCAAAAAGTTCCCATAAAAATAATATATTGGTTCCTATACATAATTAATTTACATAGGTATCTCAGTATTATATGAACTAATAATGAATTGCTAATGCATATTTATCACGTCTTTAGAAAACTTTTGTAAGCTTATTAAGTTATTGAAACACAACTGTGAACTTATAGGTTGTGACATTAATTGTTCACGTCAACTGTGACCTTACTTCAGATTATATTGGTCATAAAGCGTGAAAATTCGAATTTTCTTATTTAATGTTGTTTCTACACATCACTATTCACAGAAGAAATAAAAGAGGTCATCTTCGTCAACATATTAGCTTTATTAAGGTAGCCGGCTTTCGACGGCTTTGCCGTCATCGTCAGTCTACAAGATACAGAAAGATACAACAAAATTATAAATAAATACACAATAAGACACAATAAATACACAAAATACAACTTAACTTAGAAAATAAAATTAGAAGGATATTATTCCGACTTGGAAGAAATAATCAGTTTGAAATAGGTGTCCACCTGAGGCGCAAGATAAAGAGTTTAGGCAGTGTTTGTGAAGTGGTTGGAGGAAGTTTCGACTTGGTCGCTGATCATCCTGGACTTCGACAAGAAGGAAAATTGGATTATTCTACGTGGCAGCATCGAGCACCGTGCGCGCGAAGAGGCAAGAAAGGATAAAAGGTTCTATAACGCTGTTATTGCAATAACTAGAAAATGGTTCTGACCTAACAATAACTTGTAATAATTGATAATAGTTAAGAACTATTGACATGCATAATAAATTGTAATTCATTGTTTGAAAGAAAGCTAATTCTCATTTGCCATTACGTGCAATCCTAAAGTAGACATTTTAGAATTATTTTCAGATTCCTCGCCACACCGTATGGATAGTAGATTGAGTAATTGGTTGCGGAGTAAGTAGCAACAATTATTTCATAAGAACCCTATGACCGAGCTAGCGGGATTTGTATTTATTTGTAATATATCTGAAGACAATAACCGATAATCAGGAATTCAAGTGTAACCTTTTCCTGGCGCCCAAATTGTTTATAAATTCGGAAATTGATTACGGTTTACATTTATTATTAGGAATTAAAATTAAAACGTTTCAATATGATGCATGATTGTATTCCTCTTTTTATGATATATTCATTGCTAATGAGAAAAATATATAGTTACATTTAAAAAACCAAAGATGATTCAATTTCTTGAAAACGAATAATATTACAAACAATATCTCTACAGCATATAACTTGACCCATTTTCCCGAATCGTTGAATGAAAACTGCAATTGCATATACTAAACCGTGTAGAAGTTTTGGGGGTGACCCAGTGTTGGTGGGATACCTGTATAATATTCTTTCCATTTATCTTTACTTAAATTTCAATTATTTTATTTCTACACTGTTTAAACTTAAAATACTTAACACTAACTTGCAATGATTTGAATGAAAATAATTTTGCGAAACAAAACGTTTCGTCACAAGGTTAAAAATAGAAAGTTTCGTGTATATTATTTTCCATGTCATGGTGGTGTCATGGTTTTATTTTGTCAATGTGGTAAATAGGATAAACTTAAAATACTTTACACTGCGTTAAAATGATTTGAGTGAAAAGAATTTTGCGACCAAAACGTTTCGTCACAACGTTAAAAACACAAATTCTTTTGTAAATAATTTTTCCTTCTGCCGTTACTTAAATTTCAATTATTTTATTTTTAAACAGGTTATACTTTACACAACCTTAAAACGATTTTAATTAAAAAAATTTCACGACGAAAACCTTTGGTAAGAACGGTAAAAATAAAAATGTTCGTGTATATTATTTTTCCGTCTACCGTTACTTTTAAACCAAAAAATTTCGCGCAAAACCTTTCGTACAAAAATTTTATTTTTTTTCATGCCGTTACTTAATTTCAATTATTTTTTTCGAAACAAACGTTTAAATACTTTACAGCACGTTGAAAGTGATTCACATTAAAAGAATTTCGCGACGCCAACCCTTCATACCAACATCTCGCCATTCGGTGCGTGGAAGGGTCGTGCGAGCGGGCGTGACGATCGGGGCGCGCTGAGGGAGGCTGGCCGTGTTATGAGGGGGCGTGGCGGAGGGAGGGTCGGGGCCGGAGAGCTGTCATCGGAAGTGACGTTCGGCGCGCCGGCGAACGCGAGTTCCGTTCGCGCGTGAGCGCACAGGCAATGGCGGGGGAGAGGGGTGAGTGACGGGCAGAATTCTGGTGAGGGAACTTTCGAAAACGCGAAGTTTCTGGGGGGAGTTCGATATTCTTCGGACTCCGCAGCGAGAACCTTTTGTTTCAATCGCGTCCTCCTGTTACCTGGAGGCAGGAAGCAGAGGAAACGGTTCGTCATGTTTGGAAAACACGATACATCGAAATGGGAGGACCGTGATAGGGTGAACTTTGTTTAAGAACTTCGTATCACTGGCAAACTCTTATTAACGTAGATGCGCTATTTCTCAAGTTGCAAAGTACGAAATAGCGGGCCCGAGAAATGACAATGTGAGACATCAAATGTTTTGCTCGTTTCAGAGTTCTATTTGCTTTGAATTTTAAATGTTCATATAGTTTTACGCAACAATGCTATCGTGCTTTTACTTGCGACTGAGGACCATTTAAGCAATACTTTTCTGTGTTCCCTGACATTTTCTCAAATGTACGTCTGTGGTAGCAAATGCCCCGCAAGGTAGAATCACAAGACAACATCTAAAATGTTTTAAAACTTTTCTTTTCTGAAAGGAATACTAGAGGGTGAAACGGAATAATACAACTGTTTCGCTTTCTGACCAACGTGTTGGGATATTTCAGTTGAAGAGACTTCAAAGAAAGAGAATCGCTAAAAACTGTCATTCATGAATTTCAAAGGGGGTGAACGGTTAACAAACACTTTGTCATAAAATCCATACTTGTCAATACGTAATATCTAAAATTAAAGAAACGTGCTTGTGTTTTTTTAATATTATTGAAAATGTTTGATACATTGTCTATCACAAATTCTTTATGAACCAATTGTGAAAAGTATCTCTAGTTTTTACCAATAATTTCTTTAAAAAAACTCATTGAATCATAATTTTCCCTATTTACTAATACCAGTAAACAAGTATGTTTTAAAGAAAAGTGTACACGAGTGAGGAAGAAAAGTGAATAAGAATTAACGTTTTTATTCCTGAATTGAAACATAAGACTAGATCCTCAATATATCGGAAGGAAAATTTTTAATCCCTCCCATTGATGTAAAAATTATGAAATACCTCTTTAAATTATATAAAACTTGAAACTGATAGCGTTTAGAGTACTTGATTATCTTCATAATGTGCTTTTACATTGCCCGACGAAATAAAACGTACTTTTTTTGACATTGCTATCGATTTCTTTTGAAAAAATATGAAAGAACGAGATTCCTGTCAAAAAAAGACAGCGAGCGAGCGAGAGAGAGCTGTTAGAGCTTGTTAGAGCCTGTGTTACGTGACAAGGGATAACAGATGAGGGTGACGGCAGGGCAACGAGCGGCGACAGAGGCGCGGCCGGTGGCCGAGGAGGGGCCTTCGAGGGGTGGGACAGGGTAGGGTTGGAGGCCAGAGATTCCTCCGAGAAGGAGGGAAAGCAGAGGCCATCTGCCGGCGGCGGGTATATAACAAAGGTGCGGCAAAGGGGATGGGACAGCGGGGCTTGTGCTGCGCCGCAACTCAACTTCAAATGCCGCCGCTATGGGTTAGGGCAGGCAGAGCCAGAGCTAGAAAATTTTGGGCCCGGGGCAATGCTGAAACGTACCCCCCCCCATAAAATTAAAAATATGAAAGTTGTATCAAGAAACTTTAAGTTATTGTATTTAAACAAGTAAAATAAAAATTAGAACGTTTAGAAAAAGGTTTTGGAAATATATTGTAAATAATCGTTTTAAATAAAAGTATACAGTGATCAAATATTAAAATTTCCAAGGTGATCTTAAAACATAAAATTTTTGTGTTTAATAAAATCTCTTATTATTAAATATATGAAATAATAAATATGAATTTTAGTAGAACACCATGTAATGACTATAATTATCTATTTAAGTAAAAAATTAATTGAAAATTTGATGAAATATCAGACTACTTCACCGCAACTTATAAAATTTCGACAACAATTTTCTCACGATCTAATTTCTTTTTCAACTTTTTATTATTATTTTTCCATCATCGGGCCTCTTGAATTGCGGAGCCCCGGGCGAAGGTAAAAAATTAATTGAAAATTTGGTCAGACTGCTTAACCGCGATTTATGACATTACGATAACGATTTTGCTCTTGGTGAGCGGACAAGAGCTCTGTGGAAATCTCTTTGAAGCGTCGACGCCATGAACTGTAAGCTTTCGTACTCGGGGAATGTCTGCAGATACAAATAAACACAGTAGCTGAAAGTCGGCCCGGTGGCCGAGATCGCTAAGGCAGTAGTGTCGTAGTGATCTCAGACCGAAGGGTCGCGGGTTCGAGTCCCGCCTCGGGCATGGTTGTGTTTGTCCTTTTACCCCTTATCACCACCATATCGTTTCATCCTCATAGTTACCATACTGTTAACAGCAATAGTGGTCGCTAATGACCTAGATGTTGATGCGACCTTAAATAACCAATTAAAAAAAAAACAGTAACTGAAAAGTTGTATTACATACGTAACTTTACAGCAATTCCAATAAATATAGGCAGCGCTTGATTTCTGGTGAAATGCGATGGAACGGCGTTCCGGTACCTAAAAATTATCATTAAGTTATACTATATAACTTATTTATATTATATAACTATTTATATTAAATTAATAAAAGAATTTAGGGCGCGTTTCGGGGCATGTAATTTTATACATCCGGCACTGAATATAGGACACAATTGAAGGATGGCGGTGTAGTAAATGTTTGAAATCTCCATCTAAATCGAGATAATAATAGAAATGTATCCTTTAACGTATATATATCGCAAGAAAACGCAGAAGGAGAATTGATTCAGCAACATATTTTGTCTGTACAGAGGACCCACAAGCACACAAAATCGGCAATCCACATATTATTATTGTTATTATTATTTTACCATGAGTGTAAGCTTTATATGCATGTCACTATACATATTCAATTATATCATCATCATCCTATCGGTCGTTACTACTACGTATATGTTATCTTCCGAGGCAAAGTCATATTTTATCTCGGAGAGATTAACGTATGTCTTTATGGCGATCAGGATTTTTTACTCAATCTCTTCGTGAGACAAGGTTGTTACGCCTTGAATTATGATTTATAAAGTGATAGAACGATAATGAGACGTGATGGGACAGTTGCAAACACGACCATGCCTACGAAGCACTCGAACCTGCAGCCTCCTCGGCAATGACAAGAGCTATTGCAAAAGACAACCTGTGTTATTTGTTTTTTGTTAATTGCTGTTTTTATCTATGATTGTCTATAATACCAAAAATAGTTTGAATCAATCACTGTTTGAACAATCAATAATCTACTCTAATTGTTATATTATTATTGTAAATATAATAATTATTACTAGTAGTGCCCGTGCAAATAATTCGCACGGAGTTCAATATTTTTAAAAGTCCCTTAATTACAATTTTCTTTTATATATACTGGGAGTTCATTTTTTATGTATAAAATTTTTAGCCACTGCATCTAATTCAACATTGTAATTTAAGAGTTTTATCACAGCAGAATGTCCCAATTTTCTTTAACTCACATTCTCTGTACGACACTGACATAACAAAATGTATGAATAATGGGGCTTGATATAATTAATTCTTCCCAAATACAATAATTTAAGAATAAATAAATTGAAAATATCAATAACATTCATGATAATATTGACCAACACGATCAATAACAGGACAAAATATCGATAACATTTATTGTTGAAAATTACAATCCATGTTCAAAAATCCATCACTAGAAATAAACTATAAAAACCAACAAAAAAATTGCGACAATAAATAAATAAAGCCTTTCTTGCCCGCCAGTGAATATAACTTACCACTTTCATTGAATTGGTCATTCCCTTCAAGAATGGATATGAACACATTTATTAATAACCTTGCTTGTGAAAATGCTAAATAAATGTGGAACAGGCGTAGGTAAATAAAACTAATTTCAGAAGAAAATAAATAAAATTTAATACACAAATAAAAATACAATTTATACACTATAAAATGTACACACAAAATTAACAACATTAAATTTAACAAACAAATAAAATTTCAGGTCACTTTCCTGAATATAATATTTTGAGTGAATAACTTGCCATTTTCTTTGAATTGGTCCTGCCAGAACCTTCAAGAACATAAATGAACACATTTCTAAATGACCTTGCTCGTGAAAATGCTACGTATAGCTGGCCATGTGAGAAAACAGACGTAGGTAAATAAATACCAACTCGCTCAAGTGCCTGTCCTTGTAACTTGTTATTAGTTATAGCGAAGGCAATTCTTTGCGGGAACTGTTTTCTGCGCAACATAAATGGAAAGCTTAATCAGAAGGACATAGCTGAATTCTGGGTACTAAAACAGTCTTCCCTGAATCAATAACTACTGCAGAAATACAGTGGCCATGCAATGCCTTCACAATCATGCGCGTTCCATTTACCAAACCACCTCTAACATTTAAATTTCTTATCAACATCACAATTGTGTTAATTTTCAGTGTAAGAATATGAGGTGGGTGACTTGATGGAGTTAAACTATTCAAGAATTATAGAGGATATAACAGGGCAGAGGAGTGATCTTCACTTTCAACACAGTCAATACTATAATATGTTTTAGAAGGACTTTCCACCAAATTTTCAACTATGTCTTTATTAATTTCTGAACAATAGTCATTTTTTGTGCACAGTATTGCAACATTTGTTAGAGCGTCAGTATTTGTTTCATTAATTTTGTGGGTAAGAAATACATTGCTTATTAAGTCACCGTAATTGCATATACACTGTGAAGGGATTTCCACCCATTCATCTTGTAAGTGGTGAGCTGACAATGTTCCATTTCCTAATTTTAATAACCACTCATTAAATTCTTGATCAGCAGCTGCTCTAATATTTTCTGTAAGTTTTCTTTTTTAATGAACTTCCAAAATAAACAATTTTTTACACAGTTTTCAACAATGGATAAACGGGTACCACACCTAATAACTGAAAGGGTCTGTCTAAAATCTCCTCCAAACAGAATAACTTTCCCACCAAACAATGAATCATTTTTCATGTTATTCTGTAATAATTTATCACAGACAATTAGAGCATTTTTTAGAACCATTGATATTGAATCCCAAATAATTAGTGATGTTTTTTGTAAAACCCTTGCTTCCACAGAATCTTCTCTGATTTAGACCACAGATGATTCATGAATACACCAACACCAACAAACACATTTGTAACACCTGCAAATCTCACTTTGCCAATCATCTACTTCAGACAGGTCACACATTCAATCCACACACAGACATTCACATACTGAATATAGAAAATCAATATCATACCATATTAACATTGGAAAATCTTCACATTCATCTCAATAGTAACCTACTGAATGTAAACGTAAACTCCAACCTCTCCCCTCTGCTAAAATAACTTTTTTGACACCACCCTCACACCACACTCTTCGGGGGTGACACAACACAGCACACCGCACCCAGGCCATTAACCCTCCTCCACCCCACACAGACGGTACTTAAGGCTTCCGAGGCACGCCTGAGACGCGCAGTCCGTTTTTGTGGCTCCCAGACAGCAGGTAAGAAACGGCTCAACTTTTCGTATTTTCTCTCTCAAAATTGTACATGTACTACATTTTTCATTCATTTCTTGCTTAAATTTAAAAAACTACTATATTACATAAAGATATAACTCTCCGTCCCCTTCTTTCTTTCCTTTCTTTAATTCTTCTTCTTTCATTTCTTAAGATGTTTTAAATTATATAAATTATTTATATTATAAAGATCTAACTCTCCGCCCCCTTTCTTTCTTTCATTCTTTCTTTTTCTTTTCTTTAATTCTTCTCCTTTCATTTCTTAAGATGTGTTTTTAAATTAGGTAACTATGTTAATTCTAATTTTATATTTTTCTTGTACCAGAAAACTGATGATGATGGCTAAGCCATCGAAAGCTGCTATTTGTGAAATAAATACTATTGTTGACAATGACAACGCCTTCAATCATTTCAATTATGTAAATGTCAACTACACCTCACCACTGAATCAATAATTGTACTGCAGTTGTGTTGTAGAATTCCTAGCTGCAGTTCTATATATATCAACATGGTGCATGCCTGGCTGCCATCCTGAATCACCACAGGGAAACAGGAGTGGATAGCTCATAGGGTCAACATGAGGATTCTTGTTCGATATAATGGAAATTCTCTCAGAGCTTTTTGATCTTACTACGAAGTCAAATTTTCCTGGTTCCTCCCTCTCATCAAACATAAAGGCTGCAGCTATTTCCTCCGATACTGGAATATTGTACCGACGCTTATCAAATGAATTTTCCAAGGAGAATTTTAGCTCCATATTTAGAACATGACCCGTAATGTCCTTCATGTATTGAAAAAGCTGAGCATAAGGATTTATATGGAGAATAATTTTCTCTAAATTCTGCATAATATATCTATCACAAAAACGATTTTCATGCCTATCTATACATTTATTTAGAGCTTCACTTGCATCTAAAATTAATAAACCTGCATATGATGGCTGAATGTTATTTTCTGGAATCAAAGGCCCAACAGCATGATATATCTGTCCATGAATGTTTAGACAATAAAGCTCTGACCCTCGTAAATGAACAGCATTTAACTGAACAGATGCAAAAGCCAGAGCATTATTATACTGCCGTATGTTTTGAAGATAATTTCTTATTGTCGAATCATTTGCTTCGATTAGCTCTCTAAGAAACTGAGGCACGGCAATTGGTGGTAATTTTATTTTCCCCTTATGGCAACATATAGAAGTGTTCTGCTCACCTCGGAAAAGTTTTGCAGAACAATGACTACATCAATAGTCCATTCCACCAACATTGAACAATGGAACTTCACTGTCAGATTTATATATTCTGGCAGCATGATAACTAAGTGGAAGGTCTCTGCTTGCACTTCTGTTGCGACGGATGCCATGCGTTTCATCAGCTTGTCTGCTTGAACTTGCACGTTCATTTGATATAACCCGCCTTCCCCGTTTTCTTCTGTCTTCTCTTTCCAGTGTAATAGGTCTTTTACGTGGCATATTTGTCCTAAATAAAAAAAATCTATGAACATTGAAGATTTAATATTAATGGAACTAAAATGTAATTCTTAAAATCATAATACATAGTGCTATTTAATTTGCAGAATTTTTTATTGAATATATTTAATAATCAGAACATATATCTCTAAACTAACCTTTATTTCAAGTCCCTCTGTGCTATTTAGCTGCACCAAGATGTAGGCAGAATGAAGGTTGAACCTATCAAAACAAAATATGGAAAATAAAATTGTTGAAAAAATGCATGTTTATATTATAAATAACCGCAAAATAGAGTGAAAACAGTTTAAAGAATAACAAATACAAATATATTAGAAAGAATTTTAAGAGAAAAAGAAACTTTTGAAAGCAATAGAATCTCAAGAAAATTTTTTAAAAGATTATTTAACATTAAAAAAAGAACTTTTTGTCCTAAAAAATAAATAAAAAGACATTCATGAACATTGAGGATTTAATGTTACTGTAACTAAAATTTAATTCTTAAAATCTTAATACTTGCAAATAACAGGAATTTCGAAATTCTTATGGGCCAAGATACAAACGACACTCTTTAGTGTAAAAAAAAATAGAAGTGAGCCATACAAACAATGTAATCTACTGCACATATTGGAGTATGTTGGCAGAATGCAATTGACTTGCAATGTAATTGGATATTACTAACCATTAACCACTCGTAAACCGCACTGCACGCACATGGAACTATGCTATTCTGCTGCACCAAGATGGATGCAGAATTAAGCCATGTGCTCGTAAAAAAACTTGTACCTACCAATTTAAAATATCAAATATAAGACATTAATATAAAAATTGCACAGAACTAATGTCTCCGTGCGATGTAATCGGATACAATATACTAACCTTCGCTGTTAGCCAAATTCGCTGCCACTTCTCTGTAACTATTCGCTGTTGAACCGCACCGAAACAGCACACTGCACCCAAATAAATGTATTGGTGTATTGGTGCACGCGTACGCGGTTTCAAAATTCGCAGTTACCGGTTAGCCAACTCAAATTTTGCGAAGAACGTTGAGTTCTTGTTACAGTTATTTTTTTGTGAATACCTTATTACACTTTGTTGTTAGTCTGTAACTCAGTAAACCTTTTTTACATTCACAACTTTCATTGTTCAGTTTGTTTATATTTGGCCATGCGCTCGGAGACATGGCGTTATAATATAGATATGCCGCAGGTTCCCCAACTCATATTTTGCGTTGGGTTATTGTTTTAATTATTTTTTTGTAAATAACTTTTTAAGAATTACGAAAATGCAAAACTGATTACAATGGCGGGAATAGCAAATTTGTTTACACCGATAAACACCTTGATCATACGAATCCATCCAGTGGTTATCTAGATCTCAGATCACCATTGTACTGTATTAATGATGGATTAATATATTGATTATTATCATCATTATCATCGTCATCATCACCACCACCACGAAGAGTGCAATTAAAACTGTAAAGTGAACATTCGTCAGTTGGCCCATCGCTGACCCTGACCTAGAGAGAGCGGTCGTGAAGCCTGACGTCCGTGAGTTCCACCGCAGTCGGACGCAGTGTCTGTCCACCCCCTCTCCCCCTACACCGGCGTCCGCGCGGTCGCACATCAAAGATGCAGCAGCGGCGCCGCGCCGCAGGACGTGCAAGTTGCATGGTGCGCATCCGCCCATCATAGGGCCGTGTCCTCTTCAATCTTGCAGCACCGAGTAATTGAAAAACGGCCACCGCCGCCGTCCTACCTCCACCGACGTGGTAGAGGAAGGGGGCGAAAGGACAGGCTGGGACGCGACGCGGTGCTTGTCCCCGTTCGCCACAGTCCGCAAGCGATTCGATTAGTAGCGGTTGGACACTGTCCGTCGGCGGCCTGCATCGGTTGCTCCCGCTTAAAATCACCCACACCCTCTAAGCCGATGGGACTCTTCCGAGTTTACTGCGGAATATTATGCTCTCTTAAAATTATTCGTCGGAATTAATTTGGGGTTTTCGCCTGCACGAACTCTCTCTGCTGGACTCTCTTCCCCCAGAACTTATAGTCTCCAAATTACTCTTTCCAAGTCTCGCTCTTCAAGTCGCCAAGTCACCACCACCGATTCACCTTCACCAATGTGTCTACTCCAACTCAACTACGCCATCTTACACACTCCAACTCGTCCCCCAACCAATTAACCATGCCGACTCACCTACTCGAAATCATCGAAAAGAAATATTCCACTTCAACTTACCTGCAAAATTCCTTCCCACACCAAACCACAGTAGATTAATGGGACTTGCTCAATATTGAAATCAGTAGTGTATAACTTAAGCGAACGTTAGATGATAATACTGAAACTTACCCCAAGCAAAGCGAACGATGTTATTCTAAGGCGAATAACTGCACAATGTTCTAGAGTCAACTTAGAAACAGAATGAAAGCCTAGATACTTATTGATTTACCCTCGTTTACCAACGAGCTCTAGCTATTATGATGATCATGTTATTACAAGTAGTTTGTGAAGAACAACACGTGTCGTCGTTTCACGCGATTTTTTATCATTGAATTCGACGCGTTACAAAGATGTGGTCTCATAACCTGGATTTTTAAAAGCTTGTAACTTTCGTATCGAGATTGCAACGATATTGACGCTCCAGCAGTCGGTCAGTTGGTCATTTCCATGGAGCTAGGAATACAGGGAGATGGCAGGACGTTACTTTATTAATTTATTAATTTATTAATTTATTAATTTATTAATTTATTAATTTATTAATTTATTAATTTATTAATTTATTAATTTATTAATTTATTAATTTATTAATTTATTAATTTATTAATTTATTAATTTATTAATTTATTAATTTATTAATTTATTAATTTATTAATTTATTAATTTATTAATTTATTAATTTATTAATTTATTAATTTATTAATTTATTAATTTATTAATTGATTAATTAATTTATTTATTTGTTCGTTCGTTTGTTTCTTTGTTTGTTTTTACGTAAAAACAGCTAAAACTGTATATGACCTGCTATGGGGAGAAGTGAATTCTGGGCATGTTTTCAAAATTCTGTGATCCCTACACTAAGTAATATATACTTGAATTTTTAATTTAAAAAACTCTCCCACGTAATAAATTATATTTTCAAGGATAAATAAGCAATAAATTTTGGTCTCTTATCCATGATGTCCTTCGTGAAGGAATAATACTTCCTGCCGCGACAACATGGAAACGATAATTTGAATAACTATATTTCCCAATGAATTCTAGAAGTCGTGCACAGATAATGAAGTTACATTTCTGTCCAGAAGTAAAACAAGGGGCCATCTCAGCATTTGCTCAATGGATCAGGGAAACTGGACGAAAAACCTGATCGATATGGGGGTCATTGATTCAGAAGATGCGATACAATACTTGTTACATATTGTTTAGAATTATACAGTCCATTAACAGTACATTAAATATCACTGTTAAAAATAATGTTCCTTTCCTTGTGATGATCAGTATAGTCTCTAATTGTATGGAAACAGTTATGCAGTAGAAACGATTTCACTTTGGATTTAAACTTTTCTATCTAATTTAACCGTTTAATGTCATTTGGAAAAGTGTTGTAAAATAATGTACATGTATTGTATGTGAATTTTTTGTAATGAGCTGTTGATACTGTCACCGGATGAATATGATTTCTACGTCGTGTGATAAAGTAATAGACATCGGCATTTTCTGAAACTATATTCCCACGCTTAATCAAGACATTTTTGACAAAAACCACTGATTCGTACAGACAAGGTAATGGTAAAATTCCTAGATGAACGACGAGAGGATTACTAGAATCACGTGGGTGGGATTTGGTTATTTTGTACAATTCGTTTTTGTTATTGAATCTCATCAATCAAATCAATTTAGTAATGAAAATCAAGATTGTGCCAACAGATATTTAACTGCTGCTCAGAAAGGTATGTTTCCCAGAAAAGAACACGCGATTGTGATGGACTCAGTAGACGGTATATCAGTTAAAACGTACATCCAGGAACTTGCGAACATTATCAATCCTCAGACCATACGGTTCGTCTCAAGGATTTCAAAAAACGGCATGTCTATCTATATTATAAGGAATCTGTGAAAAAACTAGTTGACAATAAATCAACCATTTCAATCAAACGTTATCCATTATACCGCTAATTACGCAGAATATAAGACTCATTCTTTCTAATGTGTGTCCTATTATCCCACACTCAGTAATTATTGACGAGCAAACGAAACTCAAAATTCGAATCGGCTCTACAATGACCTTCCTGAGAGCCGGCATGTACGAACCAGGGTTTAGTCACATTTTGAGTTTCCGGAGACAAATTTATATTCATCCAGATTATATGGACAAAGTACCAGAAACCATGAAAATTATTTATGATGACACAGTTTTCTGGATATATCATTCATCATCAGATTCTATATCATGTTTTCTATGCAAGGATCACGGTCATTTTGCTAACAACTGCCCAATGAATGAACAAAAAGATAACCCCTCTGGATACTGTGAAGTTAATCTCAAGAAAAAAATGAGCTGTCCCCCTCCTCCTTCCCAACCCTTAAACCCTCTTCCACTGCTCATCCTGCTATTGACAACAGATCTACAAAAAATTCCAAACGTCCCTTATCTAGTCTATCTTCCAAGTCTGAGACATCAGAAACGTTACATTCAGTTGTAGGTGAAGAAAACCTAACCTTTCTTAGAGAAAGTG
Organism: Teleogryllus oceanicus; assembly: GCA_964035755.1. NCBI lineage: Eukaryota > Metazoa > Arthropoda > Insecta > Orthoptera > Gryllidae > Teleogryllus > Teleogryllus oceanicus. The sequence continues at coordinate 68,683,238 of CAXIVR010000009.1, read as the reverse complement.
TCTCAGATACTAACAACATACAACCGATTACACTATAGATAATGGATAAAGTCCACGAATCCAAAAATTCTAGTGATTAAATCAAACCCAAAAAACAATAAAAAGTCAAAAGTTGAAATTTCTCTTGCAGATGAATCTGATAGACTAGAAAATCAACTTGCCCCACTCAAAGAAACATTATCTGAACAACGTAACAAATATGTTTTGAATTGGTTACAACTAAAAAGTCTTTTTGAAAAAACAAAAAATTGCATAAATGTTGAGGAAGTTGTTCTGGAATACACTCCAAATACTACAAATGTTAGAAGATACCTACCCCCGCCTAACAGAGGGGGTAGGTAACTTCTAACATCTAAAGCATAAAAAGACGTTTCACAAATTTAAAAAAGAAATTAAAAACAATTGACATAAGCAGAGAACTGGCAAACTTAAGTGAAACCAGTGATGAAGATTCAAACTAACACTCTCTCCAAATTTTGCTCTTCAAATGCCGGCTTTCATGCCGGCGGCGCTAGCCGAATTCGTTTACTACGCTCCGTGAAGTCACGAAGGTTAAGCGAATTCGAAATTCGCGGGTTCTTGGTTGGGTGACCGGTCAGGAACCCCGGGATCTAACGTCGTCGATCCCCTGGCCGAAGGGATAAAAGGCACTGACTGACTGCGACGTGACGAGACTTGACTTAGTAATTAACGGAGGATTACTCCAAAGAATGCGCTCAACGCCCCTTCAGGGGCTTGGAGACGCGTTGCGTCAAGATGTAGATGCAACAAATTAAAAAAAAAAATGGCATATACAATTCTCCAATGGAATATAAATGGCTTTAATCCACAAAAAAAAAATTTGCCACTGCTAATTAACAAGTACAACCCCGATATGATATGCATACAAATGATAAAATCAACCAAAAACCACCATTAAAAAATGTTGGATTTCTCTTGTAGAACTCAACCTCCAAAAATCTGTAAACTAACACAAGTGTCCATGTATGATCAAAGACTCAACTACTTTCATACCAATAAAATAATATCTATTTGATGCCTTCCTCCAGGTCAAGTGTCTGAACTATCCACAATAATGTATAATACTGTGTAAAATAACCTACTGTATTCGTCATTTTGTAACTTATTGAAACATACTTTGTAAAGACTCAACATACAGAATGTAAATATATCTGACTATTACAACCTTGTGGTCGCTCAAGACCTAGTTGTTTATGCGACCTTTATAAATAAATTATATTAAAAAAATATTTATTGTTTAGTTTACCGATTATTTTAAGAAATACATGGGAAGAAGTTTTGGAAACGAACATCGTATCTAAAATTTTGGGGGAAATGTCTGATATTGAATTTTGTGGCTGAAGACCCTTTGTTAGATCGGCAGGAATTCTCGAAATGTATAGGTTAAAGAGACTAGCCACTGTTGCCGGATCGTTCACATTTATATCGTTATATTTTAAAACAACATTTTCTAAAAGGATTCTAGTTGATTAGGTCGTATTTTAATTATATTCCACATTGCTTTTGTTTTGTTATTTGAGTTCAAAATATTCTGATCGTGTTTCATGATTTTAGCCTGTCTTATGGCTTTTCTTAACAGTGGTTTGTATTTTTTTAAAGTAGATGAGGAAAACATTAGATACGTTATGACGTTTAGAAATGAAAGAAAGAATTCGCTTGTTTCTAAAAGATGTCCTAATCCCTTGTGTTATTCAAGAATTACTTTTCCGTGAAATATTTAATTTTCTTTTTTGAAGAGGAAAGCAAGTGTTAAAATAAAATGAAAGCGTTGAAAAAAAATAATTATATTTGTCGTTTGTGTCAACAGTATGATAAACCGCTTCCAATGACTCCTGAATCAAGTAATCAATGAATAATTATATTTTCCTTTTTTAAACAATCTAGTCATACGTGTATTATTTATTGTGTCAGTGTTCGCATTCTTATAAAGGTAAGAATTTGTGCATCGTGGTCAGTATCCTAAATCTTTTGTTTCAACTTCATGTCGAGTAGTAGTTTTGTTAATTATAATTTGATCAATTGCCTTCATCGAATTTAGTGTGATCCGTGTAGGTACATTAATTGTAATATCTAAATTGGAGGAATTAATTAAATTAAGAAACTTTTCTTTCTCGGAAGATGCATTGAACAACGGATTCAAAAGAGCGATTGGTGACTTTGTTAAGTGTCCAGTTTTTCTAAGAACAAAAGTTTCAAGTTAAGTCTCCAGTTTTTCTAAGAACAAAATATAATCTGCAGCTCTTTTTGTTGGTAGGTGCAAAGTAATATCACTTTTAGCGAAGTAAGATGTACAACAGAAATTTCGAAAACATTTTCAACGGAATACACATTTGATTCCGTCAAGAAGATAGAATCAATATTAATTCTAAGTAAACACCAGAACCCCATACGTAGGCCCTTTATGCGATTCTCTCTCTCTGCAGCCTGCGAGGTAAAAGTGGAATTTGGAAAATGCTAAGTTCATTTGGAGATAACCAATGTTCTGTAGAGCAAAGAACATCCATTTGATTTAAATCGCTTTGTAGAGCTGCCTCGAACTCTTATTATTTGAAAGGGAGTGAACATTATGGTGCAGAATGTTTGTCTTTTGCAAGTACCTACACGAATGTATTTCTGCTGCATCTGACTGTAGTGGCTATATATTTGCTTCATTTTTACCTCGAATGCGTGGTCGAAAGTTGTAATGTGTCCCGGCAGTGACAGGTTGTGAGGAAAATGGGGCATCAGGTGTAGATGAATTGGTAGTGGGAATGGGAGAAACAGGTAGGTTCAGGAAATGGTAGGTTCAGAGGAAGATGCAAGAGGGTTCGAAATAAGGCTGGGGTGGAGAACGTAAAGAAGGTGAAAGGGATAGATTTTTGGCAGGAGACTGCGTAGGACTGGAGTTGATGATGTATTGTGCAAGCTTGTTACCGACTGCATGTTTTCCAGGAAGGTTCATGCGAAGACCATGCCGGGTGAAGTGTTTTGCTGAGAGGAAATTAATTTCAAAAAGTGTGACAATTGTTTCTCTCAGTTGCTATTTTAATTGTTGGTTTGCGTGCTTAAACTCAGGCTAACTAAGCCAGGCGGCCACGACTGTCAGCTAAAATAAGTACCTGCTTTTTAGGCTCAGTAGGAATGTCTTTGTTTTCAACTGAGCTAGAATAGGCAGCTTGACGTGTTTTGGTTTTGACGCGCTTCCTAGCCTGTTTCTATTGTTTGGTTTGTGCATCTATTTGTCGATGGTAGAGAAGGGTAGCGAGGATCAGGAAGGCGAGAAAAATCTGTTTCATAATCGAAAACACTAAATGTTTTTGAGTTGTGACTGGATGCGGTGTCTGTGTCATTTGTACAGTCACGGGTGCACGGTTGGTATTATTCGTGGTGCCGACTTATACCCAACCGTCTCTGAACAGAACGACCTCTTCCAACCTTTAGATATGTTGATATAAAGTATTGTTTATGAGTGTGAAGGCTTTCAGAAGGTCGGCTTTGAGAGTGTAGAGAGTAAAAGGAGAATAACGTGCAGTAGTCATCAAGTTAAGTGATAAAAATTGGAATAAATACAAGAAAACCCAGATAAGAGCAACAAGAACCTAGATTTGTATTTTAAAAGTGTAAAATTGATATGTATTCAATAAATTAAAAAGTAAGATTCAATATAAAAACAAGAAGGTATGCTACCCATAAAAAAACTTGTTAGCCAAAAGTTACACACTTGAAGCCACCTGAAGCAATGATCCGCCATATTGCTGTGCCCAAAACTCTTGTAGGTTTCCTCGTGAGGTGAAGTTGCGTTGTAATATTTGTCATAGTTTTTAATACTTAAAGCTTTGGTCCGATTAACAAGCTTTCGGAACAGTTCATTATGGTTTCTTGTGTGGCTTACTGTTGTTAAACATCGTTCCGGGAGGGCGTGAATTACTTTTCTGAAGTAAGTAGTTACTTTATATGGTTTGGAGAACATTGTGAAATTTGAAGATATTGGTTAATTTTTGTTATTTTTCTTTCAGAGTATAGCACTCTGAATTAGAGTTGTGCGAGACGACAACTGTCAACAAATACAGCAAGCTTCGCTCAGTTTATTTTCAAGAAGAGAATTTTGATAGAACTTTTTTTTAATTGGTTATTTAAGGTCGCATCAACATCTTAGGTCATTAGCGACCACTATTACTGTTAACGGTATGGTAACTATGTGGATGAAACGATATGATGGTGATAAGGGGTGAAAGGACGAACACAAATACAATCATGCCCGAGGCGGGACTCGAACCTGCGACCCTTTGGTCCGAGATCACTACGACACTACTGCCTCAGCGATCTCGGCCACCGAGCCCACATAGAACTTCTTTATGGTATGTATGTTTGTGGAAACTCGCAGGGAAGTAAATTGTGCAGGAATAATTGTTACACTCATTCCCTGAATTTCAGACCTTGTTATCATCCGTCACTTGTTCTATTTGTCTCCTTGTAATTGATAACAATACAATACACTCTTATCAAAACAAACTATTCTTATTTAATGTTATTACCGAGCAGAGGTACACCCGTGTAACTCAATAGCGTAGAATATCAAGTAATTAGTTTAATTTCATATACAGTTGCTGATTCTAGAGGCTATGAGCAGGCGGCGTAGAATCGAGAAGCGTCAAATCAGGAAAAACGTAATAGAATATTTTAGAAGATCTCATCCTATAGATTATACCGTGAGAAACGTTGCTTTGCGGCTATTGGTCTCAAAATTTTAGTTTTCAAGGCCCGAAAATGCTTAATTGAGGCGTTATTTAACAATATATTTTTAAAAATACAGCGAAGTATTACGGGTAGCATTTCACATGAATATTTATATGCGTTTTTTAAACAAATTCTTCATATTTTTAAAATGCAATTCATCAAGTCTCCATGAAATTTTCTTTCTTTAGAGACTTCATTTATTAAGCGCGTGAGAGCCGCAAAGAGTATGTATACTACTGAAATAATGTAAGAGACGATATGTTGAATTCTCCCTTAATATTGTGGATATGTATCACAGGATGCCGTCCTACCACACTTGTTGGTCATTCTCCTGGAGAGATGCGACTGGAGAAATTCTCCTGGAGAAATCCGCCTGTTTGAAAACATGAAAAATCTTCGGAGTATACTAGAGGAGCGTGACAGGTTCCAAAACGGCTAGGATCACTAAAAAAAGATATATTTCCTCAAATTAATATTGGAATATTCGCGATTTATCTTGTGTTGTGACGATTCTAGTTAGTTCAGTTTTTCTTTGCTTATTTGTGAAAATTAAAGGCGATATGATGAGTGTAAATATTCCATACAAGTTTGTAGTCATTCCGTTCATTATAACTGTGAAGCTGTGTAGCCAAATGATAAATAAAATATCAGAAAATTATCCTTTTCTTTCTCGCTTAGCATAACACCTGAAATCTGTTAAGGTACACCATTTTTTATTTTAATATAATTTTTTAGGGGAGATTAGAGATCACTAATTATTTAGTTCGCATAATTGTTCATTATCTTCACACAGACGAGTCATAACTTCTCTTTCTACTACAATATCGACACAATTACAACCTCTAGCGTAGCGTCTTTTGCTTTCTATTCTATTCCAATGACATCCTTTGCAGTTCCAATTTGATTTTCCCATTACCTCAGCGTTCACCGGCCGTTTCGTGAATTTGGAATTGTGGTGCGTTCCGCCACTCGAACTGTGAACAATAGCAAGTCATTAGGGCCATTACACTGGACTTTTGGAAAGTCCTCGGGAATTACATCTTTCGGCAGCAGCGTGAAGAAAAAGTTGCGACTATTGTACATGGTACATTGAGGAATGCCTGAAACAATGAGCGTCGAATTCTGGTGGTGGACGAGTATCTACGTCTCTCGTCAAAGAACACAATAGTATCTTACATTGTTCGTTACAGTTCGAACGTCAAAACTACATCAAGCGGTTTCTTTAACTTTAAAGACGAATGTTCTTCTTTAGGTTTATTAATTTTACTTATTTTTATTTGCAAATAGATAAAACGAATTAATCGATGTAAATAAGGCATCCTTTTGCAAGTATATTGACCCTGTAATCACAAGGCTGAATTCATCTGTGACCCTAGAGTGAAATTATCACGTTTAAATATTAACAGACTTTAATAATGCCGCCTTTCGGTCATTTTCTCTAGCATTCCAGTCATTCTGCTTCCGCCACGAGAGTCGACTAGTGTATCTTTTCTCCTCACGTCATTGTACCACAGGTAATATCAAATAAAACGTAATTGGGGTTATATTTGACCCCACCTTTTAGTTAACGTCACTGATTTTTCTAACTTGTATGCTTTTGCTGATGGTTTTTGTTTATTTTCTGTTAGAATGGCAGCGAATTCATCATATGTTACCCATTTGTTAGAATAGTTTTGAAGACTGAGTTTTATTTATTCTCTGCTCCTTGCAGTTTTATGCCAAAGTTTCCCGGCAGATTCAAAGTCAGATTAGCTACATTCATAATTTTATAATGTTTCTTTCATATTTTCAGTTTTGTATCAAGCTTTCAACAGTTTCCTTTTTGAAGTTATTTTGTATGCTAACAGCACCAAGTATATATCATAGGTTTATCTGTATGGTATAGTAGCTTTGTTTGCAAGTTGATTGATTTAGTAGTTGATTTAGTTTGTTCTACAGTTTATTGTATGACAAATGATAAATAAATAAAGTTTGTTTTCGCAAAAACAGAGATTGCATCGTTTATTGTTGAATATTAAACATGAAAAGAAAGAATATTTAAGAGAGAGCGGGGTCATCAAAGACCCCGCCTTATAGTTAGTATTTGTTGAAATGAGCCTTGTGAATCCAGGGTTAAAGATTCAGTTTTTACACACACGCACTGAACTTCACATGACCAACATTGTTTGTGTAAATATTGTGCTTGTCTTAAACAATACCAAAAAAAGAAAGAGTGCATATTATTTTTCTTGCTCACATCTCTTGTGCCACAGAAAATATGTAATGCAACAGTGTTCATATTCTTCCCTAACAAGATTTAATTATCAGTACGTTTCAATTCATTTGTCAATGTCTGACTTTCCGTCATTAAAGGTAGGATTCATTTTCTCCGCCTATGGTTTACATTGGATGGCCTATACTTTCCACAACAATTATAGTGTTTTTACCTCGTAGAACTTGGCAACCAAATCTTATGCGAGGATACAAGAGTGTTTGGTTCCAGTTGATCCATTCAAAATGCGGGTACGTTTATTAGTCAAATTTCACCAATTCGTCGTATAAAATCTACTACATTTGACAACCGCTGGTGAGCATGGTGGCTTTGAGAAAAGAGGAAAACTAAAGCCAGTATTAATGGATGGAATGAAACACACACTACTTTAAACTTACATAACGAACTTGAAATAATTGAAATACCAATTTGAGCAAATACAAATGCAAATAAAAAACAAAAACAAACCGAGAAACACACAAACTCAAATAGATTCAATTATAAAGCAAGATCTATATTGCTTCGGCCTACATAGTCAACTAATCAGATGACCAAATTAACATAAATGTACACTTTCTGGTAGCTACTGACATATAGGGCATATATTCAGTTTTGCAACAATTTTTCTTTTATAAAGTTCATTTTTACTGACTATTTTTCGTTCTATTTATGTATCCAAAGGTACGTGCTGGGCCACTCTTCCAGCAGTGTCACTACCTTTCTGGCGTCACGAATTAAACCAATAGAACTCCCAACATACATAGCCAACATCCAATATTTCAATTGCAATTTTGAGCATATAAAAAAATAAACAAGCATAAAATAAGATCCAAATAATTCGAGCTCAATTCAAGTGCACGATCCATTATATTATACTTAGTTCAGCTAGCATAACCCATTAAGCTTATCGACAGATTGACATGAATTTACAGTCTGTTAATTACTTTCATTCGCTTGTTTTTATATCCTTTTTTACTTGAACGAACGTATTCGTTCACAAATTTTTGTCGATTTTTCTTTCCCAAGGTACGCGTTGCGGCATTCTTCCAAGAGTGTCAACACCTTTCCGGCCCCACGAATGAAATAAACGCAACTTCCAACATACGTAACTAACATTTTATAATTGACATACAAATTTGAGCATGTAGTAAAACAGAATAAGCATAAAATAAATGTAAATAATCCAAGCTCAATTCAAGTGTACGGTCTCTTCTGTTCTACTTGTTTCAGCCTGCATAGCGCATTAAGTAGATAGACAAATTCAATTGCTTCTTATTTGTAACATTGTTGTAACCTGAATGTACATTTTGCTGGCCGTTTTTTGTCACTTTTTCTACCCCAAGGCCCGCGCTCTTCGAGCAGTGTCGCCACCTCTCCGGCACACGGGGCGCAGCTGCGCGGCGGCAGAGCGCTCGTAACTCATCGGAGGTGACAGGTATGTAAAGCGCTCTAGCAGTGCCGGGGCGCCCAGCAATTAATAATGCACCGGGCCCCTGGTCCTTGACGGGCGTCGAACCCACGCGCCGCCGTCGCCCCGAGGCCTAAGCCTTAGCCTAAGCCACTGTAGTCAACTTCCTGATCGTGGAGTGGACGTTGCGCTTGAGAATGGAGAGGATAAGAGGGGATTGTGATCGGGTGATCTGTGTGGTCGTTTTTGGCAGCAGAAAGGTACATGTGAAAGCTTTAAACTTACTTTAAAAGAATTATCGAGATAGTACAGTTCATAATGTTGATACCATAAATATAAATATTTAAAATAAATTCTATTTCATGAGCACATGATACTTGCACTTTTGTTATTAGGGGGCTGTCGCCCCCCACCCCCTCCATTTTAGTATTAAAAATCAACTCGTCATAAAATAATAAATACCGTAAACAATCAAAAAAGAAAAATTAACTCACATATTTGTTTAAATTATGAAATTTTAATAGTATTACCTCCGTAAATCCCGAGTTTAGGGTGGCATGGTTCCTTTGATTCACTGATTCGGTTCATTAGAGGAGAATCGACTCCATGAACTGAATCCTTGTTTATACGTAGTAGTCGCGTGTAGTTAAGTTCATTATGTTACCGCAATAAATATAATTATTTAAAATAAAATCTTTTTCACTTAGTCATGCTACTTAAAGTTTTATAATAAAGCCCCCATTTTAAGACTAAAAAATCAACTCGTCATAAAATAATATCATAAAAAGTCATAAAATAAAAAGTCAACTCACTTTTCTTCACAGTTCTTTTATCAATTCTCTTAAAATTTAACATTATAAAAAAATTAAAAATTTTAAAAAAAAAAAATAACCACCTCTGAATTTATATTATGAATTTTTTAAATGTTTTCGTAAAACTTTTCGAATTTGTCAATTTTAGAATTTCTGATGATTTAGAATTTAGATGGGTAAAACCTTCATCTTTAAGACAATCATAAGCCTTCCAGCAATCCGAGATCACAATAGATTTCGGCTTGATGTAATTCTTGATGATGTCCAAGAGTACATCCTTGCTACAACATTCAACGACTTTGAAAAAGGACCGAGAGAAACCCCTTTCAACACCACCAAACACCCATTTCCCTTCCACTCTTTTGCCCCTATTATACTTCCTTTTACAAAACTTACTCTGATCGATTTCAACCTCAACACCCTCTCCACCCAGTGGATGACTTTCATCTTCAATCACTTCAAAACATAACTATCGACAAAAACTCAACCAATCAGTAGTCGTACTCTCACATATACCAGCATCCAAACATATATGTTCAACCTTTGCTTCCATCACCCACATGTAGGTAATGAGATGCACCTTCCATTTCTCCATGTGACTCCTCTCAAACCAAGAATCCTTTCGACAGCTTTTCACGCTATGACCATTTTCGCCTCTCACTCTACAAGTCCACTTATAACCATCTATCCTATCCTTTCTCTCAGTAAATTTCATATCTTTCTTGCACACATTACATACACGTCTAGACGTAAGCAAACTTACTTTGACACCACTGGATCACATTGAAAGTTCCCTCTCGGCGCAAATCATAAATAAAAGCAGCATTCATACCTTCCATCTCAGTAGACCCACAAACCTATTTGAAGAAGACTTGAAATGCGAAAAATACACACAATTCCACGCCAACAAACTATCAATAGACTTCTTGTCATTCAACTTTGAACATAAATAATTCAGTTGTTATAGTAACAACTAAATGTGTTAATAGAAGGCTGTTTAATTACTATATTTACCCATTACTATATTTATATTTCAGTTCAAGCAGGAAGCAAACTCACATTTTAACAATAGTTTTTTTAAATGTCGTGAAATGTTATTTTAAGTGTGAATTGATACTTTAAATGTTTCGTGAAGAGGATGAAATGATTCGTAATTGCAAAATGTATAGCTTTATATGGCTTTGACCCGTAGTAATATTGTATATACACGCCGTATATTCAATACAAAGTACAAATGTTTATACTACTCACGCAACTTTTCTTGAACGATGACCTTGCATGAGCAATAAACCACCACCTCCTAGAGTTATAAAGCCTACTCACTGTTTCGTGACGTCATCGTAGGTAGTCATGGAGAGCGTCGGTCATTCCTCCCTTACAATTTCCACTGCATTTTCAACGCCAGGAAACCCATTTTCACTCCTTTTGTATTCAAAATTATCAATTCATGATAAAAGTTCTTTTGAGTACATTTTTTAATAAACATTGGTTTTCAATACAGTATATTATAATCTATGAATTGAGAATACAACTGATGAATTTACTGGAAAATATTCAATCTTCTGCAATTTGTTTGATAATCTATAATTTCTTTTGACAAAACTTAACAAAAATACAGCTTTTCAGCGTAAATGTTTGACTAAATCATTTACTGAATGACCATTTACACGAGCATCATGAACGAATTCTCTCTCAGGTATATTAAGATAGTGGGACAGCAAACATTTCTTTCATTGGTGACTTTTGAAGCATTCCTTATTACAAGGAGTCATTGGGAGCAGTCACGCATTCTCATCTTACATTTTCTTCAGTGCATATTCCAGGAAAATAAATTTTCTTCCCTTTTTTAATACAATAGTATATCAATGCATGATTAAAAACTTTGTTCTGAGCACATGGTTTTTATTAAACATATTTCTTTATAATACAATACATTAAACCTAATTATTTACAATATAACACACATCTATTTATAATACATCACTGAATTTATTGGAATGTATGTAATTTTCTCTGTAATTTCCATTTCCAGTCTTTCTCGCTTTTCACAAGGGCCTTCCCGTCTGGAAAACTCCTTGGTAAGGTGAGCTGGACAGTTAGGGAACACAGATGGTACAGCATCACTTCATAACTTCGGTATATTCAGTCTCGATGACAGTTTCTCTCCTTGTTCATTATACACCATATTCTCTCAAATAATATCATTTTGATGGAAATGAAGGTGGCATACCTAAAACAAGAAAAAATAATATAATAAAATAATAATAATAATAATAATAATAATAATAATAATAATAATAATAATAATAATGAGGTTGCATGAGGGGTGAACTAAAATTGTACAGTGGTTAGTCTACAATATTAAATATGTACATAGAATTTAAGTTTCACTTTCAAACCAATTTTACCAAAGAACAAAAAAAATTAATTTGAAATTAATTCATGCACCACTGAGTTTTTTGCTTTCATACTTCCCTAAGGTAATTCCTTTGACATAAATTATTCTTTTGTTTTAGTAACTTATTCATACAAGTTACTGGAAATCTCTGAGATTGTTTGTGAGGTTATGAATTTTTTTAGGCATTATTTACAATTGAGTGCTATAACTTAAGTGCTACTATTCTAAAATTATTTAACTGATAGTTCAAGTTTTTACTATCACTATTCACTTAACAGTAAACAAAAAATAGTTGCAAGTTCAGCATCATATTACAAGGAAGAATTCCAAGATCTCATTGCAAACAACTTGGCTTCGTGATAGAACATTAGGAATATTACTTAACAATGTCAAAACCCTTAGCAACTTACATACAATTTATGCTTTGAATAAATAATAAATATAATAAATGTAGGTTCTACATGTGCAAATGAACCACAGCCTTACCTTCGAGGATTTGGAAGGAACAAAATCTTCTCGGCGAACAGCAGCCGTCCATTTCTTCCGCAAAGCAGGATATTTTGGAAAACCAAAAACATGTACTTTCCAGGCTTCATCGCAGTTTCCTCGACACCTCGGAATTACACATCTAAACGGCATATCAAACCGGCAGTATAATACAAGTATGAATAGCACCGAACACACGGACAACACCAGACGAATTCAAAGGAAAACAACATGCCTGCGTCCAGACCACCCATTCCTCGTGACTACCTACGCCGCCATCTTAGTGACGTCACGTACTAGTGAGCAGGCTGTATAACTCTAGGAGGTGGTGAATAAACCCTTCCTTGAGCAATAAACAGTTGAAGGCAAAAGCTCGCAGTGAGCACTAATGACAACATTCCAAGCATTAAAACTTCGTTGACGCGAAACAGAAGCTAGTCAAAGCTAGTTGCTTTCATAGTCGAGAACTTCTGTTCAGCTTTATTACCATTATCCAAAGAAATGACTAAGGCAGATCCAGGTCCTTCAAGAGAGGCACCCCCACTATTGCCTACCCAGGGGGATGACCTGGCCCCACACATAGGAGGTTTGACTTTGATGTTCCAGAGGTTTGCATGACTGTAAATACTCTAGTGGCCGACTTTGTAACTAATACCCCTCTCCACCCGCATGTCGTCAATCCATTGTTCAAGAAAAGTTGAGCGAGTAGTACTCATATGTTAAATGTTACCTTCATGAGCTTTTTGATAGATGAATCTTGCAATTGCTTCCTTCCCAACGTTACCTATCTGATCTGATATAGTACTGACTTCACAGTATTGAAAGAATATTGTCAAATCGATATAAACTGCATTTTAGAGTTTCACATACATTTGTAATGTTAATTTCTTCATGTGGCTACACTATTCGACCAAAAAATATGAATTCAATAATGTTCAATTACCGTGTATACTTAAATTCATAATTTATAAATATTAACAAAAATATATACGGTTGTTCCCGAGTTTAGGGTGGCACGGTTCCTTTGGCTCCTTTTATGATTTATGATTCCTATGTTTATAGTTGCATGGTTCACTTGAATCACTGATTGACTGTTCAAGAATAATTTCGCTGGAATAGATTAATTTTGTTACGCCAAAGCATAATTATATTTGTATATAATTATTGAAATGATGACTCCGGGTCAAAGCCATATAAAGCTATACATTTTTATTGTTGAAAAATTGAATATCATTAATGGTGAACACGATTTCTCGATATTTCTGGTGTGGAATTACGTTTTTTGAGCACTGTTAGTGCATTTAATACGTTTGTATTGCTTACTGTGATGGATGTTTTGAATGCTGAATTTATTTATAACTTGCACGTACAAGGACATTTGACTGTGATTAGATGGTGTCAAAATGCTGCTTGACGTGAAAGAGCCTACACCTCTGCTACATCTCTGAACACACGTGTCGTAGAAAGTGGAGAAAGGATAAGCAATAATTCAGTCATTTTGTAGAAATGATTTAAAAACTTATAATTTCATCGAAGATGTGAGTTGATATTTTCTTTTTCTAAAAAGAACACTGCTCTCTTTAACATATTAAGTAGTATTTGTTAAAAAATAGACGGCGAGTTGTTTTTTAGTATTAAATAGAAAGTTTGAGGGGTAATAGCCTCCAATAATAAACGTTTAAGTAGCATGTGTTTGTAAAATATAATTTTTTAAACAATTGTATTCATTGCGTTAACATGAACTTTACTAGTTAATTTTTATTTAGAATTAATTTATTAAACTTCAGTTCATAAAAAAGTATGTATTTTTCCAGAAATAACCAGACTTCGTGATATTTTGATGTCGTGTTATAAGGATGTCCTACGTAATTATTGCAGAGACATTACACTTATTTTAAGTATTACTATAGTATACTACTATATTCTCTTCTAATGAACCGAATCAGTAAATCAAAGGAACCGTGCCACCCTGAACTCGGGATTAACCGAATATTAAAGGCAATTATGATACATACTTCAAGGACCTTAACCTTCTTTGTACAGAATTCTGAAAGAAATTAATTTTATTTGGAAAATCGGACGTAAGTATATTGTTTGTAGGGGAAATGAGGATGTAAATTACCAAGAGGCATTATTTTTTGTCAGCCTTATTGGTAGTAATAATAATACCTATAGTAAAAATAATAACAATAATAATAATTTCCAATGAAAATTGTGTCAAACGATATATGACGAGACACTTCGCTCTAGCAATTCATATTCAATAAATCTTGTGTAGATTTACTTTGCTTTCAACACACAATAACTGATTTCATTGATACTTTCACACTCTCATGGAAATATATTTAGTATTTTAAATATAGGACAACCCCTGATTCCAGACCCATGAGCAGCGTGCTATGGTCCCCGGGTTTGATTCCCGGTCGAGGCGAAAATATAGTTGTAGTTTTCCTTTCAAATTGTCCCAGTTTCTATAGCTGTATGACGATTGACGAAGAAAAAAGCTCAAGCAGGCGGATCTTGCTAGTTGCGGTGAAGAGAATACGCCATGTTCGCTTATGTCGCTCTTACCCCCAAGCATTACCCCCATTAATTAGGTCCAGGCATGGGGACACTGGTTGCTGACCGGCAAAGTCGGACTACCGACCCAACAATGTCATGTACATACTGTAATGTACCTCTCGCTACTCTATTCTCCTAATCTCTTCTACTACCTGCTTTATGTTGGGCTGCCAATATAATAATACCTCTCTTCAAACCTACCTTAGTTTTATATTTGCCCGTCACCTAGCTATATTTGTACAATTCTTGAAATTTCCCTGGGCGTGACTGCGTGATTGCCCTGTACAGGACTACAAACGGTGTACGTGTGTGCATGAAAGTTTTTACTCTCTGGAATACTGAGTTTTTTTTTAATTATCGCGAATCATTACAATACATACATATAAATGTGGGGCAGTGATGACTATGAAAACATATACTATACATTACATTATGTAATACTATTATACAATATTAATGTAGTAATATACTATTATATGGTTATTATATAGTAATAATGTTACATATATAATTAAGAATATGTTATTATTGTATACTTAATGCATAATTATACATGTAATATTAATATGATAATGTTTAAGATTTCTTCCGGGCTGAAGGGCCGTGGTCGATTGGAAAACATATCTGGAAATATGTTTTCCAATGGACCACGGCCCTTCAGCCCGGAAGAAATCTTTGACTACAACTCCGGCCGTGAAAGCCTACATTGATTTATGATAATGTTTGTTTCTCAAAAAATTATAACCAGTCACTGCTTTGGCATTACATTATATTACCGTATACAGAGACAAAAGTCTTACCCGAGACAAAAGGCACAATTTTGTCTCTTGTACTTCGTACTTGTATATTTACAATTTTATACCATTAGACGCTTTTTCACAGCTTTAGTTCTTGTTTTTTCTTTGATAATGTATTTAAAATGTCAATTCTAATTATATATTTATTTTTTCTTTGTTTACAATGTTATTCCAAATTTTAAACTTTATGATCAAAGAAACATTTGTAATTATTTCGAGCTGATTGTATTGCAGAACATCTGATGATATGATTGGGTTGTGAAAGTAATTGGGTTGTCTGCATAGAGCCAATAAAATAATGTTTAAAAGTATGAATTAATTCCATTGTCTTCAAGTAATTGGATACCACTGCACATAATAATATTCAGTAGATAGACAATCATTTTTGATCTCTTTATTATTTGTATTATTATTAATATTATTATTATTACCAATATTATAAACTTAAATTCAATTGTTTATTAGCATTTTTTGAAATCCTTAATGTTCATTTTAAATGATAAAAAAGAAATTCCTAAGACTATTTAGTCATTTATTCTTGATTCATCTCGAATATTATTCTTGTATTGTCATAAGATTTCCAAAAACTATTTGCTTATAAAATTGTGTGGATAATATTAATATTCTTTTAATTTTTTTGGAACTTTTTATAGGTGTGTCAACCCTTTCCAAATGAGTGTTTTTGAATACAAGAGATGTATTAATTATTTTATTGCGTATTTGAACATTTATAGATAATTTTTTTTATAGTTTTTACTTTTACTTATAGTTCTCTTTACGAATATAATTCTTTCATTCATTGATTTGGTAATGCATCAACTTGAAATGATTTGAAGATAGGTCTACACAATTGAGCTTATTTTATTTTAGTTTTGAATGTCCTGTGTTTGTGGTGCTTGTGTCATGATTTGCAAGGCCCAGAACGCGTAAAATATACAGAGAACAGAATTTTATTCGTCAAAGAGAAATTAAGTATGGAAAGAAAACAATAGACGGCAACGCCGCGCGCTTATAATTCTCAGAAGGTAGCAGAAAACGTAAAGGGAGGAAATGGGCAACATAAACAATGGGTAGAACCTGATTTTAGAAACATTTTAAAGCAAAAAATCACGTAATTCGAGCCACGGGTTCAAGAAATATCAGAAATTTTCTGAATTGTATGTAACACGTTTAAGAACGAAGAACATGGCACCCATTGTTGTGCTATTGAAAGAGTATAAGAAACTTAGTTTTTATTGAAAATCTCAAGAACGTCTGGACGGATTAACATCAAACCTTCTGGAATTATGAAACAGAATATTGGTCGGGGCACGGGGGAATTCGTATGGGACTCAAATTAGTTTAATATTTACATTTATAACGTGGGGGATTAAGAAAGAAAAGAGACGCGCCGTCTGAGAAAGTTAAGCGACGTCATCACAGAGCAAGAGCACGGAAATAATTTTTGAAGAAAGAAAGAAAGAAAAAAAGAAAGGGAAAAGGAATACAGCCGTGTGACAATTATTAAATAAAATTTAATAAATTTATAAAGCAGGTAGTGAGACGTAAGACGTCCGCAAACGATGGAAATATGAATATTTCTAACATGTTGTACCGTGATGGGCGGGTGTTTAAAAAAAAAGAAAGTTGTCGGATTGTAGGCCAAAACAATGGGAGAAAGTGGTAAGGGGGAGAACGAGTTGAGTTTTGGTCGCGAGTACACGCATTCGTCGTTGTGTTGAAATTTTTGGAATTTCTCGGAAATATTTAGTGGAAGTGTTTTCTTGAAGTATTATCAAGTAAATGGAGTCATTTGAACATTGTGTAGCTAAAATTCAACTTTTTTTAAAAAAAATTCACGGGCAAAATTTGTGGGAACATTTTTTCTCGTGAATGGGTATGGGAATGAACAGTGATTGGCATGAAGGCAGCGAACTGGAACACTTGTAAGACATAGGCCAGTATAAAATTAAATTAGCAGTCGTTCAGGACGTCGAAAATATACGTCCGCGCCGCGGGGAACGTAATAAAAAAAAATCCCGAATTTGAAAACGTCGTGTGACATAGGAAAACATTAACGGGAACGTAATTAGTTCGTGAGAAATAATAACCGAGATTATAAGTAACGATTTTGAAAGTGAATTAGTGGCGTCCAGGAACTGGTGGCAGCTGAGTTGGAACTGCGTACACGAGCGGTGCGCGAGACACCGGACAACGACGGGCGCTGAGTGTGCGACGCCGCAGCAAAGGGAAGTTGCATGAACTTTATTTTTTTTATGTTCGAGACAAATACGGGAAGATTCTGTCGAAGATCAAGTTTTGGCAATTAAATTAAGATTACAATCATAAGACGAGGTCACGACAGAATGCGCATTCCTGTGCGAATGAAGATTGTATTAATATTTTAAGTGTGAATGGTATTATTTTATGAAATTGAAAGAAGGCAGTCTTATAAACAATATTAACAGAAAAGTTCTAAATAAATGTAAAAAATATAATGAAAATTAAAAAAATAAATGTCTGTCTCAAAATTCTAAATGACCTTCAAGATATACAAAAATTAGAATTATAGGTTGATATTCTAGATTAATTAATTTCTAGTTATCTCTACTCTCAATGCGCCATGGTTCATCCCCAACCGACAAATCCAACGGGAACTAAACATACCAGAATTTGAGGAGACAATAAAAAATCTTGCCAGCAATTTCTTCAACCACCTACCAAATGCTCCCTGCACTGCAAGCTTCAACCTAGGAAGAAACTATAGCAGTCCGCGAATCATATCAAGATTCCCGAAAGATAAACTTAGACCTCCTTAATTTGGCTTTCCCCTCGTTCCTTTCCACCATCATACCATCTTTAATCACACAACAAAAATCTAAAAATTAAATCTTCAATAGTTCAGAAACCAACCGCGACTTAAGGATGGCCATATCCTAAGAAGCCATGTAATATATTGTATTCTCAAAATCCTCGAAAGACATAATTGTCGAACGAGAAGTAATAAATCAAAAAAAAAAAAAAAAATCTAGTTATCTCTAAACTGAGTTATAGCTTATCTAACACTTCACTTCATTTTATAGGGCACTGCTCTTGCAATCGTCTGGTATTGATCGAAGAAACTACGGAAAACTACCGATCAGAGCAGCCAGACACTACAGTTCTTCTCTAGACAGCGAATCAAGTCAATCTAGATAACTAGTTAGTGTAAAAAATCTTCCCCTCTAGGGAATTGAACTTTGACCTCCCGGTCAGAGGCACTGCAGTGACATCAGCTGGTGTCCTGAACCACATCTCTCTGTCTGCACCAAAGGATGGTAATGTAATTGCTTCTACGACTCAGCAACAAATTATAAGTGTATAAATTCGTTTTATGAAATATTCCACAACATGATCATTGGATAGAAGTTATTACTTTATATTCCTTAATATGCCCAAGACGTTGGTAACATGTTTTCTCAGACACTTTTTTATTCAGTACAACAGTTCTTTCAAACAAAGAATATAAAAAAAAATGTTCCAATGCTGCCCGTGAAAAGCAAATATGTAATATTGGACATCTTGCTTCCACGAAAATATTAAAAATGAATTCTTTCTTTAATAAAATATGTTGACCAAAGATATATATAAAAATTAGTTCATTCACAATTTTTCGAAAATATGTGTAGTTTTTATGTAATTTTGCGGTCAATATAAACAATTTTTATAAAATTATTTTCTTAAAAAGCTCTCGAAAGTTTTCCTTTAATTTGTTCTTCTTGTGTAGCAAAGAACGGAAAAAGTGGCGCTGGTCGCGTATTCCGGGAACTCTATATTTTTGAAAATTGCAAAACGTTAGCATCGCAAAAGTACAATGTTCACGATAGATAATGTAATTGATAATTGATTTGATTAAATAAAATCTCATCAAAATATCTGAAATTTTTATAAACAAGAAGAGTACAATTTTTTGATAAAGTAAGTAGTTTTTTATGTACTTTTTGAACGCTGTTAATGTAATTTAAAAATATTATCAAAAACTGCTCTAATTTTATTAATTTTCTTTGCTCACTGATAGGAAAACCGACGTCTAAGAAGAGAATGGCACAGGTCTCATTTTTGGTGAACACTGAATTTTCAAAAATTTTCAAAGTTAGAATTAATGCATGTGCAATTGTAGCACCATTAATTTTGGTTTCGTAGAAAAATATTATTTTTTAAAAATTCCGTTATTTATGGCCGAATTTGGTGTATAATTCGTGAATTGCACATCGTCGCTTTTGTTTACCCTATTAAACAATGTAGACGATTCCCACAGATTTTTTTGCCATTGAAAATATGGAATGCATTTAAAACTTCTATTGCTTCAGACAAATGGTTACAATGAGTTAGGTGAAGTGATCTTTGGGAGAATACACGTTTGACGAAATAACTATTGAAGATGATGTAATGCTGTAGCCTTATCCATCCAGCTTGAACATATATTTCCCATTCAAAAGTCAAATTTCTTCAGGAACAAATCTCCTTGATATTTGTTATTCATTTTTGTCACTATAGCTCTACTATAGCTCCAGAACGTTATTTCAATCATTTTTGTCGTCCTTAGGGTCTCGTAAAGTTACCGTTGCTCGAAACACGCGAATTCATTGCTTCTTGTCGACTACTTTTGTTAAAATAAAAAAAGTGTTTAAATTATTTTTCTATGGATTCTTTTCATGTTTCTGAATAGAAGACACTTTTGACTATAAGTTAAGTATATTTTGAAGAAAAAGTGCCTAGTTATTTTATTATAATACGGCTGAATTCTAACCTGTGTAGCGTAACAATGTTAGTCATGTATATTTGGGATTATATTTTTTGATCCTGCGTATTCCTGCCTCAATAATTTTTTTATTTATCAAGTAGAATACCCTTAATCAGAATAACACACATTTAGCTGCAGATATTTGCAAATTTTTATTTTATAGCCACTTTACTGCAATGCTACATAGCGAGATATAACACCAGATATCCTGGAAGTACCTTTGACACCACGGAGATGTATTTCCTCAGTATATTTTTTCGCTTTCTTTTTCTGATAATGACTTTTAATAAGAAAGTAACTGATACAAATTTTTGGATTGATTAAACAATATAAATACGTGCCACCGAGCACTTTAAGACTTTTAGTGTACGGATTCTTATTTTCTTGTCGTAGAAACCAAGACTAAGAGTTCTACGGCTGTAAAAGTGAACTTAATGTTATATCAAACTACAGTTGACCATTTTTTCAATAACATATAATATTTTTCAATAAACAAGTGCCGACGAAATTAGGCTTGTATAGCATTGATTCCCGACAGATGGGTGGCAATTGAGTAACACATAAATATACACACATAATTTATAATATTGCTTATAATATAATTATACCATTGTAAATGTATATAGCTCCAAATTCCGCAGTTTCAGAAACGCTCAATTGCAATTTTCTTGAAAAGGGCTCCAGATTTTGGCTTTAAATTTTTTGAACGGATGGTTCTAAATGAACTTAATAACACAACATAAATGCCAATGTGATGTATTATTTTATTGTTGTTTTTTAAATTAAACAAAAATATTTTTAGAAATATAGGTCATATACAAAATATACGTCATATACAAGAATATTTTTAGAAATAGCACGTCATAGCACGTCAGAACGCAGTTTTTAACTGCTTTTTTGACGTAAAATAAATAAATAAATAAATAAATATTTCTTGTGTCATCAATATTTACTTTACGGGCATTTCTTATTTATCAATATCGTATTTGTGAGTAAAGTTACCTCTAATAATTTTTTGTAAATAATTGTTCGCCACATGCCATAAGGAAATGTGAGTCAGCTGCATTTTCGATGGCCCTTTTGACCTTCAATGACGGCATGTTTTCTTAAGCATTTCCTTTCTTGTGCATTTGACTTACAGTGACGCATCGAAGTGATCTTTGTTTTCCGGTGTCATGATCTTCATGTTCAGTTTGGATCTCCCAGAAGTCTTCGGTCGTTAGTAAATCCACTTCCTATGTTATGTGTCTCTTTTCACTGCCTCTTTCCCTTTATGTCAAAAGATATATAAATGCCCAACGTTAGAATTTGCACAGATATTCTAAAATCATCATGATTTTGGGCAAGATATTCCGTCAATATCGGTGTATTTCGGATAAGACGTGAAATCATAAATTGTCATAATAGTGTCTCCAACGCAATTAAGTTATAGTGTGAATGTAACATTATAGAGATTTCTTTTCAAAGAAGAGAACATAATAGAATTAATATGATAAGTTAATATATTAAATGTTACCAAACACTCCCTTTTTTCATAATTCAGTTTAAAAAAATTGTGTAGGAAAAGGAAGGGGGTATAGATTCCAGAGCACAGGAAAAGGTGCGCAGATGCTACTTTACGACCATAACGATTGTTCACTTTTTATACGTTAAGTAAGTCAATGAACCAAGGAAGTCAAAAACTCTGTTAAATCACATTACCATCTAAAAAAATTCTTTACCGATATATCTTTTTAAAGCAGTGTTCTTTACCTTTAATCCGATATATCTTTTTAAAGCAGTGTGTTTTGAATTTCGTTGCAATATTTGTATTCAGCAACTTCGAAAACAGAACTTTGCGTATAACAATATTTCTACGCACAATCCCTTCACTCTCAAGCTTCAATTTTGAATTTTGATTTTTAATTTCGATATTCGTCATCAGCGACCGCAAGAATCATTCTATCAATATTTTTACACATATTGGGTTCATTTTTATGATATTGATTCAGTGGTGAGGTGTAGTTGACATTTACATAATTGAAATGATTGAAGGCGTTGTCATTGTCAACAATAGTATTTATTTCACAAATAGCAGCTTTCGATGGCTTAGCCATCATCATCAGTTTTCTGGTACAAGAAAAATATAAAATTAGAATTAACATCGAATCGGCTAAGCCATCGAAAGCTGCTATTTGTGAAATAAATACTATTGTTGACAATGACAACGCCTTCAATCATTTCAATTCATTTTTATGAGTCAGTTAGTCATTTCGAACCCACCATTTTGAATTTTGAAATTTCATTATGATATTCGAAATCAGTGATTTAACCCTTTTTTATGCACTTTTGTTTATTTTCAAATGAGTTGATCTGCGATTTTGAAGCCGCCATTTTGAATTTTAAAACTTCATTTCATGACATTCAAATTCAGCGACTTCTAAAACCCATTGATACCAATTTTTACGCAAATCCACTGGCATTTGCAATGATGACTACGTTTTAGGCCCGATTCAACCAGTGTGCAGCGGCAAGATTTTCGCCACTAGCTTTTCAGCTAGGTCGAATTCAGTCGCTGTCTGGAGGAGCGATTCAGTCGCTGTCTAGCGGCTGGCTGCTCTGATCGGTAGTTTTCCGTGGTTTCTCTGATCAACAGGCGAAAGCCGGAGCAGTACTCTAAAAAACGGGCCACCGACTGCGCGCGATATTTCCTTCCTCTTTCTTCTCCTATCCTTTCCCCTTACACATTTACACTAACATACACAGACATTACACAGATTGGGGTGGTGTCCCGCTGGTGTAAGAGTCCTGGTTAGAGGGAAACTCCGCTAGCTGACGGTAGGTCGGTGCCGGATCTCGCTATCCAGCGGGGGAAAATCACCGCCACTTCCAGAAGAAAAACATGTACTACACTTCGAGACTAATGGCCTAAGCTGTTGACGCGCCCGGAATCACCAACCAACCAACTTGATATTATTGTGTAAGAATTTTAGTATATGAAAAGCAGTATAAATGGTGTGAGTAAACATATTCCGCGTTCACAAGAAGACCCACAGTTTTTGATCTTCTCATATTCGTTATACCTCTTTACCAGGCATGTCGAAGGGAACCTGAGTTTGCGAGTATCGCGCCCATACAAACTTCCACGAGTTTTGAATATTAAAGTTGATCAAATTGCTCCGGGATGGCGGTGAATCACTGAATAGTGCACACAACAGTGTTTTGGTAGAATCAGTTGAGAGTTATTCCCCTAAACTTAGCGATACTAATTTCAATTTCATCTATTAAAGTAAATAAATATTTCATTAAAATGAAACACATCAGTAACATTTAAATTCATCTACTGAGAATAAAATTAAATATTTTTAATCAAAAGAATCTTTATTTCAAAAGCGTATTTTCGTAAGAGCGTCAAATTATATTGAATCCGTATGTGCAACTTACAAATAAATATTCTTGTTCAGTTAAAATAGCTGTTCACCCGTAAAAGTTATGTAAATCTAAAATAAGGTGCTTTGTAGAGGAGGCAGATTACATAACAGAGTTAGCAATTTATTTCACATTATTTCTGCATGTAACAAATAACATAATCGTTGAATAAACAAAACAAAAACAACAAAGAATTTGACATTTTAACAAAGGAGAAGACTAGAGATTTATTTTTCCCTCTGCGCAGCATTCTACCACGAGCAGCACAAACCTGCTGCTTCCAGGTCAACAGTGCACGACCTTGTCCTTGGCGCCCGTGATATTTGCTTCTGCTCACCGACCCCGCGTCACCATTTTCCACTGATTCGTTGCTTGAAAGCTTCATAAGAGAAGTGTAAATTACTTATTTTCGTGACATTATGCAGAAAATCGTTCCAACAGAAGAGGAGCAGTATATTGAATGTCCAAAGTCAGCGTTTTACTCTATACGTCATCTAATTTCTGTACACCCTTTAATAAATTGTTACCAGCAAACATTTTTCTTCCATTTGACTAAGAAAGAACATTTTTTATATTTGCCACTTTTTCATCTTGCTCTAGCGTAATATCCAATTAAACAACTTCTGTTTTATTTCTAAATGTATTATGGAGCGCTGGGAACCAATATGTTTTCGAGACGATTACGATTTCATCTCATGAAAATATTGGTTGGGTAGCCTTATCAACGAATCAAGTTTCTCAAAAGAAATTCAATATTAAAGAAAAACATCGAGTTTGTTGTCAATGATAAAACATTTCTGGTCTATGCACTAGTGCTTGCGTTAGATTTCAGAATCAATGAGTGAAAAATCAATTAATACTTGTTAGGATTTATTTTTCAATTGTAAAATCTTGATTTTTTGACATTTTCCGATAATTTTGATGAATTGAAACGCACTTAGAAATGGTGCAGTTGCCTAGCTCCACGACGAGCAACTTCTGCATGCACGTCAGGCAAGCTCCTTGGCCAGGTCAAACATTACGTTCAGTCATGCTAGCAATATTCCAAAAGGGAAGTTCAATTTAATTCATTCATAGTCAATATGCGAATAAACGAATTGTAATAGTATAAATTTGAAATAGTTACAGTATTATTTATTTGATATTTTTTCAACATTTGGTTGTTGGTTGTTTTTTATTTATTTTTTTATTAATTTCAGACAAATGAAACATCATTGTATTCTTCTTTTTACTATCAATATATTGCTTGCCAGAAAAATGTATTGTCCTACTTAAAAATTCGAAAATGATTAACTTTCTCGCAGACACATAATTCACAAAACATCATACTATTTACTTTCTTATTCGGCGTTGTGAGCGAAAACTGCACTTCGATATCGTGAATCGTTTGGAAGTTAAAGGGAACGCATACTCGTCTGTTTCAAGAAATATCTATAACGACGCGGTAGGAATAATGCGATTGAATTAATTTTGTGCGTATTTCGATATTCATTTTGTATAATCTATTTTCTCCAACATCTGAATACTTTAAAATATCTCAGCGTTTTTTATCTGAAACCAAAATAATTCTTATTAATGCATCTTTGAACATTTCGTATGAAAGTGATTTACGAAAGGACATGAGAATGCTGCGCTTATTTTTGTTTATAAAGGGAACAGAAAAACAATATTTTTCGTAATGGTTTATAAGTTTGTCATTGAATGTTCGACGTGTTCATGATGCTTTGAAATGAATTGCTACAGAAATAAACTGAAACGAGAGTCTGACAAACTGTTCCCAAACATTTTCTATGTAAAAACTGTATCCCAGCAAATATTCAAAAACTTTGCAAACAATGTTCTAATCGCTTTTGAAAATAGCGATAAATTATGTATATTTAGATGACATATTCATTACTGCAGTGAACAGAATATTCAAAAGTACTTCGTAAAATGTTTACTGTTTGTTTAGTTACATTGATTGAAGAAGAGTTCACAAAAGTTAATTTATATGATTTACAACCTTTAACAGTACCAGGGGAAACGACTATGAACGCTTCCATTAAAATGTTATTTAAACTTTTAATGAGAATGATATCAAGAGCGTAAGAGATATAGTTCTGTGCTTTACATGAGCTTGTTGTGGGACGGTACTACAAAGGTTTGGGTTTTATACAAGCAAGAAAGGTATAATCCATGTAGATCGTCTTTAGACAAAATGTTAAAAAGCAGTATGAAAACTAACAAATCGTAACAAAAAAAATCTCAATAAATGCCTGTGAAAGAAATCTATAGCAAAGCGTAAAAGCACATTCATCGGTGATTCAAGACAATAAACTGCCAGAAAGTACACAAGTCGGAAGATCATTCACATCTGTCAGTTGAACCGAAATATTCCAAATCAATAATACATTTTCAGAGAGTTTTGGCTTCGAATGAAACCAGAGATTCAAAATATAAAAGAATCTTCAATATCTCCGAAGCCTTGATTTCTTGGAAAATATTCCGCACCAGTCGACCCTTCTCAGCACCAAGACATTTTTTTCTCGCATTCTCAGAAGCTCTCAAAAGCATCACCATCCCATAGGATGTTGGTGGTGGCGGAACCAGTGGCGCGAACGGCGACACGCACACTTGCTTTCACCAACAAAGGTCTTTCCAAGAAGTGAAGGGAAACCGATTATACGGACTACAACAGCAGTGGACTTTGTAAGCAACCCGTTTGAGGGCAAACGGGTTCGGGAAATACTGGCAGGATTGCCGAATCCCATTTCTTGAAGAGATTGACGAATCCCATTTGTTAAGAGATTGATGAAATAATAAATTTACTGTTAATAAAAACTTGTATGACAGGTTTTGGAAAATTAAATTCAAATCCAAATTTTAAAGGTCTTCGGTGCACACAGAATTGTTAGAATAGTTTTGTTTTTGTTTCTCATTTAAAAAAGATAATGGATAACTTTGTCTTTAAAAAATCTTAAAGTAATTGGTAATTTCTCTTTTTATATTGGTAAATGACCTCGCAAGTTGATCTCCTTAATGCATATCTATCTCCATGATGGGGAACTCGGTAAATTGATAAAATATTAGAAAATTAATGATGATAAGTTTATTCCCTCTACAGTTTTGCATATGAGAACCTGCTCCTTGTTTACCCACATCCTTAATGAAAGGAAAAATATGTTGAAAAAGAATGATAATAATTAGGTTATCCGCATACGATTTTGCATGGAGACCACATCGATTGGTAGGAAAGGAAAGATATTTTAGCAAGACGTGTTTAACCCTAGAGTAATAACGCGGGCTACAGGTGTTATATAGGCGTTTTGTTTCCAGTGGCACGCAATCTTGACTGAGTTTACAGTGTTGGGAGTTTCAGTACCTTTAAATTACGTCACTTGTAGCATCGAGGCTGCTTCACAACTTTTCATAGCAAGCACATTGATGTCAGTTTGAAAGTTATTCGACTACAATTGATGCCCGCACGAGCACTTCTGCTAGTTAAAAAGAAAGTTTGCTATGCAGGAAATCCGAAAGACGATGTTCTCTGAAAGTTGTCATTGTTTTAATGTACTATGGTGATATTCTGTTGTCAACGATTTGGAAATGACTCGTATTGCAGGAGTAAAATACTTCGAACAAGTATATTAGTATCCATGGCGGTAGATGGTATTAATGTAAATAGGCGTGGACAACGCAAGTGTTCAATTTAATATAATTCGAAATACTGAACACTAACCCTTCCACGCAGTGAGGGGAAGGGTACCAGCTGAGAACTTAATGGCAGGTTCTAAAAAATCTTATTTTGTAGGTTGCGGTGGGACTTGAGGAACAGAACTAGTATTTTGGCCTGAAGAACAGTTTTTAGGTCCTATGACGCACAGTTTTCAAGTGATGTACGATAAATTATTTTATTACATTTTTGAAAGTTTAAATCTTCTCAGTATCCGCAAATAAATTCACTATTTTATATTCTGTGCAATTTAATATCGACGCTTTGCAATATTTTTACCTAAACACAGTACTAGGCTAAAACATGTAAAGTACAGTTAAGAAAATGGGTCCGTTCAAAGTTGCGTTGGAGATTGCAATTTTTTCCACTTTTAAGTCAATAATTGGTTATTTGCAGGGGTAGTGTTAATCTGAATAATTCCTAATAAACACATTATAGACAGTTTGAAAGTTATTCGTTCTACAATTGTTGCCCGCGCGAGTTCTTCTACCAATGATAAAAATATTTGCCATGCAGGTAATCCGAAAGTCGATTTACTGTTTTAATATAATAATAATAACAACAACAATAAGAATAAGAATAGAACTAATTATTAGTGCATTGCAAAATAGTTTTCTGGCAAAAGGAAATTACAAAGTTTTTTTTCCTTCTAGAGAATCTTGCAATGCAAAAGATGCTTAATATTACCACAATATAGATATAAGGATTTGGATGGAAAATACGGATTTGATGGATAGAAAATTTAGAATACATCCAATTTTTTAGAACATGTCCAAGAAATAATTCCAAATTTAAAATTTAGAGTATTATAGGGAAAGAGTAGAGGAGCAGGCTAAATGAAATATTTGAGAGAGTGCATACTCTTTTTTGAAATTTCGAATTGTGAAATAAAATAAAGAAAGTGAGGCAAAAATCGATAAAACATTTCTTCAATATCAACTCTTTTTCTTTGGGTCGAAACTGAACTGTATTTGTAATCAGAACTATCATTATTTTCTACTTTGTCATGTTTAAATATTCGCACTCTTTTTCACCTTTCTGAAGTTAAAACATATGATCACACAAATCGATGTATTTAAAAGCATTGTAAATTTGAAACATTATGAAATTGGAAATTTTACTTCACATTCGTAAACCAATGTGAAATACCAATGACATTGACAATGACATTAACATACCAATGGATGGGATGTCAAAACTGGTTTTTAGAATTGTGTGAATTCTGATTCGGTGTTGTTGACGTTCTTATGCGAAGAAATAAAAGAGGTCATCTTCGTCAACATAGTACTATGTACTACGTAGTACATAGTACTGTGTAGTTTGTAGAATT
This sequence comes from Teleogryllus oceanicus, assembly GCA_964035755.1. Taxonomy (NCBI): domain Eukaryota; kingdom Metazoa; phylum Arthropoda; class Insecta; order Orthoptera; family Gryllidae; genus Teleogryllus; species Teleogryllus oceanicus. The sequence goes on along the minus strand of CAXIVR010000009.1, from coordinate 68,654,575 downwards.
CATTTCAGCAGAGTTAAATTTACCTGAATCACCTGTTCAATCGCTTTCGGCAAAATCACTGCATTAACAATGAAATTCTGAAGTATCTGAAAAAAATTGAAAACGTGCAAGTATATTGAAAAAGGGAAATCAAATTAAAAAAGGAGAGCAATTATGCAAGACGAAAAATTTCCACAAAAAATAGAAATAGAAAGATGCGAATAGGAGAGCTGAAGAGGAATTTTAGAAGCGAAGAGGTGAGAATAAGAGAGATGAATATATGTGAGTAGGAGAAAGGGCGACGAGTGTGAGTAGGAAGGGAAAAGAGGAAAAGATAGGAAGGGAGAGGTGGAGTAAGGGTCAAAAGAAAACAATGTCAAACCTTAAGTAAAGCCAGAAGGCTGAACAAAGCGATCAAACAGTGCAAGTGGAAAGCGAGCGCGGCCAACTGACGTCGCTCACACAGCGAGCTCTCCAAGGGACGTCCCAGGTCACATGAAGCCCTCCGTCCCGTGAGAGCCCAATGGGCGGCGGGACTGCCAGTGGGCACGATCTCCGGCCCCAAGAGGGCGCGAAATGGCAGCGACCAAGGGTTGGGGCGGGGGCAACGGGAAACAAAGAGACGTGATAGAGAGGGATAAGAGAGAGAGAGTGAGAGGAGTAAGAGAGTGAGAGGAGTATGAGAGAGAGTGAGAGGAGTATGAGAGAGTGAGAGGAGTAAGAGAGCGAGAGGAGTATGAGAGAGTGAGAGTATGAGAGAGAGTGAGAGGAGTAGGAGAGAGAGTGAGAGGAGCAAGAGAGAGAGAGTGAGAGGAGTAAGAGAAAGAGAGTGAGAGGAGTAAGAGAAAGAGAGTGAGAGGAGTAAGAGAGAGAGGGAATGAGAATGAGAGAGAAGCCGCAACAGGAAGAGACATGAGCGAGGGCGCGCCGCCCGGGACGTCTGTTTACAGCGCACTAAACGCGGCCTCGCGCTCCCACAGGGTCCAATTTAACTTAGCGCAGTATCGCCTCCCCCTGCCATCTCCTCTCACGCTCGCGCAGCGCCGAGTACCCACGACCTCCCCCACCCCTCCGTCATCCTCGCTGGCTTATCGGCGCCGCCCTCGAACACAATCACATGTGAGGCATGCTAGACGTTGAACTAATGCGTCAAAGCGTCTCCACTTCCCCACGGAGACCGATACCTGCGGAGTTATGTAAGTTGTGGTTGTGATAGCATGGGAGGAGGATAAGACTGAGATGCTAGGAGTGAGATTAAAGGAGATGTTAAATGTTAGGTCTGAGAATGTATGAGCTATTAGCTGTTAAGAGTTAAAATTGTAGAAGATATTAGATGTTAGGAGTAAGATTTATGAGATTGTAGGATACATTAGATATTAGGAGTTCGATTGTAGGAGAGATTATAGGTTAGAAATGATATTGTAGAAGATTATGTTAGATGATTTTAGATGTTAGCAGTGAGATTGTAGGTGATATTTTATATTAGGAATGAGATTGGACAAAATGGAAAATGATCTGTTTGGAAATATATTTCAATAACGGACGCTATGCCTAAGTTAGCTATTGGAGAGGCGATAATAGAGCTTTATTTATCAGGATATGATTGAAAGAAACTGAAAAAATAGAAGTAGCAAAATAGTTGGAATAAGGATGACCTGCTATTGTCGAGGCAATGATGATTGGTGTGTTCGGGGACAGCAGTTAGACAAAAGTAACACTCCAAATGCAAATGAATATTTATTGCAAGTAGATATAGTCTCGTGGAGTACAATGATATAATTTAAAAAATAACAGCATAACCAAGGCTCGAGGAAGTGAATGTCCATGAAGCCGGAAAATGCAGCCAGTGTTGTCACTGTCACTGTGCTATGTCCTCATCGCCGCACGGGAATGTCTGCTCTCTGATGCTAGTACATACTGTGAAACGCTGCACTGCGAACATCGCATTGGACTTAATTTGAAATGCTACTCGCGTTTAGTGCAGAAGTCTTGTCTGTGGTATGAGTGATTGCTTTTTGGTGAAATATGGCATGATAAGCGATTCGGATCCAGCTTTGAAGGGCATTTTTACCGTGCATGTAGATTGTGTCGGATTCAAATATACCTCTCACGAGCGCTGTATGTGTCGCAAAGTGCCATATCCTTGTTCCAAACCAACGGTAACGTTCATGGGTTAACCTTCAGCAGAACCTATGTCACGCAGGGAAGACGTAATGAGCAGAAAACAGCACTTTAACTGGTGTCAATGGTCGCAGCGGCATCAGGACGAGGGGTTTTAAAACAGACTCTCGCATACCGATGATTGATACAGCTCATTTCTATGTATTGTGGGAATTCTGATGTGATGACGTTCTTATGAGAAGAAATAAAAGAGGTCATCTTCGTCAACATATTAGTTTTATTAAGACAGACGGCTTTGCCGTCATCAGTCTACAAAATATAGAAAAATATAACAAAATGATGAATGAAGACAAAATAAGGTAGAAAATTAAATTACAATTAATGGATACATTTAAAGTTCTAAGTTACAGATAGCAGATAAAATTAAAAAAAAAGAAATGCAACGGTAGGATTAGTAGCAGTTCACAATTAAACATTATAAATATCAATAAAGAAAGACACATTATATGATTGCAAAACATAAGGAACATATAGCAGATAAAATTGCGAAAATGAAATGCGACGGGGGGAGGAATTAATACAGATAATAGCAGTTCAAATTTCAGATTATAAATAAAATAAAGAAATATACATTCTCATATTCAAAAGAAGAAAAATATAAGAAATGGGGAATAGTAATAATGATTAATAGCAAATGTTATTACAAAGATGAGGAAATAATTGAATAATAAGTTGAGCGCTTTGCTTACCTCGCTGCTTTCGGCAAAAGTCGGTCGACTGTGCCCAGAGGAAACGTGACACGGGGTTTTTATTGCTTTCCGGAGATCCGGCGAGGGGTCGGAGGAGGTCTGTTTAGTGTTCTATTGAAAATGTCTTAGGAGGCGGGGGGAGTCAGTTAGTGAGGTCGGGATGTGTAAAATTATTAGTAGAGGGGACAGAGAGAAATTAGTTTGTTCGTTGAGAAGGGCCTCAGATTTCTGCTTGGCTTTAAATATGTAAAAGATTTCTAAAGCGCTTCTGTTCCAGAATTTGTTTTCTGTTTCAAGAATTTTAATCTCTGAGTCTGTGTGGAAAGTGTGGCCTGCGTTTATAAGATGGTTAGAAAAGTGCGATTTGTTTATATTATTCTTCCATGCATGTAAATATTCTTTAACTCTTTCTTCTCATTTCTATGTACCACAATCCGAAACGTGTCTCTGTTGCTCCTCTTTGCATGCAGATCATTCTTTACAGAGACGAAGGAATATCGTCAATAGAAGACTAACACTCCAACGAGTCGCGAATCTGTTTGGAGAATAATTCTCTTGGCTCGTCAGAAGGAATAATGACAATCGCTACAATTCGCATGTCATGATAAGATGAGGACCGTAATTGCGGTGATGATGTAATGGCTTGGGCGGCCATGTTCAATTATGGATTCTCTTTCGAGGGCAGAACTAGAACTACTTGGTAATGGGTGCCAGGTGTTCGACCCTTAACTGCTGCAGCTTTGGGACACAGTGGGCCCTTTCGTCATTTTCCCTTCAAGTAGGCGTATATAGCGAGAACTATAATTACAATATACTTTTGAACCTTAGGAAATTCGCGAATCGCCCAGTTAATTTTCACATTAGTCAAAATAAATGGATAAAGTTCAAAGTAGGAATAGCCCCAAAACATTCTTTCGACATTAGTTGGCTAAAGTTCATATTATTCAACATGGCATGATGGAGTTGGTGAAGTATTAATTATCTTTGTGATGTTGATACCTTCTAATAATTAAAGAAAGGTGTTGTCAAGTATCAATATACTTTTAATCCGAAAATCTTTTCGATCGCGTAGTGATCATCTTCAGAGCTATCGTGCAGCGTTTGGGCGAAGAACAAGTAAGTGAAATATGTGACGGGGAATAACAGATATTATGTAATAAACCTGGATCACACTTCCGTTGGCTAAGTTTCTGTGAGTAATGAGAAAAATGGTATATACTTTCAAGTTCCATTCTGACAGTCATAAATTTTATTTTATGACGATACCACCCTAACTTCACTAAATATGTCGATCACACAAACGGGCCGCACATTTAGACATCCGCTTTTCTTTAGCCAGCGCTCTGCACCAAATGCCAACGTAAGCCTTATGTCCGAAATTATCCATTTGTCATTCATACAGGTGAATACAAACCATATAATGTAATTAGTTAGTTTGCGAATTAGCCATATTTCGAACTTAAACGCACGGAGTCTAGTTGTCGTGTAAACGGTGCGCCAACCAGCGTGACGAATTTCATCCAACCAAGAGAGGTACAGCCAGGTCGGGATAGAAATACATGATCCTAGTACTGAAACTATAATTAGCTTCAGATAGTGAAGAACTGGCGATGTTATTATGTTTAAATCAATATATCAATGTGTGAACGTTACTTTTAACAAGTAATAGTTTATTGTAATGTTGAATTATACAATGTGAATACTTCTGTGGTAGTACAATTCGATTAGCTATTACTCTCTTTCGGAACTAGAATCAATAAGCAGCAGGTAGACTGGAAACTCAGAAGAAGCTTGTTACATTGTTGCATTATGTAAACACTTATATTAAAGTCTCACGACATTCGTGTTTAGAAGTATAGTAACAGATGTAAACTCCAGCCGGAAAGTCGAGTTGCCTTCCCGACCGGCGCGTTACCGAAAAGGGGAAAGCTTCTATGCGGAAAAGAGTTTCAGGATTTGTGTAGAAGGAAGAAAAGAAACAAGGAGGGAAGGGAATGAAGTTAAGATCCCTAATACAGTGAAACTGGCTTGGTGGATACCGAGAAGGGAGAGGAAATAGGTACAGGAAAAGACTAGAATGGGAAATCCATATGGAGGTGCGAAATGACACTTTTAAAGAAATCTTGGAAGGAATTGAAAAACGGATGTTGTGATGGTTGTTTATCAGAAATAAAGCCAGGACATATTAAAATAAATAAACAATGGAGATTTGCGAGGTGGTTAAACGATTAAAGAAAAGGAAATAAGGTGTGTGTCAACGAGTAAATAAAAAATATCGAGCAAAAATCAGAAATGAGTTGGAGTAGGAATATCAAACTTCTTTCTGAATCCAAACCCACAGTGGTCTAAATATAAAGATATTTCCAATTTTCTAAGAGAATGCGCATTAAATAAAAATCGGAAATATACCACACTTTACTGAACTTTCTTCTAGTCTAGCAAAATAAATGTGTCATTTTTCAGAAAATTTTGAAAATTTTATTGGGGTTCATGTAAAGTACCAACCAAAATTAAAATACCGTAAAGATCTCCGGACCGACACTCAGATATTTTTTCTGACGTATATACCAAGTGTCAGCTTAAAAGATTGTAATCTGACAGCAATATGCTACATCCATCCATCCGAATCCCCCGATTTTCGGGTTCAAATTTGCTTATATCTCTCCTCCACTTGCGGCAATCTTAATAATCTTTTTTTGAACAGTGCTAATAAGCCTTAACCCTAACGTGTTTGCAGAGTTCTCTTAAAAGAACCTTAAACACAGATTTTAGGCGCGAAAAAGTCAAGATCGAATTGTTGAGGTGATTCATATACTTTTCCTCCATATACTGGTGTAAAGAGAGGAAAAGTAACAATTTTGTGAATACTAAGAGTCCGCGCACGACAACCCGAGTTATGTTTTACAACGTGGCGCATCCAGATCTGTCATCATAATGGAACATGGCACGGCTTTTCGCGTCTTTCTCGGCCGTGTCGCTAGATGCCGCATGATCTGCAGCACTGATCGATACGGTCGCGATCGTGTGACATCTGGTGGCACGACCGAGAAAGACGCGAAAAGCAGTGCCATATTCCACCGGGAACACACGTCTTGGCGCGCCACGTTTCAAAAAGCGAAGAATACATGTAATGTAGCTTCCACGAACGAGCTAAGAATTCTGGGGCGTGTGTCACCTAGGGTAATTAATTTATTAGTGATTCTAGGCGCGTCAACAGCTCAGGGTATTATTCCCGTAAATGCAGTGTTTTTTTTCTCTGGAGGTGGCAGTGATCTCCCCCCTCTCGCTGGATGGTGATATTCGGCGCCGATCTACCTTCGGTTTTCCCTAACCAGGTATCTCCCACCAGCGGGACACCACTCAACCGGGCAAGTTCTAAGCTCCCGACTGATCTTACGGCATGTATGTAGTTCATGTTAGTGTTAGTCTAAGTAAGAAAGTGGTGAGAAAAGAAGAAGGAAAAGGAACGAAAGATCACGCGTGGCCCGTTTGATAGGAACTGCTCCGAAATTCGCCTGGTATTGCTCGGAGGAAACTCAGAAAACTACCGATCAGAGCAGCCGGCCGCTAGAATTCACGTCGAGATAGCGGCTTAATTCGATCTAGCTATTTGGCTAGTGTCGAAAATCCTGCCCCCGTCGGGATTCGAACCTAGGACCTCCCGGCCAGAGGCACTGAAGTGACATCAGTTGATCCCCTAAGTCGCATCTCCAGGTGTGTGACCCAGGCAAGAGCGTAAACCGGCTCCCTCCCTCTCCAACCTCTGCGTAGAGGAGTGCTGTGCGGCAACGCCACGAGGCCCTTGCCTCCAGGCAAACACATCCGCCCGCCGTCCTGAGACGCCCCCGCGCGAGAGCTTAGCGTGGGGCGCGCCGGGCGACATGTTTACCACGGCTCTCAACGCCGAATCCCTTTGTCGCGCCCGCCCCGCCACTCCACGCATTGCCACGCCTCGGTTCGCTCGCCCACACGCACCTCACACAGGGGCCTAGAGCTCCTTCCGCAATGACCTATAACGGCCTAGTACAACACACAACATTTAAAACTGACATATGTCGCCTCGCAATTGTTCACCACGACCGTATAAAGACCTCACAACAATAGCAGAACCACTGTACAACAACCCCACTAGTATCCCATAACGACTCCCCTACGACCCCTCTCCGGCCAGACAACGACCTCACAATGATCGCACAATGATTCTGCAAGCATTCCACAATGACTCTACAAGCACTCCACAAGCCCTCCACAAGCACTCCACAAGCACTCCACAACGACTGACATTGACCCCACAATGCTCCACGCCACACTCCACTTCTCTTCCTGTCTTCCCCGCACTCACACGAGCGTTGTGTGGTTGTCTCGAAGATTGATTTATAGCGTTCCGTTCATACCCACAGCAAAATGAAATGATAGGTGGCACAGGGCAACTTGCTGCCGAATCATGTGGGTCAAATATTGCACAGCTTATTTTACTTCTATTTTTTAATAAAACCAGTAACTGAGAAAAGTTGTCAAAGTAGAAAAAAATAAACATCTATACGACTGTGCATATGAAATTCTGTAACTAAAGATAAAATAGTTTAACAAAATTCAAATATAGGAAAGTTCTTGTTTGTATGTGGACGACTAGAGAAACGAAAGATTAGCAAACCATTTTCAGAAGAGGTATTTATCATGCGAGTAAGCAGCCTCTGTTCAGATATCGCATAAGGTTAGCCATCATCTGCTTTCACGTGTCGCTTTTGAACTGATAAAAACATTTTCACTTGTCTAGTCCTTCATGTAACATGATCTCGTGTCTGGTCTTCTACTTCCTTGTGGATTTCGCCAGTATACAGGCTGTCCTCTGCCATGGTATTGCATTCTCGTCACACAAAAATAGTGGGAATTGAATGTGTTGTCCATCCGTTAACGTGTTTTGTTAACTTACAGACACTTATTCATAATATTTCGCATTATCATTTCGTACACAAATAATTGAATGATAAAATTAAACAACACAAAACGGAAATAAGGTAAGAATTCACCATTCTAACATATTCCTGCCACTTAGCAAACATTTTTACACAAGACAAAATTTAAAAGGAAACTAAACATAAAATTAAAGTACGTAGTAATGCATAAAAATTAAAATCATATACAAATATCAGAAGTTTTATAGAACAAATCTGGTGAACATATTTTCGTATGAAGCCACCATTCCATGCCTCGCGGAGCATCAGCTAGCGCGTGTATTTATTTCTGAATATGGAAATGGAAGGGAATTCAGAGGAAGGTGTTCTTATTTCTCACAGGAGCGCTGAACTGTCCAGCTTGAGCGGACACGGTTTGACACGCATGGCCTATAAGATGTATTTAATTTATGGTTACAACTCGAAAAATACTAAATATTTCGTTCTTTCACTAAGGCCATTAGAAGAGAGAGGCCATTAGGAGAACTATATTATAGATTGTTATAGTGATGTTTGGAGAACCACTAACTTTCAACTTAGTGAAACTCCTTCTTTACCCGGAAGTGGACACTTTTCGCGGAACCTACAATACAAGGAAAGCCGTCCTTGTTAGGCTTGATGTCCCTCCCCCTAGTCTGTGATGTTCGCCACCCTCTTGCAACCGGAAGCAATTACAGCCATTAGCACTCCCCCTCTCGACCCCCAATGAACAGAGCACGCGTGAAATCGCTGCTGTCCCTCACACTCCCACCTCCTACCCTCATCCCTTACCCTTTTCCCTCCCCCCTCGCACCCCCTCTGTTTGCTGTGTGCGTTGTTACGCTGAGGATCGAAGCAGAGACCTTCCACGAACTGCATTACACACATGAGCAAATGATCTAAAAGCTGTCCTTGTAAAAATATGTTGCTTTTAAATAGTTTTTTTTTTGGTTTTAGATTGAGTGAAATAATGGCCACTTTACAAGGTGAGGATATAAATTGTGACAATACAGTATCATTTACAACTCACTGATTTAGAGCCAAATTAACAGTCCTCATATAGAAAGATGACATAAATTCAAAGCATAAGAAAAGTTTTTACGCTTTTATGAAACTACAGAGAAGAAACAGTTTTCCAAAATAGCAGACTTCCAAACTGGCCAGATATACCAGGGAATTTTCATTTCGGAAAATATCATTGGAATAGCGCAGGCGCTTGTGATGTATACCAACGGAGGAAGTTCAAGAAAAAAATACCGTTTAGGTTTCTAGGAACCCCCCAAAAACCATATGCATTTCTGTTGAAATCACGAAATCCATTTTCTTCGACTCTCTATACTGCATATATAACTCCGTCTATACGTATGAATACGAGAAAGTAAAAAAAATTAAAGATTCTAAAAAATTTTTGAATATTTTTGTTTTATTAGGTAGTGTATTTATATGATATCTTATTAAATAAATGCATTGCCGAAGGAAAAGGCAGGCCAGCATTGAAATTATTATTTTTTAATATATATTACCGGGAGCGGTGGCTCAGTGCATCAATTGATGTCACTGCAGCGCCTCTGACCGGGAGGTCCTCGTTTCGAGTCCTGACGGCGCACACTGGTTTAATCGCGGCAAAAACCTGGCCATAATTGCAAAAGTGCGCGTTTGGAATTCTGACTTAACAAATTTCGGAAGACATTGGAGCATACTACTTCAGCTTCAGAAATTTACTTCAATTTTTTTTTTCTCCCACACGGTGTCGTAAAGTTACCGTTGCTCGAATGGCTCGAATTCGTTGATTCTTGACCAGGGCCACTTTCTTTCGGACCATGGCCTTGGTGCTTCAGCAACTCTATATTGAAGTTGGGCTGTAGGTGAACATGATGTTTGACCAGGTTGTGTATTAGTAAGGTGTGTACTATTTATATTACATTGGCTTATATATATATATATATATATATATATATATATATATATATATATATATATATATACAGTATTTAATTATTTATTTACTTATTTCTATTCATGTATGTTGATTCATGGCATATTTTGTGTGATTTCTAACGTTGTTGTTCAGACAAGTTGTCTTTATTCCATGTGATTGTTTTTTAGCCCTGAAGAAGGAATTAAATATTCCGAAACATTGGCAAACTAATGTGTTTCATTAATTGACCGATCCCGTGATCCATATCCTACTACTTATTAACAGTCGTGATTTCTACAATGATATATTATTTAATTATATTTTATAGGTGCTTTTTCCATTACTTAATTATTTTATTTTTAACTTTTAAATGACGGAGGTTCTGAATGAAGCGCCACCTCCTTGACTCACAACGCCTGCGCACTGGAGTTTTTCAAAGCCAATATGGCGGCTAGAGGAGTCCGACTTGCTCGAGTTGAGGCGATCCAGTTGTGTACGTTGAGTAGCAGGTGTAGCCTTCAAGTAGTGGTTATGTGGATGTGGTCTGTTGTTGAAATAGTGAGAATCATAGTGAAAATGGGCAGTGTCATGAGGTGAGGGAATTATGGTAAAAAGTGAAATGTGTATGCTGCCAACTTCAGTGTTTACTTTCAGCTTTGTGAATTGTATTTACGAACGTGGAAAGTGGAGAAGAATTCAGTGTTCTGTTTTAATAATGGACTAAAACTCTGTCTTCCTTTAAAATATACCTGACTGTCTCTTGGAGCTACGCCTTCTTTGTTTTCTAATTGTTCTACTTTCTTGAATCGCCCAAGCACCACCAAGTCCACAAGAACAGAAATTGAGTTTAGGAAACGAGTATCAGCTTACTGCAATTGAAAAAGTGCGAAGGAAAACATTGCAAGATTAAATGATATATTTCACTACTTTTGATGAACTAAAAAGTAAACTGAAGTTGCTTATTTTGGACGACTGTATTGTTTTTCAACATTTTAATTGTAATTCTGTTCCTAAAATTAATAATTCAGTTGTGGTGGATATGGAATTGAAACTCGGTGATTTTTATTGTAAAACAATATTTAAACTTGGAGACACTACAGAATCAGATAGTGTATATAATACAAATGAAATTAGTGATATTTTAGAAAAGGTTAAGTTAAAGTTGTGTTTTAATACAAGTAGTAGTAACATTCCTCAAGATGGTTTTGCTTTAATTTAGACACCTTACTTCAAATCGATACCACAAATTCTCAATTTGGCAAACCTGTTGCTTTTACGCTGGAACAAGTAAAATTTCTCAACAAGAAAAGAAGTGCACGTCACTACAGTTCATAGTTTTTCATATTATCTTGTACGTTATTTACCATACAGTCATATTCTTGTAAATATTTCAAACATTTAGGGCTCATAATATTTCGTCATCCTAGTGCAATTAGAAAATTGTGTTCATTTCCTTTAGAAACTCAAATGGAACATAGTGAACATTTTTAAAGTATACAAGAAACAAATACATACATTAAATGATTCTAGTGATAAATTAGTGACTCATATGATGGGTGATATACATTCCAAATCAGGACTTGCAATGTACTCGTATTTGGAAAACAAAAATATATTGGGATTAGAACAAATAGGATTCCATGTACTGTGAGTTGTGAGCGATAATAATAGAATTAATAGAAAGTGTGTGGAGCTTGTTTCCACTGAAAAAGAACTTATATTTATGTACAATCTTCCTGATGAAGAAAGTAGATATCTTTTCTTCTTATTTGATAGAGTAATTAATTATATATATTTTCGTCTGGTAACCACAACTTTACTTCACATTTCAGTTTGTATGGCCTTCTTAGGCGGCCATCTTGAATGACTGCTCAGACCGTGTGTATCTAGGTGATGTTGCTCCGAACAGGGTTAATACGTGAAAGAAAGAAACAAAGGAAAATTAAAAATTATTGTTCTTTTGTTACCTGTTGCGTTCAATGTTCCATAAGGAGCCTAATTAGTACATCTTTTATTCTCATTTGTAACTGATCCTCCAATTATTATTCGTAACAGCCAGATATTTTTATTTAAAGACAATATGAAACTTGCTACATCACAACCGTATTTTAAGAGAATCTCAATTAATTTCTTTAAGGAGAACAAAAATCTCTAAATGTTAAGTTACTACCTTTTCAATTAAAATTCTTGTTATATAGAACTGTACCAGAGAAAGTATTTTAATTTAAAAAGCCAAAGTTACAAAATATCATGCTATTTTATTTGATGACAAAACATTTACCACACTCATTGATTACGTATTTAGTCTATCTACCTATCTAGTAAATCTCCAAAAAAGTTACGCTTTGACATAGTGAAACAAACTGTCTGATTTTGTTTTTAAATTTAATATTTCCCCTGCCCTTCTAATATTAATTCAACGTAACCCGTTCCAAATTTATAAAAGAATATGGGCACCAGGAAAAGATTACGTTAATTCAATTATTAAAATTATCCTCAACTGCTATTTCCAATAAATTAATATCCGACTAACTGGGTCGATGGGCATATAAGAAATAATTGCTATTGCCTACTAATAGCGGATTATTTGATCTGCCATCTGTACAGAGTGGCCGAGGAATCTAGAAATCAAATATACATTTCTAGCTACTCATTTGCTGGAATTGGCTAAGTGAAAATCATATTTTCTATTCACAGAAATTTCTAAGTTTATTCAATGTTCATTGGTAACAATACGAAACTTTCGGTCATGACCAGTCTCAAACCTTATATTGCAGTACCCGTCTTCGCGTGCTCTTGACCGATGTCGCCGTGTAGAACCATTTTCAATTTTTCCCGGTGTCGATGGCTCCAGATCCAAATACCATCTTCTTTTTTTCCGTTCTGGCACAAGTGTATTCAAGTCACTGATCCTAACCGCCTCATAAGTTGATAAGACTTAATTAATTTTCCTTTTAAAAGTTCCCAGTTCTTTCTACGCGTATACTTAAAATATTAAAGTTCAGCAAGCTATTATCTGCATCAAATACTCTCAGTCCTGTTGCCGAAAAATTCACCTAAGTTCACAACTCTAGCTGCTGCACCAATTTCATTCCCCATCCCAAAAATTCACAATTCCCAAACTTCCAACATCAATTGTCTACACACTATCCGCACAGCACCACGGCATAAGTCGGAATGCATCCGTATTCCCCTCTTTCAGCCCCTCAAAACTCGGTCCATCTATCTACTGTTTCTTGTCAGAAAAAATTCCATGCCTAGCCAATCCCTCAATTACTTACAAATTCAACTAGCCGCGCCCCAGACTGTCATTGCTGTCACTGCCCCAAACAGTTTACTTTATCAACTAGCCGCGCCCTGTGGTTCAAAGCAATGAAGTTTGTTGACCTTGACGACAGCTAGTCTACCGTTGCTATGCCGCCATATTTTCATATGTCTATCCTTACCATTCACCCTGTTAACAATAAATGTGACGCAATACAATGTCCCACATATTGGTATGTCACAATAGGAATGTGTAATTAAAGACTAATATTATTAATTGTTTTTAATCTTAAATGTTTACTTTCTCAGTTTATGAAGTACTTCGTAAGAAGAGAAAGTTACTCAGGTTTTTATCGCGAGAGGTGCCTGTGATATTCCTCCGCTGGATGGCGAGATCAAGCACGGACCTACATGTCCGTTACCGGTGTTTTCGCCGACCAGGTATCTCCCACTAGCTGGATCCTATCCTAGCCGGAACAAGTTAAAAGCTTTCGACTGTCTTCCAGCATGTGTAATAGTGTAGTGTATGTGTAATAGTGTAGTGTATGTGTGTGTAAGTAAAGGGTGAGGAAGGGACAATGATGACGAAAAAAAGAACGCGCGCGGTCTGTGGCGCGTGGTACTGGTCCGTCTGGTGTTGTTCGGAGAAACGACAGAAAACTATTTATCAAAGCAGCCGGCCACTAGAATTCTCCTCCAGACATGTAAAAAATTTAAAATACTTGACGAATTGTAGATAACCTCCTCCTGTTAAACTCTGTTAAAAATATTATCTGCATCTTCTGTAGTTCTGTATGGGTCGCTGTGATCCCAATACTTGGCCGAGCTCTTTCGGGCGCTCAATCCATCTACCCATTCATTCATTGCACGAGAGGCGTCGATGTATCTTTTAATTAAGTCAACCGTTTAATGGGAATGGAACCGGAGATGGTAATAGCAATGCTGCTTTGTCGAAGTCGATTCTCCACAGCTAGAATGAACGACACGCCAACTGGAAATCGGCACGACTCCAGATTAGAGGTTGCTACAAAAGCTATTTGAGGTAGAATGTTTCATCACAATTGAATTCGTATAGTCCGTACTCCATTGTGAATACCTGAACATATGAGAGACACTGAGAGGAAGTTCGTTTGAAAAGGAAGTTTTCTAGTAATTCTTTGCGGTAGAATAGTGATTGGACAGGAATATGCTGGAGATTTATTTCTACCTTTATAGAATATTAAATTCATTTTGAGATTGCAAATTTGTTTTCATTTAGCATTAAATATTATCGATGAATTTTTCAGATGGTTTCTGTCAGATAACTTTAAAATATGTAATAAATAAAATAGTGTAAGAACAAGAAAAGAAGAGAATGTTCTCCTTAAAAAATTTATCTTCAATGTATTTATTTGCAGTACTCCATATGGTACAAAATTAGTTTTGAATGAATGTTCATGCCGGTAGAATCGTGATTGTTTGAACATTAATGTAAGCGAGATTTGTTGCTTGTTTCCAGGATATCAACTTCATTTTGAGACATTAGATCGGACATTAGAATTTGTAAACCGTTACAAATTTAGTGTTCCCTAGAAAATAAATATCCTCACCAAATGTGTGAAGTTTGAGATCCGTTTCATGAAATATAGAAAATCGTTATAGTAGAAACTACACTCGAAATATGTATAATATATTGTTTATACAAAATGATATGACGATTATCGCAAGTTTTCAGCATATTTCAAAATAAGTAAGGTGATGGAAAAGGAAGATCAATCGTATGCATTATTTCATGACTCGAAAATTACGAAAGTACTGCAGTAGCAAAACTCTTGGTGAACAAAACAACACAAAATGGTTTTCCGAAAAGTATTACGCAAATTCTTAATACTCTCCTATAACCCTGAAATACATTTTCATCAATTTTTCCGCAGCATTGAAAGACATTCACGTTACTACGGACATATTAAACGACAAAGTAAACAGTTCTGTTCTGCAAAGCAACACGAGAAAAGCGAATATTTAATGGTGTTAGGTCTCTCAATTGAAGCATATTTAAAAATTATGCTTTATTTAATTGGTCGCATGAACTACCAGGTCATTAGCGACCACAATCAGAATACAGTATATATGTACAACAGAACATACTACAAAATTTGACATTAAAGCGCAAATACATAATTTAAATTAAAAAAATTTTAAAAAACAAAAACAATGATCAGAAAACATATTATTATTAATACATTATTCGACGTAACATTGCGGCAATATTCGTGTTTAACAGATTTTTGGTTTCTTACAGCTTATTGATCAAGTTTACTTCCTTCAAAAATTTAAAGACAATTTCAATGTGTTTGTTGTTAAGGATTTCTGACAGCGAGAGGTATTGCGTAGTTTTTGCGTATATCGTTGTAAATGGAACAGAACAATAGTGTGTGGTATAGAGAGGGCAGATTGGCATAGGTCACATTTTTGTTTGCAATTCTTTTGTTAGTAAATGCTGATGTGTAAATTTAGAATGGCCAATTTTTAAACGGGTGAGTATAGTTTGATATTTTCTCTTGTGAAGGTGAGGAAGGTGGTCATCGAAGATACTTTTCCTGATCTGATGTAATTGGTTTGGTGATTTGGTCCACTCAATATTCAAAAGATCCTTGTTTCTTTGATGAAGCTCTTTTTGGATATGGTGGGAAACGATGTTCTTCAATAGGTGAATTAATAGTGTCTTTTCCTGCTTCATCAGTTAATATATTACGGGTAATACCTCGGTGCGATGGGATCCTAATGAGAATTATTTCCTTGTTGATGTGTCCATATATAAGTTAGCTATTACATTTACAATAGGTTCCTGGTTTTCAGTATTATTTAAGCTTACTAGCACACTTTTGGAATCTGCAAAAAGACAGATTTCTCTTCGGTTTGTTCTTGAATATATTTAAAGGTTAGTAGAGTGGCATGCACTTTACAGTAAAAAATAGAGAAATAACCACTTAGCCTTGACTGTATTAGTGTCTCTTTTCTTCGTACTGCACAGCCAGCTCCAATCTCTTTACGGGAGCCATCGGTGAAGATGTGTGTATATCCAATGTATTTGTTGCAGATTTCGTTGAAGTAAGCTTGGTAAATTGTCGCGGCAGGAAGTAATAAGAGCCAAAATTTTTATTGCTTATTTATCCTTGAAAATACAGTTTATTACATGGGAGTTTTTTAATTGTTTTTTTCTCCCTTTCAAAATTCAAAATTTATTGCTTATTTATTTTTAATTTTAAAAGTGCAACAATTCACTTTTCCCCATAGCACGTCATACGCAGTTTTTTAACTGTTTTTTGACGTAAAATAAATAAATAAATAAAAATTACCGTGTTAATCTCTCTTTCTTGGGAAGATCATTGAGGCTGATGCTGATATTTATTAGGGAAGGAATCCATGAAAGTCTTTTTTTTTTAATTATGGTAGTTCGAACATTAGGAAATGTGAAGTGGAATTCTTCAAGATACTGGATCAGGAGATAATAAACTGGTTTTGAAGAATACTTTTTCTTTCTGTACTTATTTCGTAATATTTTCTGGAGAAAACATTTTTAGAAACAGGGTTATTCGGAGTGGATGATATTTTGCTGACATGAAAAACAGAATTTTCTTCTTCTGATATGAAAAGGTTCTTCATTGGATTCCACAAGAATGCTCAAAATTGAACTCGTTTGATATGCGGTAATGACTAATGACTAATCCGGCAAAGTGTACTGGATTAACACTATTTCATATTGTTGGCCCCGTCGAGGTGGGTTGGTCCACGTCCTGACGGGGGGATACAGAGGGGGCTCTCAAGTATTCCTTTCCTTCACATGTCATTTTTCTTCTCCCCATTGTACATTCTCATTCTTATATAACATCCTGTCTCTTTTCTTCTTCCTCTTCTATTTCACTGGCCCCCTCTGTATGTCCTGGCGGTTGAGTGGTCTGTTTCCCAATTACTCTCCTCGTGCTACTTTTTTTTGGCATCCAGGGATACGTGCTCTTACGTATTTTGGGGAACATTCCTTGTAGGTCTCAATACACTTGCTTTGGCTATTGACTCTTCTAGACGGGCGGT
Organism: Teleogryllus oceanicus; assembly: GCA_964035755.1. Lineage (NCBI taxonomy): Eukaryota > Metazoa > Arthropoda > Insecta > Orthoptera > Gryllidae > Teleogryllus > Teleogryllus oceanicus. The sequence goes on along the minus strand of CAXIVR010000009.1, from coordinate 68,637,539 downwards.
CGGGAGCTAACCCATTCCCGATCAACCGGCTTGGACTAGGTCTTGTACTGAACTTCAGGGTGAGCGGGGGGATCCACGGCGGTGCAGCGTGGCAGGGGATCCACAGCGAAGAAGAGTGGCAACGCGGGGCGAGCGGCAGAAAACCCCCAAGGTTACCTACAGGCGAGCGATGCGGAGCTGTTGAGGTAAAGGAACTGGCAACTTTTATGCGGCGATCAGTTGGGGAAAGAGAATAGCAGTAAATACACGACAATTCGTGCTAAAAGTGGGTGAAAAGTCCGGAATAGGTGAGAGAAGTATCGCGAACGATGTGAGTGGCAGTTTCAAGTTCAATTACTGCACGTGTCATTAAATTCATTGAAAGAGGCCATACCTTGTACAATTTTACATAAATAATTCATGATTTTCACATGTTGTAGAATTGATATTATCTGGAAAAGTCAGTTTGTTGTATTGTGTTAAAAGTAATTTCAGTGATATGTAAAGGGGTCAGGTTAAGTAACGTGTATGTTACGTTTTATTCTTTTTTCTCTTTAAAGTTCAGTGTTATAGTGAGTGCGAAGCCCAAGGCTAGCACTTGTGAACGAGATTCCTTAAAACAAGTGTAAAATTCATTTTAAAGCGTGCACGGAAAAACTAGGCAGTAAAAAGAGTAAAATAATTCGGTAGATGAAAATTCAGAAAGAGGAATGAGCAAATTGTAAATTGTAATTGGTGAAAGTGTGTTCAGGCTGTCGAGGTGACGCCAATTTTTTTCTTTTTTGTTTTGCCCTGTTTTCTGTTTTTTCAGTGACCAACTACTTAAAATGCATTACTCTGTTATATAATTGTGTCAGTGTATTTTTTCTCATTGAATATATGCTCATTTTATTCGTATTTTATCTGATTCATCGTGTCAAGGGTTCAGACCTATCTCATACCCGAAAGATCTTGCTTCCTGAGAATTTTAAGCTCGCTTCACGAGCATTCATTCTATCACGCCCTCACCACGTGTGGAAGGTAGTAGATGGGTGTGTTAGATGTTTTATAAAATATTCTTGAATTTGACTTGTAAACATCTATTCTTCATGAACTGGGTTCTGAAAGTTCGACTTGGCCATCTATTCCCATTTCGTAGAGAATTTTGATGATTCGATCTCTCCATACCATGTCGTAAGCCTTTTCCATGCCTAAATCACAAGATGTCGGTCAGTTATAAAGGCATCGCAAATGTCACTATGGATGGTTACTAGATGATCGGTTGTATAACGATTTACTCTGAAACCACTTTGGAATGGTGAAAGTTTGTTATAATATTCGAGGAATCAGTTAAGTCTTCTACTGAAAATTTTTTCCCGTAATTACTAAAAGTTTACGTTTAAATGATTTCAATATAATTACTCGACTATCTACGTCCGTATGTGAGGTGAATTCTATCACTGTGGAAGAATTTTCGCTTCTTTAAACAGTTCTTTTATTTGAGAATTTCTAGTGAAGTTTTCTGACTCACGACACATCGTCGCGAAGAAATATTTCCACAGCTTGGAGCGGCGACGGCGACCCAGATCCTTTCATGGTCGTGGCAACCCCTTACTTCGGCGAACACGTGCTCCGGTGAATCGCTACCACAGTCCTTCGAATTTTATACAATCTGACTGCAATATCTCCGCGTAATGAATTTTTTACGTGGTAAGCCAAGACGAAAGACAAAAGAAGAGCTTTTTCAAACTTATTATCGTTGAAATACGGCGAATTCTCCTCTCCGTCCACCACGAACAATTGCGGTGTGTCCAGATCGGCGGTCGGCAGCAAAAAAGAGAGCTTTTCGTAGCGGTGCTTTGCGCTAGTGTGATATTTTCAAGGGTGATTTTTGATTGGTGCATCTTGTGTCTTGACGTTCTCGGGTGCTTCTCAAAAATCAATGGAACCGACATATGGGCGGTTACAACAGACATATCAAATTTGTTACACAGTCACGTCATTCCTTTCTGTTATTCCCGCCAAATGAAAGAAATGACGGAGAGGAATGAAATGACGGAGAGGAATGAAATGACGGAGAGGAATGAAATGACGGAGAGGAATGAAATGAAGGAGAGGAATGAAATGACGGAGAGGAATGAAATGACGGAGAGTAATATAATTTTTGGAAGGGAATGGTATAGTGAAAGAAATTGCATGAAGGAAATCAATGAAATGAATTAAATGAGTGCTCAGTACGGTAAGAAATATGGAATTAGTTGAAATGGCATCATTTGAAATCAAAAATGACAAAATGCTATGATAGGACAATATTGTATTTCATATTGGAAAATCGAATTAAACATGTAAATTCTTGTCCATTATATTCATTTTCAAATAGTGTTTATTAATTACTCAGCGGAACTTATTTTTCTGGCACATTACACGACTAGAATAAACGAGAGATCTGTGACCAGAATTATTGATTTCCCCAATGCAGTGAATGCACCGAAGCGTTCATGCGTAGGAGCGTGAAATATTAATCTCCCTTAACGCCCGACATAATGAAGAAGAGCTCATCTCCAAATTCGTCGAAACCTGCAATGAAAATTTGTGGTGATGTCATGACGTATTACCTCGGTAGCTGAATGGATTTGGCAGGTAATGGACGTGCGTTTTTGACTATAGCGCAATATTAAAGCACATAAAACACAGTAATTGACGTGAATCACGTCGACATGTTCGGGAAGCCACAAAACAGAATAGATGTTTGAACGATAGTTTCTCTCAACGTAAATGATACAAGTCAGGAGCAACTTTTTACTAGAAGAACCGCTTTTATTATCTGCAGGTGTAAAGTCATTTTTTGCTCTTATAAGAATATCATATGTTTTCGACTATAATATTTTAACGAACATCTAGTTGATGAAAAGACTACTAATTGCAAATATTTTAGCTGAAAGAGTAAATATTAAATAAAATTTTAATGAAATTTGCGATAATCGAACTCCAATATTGCCAAAATTGTGCTGCAATTTTGCGAGAATCGATCTGAGAAAATCTGTCTATTTATTTAAAAGTTATATCTTTTACATACATACTCATTTCACAACCGTGGTAGCTATGTATACAGAGTTTTCAAACCTATTTGTAGACAATCAAGAAAAATCTTAGCGAACCATGATAACTCTTTTCCAGAAGTAAACTTGAATTATTAACAATTAAAGAAATTCAGAAGAGTTCTCTTCAGTGTACTAGGCCACAATATTTTACTATCTTTTATGGCTCGTTAAAAATGATACTTGTTTATCATTAAGATACAATAGACAGAATGAGGTGACCCAAAGCAAACTCTTTTTTCTCCTGTTGCTGCTTTCAATTCGTCAATCCGGCCGTTCGCCCTAATTTTTAGGAACAAATCAGATTTGCAGAATATTTACTTCACTTACGTTCCCTCAGATTCCCAACCCATCATTTTATAATTCCAAAATATTTCTCGAGTACAGAATCTGGAGTAACTATAATAAATAAAACTAGTGGTGATACAGAATGGCACATACTTTCTCGTAATAGATTTGAGGGCCGCGGGAACCACATTCGAAAATGAAAAAACCTTTATTAACAATGTAAGACTTCGACAGATAAAGACATTCACTCGCTACATGTCCATGGATGATTTGTTCTAAATCGTAACTTTTACAACAGACGTTGCTTACTACAAGTGACGATTGTAAGAAAGTCAACAAGAGGAGAATTCTCGTCTGCACATTTTATTTTTTGTTCGGCAACTGCGCGGTACCTCGCCATTATTCATCTTGTAACCGTCTATATGTCGGTTCCATTAATTTTTGAGAAGCACCCGAGAACGTCAAGACACGACAAGATCCAATATAGTGTTACCGAATTGCAAGAGATCCGCCAGCAGTAAATGGTATCCCTTGCCAGAATTTATCAAAGTTTATGAACGCACTCGCGTAGAATGGAACGACAATCAAAAATCACTCTTGAAAATATCAGCACTAGCGCAAAGCACCGCTACGAAAAGCTCTGTCATTTGCCGATCTGGACGCGCCGAAATTGTTCGTATTGGACGGAGAGGAGAATTCGCCGTATTTCGACGATAAGACGCTTGAAAAAGGTAATTCGTCTCATCTTGTTCAAATAACGATACCATGTATGAGGAAATTGAGAATTTTAAATCATGAATATTCTGATAAATTCACGTGAACGCATTACGTAGAAATATACTATTTTTCTGTCAACGAGGAAATAATATATTTAAGAAATGTTTCTTTCTATTTCCAGCTTTTGTTTCGTCTTTCGTCTTGGCTTACCACGTAAGAAATTTATTACGCGGACATATTGCAATCAAATTGTATAAAATTAGGACTGTGGTAGCGATTCACCAGAGGACGTGTTCGCCGAAGTAAGGGGTTGCCACGACCTTGAAAGGATCTGGGTCACCGGCGCCGCTCCAAGCTGTGGTAATATTTCTTCGAGACGACGTGTCGTAAGTCAGAAAACTTCAGTAGACATTCTCAAATAAAAGAACTGTTTAAAGAAGCGAAAATTCTTCCACAGAGATAGAATTCACTTCACATACGGACGTAGATAGTCGAGTAATTATATTAAAATCATTTAAACGTAATCTTTTACAATATTGCAGTAGTAAAAGGAAGCGAGATAGCTAATTCATGTAAAGAATTGTAAAAACCTATTTTTTCATTTTTCTATTAACGATAATATTTCTTGTTTTAGTGTTTTAATTTTTTTTAATTGTTTTCAAATTGTTCAAAACCAATAATTAGTAAAAGAGTTATTATTAATTGTATGTTCATTGCATAACGACATTTTCATTCGTTGCTTGCTAAATTGTATAAGGTAATAATCTACGGGAAAGTGAAACGTCATTCACTATTCAAGTGATAATTTCTTTCAAAGTGTATGTGAAGGGTATTTTGGTATGTGATTCTTTTTCAGAGTTTTGGGTTTCCATGTATTATTGTCTTGTGTACAGGTATTTTATTGTGTTTTTTGTAAAGTGAAGGGTAATCTAATTTTGTGTAGTGTGCAGTAGCAAGTGTTAAAACGCAACTGCAGATGTTAGGTAATCACGTAATTGCTAAAGGTAGAGCAAGTGATAAAAGTTTTCAATGCAATGTGTAAATACTAGATAGAATTGTACTCAAGTATTTAGCAGAATATATCTAGAACTTTGTTCATAGTTAAAAGATTATCTTGCCTATGTTTCTTTTATTACAAAAGAAACAGGTTCGAAGACGAACCCACTCCTGTAGGGCAGTTAGGACATAAAAAACCATTCCTAATTTTTGGTGTGACATTGTCATAACAAGTCACAGGTCAAGTAATACTACTAGGTTACTTGAGTGACCCGCTGTAGGCTTTTTAGTGAATATAGTGAAAAGGTAGAGCGGTGACAATCTAAAGGATCTGGGATGGACAATGAAAACTGAAAACATCCATACGTATAAAGGCAATGTATTTCCAAAAATTCTGTCTTACCTCTCAAAATCTGGTTACCAAGGAATAATAGTTCTCTGTAGTTGCACAGATGAGAATATTCACCCACCACATGTCCATGGCAGATTTGTTCTAGATAACTACTTTTACTACCACCGTTGCTTCCTACATATGACGATTGTCATCCAACAGGAAGTTAGCCAAACCGCTCAGCTGCTCAGTTCCTTGTCGATTTTCGTGACAGGAGCCTGGGGTTGACAAAGAAAACTGAAAATACCAATACGTAAAAGCCAATGTATAGTATATCCAAGAATTTGGTTTTAACGGTTCTCAAAACTATGTTGTCAGCGAATATTAAAAGTATGTAGTTACACAGATGTTAAATTTGCGCACTACATGTCCATGGGACCACCTTTGCTTACTAAATGTGATGATTGTCACATTTGACGATTGTCAACAGGAAGAGAACTACAAAATACACATATTATTGCTGAGCTGCTGCGGAGTTCCTCCCCATTAATCCCAGAATTTGGAGGCCACAAAGAAAACTGTGCACCCACAACTAAAAAAGAATGTTTTTCCCAAGAATTTGTTCTTAACAACTCTCAAAATCGTGTTGCCAATGAATAATAAAACAATGTACAGATGTTCGCTCACCTCATGTTCATGGGAGATTTGTTGTAGATTGTCATTCAACAGAAAGACCATTTCAAACCGCGCTTTTTTCCCTCTCAGTTGCGGCGCGGTCGGTCGCCATTATTCAACGCGAGGTCCCTGAGCGGTGCCCCGGGCAGTGGCACATGCTGCCGCTCTGCGGCGCGTTTATTCGCCAAAGGCCCCTCCCGCTCAAATTATTCAGACCCCCGGGAGCGACGTCAGTGGCGCCACACCCTGCCGCCGCGGGAACTAAGCGACGCCCCCACCCCGGCCCACCCACCCTCGACGAATTGTTCCGTGTCCCTTTGGAGGCATCTGAAAACAGTTACCGCCTTTGCAAGACGCAGCTCAGGAGTGTCAGTACTAAGCAATGCCAAAAACATCGGTTGTTACCATTATTATTTTTCACGAATGATATAACGGGCTTCAAAATGAATTGTAACTTAGGTCATTTGAATTATTTATTTATTGCTTTAAGCTTTATTTCTTCCTTGCTTGTTTGGGCTTTGGCAATTATTATTATTATTATTATTATTATTATTATTATTATTATTATTATTATTATTGTTATTATATTAATACTGTTATTATTGTTATTATTATTACTATTATTATTATTATTGTTATTATATTAATACTGTTATTATTGTTATTATTACTACTATTATTATTGTTGTTGTCGTCGTTGTTTTATGTAATGGCCTGTGAAGTTCTTGATGAATTAGTGCTTATGTTCAGAGGGAAGGGTTTTCAAAAATTAAATTAACTGACGGCTTATCTCGTTAAGGATAGTGTGATTTTCCTTCATGATTCTTGTAAATAATCCAATACAGATATTACTAGAACTGAAAAAATATTCTCGGAATATTTTAAAACAATAGTTTTATATTCCCATATTATGTCATAAAAACAGTCCAGGTCACAATCGGGACCCAATAAACATAAATGGTGATTAATTAGAATAAAAATAAACAAAATGCATCTTTTTAAATTTTTAACTAAAACTAATTAGATCACACGTGACTTAAAAGTTTTGGTTTTTTCGCAATCTAGAAACAAATGCAATCTTGACTAAACAAGACAAACGTGTTAAAAAGTCAACATATTATGCTTTCCCAACTCTTTCAAATTCAAAGCCTTATGGAGCTCATTGCTTGTATTTTGCGAATGTAGTTGCAGCACATTAATTAGCTAATTACATTTCTCTGTGAGGGAGATCGCAGTGTGATGGCCGAAACGTTGGCAACTCTGCCTAGAGCGCGGCCTCTCCTTGCCAGCCAAGAATCCACGTCTAGTTCTTTTCTTTCACCCAAAAAGGCTTTCTCTTTCTTAGGGACAAAAACTTACGGTTTTCAAATGTTTCTATGATTTGTTGATTCATCATTTATCCATGCATAGTAAAAGAGTTGGGTATGATTTATAAATCTCACAAAAACATGTATGGTATATACTTCTCTACCATACGTTACTGATACGTTACTACCATACGTTATTAATTTTTATTAATAAATGAAATTAAATTTTTTTAATTCCTTTAACCTAATTAAATACTGACACAAACTGATAAAATTTCTTGTACGCAAGAAAAGAATTTTTTTTATTAATATTGTTAGTCAATTAACTAAAAATGGTACGTGGCTGTGACAGTGTGCACATCATGAAGGACTACTCTGCCATTCCTTTCCTCTAATTCCGGCAGCTGTCGCTCACTGCCGTATGAGCGTTGGAATTGCAGATTCACTTTGATAGCCGGGGCATTTTTCAGGCCGGAGCCGAAAGTTTATCCTGGGGTTCGTTTAACTTTTGCAAATAGCTCTTTGAATATCCTGTTCGCTTCCACAAATACATTATTATCGCAATTTAAAAGCTCGTCGTCGGTATGGAATCATTTTTAAAGCACCGCCTTTTAACTTAAAGCCCAATATTGAACGTAAACATTTTATGAATGCCCAGTGATTGCGAAAGAGGAAAAAAAACGTGTGCTGCTACAACACATAATTTATCGCAATATTTCAAACATTTGAAATTTTTAAAATTTCAGAGAATTGATTGAAAATACGACTGCACCACTGCACCTCTTTTAAGCGACCTTTGTTCTATCCGTGGAAGAAATTAAAAAATAAATTTGAAGTCTTTTTTTTAATATTTAATAATTTGCTTTACCTTGAAACAGGAATTACGCAAAAACTAATCGATTTTCAAAAGAATATGCATGACCTTATGTTAGCACATCGGCGGCCAAAGTTGATTCAAATTTGGCGCCCTAATTAAAAACCTATCAATATAACAATTTCTTGAAGTTCCTTCTGCTTCACATACATCCGCTTATCCTTGATCCTGAGTACCCGATTTCCAAGAAGCAGAATGGAGGGGGCGTGAAATTGACAATTAATAGCAAAGGCACGGTGTTAATACAAACACATTGCGTGGTTTTGTAAGTATTTCAGTAACAATGTTAGTTTTGAAGTAACATATATTTCGATCTCGCATGTGAAATGTTCATTTTCGACTTATAAATATATTAAAATGTAACGAAATGTGTAGTAATAGATAAAATAGGTAAAATATTGAGATATACAAAATTTTCTCTACATGAATATCTGACAAAGATCTTAGCGTCCGGCTTGCTGGGTCAATGGGTCACGATATATTATAATCCTTATTACCTTTATAATGGATTATAGGATCCGCCGACTATACAGCGCAGCTGGGAATCTGAAATAGAATGATTCTATTCCTAGTTCATTTCTGTTTGGATTGACTAAATGAAACTTTCTTTTCTAAAGAACAAAATTTAACAAAGTTTATTTTTACCTTTTTAGCAAACAATTTAGTGAATTTATGTTATGCCTTTGATCAAGATATCTTTGAATTTACAATTTTATACCGCGGTTAACTTATCTATTCTTCGTTGATGTCCCTCGTAGACTTCTCAGTCGAAATATCTTGCGAGCTTGCCGTAGTCCAAAGTCCCAAGAAATCCTCTTCTGCCCCTATCCAAGCTGGTCTCAAACTATCAAAATTATCAGTCCCGATTACGTCCTATGACATAGTCCCGAACTCGATTACCACTCCCGACAAAGTTCCAATTTATACATCAATATTACTTCCACATGAAAATAACTGCAATATCATTCACTGTCCTTAAAATTTCACTGATAACCCGATTCTGACTATCTGTATTATATTCGTTCCCTCTCACGAACCTACGATCAGTTCAGAAGCGCGATGCCGGTCAGAATGAAATCATCCTGCATGATTCTCCCCTCGAAGACTTCGTATTAAACTACCTTCCTTTTTTTCATAACATTTGACCGTCCTTCTCTCACCCAGCCAATCCATACGTTCGTTATAAAAATATAGCTGTACTTGCAGCTGTGTAGCTGACCTTTCGATTGTCTAAACTTCTTCGCCCAATCCCAAATTTTCTACTTTCGGCATCAAGCCACCTCTTAATGCATTTACAAAAAACAAAAACTACATTGTTTATTCACGGTCGTTGCTAAGCCCGTGCTCACGTGATATTTGCTAATGCATGTTCCACCATATAGTCTACAAATAAATGTTAGTTTATTTTCATGTGACATATCGGTATGTCACAATATGTAATTATACCAAAATTGTAAATTAAAATGGTTCTAATTCGTTCAGAATGTCGTGTTAAGTCTAAAAATATTAATGAATGCAGGTATCTTGTCCCTCTAAAATATGTATTTACATGAAAATTCGTTCCCTAATAATAAATTTTTTGCAGTGTTAAAGTTTTGCATATTTCGAAAATACAGATTTCCCCAAAAGGGATTATAATTTTTTTTTTTAAAAAAAATTAAAATTTAAATTTAAATACATCACAACCAAGTTTGCAAAAAATTTTCCATGACCTCATTTTAAGATCTGTATTTAATTAACATACTTGATTAAGTAAGGAAAATATTTATTCAAAATTGTAATTGTGGAAACACGTCGAAAAATGTATAAATTTCTGTAAATTTTGAGAATTCAGAGATTTCAACAAATATTAGGCCTCCTTAATTTTTTGAAACGTTTTATGCACTTTCAGAGGGAAAAAATAAATAAAAAATTAGACCATTGAATTACGGAAGATTGAGGTTAACGCAAAGTATTATTAGGAAAATTATTCCATTGTTTTCAATTTTAAATTACAACAAATAATAATGATGTTTATTCCAGGGTTATATTTTTTGTTTTAAATCTGTTTGGTAGTATCCATGGCACACTCATGGGATTTTGAGACAATTAAACGGTACCAAACCATAATCTTTCCTTATTGTATATACGATTGTACGATGAAATATAGTGCGCCAGGAATGTCTCTCCGCACTGGGCCGAGTCGGGGCCTCCTATTAAAAATTTCATTTATGTAACAAGCAGATCGCTGGGAAACAAGGGAGCAACACTTCAAGCATCTATTATGATTGTGGTATGTCTGTAATTTACGGTTTTTGTTGTGTTACATGCTGCTGCCAAAATAATTTTTGATGCAAGCACCAAGGTGCCAGTACGGAGAGATTTTGCTGGCGCGCTGTACATTGTGTATTAGGACTACAACAGTGGGCATAAAATGTACCTTGGTTCAGTTAAACACTGTCTTGATATTTATTTTCTAAAATTATTGTTTACAGCTACAAAATTATGCGACAGTGAAATATTATAGCATTTAACACTTATTTACGAGTATATGAACTGTAAAAGTTGCCCAACGCGGATTCTCAAGGGACAAGCTTTTTTTTCATATTAGACAAGATTCCACATTATGCAATGTAAAATTGTAGATTTGATATTTTGCAGGACCGCGGATTCTGTTCACAACATAAATTGCAGCAACAAACATAACCATGAACGTGATAATTATATATGTACCCTTTCCATCACAAAAATTGGCCGGCAAAATTCAAAGTGGCATTATATGAAGCAATTAACAATGTTTCTTACATTGTTTTTCATTTGACTTCATTTTCAACTTCATCAATCACTCTCAATTACTTTAATTTTCTGTGATTGTCAGTTTTTGTTTTAATATCAGACCTCCGATCAAGAGATGAATCAAATAACATCATCGATTTTTCGGTGTTTTACAAATAATAACGTGAATAGATGCTTACATTTACTTAATTTTTTTATAATAACCTGAAAAATCATTCGTTTTTATAAGTTATTGGGATGTTGAAAACATCGAAATAGTAAACACAATGTTAAGTGGTGATCATTAACATTGATTACTTGATATTTTCCTTAGGTTTTGTTGGTTAAACTTTTTCAACGATTGAACATTAGATACCTTGAATGGTCCGTTTTCTTTTGATAAAATGCGTCCCTCCAGTACATAATGCAAAACATCCGGTACATCGCGCAAAATTCAAGGTTTCGGGAGTGTCATAGAGTGGAGAGTAGCGTCCAGCAAACCATCCTCGATCTCTTACGATAATTGTGGGATTGGAATTGAAATGTAGTGTGTGTTGGGAAGATATTATAACTTGACCACCAAGTTCGTTCTGAGTATTTTTAGTGGAAAATGCTGCGGCATTGATATTTACTAAACTGTAAACATAAACGCTAAATCTCTTTAAAGCTTTTTGTTTCATTTTAATTGTAACAACTCGTTTTACCTAGTACGTATCTTTGTTGTATTTTAAGATGCTACAATAATTCAATTTTAGAAGTATTTATTTTCAACCATTTAGGAATTCTTGTTTAAAATGTTTTAGCAATGCAAGCAAATACAATTTTGCAATGAAATTTCATTGCGGATGACATATCTGTCATCTATCGAATAAGATAGTTTAACCTTGGCCAGTCTTTTTATATGTATTAAGAATGTACAATGATATTTCGCATTGCAATGGAGGTTCCCTACTGAATTGCGAAAAACTGGATTGAGGAAAAAAATATTTGAAAATTCGCATTGATAGGTGCGCAGGTCCGCTAGCGATGTTTAATTTTGTAACTAAAAAAAATGTTTGCATGCACTTATTAATCTAGAGGAAGAGAAAGAAACGCGATTTCACATGCATTCGTATATTATAACATCAAATTAACAGCTTTAGAAAGATGGTCCTGAATTATTGAATGGTAAATTGAATTCAAAATATTAACATAAAGTTATATACGTTCATTTAGAAATTTTTATTCATGTGTAAGTGAAGTAGTATTTTGTGATGTGTGATTCTACTCCTGTGATCTTTCAAAACACAAAATTGAATATTTCTGTATTTGAAAACCTTAACACTACATTCATACAATCCAATGCAGTTTATAGCAAACAGCTAATAGTATGTTTCTCTATTTTTGAATGGTAATGGTGAAACAAGAGGAACAAATAGTTTCTGACTCTCGGTTTTAACAGGAGACTTAAAAAAATTAATTATACAGCTATTGGGGCGCTCAACATCCCTGTGACAGAGAAGCAGAAACAATCGTTTGGGCGTAATGCATCTTGAAAAATAATGTATTTCCATTCTATTTGATAAGTATACCGACTTGAAAATTGCAGCACTTAAAAGAGAATGTAAAAACAAAATAAAAGTAATGCTCATACTCGCTGTAAAAAGACGAATTTAGCATTATTAAATTGGCCGCAGAATTTGTTTACAAGCAAGTGCATTTTAAGCGTGTGTGGCAGGCAGAAGCGCGACATTGGAGAACTGTTCTTTCAGCATGCTTGTATAGAGCGAATGAATTAGGCGCAAACAAATGGGGTCTATATAAGATGTTAGTTTCTTATAAACAATTACACATATCTCGAGAACGAAATATGATAGCACTGATCGGATTCCAGATTTTTTATCGCGTTTAAACGCATTTCAGATGAGACAATCAAAAAATTTGAACAATTGCAAATTTATAAACAATTTCCAAACTTTGCCAATCTAATGGTGGGAGAGTCTCCCGATGTGCCTGATCAGAAAACCGTGAATTAACAATTTTGTAACGATTTATAATTTTATAAACAAATTCGTAATATGCGTTAGAACGGCCGGGAGGATCCGCAAATTGTGCCTGAAATGAACATCTCAAAATAGAAGTTCGACAGGAGTTACAAATCGATTAATAAATGTTAGAATAATTGTTACTAAAATGATAAATATTTACTTGTCTATGGACAATAATTCTGGACGGAAAACCATGCTCAGAAAAATATTTTGGTCGTGGCATACGCGTAGGCAAAATTTCTCCTTCGGCAGGGAAATATGACGATATATTCGCCTCGTACGTAAATGAACTAGCCCTCTCCCTCTGAGACAGCGTCCTTACTACCCCTTGGGATGTTGCACCAATCGCAGAAAACTGGTTCTTTCTTCTAGCGATTGGTCAACGCGTCCCTCCCTCTGCCCTCCCCCTGGCCGCGAGGAGTCCAAGTTTGTCGGCATGGTTGGGAAGATGAGTGAAAGGGTACATATTAAATAATAATAATAATAATAATAATAATAATAATAATAATAATAATAATAATTTAATTAGAATTGGAATTTATTATCATTAAAACCACATTACAGTGCACAGAATATACAACAAAAGAAAACGAAAACCTCAATCAACAAAAGAAAATCAAAATCACTAATATCATTACCTTCAAAACAACAAAGAACAATAACAAGAAGACAGTTTCCATAACATTACATAGTACACTACTTCCCTTCCCTAAGTGCTAGTTGCAATTATCAGAGAGGGACGTGTCTTATGTCCCTTTTGGTGTGATACCAGTGCTTACTATGGTCCATTCAATTCTCGAATGAACCATAGCAACTGAAGTATAATGAAACATTCTTACCAACCATAATATAAGACCATAATAACAAGAACAAAAACATTATTTACATATTAATATCTGTATAAAAAACAAAAGCAAAGAAAATAACAAAATAAAGAAACAAATTGTGTAAGTTACGCAATGTCATGGCAATTGGCAATAGCTAAACAAAATTAATAATGGTAAATCAATATTGTGACATACCAGATTGTCACGAATATGAAATTCAGCGAATTTCATTATAAATTTTGTTAGCAAAAAGACGCTGGTTGCCGTGGTACCGAAGTGCAACATATAAATAATGCCCATTAGTTCAAAAGCGGACGATATCGGATCGCATAATTTTGTTTTACACAAGAGAGTAAAAGATGAAAAAGAGTTGGCATGTTGAATGAGAATACAAGAAGATTCATTCGAGCTCTCGACACAATAGCGATCGGATCAGGGTGCTAGATATATAGCAGTTCACTTGAACGTAGAAAATTTACGCGAGTTCAGACGTAGTGATTTGTCGTCATTAGTATTAAAAAGATAGAACTCATAAATTGTTATACGAAGTTAACAGTGAATGCCAAAAGTGGGACTTGTACATTTTATTAAGCGGACAATGATAACCGAACTTAGTCTCCGATGATAGGAACCCGATAATAACTTGGTGAACTTATATGCTAATATTTTAACAGCACTTACGATTTTGCCAAGGTAATGAACAATAAGGAGTATTAGAACTTGAAGTAATTCAAGCAGGTGAATGGGGATGGAAATCCAATGGATAAACAGTGTACATAGTGGTTTATGAGAAGAAACGACAAGATACGGATTTGGTCTGTAGCAAGAAAGAAGATTGGTCGAGGCCCATTGTTGAAGTCTACGGGGAGACATCCTTTACCAGGACAGCGCCGAAGATTCTCATAGATAACAGGTTCTATAGCGCTATAGTAAAGGTCATGACTAAAAAGAATGATATACTTTGTTACTAAAATTTACAAATAAATTCGATATTCGTTATTGGTGAAAGGTGATTATCATTTGCTGTCACGTGCAATCCAGTAGGATATTTAAATTTTGCATTTCAGATTCCACGCTTCTCCGTATGGGGGGGGGGCGAATTAAGTAATCGTAAGTATTCACGATTATTTCGGTAAAGAACCCGCCGACTGAGTCAGCAACGGAGTTTATTAGTAAATATAATTTAGGAGCTCATTCTCGTAACCATTTCCTGGCGCCTATATATTTATTAGAAACTCGGAAACAGGTTACAGGAATTTGGGGGCAGCAAGACGGGTATATGATATGGGTATATTTCAATATATTTATTAGTATGCCACATACGTTCTTATTTTATTGTTGCTTTTTGTAAGCAATAAATTGTTTATTTTACTTTTTACCATTTTTTCTTAATTCTTGATATACAATTCCTTTAGTATCTTTTTGAGTACCCTTTTAGATGTGATTTCTATCAATTCATTTGGTAGAGAGTTTTGCACTTTTGGAACGGCTGTACTTAGCATTCTGTCTCCAAATTTATTGAATATCTCAAGTAATGTGAAGTTGTATTTCTTACGAGTTACATAGTTATACCCACTAGTGTTTCTGTATTTTTGATTGAAGAAATGTCTAAGTTTTTTATTTGGAATTCATATTTTTTCTGTCATAATTCCAAGCAAAGCCGCACTTTCTTCCAAAGTATTTTCTGTTATGTTTAATTTTTCATTTAGTCATATATTCTGTAGATTTTGTATTATGTCTAAGTGGGCTTTTGATGCAGCCCCCGAAACACAAATTCCATATTTTATGACAGACAATCAGTGCAAAATATATTAATTAGAATTGGGTAGGTCACAAAATCCCTTATTCTCATAAATTTCCAAGTGCATGCTCTGACTTCTTAATTCGAAAATTTGCTCCTTCCAACTCAGATTCCGATAAAATATTTCACCCAGATACTTAAGTTTACTCACAGAATTGATTTTGAATTTTCAATGGTAATTTTCAAAAGCATTGTGTATACAATTATAATTTTGATATAATATTTGTACCTGCGTTTTGCTAATACGAGGTGTTGTAACATGTAAAAGTTTCGTCTTTTTTCATTAATAATTAATCCCTTAGCATGGCACCATTTTTGGAAAATTTCAATTTCCGTCTGTATGTCTTTTGGTCTTTATTTGCAAATACAATCATTTTGACAACAACATATTTAATAAGATCCGGTTGTTAGGTAACTTCTTATGTTGTTTACGTATATTAAGTACAATATCGGTCCTAGAAACTGCTCTGTGGGATTCCCATTTTTACTATTTTTCTTTCACTATATATTGTATCAATTTTTACTCTGTAGGATCTTCCATTCAGGTAGCTTTCAAATAGCTGTAGTATTTTTCCTCTTACTCCTACTTTCTCTAGTGCTTCTAACATTTTGTGTTGTTTATTATATCACATGCTTTTGACAAATCGGTACTTAAGGCTATGACATGGTATCCCTTGTGTAATTCTTTCTCTGAAAAGTTGGATAATTTTTTAGAAATATATTTTTCAAATAATTTAGTAATCGATTTTAGAATGTAAATTGGCCTGTAATTTTCATACACTTTGAGACTTTGTGAATAGGTCTTATTATTGATTCTTTTAAATTTTCTGGGAAAATGCCCTCATTCATGCTATGATTTATTATCTCCGTAATTACAGGTGCTATTGAGCCTATGTTCTGCTTTATGTCCATCATTGTCATTTTGTCCTTACATGGAGATATGATACTGTCCATCACATTAATTAATGTGTATGTTTCCTCTAATGTTATTTCTGATAGTGAGAATGAGTTGTGCTGTGTTGATTCAACCTTATCTATTATCACTGTTAAATTACATTTGACTTCTATTTTGCTTGTATGCTGTTCAAACGTATTTGTGAAATTTTCTACTACTTTGTCTGTTGTATTATTATTATCCAAGTTCCTACAACAATATCATCTAATGACTTTCTTTCAGGTACGCCAAGCAATTTGTTAATAGTTTTCCAAGTATTTTTACTATCGTGTCTATTGTTTGGAAATAGTTTCCTAAAATGAATTTTCTTTCGTAAATTAATCTTCTGAGTAATTTCATTTCTTTTTTTTTTTGGTTATCTCTACGTTTCATTAAGATCTTAATCTCCGAATCTATTCGTTTTATAATCGTATTTTTCCTTGTGTTGGTTGATTTATTTAAAACCATAGATCCAGCAAATATATTTTTGATTGTCTTATGCATTTAATTTGGTTTTGTGTTTCCGAAATTGATTTCCTTTAATCTCGGTAGTTCGTTTCGCAGTTTGCTTGTTAAGGTATTTTTTTAATTTTATCTACAAATTTTAAAAATGGAATTAATGATTTTTTTTTTTTAATCTTAATTAACCTTTTTATCTTTTCTCATTTCCACCCTAGTGTCGTCCTTAATACAATGTACTAACCTGTGATTTTGTAAGGTATCTAGATAATCGATAGTGATTTTGTTTTCATTATTAATGTCTAAATTGCAGTCACTAATTAAGATTTTATCCTATCTAAATTTAGTATTTTATCAGGTTCTTGTAGATAAAGAACTTTTATTTTTCCCAGGTGGTCTGTATATTGCAAAAATACTTATTTTTACTTTGTTATCTAGCTCCAGATTTCCTCCTAAAAGCTCAAATGCATTACTTACCAGATCAATATGTTCGAAATTATAAATTTAATTCACAAAAACCATTATACCTCCTCCAGCTTTTCCTCCTCTTAATTTTAAGTATCAATTAAAAGTTATGTTCTGCAAGATCGTCAATACTAACACCAATCTCACTTAACACAATCAAATCCATACTGTTTAGGCTGTCATTAATCAATCCACAAAATTCATCCCAATATATTTTAAAGGATCTTATGTTTATGTGGATGATGTTAAACTTTTCCTTATTCGATTCTATAAAATTATTTACATTTTTTATATTACACAAAATTTTGGTTTCTTGAATTTCTTGGTTAGTTATAAAAGAGCTGTCCATTATCATTTATTAAATTTATCCCTTGACTAATTTCTTGATTTTCTCTAGATCCTTATCGGACTTTATTCTTATTTATTTATTTATTTATTTTATTTTATGTCGCATCTACACATCACATTAATATCTTGTACAATCACATTAATATTTTGTTCATGGGAAGTTATGACATTTATAGGAACATTCACATCACATTATTAAAGTTTATACACTTGTCTTATATGTCCCCGTATAATTTTATGGTCTTCAAAAAATTGAGAAACCGATTACATTTTTCTCTGGCCTTCAGCACACTTGGCATGTCGTTCTCAACACCATGTCTCGTCCGGTCAGTCTCAAACCTGGGGCACATAAATAGGTGATTAACATACATAGAAACATTACACATAACAGCTGTTTTTCCTGTGATCAGATGGGCATGTGTGAGCTTGGTGTGACGTATTCTGCATCTAGTTAACACAACCTGGTCAGCTCTGCAGAAGAATGTGGCTGGATTATAATCATCGTATTCACATATACTTCTTAATTTACATCGGGCGTTGTTATTCCATTCCTGCCTGTACAATTCTTGTAATTTTCTCTTGATATTGGCATGATAGTCCTGTGGTATTATGGGGAGGTTACTTCTTTCATCAAGTTGTGACGCCTCTTTTGCGGATCTGTCTGCAGCTCATTCTCCTCGATACCCACATGAGCCGGATCCATCCAAAACTATATCTTTACCTTTAAAGTTCAAGTTTCTTATCTTACTAACAATGTCTAAAGCTAGCGAGTTTCCTGAATAAAAGACATTTCCAATAGTCGACAGAGCCAATTTGGAGTCTGTTACTATCAAAAATTTACGTTCACTGTCTTCGAGAATGTAGTCTAGTGCGGTGATGATGGCATATAATTCGCTGGACAGGACTGAGTACTTGCCGGGCAGTTTGGTTGATATTACTCTTGTTGACGTTACAGCGGCACATCCCACCAAGTTGCTACTTTTCGAGCCATCTGTGTATATTTTGTTGTAGTTCTCATATTTGACTATTTCTTGTCCTATTCTGGCTCTTATCTCTTGGTTGTTAATTTTTGACTTCTTAGGATTGTTTATCAGCTCCTCAGCTTTAATGTCCTGCATGGTCCATGGAGCATAGTCAGTGATACTAATAGGTTTAAGAGGGGGAATGTTTTCTGACATTGTGCTTAGTATTTGTATAGCCCGTACACTGATTGGTTTTGGTAGTTTCTTTTTGAAACATAATTGCTTCCTATTTCTGTATGTAAGCTGGTAAATTTGGTTCACAGGGTTGCTGCAGTTAGCTGTAACTTTGATTATATATCCTACAATTAGATTTCTTCTTCTTTTATCCAGGGGTGGTAAATTAGCTTCCTGTAACATGCTTATCACCGGACTTGTTCTATATGCACCGCATATAAGCCTGGCACCAGTGTTATTGATAGGGTCGAGTATTCTTTTAATATTCTTATTTGCAGCATCGTATAATATGCTGCCATAATCCATTTTAGCCCTGATCAATGCCTGGTATGTTCTTCTAAGCACTGTATAATCGGCCCCCCACGCCGAATGACTTATGATTTTCATCAAGTTTAGTCTTTTCGTGCATTCCACTTTCAGGCTTTTAATATGAGGTATCCAGGATAATCTTTCGTCAAGTATCAGCCTAAGACTTTAAGGTTTTACATTGTTTTATCTTGTGTTCACCGATATTCAGGATAGAGTCTTCTCAGTGGATCGCTTTCTGGAGAAAATAATGAATGTGGATTTCGTCTTGGAGAATTTTAGACCAACTTCATTGGAGAATTCGAGGATGGTGTCTAAGATGTTTTGCGCTAAAACTGCTATGGAGGACAGATGTTTTCCAGTGATGCATATATTACAGTCATCCGTATACATGCTT
Source organism: Teleogryllus oceanicus (assembly GCA_964035755.1). NCBI lineage: Eukaryota > Metazoa > Arthropoda > Insecta > Orthoptera > Gryllidae > Teleogryllus > Teleogryllus oceanicus. Next base: position 68,617,781 of record CAXIVR010000009.1, on the reverse strand, counting down.
ACTAGCGCGGGAGGTTTGATTTTGGTCTGCAGTTCATTTATTATCAACAGAAACAAGGTCACACTAAGCACTGAGCCCTGCGGTACTCCATTTGTCAGCATATATCTCTCTGATAAGGCTCCTCTTACTCTGACATTAATATAACGTTCTTTAATAAAGATATGCACGAACTTAGCTATGTTGCCTTTAATTCCATGTTTCGTTATTATGTCCATAACACGCCGTCGCCAAACCATCTCATATGCCTTTTCAACGTCGAGGCTTAGTACCACTGTGAACATGTTATTGGCGAATCCATTGTAGATACCGTTCTCAATTATTGCAATGCTGTCTAAGGCAAATCGGTTCTTGCGAAAACCACTTTGGTGAGGCGATATTAGCTGATGTTTTTCTAGGTACCATTTAAGTCTGTGGTTCACTACCTTCTCAAGTAATTTACACAAACAACACGTTAGGGCAATAGGCCTGTAGCTGTCTACTAAAAATTTGTCCTTACCAGGCTTGTGAATTGGAACAATAACTGCTTCTGACCATTTTTGTGGGAAGACATTGTTTAAATATAGATAATTGTAAATGTCTAAAAGAACCCTAATAGCTTCTTCAGGGAGCATCCGGATAAATATGTTAGGTATTCCGTCGGGTCCGGCGCTGGTGTCTTTTAGTTGACGTATATTGACCTTAAGTTCTCGGAGCGTAATGGGTACATTCAGTTGTTTGGAATCATCTATTTCATCTTCTTCTGCTTCCAGATTTAGGGGAGATCTCTCAGTTTCTTCATGTTTCGTGAAGCTATCCGCAAGGTTCGCATCACTAGAATTGGTGGCGAAAAACTTTCCAAAGCTACTTGCAATATCGCACGGGTCCTGAATGAATTGTCCGTCTGGCGTATACATAGACTTCGGGTAATTTGTTCTGAATTTTCCATCGATAGCATTTATTTTCTTCCAAGCCTCTGTGTAGTTTAGTTTACTGTTTAAGGATGATATATATTCCTTCCAGCAGCTCCTCTTAGATTGTTTTATGATTCTTCTTGCCCTGGCTCGTGCTGATTTAAACGTGAATTGATTTTCATTTGTGTTATGTTTCTTAAAAACATTAAACCAGTGCTTGTAATTCATAACCGCTTCTTCACATTCCTTTGTCCACCAAGGTAGTTTCTTCTTACTTTTAGTATTTTTTGTTTTGGGTATAGTCACATCCGCTGTCGACAGTATAAGGTCTGTAAAGTTGCTCACAATATCGTTTATTTGCACTGAGTCGTCGATGTTCAGTTTCTTAAGGTTCTGAACTTTGCTCGCAATGATGTCTTGGTACGACTTCCAGTTGGCCTTTTTAAATATCCATCTGGGCATATAGATGTCCTCAGGAATAACCGAATTCTCATATGACAATGCTACAGGATAATGATCACTGTTGTGAAGGTCCTCCATTACGTTCCATTTTAGATATCTCGCCAAAGTTGGAGTGCAGATGCTTAGGTCGATGCAAGATGAGTTCCCGCTACCCGCATTGAAGTATGTAGATTTTCTGCAATCGTTCAAGACTATAAGATCTTCATTGTTCGCAAATTCACCAACAATTTTCCCTCTTCGATCTGTTCTTCTTGATCCCCAAATCAAGATGTGACTGTTAAAATCACCGACTATCAGTATCGGGCCAGATATTTGTGCATATAAGTTGTCTAGGTGGTGAGATTCTAGCTGAAATGCATTAGGAATGTATACGTTACACAGATTAAAACTACTACCTTCAATATGCAGCCGTATTACACATACCTCTAGGTCACTTATAATAGCGCATTCACTACACTTGATCGACGTACGAACATAGATCGCAACTCCGCCACTGGCATTTCCACATATCACTCTGTTTTTATAAAAACATTGATAACCTTTTATACTAAAATGGTATTTATTTTTGAAATTGGTTTCTTGGATGCACAGTATATCATAATTTTCGTCTTTGAGGATCTTCTGAAGAAATTCATATCTAGTAAGAAAACCATTATGTTTTCAGTTAATTAAAGGAATCTGAGAGGACTGGGTCCTTCAGCTTCTTCATAATTCTCGTAAATCTTGATTTTATTCCTCTATCAGACAGTAATGGATATATTTCTTTAAGCATTTCAATTAGCCTGCCTGTCTCTTTGGTGTAACAAAGAGATATTTGAAGGGGGTTACTTACGCCATAAGTATTTTCCAGAAAGTCTTTTAGTTGCTCATACGTTAGTACATTGTTGGATCCTTCTATTCTTTCTTTCGCTGGGGCTAGTTGCTCCACTATGCTTTTCTTATTGCAGACGCTACTAATGGTGTTCTCCTTGGATACCTTCCTTTTCTTTTTCTTAGTTTGTTTTGCCGCACCGTTAATTTTTCCTTGGGGACGGTTGAATTGTTCTTCCTGAACTTCGCTTGAATTGTTGCTGGGAATACTTGTGATCTGAGATAAAGCCCTCTTAACAGGCTTGCCTTGGTCAAGTGGGGGAAATTCTTGGTAACTAGGAACCTTATCTCTTTGTTCGTTATCAACGGCTACATTGTTATCAATTATGTCTTCCGGTTGGTTGAGGTTAATGTCTCCTACATTTTTACAGTTTTTGGCAATATGACCTTCTTCCTTGCACTTAATGATAGCACTTGACATGTAAATCCAGTTTCTTTCTCCTTTGTATGTGATATGTATGGCTTCAGGTATCAAATTTACTGAGTCTTCCGGAACGAACACCTGTCTCCGAAAACTTAAGATATGAGTGAACTGTTCTTTACCAAAACCAGCTCTGAGAAACGACACTTGAGAGCTGCGTATCACTTTTAATTTGTCTAGTTCATCTTCAATTACTGCATTAGGAATCATAGGGTAAACATTTGAAATAACGATACGTTTCTGTCTACTCACAAGAGACCGAATATTTTGCGAGGAGCCCTCAATATTAATAGTTTTGTGCTTCTCTGTTAATTCGTCCACTAACTGCTTACTGCTCAAAAATACACACACCCTGTTATTTGAAATTTTTGAAGCATACGTGATGTGACTAGGCGGAACAATCAATGCTAGGCTTCTACGTACCTTTCGAGGGGTGTGCTGTGGTCTTTGCCTTCAATTATAATACCTTGTTCCTTCTCCGGGTACATGGCATTGAGAACGACTCTGTTGTAACTTGGACGGCCGGTGTGGTTTCCTTCAACGGGCTGGCTCCTGTAGTCAGAGGCCTGCCCTCGGGTAGCGGCTTCGGCATCCGCCATTTATTTTCTGGTCCCCATTCACAATGAGAAGCAGATCGATCGAAATCAGAACAATTATATGCACTGAAGTAGACTGCTTACTTTACACTGACACTTTAACTTCTTGAGTTCGATGAAAACACGTAAACAAGTCACAGACCGCGTGGCTCTACTGAGCGGGGCACACGATGTTGCCTCGACCACTGCTGCCGAGCGAATGACTGGACTTTATTCTTGTAATGCCACTTTCTTCATTTTTCTTAACAAAGATTTTACCATTTTTAACCCAGTTAAATTTATAACTTTTTCCGTTGATCTAATTTTAGCCTTCCACAGCAGACCTGCATTGAGATTAGTGAGATTTTCTTTCACAAAGATAAAGTCTTTACTTCCGTCTTGCAGCATGTCATCGTTAGTGATTCTTTTTTTCTTATTAATTAAAATTTTGACCCTCAATTTTTTGAATGGAATTTATCTATCACTTTATTCTTTTTACTTGTTTGTTAATAATTAAAATGTTCTGAATTTCTTCTTCTTTCACTGTTTCGCCACCGATTTTTGTTAATAACTTTGTCACACTTTTCTTAATTGTATCAACACTATTGGGATTCACTCCATTAATCTCCACATTTCTCTCCAGGAGCTGTTGCTCAACGTCGTTCATTCTGTCATATGTCGTGCCTATTTCCTTAATTTTACCTTTTAGTTTGTCTTTGATTTATTTTAGTTCCTTTAGTCCAGCAACCACACCATCATATTTAGCACTAAGGAATTCCATACGCTTTTAAATTTAATTCATGTCCAAACACAGAAAATTTATTTTTTAATGATCTCTTCTAAAGCTCCCGTAAAGGGGTTTGATGAATTTTGTAGCGTTTTTTCTGTTTTTTTTTCTTTTCTGTTGGATACATCTCGTTCCCCCGCCCAACACCTGGGACATTTCCGTTGCTTTTTCCTCGCTTCCGATTTCGGCCTCATCGTTGCCCCACTGATGCCTGCGCAGCCATAATGCATACTTTCCTGACAGAAGTGGCAGTACACCTCTTCATTCTGCATTTTATCTTCATAAAAAAACAAAATTCAACATTATATATATATATATATATATATATATATATATATATATATATATATAGAAGAGTTCCCTGTACTATGTTGAACTGCGAAATTACTGCACACAGCTGCCCACTCCACCTGTTAACGTGACGTGCCAGTGGCGCACAAGGATAACCTTGTTTTTCACTTTTTTGAGTCCATTTTATTTCCCTTTTGTTCCTAACACTAGCACTTATAAATTACAAATGGCTCTTTCAAAAAACACTTTATGTTCACTACGCCAAAAGAACTACACCCACACTTAATTTTGACTACTAAACCGGCATACACACACCTACTCCATCTTTTATAATAATAATAATAATAATAATATAATAATAATAATAATAATAATAATAATAATAATAATAATAATAATAATAATAATAATAATAATAATAATTACATGTCGACCCGGTGGCCGAGATCGCTAAGGCAGTCGTGTCGTAATGATCTCGGACCGAAGGATCGATGGTTCGAGTCCCACCTCGGGCATGGTTGTGTTTGTGTATGTCTGTTTGTGTGTGTCGGCCATTCATTCTTCATTATCATCATTCCATCTCCCATCCCCCCAGGACTAACAACCCTGGAGTATAAAAATCGGATTCAGCTTAATGCTGATCCCCCTGATTAGTTACATGCAAGACTTACGACGTGATAAAAATTATACTGAGCCCGTGCAAGTGCATGTCCTGCGTGGTCTAAGATGGCCTATTCGCGAACAAAACAAAGTTACGTATAGAGGTATAGTTATTGTATTTCACCGCTACCATCATACGTAGATTAGAAAGCAACAGCGAACCTCCGTTGATGAATTTCCCAGCAAAAGGAGTAATATAATACCTTGATACTTTTATTTGATCATTGCTCAACAACACCCGTCAACGTAAATTATATTGAGACATACCCAGATATTTCAAGGGAATTATTGAGTAGAATTAAATGGAATAATGACTCATTTCAAAGTTGTGGTACCCGGGAGTGAAAATAAAAGAAAATATGCTACATTTACAAAGCGGACATTAGGTAGCCACATTGGACATTGAATTATTGGATGCAAATATGGTAATGTAAATAGTAAGACTTAAAAATGTTCAAGGCCGAAATAACAAATATGGGCTATTGGAGATTCCTAGGAATCGAGTATAAATAAATTCCAAAGAACACCAACATTTACAAAGATTACAGAGCAAGGATTACAAAGATAGTTTAAAGCAATAATATTAAGTTCAGAATTTCAAACTTTTAATTTAAATTGGGCCGGTTTTAAATTAAAAAGTTTCATACAATCTATTTTTAATTGAGGAACGTGCAAAAACGTTTCAACCAAATGGCATATCAATTTACGTTGAACTCTCTAAATGGAATTAATGAACAGCAGTGCAAACTCAGTATTCGCTCAGCTCACTCCCAACTCGAGAGAGAATTCCCGATCGACTAGTCTGCGACAGGAAGCAATTGGGGTCGGAAGGGGTTAAGCCAACCGCTGAATCGTTCACGTGTTAAACCTCCTGTGTCGCCCAGTATACACGCCCCTCCGTATCAGCTTCGAACTCGTGTCTGGATTGTGCGAGACCATACGTTAGCGCTGTGCACCGGTTGCCACCTGGTAGCAGTCCTTGTTTCTCCGTACCAGTGCTATGTTAAAAGGGCGTAACAAACCCGAAACTAGCTCGTGAACATGATGCGAGTTACATAAGGGTTTCTCGCTGGCATGACGATAGAGACCGTGATTTCGGTGTTCAGACGTGACTGAATAAATTGCTCCCCCGTGGCATGTTCATGAGGTCTCGAGATGAGTAAATTTCGTAGAGGAAAGAGCATTCAAGTATGTGGAACTGTTCAGAATGCGCAGGGACGCATATTCAAGCTATGAAATATGGGTTGTCATAGTTTTAAGGGATAATGTGTAGTACTCGTTTTCAGTGAATATCTCTCAAAAAATTACTTTGGACAAAAACAAATCCCAATCACATCACTTACCACAAAGACAATCATCCTATCTCGAATATAATTTCATGGCACTTTTAATAGTACGAAAACCACGAATACTTTAGTACTGCAAATTATATAGTACTAGAAATCGTACAATACTACGAATCATTGTATTGGGGTTGGTGATAATTTAACTCTACAAGTTTTTGGACAGTCAGACCGTGGGAACTGATCTCACCACACCGTCGCCCGTTGCCCTCCAAAAGTTGCCTGAATGAGTAACTCGCCGCCCGCCGCCCGCCGCCCGCCGCCCGCCGCCCGCCGCCCGCCGCCCGCCGCCCGCCGCCCACCGCCCGAGGAAGTTGAACTCAGACACCTGTCAGATTCATACGTTCTATGAAGCACGGTCGGTAGATGGGTAATATGTGAAAAAATCCTATTAATAATTGTACAAGTAAGTGAATGACGTAACTAAATGGCGAACTGCGCAAAAGTATGCCGAATGACTTTTCCCCAAGTACAAATTGGTGTACGGATGAACCGAGTCTAAAAGTACAAATGACAAATGACAAATCTGTGGATAAGTTGTAAATGGTTACTAGAGATAGGATTTCCATGCACTATTAAATGCTAAAATACCGTGTGAAAATGCTAAGTACTATCAAATAGCCAAACAGGCATTGATGCAAAGTAAAAATTGACCGAACATGCACAATCAAATTTTAGATGAGTATATTTTTGTTTTATTGTTTGTAACTAAAAAATTAACAATTTTTCTAAAATTTATTGTTAAGTTCATTCTTTTGTCAGAAACAAAATGTTTTGACTGCAAAGAATGTGTTCTGCCTCACTTGACGCATTGGAGCATACTTCAAAGATGAAATCTTAGTCAATCTGGAGTAAAATGCTGCATGTTGTTGTTTTTATCACTAATAATGTATTTACAAATTTTAGAAAATTTTTAAATCATCATTTGAATTTAATGATTTCTATAATTTCCCTTCAGCAGTCACTCTCACTTCTTCAAACACTAATTGCAACCGTTTTTTAATGACTCCCGTAGAGGTAAATCTATTCTTTCTAATTTCTGTATTACTAGAGCCAAAAATTTTGATTTAATTTGATTCAATATATATTTTATTTTTTGCAGATATATGTTTTAGATATAATTAATTATTGTTTTGCATACCAGTGGTCTGAGACACTGCTTTGAATGTTTTTCTCCCATTGTCAGCCATCAAGTGATATTAAGTTACGGCTTTCCGTATCTTCGTGAGTTTCGTGTTTTTTGGTGTTAATTAATTTCACGATTGTCATTACACGGCAGGGCCGGTAGTACATTGTGTCCCGGCGCCTACTAGTAGAGATTTGCTTCATAAATCTACTTGTAGCACTTCTACCTAGGTGTGAAAATTTGTAATGCAAATTGCAACTGCATACTGTCAAGATCCAGGAACAATGTGCTATTAATACAATATTTGCGTCAATTTTAACATTCATAAATTAAGTAAAAAATAAAATTTTAAGAACTATCAAAACATGAATTATGCATTAATTTCTGCAAAAAGCTACCAAAATGTAGAAATATGCACGGAAAAAGTAGGCTTTTTAAAATGAGTTTGACATCAAAGATATATTTACAGAGATTGAAAACTCTGCGATGCTTAAGGCTAAATGTACTGAAAAATACTTCTAGGAAAAATCAATAGACCGCAGCACTATCACAGGGAATTTACTTCACCGATAACGTCTGAAAAAATTGTCCAATTTTCGATCTGTAAACAGCATTGAACTCCTTTCTAAAATAGAATTTACGCTGCGAAGCCGTTTTTTCAAAAACGACTGCCAAAAAAGTATTTTTTTAATTTTCTCATAGTTCCGGGAAGAAATTAAAAAATGTGGGCTTATAGCGCGATGACGACGTGCTTCCTGAATCCAACGCCGTGTCAATCATGAAAATGCGATGAATTAGACCGGCGTAAAGTGAAATTTGGGAAACTCCTCACCCCCCCCCCTTACCGCTCCAAGCCGTTGCGTCACCATGTGGGCCCTCCCCTCGACGCGGCAGAACGGCCTGCGGCGCGGGAGGCCGAACTTTCAGGCTGGCAAGTTGGGCAGTCAGTTTATGCTTTCGTCCCTTTCAATCTCAATACATTTTTTTCCTCATATCAAACTAGTGAATCTGTAACACAAGCAAAAGTTCTCGTATCATCTGTAATAGTCGTATGAAACTATATCTTGTTCACATATTTCAGTTTTCCTTCAAATACCATCAGAGAATTATTTGAAGCATTACTAAAAAAATTGATTTCGACTTGAAAACTGATTTCAAAAAGAAAATCGAACTAATTGTGTAGATATCGCCTATATTCCATGTCCTAACATCTAATTTTTCATACATTTTACTTCTAAGATCTTCCGTTATCATTCCACTACCAGAAAGATTAAGCCGAGATTACGCACGAGCTCTTTTATCCTGCGACTCGATTTTTGATCTCAAAACGGCGTTTGTCTCCTTGATAGATTTCACCTGACGAATCTGTTTTCTCAAGTAAAATCGCCGAAGCTAATTTTAAAACTGTTTTTGTAGTACTTTCGGACAAATTTGAAGAAGTAGTAAAATAGCGCGCAGGCGAGATGCATCCTGAATCCAACGCTGTAACGAACACTGAAATCTGATATTAAGAATCATGACATGTTCCAGCCTACTTGGTAAGGTATATTGATATAAAATGAATCTGTTATATTTGTATAAACTTGAAAATGGGAATAAGTAATTCCCGAGCCGTCATTTTGTACAAACTACGTAAATGATAATGTAAAAGGATGTAGTGTAAATCATTGTATTGTGACACATTTATGTATTTTTTAATGCATTAAATTGGCATGAAAGCAATAAAACATTAACCCTCAGATAGGAACACCACACTAGAAGGAGAGTATCCGTCTATGAGGCGGATGAATTATGTTTTGTTATGCATAGTTATTAATTCGGCAACTTTTACATTTCTACATTGAGATATTATTTCTAAATATCGTACGCGCTTTTCAGTAACATTTAATCGGGTAGCAATTCAATTTATAAGATCTAATATACTACTAGTAAAACGTGGTTTACCAGACTCTCTGATAAACCTCCTATTAGGGAATGTGAATCAGAATGCAAAAGTATTAAATCGGCGGTTCTCATCTAGGTGTCGAGAATAGGGATACAACATTGATATTGAAATTTTTAAAACATAGATTTTGTATAGACACATGGACATATTTCGTAAAAAAAATGAAATATTTACGAAACCTGATGTTTATTATCGAAGCTTGATGAGTTGTTTGTGAATGAAAAGAATCGATAATCACAATTTTATAGGAGTCATAATATGAAATAATATTGCATTATACCATTGTCAGTTCATGTGTTCGAATAAAGGGAACGCTGATAGTAACATCCTCATCCAGTAGACTATCTTCGACCCAAGAGATGATCCCATTTTTCTGGCATTTCCTACATATATCCTCCCGTACGTGGAGAGGCGGCTAACGCAGGCACTCTAGGTATAAGACCTCTCGCCCACCTTCCTGTACCCATTTGAGCAAGTTGTGACTCCTTGAGATGACGCTGAGCGCTAGTTTTCAGGCTTAGTTTCGCTGTCATTCTTTTAACTATCTTCTTCCGTTTTGTCTAAATCGTAATTATAAATTCACCATCACAGCCACTGTCAAAACAAATTCACTTCCGCATGAGGTTACTAAACCAGGTTTTTGAGAATTGTTTTAATTTTGAACATTGATGTTTGCATTTGCATTGCTTGAGCATCATGCCTTCGCTTTTATTGCTATCCGAATCTGAGAGGAGACGCGCCAATAATTCGGCGAGTTCTTCCCTAATAATGGCAGAACGAACGCATGAAAGGCTGTGGGTATCAAACATACTTCAGTGCGATGATGTCTATTTGTCGGCTCCAGTCCCGGCCAAGCAGCGGCTGTGAGAATCTCTCCTTTCATCTGCAGGTCCCAATTCTTCGCGGAGAAATAGTTCTAGAACGAGCAGAGAAATCGTACTAGAACATAGACCGCATGCCATCCCTCGTTAGCCTGTCTGGATATACACAGCAATAGGGTGCCAGCATTTTTGTTCATTGCTCACTAGGACTCGAATTTTCTTTTCCTTTTGTTTGTGATATTGTGTATTAGTTTTCTCGTCTGGTTTCTGTCTTGAACACACTTATGTCTGGTCATGTGTGGTTAGTAGCCTTAATTGTGCCACCTACATTTTTTTCTTCCGTTCTTTCCACTTCATTCTAAGCATAATATCATTTTCTAGAGATTTTGTTCGACTCATAGTATGTCCAAAATATTTTATTTTCAATTTTTGGGTTTGGCTTTTAGAGAAAGTTCTGTTCAAATTTTCGGAATTTGTCTTTTTGTCCTCCCATTCTACGTTCAATATTTTCTTCCGTGCCCATACTTCAAAAGCATCTTCCTTTTTTCGGCCTTTCTCAATGTTCAGCTTTTACACCCACACAATAGGATTAGAAATACCATTTTCTCGATTATTTGGATTTTGGTCTTACGCAGGGATTGATTTCTGAAGGAACACGACGGAACGGCGTTCCTGTACCTTGGTGATAATTATTAAATTATATTATAAATTTATAACCATTTCTATTAAATTAATAAATAATTTGGAGCGCGTTCCGAGACCTAAAATTTTATAAATCAAGCTTACGTGATATGCCTACATATTTTATGAATTCGTGTAATTTTCTTTCTGCTGCTTTCCCTGAAATCATTCCTCTCTTTAGTTCTTCTTCTTCGGTCCTTTATTTAAAGGTATTCTCTCATCAAAATACCGGTATTTTCATAAGAAAATGCCGGTATTTCAGTAGAATCATCTAGGTATTTGGGAAAAATTCATTGTGTTTTTTTTCGGTGAGATGGCTCAGAAGAACAACTATTGACACGGCAGAGTTTCTGACTGGGAGGCCTGGGTTCGAGTCCCCAGGGTGGCGGATTTTCGACACTAAGCATATTTTAGCTAGGTCGAGTTCTGCCGTTGACTGGGAAGAATTCTATCGGTCGGGTTTCCTGAACGGTAGTTTACTATGTTTTTTATAATCATTACCTTGACGTAGAGAGTAGTTTTTGATAACTGGGTTCCTCACTCATATACAAAGCGCCAAGAGCTTGAAAACTTTCCTCTTTCGCTCTAAAACACTCCCGCCGCAGCGTTAGAACAGCTGCCCAGGCGGGCACGCTACATGAAGCGAAACTCCCTTCGCCAAATACCTTTAGGAATGCGGCCCCCGCTCCGAGGAGAGAAAGGACCACAGTGCGTTATGACGTCTCCAGATGGTATCCCGGAGGTAAAAGTCCGATAAGTAATTCTTATTCCTTGTGAACGGTCAGTACTTTGCCGTGTGTTTAGTGATTTTTTCCACTTGGTGTGTCCAAGGAAAATATGGGAAGAAAAACTACAAATATTGTTTATAAATATTTCAAATATGACCCTTAACGGAACACCTCGCAGTGCTTATTGCTCAATTGTATTCATGTTGTGAAGGTATGAACGAACTGTTCTTTTATATACGCGTACATGTGAAATTCCGTGTGATATCAGCCAAAAATTTGCACTCGCTAATCTGACTCCCCTTCACTCCATCCGTAACTGTGGTGAAATTGTCTTATAGAAGCATCTTTTGATTTATAAAATGTTATGAACAACACGTGGCACGTCAACAATCCTTCTCTTTACGATTTCATTGTTATTTATCATGTTAGTAGCAAATGAGTCACTTACCGTTTATTTAGAGAGAAGGTACATTCACTTGATTTCTATTATTAATAAAAGTTGTATAAAAAGAAAGGCATTTCCACACTTTAGTTTTTAGAAAGCATTGGCTGAGACTTCCTGTTTTGGGCAAGATATGCCGTCTATAACGGTGTATTTCGGATAAGACGTGAAATCATAAATTTCCAAAATATTGTCTCTAACGCAAATAAGTTATAGTGTGAATGACACATTGTAGAGGTTTCTTTTCAAAGAAGAGAACGTTACCAAAAGCTCCCTTTTTTCATAATTCAATTAAAAAATAGTGTACGATAAGGAAGAGGGTATAGATTACAGAGCACAGGAAAAGGTGCGCAGATGCTACTTTACGATCATAACGATTGTTCACTTTTTATACGTTAAGTAAGTCAATAAACCAAGGAAGTCAAAAACTCTCTTAAATCACATTTCCCTCTAAAAAAATTCCTTACGGTTTAAATCCGATATATCTTTTTAAAGCAGTGTGTTTTGAATTTCGTTGCACTATTTGTATTCAGCAACTTCTAAAACAGAACTTTACGTATTACCATATTTTTTCGGACAATACCTTCACTTTCCAGCTTCAATTTTGAATTTTCATATTTAATTTCGATATTCATCAGCGACCGCGAGAACAATTCTATCAATCTTTCTACACATGTTGGGTTTTTTTAGCCATTTCGAACCCGCCATTTTGAATTTTGAAATTTAATTTGATATTCGAAATCAGTGATTTCTAGAATCACATACGTATATTTTTTATGCACTTTTGTTTGTTTTTAAATGAGTTGATCGGCGATTTTGAAGCCGCCATTTTGAATTTTGAAACTTCATTTAAGACATTCAAATTCAGCGACTTCTAAAACCCAATGATACCAATTTTTACGCAAATCCACTGGCATTTGCAATTATGACCACGTTTTAGGCCCGATTCATCCAGTGTGCGGCAATTGGTTCAGGAGGTAACATGTCTTTTCCTTGCGCATGGAGCTACCAAGACTTAAATTTCTGTGGTTTGAACCTGGGTATTTTAAACTAGCCGGTCCGCGGCAATTTCTTTATTACAGATTACAGTTTGCAACGGGTAAAGACAAATTTTGGCATAGAGTATGAATTGTTGCGGCTATTGGTTCAGGAGGTAACGTGTCTATTCCTTGCGCAGGGAGCGTCCAAGACTTAATTTCTTGGTTTGAACCTGGGTATTTTAAACTAACCAGTCCGCAGCAATTTTTTTTATTACAGATTACAGTTTGCAACGGTTAAGGGCAAAGTTTGGCGTAGAGTATGAATCGTTACGGCAATTGGTCTTGGACGAAACGTGTCTCCTCCATCTTCAGTGCTCTCGCCATAGGAACGTAGGTGTTATTTTTTTTTTTTTTTGTAAATATCTTTTGAAAAAATGGAGATATCAATATTATTTCTTCACTAATCGTTTATAAATAAACAGCGGCAAATTTGGAAGACTGTTTGGTTTATATGCTTATGTTATTAGCAGATTTAGATGTGTGGAACAATGATTTTTTTGAGAAAATAATCCGTAGAAAATTTTTTGTTTTCACATCTTAAGAACGGCAAAAAAGCGGAAAATTATGAGCTATACTGTTTTGTGATTGGGTGAAATGGTCCTGCTATCTTCCAAGACGTTTCCAAACCTTAGGTTTTAGAAAGCATTGGCTTCCTGTTTTGGGTCTCGATGGGTTGGGGTTCCTTGGACCTGCGGATTTTCCCCGGTCGCTCGAGAAAAAACAATGAGCAGCTTCTCCAGGTATTTTTCTAATCCTCACTTGCAATATTTAAAGGAGGAACGGTTCAATTACCTGAAATTATTACAACTACATAATGTAGATAATCAGTCAGTTAGCTACTGACCACGAAATTGACATGAAATGGTTCTCACTGTATGTGAAACATTTTGCTTCAATATCGCTATTTGCTGTTGAGTTAGAGGAACATATTATCCTACATCGAATAATTCTGAGCCATGGAAGTGGAAGAGTCTGTCAGTGACCTTACCAAGCGATCGAGAAAAGGAAAACAAAGAAAAAAAAGAACAAAAAGAAAAAATCACGAAACTTGAAACGTTCAAACCGGAAGGTAAGGAAGCCAAAAATAATTGTTTTTTGATAAAGGGAGGAAAATATTTTTGCGATTTTCACGAAAAGGAGGTGGACATGTCACGTTTTGAATGTTTGCTCCTCATTTCGCGCTCCTTTCTTTCCTAGCCCTGCGCCGCCAGGGCTCGCGCTCAAGCTTCTGACCTGGAAGCTCACCCTTCTGACCTGGAAGTAGGGTCGCACCTCTGGCACACTGCTGTTCTGATAGCGTGACTTTCCTGACCTCCGCAGACGTCTCGCCGCGTTCTTCGGCAATTCGATATGCCCAAGCGTAGGAAGAGGGCGGTGAGTAGTTTTCAGTGGGCGAGAACATTGTGCAATGACGAAGTGGAGATTATATTTACTCTATAAGAATGAGTGGAATCATTCGCGTTTCCTTAATTATTAGTAACCAAGTATTATATATAAACAAAACAATAATTTAAACATTAAATAACAACAATAAAAGTATATTTTGATTAATAAACATTGTGGGATATTATTAACTAAAGTAACTTATGTAGTTACTAAAGTAACAAGTATGGATGGTAAGCTTTTGTTTTTCATTGAAAATACGATATAACCTTTACGGACGTCCATACCGGTAGAGACGTCTAATAGAGGTATTTTACCGGTATAAGAGAATAAAGGTTTTTGCAAAAGGTATGAAAAAATACCGGTATTTTTACCGGTATTCAATACCTTTTCGGTCCCTGTTCACTAGCAGAATCAAAGAAAAACAAACTATTCTTGTTATTTTCGCTTTCATTAGTATTTACAGTATTTGAAGTGTTTCTTTTTTAAAAAATCTATTCTATGTATTTAAATATATCTCCAAAATACATGCTCAAAAAACTAAAAAATACAGTTTTTTAAATACAAAAATACATACTTCAAATACAAGTGTTTAAATATTGCTCAACCCTGCACAGATGATACGAGACCGTTTGGTTATGTTACAGCATCACTAGTTTGGTATGGGGAGAAAAATGTATTGAGATTGAAAGGGATGAAAGCATAAACCGACTGCCTGGCTTGCCTGCCTGAAAGTTTGGCCTCCCGCGCCGCAGGCCCCCGGGTTTGGCTGTTTGGTCGCGTAGAGGGAGGGCCCACAAGGGTCGGGTAACGCAACGGCTTGAAGCGGGAAGGGGGGGTGAGGAGTTTTCCAAATTTCACTTTACGCCGGTCTAATTCATCGCATTTGCATGATTGACACGGCGTTGGATTCAGGAAGCACGTCGTCATCGCGCTATAAGCCCACATTTTTTAATTTCTTCCCGGAACTATGAGAAAATTTAAAAAAAACTTTTGGCAATCGTTTTTGAAAAAATGGCTTCGTAGCGTAAATTCTATTTTAGAAAGAAGTTCAATGTCGTTTACAAATCGAAAATCGGACAATTTGTTCAGACGTTATCAGTCAAGTAAATTTTGCTTATTTTGGTGCTGCCGTGGCGACAAATTGAACCAGTACCTGTATATTTAGCCTTAAATAAAACATGCATTTGCATAATACTCTATCTAATTATTATGAAGTGTTTAAAATGCAAGTTCATCATTGGTCCAGGAGGAAGCATTGTGCATTGTGTATATAATCGAGATTGTGTGAAAGTAAAGGGAATTAATGTGGGCGTGTATTGTACTCTCCAAGCAATTACCTGTCTAAAGATCCCAGCTACCTCTGCCGTCTAGTCATAAATTCTGAATTTATTAGACCAGTTTAGGGACGCTGGGTATATTATTGATCGCTAAATATATGGAAAAGTCCCTGCAAGAGTCACTAGCGGAATTAGGACACCCAAATACCAAGCAACCCTCGTACAAAAAAATCCACAAAAATACGTCATACGAATATTTCAATGAATACGAATTAATTAATAATTTACAATCATACAAAATACGAATTATACACATTCAAAATTTTAAACTAATTCGTAATCATTAGAGCTCGGAAGTTTGGCAAAATGTCTTTTTCTTATTGTTACTATTTTATGACTTTTAACAATAGGAATCGCTTAATTATATTTCGGGGGTTGTTTTAATAGATTTTCATTTTTTTCATTGATGCCGACAGGTTTTAATCGCTCACGAGCAATTCCATCCCTCTTTTGAGTACGGCTACCGATCCCTTTTGAGGACATCTTTCAGTTAATGATTTACCATTCTCAGTGCTAGCGATTACACAAATGCGAATAACGAAACATATAATTCGGTTTTCACTGATGGCATTTCAAGATTCAAAAGGGAGTTCCCAATAATGTTGGGGAGAGGCAGCTTCGCGAGTCCATGTAATTCATACACATGGATACTCTACTATGTACTCAATACTCTACTATGCGGAATCAGCTTACAAAGAAAATATCATTTCCTTACACCTTAAGTATTAATGTAAATTATAGAGTTTCAATATAAGTGTGAATTATCTAAATTATTAATTTTTTACAATTATTCCTATTAAGTGTGATTTTCTAATGCTTTCATCCCTACTTTTGCTAGAATAGATGCCCTTTTGCATGCACATTTGAATAAAAATAAATGACTTTTTGCCTACCTATTTTGGGTAAAATAAATGCCTGAACTTTCGGGATCTAGTTATCGTATTCCAATTCGTAATATTACACTAATTCGTAATGATACTCTAATTCGTAAACACACACTAATTCGTAAAAAAACTCAAAAAAAACATACAATAATTCGAAATCATAGAACAATTCGAAATCATACATAATTCGAAAGTACACAATTATTCGAAATCGTACTATAATTCGAAATCATAAAATCATTTGCAACCGCACAAAAACTCGAAACCATACGGTAACACAACTGAAAATTTTCCAATAATACAATACCCCGCGAATTGCCCGAAATTTAGGAACGTTTTAAAACAAGAACCACATTATTCCAGCCACGGGTTCCGTAAATATCATAAATTGTGTAAATTGCATGTAAACACGGCGAAGATTGAAGACATGGCACCCATTGTTGTACTTCTGGAAGTATACGACAAGAGGAGTTTTATTGAATATCCAGTGAATGCCTGGATGGATTTTGGCCAAACTTGCAGAAATTATAGAGAAAAATATTTATATCAGGGCAAAATTAGTCACGGCGCGGGAGAATTTATGTAAGGCTCGGAATAAATCATTATCCAGTATCATAGCATAGCGGATTAAGAAAGAATTGAAAGAGCGACCGAAGATGTGACGTCATCACGAGTTGAGAAGACGGAAAATAAAGGTTTTTGGAAAAAGGAAAACAGAAAAAGGGAATTCGGTAATGTGACGATTACAAACCGAAAGTTAGTAAAATTATGAAACAGAGAGTAAGACGCAAGATACCCGAAAACAATGTAAAATGTGTTACAGACAGAATGAGTTCGGGTCTGATGCTGATCGCATGCGTTTCGATGCTATGTTAAATTTTTGGAGAAATTTCGCAGAAGTGTTGTGCTAAAGGTATTAAGTTATTTTCGGTTATATAAAATCAGTTTTTCAGATTAAGTGGAGCGAAAATTCAATGTAATTTGTTTAGAAATTCATGGAAAAACCCGCATGGACAGTATTCACGCAAGTTAGGCGCAGGAAACAGGAGCGTCGCAAAAGCTAAATACGTCGCGAGAAATAGAAGTAACGTTTAGGGAAGACGCGATTAGTGCAAAGAACAATAATCGTGGATGCATTGGTAATTTTTAAATGGACGAGTGCATCTGGGATCTGATGGTAGCTGAAGGGGAACTGCGTGCATGAATAATGCACGTTACAACTAGCAACGACGAGCGCTGGCAGGAAGTGACATCGCTGCGAAAAGGGAAGTGGCACGAATTGTGCAATAACTGTATTTTTTTTGTTTGTTTACTCGCAAGTCCAAAGAAAGAGAAATTCTGTCGAAGACCAAGTCCCGATATTAGGTTAAGGATAGGATTATAAAATGGTCACGACAGAATGCGCATTTTGATGTATGTATGAGATTTTTTTTTTGTATTATATTTGTATTTTCAGTGTGCATGTTTGTATTTTCTTCTCCTGTGTGTTTATGTATTTGTGTTGTCATGTTTCTCAAGTCGAAGGGGCAGACTGTGCTTATGGATAACAGCAAAGGAAACCTGAAATTAAATGTATGAGCATCCCACATGGCTCATAATTGCTTTGAATCCATGTGTTTTTATTCAGTAGTTGTATGAAATTTGACCCAGGCACGAACGAAACGGACCCTTACTTCAACTCCGTATGGAGTGGGCGCGCGGACTACGACACGGTAGGATATAAATAATGATTCGAGCTAGCAGAGGTACGGGCAACCGATAAGCGAAGGTATTGTGGCACCCAATTATAAGTTAGAGCTAGGGCAGGGCAAAGATAGTGCACGTGACGAGTAGAGAATACAGCACCCGGTGCATTGGACGCCCAACGTGTGGACGTGATTAAATATAGAAAGAGTAACCGGAGAGAAGATACACGCGGAGAATACGTTGCATTGGACGCCCAACGTGTGGGCGTGATTAGATACGTGGCAGTAGTAATACCATGGTGCTCCTCAACCGCCCCAGTCTGTTATGTAGGTGTCCTAATGGACACCAGATTGACTTGGTAAGACCTCATCACCTCCATGGTGAACGAAGCTAATAGACGCCTAGGTATTCTTCGACCAGTAATCAACCGAAAGCTCCATTCTGCTCTCCTTATATATAAAGCCATTTTACGTCCATTACTTACGTACGCTTGTCCAGTATGGTGCAATGCCGCCCCTACAACCATCAACAAAATCCAAATATTCCAAAATAGGTTCCTTAGAACTGTAGTTAACGCACATTGGTTTATAAGCAACACTAACCTTCACAAAGACCTAGCCATAGAGCCCGTCCTAACATACATCATTAAACTTTCCTCATCATTCTTCCAAAATCTACCCTCAGTTACCGGCTTCCCACTAAAATGGACCTATTGATGGCTAAAAAATGAAATAAATAGTTCTCCCATTAAAAGTGAACAATATGTATTCCTCCACTTTATCATTCGCACTACTTCAATCTATGTTTAATGGGAGGTGGCCGTAGCCACCCTGTTCGCATTTGTTTGTCTGAAAATGCTCGCTCCTAACAACCAAAAAGCCATATGGCTGGGCGTTGTATAATCAGCTCACTCTGTTAAATAAATAAATAAAAAGAATCCTGCGGCCACGCTCCCTGCGCGCGAGGCAGCAGGGCGGAACGCCACTGGAGGCGCCAGGGGCGGGGGCGGGGCGCGCCAACGAGCTTGCAATCGGGGAGAAATGCGCCCCGAGCAGGGGTGCCACTTTTTTTACCCTTCGCGGATAGATGGTCATATTTTGTGAACTTCGATTCATTCCGGTTGTTGGATTATCGAATTATTGGATAATTCGCATTAATAGATTATTTCACTTGTTACTAATTCAAATTAATGGATAATTTGAAAAAGATAATAGAACCGCTTAACTATTAGACAATTCTATTTTGCCGTTTTGAGGACAAACAGAATATTCCTTTTTATTAGGCCACATTCTAACTCCATCTAAACTACTTCGCGTCGTAGTTACATAGTACATTAACAAAGTGCCACTAACTATGGGCCACCGCCATAACTTCTAAACGGTTCGTGATATCGAATTGTAGTTTTCACTCAACAATGCGGAATGACGGAGCAAGTAATATGTCGTATAAATATTGTTTGAAATATTTTTCCTCTTGGAAAAATTTAATGATATTTGAGTTTTGTACATGGAACCGTGTATTTTTCTCACTAGCAGTAGATAGGTCATAAAAAGAAGAGTGAAATGATGCATCATATGTTAATGTTTTAATAATATTTTAAAAATAAAATTAGACTTTCTGACATGTGATTTTAAATTAACGAGCAATATTTGCTGTGGCAGTCCTTCCAACTGTCGCTTTTGGGAAAGCTGGCTTTCGCGGGCTCCCCCCTGTGCCCGCAATAGTGTCGGCGTCGCGAGGGCCACTTCCCCAAAGAAAGGAGCTGCGAAGGCTGTTGTAGGAAATATTGTTCGTTTAATTTGAATTATAATTAAATATTGTTCGTTTAAAATCGCATATTAGAAAATCTAATTTTGTACTCAAATTACTATCAAAATACTAACATATGATAATCATTATATTCCCCCTTTCATGATCTATACATTGCTGATAAGAAAAATATATTATAGTTCCATTTGAAAATTCAAAGTTTAAATTTATTGAAAATTAAAAATATTTAAAACAATATCTCTACCATTTTTACTTTCCCATGATTCCTTTTGGGGAAAACTGCATTTCGATATCGAGATCCGTTTAATTTTGGTGGCCTGTAGTACACCCAGTAATACATAAATAATATTAATAACATCCCTCTGATATTGTGCACACGTTCTGTTATTTTTTAGTAGCACCGGCCAGAGAAGGTAATTTTTTCGTACTGAACCGTGTTCTGGATTGTAATTTTTTTCTGCGGGGCAAATTCCAATAATAGCTACATGTGGCCGTAAGCCTGCACATTACCTACCCCTAACCTTGGATAAGGTAGACGGGGCACTGTGGTGGCTTTCAGTCAGTGATGCGTTCTTTTCCTGCCGTTGCCTCTGCTAATGGGTTTTTGCTTCCTTTTAACTTTGTAACCATCGCATTTCCGATTTCTCTCGCTATCTCATTCACATTCCACCCTGCCCTGACCCACGTTGCCGAGGGAGAAATGTGCTGCATTTTAACGTACTTTTGGCGAAAAAAGCTAAGTCTGAGATTTTATGCTTTTGAATTTCTCGTATACCTACGTATATACGGAGTAATATACGTAGTAAAGATAAAGATATATTGAAACATACCCCTAACTGCTACAATTATTGGGCGATTCGTCGTAACCCGTTTCCAAATTTCTAATAACATGGGCGCCAGGAAAAAGGTTACGATAATATTTTAACTATTGTTACTCTGATAAAAAACTGAATATTATCCCGCTAGCTGGGTCGATGGGTCACGTCAGAAATAATCGCTATTATCTATTAATAGTCGATTACCCGATCTGCCATCTATACAGAATGGCGAGGAATCTGAAAACAGAGATTATTTGATCTAGCTACTTCTTAGCTTGAATTGGCCAATGAAAATCATTTATCTTTCTTTCAAGAAAAACTTAATGTTTATTTCCTATCAAATGCAGCAAATTAAAAATGTAAAAAATTTACATTGAGAAACTTTCTTAGTCATGACCTGGTTCGAACCTTATACGGCGATTCTGGTTTTCGCATGCTCTTCATTGATGCTATCTCGAAGAAACGCCTTCCCTTCTTTATTTGAGGCTCCGAAATCCCGAAGTCCAATTACCACGAATTCACTTCTCTTCTTTAAAAACGAACACCGCCGATTCACCGCTTCGCACCACTCAAATATTTGTGCCAGCTCCACTATATTATGTCTGATGCCCGTTCTCACCGTATAAATATCCAGTGCTTTTATGATTACACAGCAAAACAAATCTCTCAGTTATATCTTCCGTTTATAGCAAGAAAATAGGCAAAGTCCGGAACCGATACATTTATAAGTTCAAGAATGATTAGAGTTCACTCGCGAAAAAAATTCCAAGTCTTATTTTGATGCACAGCAAAATATTCAGAACTCGACACGTTCCCCAAATCTTAGAAGTATCACAAGTTCACTTCTGATTCTGCCACGAAAATCTTCAGTGTCCGAATATGTCCCTCAAGTCCGATTCTTGCTCTACCACACAAAAGTATTTTTAAGTCTGAACCCGTATTGTAGACCCCCGAAATTTTTACAAGTCCTAACATGCACGAATTAATCTATTCGCGAGCAAACTGTTCACCGTCACGACATGCGACCAAATGAATCTTATCCTCTCTTTTAAAACCCACAATGCCTCGCCTTTCTTTTATTTCGACAAAATACCCAAACTTCCGTTTTAATAATTAGTCGACGCTTCTTCAACCAATCCACAAATCTCTTATATTTCCTCCTACTCACGCCGTCACCTCCACGGTCAGATGAATGTTTTTCTTATCCTGACAACCACGACGTCGTTACTAAGGCGCCATATTGCCCATTATTTGCCCTAACCATTTCGCCCATTTACTACAAATATTCTGTAATAAAACATGTCCCCATATTGGTTTGTCACAATATAATACTGTGGATAATCGATTTCGAGATTCTAACAGAAATACACGTTTCGGGGTCCCCTGATTCCGATAAAGTGGTTCTTTTCAAAGGTCATTCTGTCCGTCAGTCTGTGAACATTACTAGCGCCATTGCCATGCGTGGCAATTTTTCTTAATTGAAGAAATCCCTGTCCATCTGGCTCTGTATCTTTTTTTAAAACTTTTGGTAAGAATAGTGATAAATGTACCTTATAAGAAGACAAGTCCATATTGTCCAATCATTTTTTTTTTCAAAAATTACAATAATGTAATTTTTTGACTTGTCTCTCTCGTCATTAATATTCACATTAACGGAAATTTGTTTATGTTATTGTATTTGTGAGTTCATGTGCTTTAAATAATGATCTTTAAAATTTCTCAAAAACTGAACAGGATTTTTGAAAAGGAACTCAAAATTCCGCGTTTTGAGCAACGCTCAAAAGCCATTTTCTCAAAAATGGCTCCAATTTTTTGTTCAACCTCGTCCAACAAGTAGTGATAATTTCAATATTTAATGTGACGTAAGTTCATTTCGGTGTATCTTTTTTTCTCAAAAATATACATAAATGTATTTTTTTAATATCTCTCACGTCGTTAATTTCCAGCAATTTGTATACATCATTACATTTGTTAGTGAAAGTACTTACATGACTTGTAATGTAGTTTTTTGAAACTCAATAGATTCCTGTGAAGAAGACCTTCAAATTTTGTATTTACAGTCATGCTCATTCGCCATTTTCTTAAAAACGACTTCAAATTTTTCAATGAAAATTTATATTTAGGATGGAGTTTTACTGTTCTTTAGTACTCTTAAAGTAATATTTCGGTTCTACTATTAGGAAAATCAAAAATTGAAAAAATGTCAAAAAAATGTACTTTGCGTGACTATAGATGATTGATTGCAAGAGGTTGGGGCAAGACCGTAAACCAGTCCACACCAAGGAAATTAGAAAACTTTACTAGGAGAGTTGGTGTCATTCAGTAGCGCCACTAATTGAAAAGTAATGTTTCAAGACTGTAATTTAACCACATTTGAAATAGTTTTAACACTATATTTTCTTCTATTTTTGTCATCTTTTATAATTTCGGCATTATTGTGACGATTAATACTTGATATTTTCTTCATATTCCTAAAACGCTTAAGTGAATTCAAATGATACAAGTCAAGGAACACACCATAAACGAGTTTTGAAAACATAATTAATTTCTTAGAGATATTAGGAATCTTCAGATGAATTATTGGATTTCTTCAAATACACGGGACCAGATCGTGGTGATATAATAATAATAATAATAATAATAATAATAATAATAATAATAATAATAATAATAATAATATTCTATGAGTATGTATATTTTGATTAGTTTCGCTCACCACTTTCTATAAATTTACCACGATATTCCTTCTTTGAAAATCCAAGGGGAACACCTCGAATAACTCACTAGGCTCCGGCAGCACTCCAATGTAATAAAGTAAGTGTTGTAATAAAGCAATATTATGTGGATTTTGACTTGGAACACATGACTCCTCGTCGGTCATCATCAACGAAGTGAAAATGATCTTTACTATCCGGTAAATTGAGTTCTTACTCCCATTTGAATTATAATTCGACAACTACTTCAATTTGTCCTTTTCTTTTTTCCTTTCCCATCTTGGAAGGTCGTTTTTGTTTACTTCATTCTTCCCCCTCGCGCTTCGTAGTGAGTTTCCCTTTGTCGCATAGTTTCTCTTGCTGTTCTAGCGGTCTTCCACACTCCATCAAAGTCAACAGCGTGCATGCAGTCAGTCCAAAGCAGTCTATCAGCCAACTGTTCCCACTCCGAGCTCGCCGTATGTCAATACGGACCACACCCTACCCACGAGCCTTTGGTTTGTATTTCATAAAAGCTTTTTTATTTCAACTCGTGCTGAATATTGGTACCTCGATGTGCCAGTTGAAACCTGTCGGAAGGAATTCTCTTTGTTCGCGGTAATTTGCATGCGATCGTAAAAACTCTTCTATCTTTTAAAGAGCATGTTGACGCGTGCGATAACACTTCCCTTGAATCAGAGTTTATTTAGCTGTGGTCTTTCATATTCTTATTAGTCATGAAAATATATTTAATTTCACAAAAATAAATTAAGTAGTCATATATTCTATTATTACTTTTTATATGCTCAAAAATGTAAATAATTTGGTAATAGAATAATCTTCCTAACGTAAACTTTGTTTACTTTCACTGAAATTTGATCGTTCATTCATGAATGTTAAAATCATAACAAGAGGCATAACATGAACAAACAATATTTATTACGCGAATCTTTCAGCTTAGAGAAAACATATTTTAAAAACATAACGTAACCTTATGAATACTTCAGTTAAGAATCTTCTTGAAATGAAATGCAAATTTTTATTTACTGTACCTTAAGTAAATATAAAATAAATTGGAAGAAACAAAGATTTACTAACCGATAAATGTCTATACATTGTATGGATCGGTGTGTGCGTACAATTGTGAGAATAGAGGGAATGCGAAAATATGTTTTTAACTTGCATAGTCATAGACAAATACCCGCAGATGAGTAAGGGCGTTGTCGTGTAAATTCAACCAATTCTTGCTAAACTCATGGTGCGTATTTATATTCAGGGATATTCGTGTAAGAATATTATTTTAAGTTACTCTTCTGAGTGAATTCCTTATGGGCAAATCCCGACAATAGTTTCACAGTTGAAATGTTTTTTACTTGTGGAAACTGCTTTTCAATTTTTAAATAACTTAGTTCAGTTGTTTTAACTGACTTCATATTTAATAACCCGACAGTCAATTGAAAAAGTTTATAAACCACATATTTATATTGTCTTGACATTGTGTATCAGATGATTTGACAATAACAACACTGAGGAAAAACATCTATGAAGATCAGGGTGCAAACGTTTAGTGTTCAAAAGTTTCCATCCAGCTTATTGATACCATCTTTCATAATGTAACTATGTGTAGTAAAAGGGTAGAATATGATTTTTGGAGCTTAAGGAAATGGGCGCAGATTATACAATCCTTCCACCACAAGTCAATACAGATTTTAAAATTTTATGACGTAAAGTAAATCAAATCAATAATATGTTTTGTTTTGAAAGAAAATATTCTTAATTTATTTAGAAAAAACATTTTTTGTCCTCATAGGTCTCTTTGCTCATAGATATATACTATCTCTTTTCTTTTTGTACGATTTTCTTTCATCAGCCTACATAGTTTAATTTCTAATAGCTTATGTATGAAGTGAATAATTGTCTTACAGAATCTTGAAAGAAAGTTTTTAACGACATGCCTTTAAAATTCAGGTAGATAGAAGTTAATACCATTCGAATAATTCTCTAGCAGCAGCACTCATATACGGCCGATATGTTTGCCGTAATTCCTCAAAGAGGCCGACAGCAACTCAACACTTTATTACAAAAATTTATTCTTCCCCGCACTGTGGTTGTGTTTTTTAAATTTATTTTTATTGAAAGTCACATCAACGACAAGGTTATTAATGACTGTAAGCATAAAAACATTTTTTGTACTTAAGTACAAAAAATGTTTTTATATTTACAGAGAATGGAGCACAAGTGTTCAGAAAATTTGAATTTTATTGTCAGCTAAAAGTTTAGTGTTAATTCATTTTATTTGATTTTTAGACCAAAATTCTAAATTCTCATTCCTCGATCAATCTGTCCAAACTCATGACCCTGTCAATTTGAAATGGATATTTCGGTTTTTGTGGGTACTTTACAAAAACGTCATTTATTTAAAAAAATGTAAAAAAAGCCTTCAAATGTTTGCATTGAACTATTTACTCGGATCGAGCAAAGTACGTTTATAATATTACATTGGTCTCATAAAAAAAGAACTAAAAATATATTGCCAAACTGTTTCAATTTTTTTAAAAAAAAATTTTTAAAAATAGCGTAGATCTCTTTTCAGAGATCTGTGTTTTTGAACATTTTCAACGGTTTAAAATTGATAAATTATATTGTTTGTGTTGGAGCTTTTTTCTTATTGAAATCTTTTTCTCTGAGTAAGATCATGAACAATTGTTTTTTAAAATAAGTGGTTTTTGCGTAAACCGCTCTATTTTTTTCTTAAGTTTTTCATTTTATAGAATAGTTCCAGCTGTGAATTTCCTCCAGCTGTGCATAACTCCAGCTGTGCAGATCCCATTTACTGTGAAGTCTATTTTCCAAAATTGCGAAGGCTAGCTCTTTCCGCGTCTTCCTTCAATTTTAATATTGAAGATAAATTTTTGTGTTAACGAAATCTGTTCTTTAAATCTAGATCTTGAAATATGGTCTATAAAAACCTCTATTTTTGAGGATTATAAAAGCAAAAGGAACACAGTTTTCGGGCAAGTGGAACTATCAAGTTGGTGGTGTATGAATAACGTTTATGACATGATAAACCTATGAACCTGAGTAGGAATAGAAACGTGAAAAAAATTGCTTGTTCGATACATTCTTGCAGGTCAAATAGTTTTATAATATTGTGAAGCAGTTATAAATAATATAAGAATGTGTGTACTTTTGGAGAAACACTAGGTTTTCGAATACAATTATGTTGATCATTATAATCAACGTGCGTCGTTCAACGCGTCAATCAACGCGCATTGCCTTTGCATTAGGCGCAATCCGGAAATTGAGTGGATTTGTAGGATTGTTTCCAGAGGCCGTTCTGATGAATCACTTATCCACATAGCGACTCGTGGCGGAAGGGCGCAGGGTTGACGGAGGGCGACCGGAGGACGGGCGGGCGGAGGACGGGCGGGCGGAGGACGGGCGGGCGGAGGACGGGCGGGCGGAGGACGGGGGGCGGAGGACGGGCGGGCGGAGGACGGGCGGGCGGAGGACGGGCGGGCAGAGGACGGGCGGGCGGAGGACGGGCGGGCGGAGGACGGGCGGGCGGAAGACGGACGGGCGGGCGGAAGACGGACGGGGGCGGAGGACGGACGGGCGGGCGGAGGACGGACGGGGGGGCGGAGGACGGGCGGGCGGACGGGCGGGCGGGCGGAGGACGGACGGCGGGCGGAGGACGGACGGACGGGGGCGGACGGGCGGAGGACGGGCGGACGGGCGGACGGGCGGACGGCGGACGGGCGGACGGGCGGACGGGCGGACGGGCGGACGGGCGGACGGGCGGACGGGCGGACGGGTGGACGGGCGGACGGGCGATATTCCTACAAAATACAAATCCTCCCTCCCGCACATTCGCCGGCCCTGATTTAAATGAGCGGCATTGTAGGGTAAATTGTGCGCGTGTCTCTATTAGCCACGGAATGTGCGGGACAGATTGTTTCCTTCCACTCTAATTCGATTGTCATTTGCCAATCCCAACGGCGACGGTAATATTGATGAAATTGGTACTGGATATGTTGGGGAGAATGTAACTTGTTGCGAGGAGAACGCTCATTTGTTTGTGGATATTGTTGTTGGTTGTGTCAATCCCGAAACAAATAGAGACATATTAAATGAAATTTATTATAAATTTTACCGCATTACGATCCAGTGTCCTTGTAACTGTGAGGTTGTGGGTTTGATCTCTAACCGGGATCAAAAATTTGCTTAATGTATTGAACATCAAGTTTCTCTGTCCTACCGAGTCTACCTACGAGTCTCTGTCCTACCTACGAATACGTGCATGCCGACTGCTTTAGTCTGTACTTTTTGTAGTTCCCTGAACACATCTAGGCAAATGCTGGAGTAGCATCCTACAAATAGACAAGATAGTTTTTCTGCATTGTTTCTGAGCATTTTTTTAAAATGAAAAAATATAATTTACACTTGAAATACGCATAGGATCATAACAAGTGATCAGATGTATAGTGTGTAAGAAAAATAATCTAATGAGAAATTAATTAAAAATTTATAAAATCAACAAAATGCCTAAACCTGCGCACAATAACTATTAGAACTGTAGATGAAAATCGACATCAGATGTGAGGTAGGCAGTGGTAATTCAGTTGTCGGGTAAACATTTAAATCCACATAATCAAATGTCGGTTTTTCTGGTGATTGCTTTTGTTTCGAAGTATTGAGAAGAAAGAGTTTATGGCTCCGCATTGCGCTTTATTGTTGCGTTACATTTTATGATTCATGTATGGATAAGAAAGCCGTTTATGTGAGAGTTATGTGAGTTTGTTATGACGAGTTAGGACTCTTGTTATACGAGAAGTTTCAAATTTAATGTGGAAGAGATTGACCAAACGTGAAAGAAGTTGAAGAAATCAAATTCAAGTATAAGAACTTATATGTGTGTCTTTTTTTTACATTTTCTCAAGATTTGTGTGTTTGTAATTGCTGAAAGATCGCGCTTTTTAAATCTTGATTTTGAAAATAAAATCCAAAATAGGTCGAATCTAAATTCAATCGTTCATGTAAAATCCTGCCATAAATATATCACAACCTCCCCCAATCTTTTGAGAAGAGCGTCTCAGTATTTCATTTTGCGGTTATGACGTAAGGAACAACGTGACTGTGGTAAATGTTTAGCACCAGTACTAAAAGGGAGATGGTACTGCTATGATAGGATAAAACTGAGAATGCAACAAAGAAAACAAAACACTTTCGTCTGACTGCATCAGTTACTACTGACATTAATGTATCATTATGTGATTTGTATACCTGAATAACAATAAAAGGAAAGCTAGTAAGTCTGCATAAAATATAGCGCATGGCACAGGACATACTAGATAAGTGGTTTTATGTTGTAGGATTGCGCCACGACGATGATAGGCCGAGTGTCACAACTTTTCCTTCTCGCAAAATAAAATGACACTTTTACCCCTCGTACCATAAATACATATTTAAGGGTCTGGGACGCATTATTTTCATGTCTTGCACAATAACAATGTGTGTTCCTGCATAATATGCACTGCCAATTGCGTATGCGCCGGCCATTCCCTTTATATCAAAATCATGGAAATTCTTTCATTATTATTATTATTATTATTATTATTATTATTATTATTATTATTATTATCACTTTCACGTCTCTCGCCTAGCGAGGTGTCATACAGCCGACACCGGGACCTGTAGAGAACCAAAGTGCCTGCTTCGCTTGCAAACTCGGGCAGTCAGTATTCCACGGGAAGTTAGGTGATGTTATATCAAGAAAAACTTCCTCACGATGCGGGCAGTACTCAGGAGAACAGCCTTTTGCATTACTTGAATGTGCCAGTTGTTAAGGCCAGGCCTTGCAGACGAAGTTAGTTCTTCAGAGACCTTCAAGTTATTGACCGCTCCCATCGCTGCATTTGTACGCGGGTCATATCCCACTCGTGGGATCCATGGCCGGGAGGATAAGGGGATACCATGATATTATGTCTTCATGGCTTCGTAATGCACAGTCCAAGAGAAATGCTCAGACACTAGGAGGTAGGATTCATCAGAATTCGTCTCCACAGACTTCTGATTAGCTTGTAGATCTTCGTTATTTCTTCCTTCATCAGTAACATTCATATGCTCAACACCCAAGGATGCTCTACATTCTCTCTAATTGTATTTATTTCTACATTTGAAAGAAAGTTCCTTACAATGATGGTGCGCTGCTGGTTGCACACTCTCTGCTCGGATACCGGTATGTTCAGATGCAGCTTTAACCATTCTTCGTGAAATCTCGTCCTGTATCCCTCCATGTCCGCTTCAAGCTTTGTAGCCAGAAAGTACGCATGTATAATGGAGATATTTAACTCCTTATTCCATTTCATGCGCTGGCGTTTGTTCTGAGGTCGGGCAGGGTGAGATGTTGTCTCACCCAAGCTGCGAACTCCAGTATTTGTTTGTATTGTGGTCGCCACAATGATGCAGCGCCACACCTTCTCGGATTGTATTAGGAGGCTCCACTGCTCTCCACTAGCACATTTCTCACTGCGAGCCCGGTGCCAGAACTCGCAGCGCCGCCTTGCAAGTGCGGGTCGCATGCATCATGAATCCTTTTACTTCTCATAACTGGTTCTCCACCGGCGGACCGGGTATGAGTCGAGAGTGGAAGCACCTCTCGCCTCTGAGCCCCATCTGCGCACCATCACCTAAAGGCTTAGCTCAGGCACTTACAGTTCGCAAAAACACAGGGGTGGCTATTTCGGGTGCTACCCCATCTTCCAGTTGCCAGTTGGTTCGCCGATCCCTTTCCCGGAAGTCAGGGGCACAGGTCACCTCCCAGCTTCCCGAGGAATAGATGGGCATCCGATTTGGAGGGTTGCCATTGCCCTGATAGCCGACACATAGCCGAAAGTGCCCTTGCCCGTCTCCCACGAGGCATAGCTGTTCTCTCAGTCCACGCAGGGCTGGTCTTCCAGGGACGTAAAGAAAAGGGTAAAGTGGATAGAAGATAGGAAACAGAATCGGGAAAACGGCCATGAGACAGATAAGGTATCATTTTGGCAAAGGAGTATCTGGAACAGTGGAGAAAGGAATGGCGAATGAAAGATGGATCAATTTAAAATGGAGGGACAGCGGGCAGCTACTCCTGTTAGTCGCCTTTCACGAGAGGGGGATATCCCTTGGCGCAATTCTACAAAACACCCGACACCACACGGGCTTTATTATTATTATTATTATTATTATTATTATTATTATTATTATTATTATTATTATTATTATAGTCGCCTCAACCAAAGGTTCTTGGCAACTCTACAATATTTGAAAAATTTGATATTTAACATTGGCTATATATACAGAACAGTGATTACAATAACAGTGAGATTATTTTAAAAATTCTTAACTTGGTACCCAATCTTGGTTAGTATGATACATTGTTCAGTAAGTCACTTATATTTTATTAAATATATTAGTATTTTGCAAAATTTTATAATATCCTGTTGGTAGGGGTTGAAATGGATGATTGCTTTGACTTACTGCTCTGGTGATAGGTGTTCTCTTTCATCCTGAAACTTAGGGCAGACGTTCATTATATGTGACACAGTTAGTACAATCTTAGGTAAGTCACAGAGGGACACGAGTAGTTTGTGAAACAGGTGTGAACGTGTTATGTTAGTATGTCCGGAGCGAAGTCTGGATTGCATTTTATTCTCGCCTAGTCATTTGTTTATCTATATGTACTGAGAAGAAATTTGGTTTTTTTTTGTGGAGGTGGCAGGCTTTTGTATTTGGTCCATTCTTTATTCCAGTTAGTCAACATTCTTATGTTTGTAGCTTCTCTTTGTTTCGTTCCTAATCTTTTTGATGTAGGCCTGAAGTATAGTTCCATGTCATTTCAAATCACGGGGTACAATTTTCTGCAGAGTGTATAGAAAGGTGAACTGTTGAATTTTAAGTAGATAGATATTCAACGCAAAACTACGGGAATGGGTTTCATGAAAAATATTTTCATTTAATTTCAACATAGTTTTTGAAGCTTCTTTACTATATATTTAAATTAATTATCGCTCATGTTTCAACTATTACATTTTTATATTTTCAATTTTCTCATATGATCTATTAAAATTACCTTCATTCGATATCTTTTCGAAATAAAATTTTTCATATATTGCATGTATTTAAAACTTTTGAAATATGCAAATTCCTAAGCACAATCTGTTTTGTTTAGTTGTCTTGTTGAAAATGTAAAAAGAAAGGATAATTTGGTTCTGTGAACACAAACTTTCATAGCTTATATTATAAATAAAGATGCATAATACAGTTCTTTTTACTTAGGTATCCTTTGTTATTAGTTTAACAATTGTTCTATTGGTGTATGTAAAAAAGTATTATTTTCAGGTATTTGTTTTTAGATTTCGAAATAAGTTGTTGGTACTTAAAAATTACCTTAAATTGAAAATATTTATTTATGTATGTAATTTACGTCAAAACTTCCTGGCTAAGTCACTGAATGTAAATCGAATCGTGTAAATCGAAAAGATCCGTTACAAACATCTAATTCTAAGAAAATCGGTTTAAAAACTTGTTTAAAACTTATTCGCACAAAGATCCTTTACTTTAACACAAACTCTTTAGATTATACTATGCGTGAAAATTACAGAAATAATTTTTTTCCGCTTTTTTATGTTTCAAGTTGATGAAATTAACCACAGGTTTTTCGTTCTTCTTCTGTTTTTCTTCGTACTGCAACGAGTTCCCTTCTCAGTTGCAGCAATTGTTTTACTTACCCAATTGCGGCTCTCTTATCCTCTCTTTGTATAAGACTGGAACCGTCTGCCTTCTGCGTATGATCACCCTGGAAGGAGCTCGTTGGAGAAGAGCTTTTCCTCGTTATCAGAATTTCCTCAGCGGTTATTAATGTAAACAATGCTGGCATTTGTGGTTATGCAAAGAGGTAGAAGATCGATGCTTTCTTGGAAACGTCGTCTTAACGTTCCTGTTTTCTACGACCCTCTTTTGTGCTGCCTTACCTGGTCTTGTTCTTCACGGTTTCCGTATCGTACGGAATCTTTGAAACCTTATTGAATCGGAATAGCCGTGCTTTGAGAAAGGTTTCTTAACTTATATACACAGCATTCTCCTCATCCCTCTTTATCACTGCTCTTCCCGCTTTTCATTGTGAGATTCTTGTGTCGTAACACTTCGCCACTTTATCATTACTTTTCTTTTTTGTACCATCCACAAATTGTCTTTCCACATTTTCCTCAGATTTCGTATATTATTTTCAATTTTTCTACCTGTTCTATACCACCTTTGTGCGGAATTATTTTCCAGAGCAGATGCGTTGTCTATGTTGCAGAAATCATCTTCGTTCTTATTGACATTTTTTATTTTTAATTCCCTTTTTTCAGAAAGGAACTTTATTTTAGCTTTTTAGTTTCTCTATTCCTATTACTATTTGAAAATAACCCTCTGTCGTTTTCCGTTATCACTCATCTTTCACAACCCTTTTAATATGTCCATATAAGAATGAATTACATTATGTAATAATATAAATCACAAACAAATGGTATAATTCGAAAATCGTGATACTGAAAAATATATTTTATAATGAATTTGTGTTGTATTTAATTCTGTCCATGTCTCTATTTAAAAACCTTTGTGCTGCTGTATATCCCGGTTCTATACCATGAGATATTTTACCTGCTGAGTCGGTAGTGCGGTTCTTCGAGTTCGTTTGTTCGTTGTGTATTGGCCATTACACATTGCACATTGCACATTGCACATTGCATATTGCATATTGCACATACCACATTGCACAACTTTTAAGTATATTTTACAAACTACAGACGCCTACACCCACCTACTACTTTCCACACGTGGGGAGAGCGTGATAGTATGAATGCTCGTGAAGCGAGCTTAAAATTCTCAGGAAGCAGGATCTTTTCGGTGTGAGAAAGGTCTGAACCCTTGACACAATGAATCAGGTAAAATACGAATAAAATGAACATATATTCAATGAAAATTACAGTGATGCAATTTCATAACAGGATAATGCACTTGTGTGTGTAGTTGGTCACTGAAAAAAATAAAACAAGACAAAACAAAAAATTGGCGTCACCTCAACTGCCTGAACACACATTCATCAACTACAATTTACAATTTGATCACTCCTTTCTGAGTTTTTCCACTACCAAATTATTTTACTCTTTTAGCCTCTAGTTTTTCCGTGCACGGCTTTTAAAATAAATTTCACACTGGTTTCAAGGAATCCCGTTCACAGGGGTAGGGTTCACTAGTGTACATCCCTTGGGCTGCGCGCTCACTATAACATAAAACGTAACATACACGTTACGTAAATCTGACCCCTTTACATATCACAGAAAGCAATTACTTTTAACACAATACAACAAACTGACTTTTCCAGATAATATCAACTGTACAATATAAAAAAAATCATGAATTATTTAAGTAAAATTGTACAAGGTATGGCCTCTTTGAATTTAATGTCACGTGCAGTAAATGAACTTGAAACTGCCACCCACATCGTTCGAAATATTTCTCCCACCTATTCTAGACTTTCACCCACTTTTAACACTAATTGTCGTGTATTTACCGCTATCCTCTTTCCCCAACTGATCGCCGCAAAAACGTTGCCAGTTCCTCTACCTCAACAGCTCCACATCGCCCGCCTGTCGGTAACCTTGAGAATTTTCTGCTGCTCGCCCCGCGTTGCCACTCGTCTTCGCTTGCTGTCCCACGACGATAGCAGTTTCCTTCCCTCGAACACTGGACTCCACTAAGCCTCCAACTTCCATACCCTTCTCCCGTTCCGGACTCGTACTATTCTCGTTCCAGTCCAAATCTTTCTCACCTACGCTTCGCTCTTCCTAGGGTCGTCCTTCTTCTTCTGCGCCTCGTACAAGTTTGTTCGCGCTTCCAGTTTCGAATAATTAATGTTGCTGAAGTTATGCTTTAAATGCTCTCCCTACTTACCACACTTTAGGCACGTGTGGTCTCAGCGTGCAATATGAGATACTGGATTTAGTTAATGTCCTTCTGCGCGAATTTTACAAATTTGAAATTATTTCGGCGTCAAACAGTCACTTCGCTTGCTCTCTCAAATATTGTGAATGCGACGAATGCTTGTGCACTCCATTTCTTAATTACCTCACTTTCGAAGATACGCTTCTCAAGCTAACTTTTAACTACCAAGTTAAAATAAACTTCTATGCTATCAAGTTACAACTGCCGTCGCTGCTGCAATCGAAGAGAGCTCAGTGTAGTCGCCGTCGCTTCTGCAGTCAAAAAGAGTTCCTCCGAGGCGCGCCGCCATACTTATGGTACTCGCACCTGGGGAAATTTTTGGAGGGGTGAATATTCTCCTCCTTTCGTGACCTCCCGGAAAAAAACATTGTTCACTAGCTCGGGCGTTATAGTTCGAAAAGCTGTGGGCAGATGGCGCGTTTACCTGCCATCGCTCCCTAGTCCTTTCTGTTCGTGGGCTTCTTTTCGTAGCGTTATGGAGTTGTCTATTCCCGTGACGTCACAATATATATATATAAATATATATATATAAATATATATATATAAATATATATATATATATATATATAAATATATATATAAATATATATATATATAAATATATATATATATATATATATATATATATATTGTGCCGAGGAGAAAGGAACGAGCGTTTTTAGGTAGGTGTTTCAACATTTTGTTGCGTATCTGGTCTGGTCCTGGAGCAGAATTTTTCGCACAAGTGAGGGCACAGGAGAATTTGTCCATGCAGAAAAACACATTGGAATCTTCCTCCACGCGACTCGAAAAGTCTAATTTACAGTTTTCCAGTTTTCTTTTCGTTTTTGAAAAGCCAAAAGAATAGTGTACGGAGCTAGAGAGATGTTCGTAATGAGAGGCCATTTCTTCAGCAATTTCTCGTGGAGATGTTAGGAGATTGCCATTTACCATAACCCTGAGATAGACGGTGAAGGGAGTCTTCCGCCAATCTGCCGGGACTTTCTTTACACTAGTTTAGGGGATGAACGGCAAGAGAGTGACGAGATGTAAGCTCTCCGGGACACAGCCTCACTTTCCCGTATCGTTAATCTAGCTCTGGCTCGGGATCATATAATTTATGTTTTCCATGGTTGGGAACTTACTAAGTTTTGCCAATGCCCTCTTCCGATCCCGGACCGCGGTGGCACAATTTGCGCTCCACCATGGCACAGGGGGACGTCGTGCATGGCCCGACGGCTTCGGGATGGCAAATGAGGCCGCATGAAAGACGGCGTTATTAAAATCGGCAACCATAGCATCGATGTCGTTTGAGCAGTTTTCCGATATTCGTAATTCTTTCTTGAATGTTTCCCACTCAGCTCGGTGGATTAGCCAGCGAAGAGGGCGGGCAACGTTCAGATAGGGAATATCGGGGTTGACCCGAATGGGAAAATGGTCACTGCCATGCAGGTCGCCAAGGACAGTCCACTCAAAGATTGTAGAAACAGAGGGACTATAGAGAGCTAGGTCCACGGACGAGAAAGTGTTAGAAGCTACGGAAAAGTGTGTGATTTCGCCAGAATTTAGGAGAGTTAAATTTTGGTTATCTATTATATTTTCAAATAACCTGCGTTTCGTGCACGACCTTGTGCAACCTCAGGCAGGGTTGTGGGCATTGATGTCCCCCACAATAAGAAGAGGTGCGGGCACCTGAGAGAGCACATCTTCCAGTTCTTTCTGTGACACGACTTGTCCAGGCGGGATATAAACGTTGCAAATGGTAACAGAAATAGTTCGGAAATTCACACGAACGCAATATATCTGGAGAGTGGTGCGTATGTCTATTTCATTACATACTAGAGAGTCTGTGATAAAAGTGGCGACTCCACCATGGGCACGGAGGCCATCGTCTACGTCTTGCCTGTAGCAACAAAAGCCGCGTAGGAGGAGGGAGTGCTCAGAACGGAGATGTGTTTCCTGCAGGCAGATAACCACGGGTCTATGCATAGACATTATTAACTTTAATTCGTCCAAACGCGTACGAAAGCCATTTAATTTCTATGAGAGGAGAGCCAGTGTTTCTAGTCCTTAGGTATTTATTTATTTATTTATTTTTATTCTAGGGTGGGTTATGTATCGGGTTTCTTTTTCCTTCTCTGTTGGAGAGCAATGGATTGGTTCAAGCGGAGTTCCTCATTCCCTGTAGAGTCATCGTGACTTCTGATAGAGAGGGTCGCATGTATTTGGACACCTCGGTCCCTTGAGACAGACGACCTATATCTAGCGATAGGGCCTGTCGGCCACGGTTTCTCTGGATGCGTTTTAGTGTTTGTTGAAATATTTATGCTTTTGGTTTCCGTTTTTGTTTCAGACTGGACAACAGATTTGGGATCGGCATCTCCGCCGATGTCATCAAAGGACACCTGACAGGCTGCATTGCGCAAAGTGGAGGATTTCTCTATCTCAGGGTTTATGGTAAATGGCAATCTCCTAACATCTCCACAAGAAATTGATGAAGAAATGGCCTCTCATTACGAACATCTCTCTAGCTCCGTACACTATTCTTCTGGCTTTCAAAAAACGAAAAGAAAAATGAAAAAACTGTAAATTAGACTTTTCGAGTCGCGTGGAGGAAGATTCCAATGTCCTTTTCTGCATGGACAAACTCTCCTGTGCCCTCATTTGTGCGAAAGATTCTGCTCCAGGACCAGACCAGATACGCAACAAAATGTTGAAACACCTACCTGAAAACGCTCCTTCCTTTCTCCTCGGCATTTTCAACAAGATTTGGGCTGAACATGCAGTACCAAGGATTTGGCGTGATGCCATTGTTCTCCCAATACCTAAAGAAGGAAAGGACAGAACAACCCCGTCAAGTTACCGTCCTATCTCGCTCACAAGCTGTGTGTGCGAGCTTTTAGAGCGAACGGTAAATACTCGTCTGGTCTGACTTCTGGAACAAAATGAACCTATTTACACCTCTCCAATGTGGCTTCAGGAAGCACAGGTCAACCATGGACCACTTAGTCACTCTTGCTACGCAGATTTCCACTTCTTTCGTGCTACGTCAGCACCTGGTAGCAATTTTCTTCGATACAGAGAAAGCGTATGAAACCACCTGGTGGTACGGTATTCTTCGCACCTTGGGGTCTTAGGGGACGGCTACCTTTGTTTCTAGTAGTTTTTTTCATCAAGATCTTTCCGCGTCTGCCTTGGCGACGTGTTATCCTCTAGTCACTAGTTAGAAAACGGTGTTCCCAGGAATCGATTTTGATCGTCACTCTGTTTGCCATTCCTATCAGTAATATTGAATCAGTTATCCGGGAGCTTGTGAAGGCATCACTGTTCGTTGACGACTTGGCAATTTTTTGCTCCTCC
This sequence comes from Teleogryllus oceanicus, assembly GCA_964035755.1. Lineage (NCBI taxonomy): Eukaryota > Metazoa > Arthropoda > Insecta > Orthoptera > Gryllidae > Teleogryllus > Teleogryllus oceanicus. The sequence continues at coordinate 68,579,758 of CAXIVR010000009.1, read as the reverse complement.
AAGAGCTTGCAAGTTATGGAGAGGCAACTACAACTTGTGCTCAACAAACTGCAGGAATGGAGCGAAGAAACAGGATTCAGGTTCTCTACTTCAAAAACCATTTGCATGCACTTTTGCAGAATCCATCACCTCCATAATCACAGCGACCTTTTTTTTTGAGGACAGCAGCTTCCATTCGTTGAATCCACAACCTTCCTTGGAGTCACATTCCACAAGAGCTTAACCTGGCGAAAACACATCCGTAAACTACAGGGCCGATGTGTATCTCCTATGAATCTCCTTCGCACTCTTACTGTTAGGTCTTGGGGCACAGCCGTGTTTGTCTTTTGCGTTTGTAAATAACTCTCCGCCCTATCTTGGATTACGGATGATAGTGTATGGGTCAGCGTCTCCATCAACCCTCCGGCCATTAAATACCATACACAATGCTGGCATAAGGATTAGTACAGGCGCCTACCACACAAATCGCATCGAATGCCTCTTGGCCGAGGCTGGACAACCATCTCTGAGTCGAAGGCGGGATATTCTGATTGCCTCATATGGCGCGAAATTATCCAATGTTCATACTCCCTCGCGCCAAGCAATCCTCCATTCAACCCACTTGACTTCATTGCATTTAGACCATCGTTACCCCATCCCCTGGGAGTCCGTCTCCGTATGCTCTTACCGTCTCCATATGCTTCATATAAAACTACCCAACCCTGTGAATCCCCCCCCCCGAAACCTTGTCTTCCCTTGGAAGCTACACCCGCCGATAATGGATCTTAGATTGTTTAACGTTCCTAAATCCTTAACTCCCCCCCAGTACATTCTTCCCGGAATTTCAGGCGATAAAATCTACGTATCCTGCCCATTACTTCATTTACACGGATGGCTCCTCTCAAAACGGCAAAGTTGGATGTGCCTTCTACTGCTGTAGAGCCACGCTATTTGATTAGACTCTTCGTGCAGCGTCTATACCGCAGACAAGTATGCGCTCTTGAAGGCACTTAAATTTGCTGAATCGATGTCATTAAACAAAGTAGTGATCTGCAGTGATTCCAAAAGCTCTCTTGATTCCATATCCTCCTTCTCATCTTGTGACCCACTGACAATGCCCATCCAACACTAAATCCATTATCTGTTGGTCAGCAACTACATTTTAGTCTTTTTTTGGGACCCCGGACACGTGGGAATAAGAGGAGTTGAAATAGCTGACCTGGCGGCAAAATCTGCCTCGAAGAAAAGAGAATTAGACATATTCACAGTCTCCACGGAAGACACTAAACACTTTATAAAACGCTCTATCCCCAATAAATGGCAAACAGAGTGGCAGACCTCAGATTTTAAGCTCACGAGAATCAAGGATTCCATAATGCCTTGTACTTTCTCAACTCGTGATGCTCGGCGCGAGGAGATCATTTTAACACGTCTCCGGATCGGTCACTGCCATTTCTCCCACGGTTATCTCCTCAACGACCGCCCACCCCCTATATGCGAATACTGCAAAAGATATAATAAAAATATAAAAAAATACTTCAAAACAGATCTTACCGTACTTATGTTCTCTTGCTCTGTGTTAAGATAAGAAATTGTCGTCGAAGTCATCACCTTGCTAGCTCTCTAGCGGAGATTCTTAGAAATGACGAATCTCCTCTCTGCACCTTTTTGTTTTTTTGCAAGAGACTGGCTAGTACAGCCTTATCTGAGAGACGATAATAATGCCAATTATTTGCTTTTAGCCCGAGATTTAAAAAAAAAAACTATCTGGCATTTTTCTGCCAAACGCTTTTATTAGGATATGTTCATTTTCAGTTTCACTTGGCTTTGTATTTAAAGACTTTAATTTTCCTTTGTTAGCTTGGACCGGTAGCGGTAGCTCAGTGCATCAACTGATGTCCCTGCAGCGCTTCTGTCCGGAAGGTCCTAGGTTCCAGTCCTGATGGCGGCAGGATTTTCGACACTAGCTTTTCAGCTAGGTCGAATTCAGTCGCTGTCTGGAAGAGACTTCTAGCGGCCGGCTGCTCTGATCGTTAGTTTTCCGTGGTTTCTCCAATCGACGCCAGGGGAATGCCGGAGCAGTACCCTACCGAACGGGCCACATACCGCGCGCAATCTGTCCTTCCTCTTCCTTGTCCTATCCTATTCTCTCCTCTTACACACACACTTACACTAACATGCACCACACTACCACATATTCCTGGAGACCGGTCGGGAGCTTAGAGCTTGTCCCGGCTGGGGCGGTGCCCCGCTGGTGGGAGAGTCCTGGTTAGGGGGAAACCCCACTAGCCGACGGTAGGTCGGTGCCGGATCTCGCCATCCAGCGGGGGAAGATCACCGCCATCTCCCGAGAAAAAGCATGCACTACACTAACGGAACTAATGACCGAAGCAGTTGACGCGCCCGGAAACACGAAAAAATCAATCAATCCATTTGTTAGCTTGGCCCTGCAATATTGTGCACTGAACTTAAAATAATTTGACACGGGCGCAAATGCCCTTAGCGCCCTTAAATTCAATCAATCAATCAAGCAAACAAGCAAGCAAACACTTACTTGCTGATGCTGAAATAAAGCTAAATACTATCATTTCTGTGACTGATGACATGCATCAAACTTGTGACGAAGTGTGCACGTCAAGAGTGTCACCAGACCAAAATATTGCCTTTTATCCATGAAAGTAAGTTTTCCTGAACCTGAACCAGAAAGAAGAAGTAAAAGAAGTTTTCCTGAACCAGATTTTTCAAAATACAGAGACTTAACTGCAAGTGAACTGTTAAAAATTATTGATTGATGAAGACATTTTAGAAATGTGTGAAAAAGAGACAGAAAAATACGCGCTATTTTTGAATTGTCCAAATCCTAAAATTACAAAAAATGAAATTAAATGCTTTTTTGCTATTTTGATTGTAAGTGGCCACAATTGCCTTCCAGGAAAAATATATTATTGGTGAGCTGATAGCGATGTCAATAATGCGTGTGTTGCGAATGCTATGCGGAGGCATCGATTTGAACAGATTCTAAGATTTCTACACTGTGCAGACAATAACAATGTAAATATGAATGACAAAATGTGGAATTTGCGACCTCTAATAAAAAAACCTTCAAGAAAAACTTATTAAACATTTTGAGCCGACACAAGAATTATCACTGGATGAGAAAATGATAAAATATTTTGGCAGGCATTCCTGCAAACAATTAATCAAAGGAAAGCCGATTAGAATCGGATTTAAAGCTTGGTGTCTCGGTTTAAAGCTTGATATATGGCTATTTAATCAATTTTAACATTTATCAAGAAAAATCAGTCAATGATTCAGAAGAATATGAAAAAGTATTTGGTAAATCAGCAGCACCATTAGGAAAATTGATTGACCAATTTCAAGACGAAAAAGCTAGATTGCTGTACAGATTTTATGTTAATAATCTGTTCACAGGTTTCAATTTGCTGAATTTTCTTCGTGAGTATGGATATACAGGAACAGGCACAACACGAGAAAATCGCGTCCCGAAGGGTTGTGATTTAGAAAACAATAAATATCTCGTAAAGGGCTGCTTCAGAGGGGTCATTATGAATCTTCAATAAGCAGAGAAGATGGTATTCTGATATGTAAATGGGTAGACAATGGTATGGTCACAATTGCATCGAACTGTCACGGAGTGGAACCTATGCAATACGTGAAACGATATTCTCAAACTGAAAAGAAATTTTACTTATTCCAAGGCCAGCAGTATTTTGTGAATATAATAAAGGCATGGGTGGAACCGTTATTATGGACGAAAGTGAAGCTCGATATAGGATTGGGATTCGTAACAAACATGGTATTGGTCAAGTTTAACGTGGATGATAGATGTATGTGTTCATAATGCATGGAATTTAAGAATTAAAGCTGGAAATAAGCAACCACAGCTAGAAATCAGGAGAGAACTTGTAAAAACCTACGTCTTGAATTACGGGACAGTAGTTGTATCCACTCCTGATAAGAGGAGGCGAAGATGTAGTGGAGAAGGCTGTAGCTCAGTAGTTCGTACAATGTGCAAAAAATGTGATTTAGGACTATGCATTGACTGCTTTGCTATATTTCATACCATCACTTTTTAAATACATGATACTTGAAGATACATTCACAGCAATCAAACTGGCAAGTGTAAATAGTTGAAGATTCTATAGTTATTAGTACATTTATTATGTTAAACATTAAACATTTTTGTAATTTGTGTACAAATAACGAATTATAGGTCATTAAATTATATTTTCCATTTTAACTTTTCACTTCTAACATATTTTAGCCAAATGACCTTGCGTTACCATATGGTAACGGTCAGTTCTGACCACAGGGCCAACTTAACCAGTTCGAAAGTAGACAATTTGATGGATCATGACCTTAAAAATGTAAATGTATGTTATTTTTGTAGAAATAGGAAAACAAATCAGGTCGTATTTTTTTGGAATAAATACTTCAATGTCCACTGGAAATAAATGTGTGGCAAATGGCTTTCAAAGCAAACAGTGACATCCACCAAACACTACGATAGGCTAGAAGCCTCCTTTGATGTAATCTGTCTTCCCTTTTCTTTTTGATACTTCTCCCTTTTCTTTTTGATACTTCTTTTCTTCCTTCATGCCTTTTTGCTAAGATCTTCCACTGCTTTATGAGCTTTTTCCACTCGAAATCTAACTTTTAACTCAAAATTGCAAGAGTATTTTTATAAACAGATGTGCATCCTTGACGCCATGACAGGGGCATGGCAAATTTAAATACTCAAAAAAATGGATTTTAAATTTGAGATATGGCCAAACAGCGACTACAGCTATATTCAATACACTTTCAAGATACAAAAATTCAAAAAGGGTTTTTTTCATTTTTTTGTGAAAATTCCACTAATGTTCCTCTTAATAGGTATATTAATGGAAGATTTATTTCCAAATACTCAGTCATCACTTTATGACATTGCTTTTTGCTTTAAACCAAAATTTTCTGAAATAAACATTCTACAAAACTGTGAAATATCGCACTGCAATAAATTCAGACATGAATTTTTGGTGTCCTATCGAAATAAATATTGCGTGATTGCGCATATCTTACGCTGAGGTTGGTTGGCACCACGAGTTGGTTGGCGGCGCTGGTCGATAGGTGCGGTGTGGAGTAGTAGCAGTTTGATAGTTGGCGACGAAGGGGAGGCATCGTGCCAAAGGGAGCCAAATGAGATGAGCCGAGTCGAATACAACGCTTGTATTGTTTATGAGTGATCGCAAAGACTGAATTGTGTACAAAGGGGCGAGGAAATAGAAAGACTAATGAATGTGTAGTGATCGTGGGGGGAGGGGATGTTTGTTTAACAATCGTATTCCTGTAACAAGTTATTAATGAAACTTTATTGTTGAAAAGTGTATGTTTTATTTAAAGAGTTTTCCTTCCAGTAGTACGCCTACAATATCGATGAGTATGCAAAGTACAGATGAAGATTGCAGAGCAAAACTTATTTCCCAAGACAACTTCTCTGCAGGTGAAAACACATACTGTCATGCGCATATCATATTGAGTTAGAGCGTAAATTGGTTCGGGCTGCCAACAATGTTCATGTAAAAAGAAGGACACTTGATAAACCAAAAAAAAAACGCAATAAGACATATTTTTTATTTACTTTAGACTTACATCAGATCTATTTCTTTCTTGCGATTCAAGTGAAAAGATTCGTTCGCGAAATGCAGATGAAGATGATCTGAGTGTCTTTTTTATTTTAGTCGCTAGACAGAAACACTATCATGCATGCGAGTATCAGCGTTCAGGAAAAGAACATTCCTGTTTTGTATTCTACATTCACCAATAAACGATATAATGCAACAGATGTTAGTCATGTGATAACATAAGTGACAACAAATGCTAAAAAGTACTAAAAGGAGGACATTTAAAATGTAAAGGAGAACGAGAAAACAATTGACGTCAATCACCACCTCCTAGAGTTATAAAGCCTGCTCACTAGTACGTGACGTCACTAAGATGGCGGCGTAGGTAGTCATAAGGGATGGGTGGCCTAGACGCAGGCATATTGTTTTGAGTTGAATTCGCCTGGTGTTGTCCGTGTGTTCGGTGCAGTTCATACTTGCATTATACTGCCGGTTTGATATGCCGTTTAGATGTGTAGTTCCGAGGTGTGGAGGAAACTGCGATGAAGCCTGGAAAGTACATGTTTTTGGTTTTGCAATAGATCCTGCTTTGCGGAAGAAATGAACGGCTGCTATTCGCAGAGAAAATTTTGTTCCCTCTAAATCCTCGAAGGTAAGGCTGTGGTTCATATGCACATGTAGAACCTACATTTATTATATTTATTATTTATTCAAAGCATAAATTGTATGTAAGTTGCTAAGGGTTTTGACATTATTTAGTAATATTCCTAATGTTCTATCACGAAGCCAAGTTGTTTGCAATTAGACCTTGCAATTCTCTCTTGTAATATGATGCTGAACTTGCAACTATTTTCTGTATACTCTTAAGTGAATAGTGATAGTAAAAACTTAAACTATCAGTTAAATAATCTTAGAATAGTAGCACTTTAGTTATAACATTCAATTGTAAGTAATGCGTAAAAAAAGCATAACCTCACAAACAATCTTAGAGGTTTCCTATAACTTGTATGAGTAAGTTACTAAAGGAAAACAATACTTTATGTCAAAGGAATTACCTTAGGGAAGTATGGAAGCAAAAGTCTCAGTGGTGCATGAATTAATTTCAAATTAACTTTCTTTGTTCTTTGGTAAAATTGGTTTGAAAGTGAAACTTAAATTCTATTCATATTTAATATTATAGACCAGCCACTGTACAATTTTAGTTTACCCCTCATGCAATCTCATTATTATTATTATACATATATTATTTTTTCTTGTTTCAGGTATGCTTCCTTCATTTCCATCAAAATGACAGTATTTGGGAGAAGGTGGTGTGTAGTGAACAAGGAGAGAAACTGTCATCGAGACTGAATATACGGAAGTTATGAAGTGATACTGTAGCATCTGTGTTCCCTAACTGTCCAGCTCACCTTACCAAGGAGTGTTCCAGACGAGAAGGCCCTTATGAAAAGCGAGCAAGACTGGAAATGGAAATTACAGAGAAAACTACATACATTCCAATAAATTCAGTGATGTATTATAAATAGATGTGTATTACATTGTAAATAATTATGTTTAATGTATTGTATTATAAATAAAAATGTTTAATAAAAACATGTGCTCAGAACAAAATTTTAATCATGCATTGATATACTATTGTATTAAAAAAGGGAAGAAAATTTAGTTTCCTGGAATATGCACTGAAGAAAATGTAAGATGAGAATGGGTGCTGCTCCCAATGACTCCTTGTAATAAGGAATGCTTCAAAAGTCACCAATGAAAGAAATGTTTGCTGTCCCACTATCTTAAAATATCTGAGAGAGAATTCGTTCATGATGCTTGTGTAAATAGTCATTCAGTAAATGATTTAGTCAAACATTTACGCTGGAAAGCTGTATTTTTGTTAAGTTTTGTCAAAAGAAAATGATAGATTATCAAACAAATTGAGAAGATTGAATATTTTCCAATAAATTCATCAGTTTATTGAAAAAGGTACTTAAAATAACTTTAACCATGAATTGATAATTTGTAATACAAAAGGAGTGAAAACGGGTTTCCTGGCGTTGAAAATGCTGTGGAAATTGTAAGCGAGGACCGATGCTCTCCATGACTACCTACGGTGACGTCACAAAACAGTGAGCAGACTTTATAACTCTAGGAGGTGGTGCGTCAATAGACTGTCCTCCCAAATAGAAGACGGTTGGCATCCCTAGCAATCGCCGTGCTTGAGCACGGCAATTGTTAGCCGTGAGGCTGCACCACCCGCACTCCGTAACAACGCGGTCACCATTGCGCCGTCAACATCATTACCACTGCTTAATTTCGACCTCATTATTATTATTATTATTATTATTATTATTATTATTATTACTTATACACTTCTCCCACGCGGGAGGGGGGAAACATTCACCTGCCACAGATGTGACATTGTGACTAGGCTAACTCGTACGGCTCAGAGCAAGTAACGAGCAAGATCTTCATTTACTTCCAGGACCTCTAACACTACATATCAGACACATCAGTGACAGTTTTTCTGACAATGTGACGTGTCTAGAATGACTGCTTTTTGTACTGTTCCTAGTATATGCTTTATATTCAATTCTTACAGATGTTTGATGTTTTATTATTCCGGTTGTAGAAATTGTCAGGGGACGGATCTGAACCTTTTTTATTTTCCAAATCTTCTTCATCTCATCTGCTAGCTCTTGGTATTTTCTGACTTTGTTCGTGTATGCGGAGTGGAGATTATGTGACAGTGGTACCGTAATATCGATGATGGTGACTTCCTTCTTGGTTTTATTTAGCACTATAATGTCTGGTCTATTTGCAGTGATGGTCTTATCTGTTCTAATCTCCCTATCCCAATACATCTTCATGGATTCATTTTCCAAGACGGTGGGAGGTTGGTACTGACAGTATGGTACGTTTTCCACACTAAGATGTTCTTTAACAGCCAGAGATTGGTGAACGATTTTTGCAAAGTTGTTATGTCGTCGCAGGTATTCCGTTCCAGCAAGAATTTTACATGCCCCAGTTATGTGCTCAATTGTTTCCGTCGCATAACCTACATTTATCGTTCAGTGTTTCTTTCAATATATATTTTCTGTAGTTTCGTGTGCTAATGACTCTGTCCTGAATGGCCATCATGAATCCAGCGGTTTCTCCATACAAGTCACCTGCAGTTAACCAAAGATACGAAAATGTGCTGTCAACATTTGTGTCCTCAAGCTGATGGAGATACCAACCGTGTAAAGATTTCTGCTTCCATGACAGTATTTTTTCTTCCATAGATTGCCAGGTATTTTCCTGATCTTGGTTTTGGTTTTGCAGTTTTAATGGTGTTATATTTACGTCTGCGGAGCACAATATCTCATACATGTGTTTATCCTGCTTAGAATGGAAGTATTCCCTTAGGTCTTGAATTTGCTTGCAGTTTAATTGAAGGACACTCGTGATACCCATTCCTCCCTTGCATGGAGGTAGCGTTACCCTTTCAATTGCTGATTTGGGATGCCTCATTCTGTGCTGGGTTATCTTGACTCTGATTTGTCTTTCAATATTTTCCAAATCTGTCTTGGACCATTTCACCACTCCAAAAGTGTAACCCAAAACAGGGATAGCGAATGTATTGATTGCTTTGACTTTATTCCGCCTATGAAGCTGCGTTTTAAGAACTGTTTCTACCCTTCTCATTACTTCGGTAGAAGTTTTCTCTTTAATAAGAGTGTCATTGATACCTCGCAATTGTTGGAATCCCAGGTACTTGTACAGCTCTTCGGCTGTCAGGTCTTCGATGACACCTTTCCCTGTGTCAAAGCCACTAGTTTGGGTTATTTTCCCTGTTGTAAGGTGTAGTGATTTGCACTTACTAAGACCAAATGACATATGTATGTCGTTACTGAACTTTGTTGTTATATCCAGTACTTTTTGCAATTGTGTGGGAGAGTTGGCATACATTTTCATATCATCTATGTAGAGTAAATGGCTTATTGTATGGGAACCTTTAGATGATTTAATTTTGAAACCGTACTTCGTTTCACTAAGAGCTCGACTTAATGGATTGAGGGCCATACAGAACCAGAGTGGACTGAATGAGTCACCTTGAAAGATAACCCGTTTAATTTGTATTGTCCTTGATGTCAGCTTTACCTCGGGGGTTGCCAGTTGCAGTACTGTTATCCATTTTTTCATGGTTTCTTGAAAAAACTGTATTAGTGTTGCATCCACCCTATACATTTGCATAATCTCTATAAGGTAGGAGTGCGGAACAGAATCAAATGCCTTTTGATAATCAATATAGGTGAAACTAAGATTCCTGTTTCCTTTCGTAGATTGATGAGTGATTAGAGTCAATTATCACTTGCTCCTTACAACCTTTTGAATGTCTGTAACAACCTTTTTGCTCTTCTGTCATAATGTACTGTTCGAGGTGTTCATGAATCTTGTCAGTGATTATCTTTGTCAAGCATTTGTAGAAGACAGATAAGCACGTGATTGGCCTGTAGTTAGCAGGATTGGTAGTTTCTTCGGTTTTTGGGAGTAGCAGAGTTTTACCGGTAGTTAAGAATGCTGGTGCAGTGTCTGGTTGATGCAGTAAGCTGTTATAGCACTCTGCCAGCTTCTCATGCACACTGGTGAAGTACTTAAGCCAGAAGACATGTATCCCATCTGGCCCTGGGGATTTCCAGTTGCTCATCCGACAAATTGCTTTCTTAATTTCCTCAGTAGAAATGTTAGAGAGAGGTCGAGAACATTTCCGACAGGTTTTGCGATCTGCGTTTTTCCTCAAGGAGAACCGGAGTGGTTGTATTGTGTATTTTGCCATTTTCCCATACGTCCGACCAAAAGTTTGTAATAGATTCAAGGGCAGGTGTTCCGTTAGAGGAGACCGGTTTTTGAGATAAGCCTCTGTAAAATTTTCGTTCTTCCAAAAATTTTTTATTTTGTTGTCTTCGCTTCAGAGATGTCATGTAGCTGCGTAGTCTGTGGCAATATACATTCAACTTCTGGGTATAGTTATCAATTATTTCTAAGAGGTCATTGTCATTAAGATGGTCTAGACTTCTTGGCTTCTTTATAATTGAAACTTTTCTCTTCAAAGCTTTTGTCCGTATTCCCCTTCGATACTGAGTCAATCGTCCCAGTTTTTGCCGGATATCCCCTATCCGCTTTTCTATCCGTCTTTTCCAGGCAGGTTCGCGGTTATCTTTTCTTTGTCTTTGCTCATTCCAATTGTTAGTTGGTATCCTCGGTGGATTTGCTATTATGTGAGCACTGCAGTATATAAGGTGATACACATCAGTTATATCATTACATTTATTATTATTATTATTATTATTATTATTATTATTAAATATTATATCAAATTTAAAGACAGTTAATTATTGAAATATTGTAACTGTCTACATTTATTAGGATATTTTAATAATAATAATAATAATAATAATAATAATAATAATAATAATAATAATGTATTATATAATTACAACTAACAATTGTTCTCGACCTCAGCGCGAACCCTTAACGACCGCTTACTATATCTCGTCGTCACTGAACTGCGTGCCGAATCACTTTCCATACCACTCCCTTCCCTTCGCCGTTTCATTCACCATTCTATCCCCATCCCTTACCCAACTCCGTCCCGGCCCATCGTCCACTTGCCAGCCTAGTATAGTTCACGCTCCGTTCACGCGCCATTCATGTCCCGTTCACACCCCGTTCCAGGCACATTCCCGCCACGTTCCTGCCCCGTTCACGCCCGTTCCGTCCCGTTCGTCCGTTCCCCTCCGTTCTCACCCTTCTGTCCGTTCCCGTTCCGCCTTCCCGCCCGTTCCGCCCTTCCCCCGTTCCCGTCCCGTTCACCCCGTTCACGCCCAGCTCCCGCCCCGTGTCTACCCCGTTCCCGCTCCGTTCACGCCCCGTGCACGCCTCGTTCACGCCCTGTTCCTGTCCCATTGCTGCCCCGTTCTCATCCCGTTCCCGCCACGTTCCACCCCGTTCCCGCCCCGTGTCTACCACGCCCTGTTTCTGTCCCGTTGCTGCCCCGTAACCCCTCCCGCCACCGTCCAGGCCGTCCCAGGCCGACGCCCTGTGTTGGCCCGTGGGTGAGTAATGGACGGAGAGTTAATGCAGGTCGCGGGCTCGAGGCATGCCCCTGAGCGGTGTCCCCCGTCCCGGCCGAGCACAGTTGTCCGGAACCCGAATCAACCTCCGTCGCTCGATAGTGTGCCGTAGTCCCCTTATCTTGGCGAAACGTAAAATTGTTCTCTATTACAATTTTTATAACCTGTTATTTTGGTTTTTATGACATGTAATAGGAACTAGGAATCTACATTTGCAACAAAATACAACGTTTAGAATTTTGTTTAAACAAATTGGAAGAGGAGAAAATTATTTTTTAAACATACAAAAAGATCCTTCTATGAATTCACATTCACTTTAATTCATCTCTCGTACATTATTGCCTTTACCACCACATACCAACAAATAAATAAGGACGTATTTAATCGTTCAAAACCTGGGAATGCGCATGATGAAACTTATCCTCCTCTTAATTTTATTATTCAACAATTACTCAGAATTTTTAATGAAGTGCAGAACATCAGTTAAAGTTCCACAATTGAAAGAAGTTACTCAGAAAACATCCTACTGACAAGAATCAATTTGGTTGAAAAATTGCATGGTTTGGGACTGATCTAAAAATTTCGAACAGCAACGATGAACGCCAAAAGTTAGAAATGTGTGGGATGTGGCTGTGTGTAAAACTGTGAGAGCGTAATGTGAATGTGGGAGATTCAAATAGTCTCTCAAAAATTAAAATATTTTGTGATCTCCGAAACGCCACAATCTTACTCTTGACTTATTTACCATGTTTTAGCTGAAAAGTTTCCAGTATGATAGTAATTGGTGACACTTCAACCAACCGTCGTGATAAAAATATTGAAATATTAATAAAAACAAAATTTTTTTAATCAAATCCATTCACTAACAAATATTCTAAATTATAAATTGTTTTACTTTAATAATTTTAAATTTATAAATTGACATTTACTAATACAACCATGCCAAAGATGATGTAGTTAACAACTTTACTAATATATAAGTAATTAATCACCAAATGTTTACCAAAAATTTTCAAGGCTCCATTGACCAAAATTTCACGTTCTATTAGAATTATCAATAAAAAATTTTAGAAACGTGTGTTCTTCAGTTTGAACTTTTTTTCTCCAATTTCTACAATTTCTACAATTTGTCTGTAACCCTGTTTGTCTGTAAATCTTGGCAAATTGAAACATACTTCTCGCATTAAATAAATATATTTTTAGATACCTTTTCCGTCGTTCTTAATAAGTTCTATCATTCATTATACGTACGTATGTATATACATTTGTATTTCACATAATTATAACATTGTTTAAAAGGACTCATCAGTAATCGTATATTATGTATGATTATGTATTAATATATTTAGACAAAGCAATGTGATTGTATTATCCTGCAGCAGCTCATTGTATTGTATATAATGCAATCCCATTAAAATATAATTCATGCAGAACAATAAGAGAAAAGGTAAGATACTTAACACACTTAAGGTTTTTCGGAAATGCGTAATCATGTTGAGGCCCATTGCTCGCCTGCGGGGGCGCTGTGAGCGGCGATGGATGAGGCCAGTGTGGGTGCGAGGGCGTCGGACGATGATAATGTGCCCGCATGCCGCTAGGGTCGTGTTCCGCTCGCTAACAAACAGGCTTTGAGGCCGGAGTGACGTTCTCCTGACGTTGTGTGAAGATTAAAGTGTCTTACCGCAGACCCAGGTAAATATTGTAAAGAAATAAGTTTCAATTAACGTTGTGTAATTTTTTAAAAATATTTTATCGTTGATTTCCAATCAGGTCAAGAAGATATGTCTCATTTATTACGCATTCAAAGTTCAAATGCATGTGGAGTTATCTTTTCCGATTTTGTACTTTTACTTTTCAACTCTTTCTTCCTTTCCTTTCGTTCCCCTTCCTTTCCTTTCCTTTTCCTTCCTTTCTCCTTTGCTTCCTTTCCTTCCTTTGCTTCCTTTCCTTCCGTCTTCTTTCTTTCCTTCCGTCTTCTTTCCTTCCTTCCGTCTTCTTTCCTTCCTTCCGTCTTCTTCCTTTCCTTCCGTCTTCTTCCTTCCTTCCGTCTTCTTCTTTCCTTCCGTCTTCTTCCGTTCCTTCGTTTTTTCTTTCTTTTCCTTTCTTTTTCTTTCTTTTCCTTTATTTTTTTCCTTTCTTTTTCTTTTTTCTTTTCTTTCCTTTTTTTTTCTTTTTCTTTCTTTTTCTTTCCTTTTTTCTTTTTTCATTTTGTTACTTCATTTTTTCTCTTCTTTCTCTCTGCTTTTCTCACAAATACCCATGAAGACAGTTCAGCTCTCACGTTAGATATTTTGCCTGCACAAATTGCGTTTTTAATTTCCAAAACACTCTTTTCCTCAGTATTCAATTGTAATATGAATGGGGTCATTTAGTCGTTTTGTCATTTAGTCGTCGGACAAGAACTAGCATTTAAACCACTTCAGATTCCAGATTGCTTTTAGAATGTGCAACCAAATACAGAAAAATAAGTCTGGCTATGAATATTGTTACATATCCAAATATAGACCGGCATATAAAACAATTATAAGTATTATAATAGAAGAATGCTTTAAAAAAGTGATGCGTAATCCAACTGAAAATATTTTTATGACACAAATAACATTTATCTAAGGTAGACACATTTTATGAATAGTTCCAAACAATCGAAATGGTTCATGGGCTTATGCGGATCTTTGGATGAAAGTGAGGTATTCAATATCTAAAAAAACTGATTAATAGAGACAGGATTTTTATGTAATTACATATTTTTCTTTCTACTTACCGTTGTGAAATTTGTGATGTTGGTGAATCGTCCCCGAGCTAACACAATATTCAATTTTTTCGTTATATATTTTTACATATTTGGTACAATTTTATATATTTTGTTATTTTCACGAAATATTTTTTGTATTTTTTTCTTCAATTTTATAACATCCTTTTCTTAGATTTATTATTAATTCTGCAATTAAGTGTCGTATTCGGTGGCAGAATATCTTAATTTTACATGCATTAAGCTTACATTGACTAATAATACGTGTCGGAAAAGTAGTTAATTAAATATACTTTTTAAGAAAAAAATTATTTTTTTAAAAAAGCTGAATTTTTTCGAACAATATTACTGCGTGCGGACTCCTTCAGGTAGCCCATGTGAAGACGCGTGATGTTCTCACAGTCCCGCGCGTCTGCTTCAGTTATCTCAGTGACGAGAAGTGTGCGTAAGCGACTGAGATCATTTTGACCTTTAGGTGTGAAAAGTATCACTGACGTCGCGGATCGTGACTTTTAACCTTAATTTTGGAGAAACACTGGCGATCGCCAAGCGTAACATTCAATGAGAGTGCTTCCGTTGCAGTGATGTTTGCTGGTCGTGGATATCGCTAGTTTGTACGAGGTCTTCTATTGCGTCTAGTTGGTCTACAAAACTGCAGTCCTGAATAGCAATAGTTAACGCTTTTACTATTGATAGGAAAGTTATATGGTGCAGAGTGTGCATCATCTTATGATCTCCAAAGGATTTTTAAGACGTTTGTATTATTTTTAAAATTTATTTAGGAAATGTTTTATAAATGTAATTTCGTAGTATGCAAATGTTTTTATAATAAGTGAATTTTAATATTACATATTTTGTCCGATTTTACATATTTATTACATATACTTACTGTTTTCATTACATATTTATGTACATATTTTGACGTTTCTTACTACATATTTTTCCGGTTTCTATTGATTAATGACAAAAATAAAAACGCATCCATATTATCCTCTCGCAAACCAGCCGTACGTTAAATGAAGTAAAGGAGTATAAAACTTCCAAGTTCCCATTCAACGTGTCAAGGCATTTTAGAAATATTGTAGAGTATAATATACTCTGTGTTATATTTACTATTAAAATATTGTAAAGTAATTACAATTTTCGGGTCGTCATTACCAATATGAGTTAGTTAATACCTTTACAAAAACGAAAGTCAGTATTTTTTCGTAAATGTCGGAGAAACAACTTGACTATTTTGACAAGAATAAGCAAAAAAATATTTGCCCAATTTTATTATTTTTTTGAATGGGAAAATTGATTTCACCTAAGTACAGCATATAATGTTCATCTAGATCTGTTTCTTGGACCGTACGACCCCACAAAATTAATTTCCAAGAATCTTAAATGCTGTTGGTGTCGCACATGGAAATCGATCCGAATTCTCCGTCGTTCCTATTTCGCAACAAGTGTTCCGAGAAACGAAGCGAGAGTATTTCTCCAATCCTCTTCATCTTTCCATCCTCTTCAAAAGAGTTCCCAGGTTGGGAAATTTAGATGGGGAAATTTTTTGTTGTGGGGAAAGAGTGCGGAACATGAATGGCGGGGATTGTTTGGGGATTTTTGGGGGAAATTATTTGCACTCAGAGTTGAGATAGAAATAGGATTCTCTTAATTATTATGAATGAAAAAGAATCACTAATTCTTATTATTTTTCATTTTTATGTATTAAAAAAGAACAATAAGCGACAGGTATAGAGAAATAAAAAACATGAGAAAAACGAAGATAGTATTGGACTTTGAGCAGCTCAAAGGACGATAATTGATTGCTATGAATTTAATGACAGCTCAGTCGTTGGTACATAATTTGGAGTTGTTTTTTTTTCGTTTCAAAGATGTGGAGAGATTATTTGGGGTAATTCCATAGTAGTGGTGGGGAAATAGCGTGTAACACATATGGCAACCCTGCTATTCATTTAGTCTCTGCCTCTCTTCGTTCTCCCCGTTTGTCCCGACTTGGGCTGGGGCTTGGAAACACTCATGTGTTTCAAATACTTGCGAAGTGCAGAGATGGTGCATGAGCTCCTAGAAATGAACCCGAGGTTTGCTCTCTCCGCCGCGGCTTGACTAGTGAGCTTCAAGGGGTTGCCTGAATCACGTTGCCATGTCAACGCCTTTCGCCAATGGCCTTCAAGGGGACACGAAAAGGGAACACGTTCAGAGCCTGGGAAAGTGACTACATAGCCAAATTGAATTCAGCCGCTGACTATACTCTGATTTTTACATTTCTGCGTTTGACATTTGATAATTTGCCGTCCAATCGGGACTTTACACGTTACTACAGTGACGTCATTATGGTGGCGTTTAGCCTTCCGATTGGATGACATCGTAACAGCTGATTTACTTCAAACGCAGCTCTGTAAAAACCACAGTATAGAGAAGAATTATTGCGGGTGACTGGTTCGATCGGTAGTTTTCCTTGGTTTCTCCGTTCCATATCAGGCAGGAGGCTGGAGCAGTACCCTAACAAACGGGACACGGACCGCGCGATCTTTGCATCCTCTTCGTTCTCCTATCCTCACCCCTTACACACATTTACACTTGCTTGCACTACATTACCACACATGTCGAAGACCATCAGGAGCTTTGAGCTTGTTCTCACTGCGGCGAAGTCTGATTGACTCGAGATACCAGGACGGAATATATCTTGCTAACGGGCGTGCAAGACTGCCAGATTTTCCGTTCCAGGAGGAGGAATAATGCAACCTTCAATGGGATAAGATACACCACATTTATATGAATAATTACTACATCAGTTGGATCACCCAGAACCGGAAAATAAATGAATAGATATTTCTGGCGAAGACATGCCGCGTTGTTACTGCATGCCCGGAACAACACGTCCGCCTACGTAACCACGGTTTTGCGTGAAGCGCAGCGCGACTGACATGACAGAGCGCAAGCGAGCAGCACAGTTGAGGAGAAAACATTCTAAATGTGACACGCCCACTTCACATTTTTGTAATAAAAATGAAAAATATACCACAAATTTTAGTTTTCAACACCGCCTTTAACTCATGGAATATAGTCCTACTTAATGTATGGTAAGATATCTCAGTTTTTTTTTCTGAAAATAAACTTCTAGGTAAAAATAACAGAACAAATAAATTTTTGGCAAACGGACATGTCACCTTTTGAATGTTTGCTCCTCAGTTATGCTGTAGCAGGCCGTGAATCTTCAAAGCTCGTCCACCGGCCGGCGCCCGACAAAATATCATCTCCTATATTATTTCAGTAGTATACGTTTATTTTTGTGAATTGCATACGAAACCGATATTTATAAATGACGACTCTGAATAAAGAGAATTCCACGGAGACGTGACAAATTTTCCTTTGACTTTAAAACAATGAAGGTTTTGTTTATAAAATCACATAAATATTCACGTCAAATGCAACCCGCAACACTAGCAGATATTTCGTTAAATAACTCCTAAACAAAACGTTTTAGAGTCTTAAAAATTAACATATTGAGACCTGCGGCCTCAAAGAAACATTTCTCACACCGTGATCTACAGTATGAGGTATTCTTGGACATTCTATTAAATTTTCCCCGCTTTGGTGCTTATCGATACCACTAATACCACATACACCTGGAGAATATATTCCTCCGTGAAGTATATTTTTGCCCTTCGTGCAGCTGGCCATTTTTTGATGTCACGCTTAGGTTTAGAATTTTCCATCTTATTTTATTTACGCTTTCTGTGCGCGCCGTGTTTTGCATAGATTGACGAGATTTATCGCATAATTATTAATTCAAGATTCACTCTCGCAACAACTATAAGTATTATTAATGGTTGCTTGATACCGATGAATATTGTTTCTTATGCGTATAGTGCAACCATATATTTAACAATTTGCCGTGGTCTACAAGTGCTGCGTACCTAATTGTGGAGGCAATTACGATGGAAACGGATCTGATATTCCCATGTTTCAGTTTCACGATACACTTAGGAAAAATTAGGGTGGGGTTTAACATGCGAGAGTTCTCGCACGGGTACGCTAATTTGAATATATTTCAGCAATAACATGTTATGCCATATTTACGATGAAATGGAAATATTTATATACTTCTCTGCCTCGTAGATGTCTCTAGATATTTCGAATGCGAATATTTCATCTCGTGAATGGTGATAAAATGAAAAAAATTAATTTCATATGCATAGATTTATCTTGCTTATTTATAAAAATAATTAATCTATCACTATTTTATTTTGTTTTACGTCACAAACAGTTAAAAACTTTGAGTAACGCGCTACGAGAAGTGTATTTTGTGCCGTTTCCTTAATTTTGGGAACCCTATCTTAAACAATACACAAGTTGAATTCTGAATACAGAAAGAAATAAGCGGTTTTGGCCAGAACTATTAACAAAATATTCTATCAGATGTAATGAAATCTATTTTCAAAGGCAAATCAGCTACAGATTTAGGTTCTTATCTTTCAGCATGTCGTTCGTAATAGAATATACTTCTGCCAAGATAACGTGGAGAACGATAATCTGAATAACTATATTTCCCATAGAACTTTAGAAGGCGTGCACAGATAATGAATTTATATTAATGTTAAGAAGAAAAACAAGAGACCATCTCTGCATTTGCTCGAGGGATCGGGGAAACTTCACGAAAAACGTGATCGAGATGGGGGTCATTGACCCAATCCTTTTTTATCAAAACTTCCGATATTGGCATTGCGTGTTATTACCCCGAGGTCTTCATTTCTTCTGAAGGCAGCACCCGCAAACTCAGAGAATATGTCACATTTTCCGTGGAAGTTGAAAGCGTGTGTTAAATGGCGAATACTGTAACCGCTCTTTCGTGTTTACAAGCTAGAGTATTTTCAACTTAACTTCTTATCACTGTCGAGCGCTGTACCTATGATACGAGTACTCGTACTGACCACTAGAAGGCGCAGATATTTGCTACCGCTTCAGAAATTATTCGCTTCAACGCACCGACCAATCACAAATTTCTTCGACAAGCTCGCATATTACGATGAAGAAACGAATTTTCCTCAATTTTGCCTGTGATTTTCGAGGAGAAAGGTTGTACTAAAAGATTGAAGACTGCAGAGGAATAACGGATAACGTCTTCTAGAAAGGTCATTAGAGAGGACTAATTTTCGTTCTGGGAAACGAAATATACGACGCAACTTCCTTCGTTTGTATGTTGTTCATTTTTTGTGCGTAAGGGTAAATGTGTATGTTCATTCTTTTGAGATAGTGTCTTTTCTTTGTTACTGTGCTTAAAGTACAATCATTTCTACGTGTTTATGTCTCAATTGCTAATGTGTGTGTTCGGGCCCACACGCAAAAGCAGAATGGGACGTATAAAATAAAGCACTTCCTACGCCCTAGGCGGCAACACCGGAAGCGCGGCATGGAAAGTTCCATAAGCCGAACGGCACCACCGCGCCGCGTGATAATTCGCCTCGGCCACCTGAACTTTCTAAAGCCTTCCAGAACATTTTTAAATTCCAGCAGTTGCCAATTGGACTGTTCAAATTCACCTCTCTTCGCCATACTGCAACCGCTGGAAAAGCAGTCGCTAATTGGCCAGTTCAAATCAGTTCAAATCCCCTCTTCGCGTACCCGCAACCGAAAAGAAATCAGTCGCTGAGATGCAGCCTTGCGAGAAGCATGTCTCGGGCTCCGTGTTAAAAGATCACGTAAATTCTTATACAGAAAGTAATATTCTGTGCTTATGTTGTGGCCAAGTGAAAAGCCACATTGTTTCAATTTGTTGCAGTTCAGCATTGTGTATGAATTGAACTAATTAATGTATTTCACACGAAGTTGCAAGTAAGTTGCCAGGCGAGCATATGTTCTCGCACTTCGTAATCCAAGATGGAAGGTTCCTATATTCTCACATTGAGAACAGTAACTTAGTTTTTTTTTATTGTGAAGAACAATTGTGACAACTCAAAGGTTATTAAACATCATTCTGCAAGGTGAGAAGTGTGTTTCAATGATAACCCACATCATTACAAAATTCCTAACGAGCGTCGAAAGGGACTGAGTGGATTGCCTACCAACGTTCAACAACCAATAATACAGTCCACTCCAAGCAAACGCAACCCGCCCCGTCCAGTGTGATGTAATCCAATTGAACGATTACTGCCATTCTTTTCAATTTTTTATAATTCTAAGAAAGAATAACCTCTCTTCTTTAATTTTTGGAAAGTACCTGATCTTTTTTTTTCATTGGTATCGAAAGACGACCCCATATCGTGCATTACAGTGGGAACATTTTTACTGTAATAAAACTAGTGACATCCATTGTTAATACGGATGCCACTCATTGTGCAAATCTAATCTTCGACTAGAGTCATTCTTCCAAAAACCTTGCATCAAAGAGGGAGTAAGGAAGGTGACAATACATCATTTCAACTACGACAGTGTATCTACAACATTAACTACTACATCACCTCACCATCTACATCAACAACTACTGTATCACGGATAGATCTGAATCCTAAAATTTATGGAACTGCATTAGCGAACCGTAGATGCAAGAAATGGCAAACGTGAGCCTCGAAATAAAAGTAAAATATCAATCTAGACGTTTTGAAGTAGAGAAATATTACCATACAGCAACATGCTCGTGAACTGTCGGTTCATAGATGCAATAAAACAAATATTATTGAAATATTATCTTCCATTGCCGTGAGCAAAATATGGGTGTGGCTCAGTGAACAAATTGCGACAGTGTGAACGAGTATCGAAATCGGGACGCAACACGTACCTGATTCATGCTTCCAGGAATGTCAACTGCTATAATTATTAGTCCCATTAGTGTAGTGAGAGTTTATCCCGGGAGGTGGCGGGGTTCCTCTCTCGATGGATGGTGAGATCCGGCAGCAATCAACACGTCGACTTCCGAAACATCTCTTCTAATGGTGCCTGCGCTAACCTAGCATCGCCCGAACCAGGGCAAGCCCTAAGCTCGTGACTAGTCTCCTGATATGTATGTTAGTGCATGTAAGTGTATGAGTGTGTAAGCGGAGTGAAGGATACAAGGATGAAGAAGGGATACATTTAGAGATCTGCTTAGATATTCTCGTGGAATTCGTCGGATAAACAGAGAAAACAACCGAATAAAGCAACCTGTAGAGAGTGGCTAAATTAGCCCTAGCTGTTCTGTAAGTATTGAAAGTCCTCGAACGTGGCGACGCGAACTCTCTGGCTTTCCGGTCAGTGTCACGGAAGAGACAGAATATACTAATACCTAAATGAAGGATTAGGGAAATGGAGAAATAACATAATGGACGATGTATACGAATCTGTATACCTACAAACTGTGCCTGATGATGACTTCATCACAGTATGCCGCGAATTCTGTAGGATTGTTTGCAGAGTTGGGTAGAATGTGTGTCGAAAATGTGACGGGCTCAAGGAGCAGTCAACCATCATCTTATAAAGAGGATTTGAGAAGTGACGGGAAAGTATAGTGCACATACAGCTATGCCGGTGGAGTAGAGCCATCTGGGAGAAAAGAATCGTTGGTACACATTTCTGTAGCAGTTGGAAACATAAAAAGTCAGCATTGCACATTTTCCTTTTATCGGTCAGAAAATACATGGAAAATATAACAGTGTGTCACAAGGTATTGAATCAATTCAATCATGTTTTATAACTGCTTTTAACTGTTAGAAGTAACACGTCTACAAATTTCGAAAAAATGCACCATTTCCCAGCAAACTGTAGTGTAATATAACCACAAACTTGTTCCTCATTGCGATGCTTTCACAATTAGTCTCATCTAATAGTGGAAAGCAATATCATCTGATGTTCTTCGTAGCATTTGCTAGAACAAACAACGTTTCTCCAGGAAATAACCACAATGCAGCTCCGGTGCAGTAACGAAAGGTGAAACAATACCTATAGTCCGCTCTGTAATTCCGCTCCTGACAAAGGCGATCTGTGTTGCGGCTTCGGAAACGAGGACGCATGCGAGTCTGAAACTAGGACGCAGAGCTAATGTTACCGAAAGGCAGTTGAACTTCCGACCCTTGTACTCCAACAGAGGTGTTGCTCGTGATCCTTTTCTGCAGAACTGTGAACAACGGGTGAAACTGAAACGTGTGCGTTTCGTGGAAGGCCGTCCGCGCCACGGCGGTTGTGAAGTTGGGATGATGCTGTCTTGTTACTGCATCGAATTTGATTAGCTGTTTCCTCGTACTCGTTCCTCGAAAGTCGCATTGACTTTCGGTTATTCTGATTTCCGAGGCGTTCATTGAGGAATACCTTAGTTTATTGCGTAATTACTCGTATATGATGCTAATATTAAATGTCGTAGTCGGTTGTCACTAGAACCACCAGCAACTTGAGGTTTAGAAAATAATGCATAAAGCATGAATATTTCCAGCTTCTGGTGAAACTTTGTAAGGTGAAAGTAATACATAATATACCGTTACATACTCTGAATCAACATGCATTCATTCATTTGATGTTATGTAAGATCAATTATTAATTTTGCATTCTTGTATAAGTAGCATCGTGCAATACATACAGGTAAAGTCATTTTAGATAAAAAAGTCATCACTGTCTTCTCTTCAATTACATGAACAAATGTATGAAATTGTGCTGAGAATACGCTTCTTTTCAGTACAGAAATTTCTTGACATTTTCTCTTCTTCTATAACAGCCAAAACATTGTGCTCGAAGTGTGTGACAGTTCTGATGATATTTCTAAATATTACGTAAGAAAAATAGTATGTAACAGGCAAAACGCCAAATTGTGAATTGTTGGAATTGGAGAATATATTGCGACACCTATATTGCGCACTGCCTGTAATTGACGAACCTCGCCAATCGACAGAACTCCGGTGCACTTGCTGATTGCAAATAACGCAAAAGATTCTACAACAGCTTTCCGCTTCTGGGAAAAGAGCACGATGTGCGGTTGACATACAGATGAAAGACAAAAAATTCAGACACTTTCCACGGGGATATAGTATGTCTGCAGAGGAAGGAGTAATTATTTATGGCAATTATTATGAAAAATACCTCTATAAAATTGAAAAAGTAAGTGTTGTGATTCCAAGGAAATAAAAAAATTGGAGATCGTTAATCATGAAACAGTGTTTTATGTATTGTGTTTGTTTATCATTAAAAACAACTTTCAATTGTCAATTTCATGATTTACATTCATTAAATTATATTTTAATGCTTTGTGAATCATACGTACATTTTTTATGAAGCAATCTGTGATCCAAAATATTACTTTCTTCCGTCGAATCCTGAACGTGAGTCTCCACACACATTATGTAACAAAATATTAAATATTTGATTTAAAATAATAATTTCAAATTTCATTAGTTCCAAGTCGCAATATACCTAATTTACTCGTAAGTTCGGATACGTACGCGTTATTTTCTATATTGGGAAAGTTTGTGGCAGGGAGAACTAATTTCTCTGAAAATTCAGTAAGGCGGGTTTTAGAACTGCAAGCTACATTGTGAAAAATGTATCTAGCAAATACAATAGGTAATGAGAATTTATAGGTATTTGACTACGAGACGACATCATTTCTGAGAGTCGTATAACCCAAATTAGCGTCTGTTGTCTTTTTTTCCTCTTCTTCTGCTTCTTCTTTCAGATTCTGGGAATCTCTGCAAAAATAATTGTAGTAATTATTTTGTCATATTTCGTTTACTAAAAGTTTCCACAGACATGTGCTAATTTCTAAATTAATCGAAATAATCGTAAAGCTATTTTATCAAATTTAATTAACATTTACTGGTATCACTTGATTTGAAATTCACAACTTGAAATAGAATTTGCGGAGCCCTTTAAATGGTATTTTTATTTCTAAAATGAAAAGAGATGTGTACAAGCAAAATATTTGAACGAATATATTCTCATGTTTACACTAGCACGCATACACATGCACTCATGCACTCGTACATGTACGTTGATGCACATACACACATAGGCAAAAAGTATAACACTCACGAATTCTAGACAATCACATTAACTCCCGAACCCACACACTTGCGGTCGAATGTACAAACATGCACATACGCGCGAGCTCTTGTAAATTATATACGAATACGCACACATACATGCTATTGCACACACGTTTGCGGACGCGCACACTTGCAAACACACACGCGTGATCACGCACATATGTAGATACACAAGCATCTCCGCGCATGTATGCGAACACGCGAACGTACACACCTGCTTTAAGGGCGATTGCATCTTAATAAACTGAGCCAATTTCAGGACTTTTCTACTCGAGTGCAGCTTATAAACCTTCTTGACAAGAGTTCACATAAAATTCAGACAGAATTTTAATCATGCTACTGAAACTTTCTCAAAATCCATCAGCGAGGAAATTATTAATTAAACCCTATTAATAAGAGTTTTAATTTCGGCTTCTGTGGATATTTATGAAGAGCGATATGATTGCCGAAGCCACAGCTAAACAGGACGAGCTCTAAGTCTAGAGGGGGACATCAATGAAAAGGTCACCCACACCTCTTTTTTCCTTTACTGATCGTTTCCTTATGATTAAACCCTCCCATCCTTTACGAGACAGGCTGCTTCGCGGGGAGTAGAAAAAAGGAAACACACGAAACGTGTGAAATTCATGGATGTTTATATGCACTGTAAGTGGAGAAAGAAGAGTTATTAGACTTCGGTTTGCTGAGTTTGGATATTGAGATATTTTTATTTATCGTAAAGATTATTTTTGGGGTCATTGGTCGTAGTCCGTGGCCATATACATGTATATATATACATGTATATGGCCGTGTATATATACAACTCAGGCTCTCTTATAATCTCTCCACACGTCTTGGACCTTCTTCGAAGGCCAACTTCTGTGATCAATGCTTTGTGGGATTTCCCTGATCACTTCTATGACAATGCCGAACAGGACTTTAAAATTTCAGAAAAGTACCAGAGTCAATTCTTCCTTCTTTATCCAGTTCTCATTTACATCCTTAGAGCGGAGAAATGTATCATTTAACCACTCTCGTACGGCCCCTCCCATTGATTATGAAAATTTTTGGGAAATTTCAGAAATCCAGAAAGTAACGAGAGGCTACGTGTCTACTGAGACTCGGAATGCGTCATGGTGGGAAAATCTGTAACAATAAATAAGGAGACTAATGTACGCGTAGGACGTAAAAAATATGTTACGATGTTTACAAAGTACTTGATTTGATTAATTGTTTGTTTGAGAATTAAATACTTTCTTCATTGAAATGGAAAAAAAATATATCTTATAATGTAACGTCTGTTAATAGACACGTGTACAATTCACTCCCGTTTGTACTCCTGTGTGTACAATTAATCTACTCTCTTCTTCCTAAAACAAACATTTCTTCCTTATTCGTCATTTCATCCACTTCTCTTATATTTTGGACTTTTTGACGATACTTTACCTAATTTACCGTTCTTGCAACATTCGAATTATCTCTTTCACTCTCCGATCGTGGAGAGTACTCAGCCTGACAAAATCTGCATCAGGACATGCTTCAGTGTTGTGACATCTACAAAGAAAAGGCCTTTTCTAGCCATCATCGCAAATAACTCTGCGTTTATTCTTATTCTTCCGTGCCTTCTTTGTTTCTCGTCGTGTCAATTTTTTTCTTTATACCCTCCGCTGTGTTGTCCTTCAACACGTCGGACGGCCAGCCTCCTTGCCAAAGCGGAAGTCAGTCATCGTGCCTCGAGCGCTGGGAGAGCAGCGGAATGGAGATACGAGGAGCCTTCGGAAGCTCCGAATTCAATCAGCACCCTCCACTTCTCTCCGACAAATCACGCATCGCGTGGAGGTAGCGGTGGTGGGGAGGGGCAGTGCGAGGCTGTGGGTCACCGTGGAGGAGGCGGTGACGGGGCATTAGAGGTACGCGGCAGTTGGTGCTGTAGGGGTGCAGCGAAGTAGACGTGGGCTGTGAAAGGGAGGGGCGACACAGCCGGCAGGGGGTGGGTAGACGGGTTGCGAAGGCAGTGGATGCAGCTGGGTCAAGGAAGGAGCGTTCGCTTCAAGAGAGATAGAGTGGTGTGGGTGAAGTGAGCAAAAGGGGGCGGGAACGTTGGGGCATTCAGAACGTTAGAGGCGATGAGGGCATTGGAGGTGATGACGTTGGGGGCCTTCAGGACGTTTGGGGCGATGAGAGCTTTTGGGGCGATGAGAGCTTTTGGGGCGATGAAGGCGTTGGCGGCGATAAGGGTGTTGAGAGGGATGGGAGTGTAGAAGTCATAGAGGGCGTTGGCGGCGATAAGGGTGTTGAGAGGGATGGGAGTGTAGAAGGAGGGCGTTGGCGGCGATAAGGGTGTTGAGAGGGGTGGGAGTGTAGAAGTCATAGAGGGCGTTGGCGGCGATAAGGGTGTTGAGAGGGATGGGAGTGTAGAAGTCATAGAGGGCGTTGGCGGCGATAAGGGTGTTGAGAGGGATGGGAGTGTAGAAGTCATAGAGGGCGTTGGCGGCGATAAGGGTGTTGAGAGGGATGGGAGTGTAGAAGTCATAGAGGGCGTTGGAGGCGATAAGGGTGTTGAGAGGGATGGGAGTGTAGAAGTCATAGAGGGCGTTGGCGGCGATAAGGGTGTTGAGAGGATAGGAGTGTAGAAGTCATAGAGGGCGTTGGAGGCGATAAGGGTGTTGAGAGGATGGGAGTGTAGAAGTCATAGAGGGCGTTGGCGGCGATAAGGGTGTTGAGAGGGGTGGGAGTGTAGAAGTCATAGAGGGCGTTGGCGGCGATAAGGGTGTTGAGAGGGATGGGAGTGTAGAAGTCATAGAGGGCGTTGGCGGCGATAAGGGTGTTGAGAGGGATAGGAGTGTAGAAGTCATAGAGGGCGTTGGAGGCGATGGAGGCGTAGTCTTGGGGGCATTGGGGGTGATGAGAGTTGATGGCGGTGATGAGGGCGTTGGAGGTGACAGGGTGGGAGAAAGCGGCTGCGAGGACGATGGGGGCAGAAAGGGCAGCTGGGGCGACGGTGACAGCGCTAGCTGCGGTAGGGAAGAGGCGGCGGGGCAGCGTGCGCGTTCTAAGTGTGTGGAGAGACTTCGGCTTCGGCAAACTGCCATATTGTAAGGGCGCGGTCGTAACTCATACTGCCCCTTCCCTCCTCGCATCAGCAGCCGCGGCTGATAAGCACGGCGTAAATAAATCAAGGCCCTTAATCCCTCAGGGTGGAGGGCACAGGGCGGCGCACTCTCATGCACTCATCGCCCCCGCGTTCCATGACAGCTCTCGTCTTCCCAAAATCAATCGCATTTTCATCTCCCCCTTTCCTTCGTCTACTACGTCCTGGATAAACATCGTCACCACACTCTCCAAAGTCACCACTCACTCCTTCGCCACAGACTTCTTCATCGTCACCGCACTCTCCATTATCACTACAATCTCCATTGTCACCTCACTCTTCATCACCACCCACACCATCGGCAGAACCCTCTCACTTGCCATTGCTATCTCCATCGTCACCACCCTTTCTATCGTCACCGCCCTTTCCATCCTCCTCGCCCCCCCTCCCTTTCCCCCTTTCCCTTCCCTTCCATCGCACCCCCTTTCATCTCACGCCTTTCCATCGTCACCGTCCTCTCCATCGTCACGGCCCTCTCCATCGTCGCCGTCCTCTCCGTCGTCGCCGCCCTCTCCGTCGTAATAAATAGAAAGATATTTATTTATTTCATATATGCCTGATGATGGAAACAAATAATTTCCTAAACGTTGTACTACGTATTGTGTAATTAATATTAATATGAAAAATATTCTGCCTTGAAAAATCAAAGACAAATATTATAATAGTATATTGAAAAAATACAAACAGAAAAAAATAATTTTAATAGTAAAAAACATTCCCTAATAAGTTAACTAGGGAGATGATTCTTCTCTTCAATGAATCAAATTGATGAATGGAAAACAGAAATATCCATGTTTTTATAAGGCCAATAAGTCTACGACATACACCGTAGCCTTAAATAATGGCAACATTACAGTTTTATTAAATTTAGAAAAAACGTTTCCAAATTCTAAATTAAAAAGAAAAATTTTTCACCACAATAATATTAAAAATTAGAGTTTCTAGAGAATGGCACAAACTTTCTCGTAGTAAAGTTTTTTAATTTCCTTGGTGTGGCTGGATTTATGGACTTGCCCCATCCTCTTGCTAGCTGCAATCTATCAAGGCCCAAAGAATATTTTTGGTCATTTTCTCAACCTTTCTGTTTCCTAATAGTAGAACGGAAATATTACTTCAAGAATATTAAAGAAGAGTTAAAAACCTCGGCTTAATAGAACATTTCCATTGAAGAATTTGAAGTCGTTTCTAAGAAAATGGGGATTCGGCATAACTGTAATTGCAAAATTTAAATCTCTTTTTTGAAAGGAATCTATTTAGTTTTCGAAAATCTTCATATAAAGTCTTTTGAAGCAATTCCACTCATAAATGTAATGTATTCAAATCGATTGAAATGAGCATATTACCAATGTGAGAGATATCTTTAAACAATTTCATTTCTGTAAATTTTGAAAAAGCAAAAGAATTCACCAAAAGTAACTTTACGCCATATTAAACACTGCCATCAGCACCATTCTTTGAAATAATTTGACGAAAAAATTTGGAACCATGTTTGATAAAAGGGCGTTCGAGCGTTTCTAAAACTGAGAAACTATGAGCTCATTTTAAAAGAAACCTATTGAGTTTTCGAGAAACTTTATCTGACATTGTTTAAATCACCTTTACTATAATAATGGGAAGAAATTGCCTTCAATGTAAATATTACCGATGTGAAAGACAAGTCAAAAATTACTTTTTTTAATTCTTGAAAAAAAAGAAGAGCAATAACGCGTTTATGTAATCGTATAGAATACATTTGACATACCCCTAACAAACATGTAAATAAAAAATTTAGAGCCGTTTTTGAGAAATTCTTTTGTTTTTTGTTGTTGTTTTTTAAATTACAAATATTGCTCGCACTATTGCACGAAAACTATACAGTACTAAAATTTGTAAAAAAATGTACATGATCTTAATGAAAGAACTATTTATGGACAACAAATTTCATTTGAAGGAAAGATCTCTGTCTTCAATTTTGGAGTTGTGGGAAGACGTCGAAAAAAATCCACACTTCTGCAATTTTCGAAAATTCATAGTTAACCGTGAAAACTGGACATATTCCTCCGTTATAAATGTATTTACTCAATTCTTACTAGAAGTTCAAAGAAAAACATTTGGAGCCGTTTTTGAGAAAGTTTTGAAAATGTTCGGAGGGCTTCATGTGAAGTACCCACAAATTACAAAGAATATTTTCCAAAATCTCAAATCTTCGACTTGAGGTAGGTCGAATGGAGTTTCTTCAATTTGGAAAAAATCGTACAAATTGTTTAGGCGGTAGTAGTGTTCACGGACAGACATTTTGAACAAAACCACTTGTTTGGTATCAGGGAACCCCAAAACGTGTATTTCCGTTGGAATCTCTAAATAAATTATCCGCAGTATTACATAACATTTTTAATATTCTACATTTTAGTACTATTTTCTATATGTTTACGTAATAAAATTATTTTGAAATGTGATGTTTGCAATTGCGTAGTTTGCGGAATTTGTTTTGTACATTTTAAATGCTAGGTCGCAGTAAATACATCTTGCTCTCGGAGGGACGAGCACTGCAATAAAAGCAAGAAGTAACAGAGGTCGAATCCAAATTGCGCGCACAGAGAGTACAAATATTTTAGTGGGTTAAGTCCCTTGTGAATGCAAACTGGCGCGTAGTGCTTTGCTAACTATGGCTCTGTCGACGCTACATTCCCCTTTGGTTGTTGTTTCAACACAAAGCCATTAATTTCATTGACAGGATTGCCATTTCTTTTCTTCCTATTTTTACCCTCATCATTAAATTTGCTTTCAAATGCTCTCTTTGTACACGTTATCTGAAAGCCTGTTTGTTCTAATTGTGAACATTTGGACACTAGTTACTACGGAATGTTCTTAAATTAATTTTCGTATTTCTGTCATTTGCGAACATTATTTTCTCTGATTTCCTGAGTAATTTTTCTAGTTGCATCAGAAAGGAAACAATTGAAATCGATGACTCAGCTGCTTTAAATATCTACAAATTGGTCGGATTTTCTCCCACTAAAACACAGCACCATTTGGTGGCGAATAGAAAAGCATAACACGTTTGTACAAAAGCTTAATCATAAAAACAAAGGAAATATGTGAAGGAAATGTGGACAAAGGAAATGTGGACACATATTCTCCTAGACATAGTGTACACATTTTTACAATACTGCATCGTGCTCCAGCGAAAATTACGAAAGAGTTCCGGACCTTGACAATTTTGAACCTGAGACAGGCTGAAACGTAGCTCGTCCCTCCCTCTCCGAAAAATTAAAAAAGTGGATATTGTGTCAAGAAACTACATGAGTATTGGTTTAAATAAATAACAAAAATACAAAGTTTAAGCTATAAAATGTTTTGGGAATTATATAGTAAATAATTAGTAAGTTTAAGTAAAGATATTTAGTAAAAGGTTTTAATACTTTTACTTAAGTAAAAGTATTTAGTGATAAAATAATACAATTTCTATGGTGAGAATAAAATGCTCAGAAATCGTCGTCGCTACTTTTTTGATTGATTTTGATTGATTCCGGGCACGTCAACAGCTAAAGTCGTTAGTCTCGTAAGTGTAGTCCATGTTTTTGCTTGGGAGGTGGCAGTAATCTTCCCCCGCTGGATGGTAAGATCTGGCGCCGACCTACGGCGCCGACTTCGGCTAGCCGACTTCGGCTAGCGGGATATTCCTACACCGGGTATCTCCCACCAGCACACACCGCCCCCGTTGGAAAAAGCTCTTAGCTCCCGACTGGTCTCCCTGCAGAAAGAGGTAGGAAAGATCACGCGCGGTACGAATACATTTGTTAGGGTACTACTCCAGCATTCGCCTGGTATTGATCGGAGAAATCACGGAAATGTACCGATCAGATGAGCTGGCCGGTAATTTCTCCAGACAGACTCCTGAACTCGATCCAGCTCTCAAGCTAGTGTCGAACATCCTGCCACCGTCGGGATTCGAACCTAGGACATCCCAATCAGAGGCATCGCAGTGACATCAGTTGATGTCCTGAGCCACCTCTCTCGAAATGACGCCGCTACTGTTTTCCCCCTATCGATCACGGAATCAACGTGCTTAAGACCATCGGCTGACGCGCTCCTAAATTTTAAAAATGTAAATAAGTGTCGCAAGCTTTACGTATTCTGCAGATCTTATCTACATTGTGTTATATTATACCTTTACGCAATCAGGTGGTCAGTTGCTTCTGCCGAGCTCCGTTTTCGCTAACAGAAAAAGGTTTTCAAGAAAGCGGCCACTGCCAACCAGGGCTACAAAGGAAAAGAAATGGCATTTTATCTACGCGCATTAGCAATAAAAAATTGTAAATTAAAAAACTCTTGGTATATTTATGTTCTACGAGTATTTGATGTGTATTATAAAGAAATAGCTTAAACATTACAATATGAATAATTTAATTTTGTTTGTTAGATTTCTTCAAGAATAAACTTATTGAATAAAATTGTGTTTGATATAAAATATATTTAGTGTTCTAGCTTTACAAAGGAAGTTACTTTAACATTACAATATTCTGCCATAATGGTACAAGAGTAACTATTAACACCATTGCTTTATAGCTCTTTAAATATTTAATGCGGTGTAATTTGTATTAAATAAATATTAAAATTTCAAGTAAATAAGCATTTGCCAATTAGATAGTTCTCTTTCCAGAACATTGTAATGTTTCTAAATATCTTGAAGATTCACTTATTCAATAGCAATAGCAATAAAAATATCTGTCGGTGCAATGATTTGATCAAAAGATGATCCTTCCATCTGAAATGAAATTTGACCGAACGTTTGCATGAAATAAATAAACATTTCTGTACCTATTCAGATTTTCCATGAGGTCAAGTGTCCTCTTTTTGCTCCCCTGCAAGATGCTACATATTTTGGAAACTTTTGAAAATTCGTTCTGTTTAAATGTAGATTTTTGTTCAGTTACAACATGGTTTGCATTCAAGTATTACTTGGAAACAATGTCTATCCAACTAAAGTTTCCATAAAACCACTATCTTAAAAAAATGGATTTAACGTGTTTTACGTTTTGCTAACTCCTTTATTAATTGGATTAGTAGGCTTCCCTTCTTTATTAATACTTATATTTTTATCACAAGAGGTTCAAGTGTTTATTTTTATGAAAATAAATGCACCTGAAACACTATTGTATATTTTACATTATTTACTACTCTGTAATGTATATATTATTAATGTTTTATAATATATACTACAATAATATATTTTATTTGTTCAGTTTGAAATTTCCTCTGCTCTATCAGATTATGTGTAAAAAATCAGAGTGGCAATTATGTACACGAAATCGGTTCATTTAGTCCGGTTTCGCCCAATTCTTTATACTAAGAAAACGATACCAAAAGCAGTTTCGAGAGCAAGTCCTTTTTCGCGAGGGCTCAAGTAGCTGTAGAACAGTAATTCTACCTCGCTCTCCGCCAGCTAAACAGGTGCGCTGGCATGCTCTTCAGCGCTCTCTCGCCGCATCAAGAGCCAAATTACCCGCCTAGAGGCGAGAGACTGCGAGCACGACGAATGTTACTCGATGCTCGTGTTATACACGTTTGTGAACACGGACCAGAGCACGGCATCGCTGTTTGTTGGCAAAGAGCTATCTCACCGAGTGAGTGAGCTAACTGCTAATGTTGCTTGCGTTTGTTCATTAACCCATAATGCATGGCTCAATCAGGCGACATTTTAATAATTATTATATGTGTCTTTCAATATTTCGCATTTACCATTATTGCATGCTCAATGTTACGCCAGGAGCTCATTTGACTCGTGTGTTCATAAGGAAAAGATGTACATTTCACTCGTGGTAACAAATTATAGTTAATCTGGTGACAAGTTTCTTTCAGTTAGCGCGGCATATCTAAGATTCGGAATGTCTACGATCATTATTGTGTTCATTATTGTACTCAAGACTTGATATTTTACAGTGTACTGATTTTCCAAACTAAAGAAATAGAAGTAATTTTGCGTGTCTATATTTCAACAGTTTTTTTAACTTTTAGTCGTCCGTTTTACTGGACATTAGGCAGTCAAGACACTTGTGAAAAGTTCTCTTGTATGAGCGCCATTCTTTTATATTCAGGCTTTCCCTGCATGCAAGTTTAGCGAAGAAAAGTGATGGTCATTAAAATAAAGTTGTATTATATTGTCAGTTTTTCAGTGTCACCGATTCACAACCCTTGCAGTTTCTGCGAAGACTGTATTAATTAGTAATAGTTTTTTTGTATGTTCCCGGAGTTTCTGGGTATCTAACGGACTTTGCATATGGCCGGAGGCTGCTAAATTTTGCTTCAATATCTGCGCGCATTAGAAATTAGTAAACTAGAGACACCTCTGATTTATTTTCAATTGTAATCTCAGTAACGACTCTATTGAAGTTAGAATGATACAAAAAGTGTTCAATAGTAATTATTTTCAATCAAGTTGAATTTATTTATTTCATGAAGTTTCATAATTCATGTGGGATTTATCAAGGCACAAAGAAATGTGTAAGTTTGGAAGCCAAGGTTTTGAATAGGATATGAACGAGCATTGAAACAAAATAGATGTTGAATTTATTTTTAATTTTTTTCTTTATTTTTAATTTAAGTCGCATAAACTACACAGGCCATGAGCGACTAGTACAGTAATACAATTACAATTCTGAGAAAATATCGATACTTTTACAAAATTGTAACACTTTTTCTTGGAAACTTGTCGATGCATTGGCAAGATTGCATTGAAATTTTAATTTCCTAGGCACTTTTTTCTGTCTTCGATGTGTTCGGGGCATTGCAGAAATATGTGCTCTATTGATAGAACTTGCAGATGGTACAAGTAGGTTGTGGAACTTTTTCAATTAAAAATTTATAAGATAATTTACAATGGTTCGATCGAATTCATGACAAAGCAACTTGCTCATGACGATTAATAGAGGGGATTGTGACGAGTGCAAAGAAATTAGTTATATTTTTATGAATTTTGCTGTATTTTTCGTCTAGCCATAAATTGTGCCATTGTATATTTAATTTATTTTTAATGTATTACCAAATATCTTGAACTCTGCTGGTTTTGGATGGAAGATTTTGGTGCGCATTTTTGTGGTTCCTTTAGCTTTGAGATCAGCGATATGGTTGCCAAGCAGTAATGATTTTTTTCCTAATTTAGATTCATTAAAATAAATTTCATGAATATTGTTTTTTCAGATATTTTAATGTTTTTGTTGATGTATTCCAAAATATATAATGAATCAGTAAATATAACATGATTTTTTTTATTAATGGAGTTATTAGATATTTGTTTCATGGCTATTAATATGGCATATAATTCTGCTGTTTCAACAGGATGCAGAGTACAGTTTAGCCTATTTCCACAATAATATATGGCAGCTCCAACACCCTTATTATTCTTTGCACCATCAGTGAAAATATGATAATAATCAATGAATTTTAGTCTCATTTCTTCAATTTTTTCTTTCTAAAAACTGCTTAACTCTTCTTTTTATGTTCACAAAGGGTTCAGTCAGTCTTAATATTTGATATAATCCACGGTGGGATACATGAGTATTTTTCTCTTTCTATCTTTGACATTATAAAACTTAATTCTTTCATATATTTCTTCACATTTTTGTAAATAAATCAAGTCAGTAAATTATCATTATTTGTGTTTGAAAGTTTGGGGAATATTTCATTTCTTATTATTGCGTTTCTTGAAATAGAGTGTTTCATGGCATATTTTAGTAGATTACTTTCTAGCTAAGAGATTTACTTCGATGAGTGAGAGATTCTTCTTGAGCTTTGATTAAAATAATTCCTGTAGGAGAAGTGCGGAAACATTCAGTAGCGATTTGCAAAGCTTGATTGTGAATAATATCAATTTCATTTTTGCGTCATTCCATTGTCAATTTTAGATCGAATAATTGTTTTATATGATTGTAAAAGAATTGATTGATTGGCCCTCCAATTCTTATTTGCTAAAGATTTTAGAATATTTAGACTTTTTTTTGCATTCGACGGTTAATTTATTTATATGGGTTTTCCAAGTTAATGTTTGACCCAGAAACATTCCAAGAATTTTGATACAACCAACAAATTGTAATTGTTCTTCGCCAAGTTTCAATACGGGGCAAACTATAGCATTTTGTTTTGAAAAAACAATGTATTCAGTTTTCTGATGAGATAATTTAAAAATCTGTTTGTTGGGATACTTTGTAAAGGTTATTTAGAGCTGATTGCATTAATTTTTGGCTTGATTTAATGTTTTTACCTTTACATAAGATCGTTAAATTATCAGCATATTTTCTAGTAATTATTGGACGATCAATATTTTATCAACTTCAATAATTGCTATCAGAAAAATTACTACACTCAAGATTGAACCTTCAGGAATGCCCTTTTCGATTCTTTCTTCTTTTGACGATTGGCCGTTGACCCGGGTTCTCATTCTGCGATCCTTCTGAAAATTTTTAATAAATGCAAACATGTTACCTATTTCAATTATTTATAATTTGTATTAGAATCTGATGAGTCCAAACCATATCGTATGGTTTCTCTATATCGAGACACACTGCCAAAACATGTTTATTATTAGCGAAAGCTTCATGTATGTAATTGTTAATGTTGATCAATAAAGATAAAGTAGTGTCCATGTCGAAATCCAAACAGAGTATTTCTGATTATGTGTTGTGGTTCAAGCAACCAAACAAGTTTTGAAATTATTATTTTTTCAAGTAATTTACACATATTGTAAGTTAACGGTATCGGCATTTAATTTGTATGTTTTAATTTGTCTTTATTTGGTTTGAGAATTAGTATAACGATTGCGATACGCCATATTTTGGGAAACACATTTTGTGTCCAAATATAGTTACATATTTGTAATGATTTTTCTACGCCTTTCGTTGGAAGATTTTTAAGAAGAATGTACAGTACACTGTCCAGGTGAATAGTTCTGTACATATTTCAGTGCTTCTTGAATTTCTTTAAGTGTAATAAGGTCATTAAGTTTGAATTGTTCACTTTTATCGAGAGTGATTAACGATGTTGTTAGCCTTTATTGATCTTCTTTGAATATCCTAAAAGACCCTGAATAATTTGACGAACTTAAATTTAGAGTGAAGGGTTTTTCTAAAATATTAGCAATTTCTTGTGAGTTATTTCGTATATTTTTCAATATAGTTAATGTTACAATTTTTGCGTTTACCTTGAATGGCATTAATTTGATTTCATGATTCTTTAACATCAGCTTTATGAGTTTAGGCTAGAAAGAAATTATTCCACGATATTTTACGATTCTCTTTAAAGATTCTTTTAGATAGTGCTCTCGTTCTTTTGTATTCAGTTTTCAGTAGTTTTCTGTTTTTTAGATATATTTAAAGCATGTTTATATTTCTTATGCGCTTTTCTACATTCTTCATTCCACCATGGTACTGGCCTTTTTCTTTTAGAGAAGATAAGAGCTTTCAGTGTTGTGTTTGCTGCGTCAGTGATGAGATCTGTAAAGTTGGTTACAATATCATCAATATTCAAAGTGACTAGAATAACATTATTTAATTTTTCATTAAATTTTTCTTTATATAGATTCCAGTTTGTCTTTTTGAAGTTCCAAATTAATGCAGTTTGATGTAGTATGGTAATATGTTGATTTGCGTATGGATTAATCAAGATTTGAAAATGGTCACTGTCATGTAGTACATCATCCACAATTATGTCATGTACTGACCATTCACAATTATGAGTGAAGTTGGGTGTACAGATTGTTAGATCAATTGCACTACAATTTCCATTGCTACTATTAAAATTGATTGGAAGACCTGTATTTAATTAACTAATCTGACACTCATTTATTAAGGTTTTTATTTTAATTACATTTTTATCAATTTTAGAAGATAGGATAGGATTAAGGCTGTTAAAATCACTTAATAATACAAAAGGTTTATAAATATGAAATAGTCTCAATATATCGTTAATTTCTTTAACGTCAAATGAGTAGCTATTAGGAAGGCATACATTGCATATATGAAGTGTAAATGGAGCGTAGATTGTAACAATTACGGCTTCAATATTCGTTTGAAATGTAACTTCATCTGTCTGCAGATTATCTTTAATGCAAGTTGCAACACCTCCACATGAGTAGTAAGAATTTATTCGATTTTTACGAATACACTTATATCCGTTGACGCTTCCATAATTGTGTATTTTGAACTGTGTATTTAGTCTCTTGATGGCATATAATTGAAGGATCATATATTTGATTGAGTAATTGGAGTCTTTCGTATCTAATATAAAAACTATTAATGTTCCATTGATGTATAGTATACATATTATTTATAAATGTATTACTATTCTCTAGCAGAAAGGACATCTCTAATTCTGATGATTCTTGTTCAAAACGTTTTTTGAGTTTATTTTTAATTCTTGTTTTATCTTCATCGATGAGAATTGAATCATTGGAGCCAAATGTGTTTTCTAAGAAACTTTTGAATTGTTCATAATTTAGTGGATAATTTTCTAAGTTTGATTGAATATGTGTTTTGATTCGGTCAATTAGTTCCTTAACAGTTTTTAGAGTAGTCTGATGATCTGAAGAATTGGGGTTGTTATCCTTGTTTCTTACTTTTTTCCTTGTTTTTTTTTAATAATCTTGAATATTTCAGGATATTTTGAAATTTCACTTAATTCACTAACATCTTGGGAAAGCGAAGTAGAGTCAGATGAATGTAGTCTTTTACTAGCCGGTAGAGGTTTAAGGTAAGCATCTATATTATTATGGCTACCGGGATGTGTCTGTGTTTTTTGAATATCTTTTGATCATTAGATAAGTTTAGTTGTTCCGCAGATTCGTTTGTATTGGGGTTAGAAATGCAGTGTCTAGCTACATGACCTTCTTGTTTATAAAGAAAACAAGATATGTTTTCAGTGGATAAAATTATGTAAGTTGTTTCTTGATAGTAGATTAACAAAGAATCCGGAAGTTTCTCAATAGACATTGGATCAACATAAACTTGTCTTCGGAAGCTCAGAATGTGTTGAAAACCGGGATCATTTATTCCTGCTTTTAAGAAAGATATGTTTGTAGTCATTTGAATATTGTGTTTTTCGAGTTTTCCTGCAATTAGATTATGAGGAATGATGGAACATTCATTTGAGATGATAACTCTAATATGTTTGTTAATTAGAGGTCTTACATTTAATTCTTGATCATTAATTTGAATTGTTTTGTGCTTATTTGTACATTTTTCTGCTTCTTCTTTACTTGATAAAAATACAGATTCGATTGTTCTAAATACGAGAAACAAATTTTATATTTCTAGAGTGAACAATACCTGTTACAGAAGTATATTCTTTCACTGATATTCCGTCTTTAGCTTCAATAACAATTGCTTGTTCCTTTGTGGAGAATATATCTGTTGAGATTACAGTTGCATATGATTTTTTCGTGGTGGAATCAATCATGATGTTGGTGATTTAGTGGTTCGCCTGTAGTCAGAAGAATTCACTATAAGAATCACTGTTTCCTGCTGCCCTGATTCTGTAGATTGTTTGGTGTACTTGTATAGCTAGGACAGAGATCAGGAAAGTTTTAAATCACAAATCCCGCGTTGCAGTTACTTATTCGTTATTGTAATTGAACGTGAAACTATGAAAATAATAAGAATAACACTATTATATCGTTCCACTATGAGTTCAAACATTAAAATTCAACATGCAAAATTAGCTTTGCGTTAATGATTCTATTGATTCTTATGTAGATAATACTGTCGTGATAATATTATTTTATATTTTTGTGCAATTTAATGCAAACTATTATTATTCTCTTCTAGCAAATGGCATTATGTTTGTTAGCCTTTATTTTTAGCAGTAGTTTTCCTCATTTCAAATGGAAATTTTCCTTTCCCCTTTTATAATTTAACTTGCAACGTTTGTAGCACCTGGCGACACATTTTCATCGCAATTTGACGTAAATTGATTACCTGGTATATCGTATGGCTTCAGTAATAGTTAACGTTTCTTATTTGATCCTCGCGTACATCATATTGCCGCCTAATCGCTACATTATCTGACTATTCATTCTCTCCATCAGCACGAGTATATTGAAGTCTTTCACAAAACACGCGTATATAGCTTTGTAGAATTCAAGCACGAAGTGCATTCTCTCTAGCAAGCACTAAAGACCGTTTTTGTGAAAGGCATTGCCTGGCAAAGCGAACTTTCTCGAACATCGGCTGTAGTCGCAGCGTTCACTGCAGTCGCTCACAAAGATCGCCCGCACCACAGGCGACGAGTTGGTAATTACTCCATTGACTCCACCACACAGCCGAATCCACGTCATGAAGGATCGATATTCTCGTTGATGCGAGTGCCAAAGAAACACTCTTTGTTCCGACAGCGTATGCATCACAGAGTCTTATCAGGTGACCTATTTCAAGAGTGATTCCTCCTGATACATAGATGTTTTGTAGCGTGTCAGAACAATTTGCCGCCTATGTTGGTCGTTTATTTTGTTCAAGCTTCTAACAGCAATTTCATGGCAACGCAGGACACAATATCATTTGCCCTTTGTGACGATGTGCTCTATTTGTTGTCGTGCGGTGAAGAAAATGGCTGCAAATTATTACTCGGTGGAGGCCATTTCCCAGGCCTGCTGACTATTGGATGCCGCTCTTTTCTTAAAGAGGGAACACGTTAGCAAGCGAAGCAGGAAAGGACTTAGTGCGGTGTGGCGTGCCACAAAGGTCGGCATTGCAGGGCCGCAGACTTCTCTCCGTATGTAGATCCCGGATCATCCCTTGAGCGCCACGAACGGCATGAAGGCCGGGTCGACGGCGGCGACGACAAGGCAGGCGGCGATGGCGGAGATGGTGGCAATGGGGAGACTAGC
Organism: Teleogryllus oceanicus; assembly: GCA_964035755.1. Classification (NCBI taxonomy): domain Eukaryota; kingdom Metazoa; phylum Arthropoda; class Insecta; order Orthoptera; family Gryllidae; genus Teleogryllus; species Teleogryllus oceanicus. The sequence goes on along the minus strand of CAXIVR010000009.1, from coordinate 68,539,318 downwards.
CGCAGTGGGCCAAAATGATACCCAATACGGCGCGCCGTATCAACACATCGGCGTTGGGAATGTGGAAATTAAAACAAGATGTAACTGAACTTTATAAACTTTTGTTGTTTCTAATAAATTTAACGAAATTGAATTCAGTGTGGAATAATATACAAATCTCTATGATATTTATTATGTAACATCTTTTTACAATACCTGATTTGTTGTAAAACTTGGTCTAACAGCTTGATTTATTACTTAGCCAATCTTGTGTTGTAATAAGATGTCTTAGCATACTTATTTCGTAAATAACTACAATGTTCAATGAATACAAGTAACTTTTAATTGAGAAGCTCCGCATATAAATAGCCCATTAAATAGCTACCAAAAGAAGTACTTACACAAATTAATAACACAATATTTATTGAATTTCCAAGTTGTAATAATTAAAAATAGAGATATCGTGGACAATTTTAAGAAAAGTGGCAAATGTTTTATATTCGGACGTCATATTGTGTGGTTACAGTATGTGCTAAATAAACATATATTGGGCATGGAAAATACTTCGGTGTAACATGTATAAGAGAAAGTGGGGTCCCTCTCCTGTTTTACATGGCTGTGCCGCGTGATGACTCCTAGTGCAGATTTCCGAGTAGAACCTAGATGCAGATAGTAGCACATTCCTTTGGGCCGCAGATTTCACAATTTTATATATAGTTGTCAGGAGAGTTCGAAATTTGCATTGTCCGTCCGTCAGTCCGTCTGTGGTCAACTCTAGCGCCTAAACTGTTCAGCCGATTTTCTTTAAAATTGATTCACCTATCTTTGAGGCTGGTGTCGCGATTCCTGGAATTTTAAATTGATATATTAATTTGGAAGGGTACTTTACATGAAGTCTCTCAGACATTTACAATTTTTTTTAAAAAAATGACTGCAAATTTTTTGATTAAATTTGGTTGTGGAATAGTGTAAACGACGTTTAAGTCAATGATGCAGGATCATTTACGTTGATATACCCTATGTTTTGAAAACTGCGAAAACCAACTTCAAAACTACAAAATTAAAGATAGAAATTTTTACCTCAATGTCGGTTGTATAAAATAAGCATCTCAAAGAAGGTCATGTACAGTTTTTTTAAACAAGTAGTTTTTGCGTACTTTACGTTTGAAATTTACGAAAATTTGTTTCCAAAAAATTGCTTCAAATTTTTTTCTTTAAATTTTCTCCACACACGTAGAAGGGACGGAAAATGAGACTACCCCATTTGTGGGTATTGCTCTTGGTCGTGTGAGTGCCGGCAAGTAAATTCTGAGGATGTGAGATCGGGTCTTGGAGAGGAAAAACATTTTGCTGGTTGAAAACACTTTTGCTGGTTAATGTAGTAGTATAATATTGCGGAGCATTTAGAAACAATGCGAAAAAGCATGTGCTTTGTTGGCACCACTTATTCGGTAAGCGCGCATTTTGGCCATAATCTGAATAGTGTACAGCGGCTGTGGCAGTGGTTTGTTGCCACCCTCTCCCCACCCTGCTCCGCTCTGTTCCTCCTTCCCCGCCCCTCCCGCTCCACCCCCGCTTGTCGCACCCCCCGCCAGCCGCATAATGCCAGCCCACAAATCCCGCGCGGGAAGACAAAGGCGCCCCGGGCAGTGCGGTCCAAGGAGCCCTTCGCACACAATCTCGGCGGCTGCTCTTCTCTTTAACTGCTCACTTGCTCAGCTCCATTGCTCTGCTTACGAGAAAGTTACTTGATAAAATTAATTCGTTACTTAGCACCTATTCTACAATGGTAATCATAATTAGGAGTTCATTTCTCAGGTTCTTGTTGACTTATAAAAGAATCGTACAAGTAGAGACTATTCATGCTTGAATCATTTTTTATTGTAAGCAAAACATTAAAAAAATAAGAAATTAGGGTGAAAAATTACAATTCTAAGTTTTAAAAATTTCTCAAGAAGCAGGAGGTATTGATAACTACATTTTTTTTGAAACCATTAACTTCTTCTGAAATCTAGTTCTGAAAGCAGCGTGTTTTCCGGCATTACAGGAGCTGCTGACGGTATTTCAGTTAATGTTTTTGTTTCTGTAACTTCCAGTTGCTCTCTCTCTTCCTTAAAGCAGCGTGTTTTCCGGCATTACAGGCGAACTAGGGCTCTTCTCTCTCTCTCTCCTCTCACTCCCCTTTCTCTTCTCACACACTTTTTTCTTCTCTCTATCTTCTCTCTTTCTCTCTCTCTCTTCTTTTCTCTCTCACTCCCTTTCTTTCTCACACAATTTCTCTCTCTCTTCTCTCTATTTTTCTTTTCTTCTCTCTCTTTCTCTCTTTTTCTTCTCTCTTTCTCTCTTTCTCTCTATCTTTCTCTCTCTTTCTTTCCCACTTTCTCTCCCACTTTCTCTCTCTCTTTCTCTCTCCCTTTGTCTCCCCTATCTTTCCCCTTGTCTCTCTCTCCCTTTATCTTTCTTTCTCTCTCTTTCTTTGTCTCTTTCTCTCTCTCTTGCTCTCTCTGTCTTTCTCGATCTCTCTCTCTCTCCCACTCTCCCAGCAGTATCAAATGGCATCCCAGTGTATCTATATTATATAGATACTGCGAGCCACAGTCGTGTGCGGTACAAGCCGTAAGGCCAGCACCCGACCTGAGACGTCTTGGGGGGGTGGCGAACACAAATCACCAGATGGTCGACTAGCTCAGTATAGACGTCCCAGTGTGGACACAATAAATAAAAATAGGGGCAGGGTCGTGAAGATCGTTTATGGATTGATGCAAAATTACAAACAACTCGGGTGAGAATCACTTTTCACTAAATTCAGAATATATTCAAAAATATTGGCTGCTTGATAAATACATACAATGGCACACAGAAAAAAATCAAATACAAAATACTCTTGACTGAAAAAAACACACTAATAACACAATACACAATTTCCTACTTTCATCTACAACCCAATTGTTTAACAAACACACTTTCAGAAATCTGAAAGAATCGTTAAAAAATTACTTTACAAAATGTGAAAAATACACATTGAAAATCAAAATTAATACTTTCCTTAACATTACTTTTACAACAAAGGAAACTCTTTCTCTAAAATCCCGAGAATTACTATTATTATAATTATACTCTTACAACAAACTCTTTATCACTATATTACAATATTTTTTCTTTAAATCCTTTTTTAAAGAAAAGATTGTTTCTGTTCTCTCGTATTTTAAGTCGGAAACAAATGTACTTTTACTTTCTTGTCTTTTTAGCGTGGTAAATCTGTTACCCTCCCTTTTTCTTTCTACGTGATAGATACAGAATGAGCTTTTTTATTAAACTGAATCACCCTATCCCTAAAAAACATTTTTTGGAACCCTTACGGGTTTCTCGGCCCAGAAGTCCACTTTGCTTCCTTCACCTTTCCCGAGCTGTTGGCCTTAAAGGGGGCCCCCGGGTTGAGAACCCCTTCCCCCTCAAAATTTCTTCTTCTCTTCGTTTATATGCTTGAATACTTAATGTTTTTCTTTTTTTTCGATTGTTAATGCCCCACGGGATTTTCAGAGGAAAATAACCCAAAACCCCCTTTATATAAAACCCCAATTTCAAGAGATTTAAATATACGAAAAGCATGTGAGAGAAAAAAAATAAAAAGAGAAATGAATCCTTTTAAATTACTGCCATCTTTTCAAAACCCCACTCCCTAATTCTTCCATTAAAAACATAACGTTTTTTATTATTTTCTTCTAAGATTATGTTTAAAATCAATTTATAATAGAATAATTATCTTCTGGTCTTCTAAAAGGTTTTTCTAAAAAAGTTGCAAACTGAAATCCGCTGCAATGCCTTCCTGGGGCCGTTTTCTACGTCCGATTCGCTGCTCCCTTCAAAAAAGAACTTTTTTTTCATCCACCCCCCTCTCCCGGTCAATGGCGGTCTTTTTGTTTTAAATTTAATTATCTTTCCAAATATCCACCCCTTTGGGCCGTTCAAAATATTCTTTCCTCGCTTTTTTGGGGCGGTATGTGAAGTTTTCGAATCTAAAAAAGGGGGGTCTAAATTTTTTCAAAAAAAGTTTTTTGGGATTTGATTTCTTGCCAAAATCTTCCAAAATGCTCTTCTTTTTTGACAGAACGTGAGCAATCTTGTTTTCCCTTTTTTCCCCTTGCCTTTTTCCCTCACTTCCCCTTTTTTTTCCTCCTTCTTTCCCCCTTTTTTTTTTTTCACGATTCTTGTGGGTTACTTTATCTGTTTGTTTTTTTCATCTTTTTCCACTTATTTCATTCTTTAAATGGCCCAAACGTGAAAATTGTTTTTTCGATTGTTTTCCCCATTTCATTTTTCAACACGGCTACTTTGGGGATGTTGTAATTGACTAATTAAAGGTCCCTCAAAAAATCTAAAAATTTATGATACTGTTTCGAATCAAACCCGAATTTTTTTGGAACCTCAATAAATTTTTCTGCCCTTCTTCGAATTCAAAATTTTTCCGGGAGTTTTAATTTTCTTTGGTCGGCTTTTTTTCAAATTTTATTTTTTTTTTTGTTCCCATCTCTGGTTTTTTTAAGGGTTTTCAATGGATGCCTGTTTATTTTGAAATCAAAAAAATTTTCAACGAATCATGGTAGTTTTATTAACCATTTTTTAATTTTAATTAGCAGCCCATTTAGTTCCCTCGACAGAATTTGGGAATAGCCTAGAAATTTTTCAAAACCCTCTAAAGGATTAGACTGGGGATGTCAAATTAGAACATTTTGCTTAAATTTCTTTGTTGATGGCCAACCAGGGTTACCTGTCACCGTGATCTGTCAGCCCCTTTGTATGGAGGGGCAAATTGAAGAACTTATTGATACAGGCAGTTTTTGTTTTTTTATTAAAGGGATACTTGCTTAGCTTGGAAAAAAAAATGCACCAAAATATTTTTATCCCATTTTCCTTCGGTGGACCAAAAACAGAAAAATCGTTTTTTTTGAAGGTTTTTTACGGCCCCCAGTAATGCGATTGGGTCATTTTCTGACACACCATTAATTGCCAACCTGTTTTTTCCCTCCCTTCCAATAAAAAATTTCTATTGTGGTTTTTTCTCCCCCAAAAAGCAAAGATGGCACTAGCCGGGAATCCCGGTTGTTAACCTTCGACCCAAACCGATGTAATGGATGTTGTTACCCCTTATGAAAAACGATCTACCAATTTCCATTTCAACGGGGTCGGCCCCCACCGCACATCGGGATCAGGGTTGATTTCCCTCTAAAAAACTTTTTTTTTTCCATCGTGGCATCAGTTTCTTAAAACTTGATGTTTTCCAATTAGACCTGGCATACTCTTTAAATTTCAAATGTTTTGGGGAAAGCGGAAACAAAATGTTGGGCAAAAATTTGGGGAAATTTCACAAGTAAATCGGGCACAAATTAATCCCCAGTACTCCCCCCAAAAGAAATTTTGAACAAATTTATCCACAGTAGACGATCTTATTCGGTGACATTTTTTTTAGAAAAATAAAGCAATCTGTTCAATAATGGATCTTCCCAAGGTATTTTTTAATCTTATTAAAAAATGGCTTTTCCCCCTTTTTCGTCCCCGTGAAAGGGGTTTTTCGGGTTTTTTCAAAATAGACTAAATTGTTTAAATCTTTTTGGTTATAAATTTGAAAAAAGGCCCCCTTCCCCGGTTTCTGCAATATGAATGGCTTATGAAACTGATTTTTACCCCAAACGACTCAGGAACATTGTTTTTAAATTGTTGAAAGCTATTTCATTGTTCTTCCATTCCATCAGTGGTTTTCAAAGGAAGAAATATTTCAATGTGCATGGCGAAATTGGGAATAAATCTGGCGAAAAGACAACTAAAAACTTTAAGTTGTTTTTGTTTTTCCAAAATTTTATCTATCCCCATTTTTTCCTTTCATTTTGCTTTAACTGCCATCAAACTAGAATTTAATTTTTAGTCAAAAATTATTTTTCCCCAAAATTTCTTGTAAATTATTTTCAACGAGAACAAAATATCTAGTTAGCAGGGGTTTTTTAAAAAATGTCTTAGTAACAAGACGCAAAATATAGATAAAAACCGCTGAACCCTCAATGATATTGTCTGAATTGTAAAAGATGATGTTCTTGAGCCCAAATGGCTTTCTTTTGAAGACATACAAAATTTCCCGTGAATAAATCCTGTATAGTCTAACAGGTGCTACCTATTTCCCAAAAGATGAAAGGGGAATAAACTTGATGCGGATAATTGATTGAAACCCTACACGACTTTCTGTCTCTGGAAAGGTAATTGATTCAATCGCTTGCATTAAACAAACCATCTTCCATTCCCTTTTTTCCGAACATCGGATTTAGATAAGGGGTTTTTTGGACCGATGATATCATTTTACCATGGTAGCAAATTTTTACCCTTTTTTATGTTTTTCGGGAAAATATTGAACCCAATGGTGTTTATCTGTTAATTCTATTTAATTGAAAATCTTTTACTGGATTTTTTTTTTAAAAAACCCCTTTTTGTTTCTAAGCAAATTCACAATTTTTTTTTTGATTGCATTAAGATTATCTTTTCTCTGCCCCTGAACGAATTTGTGTTCACATCTTCCCCCCAAACAAGCCCCCCAAAAATTTCCAGAATGAATGAATTCAAGATTGCTGTTTTCGGTTTTTTAAAAGATTGTTTTTGTTATAAAACCCCGTGTTGTTTCAGAAATCGACTCCCAGATGAGGGATAAAAAAGTTCTGCCCCACAAGAACAAACTTAACCCCGCTATCTATTTCCAAATAACTTGCTTTTTTTGGGTTTTTGTTTTTTTCCGATTGCACCATCAGAAAAGATTTCAGAGCGGAATGGGGCCCTCCCCCTTTGTTTTTTAATTTCAAAACAAATTTTCGTATGACGGAAGAAAACCTTTCTTTAAAACCAAGATCAACACCCCACATTTAACTTTAATTTGGGCATGCCCCCTGGATCCGATCTGCATTTTTTCTTTTCTTCCCCATCATCAAAAGGATTAATTGATTGATAAATCGCCACCTCTTCTTCATGATTGCATTTGGTTTGGGGGATGGCTGGAAAAAACCTTTCTAATTTTGATCTTTCCGGGGTGATTTCCCATTTGGGTTGGAAAACCCCCCTAAAGAATTTTTTTTATTTCTATCCAAGAGTCCCCTTTTTGTCAATAAGTTTTTTTTTTCGGTTTTTTAAGTTTTTCCTGTTTCTGGTTTTTACATTATGTTTTTGCGCCTGCATCTTGAAAAGACCATTTGCATTTGCCCCCTTTCTTTTTTTGAACCTTCAATAAAAAAAGGGCTATTACAATCCATTTCGAAATTTTTTAGGGGAATTTGAGATTCTTGAAATTTTGCCAGAAGGAAAAAGACGTAAATAAAAGACAATTTTTCATCCGATGCGGGGGGCTAATTTTTAAAAAAATTTTTCCGTTGATATTCCCCATGGACATCGTACCCTTCTTCCAGTAATTTCATTCATTAACTTTAAAATTGATTTGGGTTTTTTTATTCCCAAAATCTCGAATAAAATTTTTTTTTGAGTTCCCATATTTTGGGAAACCCCCTAAAAATCTGCCCGATTTGCATTACCCTAAATCTGATAAAGATTCGAGTTTTTTTACGTCCGAACAAATTTAAAGAAAAGAAAATTTTCACCTTTTTTAAAAAACACATGGTTTTCATCTCCCCCGCACTGAAATTAGGGTACAGGTAATGAAACATATGGGTGAAATTTCCCCCACCGATGGTAAATTTTCTAATTGATTTTTAGTTCTATTCTTCTTTTATGCAAATTTTTATGTTTTAGAAGTCCCTGTTAGAAAGAGCCTTTTTTCCCCCATTAATTTTTTAGCTTGAACCTGAACTTGTTATAAAATTTCTGGAACTTTTTTACCCTTTTTTCACCCCAATCTGCCTGTGGGTAGGCGGAAAAATCCATTTTGTTTCGATCCTAGTTTCAAATTCTTTTTTACTTGATCCCCTTTTTCTTCTAATTCAAGTCCCAGCTTGGGAAATTTTTTTTAAGTCTCCCCGTTAATTCTTTTTGAACTCGCTCTTTTCGACCTTTCCCCTGCTCCCAATTCAAAACTGTGCTTTTTAAAATTTTTTTCTAACTTCCATTATTTTCCTTTTGTGTGAATTTCCCTAATTTTTTTTTCCCAAAGATTTATTGGGGTTTTTTTTAATTTGGTTTTAAAGTAACCTTGTTCTCCTCTTTTAGTTTTAACATTTAGCCGAGTTATTTTTTTCAATTTGGTTTAAAAAACCTTGTTCTCTCAGTTTATTTCAAGCAAATTGGAGTTATTTTCTAATTTGGGTTTCCAAAATTTATTGCCGATTATTTTTCAAAATTTTGTTTCAAAGTAACTTTTTTCTTCCCCCGTTTAGTTTCCAAAATAACCCCAATTTTTTTTGTTTCCCTCTTTTTTCCTCCTGCATGACTAACCTCCCTCTAATTGTTGCAAAAAATTGCCCCATTAACTTTTCATATTGAATTAGCCCTCTCGGGGGTTTCGTTCTTTCATCCTGTTCTCTGGGGTTCTGGATTCTGCGGCGAGTCTCACTGTTTTTCCTGCCGCCCAGTTCCTCCTGCGCTCCCCGATCATCGTACCTGGGCTTTCCCCCCGTTTTATCGCATCTGATTCTAGTTCCCCACGTAGGTAAATCTTTTATATTTCTGCCCTTTTTAAACTATTAACTGCCAAATCAATAATTCTTTCCCAACACCCTACACCCCCAAAATATTTTCAAGAAAAACCCCGACACAATTTTAAACTGATAAAACCCCCTATATTAAAATCCTTTCAAAAACACTCTGAAATAAAAACCCTTTTTTTTTAAAATTGTATTTGCAACCTTGTCAGAAATTTTATGAACGGGTTAATTTTACTAGTAATTTTAGTTACACCAAATTTTTGGGCCAATACCAAATGAGTTTGTCGTAAATGCATCCAAAAATGGGGCCCCACGTTGGGCGCCAAGAACAGTCTTTGGGCAAGCCGTAAGGCGCACCCGCCAGGTCTTGGGGGGGGCGAACACAAAACACCGATGGTCGACTAGCTCAGTATAGATCCCAGTTGGAACAAAAAAAATAGGGGCGGGGGGGGTAAGATGTTTATGGGTTTTCAAAATTTCAAACAACTCGGTGAGAATACTTTCACTAAATTAAATATATTCAAAAATATTCTTTTGAAAATACAAAAAGGAAAAGAAAAAAAAATAAAAAACCTTTTACGAAAAAAAAACAAAATAAACAATACACAATTTCCTACTTTCATCTACAACCCAATTGTTTAACAAACAACTTTCAGAAATTGAAAAAAAATCTTAAAAAATTTCTTTACAAAAAAGTGAAAGAAACACACATTGAAAATCAAAAATTAATACTTTTCCCCAACATTCTTTTTCAACAAAAGGAAACTCTTTCTCCCAAAATCCAGAAATTACTATTATTAAATTATACTCTTTCAACAAACTCTTTAAACACTATATTACAATATTTATCTTGAAACTTTTTTAAAAAAAAGATTGATTTGTTCTCCCATTTGGTCAAACAAAGCTTTTTCTTTTTTTTTTCTTTAAGGGGGAAATTTTACCCCCTTTTTTTCACGTGATAGATACAGAATGAGCTTCTTATTAAACGAATCACTCTCCCTACAAAACATTTTATTTGGAACGACCTTCTGTGTTCTCCGGAACAGTCCCCTTTGCTTCCTTTTACACCTTTCCACCGGCGCTTGCCTTGAAGGTCGGGGCCCCGGGGGAGAACGCCGTTGCCCCCTCAGAAATCGCCTTCTTCTTCTGCCCCGTTTTATAGCGAATACTTAAAGTATTTTTTTATTTTCGATTACAGTTAATGACCCCCTGGGTATTTAAAAAAGAACCAAAATCCCCCATATGAAAAACTAAAGAGTATTTAAAATAAAAGCATGGGAGAAAAAAAAAATGGAAAAAGGGAAAGAAGAAGCTATTAATTACCCCTCTATTAAATTCCCCCCAATTCTTCCCTTATAAATTCAAAGTTTTTATTATCTTTTTTCTAAGATTATGTTTAAATAATTTATAAAGAAAATTCCCCTTTTAGTCTTCTAGAGTTTTTAAAAAAATTGCAAACTAAACCGGCAATGTCACTTTCCCGGGGGACGTTTTAACGTCCGCCCCGTTAGCTGCTACCCCAAAAAAACTTTTTTTTCATCACCTGGTCCCCTTGGTCGGGGGGGTCTCTCTTGTTTTAAATTCTAATTATCATTCCCAAAAATCCATCGCGTTGGGGGTTAAAAATATTCTTTTCCCCTTTGGGGCGTGACACGTTTTCGAATCAAGAAAACGGGGGGTCACAATACACCTAAGTTTTTATTTTATTTTATTTTTTTTTGCATATAAAGCTTTGCTACTGAAGGGGTTAGTATTAGTACATTTTTATAATACGAATATTCTTCATAATATCACATTATATAAGGTTTTAAATCAAGTTATTTAATCCGAATGTTTTCTCTTCCAAGGCTATTTCTGCCTTAATCAGTTTAAGTATACCACGTACTAACAAGTAACACTAAATACTTTCCACAAGGTAAATAAACGTAATTATAAAGTATTATTATGGATTTGTTTGGATCTCTAAAACTAAATGCTTAGATTTCCAAAAATGTACAGTACATTTTATGGACGTTAAAAAGAATTGAATTGTGAACATCGACTTTGAACGGATTTGATTAATTGATTTACTCACTGCACGTTGTATTTTATTTGATGACGTCAGTATATTAAACTTGGTTTTATGTGGCACCTGAGCGTATTATCTTCAAAATGCTGGATCTGCGCACTGTTGGATACGTCACGATTTGCGAAATCTTGCAGCAGGACCGATAAAGACGCAAAAAGTGGTGCCATATTTCATCTTGAAGATAATACTCAGTGCCACGGTACGAAAACTTCAGTATATTTATTGATTGTTTTAGTATTTCTGTTTGCGTGAATTATTAGGGTAAAGTCCCCTAATGTGAAATATGAATGAACCGAAGTATTGGATCTGTATTGAGCTGGCGTCTCCAGAGAAAATTTCTCGAGAAAGAATTTCTTTGAAGAGGCCCATGATCAACTGTCGATAATGTTTTTTGAGTTTAAGTGAGTGAAGTGACAGAGCTTGTTTTCTTCAGTATCAACAAAAATAGAGGAGCAGTTAACAAACGAATTGTTGTTACTGTGTACTGAAATATTACAATAATTATCTACGTGGTATGTGTTAGTTGTACATATAAGAAAATATCACAGAATATATAAAGAACATTGATGCAGAGTTTCACCGAGAAACATCTTGAAAGCAATGTAACCATTATGTCCCTAATGTGAAATGCGAGCAATGTCCTAATGTGGAATATTCCGCATTGCTGATGTATGTAAAATGTGCATGGTTCTTTTGGCTTATATATTAAGTTGCATTTTATAAAATAATAAAGTTGACATTCTATACCATGGTCTGATTAGTCTCTGTGATAGACGAGTAAGAAGTGGGCCCATGTCCCATGTGTAGGTAATCCAAAACATAATTTCATCTGCAGGAATTGTCTGTAATATTAAATCAAAAATGTATTTTTACTTTAATACGCGTTGTTCTAGACTTTAATGCATTTATTATCTGCTAAAAGAGAACATTACTTTAGGATCAGGGTACGTTTAATGTGCAATGTATATAGTTCTTTTTTAAGAACGAAATATTGTATATTTCTAATGAGTTTAAGTGAATAATATCAACCATACGTGTTTATAAGTGACTAATTTAAGTACTTATCCCCTCCAGTATGCAAAATTCAACATATTTGTGAATTTGTAGACGAAAGTGTATGAAGTATTCCCCATTAAGGCTCTTTACTTTTTGGTTAACAGTCCCACTGTTGTAGGGAATGCCCAAGGTGTAGCAGAGTTTCTTCCCCATTGTAACTCGAGAACCCGCTTGTAGCGACGTCTACGGGATCTAGGAAATTACACGACGCTTCGTCTTGCCTAGTTTCCCCTTCCAGCTCCCCCCTCCCCCGCCAGTGAGGCACTGGGAGAGGTGGCTCAGGGCATCAACTGATGTCACTGCAGTGCCTCTGACCAAGAGGTCCTAGGTTGAAGTCCCGACGGCAGCAGGATTCTCGACACTAGCTTGTCAGTTAGATCGAATACAGTCAATATCTGGGGGAGAATTCTAGCGGCCGGCTGCTCTGATCGGCAGTGTTTTTACGTGGTTTCTCTGATCAACACCAGGCGAACACCGGGGCTGTACCCTGACAAACGGACCACGGACCGCGCGCGAAATTTTCATCCTCTGCGTTGTCCTATCTACACCTCTTACACATGCACTTACACTAACATGCACTACACTACCACACATGCCGGGAGATCGGTCGGGGACTAAGAACTTCCCGGCTGGGGCGGTGCCCCGCTCGTGGAGGATACCTGGTTCAGGAAAACCCCGTTAGTCGACGGTAGGTCGTCGCCGTATCGCGCCATCTAGCGGGGTAAGATCGCCGCCATCTAACGAAGAAAACAACATTCACTACACTTATGGGAATAATGACATCATTAGTTGAGGCGCCCGGGATCACTAACAATCAATCAAAAAACCCAGTGAGGTACCGTCTCTGACAAGACACGTTCTAAGGAACCGACTGTTACCTCAACACATGTGGTAGTGTAGTGCATGTAAGTATATGTGTCTGAGATGAGATAGGAGGCTGGGCTTGTGGGAGGGAAGATGGGAGAGGAGGGGAGAGAGGAAGGGAGGATGTGCGGACAGGCTCTGCCATCGCTTGGTGTTTATTCGGAGAAAGCATGGAAAATTACTGTTCAAAGCAGCCGGCCAATTAGAGTTTTCTCTAGACCATGGTTTAATTTGATCCCGCTTTGTAATTAGTGCCGAATCCGCAAAGGTCGGTACTTGAAGTCGAACACGCATCGGACAGCGACGAGACAAATGAAGTTGACACTGTTCGTAGGAGCAAGCCTTGTGTGTGCAGGCCTTCCTTGCATGATATGTGTGTGGCTGTGGGTTTATCATACCGTGTGGCATTGGATTTATCATACCGTTTGGCTTTGGATTAAAACGTGACGGGGGACCGCGCGTTTACCACCATAACATTCACGACCCTACCTCCAGAAGCTTGATAAATTGAAGGTGAGCTAGGGACACAATAGACCGTTGTTATGACAGCGGCACTGTTATAACACACCGAACGTCCACACGCCTGACTGCCTGTTTGCAATACACTATTACCCGGACGTGGATAAGACAAAGAGTCGAACTGAGAGAAAGCTATCCTGCGAAGGGGGGGGTTATCTACCTTCTCTATCTTAAGTCAAACTTTATGAAACTGAGCAACTTTCATAACCCACTCTATAGTGAGTTTATAAGAAAAAGAAAACGGATTTGTATTGTGATAAGCCAAGTTCCCTGGGGTTAGTTGTAATGATAAAATCAACATCCAGCGTTGGAGTATGGCATTGTTTTCAGACTCGGAAGACTAAGAATATGCGTTGTTAGGACAACGGATGAACAAGGTTGAATATCTGATGCTTGGTGTGATAGCGTTGTGCAAATGGACACGGTCCAAGAACACATTATGTGCAGAAGGTATGAAGAGGGCATTGGATGACGCATGGGATCATTCTTCAAAAGATCATTGTAGCGGACACACGTAAGCTGTTCGTGAGGTATGATCGGATTTTCAGCATAGGCTTGGCTATAAATGATAATGAGCCGGAAAATTTATGTTTAATTTGCGATTTGAGAGCTTCGTCTTGTATATATTGTAATATTAAATCGTAATTGGCAATTTATATTAATGTAAAAGTTTGAAATTGAAATTAAAAGAAACCCCATGTATCGAGGAAATGCATATTAGGATAACTCCATAGATGGATTTTTTTTAATAAGTAGCTGTATATCGTCAGTCGCGAGTAGGTGTTGCATACAAAACACTGATAGAGAAGGTCGCGACCGCGTATTCAATTTGTTGAAATATTAATTCCTATCAATAGCAATCGTTGAGGACGTTCTGGAACATTTCTTTTTAATTAAGAAAAGGACGCGAGAATTGGTATAACAAAGATTCCATGGACATTCTGCTAGTCAGTCGAGAAGCCAGCGATCACGATTACTTTCGTAAGCTTATCAACTATAGTCAAACCCGTACGGTGTTTTAATGTTTCAAAGTGAATAGTAATTCACATAAAATTTTTAAAATTGTGGTGTATAGATTATAAGAATAAATGTTACATTTTTATTGTTGAAAACGTCTGATAATTTATAATAGTTTCAATCAATCTAATAATTGATTTCAATCGATAGAACTTCCAGAAATCGTGATTCTGTATAGAATTACACGTTCACATGCATCAGGTAAGGAATGTAAATAGTGTGTCAAACCCATGGTTAAATTGGGAGATAAATTTTAATAAATTAAAGTTATACAAATTTCACAAATAGCTAGCCCACCGCGGAGTGTGATAAGAACGAAACATATCAGAGTATTGTGTGCTCAGATAAGAAACCATTGACACAAAACTCCGTAAATGTTCTGCTGCTGGAGAAAGGATTACCCCAACCTGAATTGCATCAAACTTTAAGATGAAAAAAATTCAGTTCCGCAGACTGTGGCTTAGGGGAAATGGTGCTCGTGTAGCCTCCAATGCTCTTTACAGTGATACACATGTTACATTACTACACCTGATACCCCACATTACGCGTTGAGCAGATTACGATATTAACTCTTGTTACTCATTACGATACAACTCGTGTTACGCTGCAAAAATCGCTACACTGCAACACACTTTATAATTGTGCGTTCTCATAAACGTTACGTCTTATATTTTAAAACAGAATTATAAATTAATAATTCTATTTTTTCTTACGAATTATTCGCACAAAAGGAAACATTTTTAAACGATATGTTGTGATTTTCGAAGGGTTCCCCTACTTAATACTATAGTTTGTCAAAAACGTTCGATGTTAGGTTCCAGCGTGTGGCTACACGTATTTTCAGTTTTGAAACAATCATTCACAAAGTACAGAAAGTTTTCACGGCTCCTGCTAGAAATAATTACTATAATATAATGTGTTCTGATAATCTACGCCATTCTATACACTGTTCTTAACATCAGTCTGTCTCCTTTTGCAAGATTTCAACTTCTCTTTACCTCTTTGTTCGTTTAACTGGGAAATTATTTGAGATTACCATCCATGGACTCATATTAACATTATTTTATAGATGATTTCACAACCGTTATTTTAAATATTTTCACCTTCAGAGCACACCCAATATGGTCTCTCTCTCTCTCTCTCTCTCTCTCTCTCTCTCTCTCTCTCTCTCTCTGTCTCTCTCTCTCTCTCTCTCATTCTCTCTCTCTCATTCTCTCTCTCTCATTCTCTCTCTCTCTCTCTCTCTCTCTCTCTCTCTTTCTCGCTCTCGTTTCAGTACGATTGGCGATCCTATACACTTTTTTTATATTCATTAGGAATATTGCTAATGATCTCATAATTTTAATAGCTTCGATGGTATCTACCTTAAGAAGCAGTTTATCATTCCGCCTGTTAGAAAGGATCTCCATCCGTATACAGTTGCAAACAGTGTGGAAAGATGTGGTTAATTGCCATATCACGTGTCGGCTCATGCATTCTAATTATAGGAGATGGCTTTGTGTCAGACTTTACGGAAAGAAACACTTTATTGATGTTAGCCAGACAAAGAAATATTCAAGGTAAAATTACAATTTACGAAAACATCACTTATTTGGCTTGTTTCAGTACGATTGTGAGAACATTTCAACAATAGTTATTACATATGTAAAGTAAATAATATATGTTTATATAAAATATAAATTTACATATTGAAAATAAATGAATGTTTTCACTAACTTTACTTAGAGGTTTTTCTTTTATTTTTTGTATTCAATTGAAAAATTTCTCCCCACTGAAAACCTTTTTACTTCCTTCGAACGGAAGAATTGTTGATACTCGTATTTATATTCTGTAAATAATAACTTTAAGTGTTATTCAAACGTTCGGTTATTTATACTGGAGCAGCAAAATACTGACAAAGAAAACCACCAAATTTTGTTTTACAAAAAGAAGCTCAAACGTTACTCAAATCAGTACTTCATCACGCAAATGAAGTATTCTCGTACGTATAACACTACGATTAATTAAAGAATTCAATATATTGAATTCTTCATGAATATCGCAATAACAGGGTGTCGAATATTAACAGCTCAATAAACCTGTAAGCTCTAAGGTAGTAAGAATGTTATTGGTTCATAACGCAACACGTAAATAGTAAATTTGTAATGCCGGGTTGCCTATTCTTGAATTCTTGATGTCACATGGTGTTTGCTGTGTCGTAGGCAAGAGACATTCAGTATGATATTTCAATATAATCCGAGTTTCTTTGCATCTAACCATAGATTCCTCTCTTATCTTCGAAAGCTGCAATGTTTTCTTTAAATATATGCGTCCATTGGAAATTATTAATAAAGATTGCTTTCGATCACCCTCTATTTCATTACCCTTACGCAATTAATTTTATAGGAGGTTTTCGTGAATTTTTTACGTTTATTATAAACTTTTTTAAACAATAACTTTTTTACTTGTTAAAGAATAGTTATATCACACATCAGTTTTATATATATTCCGTAGAAAACATTAAGAGCGCGTATCAAAGAAACAACCCTCTCCCTGTGAAACTTTTCGGAGTGGCCCGTTGGGTCAGTACAATTCTCATATAACGCCATGAGTTTTCAAAATAGCTATCGTATGAGATCCGGCCAGATTTAGCAATAAAGAGTTTTTTTTCGCAAATATTTCGTTATATCACATGGTTTGGACCACTTAGAATCGAATGTATTATGAAATTAGATTATCGTAGGCTGCTAATCTGTGGAAGTGGACATATGTCATCGATTAACTTTCCATACGGGTCTGAAAATGTCAAACTGATAACATTTTTACGCAAAAACGTAACGGTAAGGAGGGAAAATACATTTGTCTAAGCGATTGGGTTTAAGTTGCTTGTGGAGTACCAACTTCTCATTTATACATAATATACTCGTATACTGTGCTCCCTGAGCATCGTCTTTGCACCCACTGTACGACGGTAGTGTCATCTAGCGGACGGCGTGTGATTAGCGTGCACAGCCCGACCTCCTCCCCTCCCTCCATCACTGGGGAGGGGTGAGGGCTCGCTGACGCTGCTTTGTTCGCCCATCACGGTAATTTATCTTCGATTCCGACTCCCAGAGTCGTTTGGTATTCAGCGACTGCTGCGCCGCGCATGCGACTGCGGCGGCTCGCACGCGTGTTTTGTTTGCGACTGAGGCGCCGCCGCCGCCGCCGCCTCGGTTCGTGATCGGAAGGCGTGGCTGGCCTCGAAATGATGCATCGGCTTCAAGAGAATGGGTCTCTTTCACTGGAATTTCAATCTCTCTCTAAGCTAATCGAATTAATGAAATTGTAACTTATTAATCGTTATTTATCTTATCCGATCACTTTTATAGAATAATAGTCACTTTTTGCTACTTGTAAAATAATTGACTATTATTTTACAAGGCAATAAAGAAATATTTAATAACCGAGAACATGCTTCCTGACAAGAAGCGAGTAAAATGACTTATCAAATAAATAGACTTTATCCTCATGAGTAATATGTAATTGCAATTTATTCAATTGTTTTCCAAAAATAAAAAAATAACATGTCCTGCTATGTTACATTCCGTTAGCGTGCTGTGCCCCTCCGCCGGCTGGAGCGCCATGAGTCTGATCTGTTGGATTATGTACGTGCAAGTAGTTCCGCCCAATGTGCCCCACGAGAGTAGTTTAAAAAATTATCTCTTAGGGTACAGAACGGTATCCAATGAACCACTGAGAGGTTCAGTTTG